>CAWUFW010005404.1:0-1342546 GCA_963921515.1 Calotriton arnoldi
CACACAGCCGCAGCAAAAGGGAGTTTGTGCCTGAATCCAGATTATAACTGGGGCCATTTTATGGTAAGTGTGGACTGCCCTGGTCTGCACTGGGTGCGCCTTTAACAAGGTGATGCAGACCAGGGCAGTCTGCCCTATTACCCATATGCCATCAATGTCCTGCCCTCAGGGCAGCAGCTTTATCTTTCACTGTGCAGACGGCATTCGCCTACACTTCAAAGGGAGACAGAGAACCCCCTGAAGATGGGTGCAGTAAGCAACTGCACTCGTCTGCACGGGCAATTCTGGGGGGGTCCATAGGACTCCTTTTGCGCCATCCAGAAGGAAAAGGGGCGTAGACTGTGCATTATTTATTTTGTGACATAGTCAGTGCGCCTCATGGCAGCCTCTTTGCCTCTGTTCCGCATCCATAATACAGCACAGGCACAGAGGCAACATGGGGGTCACATCCCCATAAACATTAAGAACTTCCTCTTAAGATAGCCCGGCACTTTATGTGTTCCAGCACTATCTGTATCACAGAAGGGGCCGCACAAGCATCTGCAGCCACTTCTGCAATACAGCAGGGCACCAGCAGAGGGTGCAGAAAACAGAAACATATGCATGTTGTACTCCCAGGGCACCGTCTGTTGCACATTTTGCACCTGTTGTGCACATTTTGCACGCATATTCCACCATTTAATGCCTACAGAATATTTGTGATAAAAACAACGATCTGAGCTTAACAGCAAGGAATATGGAGAAAAGGTGCAGTAATACCATGTTACCCCCACATTCTGAGGTGCAAAACTTGGAGCTTGGCAGTAATACTGCACAAGGTAACTATCACGCCCTGGGATATTGGTATGCACTGGCTGTTGTACTACCTCACCGAATACCAGGGCTTTCATGATGATGCCCCAAGTAGTCAAAAGCCCAGGCCTAAGTTTAGTAACAGATAGCAACAATGAGCATAACTTAAAGGAGAAGACAAGTCAAAACATGAAACTGACCAGAGCTGAGCACAAATGTCTACATGCAAAAGTAAGTACTCTGATGTGTGATGACACGAGACTGGCAATGTTACGCATTCATTATTTACCTTTTAAATGTGCATTTTCTCGAAATGTAGGGCACAAACTGGCCATGGCAGGCTTTACATGAACTCTGAGGCTTCTAGGGTAAATGCCCCCTGTTTAATTAGCTCGCCTGAGCTACTACTGCCTCGAGCCTCGTCCCCCAGCCCCCACCAGCCTTCTTTCATTCATCACTTTGTGCCCATTCCAGGTTGTCGCTTGATGTAACAACAAAAATAGACGAAGGAATTGTCTGAGTCATTGTCACTTCTTTATTGTGAAGGCTGTGCTGCACATTGGACTGCGTTTTATGAGGCTCTAAAGCTGGAATCTGTGCAGTCGTTGTGGAAAATTCAATGTTTACTGTCAAAGGTGCTTTGCCAGATGGCACTGGGTTTTATTACTGGGCCCAGTGGATGGCATGCAGCTTTCTAAAGATAAACTGGAGGCAGATTTAAATGAATAACCCGCAGGCGGGAGCACAGTTATTTACAGTTTAGCTAAGTATGCTGGAATGAGCCGGCAGCTTATCTGCTGAAATATTCATCAGACATTCCTTATACTACAGGCCACCTTTATAGAGTTCAAATTGAAGGAAAATTGCAAATTCTATTAAATAGGAAAGAGAGCACAAAAGTGCCTATAGTGAGATGTTATATTTTATGCTAGGATAAAGCACACATTAGACAGAACATCGCACAGGTATGACTCTTAGGTGGGTATCAACATGCTCATAAACGCATGTACATGTAGCCAATCCAATCAATTCCTTGTCCCTTTCACCCTTCACTGCACTAAATCCTATAGTATGGGTTAAAGAAGCAAACAACCTTCTGGGTTAGAAACTTCAAATACATCAATTTCTCTGTAATTGAAAAAGATATCTCTGCAAACAGTGTACTCAGAAGTACAGCCATACGACCAAAATGATAGTACATTATAACTCAACCATGATGGAAGAAGGGAACACACTTGCTCTGCTTAAATTAAAAATACAGAAAAAAATACATGCAGTAGTACTCTAAAAAAAATCACATGAAGAGAGGAAACTGCTGACAGGACAGAGAGGCTCTGGAGGCAAACTCCATCAATGGTTGACCTTCCAAAGCTGTGATTCAGTTGTAATAGCGGGAGTAAAGGACTGTGTTTTGCACTGCGCAAACTTTGTACAAATTCGAAATTCTGCTATACCTACTTGGATGGATCTTGATCTCGAACTGAGGCTTTATAGTCCTGAATTTAATGACATATTAATGACAGTGAAGCTGATTTCGCCCTACAATAATGACAGAGAGGAATATATTTGCAAACAATGAAGAGTTATTAACACAATTTCATATCGAATCAGTTTAGCCATAAATCAGTTATCACCTAAGTACAGCATATGTGAATATAATCCAGGCAAATCGAATAATAAATGCGAAATAAAGTTATTAAAAGACAGAGGGGCCGATTCCGATCTCGGCTGGTAGGGCTCCGAATCGGATTCAGCTTTACCGGATCCGATTCGGAGCCCTATATCCCAACCGATTCGTACGTGCGTCCGGGCGAGCGAGTACGATGCGTGCGCTCGCAAAATCTCCGACCGACTCGTTCGCAGGACCCGACCGCTCCGACCGACTCGCACAGGGACGACTCGCACCGCGCCATGGAGACGTTCCCGGCCGGGTAAGTACGATGCGCATCGCGACCGCTCCGACCGACTCGCGCAGTCCGGCTCCAAGGAGCTGTCGGAGCCGCACTTTGGGGTCCGTGTCGGACCGCCCTGGAATCGTAGGCACGCGAGTCGCACACAGGGGGAGCCATGGGTCCCCCTACACATGCATGTACGGTGCGACCCGCATCGACGCGAACACGCTGTAGGGGGCGCCCTTGTTCGCGTCGTGCCCATTGGAGTCAATGGGAGCCCGTGTACGCGTCGTACGACTGGCTCCCATTGACTTCAATGGGAGTCCGACCGAATCGAGTCCGATAGCATACGTGCGCATCGTACTCGTTCGGTCGGACTGCTAGAGTCCGATTCGGTCGGAAATCTCTCCGAGTCCGGCTCGGTCGGAGAGATTTCCGGCCCGAATCGGAATCGGCCCCAGAGTATGCAAATTCAGACAGAGTCCGTTTCCCTGAAGGAAAACTCACTAGTGCTAAGCTAAAGTTGTGGGTCAGGGAATTCATAAGCAGCAGGTGTAAACAAATATAATATCTCAAATAGATCCACATAAAGGTTCTAATCAGGACAAGAAGAAATTTGCTCCCTCGAGAAGCTATCTCTATGAGCATGGTTAAAAGGCGAATGGGGTCTGTCTCGGAAGGTGGACAGAAGCAAGCCTAACTAACCAAGGACTGTAACACACAATTAAAACATGAAACTTTGACAATGCGGGAGTGTGCGCGATTCAAGATGGTGAATGCGCTTTGAGCTCTGTTACAGCCTGCTGCAAGCGAAGATTTTGTATGTTGAATAGCAGCATTTTATACTAATTGGAACATTTATTCATCAATATTACGCCTCTGGCTATTACTTACCTTATTTTTGAAGTGTAATTTGACCTTTGGAACCTTCTTCCTTCCCTGTGAAGAATCCTGCCAGGAGACTGCATGACTGAAGGCTGATGAAAGAGCCAGGTTCCACGTTCTAGACTTACTCTGGAACCTCTGGCCGATGACCTTTTTGCTTGCGTTGCAAGTGTGGAGGGGAGGAAAGTCCTTAGCCAATTACTTTACCATTTCCCAAGCTCCCAAAGGACCACAGACTCCTAATCCAAATTTTTATATATATTTATTATAAAGCCAAGAACAGTTGGACATATAAACACCTCAAAACGAGAGTGTAAAGATACATGGGCACTAATACAAACCAAATATACGAATAAAATGTAAGCAATGCAACTTGCACAGAATAGCCAATCCTAAAATCAAGACGCAAATGATTATAGAAACAACATCCAGAGCCTTCTTCATTGGTGAATAAAAAGCAAGAGCATTATCTGTCCCTACACTACTTCTACAGTGACATCCCTACTTAGCATTCCCCTAAAAGCTCCTAAAAGGTATTAGCACGTGAAGTTTTCCTAAGAAGCTCACTCACGTTGAATGGGTTAAGTACCATAAAGCTACAGAGCTCGTTCTAAGATGCTCTCCCCTCTCCAGGTAAGGCAGAAGTTCCCTGGGCTCTGTCCCTATCCCCAATACAAAGTCGAAAATCATGCCCCCAATTACATCACTTAACCGCCTCGTCCAGTTGAGCACCGTAGGTAACTTTCCATGGAGTAATGATCCATTCAAACTCTTGCTCGGTGACCTTGGTTCCCAGGCCTTTCCAGACACAGAAGACATCCTCCTTCATTATCAGCTCCGCTTGTTCAAAGGCATCCTCCTCCCTATGTTTGACTAACTCCTGGAACAAAGACGTTATTCTAACTAATGAGGTCGAATTCTTGCACCTGCAACAGAAACATGAAAAGAAAAATATTCCACAGACACATAAACTCTAATTAACAGTTTCACTTAGAGCAAACAGGGAAAAATTAAAGTTAGGCCTACCAAATTCGGCTAACATAAAAACAGTGCCCACATTTAAAATACAAGCATATATGAGTCATTAATATACACACATTATATGAGCCTTTATATGAAAAATTAGTCACGAATACACTTCATACGTATATGATTCATCTAAACACGTATATTTGCTACGTTAATTCTTTGATTACATGAAAAAAAATATCTAACACTTCACTTACATGTTATTACAATTCACTTTCTAATATCTTAATGTTAATAAGACAATACATTTTATGTGGATGTGGACTAACCATGATTATAATGCACCCCTACAAATAAAAGAACAACGTTGCGCTCTATCAGCCCCCCCCCTCTGATGACTAGTGTCATCACAATCAGCATTCTTTCCCCCTAGCAATGTTTCCCTGCAGACAAGACCGACCTAAACAGAAGTCATAGCCAGTCTTCCCTGTCTGAACATTTCCAAATTCTTGAGATTCTCATAGTGACTGTCCTGCAGTCTTTCCATTCTCCTTTCCTGCCGTCTAAGAGAACTCTCAACCTGTCTTGCTCGATGCCACTTATAGGCTCTGATAGCACCTAATATGATGATGACACAAATCACAACTATGATGATGGGCTTTAAAATATAACCAAGAAATCCTTTCCCTATATTCGCAAACCAACTCCCAACCTTTCCAAATCCTTGACCAATTTTTCCCCAAATTCCTTCTGTGGCCAGATCATGTAACTCATGATGTAGCTCAGTGATGTTACTTATATATTTCCTCAGATCCTTACTGTGATCTGGGATATAAGTACAGCACTGTTGAACCCTCAGCATTTTACAGACTCCGCCTTCCTTTGCCAGCAATACGTCTAAAGCAAGTTGATTTAGCATCACCATAGCCCTTATCGAGACCATCTCGCCATCTACAAGTAATAAGGACTGGGCTGTATTCACTGACAACTTATCCACTATAGTTGACAACTTCCTAATCTTCACATCATTCAGGACCACTCCCAGACTCAATATCATCGCTCCAAACACATCTCCCACAATTTCTCCTGTCACGTGGTTGCTAGAGTCACTGTCGACATCTTTAAGTTAGCATGAATGAGCCCGGTAGCCATGATGCTGTTTTTGCGCACAACACTACATGTCTTTATTTTTGCAAGACTCTGTTTATGCCTTTCACATGAGAACTCTCTGCTGTGTCGTTCTCTGCCTGTTCCTGGAGTTTAGTCTGAACATTGTGAGCAAGGTCCATAAACACTGCCTCTTGTTATTCTGTTCTGGTCAGGCCCTAGCACTTAGACAAAACATACCAATGCAGCTGTTTTTGCTGGAGAATCGTACTTTGATATTATGGGGATGCATGCTTAGGTAACACACACTTGGAGAGGGACCTTTCCAGGGAGAAGAGCAACCGGCACCTGTGATGTAGAAATACGATCTATGGCCTGAGGTATGGGGTCTGCTGACAAAGCCCAGAGATCTTCTATTATATAATAATACTTCTGCTTACCAAGGGGAGGGTGGTTAGGCCTTATAGTCCTTTATCCACTGTCTTTATAAAATGACATCTCCCTTTATGATATATGGCCTTGCTGCAATGCTAACTGTATTGATAATATGCATTTTGCTGCTGGTTGTGGCCCATGTACTGCATTTTAGAGCACGTTCGTTAAAATAAATATTTTAAACTATTTTCGTGTCTCTGTCAGATCTTTTTGTGGACAAGTTCGAGAGTGTGAGCGAAAAGGTATGTCTTGTTACCGCCATTCCTGAGAGATCTGGGAGTGTTGTGTTCTGGGATGTCTAATCACTCGTTTCTCCGTTTGTGAGTAGGAGAGTGAGTGAGACACTATAGCTAGTCGGTCTTGGGCTCGTGGGCACTAAGGCGGTAGGAAGGCTTAGCCCCTAAACACTGAGGTCCCATAATCCTGCGCATAGTTCTGTGTATGCGCAGAATCTCTGCAACATGGCGCCACCAACATTTGGTCTGGTACTTATTCACGAGAACCCTGAGTAGCGCTTGTGCTTGTCCACAGAACCCTCTCACAATTTACGGAGACGTCCGTGGTGTGAGGGATTTACCTCCTATATTAGAGATTACAGGTTTTTCAAGCTTGGATTTTAAAAGGTTTTGTTTTTCTTCTTTAATACCCAGTGTTGCGCTTCCCTTTTCCTCCTTTTCCGCTCTGTTTCAATAATGGCTATTGCAATTGCTGCTCATAATCATGCAGCACTAACTGCTCATTTGACTCAACATGGAGTCCCGGTTACGGGAGCAGACATTATCTTTGTGGTTGAAGCGAACGCTGCTTTTCGCTTCGTGGTTTTTTACTCTTGGGTTAAGTTTCCGGCGGTGAATGGGAATGATAATTTCTTTCATGAGTATGAACATGCCACGGTTCCCCGGGATTATAGACCCTGTGACAGTGGTCCATTTAGGCCCTTTATCGGTCGACGGGGCCACGTGGCCCGTTTTGGCGGGATTTACACCACACCCAAATTATCGTGGTGTTACACACACATAGCTGCGAGAATTACATGAATCTTTAGTTCATATTCATAGAAGCGTGATACAATATATGTCACGAATGATCCAGGTGGCTCTGGCTGGAGCACCTTCTCAGCAACCGGGACATGGAGGAATGGTAATTAGCCCAATCATGATTAATTCAGTGATGGGTAAGCGTCCACAAAATAGGGATGATTTACCGTTCTGGTTGGCAGAGAGATTTGAGCAACTCAAAGCTGTATTTCCTAATACCACTAATTTGGATAAGCACAGGATACTTACAATGAGTTTACCGAAAGGTCTTATTCCCAATTTAGCTGACTGCACCACTTGGGGGAAGGTGTTTGCTGCGCTATATTCTCTATGCTTTGGCACCCCCTCCATGACAGTGCTTCCGACAGTTCTTAAGAAAGTTCAGGAGGAGCATGGGGCGGAGGCCGCCCTGGAGTTGGGGATGAGACTGGTTGGAGTAATCCCTATAGTCTCTGATATGATACTAGCCAATATAAAATGGGAAGCAGTTAGTTTGCAGGGGAGTCAGCGCCTTAAGGCAGTAGCAGATGTTGATAAACAGTACAAATTGCCTAAGATTATCGCTAAAGTGTATAAAGCATTAGGATGTAATAATTTAAGGAATAAACCTTTTACTCAGCCACTGACTAAGCCCCCTCCTGATAAGGAGGAGCGTCCATTCTTTCCTAAAAAGAATTGGAACAAGAACAAACAACAACAACAGAAGCAAGGTTCGCGTGCTGGTTCACCGACACCTGATGCCTCTGAGCGTAGGTACGATTTGCGTGACCGCTCTAAGATTAAGACACCCGAGAAGTTCCAGGTTCCTGATCCTCGCTCTCCTCGTTCCTTGCAGGACTCGTCAGCTCAACAGTCCGGTGGAGGGGAGCGTCAGGATCGTAGATAAGGCGAGACCATGCAACAACGATGTGATCCGCCACGCCAGTTTGACGTAAAGGCCGAACCGGAGGGACAAGTACCATTTCGTGCCCCATTTCAAAAGAAGAAAGTTGCCACTTTGACAGCAAAGTATGCCTCAGACGGTGAAAACCCTGCTCCTCAATTGGAGATGGGCTGTGACACTCCTCGACAGCGCGACGGAAGTTACCATAGTACGGGAGGTACTCCGTCCTTGTCTGGAGGCGAGAGCAACTGACACGTTCATTACAGTGGAAACAGCTGATACAAGAGTTGCACCCCCAGATAGACTTTATGAAATAGTCCTCCAAATTGAAGGTGACATCCCACGTACAATTAAGGGTATTTTTTGGGATAACCTTACCTCAACATATGACATTTTGTTGGCGGAAGCGGAATGGCCTCCTCCATTTGTTGTAGCTTCTTCTCGAGGTGAGGACGTGATACTTCCGAGCTTTTCGCGTTACGTCTCTGAGGAGGCTAAACATGCTTATGCATCAGAATGGGCTTTAGTCCCAGCGCCGGCTGTGTATCGCAATCAGGTGGGCTGGGCTAGAGATTCACCGGCACATGAGATTCCTTTGTGATCAATGCCACAGCCTCAGGCACAATATCCGATCAAACGGGAGGCAAAAGCATCCGTTAGTGACATTTTAGCCCAGTTGGAATACCAGGGCGTAATTGAACCCTGTGTTTCATCAATGAATAATCCTCTTTTTCCGATATCGAAACCAGATGGTTCCTATCGCATAGTTTTGGATTATAGAAATTTGAACAGTCATGTTCGTACATTTCCCTACAGAACACACACAGCTCTGCGTTAATAAATAACATAGTCCGTAAAAAGTATAAAACCACTTTAGATATTTCCAATGGATTTTACAGTCACAATTTGGCTCCTGAGAGCCGTGACTGGACCGCATTTACTGCGATCGGCAATCAGAAAAGATTTACTTCCAAGATTACCCATGGGCTACAAGAACAGCCCTGGTGCGTTTGCTGAGCGTGTCGTTTCACTTTTACACGACATTGATCCTGATGCTTTCTCTTACATCGACGACATTTATTTGACTGATGACGAATTGATTCCGCATCTGGTGCGTGTTGCCCGCATCATTTTATCCTTTGCAGACTTGGGGTACAAATTTAATTTTGCCAAGTCTCACATAGCCTACTTGGCGGTTCTGTTTTTGGGTTACCAATTCAACAATGAAGGGAGGGACTTAGCACCCCACTTTCTGGAGAAATGTGCTCAGTTACAGCCTCCATCTACTCTCAAGAAGTTACAATCTTTGTTGGGTTTTTTGAATTTCGGGAGTACATACATTCCTGATTATGCTCAGCGTATCGAACCGCTTTACGCGTTGATACTACCCTCTTTTTCGTCTTCCAGCTGGCTTCCGGAACATACAGAAATTCTTCGGTGTTTGCAGTTTGATCTGCTTGCGACCAACTTCTTGTTAACTTGTGACAGCACAACTAACTTAGTCATACGGATTGTAGGTGGTACAGTGGGATTCACTTACCCGACATTCAATGAGGGAGATACAGTCCCCATTGCCTACAAATCGCATTTGTACACATCAGCAGAAATGCGTTTTTCCCACATTGAGAAAATTCTTACGGCAGTACAGATGGCGATCCTGAAGGAACGCTCTTTGGCTCAGGGGAAACACATTCTTATGGTATCACCTGTGCCTACTCTTGAGGCAGTGACAAAGGCGAGCGTACCGAATTCTAAAGCCTTACACCTGCGTTGGATTCAGTGGGCGAGTTCTTTGACATCGGCTGATGTCACTTTTATCTTTGACCCATCCTTGCAGACGCAGGAATTTTTACAGTACGAACAAGTTCATCCTGCGCCACAGTTTCTGCTTCCTCTTGACCAATACAAGTGTATAGTTTATACTGGCGGATCGGCGCAGCCGGCTGTTGATTTCAAACATGCTTACTCGGCCGCCTGTGCTATTGTGGCGGGCTCTATGGTTGACGGTGAGTTTGTCTTCCTTGGTTCACACACAGTCTCTCTGTGGCTGCACGGCTCAGTTGGCTGAGCTGCGGACTTTAGTATTGGCTCTCGAATTCGCTGATCCCGATGTACCTACACTTACAGTGTGCGATTCTTTCTATTGTGTACAGTCCTTTAATGACAATCTATTCTTTTGGTCTCAAAACGATTATTGGGACTCTAAAGGTAGCGCAATCAAGCATAAAGCACTTTGTGTTCAAGTGGCAGCTCTTAAAGAAAGATTGCCGCTCACACATGTTATACATACTCTTGGCCATCAGTGTGTGGGAGCACATGCTGTTGGTAATTCTTTGGCTGATGAGGCAACCAAATCTGCAGTTGCCATGTGTTCAGTAGCAGCAGTTACAAGGTCCATGACTAAAATTGATAATGAAATTCTGGCGGCTATAGCTGCTACAAGGGATGGGACGGCGTTCCCGCAAGGTTTCCCTTCTAAATATTCTTATCATTTATCACCGGAACAGGTTCCCTTTGCTTCCATTCCGTCCATTGGGGATCAGCTGATTCCCAACGAGGACCACATGCTTCCTTTTTTCGTCGCCGCTCACGAAGGCATTTCATCTGCACATGCTGGTGTTTCAGCAACAGTGTCTTTTTTGCAGCAGCGTTATTGGTGGCGTGGTCTGTATAGCCAGACACGTAATTATGTACTTTCTTGTGACATTTGTCAACAGATTAAACCGTCCTCGGTTGCACGTCCACCTCACACGCAGCTATACATCTCAAATCAACTGTTTGGATGTATTTATCTTGATCACTGCGGTCCTTTGATGTCCGACACTGCCCATAAACATAGTCTGGTTGCAGTGGATTCGTGCACTAGATTCCTTTGGGTTTGGCCACAACGTAGTGCTGACGCTTGAAATGTCATTAGAGATTTGCATGTCTTTATCGGGACATTTGCTTGTGGTATCTTCCATTCACACCAGGGTCTGGCGTTTGCCTCTAAGGCTTACAAGGACGCAATGAGGTCGCTGGGGGTGCTATTGCAATTTTTGTCTCCATACAGGCCTGAGGGCAATTATATAGTGGAGCGAATGAACCGTGACTTAAAGCAATCTTTGACAGCTAGAGTCTTAGGTACTGGCAGGGGTTGGCTGACTCATTTGTATGGGGTTCAACGTGCACTTAATAATCTCCCGAGAATATCTCTGGGTGGGCGGACCCCATACAAAATGCTCTTTGGCATCAAAATGTTTGTGCCAGACCTTGATGGTCTAGACGTTGTGGCGGCTGCCGCAACATTTGACGTAGATAACCATTGTGCTATGTTACAGGATCTACAAAACAATCGTGACACTCTTGTTAAAGCTGAGTTGCACTCGCCAAAGACACAGCAGTGCTGATCCCAGTCACAGGGTGGCTTCCTAAAGTTGGAGATCTGGTCCGGGAGAAGATAGAGAACAAAAAATAATTTGGTCCCTCCTACCGTGCACCAGTCCCTGTTCTTGGATTAAAGGGCACCCGAACTGTGATTTTGCCTCCACTACCTGGACGCAAGGAAAATCGCTACATTTCCATTGAACATGTCAAGTTACACCATTTAGCAGTTACTGAATAGTAGGCTCAACACCGTCCCGCAGCTAGACGTTCTGCTTGCTGTGAGGTCTTCACCGGCGACTACCGTACACCAGGAGCGTGATGTGGAAACCTCAATTGTTGTGCTGCCAGTTTTGTCATCAGTTTCGGCGACTATACCTCAAAATCAAGTCTCGGCGCCTATGGTGCTTACTGTGGACATTCCTACATGTGCGCTCCAATCATCTTTTAATGCTGACCGACCACCTTTGTATCGCCTAGGAACTGTGGGTTATTATATGGACAGAGACAACTTTTCTTCAACTTCATCGTCCTCTTCATCAAGTTCAACTACGGAGGAACCCCCCCAGTCGATTTTTCATTTTCTTTTACTGGTTTTGCAGAACTTACCTGGTTCCTCCTTGGACCTACATTTGGATGATTCTTACAATGATATTCCTCTTCATGTGGATTGGGTTTGTGACTGTTTTTTTCCTTTTGATTAATAGTCATTATTTGCCTGATTGCTCTGATGTACATCTGGTTGATGGTGTTTTAGCCCCACTCACCTCATCACATATTATGAGAAGAGATCAATCCCATGTTAACATTTCTGCTGTGACAGTGGTAGATGGCATTGTTTGGGATAAAGTTCAATACGAAATCTACGGTCCAACGGAAACGATTCGAATGCCATATGTATTTCGTGTCTCATTAGGTGAAGTTATCACACCTGAACTGCATTTCGACGATTGGGATGTTAATGCCGTACATTCGTTATTTTCAGATTTGAAATATTACACTGCTTTTGAAACTGAGGATTTGTATTAGGCCTGGGCGTCAAATTCCGCTCCGCTCGCGGAATTTGCGGAATTTAGGCAATTTCGCGTTCCGCGGAGAACGCGGAATTGCCAACAATTCCGCGATCCCGTGTTCGCGCTTTAAAAATGCGTTCTAGCGCGCGTGATAGCGACTTACCGGGATTCCTGCATTCGCCGACGGGTTTTCCTATCCGTTCGCGTGCGCCACGAGATTTCGGTAGCCGGCCGCGCCATCCCGCGAGAGTTTGCGATCGCGAACACGTCATTCGCCGCGCCATCGGACAACGCGAGAGTGTGCGATCGTGAACACGTCATTCGCCGCGCCATCGTGCACCGCGAGAGAGATTGCGATCGCGAACACGTCATTCGAGCGCGCCATCGGACATCCGGCGGAATGTTGGTAAAGCTCGCGATCCCGAACACGCAAAATTTTCAATCTGGAGAAGAATAATATCGCGAGCAGCATAAAACCTTCTATAAACTGATGATTTGGATGAAAAACAAACCTCAGATTGATATTTGGCTGTCCTTTTTTGTCAAATTTTTTGTGGGGGAGAGGGAGGAAGTGCCACAGAGTCTCCTACTTCCTGTTCCTGTCCAGCAGGCTCCTCCCAGTGCTTTGTCCATCTCCTGTTCATTTTTCACTTGGATTTGAGCTGGAAGGATCACTCTTTGTGTCTGCTGCATCATTATCATTGGATTTGAGGAATTTTGGATTTGAAATTTTACAAGTAAGTTGGTGTTGTTTGATTGGGGCATTGCAGTTGCTGCAACTACAATTTTTGTACTTTTCATCATTTTAAAAAATAAATAGTTGTGGGTAGCCAGTATGCCCAGAGCTAGTCATGGGTGGGTGCATGATGAAACATGATGAAACAACTGTTCCTTTGCTGTGTGATGTATTTATTCATTTCAAATATCATTTAGGGGGCATGGATGGCATTGGATTGAATTGCAAAATGTGTATTTTTGGGTGTATTTCAGTTTTTTGGGCTGTGTGTTAAATACATGCCTTAGTTGTGTGTGGATTTTCGTTTTTGCATTTTATTCCATTACAGGCAAAGCAGTGTGGTTTAGCATGCAGCCTTTGCCTGGCTATTTTAGGCCTGTTTTCAGTACATTGTTTTCCAGGCCTCCTGCTTGTTGCTTGTGATTTGTGAGTGTCCACGTGGCTGGTAGCCATTTCTGGTGGGAGTTATAAGTGTGCTGCTTTTGCCATATAGGCCTGCATGTGTTTCCTTTGTGGCCTAGGCTTCTTGTTGTGGGCCTGGCCATGAGGCTGGCGGCCATTTTGAAGCCAGGCAGTGTGCTTTTGCCATAGGCCTGCATTGTCTGTCTTCAGTTTCTTGTTGTTGTGGGCCTGGCCATGAGGCTGGTGGCCATTTTGAAGCCAGGCAGTGTGCTTTTTGCCATAGGCCTGCATTGTCTGTCTTCAGTTTCTTGTTGTTGTGGGCCTGGCCATGTGGCTGGTGGCCATTTTGAAGCCCGGTAGTGTGCTTTTATCCATAGGCCTGCAAGCCTAGTCTGCCAACAGGCCTTTCATCCAGTAGGCCCAGAGGTAGTCAGGGGTGCATGAAACAACTTTTTCTGTGTGTTCTGTTGAATTTAAACATCATTTAGGGCACATGGATGGCATTGGATTGAATTGCAAAATGTGTATTTTTGGGTGTATTTCAGTTTTTTGGGGTGTGTGTTAAATACATGCCTTAGTTGTGTGGTGTGTTGCAGGCCTTGTTTAGCCCTGTGGATTTTCGTTTTTGCATTTTATTGCATTACAGGCAAAGCAGTGTGGTTTAGCATGCAGCCTTTGCCTGGCTATCATAGGCCTGTTTTCAGTACATTGTTTTCCAGGCCTCCTGCTTGTTGCTTGTGATTTGTGAGTGTCCATGTGGCTGGTGGCCATTTTTGGTGGGAGTTATAAGTGTGCTGCTTTTGCCATTTAGGCCTGCATGGTTTTCCTCTTGGCTTACTGCTTCCATCCATCCCCTTTGCCAGCTGCAGCTCCCTGAATGATGTGATGAGCAAATAATTTAATGCCAAACAGGGTCCACTTCTATTACATTTGTATTTTTGTTGTTGTTCCCCTTCTTTCCTATCCTTCCTGACAGTGTACACAGTATACCATGAAAGCCCTTGTTGACAGTCTCACAAATGGCTACACTAACTTAGATATTTTATTTGTTTGTTTGTTTGTACTACTAGTAATTGAACCACAACAACAAATGCATCATTTCACTGATGTTCTTCTCCTGGCTTCTTTGCTTTTAGGTGCACAGAAAGACAGAGGTGGAGGTGTCATCATCATCACCCGTTGTACTGCCAGACAGAAGTCCTGCTGCGCGTCACATCCATGTGTGACCACAGACATCTCTGCAACTTGTGCACCTGCATCCTGCTGACAACCGAAGAAGATGGCCCCAAAGAAAGGTACCAGGTCCTCCAGTAGCAAGAAAGTTGCCACTGAGAAGAAGAAGGAACAGAAGAAGGAAGTGGCACTTACCAAGACTGGTGTGCCGGCCGATGTGTTTTTTGGTAAAAAAAAACTTACACCTGCAGCAGCGGTGTCCGGCGGGGACCAAGCTGGGAGCAGCACCTCCGCATCAGCGGGCCCACCCCAGCAACCTAGGCCCAAGCCCATGAGTGTGGCAGAGGTAGCCAGTCTACTAACGACCAGTGATGTTGAAATGTCATTATCGCAAAGTAGTACCCAATCCACGCACTCGCAGGCGGAAACTCAGCAGATAAGTGGGCCACCACAGCCGGAACCACAGCCCCAACCGCAGCCGCAACCGCAGCCGCAACCACAGCCGGAACCACAGCCCACAATAGTAGTTGTTCCACCTGAAGTAGGGGCAGTTCAGGAAATCGAGCTTTTGCAGACGAAGAGGAGCAAGACACTGTTTCAGAAGATCCATTGTCTTCCAGACCCCCAGCAAGGAAAAGGAGGGTTAGTCCATCAACTTCTTCTTCAAGCCCCGCTTCTGATGATCTAGATGCCACTTGGAAGCCACCAGCTCAGCCTGAGAGTGATGCACGCCACAAGACAAGGCTAGTGAAAAGGAAGGTTCCAGAAAGCCTTAGAGTTATGGAGGTAGATGTAGACGAGGGGGTGATGATGATGAAGAGCCAGTCATCATGAACATCACTCCTGGGCCTGCGGAGATGGAGACCAACATTATTAGACTATCCAAAACCGCTGCGAGGGATGTAGCACGGATACCACCAACACAGGTAACACCAACACGACCTCCAGCTTCCATA
This sequence comes from Calotriton arnoldi, assembly GCA_963921515.1. NCBI lineage: Eukaryota > Metazoa > Chordata > Amphibia > Caudata > Salamandridae > Calotriton > Calotriton arnoldi. The sequence goes on from CAWUFW010005404.1 coordinate 15,644, forward strand.
TTTGCCTTTGCAAAGGCCCGGCAGGGACCTACATCCAGCTCAACCACCACCTCAGTAGGTGGTGGTAATGTAAGTGCACAGAGTCAAATTCCAGTCACACCCTCCAGTTCATCTGGTATTGAAAGTGGCACCTCCAGCAGCGTCAGAAAGTTTTCCACTCCAGTTTGGGACTTCTTTTCGGTTAGCAGTAAGGAGGAGAACATTGCTATATGCTCAATTTGTCGGCAGGCTGTTAGGCGGGGTAAGCTTGGTACAAACTATGGTACCGGAGGACAAACAAGTCATCTCAAAAAACACCACAGTATCAAGTGGGAGGCTCACCTACTTCACTTAGAAAAAAGTAAAACTGGACCCATTGCTGTTGTTAGGGATGAAGAAGTAGGGGAAGATGTGATCACGGTGGAAGGTCAACAAGAGGGAGACATTTCTAGCCCTACCCCCAGCAGTGTAGTGGTAACGCCCACATCCTCAGCAACATCTCAGTGGCACCGTACTAAGAGTCAGCCTGAGACACCAAGGCAACCGGGCACTGCAATGAGCAAAAGTGCGGCGTCGTTGAGCCTAACTGGGTTCAAGAAGAAGGGTGCACCACAAAGGAAAATATTCCAGCCTACCATTGACAGCATGCTTAGGTTGGAGGGGCAGTACCAACGCAACCACCCAATGGCACGGTTGTACAATGCGAAGCTGGCTAAAATGTTAGCGCTGGACCTTCTCCCTTTTTCATTTGTGGAAGGGGTGGGTTTTCTTGAATTTGTGTCAGCCATCTGCCCTAAATGGAAGGTTCCCAGCCGGTCCTATTTCGCCCGAGTTGCTGTTCCAGCACTACATCACGATGTGCTGGAATTGGTTGGACAAGCTTTGCAGCAGAGTGCTGTTCACAAAATCCACCTGACAACAGACATGTGGACCAGTTGCCAAGCCACTGATTACATTTGCATCACTGCACACTGGGTCTCTTTTGTGGGGGTGAGAGAAAAGCTATCTGAAGTAGGTGCTGTTGACACAGCTGAGATTTTTAATGCTACTCGGAAACATGCAACTGTAGCCATGTTCGCCATGGAGAAATCTCATACTGCTGCAAACATTTTGGAAGAGTTTAACAGCAAGGTCTTTGAATGGCTGCGCCCAAGAGGGCTTAACATTGGTTTTGTTGCCACGGATAATGGCAGTAATGTACTTAAGGCCATGGAGGTTGGTGCCTATTTCAGGGTCCCGTGTTTGGCGCACTGCATTAACATTATAGTTCAAGACTTTCTGAAAAAAGAACCCATAGTCAGCAACTTACTGACCACCTGCCGCAGAATATGCACTCATTTCAGCCATTCTTTTAAAGCCCGGAAGCAGCTCAGGATCATTTAACGTGACTATAGAATGCCAGTCAAAGCACTCATCCAGGAGGTGGCAACACGTTGGAACTCAACGTATTACATGCTTGACCGTCTGTTTGAGCAGTACAGACCAATCAATGAATATGTCATGCGAAGGGCGGATGCTACTGTGAAAGGCATGACCCTTCAGATGGACCAATGGTGCCTAGTTAAATCTCTTACAGAGATGCTTCTTCCTTTCGAGGTCTTCACACTTGAAGTCAGCAAGTAGGACTGTACTATGGGCCAAGCTATCCCATTGTTGCACATGCTAGAGCAACAGCTGAAGGAGGTGTCTGAAGCGTACATAGGTGTGGAGAAAAAAAAGAAGCATATGAGTTGGTGGAGAGCTTATCATGTCGCTTAACTGAAAATGCAAGGGTGCAAACTAAGATTTTGTCACAAGAACATTACATTTGTGCCACAATTCTGGATCCACGGTACAAATCGGCACTGAACAGTGAGACATTACTCCCTTTTTCAGAAGAGGATGTTGCCCGGTACAAAACTTGGATAGGTAAGGCAGCCAGTAAATTGGAAAAGGAACGGCTGGTAATTAAAGGCCTCTAACCCACAACAAGTACTGCAGCAGGGCATCCGGCATCAAGTTCAACTTCAGAGCCTGAGGGCAGTGCATTTGGTTCACAGCTGTCACCAACACCAACACTATCGACAACAGCAAGAACCGGATCATCAGCCCCAGTAAAAACGGCACAGGAGTGGTATTTACAGCAAGGACTTGCTAGGTCCAGTGCTGATGCAAAGACAAAAGAGGCCGAACAAAGTGTAGCACCCCTGAACATTGACCGGATGGTCCAGGCCTACCTGGATGACCCAACAGAGGTCTACATTGATCAAAACCCATTGCGGTATTGGTATGGCAAAAGGGGCCAATGGCCAGTGCTCAGCAGGCTGGCGATAAACTATCTGGCTTGCCCTGTCGCAAGTGTCTCTTCTGAACGTGTTTTCAGTGCTGCTGGTTCCATTGTAACAGTGAAAAGGACCAGTCTCTCACCAAAAAACGTGGAGAGGTTAACCATGATCAAAATGAATCAGCATTTTATACCACCGAATTACACAATACATGAATCAACGCAGGAAGATGAGGACAGCGGCTCAGGTGACGGAAGTAGCGTGTTAGATGCTGATTACCTACTTCTGGTTGAACCCCCAGAGTTTGAGGACGAGCTATACTTCCCTGACAACTAGGCTTCCACTTCTTACTGTCATCCTCCCTTATTTACTTTTATTTGTGTGTCTGTCTTTCTGGTTGGAAACTTCAAACCACAACAAATCCATCACCACCGTCTTCGTCTTTTATTGCCATATATGAGTTTCAGCTGTCTGCATTTCAGTCCACTCCTCCGAGTCCTGCTCCTCCATCCTCCTGAATCAACCTAAATCTATTGCCCTCAAGCCAGATGATGATTGGATGTAGCATAATCGAAGAAAAACTAACATCTTGCCTCGTTGAGTCTCTCCAAAAGAAGTGGAACATGATGATGACTACTATAGCTATCCTCCTTTCCGAGCCGATACAGACTGCCCATTAACTGAAGATGAGAAGGAACAGGTAATGAATGATGAAATGCATTGGACGCTGACTGAGTGATTTGTGTTGTTGTTGTTTGTAGTGCATGAAGTTAATTCATTGTGTACTATTATCTAATCTACACACTAAAAGTAACTCAATGCAATGTTTGTTTCCATTCTTGTTTTTTAATAACAAATTTCTACTTCTACTGCAGGCCGATCCATTGCATTTTGAATATGGAAAGGGTACTCAATCTGTACACTGCACACTGAGTTGGACAAGATGACCACAGTGACATAATATCTTCGCAGTCACTCCGTACGATCCGAGATGATTGATGGAATAACTCAGGGCGTTTCATGAGTGCCATAAAAGGTAACCAAGTCAACAACAACCACTGCAGACCTACATGTCTGTGTAGTGGTGGAGTCGAGTGTGGTGGTATGACTGACAGCGGGGCATTGATTTAGTCACTTAATTTGTAAAATGCTATGTTGCTGTATATCTGCTTTGTCTGCCTCTGTCAAAAAATGTACGCTAAATGGAGGATGGGTCACGGGTGCCTGCTCTGTCCTGTTGTTGTTGGAGCTTAATGCTGGAAACAGACTAGAGTAGACATGATGTATCCATGCCGCCTCTGAAAGTGTTCTTATTGCACTCCACCGTAATTTATGCATTTTTTTGCTACTTGATTTTTCAATATCCCTTTTGTTTTCCCATCTACAATTACAGGCCGGCCCTTACCCTGTGCTATACTGGGAAAAACAACTCTCACTTACCTTACCAATGAATCTACATCTGCCAGGCAGGCAGTGGCGTCACCCAAGATTGATGGCTGGAGCGTCCATGGAAGCGAGGACCAAGAGGAATGCCGAGATGCAACTCCCCATTTTGACCAGGATAACATACAGTAACAGTATCAACTTTCATCATCTTTTAAATTTGATTCATTTTTTGTCTTCAATCATTACTACTATGTGTTGTTGTTGTTGTTATGTTTGCTCTCTGCTTATAATTCAATGCATCCCTACAGCTATTTTTGAATTTTCTTTGCTATCTTTAAGCCCGGGCCGGTACAACAGAACAGAAACTGTATGTAATTCGGGTCTCTCGGAGGGCAGACAGGCAAGGCAAATTGCATAATATACTGCTGCCCTGTACTGTCTAATTGTCTAGTTGTAGTTAGTAAGTACTACTTATCATTAACCATCAAGTTATCATCATCATCATGCATGCATTTCCTTTTTCTCCCTTAACAGATTTATAGATATGGTTGTCTGCCAAGATTGTGTTTTGTTGTTGTCCATGCGTACTGTTTTTCTTTGTCAAACCTTTCCCAAAACGCCCCTTCCCAACCATTCATCAAACCCTAACCCTCTTCCCCCGGGCTGTGTGACTTATTGAGGTGTGACTAAATTAAATGTACACCAATAATTTATCACACGCTTGCTGGGGCGGATGTGGCAAAAGCAACACTAATTCAATTTCAAGGCAGGGCGAGGATCTTCTTCTGCTTGCCCACCCATGAGCAGTATATTTGCAAGATAATTTTTTACCAAAGGAACCTAATCCATCAGCATTAATTGCCGGCATCGATTGGATTTGTTGTGATCCTCCTACACAGCACTAACGGTTACGCTTGTGTCGAGTGTACTGTAGGCCTAGTCGAGTGACTCGACACAGCTAGAGTTTGTAACTCTATGTACTAGGCTATCCCCACCACCATTATGTTTTATTGTATTTTGGCATATTATTGTTTGGCAGTAAGTTCCGTACTGTACTTCGTTCTACTACTCCTCCCACAGTCTCTCTCAGGCGACTGACTGTCTCATTTTCTTTTTTTGGCAAATGCTACTGCCAGGGTCTACTACTACTACCACCACAACCATGGCATGTTGGGAAAGAAAACCATCATCACCATGCAGCCATCGCCGTGCCCAAGTTAAACATCAATCACAGGCAAGAGAAGAAGTTTGGGGGAGGCATAATTAATAATGGACATTTTTTCATTAATTCTATTTCACACACCCCTGTGGGTCCAGTTGCAGAATGCATAGACTAGGAGGAGAGACTGACAGTACTAGTAGGACAAGTCCCTCAGTGAGGGGTACCGCATCTATCTGTTTGTGTCTTAGTAACTCAGCCAATTATTTAAATCAAACACTGGCTGTGGCCCAGCACCAGCAAGGAAACAGTGTGACGTAAAACAGTAACCCCACCCACAAAACATTAACAACATCGTATATAAAGTATAAATATATAATTTAATCCCCTAACAAAAATAAACTATGTAAAAAAATCCCACAACACCTGACCCACCCCTCTCCCTAACCCCAACCAATGTCCATTTCCCGGAACGAAAAAGTCCAACAAATGAAATGTCCAATTGTCCAAAAGTGAAAACCCCAACGCCCGATTCCCACCCACCAAAATAAGTAATAAAAAAGGGGCAATAAACGGGGTCTCAGCGGGCTCGCCTCTCCAGGACACGAATGCGCTCCTCTAGACGGGCCATGCGGCGCTTCAGTGCACGGCAATTGCATCCACAGGGGGGGGGGGCAGCAGTGCTTAATGGAGTATGGCGGCGGGCGGCTGACAGACGGTGGCGCCGTAACACTGGAGGGGGGTGGCTGGGGCCCGGGGCATTGTAGGCGGCTGCAGCTGCTGCCGCCGCCTCCTCCTCCTCCTCCTCCTCTAGAACCACCAGCCGCTGGTATTCAGCTTGTATGGCCTCCAGCTTCCGGCACCGGGCCTTGGCTGCCAACTCCTTCCTGTCTACTTTGACTTTGGAAGGAGTAGCTATATCAAGAAGAAAAAACAAGACTATTGTAAAATCTACTCTTAGCAAAGCAGTAAGACAAATTAATTCTACACATAGTGGCACAGTAGCACTAGCAAGCACAGTACATAACATTTGTGGTATGTATCTATCCTCCCACTACCTCGGCCTCTAACATTTGTGGGAGTTTCAGGCATTCCACCACCCATGCATCTGATTCCTATCAGACACCTATGCGTGCATCCCACGTATCCTTCTCTGCCAGTCATAAATATTAAATCTCGCCCGTCCTTCCTCCTTCCACCCTTCTTTCCCTTTTCGGTCAACCCATCCATCAAGGTCATCTGATCTGACTTTTAGTCTTCTCCATAAAACTTTCACAGCTGAGTTGAAGTCCGATAGAAGAGGCCATTGGTTACTCAACAGTACACTCCCGTCGCTAATGCTATTGCTAATGCTAAGTAAAGGGTGTCTTCTTCAACCGTTCACAACAACTTCTTACTTAAGTCTCAACAGTACAGTATACATTACACCCTTGCAGCGAGTGTAATGTCAATAATTAAGGATTAGGAATATAACTTACCACCGCCCGCCACTGCTGCTGGCTCACCCCCTGCAGCTCCTCCTGCAACTGCCGCATCTCCTGCCCCCTCAGCGCCGCGTCACCTTCGCCGCTGGCCCCGGTACTGGTGGTCGGTAGTACGCCTAGAAAAAACATTACACATTTTTCAGATGCCATATACACCTCCCCCTATTTTTCAGTAGCAAGATTGAAAAAAAAGTTAATACATACATAATACATATACAACATACATCACTAGTACAAATCAGGTAGTAGAGTAGACACTAGTAGTGATATATGGTCCCTAGGGTCATTCTAGTCTTTGCTAAGTTACCCCGAGCCATGCAACCATTTTAGCTTTGTGTCTTTTATTTTTGCGCAAGTTACCTCGCAGCTTGTTGTGTAAGACGCCTTTGAGCCCACATGAGCTCATACTGCTACTGTCTGAGCGCTGCGTACAAGGTCGAAAAACAAGCCACTTTGTTATGGAGTTCTGGTGTTAGTCCATATTGCTTATCCATAAAAATACTACACTTTTGGCACGACTGAGAAATGCTTGCACTATACTAACGCGCACCATTTTTCTCACAACAGACGGAAGATTCCCTTATACGAACCAGAGCTTTGCAGAGCTTATGATGTAACCAGTACTAGGTTCTTCTAAGGTGAGGGGTCCCCAGAATTCTCAGATCTCCATTTATAATTTTATATAAACTATATTCCTACCAAGGGAGGGTGGTTCTTCCACCACTGTTCAGTTATCATGATTTCGCCTTTTGTCTTCTATGGACTTGTAGTTGTAAGTGTAACTAAGTGTAACAATGTTTATTGTTTTAATCTTATGCATTTTGCTGTTGCTGCTGCATTATAGAACAACGTACACAGCTTGTCAGTTGAAAATAAACCTTTTGAACTTACATAGACTCGGTGGTATTTGGTGTGGACTTACACGAGTGAGTGAGCGAAAGGGTGTGCATTGCTTCCGCGACAGAGGTCGGGAGTGTTATGTTCTGGGTTGTCTACTCATTGGGTATCTTGTGGGGGGGTATCGGAGAGCTAATGAGACACTATAACTAGTCGGTCAGGGGATTGTGGTGGCTTCTGATTGAGGTGTGAGGAAGGTCCAACCTCCCATCACCAACGTCCTATTTTCTTGTGCAAAGTTCTGTATGTGCAGAATCCCTACAACAGTAGTAGTATGTCCTATCCTATCAAAAATAGTAAAATCTGGTTGGGCATTTTCTTGGTGGGAATTGTCGAAAAGCCTCAAGATTAAGAAGACTCGAAGTAGTAGAAGAGGACAACACAAAGGACTGGACTCAATGGCTAGAGCTATTGGTGAATCTGAGTTTTATTTAAAATATTTTAAATAAAGAGTGGCCACCTGGGCAAGCTTAGCTACAGACAGACTAATAGTAGTAGTACAGAGAGTCATAGCAGACGCAGTTAGAGGCAGGGATAACAAGAATTTAGAAACAGATAGTATGAATCAAAGAAGAATTTGTAAAAATAGAATTAGGATACCGAAATAATAGTTCGGAAGAAATAAGGTGCAGGAAAAGTTAGGGAAATATAATTATTAATATTAACCACTGGAGGACTTACTGGGGCCAGCAGCAGAGCCCTCGGTAGAGGAGCGGTCCTGGCCCTGGGAGGTATCTTGATGATCTTCTTGTCCCGCCGCCTGTGACCCCGTCTTCATGCCCCTGGGTGCTGATCATGTAAGATTTCATAAAGAAAGAGACCAAAATTAAAGTTTGGTGTGAAACAAAAAATAAAATATTTTAAAATACGCTCCACAAACATTTTTGTGAACAACAATTGCAATAAAATTGACCTATCTAATCTGATCGACTAGTAGTATTGCGAGATTCACGGACCGTCTAGTAAGCCTAACTACCACCTGACCTAGCCCACCTATTCCAAAGCAGACGGGCCAATTGTTCAGTAAGTCTGCATTTCCATTTATTTTAGTCCTCAAAAATGCATAGATGAAGGACACATGCATACATTTTTGCATACACCAAATTGTTGGCTGGTTGCTGCTGATGTTCTGCTAGTGATGATATAAGCCTATTAACACTCACTAAACAAACTACAAAAGGTTCTACTAAGGACTGGGGTAAGCAGCACTCAGCAGCACGTGACGTGACAGAGGATGCGTCACCCACACCACTTAAAAATTACCAACTAATAAGTAACTAAACCTATCAATCAATCCACCACTATCCCTTCTTAGTGGCGGGAGGACAAAGGAAGGACTAGAGTCTCTCTAGCATTACCTAACTTAAGTTCTCTAAAGTGAACTCTTACATAATCATCAGGCCAAGCGAGCGCAAAGTTGCAAACAAGTAAGATTAGTAGCGCCGAGCGCCTGTGTCATAACAATCACAGATTTTTAACCGTAATTTACCTGCAATGTAAGCAGCAGCATTCTTGCTGGTCGGAAAAAAAAAATATTCGCAATATATAACACAGAGCAGAAGAACACAAAGTAGTAATATTAAATAGCTACTCACCAAGCCCCGGGACCTCCACTCCTAGCAGGTCCAGCAGGTCCTGCTCCCGGTCCAGAATATCGGACCACCGGTGCGTCAGCTGATTATTGGTGCGCCGGACACCACAGCAGCGAAACACTGCCCGACGCACCTTGCCCCACCGCTGCCGACGCTCCCGGAGCCCGTACCCGGACCCAGGCCTGCTGCCAGGGTTAAGGGGAGGTGGCGCTGAACAAAAAAAACCAGTGCGGCCAACTCCGCCTCACCGAATAAGGCCCGTGCCTGCACCCCTTTTTGGCGCCGTCTTCCGCAAGGAAGGCGGTCGCGGCTCTGGCTACGAGCCCTGTGGCCCTTTGCCATGGTTCTGTGTAGGCGGGGGGGCGGAAAAGAAAAGGTAGGAATTAAAAAAGTATGTAAAAGAAATTAAAAAGCAGGTAATAGAAAAAGAGTGAAAAAGTAGTGAAAAACACACAAAAAGTAGAAAAAAACTCAAAATATAGAATCAGGAAAATAGAGAGATAGATAATAAATAAAAAAGATCAAAAAAAGTTTCCAGAAACAAAGGATTGAAAAGATAGAGGGAGGATTGAAAAGCAGGCCCAGAACCATAGCAATAGAGTGAAAAACAAGATGGCCGCGCCCATTGTGACCGCATGGGCAAGTTCGCGCGATATTTCCCCCCCGAGCACGCAAAAAGCGTCGCGAACACGTAATGCGTGTTCCCGAACAGGAAATACTTATCGCTAACGGGCGGGAGCATGCAATAAGCGACCCGGAACTGGAAATAAGCATCGCGAGCGGGCGGGAGCATGCAATACGCGACCCGGAACAGGAAATAACCATCGCGAGCGGGCGGGACAAGTGCAAAACAAGATGGCCGCGCCCATAAGCGACCGCATGGGCAAGTTAGCGATATATTTCCCCGTGAGCACGCAAAAACACATCTCGAACGGGCGGGACAAGCAATTCTGCGTTTTCGCGGAATTTCTACGTGCTCGCGGAGATTTTTAACAATTTCGCTGAGATTTGCGTAACGCGACTACGCAAATTCCGCCCACCCCTAATTTGTATTTAAATTCTGCCAATTATGCTGATTTATTCTGTTTCCAACATTATGGTCATAATTTTTTACACAAGTCAAGCACAGTTCGCAATCAGGTCATTTATACACAATGGGAACATTGTCCTGCCCCATTTCACGATAGTTCGCTAACACAGAAAAAAAAGTTTGTCTACTTTTCTGGCTACAATCTCTCTGACCCGAGATATTATAAATTCAGAGCACAAACACACACGAAGTTCATGCTGACCCATACTAAATTGGTATATTCTTCGACTTTCATAACCGATTTAGCATTAAAAGGTTATGATTATTGGAAAGACACGATTGATTTGAAATCAATTTGGGGTACCAAAAATTGGCAGGTGCAGGGAACTGAATCATTGCATCGTGCATGTTTGATACAATCACAGCTGTTGTTCATGAATCAGACGGTGCAACAAACTACATGTTTTGGTTTAGCAACTGCTAAGAATTAAAAATTTCCCTAATTTCTGTCATTAGCAGTTTATGACAACTGGCAGAGATATACAAATTATTCTATAGAGGACTTACTGGGTATGGTCCTCAACGGTACCCTCAATTCATCCACTATTGCTCCCTTGGGTTGGTTAATATGGCCCCTTAGTTCTAATGCTTGCCAGTTGCGTTTTCAAATTCAACTGGGGGGTTTATGCTAAGTAGACCTGACCCTCGCTTTCCACAAACACATACAGTTACTACATATTCTGTGGGCAAATTGTGTCAACAGTGGTTGGGACACTCATTGTTATCATCTGTGAAACAACATCTCTCACGTTTAAATGGAGACATTGATCTGGCTGATTTCCTTTTAGGTCCCACGTCTCCTCGTCCAAAGTGTTTTGCATATGCAGCTTATAATGAAATCTGGAAACTGTCCCAAATGGAGGCAGCTTTCAGATTGCGACAATTGGATCAAGACAACTTGCGTAAAGTATTGGATGTGGTAGACAACAGCATTAATACTTTGTCTTCTCGTATTTACACTTTGGACAACATTGTTTCATCTGTTATTGACATTGTGCAGAATGATGTGTCTGTTTTGTATCATGGTCAGAATCAGTTGCGCTCTGCAATGCAATTTGACTGGATTTTACAGACATTGAAAAATGGGAAAGTGCCGTGAGATTATTTGAACACAACTGCCCTGTTTTTGCCTTTTAATTTGACCGATAAACAAAAGCTTATGTCAATGAAGGATTCAACATACACCTTGTTACATATTGAAAAGTTAGAACAACTGCCATTCTCAATAGCGGAGACCGATTCCTCTGTATAGTTAATACATGGGGTTATTTCTTTGCCCATTTCCCTCTTTCAATTTACTGCATGTATGAAACATTATCTGATTGGAAGATTTGAACCCCTGGGTAGTACTTTTCTGCACGAAATTTGGTCTTTACCATTTAAGTTTCACTGTCTACGTGAGGATAAGGAGGTTTTCTTGACAGGGGAGGATTGTGATTCCACAATGGGACATGTGTTAGTTTGTACACAAGTACAGCTTCACGGCGCTTGCAACGTATCAGCGCCCAATTTGGCCTGTTTTCTAAAAGGAACACCAGTTCCCTCCATAATTCCCACGCTCACATTGCTTTCTAACGGTAGTTATCTTATCCTAAATAACCACAACTGCTGCGGGTTACGGGCAGGATTCCGTATATAGTGACGGTTTCCGAAAGAGTAACTTGTTGCAGCAATGTTCTTTTTCCTCCCCCGCATGGGATTGTAGATAGCTCGCTGTGGCCTTCCATTCCCACTTTGAAAACAGACTTCAATAAACTAAGCAGACTCAAAGCGCTATTGTTTCAACAAGAAGTCACTCTCACTTCTGCTCGAGAGACCTTCGAATTGCAGGTGGCTAGAACATCTAGTGAGATTCAGTCACTGCTGAATACGAATCTCCCACTACATTCTGGGGAGCAGATTCATCAAATCTTTAATGCGTCTAATAGTGAAGGCCTGGCTCATTTTTTTAAACTTGTTACATCTTTTCAGACGATTTTTGGAGTAATACCGGCCTTTATACATTCTATTTTTTCCAGCGCCTTCAGTGGTTTCCCACTCATTCTCTTGCTGGCGTGTGGAGTGCTGGTACTTCTCCTCCTGTTACGCAATGGATGCCGATCATGTGGTTCTACACAGACCAGGCCCATGGCGACTATACCGTGAACGAATGCAGCAGCTATTTGGATGCTTGCCGCCAGCAACGCTCAGTGTGAGCTATGAGCTTACCTTTCGCTTTGCTTACTTCACTTGCGTGCAACCTGTGTTCCACTGCCAACAGTGCCCTTTCTATTGGGCCTTGGATATCTGCCTCTCCACAACATCAAGCGCTGACCCGGATTATGATCTGTTGGTGGGTCCCTTGATGGCCCATGACCAGGACTGTTCTGGTGACGCCCGTATGATGCGTGCGGCTGCACTTGGAGTATTGGCGTGTTGGAATACCTGTGAGGCTGCACAGCGCCTCTTGAACGAGAGTTTCATCGAATATCACGCAAGTTCCCCTGTTCTGCTGCAGGATGCACTGGATTACGAGGAGCATAAATGTTTATTCGCTCTGCTGAATTGGATGGCATCTCTCTTTTTTCTTAACGACAATGATGCCCTTTTGGAGCACCTTGCGTTCCACGGTGCGCATAATCTTTTGGATTTTTCTGACTAGACTATATATATTTAAAAAAAAAAAATTCTCACTCTTCCATTTTTTAAATGTGTCTTTTTTAGGTCGAGCATTCGAGACCTCTTGTATATACTTTAGTATATACTTTAGTATATATACTTTAGTATATACTTATATGTGTATGTAGTTTGTGGGCTCTGGAGATCAGCCCTAGGATTTTGTCTGCTTCCGCTTAGGGACTTTTTTTCTGTTCAACTGCCTTTATTTAACTGTCTTGATAGAAAACGACTAGCAGAGGTCAGTAAAATACCAGAATTGCTTTCTGCTGAGGGACTTCCTTTTTTTAATTTTTCTGGCAACTGCCTCTATTTAACTTTCTTGATAGAAAACGACCAGCAGAGGTCAGTAAAATACCAGAATCACTTTAGCATTCTCTAGATTTCAATCCATAGAAATTGTCTTTCACGAGCACCCGTAGACAATAATATTTTTTTCAAATCTTGTATTTTCAGTGATATGACCACCGAAGGCCCTGCTTTTATATTAAAAGAAAAGCTTTGGACTATACCATTTCCCGATGAAAGGCAATATTTCTCTCCATGTGTTTCCATACCTGGCGTGTCACGCAGTTTGGTGCTTACTTTTCCTCCAAGTTAAAGAACAGTAGATGTTTCAGCACCCAGGCTAATGTGCTGCTTAGCTAGATACATATAAGGTCCCAAAGGCGAGACCGATTGCATTGCAAATGCTTGTTTAAATTGACTCTACTTGGAATGACCATAATGCGAATTGGCTCTGCTTATCTTTGAAAACTGTTTTGCCTATGCACTACAACCTGGCCAAGGGAAGGGTGTCACGTGGTTGCTAGAGTCATTGTCGACATCTTTAAGTTAGCATGAGCCCGGTAGCCATGATGCTGCTTTTGCGCACAACACTACTCTGTTTATGCCTTTCACATGAGAACTCTCTGCTGTGCTCGTTCTCTGCCTGTTCCTGGAGTTTAGTCTGAACATTGTGAGCAAGGTTGATAAACACTGCCTCTTGTTATTCTGTTCTGGTCAGGCCCTAGCACTTAGACAAAACATACCATTGCAGCTGTTTTTGCTGGAGAATCGTACTTTGATATTATGGGGATGCATGTTTAGGTAACACACACTTGGAGAGGGACCTTTCCAGGGAGAAAAGCAACCCGCACCTGTGATGTAGAAATACGATCTATGGCCTGAGGTTTGGGGTCTGCTGACAAAGCCCAGAGATCTTCTATTATATAATAATACTTCTGCTTACCAAGGGGAAGGTGGTTAGGCATTATAGTCCTTTATCCACTGTCTTTATAAAATGACATCTCCCTTTATGATATGTGGCCTTGCTGCAATGCTAACTGTATTGATATTATGCATTTTGCTGCTGGTTGTGACCCGTATACTGCATTTTAGAGCACGTTAGTTAAAATAAATATTTTAAACTATTTTCGTGTCTCTGTCAGATCTTTTTGTGGAGAAGTACGAGAGTGTGAGCGTAAAGGTGTGTCTTGTTACCGCGATTCCTGAGAGATCTAGGAGTGTTGTGTTCTGGGGTGTCTAATCACTGGTTTCTCCATTTGTGAGTAGGAGAGCGAGTGAGACACTATAGCTAGTCGGTCCTGGGCTCTTGGGCACTAAGGTGGTAGGAAGGCTTAGCCCCTATACACCGAGGTCCTATAATCCTGCACATAGTTCTTCTGTGTATGTGCAGAATCTCTGCAACAGTCCTGCACTTGCACCACGTTTCTCCCGATGAAACTTTTTCCCATCCAGTGACCACAAATCCTCCACGTGATAAATCTTGGGAAATACAATAGCTATATAACATGTACCATACCAATTTTGTGGCAATCAAACATATGCATTCCTCCCACATACAGAATACACATTCAGCACTACCTGTATCGTATCCTTCAATGCCTTCTTTACAGACTCCTCAGTCAGGAAAATGTGGTCACATTCATTCTGTCCCACAAATATCTTATCATAGTGTGTTTGTGTCTGTCTAATGCAAAGTTTTCCCCGTTGTTGTAAATCTAAAGCTCTTGGACCATAACTTCCCTTTGCTCTATGGGCTAACTCCTCCTTAGTCCATTAAACATTTACACCTCTACTATTAGGCCTAAATAATGATTGCCTACGTCTATCTTCTATCTGATCTACAAGTCAGTTAGCATGCAGGTGAGGTTGTGCCTATGCGCGTAAGCTGTATCTAATGTAACAGTAGTGTTAGAAATTAGATTTCTGGTTGGCTAGGGCATGCGCCTAAGCCAGGCAGAAACAACCACTCTAGTCAGGGCAAGGGAGTTACACGCTAAAGATAACCCCTGCTCACCCCCTTGGTAGCTTGGCACGAGCAGACAGGCTTATCCCAGAGGCAATGTGTAAAGAGTTTGCGCAACACACACACAGCAGCAACACACTAGGCACACCACAAAAGAAACTCCACACAAGGTTATATCAAAAATAGCCTTTGTTTTATCCATAAACACATTAGAATCATAATCACAAAAGTACACTGTGCCCCCAGCACTAGGCAATACTTCACAGGGGATTATACACATGACAGGGCCAATCGGGCCACTGTCAGAACCATAGAAAGCACAAAATGTAAAACAACCAGCAACTACTGGTAAAATACTGTACTTAGCGGAAACATATCATGCATAAACACATTAGGCATAAACTACATTTAGAAGTGTACCGTGGTAACACTCCCCAGGTGCATATATCACCTCAGGCATAAACACATTATGCACAATCTCCGGACCTTGCGCCCTTCCAGCACCTCAGGTGCTTACAGGCCCACTGGCCTTCCTCTGGGGCCCATCTGGGCTGTCCCAAATGCCCTCTGTCCCAAAGGTCAGGGCTCGATAATCATAGGGCCTTTCACCAGGCCCTCCGGCTGCCAATGCAGCAGAGAAATGTGCATGATGCACACGGATGCGGGGGGGTGCATCTCACTCCTCCCTCGTAAACATGCCCCCGTCATTGCAGCTGCCCCCGCTCTCGCAGTGCAGCTGAGAAAATCAGCCTTGGCACCACTGTGCCTCTCAAGCCCCACTCCGGGACTTCTAAACAAAGTGCCCGCTCGTTGCAGCTGCCCGCGCTCTTGCGGTGCAGCTGTAGAAGAAAAAGCACTGGCACCAACCGTGCCTTGAGGGCCCCCTTCACCGGGCTCTTCTGGTACCACTCACGGCACCAATCATGCTCAAATTCCAACCCCACTCACGGGGCTCCGCTCTTGGCAGGATTCAGGCACCGACAGTGTGCCTCAGCAGGCCCCCACTCACCGGGGCTTCTCCCCCGGTTGCAGAATCAGGCCGAAGTCAGGCACCACAATGTGCCCTGCAGGCCCCGCTCACGGGACCTCTCCTGATCGGCCCCGGTCTCCCTGCTGTCACCGGCGATCTCTGCGGGCCTGCCTCCCCCTCTACCAGGCGGGGGAAGGCTGGAATGCGGAAGATGGAGCCCGCGAGGCTCCGACGCCTCTCGCTCCTGCTCTCGTCGCTGTGGGCCCCGCCCACAACCAGGCGCTCATCGCCTTACTTCCGGCGGCTACGTCCACCCGGATTGGTCCGCGGACCACGAAGGCGGCCCTGCCCAAAAACAAGCAGCTTGCCTGACTTCCCGGGCACCGCTTGTGGTGCGGCGGCCTCTCAGCAATGCAAAAATGCGGGGTGGGCTCCCGCTCCGTTTCTATGGATCACGGTGGGGGGATTAGGGAGGGGGAGCACCACTCTGACACAGCTCCTCCCTCCTTCCTGCACCAGACACAGCAACGCGGGGTGGGCTCCCGCTGGGACACCAAGGCACAGAAATGCGGGGTAGGCTCCCGCTTTACTGCCCGGCAGCGCAGGGGAATCCCCACGCCGGGATTCTCTCGGGACACGTTGCAGCCCACCGCTGCAGGGCATAAGCGCTCCTCCCGTCCTGGCACCAGCAATTAAGATGTAGTGCTCACGAGGCGCTAGGTCTCAGTCCAGAGAAGCAAAGCTTGGGCAAAGCTGGGCCCAGGCAGGCCAGCTCACCGGGCCCTCCAGCAGAGGGGCAGTCCCTCGTGGCGGTTCCTCATGGGCCCAGCAAGTACAAACAAGCACCCAAAACAGCACACCAACATGGGGTCACAGCCCCAATATTTATATCACATTTTCCTTTGTTCTGCCCTGGCACAGGGCTTGGGTAACCAGTCTCAACTGGTTCTGGGGGGTACTGGAGCACTTTGTGTACAGTGCTTCTACTCTCCTTTGTCAGGTGGGGGCTCGGTCATCAGACACACCACAGGGGGGCGGAGCCAGCATTCACCCAGGCAGGCACAGACCTTTTCAGGGTCAGGGGACTACTCCTCCCACTACTCCAAATGCAGGTCTCCTATTCAGCCTAGCGCTGACTCACCCTGCCCTCCCTGGAGCCACACACCTCACCAGCCCCTGTCACTCCAGAGCCAGACATGCAATACACATCAGGCAGGCAGACACATAGCACACAGAAATGCCAACTTCTAAAAGTGGCATTTCTAAAATAGTGATAATAAATCTGCGCACACCATTGCGCAGCATTTATTATTACTATTCCAAACATACCAAACTTGACCACGCTGCTCCTCTCATATCAGGAATTACCACTGAAACACTTATCAGGGAATCCCCAATGCATTCCTATGAGAGGGCAGCCTCACAGCAGTGAAAAACCAAAATGGCTGTTTGTCACTACTAGGACATGTCACGCACTTAAGGTACATGTTCTACCTTTTACCTACAATGCACCCTGCCCATAGGGCTAGCTAGGGCCTACCTTAGGGGTGACTGACATGCAGTAAAAGGGGGGTCACAGGCGTGGCACACACTTTAGGTGCCACGTCACAGCAGCAGTAACACTGCGCGCACAGGCCCTGCAATGGCAGAGGCCTGAGACAGGTTTGAAAGGCTACTTTGGTGGGTGGCGCAAGCAGCACTGCAAGACCACCAGTAGCATTTAATTTACTGGCCCCGGGTATATTAGATACCACTTTGCTGGGGACTGATAGGTAAATTAAATACACCAAACAGGTGTAGACCAATCTTACCATGTTTACTACAGAGAGCACACGCACTTTACACTGGACAGCAGTGCTAAAGTGCCCAGAGTCCTAAAACCACCAACACCAGGTCAGAAAAAAGACTAGGAGGAAGGAAAAAAATTCGGGGATGACCCTGCAAAAAGGGCCAAGTCCAACAAGTAGGTACAAAATATTTTGCCATTCTTTCTTCCTCTTTGTAATAATCATACTTATTCAGGTGTTTGTAAGCTGGCACTTCTGAAAGCACTACATCATAATTGGAAAAATAATACTCATAATGTCCCTTGCCATAAAACATACTAAGTAATATACTACAAGTAATACCATACGTCCGGGGTAGGTGATGATACCTAATCCCCTCCTCTACTGATGCTGGCAACTGCATACACACATAACAATCTCTCACATCCATCGTATCCACATATTCATACAACAGCTTTGCATATGCATTCATTGTATAATCACCATTAGACAAATCTACATGCAATAAGCGACTAGTTTCCTCTATCATAACTCTATCAGATCCTAATGTACCCTCTTTTGTGCTTGAAGTAGATGGTGTGGATGTCCCTCGTACTCCCATCCCCTCAACCTCTGTTTCATGCGACTCAACAATGGATATAATGATGACTACAGCTATAACTACCATTACTCCTACTATGAGTGTGCCTATTACACACTTCTTTCTACTGATCGAATTTCCAGACTCCATTTTGGACAAAGTTCAGGCAACGACTTGCAAGAGGATCAACCTACGGGGCATATTATCAAGCCGGCGATAAAAAATTATCGCCGCTTTAGCGTCTGTTTTCGGACGAAAAGCGGCGATAATTTTATCGCTGTATTAGCAAGGTCACGCTATCGCGTAAATCCTTGCCCTATCGCCCTTTTCCATAACGCCCACCTTTGCATCTCTGATGAGATGCAAAGTGGGCGTTCCGTCCCAAAATAACTGGAGAAATGTCGTTAACCGACATTTCTCCAATTATCAAGGGAATCGCTAACAAGCATAGCGATAAGAAAAGTAGCGCTAACCTTGGTTAACGCTACTTTCCTTACGCATGCTTTTAGTTTGACTTAGCCATGATATCCAATGGAAGGTGGATATCATGGTTAAGTATGCCCAGCCCTATCCACAAGCTATCGCCAAATGTCGTGCCATTATCGCTGGATTTCCAGCGATAATCGGACATTTGGCAGCTAGCGCCAGGAATTTTATCGATTCTGAGATAAGCGTTGCTAATAGCACGCTATCTCAGCGATAAAATTCATCGATAACCGGCGATAAATATCCTAGCGCTAAGTGCGCTTAGCGATATTTATCGCCGGTTGTTGATAATATGGCCCAAAGTCTCTTCCTGGCGTCTCACTTGTGCATAAGCTCATACGCGATGGCCTGGAGTCCTGAAATTCAATTGTATTCAGTTCTTCACACAATTATTTACACAGTCCAAAGACTTCCCTAGCCCTCTTTCTTCTTCTGTTGAGGCCTAGGTTATCTTCTTAGAGAAACAACTTTTTATTTACAATTCAATTTACATCATGTATAAGGTCGGAACCAAGTTCTTCAATGGCACGCTGCTAAATTTCCAAAGTGCTGCCATCTCCTGAGCTGAAGGTTGACGCCCACAGCTTGGAAATGAAAGCTTGCTTAGGGTCAGATTCCACAAGCCACTCAGCCTTGGAGGCTCTGGTACAGTCAGTGTCAGAACTCCGTGAGGGTCTACTCCAGGAACCAGCGCTGAGGTTCCCCGTCTCACTCATCCAGATCTCAGTCTCCCAGACCTCGCTGTTCCCTGCATCTGTGATCAGATATGTCCACTCTGGAGCAGCGTACTTCTGGCACAGTATGCTTGCTCTCCTCGATCTTCTCAAACTCCCTCGATTTTGCTCTGTATCACTTTGCTCTGATTCACTCGTTTCAGATATGGGAGCAAGATCTCTCTCAGATGCCAGTCTCAAGTTCAGCCTTCCTTGTCTCACTGGCCACGATACTCTTTCAGCTTCAGTTCTTCTCTGCAGCACTCAACTACGTCCCACACTAGTCTCTTCAGCTGAGTCTGCCCTCACCACTTGAAATGTTACCGTCTCCCTCAGAGTCTATAACTGGACCTTGTGTAGTTTGACCCCCCTCAGTCCACCTAGTGGCCGACCAGTCTCGTCAAGAACCCCCACAGCTTGACTTGCCCTCTCCACCGGCCTTCCGACCACAGCTGGATTTTCTTCTGGGAGAGGAGCTATTTCTTCCAAGGGTTCTGGAACGCTGCGGGTATGGGAGGCGTGAATCCAGTTCGCCAAGTAGTCGTCACCAAGATCACTTGATACAGACCTCGCCACCGTGCATCATGGCAGTTCTTCCTCACGTGCTTATGAACCAATCCCTTGCAATAACCAAGGATCAAATCATCAGTGATGTTTATCAATGCTGTGGCTGGCACTGCAGGCAAGTGCATCGCCCTCCCCATTAATATTTAATCCAGGGAAAGTCCCGTCCTCCTATCTGGAGTGCTTTGCAAACTCATCAGCACTAAGGGCAGCGCATCAGGCCAATTCGAAGATGTCAAAGAGCACACTTTCGCCATCCTAATCATGAGCGGCCCGTTTACCTGCTCCACAATTCCAGACGATGCCGGACTATAGCTACAATGCAGTCTTTAGTCAGCTTGTAAGGCAGCACACAATAGCCACATGATCTCACTATGGAAATGCGTTACTCTATCCAACTCCAATGAAGTTGGAAATCCGCACCGTTAATCAACTCTCTAAGCAGTTACTTGGCTACCGTCAGACTATCACACCTCCTATTTGGATATGCCTCCACCCAACATGAAAAGACACACACCACAACCAAAATGTACCTCAGTCCATTTTATCTAGGCATCTCAATGAAGTCTAACTGGATCCTATTGAAAGGACCTCCTGATCTCCCAACAAGACTCAATGCAACCACAGATTTCTTCCCAACATTAATTAGTTGACATGTAACACACCTGTGACACACCGCTTCGGCAACCACACGAAACCCTGTATTGAACCACATTTGTTTGAACACCTGCACAATAGCATCTCTCCCAAGGTGAACTGCTCCATGAATCTGCCTCGCCATAGGACTCAACAAACTATCTGGTAACACTGCTCTACCATCGGTTGAAACCCAAATGCCATCATCTCGTTTCTCACAACCTGCCTTAATCCAACCAGCTTCTTCTTGGTCTGACACTTCTCCCTGCAGACATTTGACCTCGGCCCAAGTGTCTGCTATGGCTAACATCATGCTGAGCTCGGTCTTTTCTGTGCTCTCTCCTGAATATTCTACATTAAAAATACAAGCATGTATAGCGCAAAAGCATGCAACTTCATCGGCATAGCGATTTCCCATTGAGACAAAGTCTTCCCCTTTCCTATGAGCATCACACTTCACCACTGCCACTTCCTTCGGCCGCTGCAAAGCTTCCAACAGTTGTCTCACATATTCCCCATTTCTGATAGAAGATCCTGATGATGTTAAGAACCCTCTCTGTGCCCATAGCTGTCCGAAGTCATGAACCACACCAAATCCATATTGGCTATCGGTGTAGATGGTGACTCGGATTTGATCAGAAACAAGACATGCACTGGTCAAAGCAATGATTTCAGCCACTTGTGCGGAGTATACTCCCTGTGGACAAACAGCTTCCGCAACCCTTCATTGTCCCTTAAGCATGAACCATCGACAAAAAGGACTTGATCTGATTCAGGCAATGGTTCATCAACAATGTCAGGGCTGGGGGGCGCTAGAGGGCGCTTGACAAGATGGCTGCGCCTTAGTGCAGCTCGGTCCGGCTGGTCGCAAATCCGCCAATTATCTGCCCTAAATACACTGCAGCTTCGCACCAAGACCCAAAAATCATAACGGCGGAGCATCGGGGACCGGTGTGGTGTGTTTTGCCGCCTCTCGGCACTGCGGATGCGAGGATTTGAGGAGGCCCGGGCGAATTCGCTGTGTGTGCACAAGATGGCGGCTGCCGGATCGCGGTAGTACACCGCTGGTCTCAACTGTTGTCCGAGTCTCTGAGGGAGACGTTGAACGATAACCTGCGAGTGCATTGTTACCCTGTGCTGCCCGGACCCCACTGGTGCCCTGTGCGGTGATCTGCCTGGCTGTGGAGCGCCAGGCGCTGGGAGCGCAGCTGAGGAGGCCCCCGGATGGAGCTGCGGTGCGAGACGGCGAGCCAACCTGACCTACGGTGCTGTACCTGGGCCTGCATAGCAGCGGAGGCCGGTCGCGTAGCCCGGCTGGTTGCGGTAAGTGGGGGTGTGGCCGCAGCATGGACTGCAGCTGCGGCGGCGGGTGCGGGCCGGGCTGTGTGCTGTGGCCTGCGAGCTGTGGCCGGTGGGTGCGCGCGTGGCGGCCGCGGCCCGAGTGTAGTGGCAGCCCGTCAAGACACTGTGCACTGACCTGAGCAAGGCCTCCCGGTCGGGGGAGGCGGCGACACCCCGCTGCGCTTTCCATAACGTTGCAGCTTGCACGCTGCTGGTGCGAGAGATGAGCCTTGGTGCTTTCAGCATTAGTCTCCACACGCAGTGGCCTAGTCTGCGTTATATGTGCTGAGGCCTACCAGCGCGGGGAGTCGCCAACTCACGGACGGCTGCCGCCTACCTAGCGCTGACATCCAGCTGTGCGGTCCCCCTGACTGGTGGCTCTGTTCTATTGCATGTCCTCGTGACCACGCACGCTGCTCATGGGCCTCTGAGGGTGCGTTTCATCGTCGCCGCTACCCTTCATAATTGTATGTGGAAGAGCTAGGTTCATTGGCGTGTGCTTGTTACACCGAGCTCTGCGGGGGCCAGGTGCGGCTGTTTGGATTCTTCACGCCTGGTGGTGCGGGCGTGGGCGGAGCGGACCCCACGCTCCTCCACACTGGACTGCCCTCTTCTAACCCACCGATACCTGCTACTGGTGATCTACTGCGGGATAAGTGGTTTCCTTTCCTTTGCATTGCACGCCTTCACGTGTACCTGAACTAGGGGCCCATAGCACATTCCTCCACAGATTGCTCAGAACAACGCCTGTAAGCGACATTTGACTTTGACCTCAGCCTGCAGAGTTGTCGTGAGTGTTGCAGGTCAGTCCGGCTGTTATCTCCTAGGGACTTGCACTCGATTGTGGTCTGGGGGCCTTTGGCCAGGTATAGAAGTGGTGTCATTCGCGGCTCGTCCTGCTCTTCCACGTTGTGTGCAAACTCCCATCACTCTACTCTCAATATGTTATGTTATGTTGTTATGTTAATATCATTTATATCGCGCACGGCTACTCAGGAGTATCCCGGCGCGGAAAACCAAAGGATGGAGGGAAGGAGCTGGATAAAGCGGCACATTATGCAAACAGCCAAGTTTTTAGCATTTTTTTGAACAGCCTTGGGCTAGTAGTGTCCCGTAGTGTATAGGGCAGAGAGTTCCAGACTTGCGCTGCCTTGAAAGAGAGAGAGCTGCCCCCCACTCGTATCAGACGGAACCGAGGGATCACTGCCCGCCGCTGGGAGGCAGAACGCAGCAGTCTTTGTGGCACATAGAAGCTGAAACGATTCCTCAGGTACGGAGGACCCGACCCATGAAGAGCTGCATGGGCCAGGGTGATAGCCTTAAATTGGACCCATTGGGCCACAGGAAGCCAGTGTAGGTCACGCAAATGTTGTTTCACACTATTTTCTCCAGGGATGTTAAGCAAAACTCTGGCTGCCGCATTTTGCACCACTTGCAGCTTCCTCAACTGGAAGCTTGGCAGACCTATGTACAATGCATTAGCATAGTCCAGACGTGAAAGAATGAGTGCCCGCGTGACCATTTCCTTGGCTGCTCTGGGGAGCAGGGGCAGAAACTTCCTAAGCATCTTCAGTGTACCAAAACATTGTCCAGCCAGTTTCTTTATTTGTGTAGTAAGCCTAAGGTCTTCATCAAACCAGACAACTAGGTTTTTAACTGGCTGACCCACAGAGCTGGGTAGGGGTAATTCGTCGGCCAAAGGGCTTCTCTAAACTGCAAAGGAAAAGACTCATATAGAAGAACCTCAGATTTCTCCTCATTACACATGGGCAGAACGGATAAATCACAGCCTCGTCTCACGTTTGAGGCCCACAAATCCAACAAGATCCAGCAAAAGGCGGCCTCGGACTCGGAAGCGGATCCCCCTGGGGAGGGCAAGTCTACACTGGAAGCCACTCTCCAGGCCATGCAGCGCAGCCTCCAAGCTATAGAAGGGACAATGGCCGCCTTGAATCATAGATTGGACCACATCTCCACACAGCTTGAAAAACAGAATACGAGGGTGGGGGAGGTGGAGCAGCGAGTTTCGGCCACCGAGGATGGACTTAGTGAAGTCTCTAGTAAAACACTCAACATGGAAACGGTCCTTGAGTTAATCCAGGC
Source organism: Calotriton arnoldi (assembly GCA_963921515.1). Taxonomy (NCBI): domain Eukaryota; kingdom Metazoa; phylum Chordata; class Amphibia; order Caudata; family Salamandridae; genus Calotriton; species Calotriton arnoldi. Next base: position 39,581 of record CAWUFW010005404.1, read on the forward strand.
AAAGAATGAGGACTTAGAGGCCGGGTCCCGCAGAAATAATGTCAGAATTACGGGCCTTCCGGAGTCCACCAACACCGGGAAAATGGAGACCTATGTGGAAACATTAGTCAGGGATATCTTTGGCTTGGAAAACCTGTCCTCGATGTTTGTTGTTGAGAGGGCCCACCGTTCGCTAGCGGCGAAGCCGGTCCCGGGCGCTCCACCCCGCCCCATAATAGCCCGGCTTCTGAATTATCGGGACCGGGACGCCATTCTACGCCTGGCTCGCGAGAAGGGCACTATAGACCACCATGGGAACACTTTGTCTTTTTTCCCGGACTTCACAGTAGCTGTCCAGGCTGCCCGCAGGGAGTTTGGGTCAGTCAAGAAATTCCTCCAGCCTGAAGGTGTCCCTTATGCTATGCTCTACCCTGCTCGTTTGCGAATTGGCCAAGAGGGCAACTGTAAGATCTTTACCACTCCGAAGGCAGCGATGGAGCATGTGAAGAAACTGAAGAAGAGACGTCGAGAATCATCGGTTGCATCTGATGATGAAGATCAGTAGACTCCTGGGGGTAGAGCAATGTTACCTAATCTGTTTCCACTACGGTTCACTTTTTGTCAGTCATGGTAATATCTTGGGTATTTGCTGCCAACGTCCTGTGGGGCTTGGCTCTATTTTACATGGCTATTTTCTTGTTGTGCGATTTGTAGTTAATGGCTCAGCATTCTATTGTATGTTTCTCAGACCTGACCAGCCACCTCCTGCTCTGCAGGAGGCTAGTAGCACTCTGGCGTTCCCCACATTGGTGTACCCCACATGCTGCAAATTGTTTGTTATCCCTTTTTGGGGCTCTTTACTCAGGGGAGGGATGGCTTTGGCACGTTGGGGCTGCTGAAGTGGGTGGGGGGTTTTGGGGGAGGGGCGGGTTGGGAAGGGAGGCACTGGTTTGTCGCACTGTCTATCTACTCCCATGGCCTGTTTTCAAAATTGTACCTCATATTTTTGCTTCAATATGATTTTGCCTTTCCCTGGATGGTGATATAAGGTTCCTCACTTGGAACGTGCGTGGCTTAAATAGTCCCAAGAAAATACGCTCTATTTTGGCACATCTGGACAGGCTGGACGTCCAGGTGGCGTTCTTGCAAGAAACGCATCTTACGCAACACTCGGAAAAAAATGTAGGCACCCGGTGGGCTGGGCTGAGGGTGGCTTCCTCTTACTCTTCCTATGCTAGGGGGGTGATGATCCTGGTTAAAAGAGGGGTACCATTCACTGTAATTACCACAGAAACTGATACACAGGGCAGGTTCGCGCTGATCCACGGTAAGCTAGGTGGAGTGGAAGTCATTATGGTGAATGTCTATGGCCCAAATGTCGACGACTGTTCCTTTTTTGCTGAGGTCTGGCGCCGCATATCGACCTTTCCTCCTGCATAACTGATCTGGGGGGGTGATTTCAATACCTGCCTGGACGTGGAGCTGGACAGACTGGGTAGTGGGGCAGCGCGACACAGACAGACAACCGACGCTTTGCTAGGTCTACTGGATGCGGGAGCAATTCATGACATTTGGCGCCTGCGGCACCCTGGTACGCGGGAGAGTACGTTTATCTCCCCAGTACATGGCACATGGTCCCACCTGGACTATTGGCTCCTCTCAGAGGCGGCATGCACTTGGGCCGTGGATGTACGTCACTTGGCCAAAACATTGTCAGACCACTCCCCTGTGATTCTAGTGATGCAGGTCCCCGCTTGTGAACGTCCCCCCTTCCAGTGGCAGTTGCAGCCGTCCTCGCTTACTGACCAGGTTTTCAGATGCACGGTGGGTGCAGCAATCAGTAATTTCTTTAAGGAAAATCAGGGCTCAGTGGATAGCGCAGGGGTCCTATGGAAAGCATTTAAAGTTACCATCAGGGGGGTCTGTATGGGAGCGCAGGCGGGCGTCCTGAAGGATCTACGACGCCGCATTAACAAGCTAGCCGGAGATATTGCAACACTAGAGCATGAATATGCCCAAAACCCAGCACCGGATAAACTCGCCGCTATCTGAAACTTGGTAGCCGAACATAACGAAACTGCTGACCAGGAAATGGCGCACAGGTCGCGGCGCTGCACAGCTTGCTACTATGGGGAGGGGGGCCGGCCTAGCCGCTCGCTTGCTCAGAAACTGGCTGCTCCCAGAAGCCAGGACTACATTACAGAGATACTGGACGAGGAGGGGATAGCACACCATGATACCCCTGCAATTAGCAGGGTGGTGCTTGACTTCTACTCCGAACTCTACGGGGACCGGGCACAGGCGTCGGCCGCAGACATTAACGCATACTTAGACGATGTCGCGTTGGGGTGGCTGTCTAGAGACCAACGTGAATATATCATGCAACCTTTTGATATTGAAGATGTTAAACTGGCCATAAAGTCGCTCCCCACCTGTAAGGCGGCTGGCCTGGATGGACTCCCTAGTGAGTTCTACAAGGCCTATGCGGATGATCTCGCGCCCAGACTTTTGGAGGTCTTTGCAGAAGCTTACGACAGTGGAACACTCCCTCCCACATTGAAGGAGGCACTCATAGTTATGCAAAAGAAACAATTGATGGACGGAATGCTGGACAATGCAAACATTCACCCCCAGTCACAATGATCTGGGTTTAATTCATCATTCTTTTGCTCACCACACCACCCCAGTTTGGACCCAGCCATATGCAAATCAGTCTTGACCATGTTCCTTCTGGGAACAGTCCAGCCCGAACTGCCAAGCCAGGTCCTCCCTGGACCGGAAACAAGCATCCTGGGACCGGTTTCAGGGCATCACCCTTCATCAGCCAGGCTAGCTTGAATCCAGTGGTGTAGTGAGCACGGGACCCACGTCTGGGCATACCCTTCCCACTTAGGGCAACATATGCAAAAGAAACAATTGATGGACGGAATGCTGGACAATGCAAACATTCACCCCCAGTCACAAGGATCATGGTTTAATCCATCATTCTTTTGCTCACCACACCACCCCAGTTTGGACCCAGCCATATGCAAATCAGTCTTGACCCTGTTCCTTCTGGGAACAGTCCAACCCGAACTGCCAAGCCAGGTCCTCCCTGGACCGGAAACAAGCATCCTGGGACCGGTTTCAGGGCATCACCCTTCATCAGCCAGGCTAGCTTGAATCCAGTGGTGTAGTGAGCACGGGACCCACGTCTGGGCATACCCTTCTCACTTAGGGCGACATATGCAAAAGAAACAATTGATGGACGGAATGCTGGACAATGCAAACATTCACCCCCAGTCACAAGGATCTGGGTTTTATCCATCATTCTTTTGCTCACCACACCACCCCAGTTTGGACCCAGCCATATGCAAATCAGTCTTGACCCTGTTCCTTCTGGGAACAGTCCAGCCCGAACTGCCAAGCCAGGTCCTCCCTGGACCGGAAACAAGCATCCTGGGACCGGTTTCAGGGCATCACCCTTCATCAGCCAGGCTAGCTTGAATCCAGTGGTGTAGTGAGCACGGGACCCACGTCTGGGCATACCCTTCCCACTTAGGGCGACATATGCAAAGAGAAAAATTGATGGACGGAATGCTGGACAATGCAAACATTCACCCCCAGTCACAAGGATCTGGTTTTAATCCATCATTCTTTTGCTCACCACACCACCCCAGTTTGGACCCAGCCATATGCAAATCAGTCTTGACCCTGTTCCTTCTGGGAACAGTCCAGCCCGAACTGCCAAGCCAGGTCCTCCCTGGACCGGAAACAAGCATCCTGGGACCGGTTTCAGGGCATCACCCTTCATCAGCCAGGCTAGCTTGAATCCAGTGGTGTAGTGAGCACGGGACCCACGTCTGGGCATACCCTTCCCACTTAGGGCGACATATGCAAAAGAAACAATTGATGGACGGAATGCTGGACAATGCAAACATTCACCCACAGTCACAAGGATCTGGGTTTAATCCATCATTCTTTTGCTCACCACACCACCCCAGTTTGGACCCAGCCATACGCAAATCAGTCTTGACCCTGTTCCTTCTGGGAACAGTCCAGCCCGAACTGCCAAGCCAGGTCCTCCCTGGACTGGAAACAAGCATCCTGGGACCGGTTTCAGGGCATCACCCTTCATCAGCCAGGCTAGCTTGAATCCAGTGGTGTAGTGAGCACGGAACCCACGTCTGGGCATACCCTTCCCACTTAGGGCGACATATGCAAAAGAAACAATTGATGGGCGGAATGCTGGACAATGCAAACATTCACCCCCAGTCACAAGGATCTGGGTTTAATCCATCATTCTTTTGCTCACCACACCACCCCAGTTTGGACCCAGCCATATGCAAATCAGTCTTGACCCTGTTCCTTCTGGGAACAGTCCAGCCCGAACTGCCAAGCCAGGTCCTCCCTGGACCGGAAACATGCATCCTGGGACCGGATTCAGGGCATCACCCTTCATCAGCCAGGCTAGCTTGAATCCAGTGGCGTAGTGAGCACGGGACCCACGTCTGGGCATACCCTTCCCACTTAGGGCGACATATGCAAAAGAAACAATTGATGGACGGAATGCTGGACAATGCAAACATTCACCCCCAGTCACAAGGATCTGGGTTTAATCCATCATTCTTTTGCTCACCACACCACCCCAGTTTGGACCCAGCCATATGCAAATCAGTCTTGACCCTGTTCCTTCTGGGAACAGTCCAGCCCGAACTGCCAAGCCAGGTCCTCCCTGAACCGGAAACAAGCATCCTGGGACCGGTTTCAGGGCATCACCCTTCATCAGCCAGGCTAGCTTGAATCCAGTGGTGTAGTGAGCACGGGACCCACGTTTGGGCATACCCTTCCCACTTAGGGCGACATATGCAAAAGAAACATTGATGGACAGAATGCTGGACAATGCAAACATTCACCCCCAGTCACAAGGATCTGGGTTTAATCCATCATTCTTTTGCTCACCACCCCAGTTTGGACCCAGCCATATGCAAATCAGTCTTGACCCTGTTCCTTCTGGGAACAGTCCAGCCCGAACTGCCAAGCCAGGTCCTCCCTGGACCGGAAACAAGCATCCTGGGACCGGTTTCAGGGCATCACCCTTCATCAGCCAGGCTAGCTTGAATCCAGTGGTGTAGTGAGCACGGGACCCACGTCTGGGCATACCCTTCCCACTTAGGGCGACATATGCAAAAGAAACAATTGATGGACGGAATGCTGGACAATGCAAACATTCACCCACAGTCACAAGGATCTGGGTTTAATCCATCATTCTTTTGCTCACTACACCACCCCAGTTTGGACCCAGCCATATGCAAATCAGTCTTGACCCTGTTCCTTCTGGGAACAGTCCATCCCGAACTGCCAAGCCAGGTCCTCCCTGGACCGGAAACAAGCATCCTGGGACCGGTTTGAGGGCATCACCCTTCATCAGCCAGGCTAGCTTGAATCCAGTGATGTTGTGAGCACGGGACCCACGTCTGGGCATACCCTTCCCACTTAGGGCGACATATGCAAAAGAAACAATTGATGGACGGAATGGTGGACAATGCAAACATTCACCCCCAGTCACAAGGATCTGGGTTTAATCCATCATTCTTTTGCTCACCACACCACCCCAGTTTGGACCCAGCCATACGCAAATCAGTCTTGACCCTGTTCCTTCTGGGAACAGTCCAGCCCGAACTGCCAAGCCAGGTCCTCCCTGGACTGGAAACAAGCATCCTGGGACCGGTTTCAGGGCATCACCCTTCATCAGCCAGGCTAGCTTGAATCCAGTGGTGTAGTGAGCACGGATCCCACGTCTGGGCATACCCTTCCCACTTAGGGCGACATATGCAAAGAAACAATTGATGGGCGGAATGCTGGACAATGCAAACATTCACCCCCAGTCACAAGGATCTGGGTTTAATCCATCATTCTTTTGCTCACCACACCACCCCAGTTTGGACCCAGCCATATGCAAATCAGTCTTGACCCTGTTCCTTCTGGGAACAGTCCAGCCCGAACTGCCAAGCCAGGTCCTCCCTGGACCGGAAACATGCATCCTGGGACCGGATTCAGGGCATCACCCTTCATCAGCCAGGCTAGCTTGAATCCAGTGGCGTAGTGAGCACGGGACCCAAGTCTGGGCATACCCTTCCCACTTGAGGGCGACATATGCAAAAGAAACAATTGATGGACGGAATGCTGGACAATGCAAACATTCACCCCCAGTCACAAGGATCTGGGTTTAATCCATCATTCTTTTGCTCACCACACCACCCCAGTTTGGACCCAGCCATATGCAAATCAGTCTTGACCCTGTTCCTTCTGGGAACAGTCCAGCCCGAACTGCCAAGCCAGGTCCTCCCTGAACCGGAAACAAGCATCCTGGGACCGGCTTTCAGGGCATCACCTTCATCAGCCAGGCTAGCTTGAATCCAGTGGTGTAGTGAGCACGGGACCCACGTTTGGGCATACCCTTCCCACTTAGGGCGACATATGCAAAAGAAACATTGATGGACAGAATGCTGGACAATGCAAACATTCACCCCAGTCACAAGGATCTGGGTTTAATCCATCATTCTTTTGCTCACCACCCCAGTTTGGACCCAGCCATATGCAAATCAGTCTTGACCCTGTTCCTTCTGGGAACAGTCCAGCCCGAACTGCCAAGCCAGGTCCTCCCTGGACCGGAAACAAGCATCCTGGGACCGGTTTCAGGGCATCACCCTTCATCAGCCAGGCTAGCTTGAATCCAGTGGTGTAGTGGGACGGGTATGCCCAGACGTGGGTCCCGTGCTCTCCATGCCACTGGAGTCAAGCTATCCTGGCTGATGAGGGGTGAAACCCCGAAACCGGTCCTAGGATGCTTGGTTCCAGTCCAGGGAGGACCTGGCCTGGCAGTTCGGGCTGGACTGTTCCCATAGGGCACAGGGTTAAGACTGATTTGCATATGGCTGGGTTCAAACTGGACTGGCATGGTGAGCAAAAAAACGATGGATTTAGGCCCAGATCTCTGTACTGGGGTGAATGTATGACATTGTTCTGCATTCTGTCCATCAATTGTTCTTTTTGCATTTGTCACCCCGAGTGGGACGGGTATGCCCAGACGTGGGTCCCGTGCTCTCCATGCCACTGGAGTCAAGCTATCCTGGCTGATGAGGGGTGAAAACCCCAAAACCAGTCCTAGGATGCTTGTTTCCAGTCCAGGGAGGACCTGGCCTGGCAGTTCGGGCTGGACTGTTCCCATAGGGCACAGGGTCAAGACTGATTTGCATATGGCTGGGTTCAAACTGGAATGGCGTGGTGAGCAAAAAACGATGGATTTAGGCCCAGATCTCTGTACTGGGGTGAATGTATGACATTGTTCTGCATTCTGTCCATCAATTGTTCTTTTGCATTTGTCACCCCGAGTGGGACGGGTATGCCCAGACGTGGGTCCCGTGCTCTCCATGCCACTGGAGTCAAGCTATCCTGGCTGATGAGGGTGAAACCCCGAAACCGGTCCTAGGATGCTTGGTTCCAGTCCAGGAGGACCTGGCCTGGCAGTTCGGACTGGACTGTTCCCATAGGGCACAGGGTCAAGACTGATTTGCAAATGGCTGGGTTCAAACTGGAATGGCATGGTGAGCAAAAAAACGATGGATTTAGGCCCAGATCTCTGTACTGGGGTGAATGTATGACATTGTTCTGCATTCTGTCCATCAATTGTTCTTTTTGCACTCATAGTTATGCTTCTCAAGCCAGATAAAGCTGCCAATCGCTGTGACTCTTACCGGCCTCTTTCAATTATTAATATAGACGCCAAAATCTTGGCGAAAATGATAGCCAGTAGGCTCCAACCCCTTATTCCTAATCTGGTTCTCCCGGATCAATCGGGCTTTGTCCCTGCCCGGTCAACGGCGCATAACTTACGTACTATATTCTCCACATTACACTATTTTGAGGTTGATTTTCAGGGGGTCGCTGTGCTGCTCGATGCAGCCAAGGCATTTGATTCCCTACTCTGGCAATATATGTTCACTGTCCTACTCCGTATGGGGCTGCCACCTTTTTTTCTGAGGTGGATACAACTATTATATGAGGCGCCTGCGGCGCGTGTGCGGGTCAATGGTTGGGTTTTGGATGCTTTTCCAATTAGGCGTGGCACGCGGCAGGGCTGCCCTCTGTTGCCGATGCTTTTCGCACTTGCGTTGGAGCCTCTGGCCTGTAAGCTTAGACAGCGCCACGCGCAGGCTGCGTTGCGCTTTCGACAGCGGCCACCGGTGGTCTCGCTGTACGCCGATGATATACTTTTGTACGTTCGAGAGCCCACAACGTTCCTCCCAGAACTACTTCGCGAATATGTCAAATTTGGGCGTTCTTCAGGGCTGGGCATTAACTGGGCGAAGTCAACGGTGTTTCCACTGACGGCCGGTACGCAGAGAGTTGATCTGGATTTCCCATTGACATGGTCAACCGATCCTGTGAAATATTTAGGGGTCTGGCTGCATAGAGATCCTGATGTGGTGATCTCCGAAAATTATGGCCGCGTCCTCACCAAGATTACTGACCAGGCAGCGAGATGGGCCAACCTCCCGCTTTCCTTAGCAGATCGTATAGCTGTAGTCAAGATGTCGATTCTGCCCAAAGTACTCTATCTCTTTGTTAATATTCCCATCCGTCTTAATCTTGCTTTGTTTAACTCGCTTCAGTCAGCACTACTGACCTTTGTGTGGGGGGGTAAGAAACCTAGATGTAGCTGGGAGGTGCTGACATTACCATTCGAGAGGGGTGGCTTCGAAGCTCCTGATATGCAGCTTTACTATCTTTGCGCGCAGTCCCAGTTTGCCCATTTCTTGTACTCCCCTCAGCGGTTCCAACCACACGTAGCAATTGAGGCGGATGCCGTACTTCCGCGAGCTCTGGCTGTGACTGCCTTGTCTGGCGGGGGAGGAGGGCCTAGGACTGAAATCAACCCGCGCTTTGCACGGCATGGGCGTGGAAGATGCTGGCAGCCCGTGCACAGTTGCCATATCTGTATGCCCCAACGCTTCCGCTTGCTGCGCATCCAGATATATCTGCTGCACAAGAACCGGCTTCTCTGAAGGCGTTAGGTGCGGCTGGCATTACACACATGGGGGACTTAAATAAACAGGGTCACTTCAGGTCGCTTTCTGACCTTCAGGCTGGACGGAACCAGGGGTTCATGTTGGGGTTCACTTATGTGAGGGTGTGGCAGGCGATTCGAACCATCTACCCGGATTATCCAGCTGAACCCAAGACACTGATGGCACTGCGTGCGGTGCTTGCAGGGGTAGAGCGCAAGGGCCTGATCACGAAATTGTACAATGCGTCCCTTAGGGAAAGGGAACCTCTTGACTCCCCTTCATATACTAAATGGGTGGCGGTACTGGGAAATACCATGTCGCCGGAGGTGTGGAAGTTCTGCTGTACCCTGACTGGCCGCTTGACGGCAAACTGTAACCTCCGCATCATCCACTTTAAATATTTGCACCAGTTATATTACACACCACTACAGCTGAAGCGTTTTGGTCTGCGGGATAATGCCTGTTGTGTGCGATGTGGGCAAGGGGATGCTGATTTTCTGCACCTTTCATGGACCTGTGCGGGAATTCACAAATTCTGGACAAAGATTGCTGATGTGCTTACGGAGGTTGTATCTGAACCCGTGTTGTGTTCCCCTGATGTCTGTTTATTAGGTTGGGTGAAAATTCTTAAACCCTGTAACCGGAGACTAGTGGCTGTCTCCACCTTACTTGCTAAGAGGGCTGTGGGCAATGCTGGGGGTCTAAATCTACCCCTACACTAAAACTGTGGATCCGGGACTTACTATATTGTAAAGAACAATTGGAGGCTTACGCTGAGGAGCTTCCCAAGTCTTCACGCCCTAAGGATTTCTGGGCTCCTCTATCTATGTATTTCTTAAATAACCCTGATATACAATAATTGATGTAAAAAAAAAAAAAACAATGTCAGGGCTCGGTTTAGTACAAAGTTCAGTCACATCCAGACAGTCATGGTCCTCACAATCTTCCCCTTCAAGATTAGGAATAGGCATCAAAGTAGCAGGTTTAGCATAGAGCATCTCTTCAAGGTGACATTCTCAGATTTGCTCATATTGGGTGAGTCTATTGTTGGTCAAATACTGTGTCTTAGTTCTCGTCATCAGGAGCTCTACTGAATGTGGAACATAAACAGTAAGAGGATCATCCATTACAATACTTTCACATCTTTCAATGCTGACACTAGTTGCAGCAATGGATTTAAGACGTCCGGGCAACACAGAAGCTACAGGATCTAATGTAACTGAGAAATAGGCCACTGGTCTACGGACACCCCCATGTGTCTGGTGAGTATAGCTAGTGCACAACCCTCCCGCTCACAGCAAAAGAGCCAAAACGCTTTATTATAATCAGGGATTCCCAGAGCTGGGGCATGACACAGACTCTCTCAGTTCCAGAAGGGCGACCAAACAGTTGTTATCCCATGGTACCGGATCACTCACATCCTTGCATGTCAGTCTCAGTAAAGGCTTTGCCTTCAATGAAAAATTGGGAATCCACTGTCGATAATAGCCAACCATTCCCAGAAACATCCGGGCTTCTTTCTAAAATCGTAGGCGGATTCATCTGCAGGATCGCCTCGATACGATCTGGTGACACCTTTCTCTTGCCTTTTTCAATACGATGACCCAGATATTGGACTTCGAATAAACAGTATTGGAGTTTACTTGGGGACATCTTGTGTCCATTTTCTGCCAGATGATTTAGCAGAGCAACAGTATCAATCCTACAATCATCCTCAGTTTCTGAAGCGATCAGAAGATTGTCTATGTACTGCACAAGCACTGAATTCTGTGGCAACACTAGACTCTCAAGGTTCCTTTTCAAGATCTGATTAAAGACAGATGGACTTTCAGTATACCCTTGTGGGATACCACACCATGTTAACACATGATTTCCCAGCCAAAAAGCAAGCAAAAAGTGGCTTTCTTCATGCAAGAGTATCAAAAAAAATGCTCGGCATAAATCAATGACAGTAAACCATCCTGCTTCACAAGGGATTTGGAATAGGATCACGGCTGGATTTGGTACCACGGGACAACATGGAATCACAATCTCATTGACCCTTCTCAGGTCCTGGACAATCCTATACTTGCCATTGGGCTTTTGCAATCTTATGATGGGTGAATGGCAAAGACTTCCTCTGATCTCCTTTAAAATACCCTGTACAATCATGGACTCGATTACAGGTGTTATTCCTGCCACCGTATCTGGGGTCAGGTTGTACTGTGGCATTCTCGGAAATTCAACAGATCTGTATCTTAACTGGCTCAACCCCTCTGTCATGTCATGTGGTAGCTCCTCCACTGTTAGCACAGGAAATGTTTCTGCACAGAAATTTTGACTCTCCAATTTAAATGCAACATCATCATCATTAGTTTGTAATTCTATTCCCTTGGGCGTACAATAGATGGTACAATTTAACTTGCATAAAAGATCGTGTCCTAACAGACAGACTCAAATCGCACACAACAAACTGATGTCGATCCTGGAATGTTTCTAGTCTTACAGGCAACTCATCTGTCAAAGGATTGGTCATTCTTTTATTGGCAACGCCTACAACTTGGATCGATTGTCCCGAGAGGGGTAGGTTAAGGACTACTGTTGATTTCACAGAGGAACAGGTAGCACCAGTATCAACCATGAAAGTAATAGGATGACCATCAACATCTGCCTCCACAAATGGTCCACTCTGGTCTACCTCCAGGACTGCTCCAAGAACGCAGTCCTTCCCCCCCTCGGGCACCGTGATTGTGACGGGTCCGGATCAAAATCCTCATACATTTCCCTAGAGGGCATCTGTTGGTATACTTGGTTGCCCTGTGCAATTCTTGGGGGTTGGGCAACCTGCACCTGCTGACTCAAACACCCGCCATTCATGGATCTAGGTCTCATCACTGCATTCATAACATCGGGCACTTGTGTTATCTCCTCCTCTGGTATCTAATTTGCTGGATTTGCCTGACACTCGCGCTTCCAATGCCCGATCTTGTGACAATAATGACAGGCAGCGGTCTTCCTTAAGTTCCCCAAATCTACTCCTGACCTAGGATCTGTTTCCCTTCCTCGCCCCTGTCCCACAGGGGCCAACGCATTTTGGGTGCCTACTTGACCATTCCCCTGTCTCCGACTCAAAGTTCCCTCATTCATCTGTGTCTGCTCTGCTTTATCCGTATTTCTCAACTGCCCCAACATGAGTTTGTCTTTTATCTTCCTATGCTTAGACTCTACCTCATCACTACAGTACCTAGCATATCTCAAAGCTTTGTCCACAGATTTGTTCTGCCAACAGATCAAATGTAGTTGAATCATAAACCTAATCTCTGGCCTCAGTCCTAACACAAACTTGGAAACAAACTGTCCCATATCCTTGGGATCTAAAGTATCCAGCCCACTGTACTGCTTGAAGGCTTGCAAAAGCCTCTCATAAAAGGCATGCACTGACTCCTTAGGCTCTTGGACAGTTCGATCTATCTTAAGCCAATCAATATCCTGCGGAGCAACCTTCAATCAATCAATCACGGGATTATGAAGCGCAACTACTCACCTGAAAGGGTCTCAAGGCGCTGGGGGTGGGGGGCACGCAGCTCCAGGATGTTCACGGTGATTCATCGAAAAAACAGGTCTTGAGGTCCTTCAAGAACTTGGAGAGTGTTGGTGTCTGCTGGAGGTGGAGGTTCCATGCCATGGCCGCGAGGAAGGAGAAGGAGCGACCTCTAGTTCTGGTCTTCTTGATGCGGGGTACTGTCGCAAGAGAGAGCTGGGCTGAGCTGAGGGATCTTTGGGGTGCGTGGAACGAGAGGGGGTGGTTCATGTAGGCTGGTCCGGTGTTGTGGAGGGCTTTGTGGGCGTGGGTGAGGAGCTTGAAGGTAATTCTCTTCTCGATGGGGAGCCAGTGTAGTGTCCAGAGGTGTTGGCTGTTGTGGCAGTGGTGTGGTAGGTTGAGGACTAGTCTGGCGGTGGCGTTCTGGATGTTCTGGAGTTTGGGGGTGAGGTTCTTGTTGATCCCGGCGTAGAGTGCATTGCCGTAGTCCAGTCTGCTGCTGATGAGGGTGTGGGTGACGGTTTTCCTGTGTTCGAGGGGAATCCAGTTGAGGGTCTTTCGGAGGAGGCAGAGGTTGTAGTAGCAGGAAGAGGTGACAGCGTTGATCTGGCGGTCCATTTTGAGTTCGGAATCTAGGATGATTCTGAGGTTAAGTGCGTGGTCATGGAGGAGGGAGGCTCCCGAGGGCGGGGGACCACCAGGTGTCGTTCCAGGCATTGGGGTGTGGGCCCATAATGAGTACTTCGGTTTTGTCCGTGTTGAGTTGTAGGCAGCTGTTCTTCATCCACCTGGCAACTGCTTCCATTCCTTCTCGAAAGTTATGTTTGGAGATGTTGGGTTCATTGGATAGGGAGAGGATGAGTTGGGTGTCGTCAGCATATGATATGATGTTGAGTCCATGAGCGGGGCCATGTAGAGGTTGAACAGGATGGGGCTGATGGAGGATCCTTGCGGGACTCCACAGGTGGTCGGTGTGGGTTCCGAGAGGAAAGGAGGGAGTCTCCTGCCTTGCAACCGCATGCGTGATTACCTGACCAAACTTTTTCATAACTTCAGGGGAAGGGCCATGTGTCACAGGATCTCTATCCGGTTCTGCAGATGGCCAATCAACAGCAATTTTACACGCCGTCTATAAATCACTCGGAACCACAATATCAAACAAAGTATTCAAGTCAATCTATAACACTTTTGAAATTTTTACAAAGCTGCCAACTTGCTTGTACCATTCAGCGGGTTTCTCCCTCAGCCGAGGAAAGTCATTTGTAAACGCTGCTAAGTCGCCCCTACTCCAAGGCATATGCACATACCCCCCGCTTGGTACCTCTCGCAATGGGTAGGCTTCCACTCCCGCGGTCCCCCCCCGGGAGGTGGCATATCTCCCATCCCTTTCTTGACACTCCTTTTCTTAGACCACCTCTCTTCCCACTTGTCAAGCATGCTCCATGCCCGTATTCCTATGACCAACTCTCGGATATGTGTTTTCAAACACTTTATCCTTTTCTCCTCCAAATCCTGATCACTGTAATTTAACCTATGATTTCCCTGCAGCATTTTGGTTTTAGTCAAGGCCACATTGTACCTCTGAGCCAGTTCAGTCAACTTCTCATGTGCCCGCCTTGCCTTACAGGTAATATCCTTCGCCACGAACAACAGCTCATCCTGCTAATACAATTCTATCCTGTCCAAAGGCAAATTCCCATCAATTATTTCATCCACTTCTACGTTCAATTTCACCACATCTAACAATTTTGCTTTCATTGCAACCTTAATCGTTCCCTGACTCGGCACATTAGTTTGTCCTTCTCTTTCACAACTCTGATTCCTCCGCCGATCTACTGACCCTGTATCCTGCGAAATGTGCTGAACTCCAGAAGCTCCCTGACTCGTTCCCACCTCCGGTATCCTTCCCATGGGTCCTCTAACTGGAGCTTCCCACATTCTCAAATCTGACTGGGAATTGACCAATGTACCTGTCCGTACTGTATTAGACCCAACACACGTCCTCGACGGGTCTGCGGTTGCTGGCAATGGTGTACTGGCTTAAACAGGCACCAAAAATGGACCATTCCCATCCATCGTTACATTTCCCCTTGAGTGGATTCTTTCCCCTAATCCTGTCTGTTGCTGGCTCTTGCTTTCCCCCTGATTTGGATTATATACAGAGACTACAGGCCCAATGGTGACCGGTAATGTAAGAACTACCGGTAACCGTATAGCAGCACTAGCCCCGCTAATCTCAGATCCTCCAAACGCTGGCATCCCTGTTCTTTCTGTCCCCGCTGACATCCTTCCCACTGCTCTTGCATTAAGACCTGTCAGCGACACCTCTGTTCTTTCCATGCTCTCTGCACTTGTCAATTCTCGCCGTACCTCTTCTGACTGTGGGTTATAGGGTGGGGGCGATCTGCTAATAATTTGTCCATCATCCCCATTCCTATTTTAAGTGTTTGCTTCCTTCACCAATAGGGCTACAACCTTTCCCCGTCAATGGTATCCACTTTCCACATCTTCAACTGTGCGTCCCATTGTGCATCCTGATATGCCTTCATGGCTCTTCTCATTTTACCCTGAGATTTGTCCCTGCTCTTCGCATGAGCGGCTTGCATCCAAGCATCCAATGCCTCAAATTGTGTCGGTCTAAGTGGGGGTCGCAACGAAGACATCACTCCCCTCAACTGATATAACACATCCAGTCGAAATGACCTTAACGCGGAAAAGCCAAATCTCCCTCCTTTTCAGTCATCTTCTGCCAATTTTGAAGACAAACTATAGTATGGAGACCTACATTTGTTGCCATATATTGTGCTGGAGTATCCTCAGGCGGTGCTTCTTCACCCACTAGAATTACTACACCTGTGTCTCCCCTACACAAATCCCGTAATACCCTAAAGCACTGCATTTTTAAGCTAATGGCCCAATTCACAAAAGTAATCTGAGACAAAAGTCTAAATTTACGACTTTTGGTATTCACAGAAGGCACTTACGATTTTTGGTATTCACAGAAATCACTTACGACTCCTATCTCCGCACCCGGGCTGGAATACCCACATTCGGGCCGGATGATAATTTTCTTCAATGTTAAAGACCTGTCCAAGTGCTCACCATCCCCCCACCTGCGTCAGAGGAAGTCAATTAACAACAAACTGCAAGACCAGCACCACAAACCACATAAAAGCAGCACACATTCAAGGAACAGGTTTGGCCACAGAGAGTTCCTGTTTTCCTTCGCCGTGCATCACTACTGGAAAATGTACCAACTGAGGAGGACGAAAAACTTCGCAGATGAGGAGACCACCATGATTGTGAAGTTCATTGTGAGGCACCACAAAGGGCTACATAGACTCCCCCTTACTGCACCAGTGGCACACAGAAGGCAGCTCTATTGAAGCATTTAGCCACTGCTGTCACAGCATTGGGGGAGAATGTGCGCACAGTCCGTGACATCAAGAAGAAGTGGCAGGACGAAAAGAGGCGGGTGAAGGAGAAGTACGCCAGGATTGAGTTGGCCAGAATTCTCCCTGGCCCACAATTCGGAAGCCACATCCGTCTCACCACACTTGAGGAGGATGTCCTCACTACAATCCACCCCCACATGCTCCATGGGCTGCCTGTGAGTGATGTCCGCAACGTGGTACCAGGTAAATGTGATGACAAGAACAAGTATATAAAATGACTGTCTGTGTTGCACCCCCATTGTGATTAAGGAAGTTGTCCAAAGTTTATATAAAAATATAGTCAGTCAGAGACTAATGTGTTTCCCTCTGCATTTTGCACCACAAGTCCCAGGATCCTTTGTATTAGAAATGGCAAATCCCATTTCCACTATTGAAAACATGGGCCCAGTACTGCTGCCGTATATGCCTAACACTGTTAAGTAGCAATTGACAAAGTGCCCCCTCCAGTTATCCAGACGCGGACGGGTCATTCAAAAACGTCAGGGCGGGTGGGGGTAGCAGAGGAAAATAAACAGACAATTGAATAGGGAAAATAAAAATTAAAAATCCTAAAAATAACTCACCTTGTGCCTGCCGCATCACCAAGCACAAGGTGAGAGAGTCCTTATTTTAAAACATTTCTTTCCCCTATTCCGTTGTCTATTTCCTACCCTGCCCCGCCATTACACCCCCAACGCCCCACTGCTCCTAACTGCACCGGCCGCAGCAGTTCTTCACAATACTGTTAGCATGTAGAAGATATGAGGAAATGTCTGACAAGTTACACATGTACCTTTTTGATTTGGTTACTTTTCTCTCTTCTCACCTATTGACACATTCAGCCAGAGTACAGACAACCACAGTAGCAGAGGTCCCTGCATCTTCTGGGAGGAAACAACATCATCCAGAGCAAGGCATACCACCCTCACTAACTGGTAAGTCAAACTGGTCAGGAGATCGTCAATTCAAAATGCATACATTGTTAGCAGACAACAGAGGGACATATAGGGCCCGAATCTCAAAGGTAACCGGAGATGAAAATCGATATTTACAACTATTGGAATTATAAAAGGACATTTACCTTTAGCAAATGACGTTTATGAATAGCGAAAGACAAAGAATAAGATATCTAGGCTCATCATACCTTTGTGATTTGGGAACATTACATGTATTCCATCAACAGTTCCAGAACTGTGAACTCAATCCTGGAATCAAGTGCCACAACAAGTCAAAAAGGAGTATCCACTATATTGTAATTGTTTTTGTAGACAAAATCTAGAAATCCAATGTTAACAAATATAACAATGATGAACAAAAAGTGAGATTCAATTGTCAGGAGTATTGAGAGTGCGTCCAGTGTCCAACTTATAATGTTTTTTCAATACATGAAATTGTTCAGTCAACCCAGCTGGTTATATTTGTTAAAATTCAGATGGCATGTTTTTTGGCCATAAACAAAACACGATAGTGGACCTTACTTTAGGAATTGTTGTGGTGTCAATTTGCTAGACGTTGCTTCTAGGCAGTGGGGCCATTATAAGTTGAATGTGGGATCACTCATGATATTTAGTGCTACACACTTCTGCAACGGTAGTGCCCACACTGCTTGTGCTTATCCTTTGTGCCTGAAATTGAGTGCATCACACGTGGCAGCTGAAATGTAAAGTTGAAAACACACTTATCATTGTAGGTCCAATGATGTCGTCCCCGATTCCAGTACCCCCATTGACTTCTGCTACAAGGTTGGCTGTGACATCTGGTCAGGGACCACACACTGGGCAGGCCATGGTAAGTAAACCCAAGAATAATCTACATGAATGCTCATGCTCATGGAATATGCCTTTAATCTCCGCTGGATGTTGTATGTGTTCTACATTACTGTTGTCCTGCATCACAATATGCTTACATATGGCATTTAACCACATACCAGATCACACCATGGTGGCTAGTGAAAGAATGACACAAAATGTATGCCAAGTGAGTGCTGAATGGACATAAAATAGTATATAGTGTCATATGAAGTGTACTAGACACAACTGGATTGTAATTCAATGATATGAAAACTCTCTTGCAAAATATCAATGGACAAACCCTTTTGAAATTGGTGTGGATGAGGGTCTCACTGATGCCAGTTGTGTACTTTTGTGATAGATGTATGGACTGCTAAGGTGAATCTTGAGGAAGTGAAATTTTCAAATCTCTTGGCTGAAAAGCACAATGCAAATCCAGTGTAGGCGGCAACCATCAAAGCTTCTCAACTTACCCACATGGTGGGATCCTAGTCAAATGTTGCATTCTGCTTGCCTCCTCTTCTACTGTATTCACCTATATAAGTTAGTGTATAATATATGATGTTACGATGTCTGCTGTACAAGACATCATCCGTTGTCAGCTAAGTGCTGCCATGGTGTTGTGAATTGATTATGGGAACAGAGGACACTCACAGCCCTCACATCCAGTACAGACATGGTGGTTCCCCTAAAAAATCCTCCCTATACAGTGTATCCCAGACATTCGCTCCACCATCTGAGGGAAGTACCAACCCAGAAGTACCAGCCCTATGTGTGTGACTTAGGACACACACATAGGGCACTCCATCACACTGGTCCCAGGATTCTTCAGAATAAAACTAAATTCTACACACCTCCTAGGTGCCTAAGGTCACACCAGCAGGCGCTAGCTGAGACCAAAAGGATCAGAAAGGCCAGGGCAGGTGGACGCACTTCTCATACCTTGCAGCTCTCCATTGGAACAAGCTTCCACTGGAATTACGGCTGATCAAAGACTACACTGCGTTCAGGAAGAAACTAAAACCCACCTATTCCCCAAAGACTGATGTCATCTACGGTAACAGCCCTGACCACTACGCGCCTGCTACCTCAGCGCCGTGATATCCCTACGGGATGAATGCTGCGCTTTATAAATAAATAAATAAGTTGTAGTGCAGGTATCTCCTGGGCACCATTCTCCTGTCTACAGGCTTCCACCTGCCACCCTCCCCCTGCTGTTGGACCTGGCAGTCTTATCCACGGCCGACCCCTGCAGAGAGGGCCTGCACCTGACCATGGTGGCCAGTGGGAGCAGGACTTCTTCCAACAGCAGGCAGATGTGAGGCAGGAAATTTGTGCCAAAGGGGCTACCCTGTCAGACATGTCTGAGGCACTGCAGGACATGCGCCAAATCCCTTAGGTGGTGGACAGACTGACCCATGTTTTGGACAGGATGGATAGATCTTAGCAAGCCATGTCCAAGAATATCAGAGACATGATATCCATCCAAAGGGAAGAGAGTGCAAGACACCATGCCTTGGCCATGAAGATGATGGAGGGCATGATGAAAGTGATCCAAAGTCTCCCTTCATGGTCAACACAGGGAGGGGAGCCATCACATCTGCCTGCAGCACATCACACCCACACACCTGTACCACAAACTGCACAGGACCACAGCAAGGGTACACACCCACCACCGCCCCCTATCTAGGCACTCCCCTCACCTGCACATCCACCACCACCCCCTGAACAGGCACTCCCCCACCTGTACATCCACCACCACCCCCTGAATAGGCACTACCACCACCTGCACAACCACCACCTGTCCACGCACAAACACCAACTGTACAGACACCATCCGCCCCTGCACATGAACTTCCCCCTGTACAGGCACATGCACCACACCAACCTGCACCTTGGCGACAACCCAGACATAATCCCTCACAGCGACCCTCACCTCTAAATTTGGTCCTTCCGGTGCAGTGAAAGAACGCGTCTCTAGGTCAGGCGTGGAATCAGCCGTACTGTGCTGATCCGTGCTCTCGAGGATTGACTGGTTGTGCCTGATTTCCAGAGCAGAGTGGAGTCTGCAGGAGCTCGAGGAGAGCGAGGAGTGCGAGGGGCCATGCCATGCTCCCGGCGTGATCTGGGCATGTACGACCTCCACACCTCCGGCCCCATTGCCCCACACCCCTGTAGCCCCCGTAGACCCATGGACCCCAAAGTCCCCCCTCCCGCCTGCACCCAAGGCAGTCTTGAGGCCTGAGGTAGAGGCCTCAGTCGTGATCGAGGCGCTGGGGTAAGGAGGTGTGTGGTGCGGTGGTACGTGTGGTGTGGTGCGGTGAGGGGTTTGGGGGGGCACATTGCCGACTCCCAACCGGCAATGAGCCAGAGCAGAGCACAAGCACAAACTTGGCCGACAAAAAGGTTGTGAGTACTCCGCGGCGAGTGCGCGGGTGCTCTCAGCCCCAGTGAAGTGTGAGCCCAGTGCAGTCTGCCTGCAGAGGAGGCCCAGCTAGGACTGGGTGCAGCCTGCAGACAGCACGGTGTGCCCCACTCGCAGGAGGGGAATCCACTGGAAAATCCATGGGACTCCACAGGAAAATCCACGGGGAGGAGGACATTCCACTGGGCTTTTACGCTCGCAACTCTGCCCACTGCCTGCATAGAGCCTGCCACGGGCTCCGGAAGGACAAAGGGACCACAATCCACAGGACCAGAGAACCAAAGGCACAAGGCACAATTAAGACCAAAAGAAAGACTGAGTGGTGGCGGATGGCGTAGGAGCGGACCACAAGCCGAGTACGCGGGGCGGCTCCAAGACTTCAAGCAAATTATAGCTGTTGCAGTCTCAACTCGTTGCTGGCCCTGTCCCAGGAAGTGGTAGCAGTCAACAGCCCCATAAGCCCTATAGCCCAACAGCGGGAGCACTCGGGGGAAGGGGCCTCCGACGGGAGCAAGAAGGCCCAAGAGCAATAACAACATAGCTGGTGTCAGAGTCGGAATTGACCTGAACAGTCAATTCAGTCTGAGCAAAGAAAGTTGTGACTGCGACAAAGGAAACAGCGGCCATTATGAGATCCGGCAGGACAAGATCGGAAATCAAGCCAGGGAAAAAAAACTTGCTCAAGCACGAGGAAGAACAACAAGAGAGCCATAGTCCCAACTACGGAAGAGATAAAGTTGGAATCAAACTCCAAACTATTATCAGCATCGTCTCCAGCGCCAATAAAAAAGCTATCAATCAGGAAGATAAAAATCACTGACTTTCTAACCTCTCCACGTCACCTAACGCTGGATTTCACTACAAGCATTTCATGTAACATGCAGCTCGCGCAGTCCAGCAATTCCCAAGAGGACTGCCCCAACAACCCCAACATTTGGTACACGACCAGCAACCAAGTAATTGTGAAAGCACTAATAAATGAAGCACAACAACAAGAACAGCAAATTGGATGTCAAATGTCACCGTCATCGTCCACCCTAGGAGCTCCATCAGGTGAAAGTCAGTCACCCATCCTGATTGCGGACAGCCAGGACATAAAGACATTGAAGAAGATGACGCAACAGGGAACCTGACAAAGGACATACTGGAAATGCAGGAATTCTTACTCAGTCCGTTTGACCTATTACAGGAAGTACACAAGGAAGCACATGTGTCACCCAAAGTCAAAATAAACCCTGGACTCTCCCACGATTATAACACCCTACTTTCCCCAATTAAAGCACAGCTGGGGCATAGCAGCATCATCCAATCGACCAGCCGTCCGGTTCTGAAAGTTCTGGAGGGTAACATGAGTAAACCAAGTGACTGCATCCACCTAAATCAGCTTACAGACGCACAGCATACAGAACAGTTGTCACCTCTCACAGCCCCATTATGGCCTCCCTTTATCAACACAATGGAGACCTTCTAAACTGCACTTTCTCTGCATTCAGACAAATTAGAGCTGCAAGTTGACCTCCTGCAAGTTCTAGCGTACCACGTCTCTGGCATCGAGAAAAAACTTCAAGACCTAAATTCCCTAATTGAGCGGGTGCAAAAAGATCCCCAAACGACGTATCACGAATGCCAATGCACCAGCACCATGAACCACCTAAAATCCATTCCTTCTATTTTGACAGACATCCTAGCAGAAGTAAAACCATGGAATACTAACTCGTCACCCAGCGTCCCGACAAATTCAAGTCAGAGTAAACTGGATTCTCCTGTCTCTACAGGCAAGTTGGTAAGTGAGAATGAAAGCGATTGCAAGATGATAAACGCAAATAAAAAACCCAACCATCAAACAATGATCTGAACATCGCACTCACTCAAACAATCCAACAACGTGGCGGCCAGTCGTTTCACGCAAGAGACACAAATTTGCTGACGCAGAAATCCAGCATTCCACTAACAAAAAGGGAACGCAAGCGCTTGAGGAAATCAAGGAATAAAAAATCGACCAAGCAGCAAGAAACAGCCTAGTCGCCTCGAATCGCAACAAACCAGGTACAAGAGACACCCCGAATACCTACTGAACCATGTGGACCGCACGTGTCACCAAACAAGTCACCTACAACATTTTCCCTACAAGCATATCTCGGACACAGGGACTTGGGGAACAAAACCAACATGAACCCCCACAAAAACATGTTCGCACACAAATTACAAACAGAACATCATGGAAAGTACTCAGTCCCTTCAGCCTTAACAACTTTTAAATGCCAGCGGCTTCAAAAACTCCCCCCACTATTTCCTACCGTACATCCCACAGAATTAGGTCAAATAGATTATGGAAATGCATCGAACAATCGTCGGTTAGAACAGCCAACTATACCTCAATATTTTCCAAAACAACTAAACCCACACAACAGAAAAGGTACAGACGATGTGCGGCCACAAGTCAAAATGTTTCACAATCTGTCAACTCAAACAGCTCCGAGCATAACAACCATTGAGCAAGTAGAAAGCCAGGCAAAAATAGCAGAGCGGGCAGCAACCACTGTGGCCCAAAACTCACTTGAAATAAAACCTCGCACAGAAGAAAATAAACTTAATGGAAACTCTGCTAGCCCATACCTTCACGACGCCGACACGCGAATTAAGCAACGAATTACATACACTACAAGAAGGGCCATTAGTTGAAGAATTAATTCCCCATTAAAACTCAAGAGGTAGCCATGACATACTTAACCGCAGTGCAATATTAAAACTAGCTAGCTCCATCGAAACATTAAAGTTTCTTAATACAAATCATATGGACAGCGTAAAATTCAAACCGGACACAGAAGCAAAAGGAAAAGAAATTACTGTGGTAACCTGGAGCAACCCAAATATTACAATGTAAGTTTGGCGCCACAGGGATCTGACAGCGCCCTGGCGAGCTTGTCCAACTTACGCATCACCCATTATGCCGCATCTGGAGGCGCAAGTCAAAAAAGACAAGTTTCCATCCCATCAGCTTGGGGTGCTGCAACCTCAAAGAGTGAGGTATGAGTAAGCGACCCCGCGCCCCAGGAAAAAAGTTATTTAAAACTCTGCTCTTGGCACATCAACGGCTTTGGCAGCAAGACCAAGGAGGTCGACCTCATAACCTTCCTTCAAGAATTTGACATCTTGTTATTCCAGGAAACCTGGGCTATTGCACCAACGCCGATTACCGGCTTTAAAGACTTTCACCAAAATGCCACCAAGGGAAAAAAATCAGGTAGAGCGTCCGGCAGACTATCAACTTACCTTGCCACCGATTTACGGTGGAAATCTGAATCGACTAACCTAGGTCAAACCTGGATCCAATGTATCAAAATTTCCTCACCACAAGATCCTAATAGAGAATCCTTGCATAAATTCAGGAAAGTCTCATTATTAATTTGTAACATGTACATTCACCCGTCATCAAAGGAAAAACCAGAGAAAATAGAGTCCCTAATAGCCCTACTAAAATCGCCGCAATTTACTTACCCGCAAGCCGGCATCTTGTTGTCAGGTGATTTCAATATGTTTTTATTACAATTCGGAATATTTCAAGAAAAACAACAACTTAATTCTAATGGGATAAACATTCCCCCAGTAATAACTATTCTTCGCGGAATTGATCGCCATGGCAAATCTTGTGTCTCATCATTATCCAACATAGGAATGTTTACCTTAAACGGACGTTTAAGAATATCAAAGCACGCTAACTCCGTTTTAGATTATACAATAGTTGATACGGAGCTACTCCAAATGACCACCAGTTACCAAATCAGCCCTCGATTAGAGAGTGACCACAGTCCCCAGCTTATTGATCTTCTCATTTATCCCCCAAGAGCCGTTGCAAGTAATGATCTGCTGGAAGTCCCAAGCCCCTATAACTTAAAAAGGCTGGCATGGAAAGGCAAAAACGCACCTAAATTAATGAATTGCATAAAAAACTTGATGGCAACCGAGCCAGTCTCAAACCGGCAGGTATCATGGCAAATTTGGGAAAACACGACAACGACTCTCATCTCTAAATTCTCTTCACACAATATACAACAAGAAAATAGAATCAGGAATGAAATACCTGAGCCCATCAACTCGTTAATGTGGAAAAAGGATGCTCCACAGGGAGATAAGAAGACTTCGGAGAAATGCATTAACAACCGGCGAAAATGTAAATCTTCTAATCAACCGGTTAAGGCTTCAATACAAAAAGGAAGTTTGGACAGAAAAGAAATTACAGCAAACAAAAATCTGGTTAAAGCTGTTGCAAACGAGCAAATCAAACGACAGCAAGAAGTTCTGGGCAGAAATAATTAGCATAGCAAATGGCTCTTTTCATCACCACAATGCAAACATTCCCGAGGACGATTGGATAGCACACCTGAATAAGTCAGACAAACATGCAACAGCCGACGTACGTCATCAAGCTCTGAATCAACCGAAAAGCGAGCCTTTAGAAAACCTGTCTGAAGGAATTTGGATTCAAACAAGCCATGTCGAGAAAGCCCTAAACAAACTCAGGACTAGCGGGGCCCCGGGCCCAAACGGCTTGCCGAACGCACTATTTAAGTCCGACCAACGTCCTTGGGCCGATTTCTTCACTCCGCTGTTTAGCCATGCGTTTCAATCAAACAGCATACCAGCATCATGGAGAGGCAGTATACTACACCCGATATTCAAAGCTGGCAGCAGATCAGACCCGGCAAACTGCAGACTAATCGCGCTCATTGATGTAGAAGCCAAAGTGTATGCCTCGAATGTTCTCGCAGATCTCAAAGATTGGGTCACTTCCAACAAGATCCTCCCAATCTCACAAACAGGCTTCAGACCAGGCACAAGCACAATGACCAACCTCTTGGCCTTGAATCTCCTTGCAAAAAAAGCGCAACAAAAGTCTACCAAATTGTACACTTGTTTTGTGGATCTGAAAGCAGCATTCGACATAGAACCCAGAGAGCTTCTATGGCAAAAAGATGGAACTTTACTAAGAGCCATAATAAACCTGTACTCAGCTACTTGGGTACAGGTAAAGCTAGGAAACAGAGAGAGAACACAGCGAAGATAACTAAGCATAGAGGCCTAAAAGCAGGGTGTGTGCTAGCTCCCAGCTTATTTAACATGTTTACTGCAGATCTAGACACCAGGCTGACGGAAGTCCAAAGTGATCCCCCAAAGCTAGCACATCACCAAGTTAGAAGTCTTCAATATGCCGAGGATTTTGTCCTATGCAGCCAGACCCCGATTGGCCTACAGCGTTTGATCACAAAACTGTTGGAATACACAGAGGGGCTTGGTTTATCGCTAAATTGCAACAAAACAAAGGTCATCTGTTTCTCTGCAAACTCCAGCACCCAGAACAAAAAATACAAATGGCTTGCTGCAGAGAACATCATAGAGCAGACCGGCTCATACAAATATCTAGGAGTAGTGATAGATTCCAAATTCACACTCAAAGACCATCTAATCAACAGATGAGCCCAGGCGAACAAACTGCGTTTCGCACTAAACACACTAAGATTGAAATTAATGTGCCCATCTAATTCCCATCTTCTACACATAATTGCTGCTAAGTTTCTCCCAACACTTACCTACGTCTCTGAACTCTATAAAGGCAAAGACGCAAATTTTTTGAATTTACAACAATCTTGTCTCTTTAAACAAATCTTTTGGATTCCGTAATTTACCTCCCAGTCGCAGGTTCGCTTAGAATTTGGATTACTCAACCAACTCCCGGTAAGGTCAGCAGCAATACTCAGACTGTGCTGGAAGCTGAGAGCAGCCCAAGAAGAATCCTTGTTAGGTCTCTGCTGGACGGAATTAAAGAACCAGCCCAAAAGCAAGAAAGACTGGCCTACCGCGCTTGAGCAAGCGTTTACTACCCAAAATATGCATGAAGTCTGGGGCAAAAACCACAGCTTCCCAGTATTAAAAAAAATGGTAAATACTGCTGCTAAACACACAGCCCGCCTACTGGACAAAGCAATGCTCGCAAAGAAGAAACATGGATGGATGGTTTTATCCTCGCATAGGACCCGGTAGCCGCAGCCGTATCTTGTACATCACATATCCCCAACAATACAGCACTTACTGCTCTTGATTCGACTGGCAGCCTTTTGCTCAAAAGATCAAGTCCCAACATGGAGACAAACATGGCCAACCAGTCTGTGTCGTCTCTGCGGAAATGGGGAAGAGTCAGTCTTACATTTCTTGTGCATCTGCCCAGCTGTCAATACATGGAGACGGCACTTTTTACTTCCAGCCCTCCGTTCCCTTCGGAACATGCATACAGGACAACAAAGTTTTTACAACAAGTCAGCAAACTGTTACAGACAACACCGAACCCACTTTGCTGACTTCAGACCCAAGTCTTGGCGGCTGCCCTACGCTATACTGCAAAAGTGCAAACCCATTATCATTGAAAAAGAAGACAGCGGACATCTAGCACTTTTTGTACATAGACCGAACTCTATTGTGTCAGATGAAATTATGCTCCACTCCTAACTTTAAGATCATTACATGACTCTGCACCCTGCATATCAATTTCAATCTTGCGGCAGCCACAAATTGCACAGCACAGGTTTGCAAATAATGGGAATGGAGGACAGTGAATACTTGGTATGCACTTGTACATAGTCTGTTTTTTCACTGATTTTAGATGCATAATGCCTTATTTTTAAGATTTGTGCTTGAAAATGAAATTATTTATTGGCAGGGATGCTTTTAAAACTGAAAAGGCAATTCATGCACATGAAACCCTAGCCCAGTGGCAGCCCCAAATTGAACAAAGCATCTGTATAATCAACTTGAATGAAACTAGCGAACACTTTGCACATTACGGACATAAAGGCGTTGTCTTGGTTTTTATATGTAATATGTTTAACGTCCTATTTTAAGAAGGTCGAAGGAATTTGCTATTTTGCACATCCTTGTCTAGATGTAGCCACAAATGGCACAGTGTCCGTACATAGTCACCTAAAGCCACGACAGTGGTGATTCTGGATCTGTTTGCATACAGACCCCACTTCACTGCTTTAGACGTAACATGTATAACGCTTCACTTGAGATTTTGACCTAACAATATTTTAGTATCGGCCCGGACAATATTATCTGTTATTTTGAAACTTTGCAATGGTGATGAAAACCACCACATAAGGAAATATTGCTCCATGCGATGTCAAGTAAGCGCAACTCAAAGTGTCAATAAGTATGTTGTCAGATTTGGCGTATTTTATGCTAAAATTGTAATGGTTTTAATTAACTACACAATAAAGTTGGTTTTCGTCGTCGACCTCCAAATTTGCGAAGTTGCAAGCATGATCCCCATTGATCACATCTAAAAAAAATTGTCTAGTGTGAATATGTGTAAATAAAAAGAAAATCTCATCACAAGTCAAGACTATGTTGCGTATTATGTCCTGATAGGCAAATGTTTACCAATTGTGGTGGCCTAGAGATGTGAGGATGAATGTGTGTGCGTGACACATGTACAAGTGTAACCCCATCATTGCAACAATCTCTCATGTGCAGAGCAAATAACTCCCAAAATATATGGCCATATTTTGTACAAGACATTCACAATGAAGTTAAACAAGATAGAGAAAGTATGATTCAAATTAACATTTTATGGAGAAAAAAAGTGTGGGAGTAGAAATACAACAACAGTCTGTTTGGAAGGGAGAAAGGAAAACAAATGATGTTCTTAATACAGAAGGAGAAGGGAACTTGGAGTGGGGTGGGGCAACATAAATATAACACGTCAGGGAGCATCAGGGGAACCAGTCTATATACAAGGGGCAAAGTAAATAATTGTCCCCAAAAAGATTCTGTCCAACAGGTCAAGTGTCCTTCTGGTTATCCTCAATTTGCACAATGTCCAGATCCTCTGAGTCCGAAGCGTGCTCCTGGCTGGCCGGTGCAGGACCAGGCACCACACGGGGTTCGGACACACGCGGAGTAGGGGCAGAAACATTGTGGCACAACGGACAGGGGAGACATTGAAGGTGGTGTGGGAGGGAGGTTGGGATTGGACAGACAACACGGCTGCACCCAAGGAAGTGACACTGGCAGTGAGGGTGGCCATAGCTCATGCATTTTCCTCTTGCTTCATGCGCAGCTCTGTACACATCTGCAGCATGGAATGGGGGCCGCTAGAGTTAGGGAGGGGATGAGGGCAAGCACAGGTTGTGTAGTGGCCTGCCCCACGGACACCTCACCAAAAGAAAGTTGTGTATGGTCTGGGGGAGAGTAGATCTCCCCCCCCCCGGCTAGAGGTGTCCAGTTCTTCCCTCCCCCCTTTAATGTCCTCAGCCTCCACCCGGTCCGTAGCACCAGAGGTGTCTTCCTGCTCAGTCCACGTGGGCGCAATTCCCCTGCCTCCTGATGTAGAAGGTCCCACCTCATACTCTTCTTCCTCACTTGTGGATAGAGGTCATGGCCGCCGGCGCACCAAAGATGTCCTGCTCCGAACCGTGTCCTGCTGTTGGTCCTCTTGGCCAGCTGAGCCCACTGAAATGTAAGACAAATCATGATGTAGTGGTTGTACAAGTCCGAACAAGACACATACCTGGATGAGCCAAGGGCAGACTTTGTTCTCCTCTGATCACACTAAACAGTTGTCAGTGATTAGGAGCTTAAATTACGTGTATGTTCACTGTCATCTCCTGATTTGAGTTGGACATGGACAACTCACTTGAATTTTGGTGGCTTACACATCTGTACTGACTAACCCTCAGTTTTGGCATTCTTTTGATCTGTGTGTCCTGTCACTGCTACATAGGCAGCTTCCAAACCCAGTCTACAAAAGGAGATCAGAGAGAGTCCAGATGGTATTGGATTGGGCCTGTGATATGGAGTCTCTGCACTTTTACTTCCGGACAAATGTTATCTGCTGTGTAGCATTGTATGAGACAACACAAATGCTGATTGGGGGTCACACATCCATATAGGGTCTGGGCTATTATGTTTGCTAAGTTGTGAGTCTAACCTTTTGATATTCCCTCACAAAAGCTGACAATCCAGTGCCACATATTGGCTTCGAAGACTGATCAGGTAGTGCTATACACTGGTGAACAGTAGAGGTTAGTTGTTACAGCTACTTGGACTCCAAAAATGGCATACAAGCCACTAAAGGTAAGACGTGTGTCTGTGGACACACTTGGCCAAATTGGAAACACTTGAGAGTGAGGCAAGGATCTCAAAGTCTGTCTTGACTCCATGGCAAGTGATGATCTGTCTTAATCAGAACCCAAACTCACTGAATGCAATGCAAGTCACAGCATCCAATACCCATTGGCCTCTCATACACACACTGGACAGTGTCTGTACCATTCCTCATCCAATGCACACATCAGTTATGATGCCCTTGGTTCACTGTTAGTGGTGCTGGCAGTGCACATTTCTATACAAATGCACGTGTGTGGCTCAATTCCCCAGTTGTCATAATAAAACTACCACTCCCACTACCACTCCCAGAATGCACTCTGCACAGTCAATGTGCTACAGTGAGCCTTTTGCTTCATGATGACTGCTGCATAGACGCAGAATAGGTACATGGAGGCATGGGACACATAATGGTACAGCTCTGTCTTCACTCACATCATACTTTCAGACACATATTGCATATAATGCACTTACCAGGTCTCTGCTGCTCATTCTCTTCCAGCTGAGCATGGAGGGTCGGCCAAGCTGCACGCAGGACCCTCCTCTACAGTGGACGATGCACATGGTGCTGGGAAGTCTGGCCCAATAGCTCCTCGGCCTTGCCCCGTGCCCAGTGTTTTAGGTCCTCCCAGTACTTGCGGCATTCCCTGGCCTTCCGGGTGTACACACCCACTGCACTACAGGGCTCACCAATGATGGCCCATAGTCTGGCCCGCGCTGCATTGCTCAGCTGGTCCTCTGGCCCCCCATATAGCTGAGGATATTTGGTAAGCACCCCCCTCAGCTAAAATGTCTAATTCCCTTTCAATGAAAGGGGGTGCTTTCTCCTCATAACCCTCAGCTATTTTGGGGGTAATTAGGTTGAACTGAGCAGCAGGATGGCAGAGGATCTGATCAGTGAGAGAGGATGACTCAGATTGAACACAAAATGGCTGTCAACATCTTCCTGTGATGTATTTCCTGTCTACCAGTTCCTGTATGTCATTTCCTGTATGAAAGAATGGGTTCCGGTCCGTTTTCGGAGCTTCCGGCCCGATTGCGTACTCTCCGGTTGCAGAGCGTAGGTTCCAAAAGCACGCATTGGTGCCGGAAGTTGGGAAAACGGACCGGAACCCATTATTTCATACAGGAAATGACATACAGAAGGTGATAGACAGAAAATACATCATTTTGTGTTCATTCTGATTCATCCACCATCACAGATCAAATCGTCTGCCATCCTGTTCTGTAGCAGAGAAACCTGAAATGACAGTGTAAGAGAAAATCATAGACATGAAATAAAAGGTAGAACAGACCATTAAATGACATTTGGGCTGGGACAAGAGGGTGGGGGGCTGGCACAACATCACATCCCAAGATAGTTTTCTCCTGCTTTGCATTATGGTACATGTAGTCCATATTTAGTGCTCAACCCAAGAGTTGTCTGTTGTGTTATGGTAAATTTGGGGGAAGCAGTGCTGTGTATCCCAGACACATAGTGCCAGATTCACCCAGAACATCCTCACTCACGTTGGAGGTCCTTCATTTGTGGGGGAGTCAAATCTGTTGGGGGGAAAAACTCAACAATGCAATAGTTAGGCCCTTTTGTGATTCAGACACCCATTCTCAAAAGGCCCGGGAAGGTCTCTCAGAACATATACATCTAATCCTCTGAGTCAATAGATTCCTTAGGGACATCCACTACACTGATTGCTGACATCGGCACATGACCTGATGCACGGTCAATCTTTTGACTCCTGTCAACAGCTATGCTTTACATACAGTTAGTGTGGCTTTCAAAGTAGTCTCAAGATGGAATTTTTGGACAGTCGTAATTATCCAACTTTCATCATTGATAACAGACTGAAAACCACATTTTGTCCATAACACAACAGGTTGCTCATGTGAAAAAAGTGGCAACCAGCTGATCACGGACTTGCATACCCTGACCTCTGTTATGTGCAATGGCCCGGTTGCCCGGATTCAGAGCTAGCCAAGGTACAAGAGGTATGTGTAAGCCATGACTTGAAGCTATGTTGTGCAAAATACAACAGGCTAATATGATCTTGCACACGACTTCAGGGGAGTGCAGCAGCACACCCCCTGTATGGTCAAGACATCTGAATCGCAACTTCAACAGACCAAAAGTGCGCTCTATGATGACTCGAGTTCGTATGTGTGCCCTATTGTACCTACGCTGAGGTACAGTGGCTGGACGTCTGTAAGGTGTGAGGAGTTGAGGGGAGAGTGCATACCCAGCATCGCCTGAGGAGTGAAGATAGGGCAATAGGTTACATTTCCCTCTTATATTTAAACAGAACAGGATCTATACTTTGGTACATGCAGTGTCTGTTGAGACAGTGTATGTGGCTTTATGAGTCTTATTGTACAATGGTTGTTATTGTAAGGTGGCATTCATACATTTCATTTACACATATCCCTCATTTTTAGTGCTTTGTACTTACCCAGTAGCCACATGTTGCCAAAATCCTCCCGCAGCCATCCGCCGGGCAAGAGGTGACAAGTGGAATACAAAGCTGTCATGGGTACTGCCTGGAAACACTGCATGCACATCAATGAATCTCCCACTAGCATCTCAGACAGCCTGCACATTGATGGAATGCCATCGGTGTCTGTTGCAGAATATATGTGCAATGCGGCGGGGTGGCTGAAGGGCCACATGGGTACAATCAATTGCACCCAGCACACGTGGGAAGCGAGAAATGAGATAGAAATCCCTAGCTGCCCTTTGTCTCCTGTCCAGTGTATGGGGCATTTGTATGTGGAGGTAGGCTCTTGAATTGATGCAGCTCAATACCTGATGCAAGCACCGCGACTGGCTTGCCTGAGAGATGTCCACAAGGTCACTGGAGACCCTTTGGAACGACCCCGTCGCAAAGAATTGGAGAGCAGAAAGTATCTTGAATATGCTGGAATGGCATGGGATCAGCAGGTCACAGAGTCAAGTTCCTGCTCCCACTCACATGCCATCTCCAAGATGACTTCTGGAGGGAAATGGTATCTGGCCCTGACATCTTGGCTGGACATCCCAAATAGGTTTATCCTTTGTCTGAATATCCTCTCTACTCTCCTCCTCCTCCTCAAGTCTTCTTGCCGCATGGCAAGGGGCAGAGAAACAAACACATTCAGCGACATGTTGGAAGATTTGTGTGTGTCTGCTCTGATTTCATATGTATTGCATGGCCGGTATTGGCTGTTGGGCTGCAACAGAGGCGCAACTAGAGCCAAATTTCGTGGGGGGCTAAGAAAAATATCGGGGTGGCTAATTCTTCCACCAATAAGCAGAGTGGAGATGCAGGGGCTCTTAGAAGGGGTGAAAAAATAACAAAGCCTCATTAACAAGCAAATGGTCTTTAAAAGACCTGTGAAGTACTCGGGTGCGGCTGTGTGTGTGCCCGGGAAGCTGTCCCAGCCTGGCCTGCCACACACGACGGGGTGGGGCTGAAGCCCTTTCAGCCCAATGGGCGTTGCACGCCTGGGCTGAAAAGTTTCAGCTGGAGCACGGTGGAGGATGGTAGGCACTTGGACAGGTGTTTAGCATTGAAGAAAATGATCATCCGGCCCGAATGCGGGTATTCCGGCCCGGAAGCAGAGATTCCAGCCCGGAAGCGGAGATTCCGACCCAAGTGCGGGATTTCTGGCCCGGGTGCGAAAATTCCACCCCGGGTGCGGTAATTCCATCTTTTTTTAAATTTTTATTTTTACAGTAACTGTCTGCCTTTCAAATGACCCGACAGTCACATTAAACCAAAATAAAGTAATTGTCGGCCCTACTAAATGATCGATATAATTCACTCACTCAAGAGCATTCACACCCCGTGACCCACGACCTGCGCTGGCCACTCGAATCGCTGCAGTCTACCTCTGCGCATGAGGCTTTCTACACACAATTCTAACAAGTTCACTCATAAAACGTTCCCTGTCACAGGTGGGTTGTCGATAGCGCTCCACTACTTCCCAACAAACCAAGGTCAAACAATTATGACAAAGTGGTGTCTTCTACACCAGAAACCTATCCCGGGAACTTAGGCGACTCTTGAGCCCGATAAACCAAAACCTCATGGACCGCGCTTGTTCGGCCCGATAAACCACATTCACTCGACTGTCATCCCAATTCCGCAAGACATCACAAAATCAGATCACCGCAATCTAACACACACATCCCTGTTCATACTCACGCCACCATTATTCGCTGTCTTCACCGCACCATCAATCTTCATCGGTCTCTGTCAAAGCCCATCGTTCTCCGCTGTCAACTATTGGGCTCTATTTTGGGGCTCTATGGATCCATGTCTATTCTAGATTTCTCTGGATTCTCCCCTCACTTCAAGAAGCAACCATCCTCTGCAGCTACCAACTGAAGGAGCCGGGTTCCACATTCTAGACTAACTCTGGAACCTCTGGTCGATGACCTTTTGGCTGCTTTGCAAGTGTGGAGGGGAGGAAAATCCTTAGCCAATTACTTTACCGTTTCCCAAGATCCCAAAGGACCACAGACTCCTAATCCAAATTTGTATATATATTTATTATAAAGCCAAGAACAGTTGGACATATAAATACCTCAAAACGAGAGTGTAAAGATACATGGGCACTAATACGAAATCAAATATACAAATAAAATGTAAGCGGTGCAACTTGCACAGAATAGCCAATTCTAAAATCAAGATTCAAATGATTATAGAAACAACATCCAGAGCCTTCTTCATTGGTGAGAAGCTCACTCACGTTGAATGGGTTGAGTAGCATAAAGCTACAGAGCTCGTTCTAAGATGCTCTCCCCTCTCCAGGTAATGCAGAAGTTCCCTGGGCTCTGTCGATATCCCCAATACAAAGTCAAAAATCACGCCCCCAATTACATCACTTAACCGCCTCGTCTAGTTGAGCACTGCCTTGTAGGTAACTTTCCATGGAGTAATGATACATTCAAACTCTTGCTCGTTGACCTTGGTTCCCAGGCCTTTCCAGACACAGAAGACATCCTCCTTCATTATCAGCTCCGCTTGTTCAAAAGCATCCTCTCCTCCCTATGTCTGACTAACTCCTGGAACAAAGACGTTATTCTAACTAACAAGGTCGAATTCTTGAACCTGCAACAGAAACATGAAAAGAAAAATATTCCACAGACACATAAACTCTAATTAACAGTTTCACTTAGAGCAAACAGGGAAAAATGAAAGTTAGGCCTACCAAATTCGGCTAGCATAAAAACAGTGCCCACATTTAAAATACAAGCATGTATGAGTCATTAATATACACACATTATATGAGCCTTTATATGAAAAATTAATTTGTCATGAAAACACTTCACACATATATGATTCATCTAAACCCGTACATTTGCTACGTTAACTCTTTGATTACATGAAAAAAAATATCTAACACTTCACTTACATGTTATTACAATTCACGTTCTAATATCTTAATGTTAATACGACAATAGATTATATGTGGATGTGGACTAACCATGATTATAATGCACCCCTACAAATAAAAGAACAACGTTGAGCTCTATCACTGGCTTGAGGAAAAAGTGCGGCATCTTCTTTGCTCTTTCTTAAAGGTACTGTCACAGCTATTTTGCTCCCCTTCTTAGAGGTGAAGTCTGCTATTTTTGTGTCTGGCACCTACAGGAACAGGTCATATATACCTAATATCTGCAATCCACTCACCACGCAACCCCCCTGCATGGACCACCACTGCGTACACTTCCACGTCGACAAACCCACCGCCCCCAAACCTGCACCTCGCCCTCGCACTCATCAGATACACCAAAAGGACCTTCATCCGAAACAAAATCCACGCCAACGCCAGCAACTCCAAGTAACTCTTCAGCATCATCCAGGAATTCACCAAGCCCCCCAGCAAAGCCACGAACGTCACACCCTCCCAGGACCTGCCAACAAACTTGGCTCCTACTTCCACCTGAAAATAAGATCCCTCTACGACAACTTCAACGAACAGACTCAGGACACTGAATCCACTCTTCCCCCCAGCAACGACTTCCAGCCCACCATGTCCTCCTGGACCCCAGTCACCACCGAAGACAAAGCATCACCCATGAAAGGCATTCACTCAGGAGCCCCTACGGACCCCTGCCTTCCGCACATCTTCCACAGAGCCTCCGCCGCCATCGCACCTGAGCTACGAAGCACCATCAACGCCACCTTCAAAGCCGGAACATTCCCCGATGACTGAAAACGTGCAGAAGTCAAACCCCTCCTCAAGAAGCCCTCAGCAGACCCAACGGACCTCAAGAACTACCCACCCATCTCTCTCCTCCCTTTTGCTGTCAAAGTCACCGAGAAGATCGTCAACGTCCAACTAACAAAATTCATCGAAGAGAACTCCATCCTCGACCCCTCCCAATCCGGATTCCACAGCAACCACAGCACTGAGACCGCCTACTCGCCGCCACAGACAACATCCGCACCCTCCTCGACCAAGGCCATACCGCAGCCCTGATCCTACTCGACTTCTCTGCAGCCTTCGACACCGTCTCCCACCGCACTCTCACCGCCAGACTCCACGACGCTGGCATACAGGGAACCGCCCTCGGCTGGCTCCCCGCCTTCCTCCCCGGCAGAACCCAAAGAATCAGACTTCCGCCCTTCCTCTCCAAACCCACAGAGATCAACTGCAGAGTACCCCAAGGATCATCGCTCAGCCCCACGCTCTTCAACATCTACATGGTCCCCCTCGCCGCCATCGTCAGACAAAATGGACTCAGCATAGTATCCTACGCCAACGACACCCAGCTCATCCTCTCCCTCACTAAGGACCCCCTCACCACCAGACTCAGCTTCCAGGAAGGAATGAAGGACGTCACATCCTGGATGAGCAGCAGCTGCCTGAAGCATACCTCGGAGAAGACAGAAGTCCTCGTCCTCGGCCCCTCCCCCTCTGCATGGGACAACACCTGGTGGCCCACCGCCCTTGGCAGCCCCCACGGACCACGCCCAGAACCTCAGCATCATACTCGACTCCTCCCTCACCATGACCCGACAGATCAACGCCGTCGCCTCCACCTCCTGCTTCAACACCCTCGACATCCTTCGCAAACCTTTAAATGGATCCACCCCCGAATCAAGAAAGACCATCACCCACGCACTCATAACCAGCAGACTGGACTCGGAAACGCCCTCCTGCCGGGATCAACAAATCTCTGCTCCGCAAGCTCCAGACCATACAGAACACCGCAGCCAGACTCATTCTCTGCATCCCTTGACACGAACACATCACCCAACACTTGCGAGACCTCCACTGGCTCCCCGTCGAGAAGAGAGTAACCTTCAAGATACTCACCCACGCCTACAAATGCCTCCACAACACCAGATCCCAATATGTCAACGAAAGAATCTCCTTCCACCCACCCAAGAGAAACCTCTGATCTGCCGACCTCGCCCTCGCCGAAACCCCACACATACACAGAGCCAGAACGGGTGGAAGAGCCTTCTCCTACATCATGGCAAAGACCTGGAACGAGCTCCCGATCGACATCAGACGCACCCCCACTCTGCACATCTTCAGAAGACCCTCAAGACCTGGCTCTTCTACTGACTGGAGGTGCACCCCCCCCCAGTGCCTTGAGACCCTTACGGGTGAGTAGCACGCTTCACAACTCCCTGATCTGGCAGCTGCTTATTCGCCACAGTTCATATTCTTTTCAGTCTGGGATTTTGCCATCAAATAACTTATATAAGCAATCCTTAGTAAACTTAGGAGTGTTTTTCCATCATATTACAATATGGATATGAAATCCACATAGAATTCTTTTAGTAAGTGTAAACAGACTTCTTCTTTAGCCTCCTGCGAAATCAAATATGGTGGACTCACACAAAAATCTATGACAAAAATACAGGAAGAAACGCATGCAATTCATGCTATTACGTACTCCCTATAGTTTGAGAGACATGGCTGAGTTGCAATTAAGATTTCTGATAATGCAATTAAAAGCAGAGATAATAAAGCTGTAATTGACCAAGAAATACCTATTACACCTGTAAAGAAACAGCTACTAGAACTAGAAAATAGAAATTGTTTATATAATTTATGCATCTTCAATCTGCCAGAGAATATTGAGGGACAGAATTGCAGATCTTTCCTGGAAAAACTTAGATAATCTCTACTAAAAATAAAATTATCTGAACATTTTGAAATTGATAAAGCTAGTTATTGGACTCGGCCTTCTCTGCTGGGTCAACCCCAAATTATTTTCCTTCACCCTTCCTATTTTGCTGCATTTGATTTTGTTGGCTTTAGGACTCAGTGCACTTTATAACT
Source organism: Calotriton arnoldi (assembly GCA_963921515.1). NCBI lineage: Eukaryota > Metazoa > Chordata > Amphibia > Caudata > Salamandridae > Calotriton > Calotriton arnoldi. The sequence continues at coordinate 77,218 of CAWUFW010005404.1, forward strand.
GCTAACCAGCACTGGAGTGCTTGTGCTCTCTCCCTAAAATCTGGTGAAATTGGTTTACACCTGATTGTCATATTTAATTTACTTATAAGTCCCTAGTTAAGTGGTATACCATGTACCTAGGGCCTGCTACTAGTGAGACTGCAACACGTATTGTGCCACCCATTAAGTAGCTCTTTAAAACGTGTCTCAGGTCAGCCACTGCAGCAGGAATGCAGTTTTAAACTGCCAATTCGACCTGGCAATATAACCCACTTGCCAAGCCTTAAACTCCCCGTTTATTGCAGTAAGCTGGTAAGAGAAAATTGACTGTTCCGCGTTTCAGAAAAGCGAGATAGGGTGAGGGGACCTTTTCTGTGACAGCTGCTAGGATATGGAACACTCTACCTGCACATATTGCTAACACTAATTCTTATTCCACATTTCACAAGCATGTAAAAACCTGGCTTTTCTCGCAACCATAATCCCCTTTGTTGGTCTCCCCCATTTGTTCTTGCCGGTTATAGCACTTTGATGCCAGATTTGTTTTTCACTACTGTGAGGCATATCTATCCCATAGGATAACATTGGGTTGCCTTATTACATTTAATAAGTGTTAACTTTTGACTGTGAACAGATAAGCATTTCCTAAGGTAGGCCCTATGTAGCCCCTAGGGCAGGGTAAGGTGCATTGTAATTAAAAGGCTAGACATGTACTTTTAAGTTTTACCATCCCTGGTAGTGAAAAGGTCCTAAATTTGTTTTTCACTTCTGTGAGTTCTACCTCACCCATAGTATATAATTGGGTTGCCTTATTATATTTAATTAGTGCTAACGTTTGATTAGGAACAGGTAAACATTTTGTGTTAGGTGTTTTAAATTATTATTTAAAATCCTCTTTAATGGTAGAGTCAGATTTTAAGTTACAAATTTGAAAATGCATTTTGCTGCCCTATTTTGTGCCTGCAGTCTGTTTCTGGGTCACATGACTGTGTGTAGCTGACAGTTGGACTTTGTTTATTCCTCCCAGACAGCCACACAATAGAGGGATTAGTTGTGCCCTGATGGGGCATCCACTAGCAGGATGGGGTGGAGCTGAGCACAGCCCTGCTTGCAATTGAATAGGCTGTACTCTGACTCCATACAAAAGACTTGTCACCCCTGCATTGTTCATGTAGCCAGCTTGGAGCCAGGACAGGGAAGTCAGGAAACTTCAAGCACTTAAAAGGGAATTCTCTAGAAACTTCTCCTTCTTCAAAGGAGGCATCAGGTATAACAATAGGACCCTCAGACCTACTCTTCAGTTTATTTTCTGGACCTGTGGATGAACTCTCGGAGGACTGTCTGCTTCTGTGGCCAGCTGTGTGCTTCAGAATACTGATTTGCTGCACCTGGAAATACTGCTATGCTGTCTGAAGCCTGCTTGAACCCTCAGAGGCCTGTTCTGCTGCTTGAGCCCTGTTCCACTGCTTGAACCCAGGACTACCAGAGTGACTCCAAAGGCTAGTTGGCTGGCCTCCTGATCATAGGCATAGGGTCAGAAAATGTTCAAACCATCTTGAACACACACCTGGACCCAGCCTGAATGAGTCCTAACCCCCCCAAGCGGTGCCCCTCCAGTGCTGGGCCCATGGTAGTGGTAGTAAAGGTACCCAGACAACCAAAATCCAAAATTTGGGACAGAAAAGTTTGGGCTAAAAACTGCTCTGAGAACCAGGAGGAGACAGGACCAACCTGCTAAATTATCTGCCCAAGGTGCATCGGCGGTCGATCTGACTTCGCATCAGCTCCCGCTATGTTCTTCACCGAAGCAGCAAATCATGTTCAGAGACCCTTCACCCAAGAGGTATCCGGCCTCGTGGAACTCTTGTTGGTTACGGCCTCCAGTCTTGTCCCACTGGAGATTTTCGACTTCCATAAAAGTGACTAAGTTCAAAATAACTGTGACTTCGTCCAGCGGCTCCAATGACGTCGCCTCCTCCTCGGACACTGCTGTATCCTTGTCCCACTGAACTTTACCTTCTCGGAATATTTGTTCTTGGAAATTCTTCTGAATCCAAAGGTAAGCGCCGACCGGGCCCAATCCACTTCTGGTATCCGACTTGTGCTCCATTGCGGTCGACCATATTTTTCTACTTCGACCCAGTCTCACACGACTAGATGTCCTTGGTTGGTGCTTTGATCTTTTAGGCACTAGTTTTTAACTCAATAAAAATTCATAACTCTGGATCTACTGATTCGATTTTTGTAGTTTTGGTGTCAAATAGTTTATTAAAAGTTACTCTATTTTTCAAAATTGGTGTGGGACTTTTCTTGTGTTGTGTTTCCAATTATTACTATCAATGTTTCTCAAGATGGCTGCCGGACTGGAGCTCCCTTAGGAAGCTCCCGGGCTTCGGATGTTTTATGACTAGATATCCCTGTTTATCTCTGCCATCCACCGGGATGCCAACTATCATCGCAAAAAGATGACTAGCGGAACACTTTTTAAACTATACCTACGAGACGGACTCATCATACGGGCACGATTAGTAGTTTAGATGGTATTCCCCTTACCTTCTTCCAAGACCCTTGGGGACTTCAATTAGCAGCCTACAAGTACTCCAAATCTGATCTGCCCTTTTACTCCTGATTTCCTTTCACTCCTGATTTGACTGATTCCCAGTGTGCCGCTCATCCACCCTGTCTGGGAATGCTGTGCGACGCTGCATGGCTGTTGCCACATTGAGGGACCTGTTTGGAGCCCACAGACGATTATCCAGGTACTGATTTGGCTGTGTCACCCTTACCTGGGGAGTTTCAGTTGTTCTTACTCTGCAGCTGTTTGGACCTGTGGCGCTCTGCATGGGATGCTGTTGCCTTCTGGCCGCACCAGGGGCTGTGAGGTGGCTCTGCGATCCTGTTCTGATCACCCTTCTAAGGTGCCCACTGGCTTTGGCGCTAACCATTGACCCGCTCGCTTTTCTCCCCACTTGCCAACAGCCGGCTAGGATGCCCCTTTGTGCAAGCAGCAGGATTTTCCCAACTTTGGATGCGTGGTGAGTGTGCCCTAATAGTGCCGGACTGACACGCTCTTCGCCATGTTTTTTTGGGGGTCCATTCGGGTGTCCCGCTGTGCCACACATTGTTTTATTTTGGCAACAACAACCTCTCAATGGGTTTCTCGGCTTTCCTGCTCGACCGCCCTCCTACACCCCCACTGACATCCTGCTAATGGCCACTAGCCTGGGCCTCACACCGATCTCGACTGGGCGCTTTCCTTGAACTGCAGGAGCTGAATGAATGGACCTTTTTGGAAGCCAGGAGTTGGGGGTCAGAAGCTAGCCATCCATTTTGGGGACTTCTCTCCCCTCTCCCACATGCTGGCCTTAACCTAAAAAGGCGAGCTGCCTCTGTTAGCTGTAGTGAACAGAGGACTGGACTAACACACAGCTACAAGAAACTAAAGAAGGACTTCTAGGTAGTTGAAATAGACTTGTCTATTGGGGGTACATTGTAAGGAAAGAAGGACTTCAGATTTCAGTTTCACCAACTAGGCTATAATAACAGAGCCCTATAGGAGCAGCCTATTCAGTTGACGCAGCAGAGGCCTGCGGCACCTGAGCTGGGAGGTGGAGAGGGTGACTGTGTGTGGCTTCGGGAGGACTGCCTGGGGTCGATGGTGGATCTCCCCCCACCCTTCACCAGGAGTTGCCGACAAACAGATCGAGGTGCTGGGCTGTGAGGTATCGCCCCTCCCCTCTGCTTATGATCCTCATCGCTGGCAGGGAGTGCGTCGTGGCGGACTGCCGGTGCCTGCCTGTGTGATGGCAGCAGCAAGGCCCGGGCAGTTGCGGAGCTGCACGGAGGGCTACAGCCGGCTACTGGACTGCCGGAGAGCTAAGGTCAGGCCGAGCTTTATTCCCCGGAGGCCCCGTGACGAGTTTGGGGATCCGGTTGCCGGACCATCCCAGTCCAATCCGCTGCCTGCTCCCCGCTTAGTGCCTCCCCTGAACAGGACCTGCCCGGCTCCCGACCGCACTGCTTGCAGCATTCTCCAGCACAGTGCCGGGAACCTTATTGGCCTACCCGGTCAATGATATGGGGGCTGGGGCACAGGAGAAGTAATGGACATGCTGCACCGGTCCTTGGCCCCCACCTTGGCACCCTGATACTACGCACCCTGAGGCACATTGATTCGCTACTGCCCCCCCACCACGCTGGAGAGACTGAGTGGCCCCAATTCCCCCTGGACCTACTCAGAAATTGAGAGATTATCCTCACCGGGGTGCCATTATTGCACGGGCCATCCCCCATGTGCTGTACAGGGGGACCACGCTGACACTCTTGTAGCCCATGTCTACCTGGGCCGGCACAGAGAGACTGGCCTATTGAGTGAGAGTGCCATCGACCATATTGGGTCACAGGTCGTGGTGCGGCTAAGGACGGACAGGCCTTCGTTCTAGACTGGGCAGTGAGTCTGGGATAAAAACCGCACAACCTGCTGGGGATTGCACATCAAGACCCAAAACAGCGCAGATTGCCCTCTGATACATTAAAAAAACAGTACATTGCACAGAACCAGGAAATGGCTGAGAATGCTGTGCCACATACCAGTGAGGGAGCCCCACCGACGAGCACTGATGCATTAATGGCGAAACTGCGATCTGGCTTCAAGACGGTTGCTGGCAGGTTTTACATGCTTGATAGGCAGCTAGAAATGATGGGAGGGTGCATTGATGAATACAAACATAGATTGGACATGGTGGAGGACAGAGTGTTGGACCTAGAAGGTGGCGCGGCCAAGCAGGCCAAATGCTGGACAGACTTGAGAAACTAATGAAAATGGCAGCCATGAAAACGAGGACTTGGAAGTGAGGAGCAGGCACAATAACCTGCACATCTTGGGTGTACCCGAGTCCACGAACACTAGGCATATGGGTCAATTTGTGGAATGCCTACTGACAAATCTGTTTTGCGAGGAATCCTTCATGGCCACATTTGTAGTTGAACGTGCCCACCGCTTGCTTGGACCGCGCCCAAATCCTGGCAAACCTCCTAAAACGATTATTGCAAGACTGTTGAATTTCCGGGACCGAGATACCATCTTGAGGCTGGCAAGAGAAATGGGCCCATTGAACCGGCAAGAATCAGCAGTATCCACATTTCGGGACTTCACAATACTGGTCCAAAAGGCCTGGCACAAGTATACAGAAGTAAATGCCGAACTTCGAAATCTGGGCCTTCGGTACGTCATGATCTATCTGGCCTGCCTACGGGTGGACATTAAAGGCAAACCACGTATCTTTGATAACCCCACAGATGTGCAAAACTTCTGCAGACAATTTTCTAAGAAACAGCAGGCCTCTCGTCTGGAATTCCCCGGGAGATCCCTGCTGGATGTCCATTCCAGTTCCAGCGTAGACCTCCTCCCATCTGGTTGATCTCAACCATTTGCATGCATGTATGAGTCATTTATTGCAGTAATTCGCAGTGTGGTTATACTGGTACTTCCTCCTAAGATACAAATGATATGATTGGGATGCAGCTGTGGAAAAATTGCTATAGCCTTTCTCCTACAGGATGTGGAGATATGACGTAGCGTTGCCAGCCCCCTGTGATGTTCACACGTGTATTACTTTGCAGCCAGCTATGGCTAGAGGGGGTTTTTAATTTAGTAATCTTGTTATGCTGGGATTGTACTTGGCGGACAGCCACTAAGTATGGGAAGGGGGGGATGGGGACCGTAGGTGTTCTTTTTCATAAAAGTAAATTAACAAAAGGAGGTGCACCGAACAAAGCACATTTAGTCCATTGTGATTTCTTTATTTTCTTTCTTTATTTTGATATCAACATATGCTCATAAAAACAGCCAACGTGTTTCGCTCCTCAAAAACACAAGCCTTTGGAACTTCATCAGGGCTTTAAAGGCAGAATGCACGTATATGTCGTATGATCCTGGATCAGAAATAATGCAATCCTTTGTAGTGGAGTGGCGCTCCAATTAGTCCAATTCTCCCACCTTTTACGTGAGTTTGCAAATGAACCGTCGAGATTAGAATCCTAGGAAGATGTACTCCTGTTAGTGGAGAAGTGCTCCAAGTAATACGATGTGCCGCTGTGATACGCGGTCCGAGTCCTTCCTGCGTGCTACCTGGAAGAGAACCTGGTTCAACGTGAGCTACTGCATTACTACACAGACCTGTATACTTTTTACAAATTAACAGGGGACACAGATGACATATCTATCTACCTCGGAGTAGCGATGGTATGGCTTATGGCCGCGCATCAGCAATTCCTGAGTGAACCCTTCACTACCGAGGAAATAATACAAGCCATAGATGCTATGGATGGCTTTAAGGTGCCGGGCCTTGACTGGTTTTTCTGTGCCTTTAATAAGGCGTACAAGCATTTACTTGTACCATATCTCCTGGAGGTGTACGAGGAGTCACTGAAGGTGGGAGTTCTCCCCCCTATGTTCAGAGAAGTGGTCATAATATTACTTCTAAAACCTACAAAGGATCCTCTGCAATGTGGCTCTTACAAACCACTATCATTGTTACATTTCGATAACAAAATATTAGCCAAGAGGGTAGCGACCCGTCTGGCACTACTAATGGGACAGATAATATCACCCGCTCCATCTGGCTTTGTACCGCACAGATCTACTGCGTTAAATTTACGGATGATGTTTGTTGTACTCCATAGGATATCCCCTACAATTCTGGCGGTAGCGGTGTTGTTTGTGGCCGAAAAGGCCTTTGACTGTTTGGAGTGGCCCTTCCTGCATGCCACATTGTGTAAGCTAGGGCTCCTCTTGGGGTTCACATCCCTCATAGCTTTGCTATATACACAACCAACAGCACGCATTAGGCTTAATGGTACGCTGACTAGGCCGTTCTCCATCTCTCATGGAACTAGACAGGGTTGTCCTTTATCACCCCTCCTCTTTATAATAGCAATGGATCCCTTGGTACGGTACTTACAGAAAAATCACCTCCATAGTGGGCTACAGTTTCAAACCGGCCCCTTATTGATAACACTGTACGCGGATGATATCATACTTTACGTGAGGCAGCCGGCTGATAATCTTGCGCCAGTACTGCGTGAAGTGACACGCTTTGGTGCGCTTTCAGGGATGCACATTAATTGGAAAAAAATCAGAGATCTTTCCATTAACAGAATTAAGAGACCAAACGTGCAGAGAGTTTCCACTGACATGGTGTGGAGCAGAGACTCGATATTTAGGGATAGACTTACACAGAGACAAAGAACAGGTACTGCAGCTTAACTACGGCCAATGGTGGGTAAGCTGAGTGCCAGGATTGACAGGTGGCTCCGTCTCCCACTCTCGATGACTGGGCGTATAGCAATCATTAAAATGACAGTTCTGTCCCAACTTCTATATCTATTTAGCAACATTCCTATTCCTTTAACAAATGCATTTTTTTGCCCAAATCTTGGCACGACTCCTATGGAGGGGCAAACAACCTCTAATTCGCTCGGGTACCTTGGTTCTCCCATACGAGCGTGGGGGGGGGGGTTCAGAGTGCCAAATGTCCAGCTCTACTACTTGGTCACACAGTGCAGCTACGCTTGACATTGGTAACACCCAGATGCATGCATTCCCCATGGTAGGCCTGAGATAGATCTTGCTGCACTAACGCCGCTCAGAGCGCTACTGCCAGCTGGGTTGCTGCGTGACAAAAATGATGTTCAAACTGTGTCCACCTCCCGTTGGGCGTGGACAAGACGGCTAAGAATGATGGGTGGCGCGGCGCTATATTCGCCGGCATTCCCCTTAGCGGCTAACCCATGGTTACTAATTACGCAAGACCCATTTGTGCAGCATACCCTCTGACGGTATGCATTACACACGTTTGGGGACTTTTTTCCCAATGGCAATGTTTTCTCTCACATGGAGGGCACTCGCTTTCAAAATTCCCCTCACATGGAGCATTTTGTTTTAAACCGACTCCAGGCTGCACTTAAGGACAGAATACCGTCATATCCGATAGAACCAGATAACTTTACACCGCTCACACTGCTCATCACAGACGCAGATGGAGACCGCCTAGTTTCGAAACTGTATCACGCATGCTTAGCCCTCATCCCAGTGCGGGACACTAAGCTGAGAGATGCATGGGAGGCAGATCTGGGGCACCCACTCACAAATAAAATTTGGCAAGAATGCTGCACTCAAACCCGCTTAGTGTCCGGCAATCACCCCCACAAACTAATACGGAGAATCTATGCCACACCAGCGGTGATGGCTCGCGTAGACCTCACTCGCTCTGCGCACTGCCCTAAGTGTCAAACCCAAGCAGCTGACTTTGCACATATGACCTGGACTTGTAGGAAGATAGCCAAATATTGGAGGGGCATTTTCGTAGAACTCGCATGTATGACACAACTGCAACTTGAACCATCTCCCCTTTTTGCGTTGCTGGGACATGTTACCAACATACCTAAAACATCATGCCGGTTTGTCGCAATAGCATTACTCCTGGCAAAAACAGAACTTGCTTTACACTGGGGAAGCAAGCACACACCGACAGTGGAGAAATTGATTAAAAGTTTGTTGTACTGTGATAGAAATAGCAAACTCTATGCTGCACTACAGCCTCCCACGTGTAGGCCTCGTGATATCTGGCAACCTCCGAGAGACTATCTGTGTATGCTTGACCCCTCAGAAGAATCCCAATGAGCGCATATGTCACTAGTTCCCTACTGGGAGAGATATTGGTATGTAAGAAATAATTAATGTTGTAATGGATTGCAAATAATTATAAAACGAAATATACCTGCATTGAAATGTATCAAGGGATTTACGCTGACTCCCAACATGAATGTTGTTTTTTCAATTATACCGCTAAGAAAGAAGTCTCTAATGTTTAATATAATGCTTCTGCTTATGCACCCATTTAAGATGACATGTTATATGTGTATGGCACTGTGAGAAACTAAGTAAATATTTAAGTTAAAAAAAAAAGTAAGGCTGGCCACTCTACATGCCACATTGAACTCAGCTGCTAAGCTCAACACTGAATCCATGAGATTCGAACACATTACCCCAGATCTCAACCAGTTAAAATGGCTCCCATTTGAAGCTAGAATCCAGCTGAAGATAGCTTGCATGACTCATAAGGCCCTTCACTACAACGCACCTGCCTACCTGGCCAAAAAACTTGAGCTATCTGGGGGTTGTCGCACCTGAAGAAGCTCTAACTCTCTACTGTTGAAGTTCAACAAAAAGAAGACTTGCAAGTGCTACATCTCCTGTCTTGCCCCAAGAATATGGAACACACTTCCTCCAGAAACTAGGACAAACCCCTCCTCTGCATTCTTCAAAAAACAAGTAAAAAAGCTGTTGTTGTATGGTCTCTTACATTAGATATACTTAATCCCCATGCTGGATCATTTACATGCAGACTCCTTTTGGAACATGCCCCTACCCAGTCGCTGTGGTTTACTGTATCTGTTTTTTGTTTTTGTTTTGCACTGCTCCCGGCGCTTGGTTTTCATGTATGTATGTATGACCTGTTTGCTATATGTACAGCGCTCTGATACCAGGCTGGGTCATGTTCGCGCTTTATTAAACTCCGTAAATAAATAATTAAATTACTGTTTGTCTGCTCCATAAATACTTTACACATTTCCTCTAAGTTAAGCCTGACTGCTTTTGTGCCAAGCTACAAGAAGGTTATGCACAGGTTAAACTAGTGAATTTGGTGGTTCACCCTGACAGGGATTGTAGCTGTTGCTTGAGCAGGGTTAATACCCAATTCAACCAACAAACCGATTTCTCACACTCATAGAGTGGCTTACTATCGTAAATTCAATCAATCTAAGCCGAAACAAATGATATTTGAAATACTGTGCCATCATCATCCTATAATAATACGGAAGGCTGTTAGAGAAATTTCAACATTTATGGTTCAAGGACACAAAGTCTATATCCCTCAAGACTTTGCAAAAGAAACCGTAGCCATATGCAAACAATGTTCAGACTTACATTTCAGACACAGAGATGCTGGTTAAAAATTTGGATTATTTGACCCGTCAGTAAAGCGAATCTATAAAAATTAAGTTACAAATCTTTCACCTTGTCTGATTCTTCATGCTCCAGTTGCGATGGATTCTCAATCACCTATAAATAATACTTGATAGTTGGTGCTGCATAAATAATGTTTTCTTTCTTCCATTAGCAGGTAATATAGTACTCCATGGGGCATATTCTCAAGGACTTATCGCCGATTTATCGGCACTTTAGCGCCGCAAAAGTAACGATAGATTTATCGCCCTATTCTCAAGCTGGTGCAAACTGCCGATATCGCCAGTTTTCCAGTGATAGCTGCCGCAAAAAACATCGCCACGGATGAGAGCGACAACTAACGCTAATGATATGCAGAGTAGGCGTTCCCGTGCAAAAACACACGAAAACACCACTTCGCGATATTCTCAACGACCAGCCAGATCGGCGAAACGATCCAAAAACAGGCGTATAAGGCGCGTTAGGCAGCAGGGATTTAACACCTGCCTATTACTGGTGTTAAGCAGGACGACAACCTGCAGTAGAAAGGGAGCCCAGCCCAGAGCCACATCTGAAGACCAACAGATGCCATGGAGCCAATGATCATGCAGCTTGGAGACCCAAGAGGGCCACAACACCCACCGCCACCACCCCCAGGACCCCCCCAGACCACCTCCCCCCAGACTACCACCTAGGCAGCGCAGAAGACAGCGGACGTTCCTAAAACGCACCAGCCTCAGACACTCAACGCCAGAGGATGCCATTGCCCACTACAGGCTCAAAAGGACAACCATCCTCCGCGTCCTGACCCACATTGCCCACAGGTACCAACACAGCAGAGAACCAACATCCCTCCGCAGACAAAGCTGCTGGCTGTGCTGCACCTGTTGGCCTCCGGTACCTTCCAACCAACAACTGCCAAAGTCCGAGGAGTCACACAGCCAGCCCTATCAAACTTCCTCACACATGTCTTGGATGCATGTCCACAAAAGCAACGGCGGGCCCCTGTATCCACACCACACGCTAGTTCCAATTCGTAGTGTTCCTGCGCAACCAACCCCAATGCCAGCCGTTGCTTGACGCCTCTGTGCTCCAGATCCAAGATTGTAGTTACTGAAATGGGTGTGCACCAGGTCATGAAGTCCAGTAGTCAACAGTAGTGTAAAAACAGTTCTTCATTACAAATACATAAATCAACATCGTTAGCTGATGAATGTTGGTCTATATGACCACGAGAGAATATGGTTTTGTACATTGCAGGACGCATGCGCGGAGAGATTAGTGTTGACGCGCACGGACATGCGTTACTCTACCTTTTAAATTATACACACCTGCCATTCATTGTTCGAGATTTCTCCCTATATAAGAGCGCGCTCTGGGCCAGATCTTTTACCTCCGGCTACAGGCTCATATCACACGGAGTACCAACGGACAGGTTAGTGTCTTATCCAGGCTTTGCCCTACTGACAGCAGCAGTCCTTGAGCACAAGTTACCATCCATTTCTGTAGGAACTTGCTGTTTTGTTTTAGAATTTCTAATTTAGGTAGACTAGAACAGCGCATGTGGGAACTTGGAGAGAACTTGTTCGTAGGAGGCCCTTTAGAAGACTTTAAATGTATTATACTGGGCCCTATTGTACATCTAATTGTACACCTAATTGTTTTCAGACTCAACAATCAGCTCTACAGCCAAGAGGTTCAGATCCATGTAACTTAATTAGTGTCCTACCGGATTGCGAAAACCAGACTGTGTTGTCCTTGTCACTTTAGATTGAAGCTCCTATTTATGTATACTTTAGATTCAGGTTACATTTATTGAAGAACCTGGTCGATATTGCTTGAATGTGGGCAATATATGGTGTGGTTTTTTGACACAGACACCACACAGTTACTAATGTCAGCAATACAAAAATTTCTTTTTCTAGAGCGGTGCCTCCATCCTGAGCGGTTGCCAGGTTGAGGTACAGTGCCTTGCCCAGCAGTAGCGGGTAAGAGCTGCCCCTTCTTCTCTTTACATATCTTATTTTATCAAGTACATTTTATACAAGTACTATAGCTACTAGTGATGTTATGCCCCGCGGGGATGGTGAATGTTTCATTGGATGATTTTTTGTTTTCACTAGGTAAGATGATCTGGTGAAGCAATTCCACCAAGAACATACTCGATTTTCGTATCCTTTTTGTTGACTCACTTGAGCACTGAAAGCAGCAGCATCCTGACAGGTCCTGATGAAAGCCTCGCTCAAAGTTAGGGCTGATAGGCTGAAACATGTCAACCATCACTTTTCACCATATTAACGCGGTTTAAATCCATACCGCTGGTGCACTGTTTTTTAATCCTGACAGCGGGTGCTTTATGAATAAATCGAATTTTTGCACCCCTTAGCCAGTTTTAATAGCACATTTCACTTCAGTTTTTTTCTGTTGCGCTGCGCCTTCACTCATAGCAGTTTTGCTCATCCTATGGGCATTTAGTGATATTCTTTAATGAAAACATCCCTGAGCTCCTCCCTCTCAGAGAGGGGGTTGTAGCCCTCAAAGGAATTAGTATTTCCTTTGGGAGGAGAATCCCATATGATGAAGCATGTCACCTTTGGTGAGTGAGGGATTTCGTCCTGAAAAGGGAATTTCCCACAGCCAGAAATGTGGGGTATAGTCGCTAGTAGTTCGGTAGAGTTTTACCTTCTGACACATCTTTCATCTTTCTCTAAAAATAGACCCTAGTATTTCTTTTTTGGTATTAGTAGTTAAGATAGGGGACATGATCCTTAGCAGGTCTTTAAACTTCCCTTGGACCCTCTCTGCCGAAATCGGCTTATTGTTATAATACAAGCGTCCGTATAGTCACAAACGTAATCTGGTACAGTGTATTGCACTTGGACAAACCGGAATGCTAACAGGTATGATAAATCCTGCATAAAAAGACCGTAACAGAAGTTCGTGTGGTCGTAACCTTCGTAGAAAAGAAAAGGAAGGTTACGACCACACAAACTTCTGTTACGGTCTTATTATGCAGGATTTATCATACCTGTAGCATCACGGTTTGCATCAGCTGATACCCCTGCAACTTCACTTCCCCACACTGCGCAGGAACAGCTGGAGACCAAGCAAGGGAACTACGCCATAGCTGGCTTCCCGCACGTGTTGGGGGCAATTGACTGCACACATGTACTACTTGTGCCCCCTGCCGACCACACGCATTCCATCAATGTGCAGGCAAAAGTGGACCACCGGGGCCTGTTCACGAATGTCGTCGCAAACTTCCCAGGCAGTGTGCATGATTCCTACATCTTCCGCAAGTCCATCACCAACCAGCGCTTTGAGGATGGCACCTATGGAAATGCACTGCTCGTCGTGTAAGTACCAACTGAACACACCACACACCTCAACTCCACAATCATACAACTCACAACTGTGGGAATGCACATGTTACAAAATCACATACAACATGCCAATCAACATGCCCAACTACCAGACACGACAACACAAGTAACTGTGGTAACCGTGGCCAGCCATGTAGACAAACCATCCACGGCATGGCACCTCTGCCACACAATTGCAGAATGTGGGGAGAGGTGGGAACCAAGTATGTGCGAAGGAGGCAAGTGACCCATCAATAAGAATGTACACAATGCTAAGTGTGGTGGTGATGTGCTGGACAGACTTCAGTATGCAGAGCACAGGCATGTCCATGTGGACATATACTGCTGGTGTTTGTAGTGTTGTGAACAGTGGACACAAACAGGTTACCTCAGGCAGTGTGGAAGACCTTGGACATGTAGCTTTGTCGTCCCCCCCTGTAAGCGTGAGCGGAGTGGGCTGGGCTGGCGTATGCCAGTCCATCGTAGGGGTGTGAACAATGAGCCCGGGGCTCTGGGCGTTGTTCAGTTCTGGGCTGGACAAGAAAGTAACTAATGCGTGTGTCTCTGTTGTAGTGTCGGCGCCACCGGACCGCAATCGGCAATGTTGCACCCTGTGGCTCAAGTCCCACAACATGAGCAACATGGACATAAGGGGGAATCACTGACCCTACATTCATCCATACTTTCATACTTGAATGATCATAGACATGACACATCTGTGTGAATTTGAATGTTTTATTCACATTCAGTGGAGTGTTGAAGCTGGAGCAGTACAGGGCCATGCAAACCCCACTTTACATTGTCGCCCCGTGGAGGGCCAGCCAGAGTCCTTTAGGGAATGACAAGTTCATCGGAAGAGGAAGAGTTCAGTCCACAGTCTGATTGCTGTGTCATTGGTAACCAAACAGAATATGGCAGTCCATGTCGAGGTCCAAGGTGGGTGTCGCAGAGTGTATCGGGGGACAGTGGAAGGTGATGATGCAGAGGGCAGAACCAAGCAGAAACAGGCCATATGGCGGAGATGAATGCTACCGCTTCCTTCTTACCACTAAGGCAGAATCATCCACATCTTCGCCCTCTGATGTTTCATGTGCCTCAAATGTGGGTGGTGTTGTTTTGTCTGCATCACTGTGTGGCAGTGACACATCAGTGGCCGGAGGTGGATTGTCTGCAGCACTGTGTGTCACTGACACATCAGGGGGCGGAGATGTGGATGTAGAAGCAGCAGCAGCATTCATCGGCGCCAGGCCTTGTGGCGGCAATGCCATGATGAGGGTCTGCAGGGCATGGAAGAACCCAGCTACATCTCACTGGTGTGCAGCCGTGGCAGCCATTCTTTCCGCCTGCATCCGCTCCATGTTCTCCATGATCCTCCGCATGTGTCCCAACTCCCGGCTGACATCGCTGGAGCCACTCTGACTAGACAGTTGTCCTTGTCTCAGAGTCAGGACTCCAGCGATGTCAGCCATGGATCATTGGAGAGCATAGAGCGGACTGTGGGTGTCTGTTAGGGACTGTAAGTGGTCCCTGATGGGATTTAGACACCCACGTATGGCATCTAGTTTGGCTGCCATGAGGTTGAACCCCACCCGCACCTGATCAGCCATCTTCTCCTGGCACCCTAACACACGCATTGGAAGGCCATGTGTTGTTCGTGGGGGTCCTGGGAGACAGCCGTGGTGGTGGGTGCTTCCTGCTGTGTGGTCTGTGCAGGGGGTGAGGTCTTCTCGATGCAGCTGGACTGCCCTGCTCCTGGAGGTGAGGTGCCGAAGCTGTCCTTGAGCTCTTGGAGGGCGTCGGTGTCGAAGGTGTGGAGGTCCTCTTCGTCATCAGTGAAGAGATGTTCGGTCTGCTCTGCAGGAGGTGTTGATTCTCCCTCTGCAATGTGAAGGGGAGATGCAGTTTAACATTGTGTTCACATGTATGTTGACGCATTGTACAAGTTTACATACAGACTGCATGACAATGTACATTGTGACTGTTTGGGAGGAGCTGCCTATTTGATGCGGGACAGTGGACATTTTGACAACATCACGGATGTGTGTTTGTACTTGTACATTATCATCTCACATTTCCCTGCTATGCCAAATGTGATTGGCCAGTTTCTACACACAAGCGGCACCAGTTGTGTCCTCTGTTCTGTGGTGAACGTGTTGCAGTTTGTACCACATTGTTGTCAATGTTGATGTGCTCTGAATGTTATGTGTGTGCTGCATTTTGGGAGAGTCGCCCCTGCAGCTCTGATTTTGCTGCCCCTTATCCCTTTCAGGCGGTGTGCCTTTGACATCTGGGCTTATACAGTGCTGAGATGTTGCATACTTGGGTAAATTGGGCTCTTGGTGGGAGTTGGGACTCTGGGGTATGGTTTGTCCGCAGATGTGTTGTTGACGTCAGGGGTTGTTTGTGCACGTGGATGTGTCAGAGTGTGACCTGCTCCTTTACGGATGTGGTCCACACTCAGCCACCTCAGTGTCGTGGCGTGCAACATGTCATGATATCTTGACTGCAGCCATGCTATTCGTCATGCAGTGTCGCTTGCATTGTCAGTGTGGCTCACAGACACGCCGCTTTGCTGGGTTTGGCACATGTGCATGGGTTGGTTGTGAGATTGGTGATGTGTGGGAAGGCCCCCTCTGGGCACATAGTCGACGGGGGCCTACTTGCTGTTTCTAGGTGTGCTGCAGTGTGCCAAGGGGATCAGGGACATGATCCAGAGTCATTGTGGGTGTGCACTGTGCTATACTTAATTGTGCATGTGTGACATTGTGCCCATCTCCCCCGTCCCCCAAGTCCCCTGGTCGTTACTCACCCTGTTGCTGTTGTGTCAGGTCATGTTGAGCAGTGTCCGGTCCCCCAACTCCTGTCACCGTCTCCACACTGATGACTGTGGACACCATTTCCTCCATCTCATCCAGCTCCTCCTGTGGCGCTGGACTCCCACCTCCAGTCTTCATTGCTGCCTTCTGGTTGTTGCCGAGTTTCTGCTTGGTTTTGCGCTTCACATCATTCCAGCGCCTCTTGAGCTCTTCCATTGTTCTCCTCAGCACTCCACTTGCCAAGAGACTCCGACTGCATTCACCTTGTCCACGATGGACTGCCATATTCCATTTTTTGTTGCCAATGACACAGTGGAGGTGACGAACAGTTGTTGATGGTGTTCTATCACCTCCGTTATCAGGATCCTGTTTTCCTGCGGACTGAACCGCGTCTTCCTCTTCTTCTTCTCCTTGCCCTTCCCTGACCCCGAGGTCCCAGGCTGGTCCTCCGTGGGGCTTGCTCCGGCTACCTCCATTGTGCTTCGCAGTTGTTTTGGTTTTGTTTGTGTTTTTTTTTTCTGCTTTTATAGTGATTTTTCCCGCCTGACGTGTGTGAATTGCAGGCCTGGCGCAGCTTATCGCTGATTTTTTTAACGCGGATGGGCCCTTCACCACTTTTTTCACGTTCGGCTTTAGATTTTTATTGCCGTCCCGGTAATTTTATCACGGACATTTGACGCGTTATCGGGAAACTATCGCATGTTACCGCCATGTTGAGAATAAGACGTTAACACGGCGTTATTTTCCCGCGATAGACGGCGATATGAAAAATTGCGTTAACCTATTTTGGCGATGATTATCGCACGTTCTTGAGAATATCCCCCCATGTGTTTCTTGTACCTTTGTTGTCTCACTGTTTATTTAATGTGATCCTCCTTTAGAGGTCATGTATGACCTGTGCATTTTGTTTGTCATATTTATCTTTATACATGGGCTACTTTCTTTTTTACCTACCTTTCATGTTCTCTCTCATTCACTCTCTGTTGCAAAATGGCATAGATATTCTTTTCTCTCACAAATTACAGTTTACCATTTTAAACCTCAAAAATGATTCCAAAGTTCGCTATATTTATGCTTAAGTCCAGATTGATACACTCTTCATTTATTCAATGTTTATGCTCCTACCCAAGATGACCCCAAGTTCTGAAAGCAATATCTTTGGAAAAACTTACTATAGGTAATGTTCCTCTTATTGTGGGCAGTGATTTTGACTCGATTTCAGATCCACTTCGATAGAATAGCCACAGGAAAATTTCACCCTACAAAATCTTATGCTATACTAACAGCTTTTATATCTAATGCCTAATGAGTTGATCACTGGAGACTTACACATGCCCCTGATAAGGACTTTCCCTTTTTCTTTAATGCTAACTCTCCATGTTCACGCATAGATTAATTACTTTCTTCCAGAAATTTAGCTCATATGATCTCGTCCCCACAACAGAACCAGTAACTATCTCAGACCATGCTTTAATTTCATTTTCTTTAACTCTAGAAGTTATTCCCAAATATACACACAGTTGGATAATAAATACCGATACTGTGCTTTCTGTCGCAAATAAACACAAATTATTGTCTTCCTCTGACTATTTACACAATAATAAAATAGAAGATACTTCCAAAGCTATTTATTGGCATACATATATGATATGATATATGATAGGAGTTACTATTACTATTATGGCACATGAGAATAAACTATTAAATTCCAAATTCATATCATTAGAACAAAAAATTAAACACTACAACTGAAAAGCTTTCTATATCTTCCTTAGATGCCCACTACAAAGCACAATTGAAAAATATCTGGTACAAGTATAACAAGTATAACACCCTGCTTAGCCAAAGAGCTTGTATTTTTATTTGCAAACAAAAAGTTAATTTTCAATTTAGTGCTAATAAATCTGGTCACATATTTACGAACTATCTCAGAATCAAAAAAGATACAACAAACCAGATACATGCTATCCGAAATGTGCATGGGCAACTACTTTTATCTCTTTTTGAAATAGCAACATAAAATCCAATCTAATAGTCAAGTCTGATTTTAAACTACTATTTTGAAAATGCCACTTTTAGAAAGTTGCAAAAACAACAGTTGATGGACAGAATGCAGAACTATGTCATACATTCACCCCAGTACAGAGATCTGGGCCTAAATCCATCGTTTTTTTGCTCACCATGCCATTCCAGTTTGAACCCAGTCATATGCAAATCAGTCTTGACCCTGTGCCTCATGGGAACAGTCCAGCCCGAACTGCCAAGCCAGGTCCTCCCTGGACTGGAAACAAGCATCCTAGGACCGGTTTCGGGGTTTCACCCCTCTTCAGCCAGGATAGCTTGATTCCAGTGGCATGAAGAGCACGGGACCCATGTCTGGGCATATCTGTCCCACTCGGGGTGACAATTGCAAAAACAACAGTTGATGGACAGAATGCAGAACTATGTCATACATTCACCCCAGTACAGAGATCTGGGCCTAAATCCATCGGTTTTTTGCTCACCATGCCATTCCAGTTTGAACCCAGCCATATGCAAATCAGTCTTGACCCTGTGCCTCATGGGAACAGTCCAGCCCGAACTGCCAAGCCAGGTCCTCCCTGGACTGGAAACAAGCATCCTAGGACCGGTTTCGGGGTTTCACCCCTCTTCAGCCAGGCTAGCTTGATTCCAGTGGCATGGAGAGCACGGGACCCAGGTCTGGGCATAACCGTCACACTCGGGGTGACAATTGCAAAAACAACAGTTGATGGACAGAATTCAGAACTATGTCATACATTCACCCCAGTACAGAGATCTGGGCCTAAATCCATCGTTTTTTTGCTCACCATGCCATTCCAGTTTGAACCCAGCCATATGCAAATCAGTCTTGACCCTGTGCCTCATGGGAACAGTCCAGCCCGAACTGCCAAGTCAGGTCCTCCCTGGACCGGAAACAAGCATCCTAGGACAGGTTTCGGGGTTTCACCCCTCTTCAGCCAGGATAGCTTGATTCCAGTGGCACAGTGAGCCCAGGACCCACGTCTGGGCATACCTGGCGCACTTAGGGCGAGAAAGCAAAAGACACACAATTGATGGGAGATGTGGCAGTGTTTTGGCAGGCGGAGGACCAGTCTTGCGGCGGCGTTCTGGATGTTCTGTAGCTTGCGGGTGAGGTTTTTGTTTATTCCGGCGTAGAGTGCGTTGCCGTAGTAGAGTCTGCTGGTGACCAGGGCGTGATTGATGGTCTTTCTGTGTTCAAGGGGGATCCATTTGAAGGTCTTACGTAGGAGGTGGAGGGTGTGGAAGCAGGAGGATGAGACGGAGTTAATCTGGTGGTCCATTTTGAGCTCGGAGTCCAGGATGATTCCCAGGTTGCGTGCGTGGTCCGTGGGGGTGGGCGGGTTTCCGAGGGCGGGGGGCCACCAGGTGTCATTCCAGGCATCGGGGTTTGGGCCCATGATGAGTACCTCCGTCTTGTTGGTGTTTAGTTGTAGGCAGCTGTTTTTCATCCATTTGGTGACGGCTTCCATACCTTCTCGAAAGTTTTGTCTGGCGATGTTGGGTTCGTTGGATAGGGAGAGGATGAGTTGGGTGTCGTCTGCATATGACACAATGTTGAGACCATAGGTTCTGACGATGGGGGCGAGCGGAGCCATGTAGACGTTGAAGAGCGTCAGGCTGAGGGCGGACCCCTGAGGGACTCTGCAGGTGGTTGGTGTAGGGTCCAAGAGGAAAGGGGTGAGTCTGTCCTGCTGCGTTCTGCCGGAGAGGAAGGAGCTGATCCAGTCGAGGGCCTTGTCCTGGATCCCTGCGTTGTGAAGTCTGCGTCTTAGGGTGCGGTGTGAGACTGTGTCGAATGCCGCTGAGAGGTCGAGGAGGATGAGGGCTGCTGTTTCTCCTTTGTCCATTAGGGTGCGGATGTCGTCTGTTGCAGCGAGGAGGGCGGTTTCCGTACTGTGGTTTTTCCTGAAGCCGGATTGGGAGGAGTTGAGGATGTTGTGCTCTTCGATGAATGTGGCGAGTTGGCTGTTGATGTCTTTCTCGATGACTTTCGCAGGGAACGGGAGCAGGGAGATGGGTCTGTAGTTTTTGAGGTCAGTGGGGTCCGCCGAGGGTTTCTTCAGGAGGGGGTTGACCTCAGCGTGTTTCCAGTTGTCGGGGAACGAGGCGGTCGCCAAGGAGCGGTTGATGGTGTGGCGGAGCATGGGTGCGATGGTGTCGGCGGCTCTGTTGAAGATGTGGTGGGGGCAGGGGTTTGTGGGGGCCCCGGAGTGGATTGACTTCATCTTCAGTGTGTCTTTGGTGGTGAGGGCTGTCCATCTGTCAAGCGTTGGCTTCGGGGTGTCGGGGGTGGTTGGTGGGGGTTCTGTGTGTTGGTTGTCTATGTTGAAGTTGTCGTAGATGTTCTTGATTTTGTGGTAAAAGAAGGTGCTGAGTTTGTCGCAGAGGTCTTGTGAGGGAGGGATGTCAGTCGACTCGCTGGTGGGTTGGGCGAACTCCTTGATGATGTTGAAGAGTTCTTTGCTGTTGTGTGCGTGTGCGGAGATTCTGTCTTCGATCGCTTGTTTTCTCGTTTTTCTGATGAGTTGGTGGCGGCTTTGAAGTTGTTGTGAGATTCTGTGGATTTGGTGTTCCTCCAGGTCTTTTCGAGGCGGCGGCAGGTGCGTCTGGACTCTCGAAGTTCGGTAGTGAACCATCTGGCTTTTTTGGCGTGGGTGTTGGTGTTTTTCTTGAGGGGGGCTATGGTGTTGGCGCTGTCGGAGATCCATCTGTGCAGGGTTCGGGCTGCTGTGTTGGGGTCGTCATTTTCCGCGATGGTTAGGGTGGAGTTGCTGAGTGAGGA
The DNA here is from genome assembly GCA_963921515.1 of Calotriton arnoldi. Taxonomy (NCBI): domain Eukaryota; kingdom Metazoa; phylum Chordata; class Amphibia; order Caudata; family Salamandridae; genus Calotriton; species Calotriton arnoldi. The sequence goes on from CAWUFW010005404.1 coordinate 98,209, forward strand.
GGTGAGCTGGTCGTCTGTGATTCTGGTCCAGTTTCTTCGTGGGAGCAGGTGCTGGTGTCTGTGGATGGTGGATGTTCTGAAGGTGAAGTGGACGCATCGGTGGTCGGTCCATGGGAGTTCGGTGGTGTGGCTGAAGGTGATGGAGTTTCCCGTTTTGAAGAGGGGGTCGAGGGTGTGTCCTGCTGAGTGCGTGGGTTCGGTCACGATTTAGCGGAGTCCAATGTTGTGGAGGTTGTCCAGGAGGGATGTGGTGTTGGGGTCCAGTTGGTTGTCGAGGTGGAAGTTGAGATCTCCCAGCAGGGTGTAGTTGGTGGAAGCGATGGCATGCGGGGAGATGATGTCTGTGATGGAGCTGGTGAACGGTCCGCGGGGTCCAGGGGGTCAGTAGATGATGGTCCCTCGGAGGGTGGTTGTAGGGTTGGTCTGTATCTTGAAGTGTAGATGTTCCATCATGTCTGTGGGCTCGTCGGGGAGTGTGCTCAGACGGAGGGTGGATTTGTGGACGATTACGATTCCTCCTCCCGGGCAGGTGTGGCGGTCCTACCTGGAGATCTTGTACCCTTGGGGAATGGCGATGGCGATGTCTGGTCCCGAGGTGAAGTTGGTCCAGGTTTCGGTGAAGAACGCTACGTCCGGGGTGGTGCTGTCGAGGAGGTCCCAGATTTCGGTGGCGTGTTTGTGGAGTCATTGGACGTTGAGGAGGATGCATTGCAGGGTCTTCGGTTTGGGTGTGTTCTTGCAGTTGGGTTGTGCTGGGTCCGTGATCCTGGCGGTGCTGTAGGTTTGGCGGCAGCGGTGACAGCTGAAGGGTCTGTGGGTGTCGGCCGGCAAAGCTAGCTTGCAGTTGTTGTTACGGCCTGGATTGAGTGCGTGGAGTGCTGCTGGGTCATAGCGTTGGCGGGGTGGAGGTCCAGGGTTCCCGGCGCTGGTCGCGGTCGGGTCGCTGTCGGGTCGTGGACGGGCGCAGACGGGCTTGCCTTTGGCACGGCTTCGGCGCGCCAGCTGCGCAGCCGCATAGCGGCCGCCATTAAGTAGGGGCGGGGAGGGCTGGACAGCTGGGAGGCGGGAGCGGGGAGGGGAGCTGGATTGGTTGCGCTGGTCGTGCTGGGGGGGAGGGGCCGCGAGGGCAGCAGCGGCAGGTAAAGCGTGCAGGAAAGGGAAGAAAAAAGAAAAGGGAAGAAAGGGAAAATCAAGCAGAAGAGACACGCAGAAAAACAGCAGAAAACCGCAGAAATGCAGAAAAGTGCAGAAGGGTGAAAGATGAGGGTAGAGAAAAAATGAGTGAAAAACGAGTGAAAGTGGAGTGAGAGGAAGGAGACACACAGAAAAAACTGCAGAAAACAGCAGAAAAGTGCAGAAGGGTGAAAGATGAGGGTAGAGAAAAAAACGAGTGAAAAACGAGTGAAAGCGGAGCGAGAGGAAGGAGACACGCAGAAAAAACAGCAGAAAACAGCAGAAATGCAGAAAAGTGCAGAAGGGTGAAAGATGAGGGTAGAGAAAAAACGAGTGAAAAACGAGTGAAAGCGGAGAGCGAGAGGAAGGGGACAGAGGTCCACTGGACCACCAGGGATGAGGTGCAGGGAAACCTGCGGGTGGAGGAGGGGCCTCGAACCAACACTCGAGAGTGCAGGGGTAGGCCTCACTTGATGGTGGAGCTGCGAGGGTGGGAGAGCAATTTCACTGACAATAAGTCAGTGGCCTTGCTCGCCTGTCCCTGCAGCGGCCGCCATTAAGTAGGGCTCGGGGAGGGCTGGACAGCTGGGAGGCGGGGGAGGGGAGCTGGATTGGTCACGCTGGTCGTGCTGGGGGGGAGGGGCCGCGGGGGCAGCAGCGGCGGGTAAAGCGGGCGGGAAAGGGAAGAAAAAAGAAAAGGGAAAATCAAGCAGACTCCTAGCTCTGCACCTCACGCTAGTTCCGACAAATCCTGGTCCTGCGCAATGCTCCCCAGCGCCAGCCGTTGCGTGACGCCTCTGTGTTCCAGGTCCAGATAGATTACTATAAGTGGGGGTGTGCCAGGCAATGAAGTCCAATAGACTTAATGTAGTATCAAAAAATCCTTTATTTCAAATTGCTTTTCAAAAGTTCAGTAGTAAACAACGCTCAACCAACGTGTTTCGTTCCCTCTAGGAGAACTTCATCAGGGCTTCTAAAGTCATGGAAGTATATCCGGAAGCGTAGTGGCTCATTGAAAAATCTCTCCAGTATATTGCGCTGGAAACCGTTGGAGTTCTCACAGGCATAATAAGGCCTGCATGTTGGAAACCGTAAAACCGCACGTCCGACCAGACTCCATAGAGTGCAATATACTGGAGAGATTTGTCAATGAGCCACTACGCTTCCGGAGTTGGCAAGGTGCCCATGTCCTGGGGCCACCAGCTAGGCGACCAAAAGGATGTATTGTTTCCAAATAAGATGACTTCAGTCTTTCCCGAGTTCAATTTTAAACAGTTGTCATTCATCCAGACTCCTATATTTTTCATGCAGTCATGGAATTTGATGGCCGAGTGGTCTGGGTTGTCTCAAACGAGACCACAATTTGGGTCTCATCAGCCTAGGATATAACTGAGAACCCAGATGGTTTTATCAGCTTGGCCAATGGTGTGATATATAAGTTAAAAACGGTAGGGCTCAAGGAGGAGCCCTGTGGTACACCGCATGGGAAGGTAAAGGGGTTTGATACAAAGTTATCCAGTGCTCTGACAAGAATGACGTTAGACGGGCGAGGGCCATTCCTCTGATTCCTAGTGAGTGGAGCCAGTAGATCAAGATGTTGTGGTTGACTATGTCAAATGCCGGTGAGAGGTCTAACAGGGTTAGAGTGGCATTTTCTCCTCTATCAATGGAGGTTCTTATATTCTCTGATGCAACAATTAATGTAGTATTTATGAGTGGGATTAGAAAGATATTTACCCTATGAAAAGCTACACTGCAAAGTTTAATAGGATTAGAACTTGGACTAATGTTCATTACAGCCTGGATTACAAGTAGCAGTATCATAGACAGTCAACGGGCGGTTAACAACACCATAAGATTTTACATTAATAAAGAAGTGTCAAAATCACACAGTGGCAGAGTCTTGTGTTAAGGATATCCTGATCAAGTATAATCTGTCAACCTTAAATGAATTGCACTAAATGACCAATACTACTCGGAAGGTATTGCTAAAACAGCAAATAAAAATGACCAGCTGCTTCTTAGACATCGAGAGGGTGTCACAATATGAAAACTCCAAGGGGCATATTATCAAGAAACGGCGTTAAAATTATCGCCGCTTTAGCGGCAGAAAACTGCCGCTAAAGCGGCGATAATGGGCTTGATAATATGCCCTTGAGAATTCCAATAGAAGCCCATGTTCTGGTGTGAACCTGGGCTTCTATTGAAATTCTCAAGGGCATATTATCAAGCCCATTATCGCCGCTTTAGCGGCAGTTTTCTGCCGCTAAAGCGGCGATAATTTTAACGCCGTTCTTGATAATATGTCCCCCAATACATTATGGAGTCTTATATGGCATAGCGACAACCATACTTAGATTTCGACTAGAACATGAAGGCAAAAACATCTTTTTTACGCTTCAGACTCCTCTATGCTTATTATCAGTTTGACGCACAATGGAAAAGCCCCTGACGAATAAGTAGCACGTGCCAACTTTGCAACTCGGAGAGGGAAACACTGGAATACATTATTTATGTCCTGAGTTATTGGACATACGTAAGAATCTACTGAAACAGTCTTTTAAAATGGAAGGGATAAGAACAACATGTGAGGCAATCCTATTCTGTTTTAGGGACACTTCACCAAACAAGTGGGACAGACAACATTTTTTACTTCAGCAATTTGGATTTGGGAATGTAAACCTTTGATTACTTAAATATGGGGACAAATAGAATAAAAGGAATGAATTTTAAAGCTTTTTTAAATGCTTTATACTTGGGTGGAGTGTCACTATTTAATTATGAATGTATTGTATATTGTATATGGTTTTAAGTAACTTAAACAATAAACTATTATCTGATCTGATATAGTTATCTTGTGTACAAATAAACAGGACTCAAATTAAGTACACACTTTTATTGTCTGGAGCACAGCTTATACATCTCTGACAACGACCTCCACCAGGTGTGATCTGCCTTCCTGCTGCATTCCAATATTCGAACAGGAGCATCAGAATGCAGTTACTTGTCAACATCCCCCTTCTTTATTAAAAAAAAAATACAACATATCACAGCGATACAATATGAAAAACATTAAAATTTTATAACAACATATTATGCACAACTTAGTTTTATAGGTATCCTAAAATGCACCTTTTTAAAATATGTAAAAGAATAATGTAATTTACAAGTTGCAGAATTACAGAACTAAAGATGAGATTTGTGATCATGAGCAAATGAGAAAATGAAAAACCTGATTACTCTTGCATCCCTGTTTCATCACACACATAATCCTCCAACCATTTTGAAGGTTTCCGCACTCTCACACTTCCTCTCATTCCTCCATTCTCATCTCTACCTAATTCCTTGTCGTGCAAAGCATCTGAAGTAGCCTGCTCTGCTACATTTCCTGCATTTTCCACATCAATATCCTCCTGTGTATAATTAGATTGTTTCACATTTCCACTGTCTTCCATCTCAAATAGTCTTCTCACATACATTTTCCTCATTAGTGTTCAACTCATTCAACTTCCCATCATCAGTTTCCAACCATTGGAAACACTCTTCACAGTTCATAGCAGGAGACTTCCCCCCTTGTTCTTTTGAGACTGGGGCCACACGTTTCAAATTCCAAACCTTTCCATTTGTGACTCGAACAGCGTTTTTGAGTACTTCTACCACCACTTCCGGTTCAAAGAATTAACTCTCTCCTTTCCTCACTTCAGTTGGTCTCTTTACCCAGATCCAATCACCCACTTTAATGCAAACTGGCTTAACACCATGTTTCATGTCATAGTACGCTTTCATTTTTGAATGATTGTCTCCCAATTTATGCTGGACAGATTCCAAAGACCATTGCTGCACACTTGATTTACTTAGCCACTGTGGATTGTACTTAGATCTAGGGTTACACCAACTCATCATCAGAAAAGGGGCTAGACCGGTTGTATCATTTCTCGTAACTCTATATGCCCAAGCAGCTTTGAATAACTGAATTTCCCAATCCAACTTATTGGTTATAGAGGACTGAATAACCCCCTTAACCACTCTGTTGAATCTCTCAATGGCTCCGTTTCCACATGGGTTGAATAGGGAGGCAGATTTGTGTGTTGCTCCCACTTTTTAAAAATGTTCTTTGGCTGCATTAGACACAAATTGCACCCTGTTATCACTGAGTACAGAATTGGGTAATCCTTCCTACATAAAGATCGTGTCCATGAATTCTAACACAGTAGTAGTGTCAACTTTATCTACAAGAGTTACCACTGGCCACTTGGAAAACAAATCCATGAGGACAATTACTTACTTTTGACAAATCCCTACAGGACCCAAAAAATCAATAGCCACAGTATCCCACGGATACTTAGGAGTAGATTTCTCACATATAGGTGGTCTTAAGGTTTGTAGAACCTTGTCAGCTGAAGAACAAACTGCACAATCCCTTCTGACCCTTTCTATCTCTGCATCCACTGCTGGCTGCCAAAATAGATCCCTGATCACACTTTTTGTCCTTACTATGCCAGAGTGACCTTCATGGCATAATTTGATTATCAATTTACGTAAACTTTCTCCCCAAAAATTATGTCATTATCAATGGTAAGATGTGACCTTACTTCCTAAAATGGTCTAAGTTCAGAGTTGATCTTACCACCATTCGCCCAATTATTATGAAAACACTCTTTTACATGTTTTAGCACATATCCCTTTCACACTCAGCCAACCATTCTTCCTTGCTTACAACATTATCTCCATTGCCATGTACAAAAGCTATTTAAAAGTTGTTCCATATTTCCTCCCCGCATTCCTCCAATTTGGTGGGCTACCTAGACAGGTAATCAGCTAAAACATTTTCTTTACCTGGTAGATACACTACTTTGTAAATATAATCCTGCATACGCATAGATAACCTGTCTGTCCTGGCTAATGCTCCCACCGTTACCTCAGTGGTCAAAAGTTTAATCAAAGGTTTATGATCACATCTTACAGTAATGGGTTTCCCATATACAAGGCCCTGAAATGATCAAGAGCCCGTGACCAGGCTAAAGCCTCCCTCTCGATTGCTGGATACCTTTCCTCAGTAGGTGATAAAGCATGTGAAGCTAATTAAATGAATAATTCCTTCCCATCTCCGTCTATTTGAGGCAGGATGGCACCTAGTCCTTTCCCACTGGCATCAGGGGTGAGTGATGTATGTAAAAAGTTTAGGATCAAAACATTTTAGTGCTTGGACTTTGTCAATAGCTGTAGTTATAGCCTTGAACTCTTCCTGGCAAGTGGTGGACCATTCAAATGTACTTTTATTCTTTAACAGTTGTCTTATATGGAAACTCCTGGCAGTGAAATGTGGAATAAACTTAGAACACTATTCCACTAGTCCTAAGAAGGACCTTAATTCATCTTTGTTACTCGGGGAAGGGGCTTCCTTAATAGCATTCACTTAGGATGGTTTAGGCTTAACTCCATCTAAACTTAGCTCATGCCCCAAATATGCCACTTTTTTTTGCTCAGCAAACATACACTTAGATAGTTCAATAGTCAAACCACACTCTCTTAAAATACCCATGACTTTCCGTAGCCTAAAGTCATGCACCTCTCTGTTTTCTCCAAAAAGCAAAATATTGTCTTGAAAAAAGCTGACTCCAGGTTCCTTTCCAAATAAACTGAACACAAGTGCAGATGCCTACCCAAAAGGCATTTTTTTAAATTGTAAACACCCAAAAGATGTTATACATTTTGTATATTTCATAGAATCAGGAGTCAGGGAGATTTGATGGTATGCAGATGACAAATCAAATGTAGAAACACATTTGGCCCCCTTTAAACACATCGCCATCTCGTTAATCTTAGGCAGTGGGAAGCGATCAATAACAATGTTATTATTTAAATGATGCAAGTCAACACACAAACGGATTTTTCTGTTGCTACGTTGTGCCACCATCAATGGAAAAATCAATTCTGAGCACTCAATAGTCTCTATCAAACCTGAAGCAACAAGTTTGTGTAATTCACAAGGCACCTCATCTCTGAGCATGATTGGCACACATCTGACCTTATGGACCCTGGGTTCTACATTGTCCTTTAAAACAATGAGATGTTCGAACCCAAGCAAGTTACCTAAAATGCTGCTAAACACCTCAGGAAAACCCTTTACTATATTATTTGCAACATTTAATCCCTCATCAACCACTTTTACTTGGTCAGCACTGTTAGAGTCAAGAATAATAGGCAGTTTACGTTGGTCCACCCACCCTAATACTGGAGGACCTTTCCTCGCTACGTAAAGTTTAGCGCGTGCACATCTGCCTTTGAATTTAAAGAAGAACCACCGATAACCTAAAATGTCAATTTTTTTATCCTGCGTAACCTTGAGTTTGTATATCGGTTTCACACAGAGTGTCCCCAAATTTTTCTACAGATTTCTTTTTCCACATTTTCTCATTGACAATTGTATAAGTGGAGAGGTGTGGTGCAGCGGCCAGGGCAGCTGACTTCGGAGCACAAGGTTCACGGTTCGATCCCCGGCTCCGGCGGCAGCTCAGCTCAGCACCATGTGACTCTGGGCAATAGCTCACTTAATTTCCACGACGGCCCCCAGCGCCTTGAGACCCGTAAGGGTGAGTAGTTCGCGCTTTACAAATACGGATTTATTTATTTATTATTATTATTATTATAAGGTGACCCGAGTCAGCATATATCTTGACTGTAACTCCACCAATAGTAACCATGCATTCAGGTTTGTTCATAGATACTTCGTCCCCTATATTGAGGATAAGTTTACTAGAAAGATTAATTACTTCATCGTAATCATCATTATCATCATGAGTGTCCCTCTCCTCATCCTCCTCTAGTATGCACTTAATAAATTTCTTCTTCTTCCCACAAACCTTTGCTTAGTGTCCAAAGAAGCCACAATTGCTGCTTCTTTGCTTTAGAGCTGGGCAACTCTTACTGAATGCTAAATGGTCCTTGCTGTCGCATCTGTAGCATCTACGTTTAACATTGGTGTTGGTGTTATATTGGGTTTTAACATTGAAGGGTTTGCTGTTGGTTCTAACATTAAGTTTACTAATGATTTCTGTGTCTTTACTTTTCACTATCATATCCTTTGCACATCTACCAGACATTTCAGCTTTGCATGCAATGTTGATTACATCAACTAGGGGAGCGTCACTATTAACTCATAACCTTTACTGGATGGATGGATTAAATGTTTACATGGATTACAACCTGGTCTCTAATCAAATCTTCTTGTATGTTACCAAATTTACAGTCAATAGCTAGTTTTTTTTAATTCTGCCGCAGAATTGATTGTGTTGAAAACATTTATATTTGGTTATATCAATGCAAACCTTGGGGGCAAAATAGACATCTAAGTCCTTCAATGCTGCTTGAAATACATCAGTGTCTCTAGTAGTAGGAGCTTTAAGCATTTGGTTGTAAACGTTAACCCACAAGGACCCAGTGAGTGTAGTAAAATCCTTTTCTTTTGTGTAGCTGACATATCTTCAGACTCATCAATAGTAGCAATGTAGTTAACAAATAATCAATCCATTCCCCCCCTTAAGAGCAGAAGGCCAGAATGCATGAGGCGGGAAAACTGTAAAGTTTTGTGTGGCCATGTAAAACCTCCAATGAAGCACAATACACAAAGTAATAATCACCCACACAACGGTACACACTCCAACAAAAAAAAACTAAAAAATTAATTAAAATTAATAACTTTGGGCCAGATGCATCAAGCATTTTTCTCCTCGCAAACGGGCCGATTCGCAGAATTGGCCCGTTTGCGATCGTAAAAAATGCTTTCTCAATGCATCAAACCCAGTTTTGCGATTCAGTAACCTGTTACCGAATCGCAAAATGGGTTTGCCATTCGGTATTAGGAAGGGGTTTGTTTAGGGCGTCCCTTCTTAATACTGAATCGCATCCGTATGCATGAATGTTTTGTGACCATGAATGCGGTCACAAAACATTCGCATTTTACCACCTACTTCAAGTAGGTGGTAAGACATTCGCAAATGGGAAGGGGTCCCAAAGGGACCCCTTCCCCCTTGTGAATGTTTGTAAAAGCATTTTTAAGAGCAGGGAGTGGTCCCACGGACCACTGCCTGCTCTCAAAAAATAAAAAGAAAACTTTTCATTTTTCTTTTTGTAAAGCATCTCGTTTTCCTTTAAGGAAAACGGGCTGCTTTACAAAAAAAAGATTACTTTATTTAAAAGCAAACACAGACATGGTGGTCTGCTGATCTCAGCAGGCCACCATCCCTGTGATTTTTGCGATTCCTAGGGGGTCGCAAATTGTGACCTACCTCATTAATATTCATGAGGTAGGTCATTTGCGACCCCTTAGAAATCGCAGAAAGTGCACTGCACACTTTCATGCATGCCGTTTTGCAATTCCCTAATTGCGAATCGCAAAGATTCGCAATAAGGGAATCGCAAAACATTTTTTTGATGCATCTCACCCTAAGATAATTAACTAACATAAAAAAATACTTAGTTAATTAACTCCAATGTTAATTAGTTCCATTACGCCGGAAAACAGAAGATGAATGATGTTCCCAATTGAAGGAGTGGAACTGTTCTCCCTCGTACCAGTCACAGTCAAAATATATCAAAATAAATTGTACAATAGGTAATACCCGAATTCCTGAAGTGGTTAAAGGCGGTAGCGATGTGAAACTAATTTAGTTCCAAGAACGATATTCCACAATGTAGATAACCTGCTGACGCGATGACTCCCAATGAGCCTGTATTGTAAATCCTCAGAATGGTGTCACGTAGGAGGCACGCACAATGACCTCTGAACTCCTTATTACATTGAGCTACGATCTGTGCAGAACACGCATGCGCTAAAAAAAGCCTGTGGCATAACCACAAACATCTCCAGGCAAGCTCGCGCTGAATGCATTCTGGAATAGATCCATGCCAGGCTTCGTGTCAAGCCGAATGCAGTACGTTTTAAAAATAATACAAAAGCACAACTGGCGCACCGTTGCCAAAGATGCAACTACAGAATGTTGCGAATGACCGCTGAGGACCTCAAGTTAGAAACTAAACTTCACACTGGCCCCTGTATCTGATCCGTGCTCCATTGTGGTTGGCCTGAACTTTTGACTTTGACCCAGTCCAACGCGAACATATAACCGTAGTGGCGCATTGTGCTTATTGGAGCTATTTTTATTTTAAACTTTAAAAACTCATATCTCCGGTTCTACTTATTGGGTTTTTGTCATTTTGGTGTGATTTCATTTATTTTACATTTACTCTGTTCTTCTAAATTGGTTTTGGATTTTTCTTGTGTTGTGTTTTTACATTATTACTGTTTGAGTGCAGCATAAATATTTTACACATTGCCTCTAAGTTGAACCCGACTGCTTTTTGCCAAGCTACCAGAGGCTTAAGCAAAGGTTCATTTAGTGACTTTTGTGGTTTACCCTCTCACCACTCTCAATTAATCACTCAGTTTCTTACAATACATATGCATTTTCTTCATTGGGTTTTGATTTGCAATTCTTATTTTGTATACATATTACATTACATATAAATGAAAAAAGAGTGTACCAGTGTGTTGTAATTTGGCAGCACTTAAGTTAAGCATTGGCTAAAGACAGCCTGTATTTAGAGGCTAAATTGTCCGCTTTGTGGAAACCATTTTGTATTTCTGGCAGCCATTTTGGTTGCCATGTGCTGCCATGTGCTCACCATGTGCTCTGTCCTACCTTCCTGTTAACTGCTCTTGAAATCTGCCTAGAGACAAGTTATATTTAGTTCCTCTTGCTTTGCACATGCTCAGTTGAGCTTGCAGCTGTTCCGAGTTTATAAATGTCAGGATGTGTCTACTAGAAGTAGAAACTCTTAGCTCCACCCACTTGTCGACTGTGCATTTTCTGTATGACCTTATATGTATCTAAAACCAGCATTTGTGTTTGTACCGCCTTCATTTGAGCCCCTGTGTGGGTATAAAAGGACCATGGTCCTTCCATTCAGTGTGCTACTTCATGCATTACTGAAGGGTGATGTGCGAATTTAGCTCCACCTCATGAGGTTTAATAAACTCTGTCTTTCTTATTCCAGTTTCTATGCCAACTTCTTCCTAAGTGTCTGAGGACTCTGTGCAGAGAAGGGTGAACCCCTAAGCACTGGTAGGCCTTGCTGAGGCTCACTACTACAAATTGGCGCTTCCAACGTGGGACTCATCAGCGACTCGGATGCCCGAAGGACTGGTCGAGATGAAGGATTGGAATCTCGCTCTTGGACGCGATCGCTGCCTGAGGAGACCTGAGTCTTGGCACCCACGGCGTTTTTCCTTTCTTTCTGATCTGACCATCCCGGCGGCGCCGGTCCTTGACTGAGATCTCTTTTGTTGATTCGCCGTGCAGTGACCATTTGGTCGATTTGAGAACTTGGCAGTTGGAACCTGGACACCATTTGATTGGTAAGAGCCGTTTTGCGGCACTTGCTGTTGGTTTGATGCCTTTGATTGGTAAGGTAGTTTTAGTAACACTTACTGTGGCTTTGTTTGTATGATTGGCCAATTTTGGAATCTGTTTTGTAGTTATATATGCATTGCAATACATATAGGCAGGTAATGAGGAGATTTTTCTCTATTTGAAATTGTTTGAACAGCGCAACGTACGAAGAGTACCTTAAGCGCTACTTTGATTACAATACTGCATATTCTGCACTATTTTTGGCATGCCTGTTTCTAGCACACTTCGCAGAAAAGTGTTGCTGTTTTGGAGGTACCAATAGGGATTTAGTAAGTACTCAGTTGACTCCCCTCAGAGGGGATACCTAAATAGGTTTAGATATAGTAAAAGATATTTCTTTCTTGGTGACTAAGTACCCCATGGAACTAAATATGTACATAAAACGGATCCTGATCTGTGCACTTAGTAACATTCATAAGTGGTGATATGCAGAGCGCTTTTTGAGTGTTCTACCAGCCAAAACTGGCGAATTTGGTGTATTTTGGCTTCTTGAACATGGAAGTCTTTTGGACTACTTTTGAGAGCTCTTCTTGTAAATATGACTTACAATGAGTATTTACAAATAGTTTGGTTTTGCGTACAGTCTGTAGGCTTGTTTCAGTAAAATAGACTGAGGGGCCGATTCCGATCTCGGTCGGAGGCGCACCCAATACCATTCGGTCGGGAAAAAAGCCATGCGAAAGCCTGTTACCCGACCGAACCGTACGCGAGTCCCGGCCGAGCGAGTACGATGCTGAGCTCGCCGACCGACTTCGTCCGGGCGACCCGACCGCTCCGACCGACTTCGTACCCGGACCGTACCGCTCCGACCGACTCGGTCGGACCCGGTCGCACCGCGCAATGGAGACGTTTTCCGGCCGGGTAAGTACGATGCGCACCTCGACCGCTCCGACCGACTCGCGCCGTCCGACTCGAACTCGCTGTCGGAGCCGTACTTTGGGGGTCCGTGTCGGACCCCCTGTACGCGTACCCGTGCGAGGCGCACACAGGGGGACCCCATGGGTCCCCCTACCTGTGCGTGTACGCCGCGAGGCGCTTCGCGGCGTACTCGCTGTAGGGGCGCCCTTGTCCGCCTCGCACCCATGTGAGGCAACGGGAGCCCGCGTACGCGTTGTACGACCGGCTCCCATTGAGTTCAATGGGAGTCCGATCCGACTCGTGTCCGATAACATACGGACGCATCGGACTCGTTCGGTCGGACTGCACGGGTCCGATTCGGTCGGAAATCTCTCCGGGTCCGGCTCGGTCGGGGAAATTTCCGGCCCGAATCGGAATCGACCCCTATGTTTTTTGTGTAAGAATGGCTAGCATTAAGCGCGCTGTGTTGTGTGTTATGAGTGTATGACCCCCTTCTGAAAATGTCTGGAATGAGCTAAAATTGGTTTTTGTTGTCATTCTGTTATGCAAATGTCATTTTAAAAAAACTACATTTTTTTTAAATTCAGGGAATGAATAATGTAACATATGTTAAATAGCTGCACGCTACCATTAAAATTGATAAAGTAAGAAACTATAGATATGTGCAAATTGCCACACTGGTACAGATAAATCAGAATTTACATTCAATAGGAATAAAATAGGCCTCATACAAAGGTAGGGGAAAAAAAAACGAATTTGTGTGCTTTCACACAATTAGGACTAAAATGCAAAATGTTACAGTATTATCCTTATATATTAATATTGAAAGGCATTCATATTATCTGAGTGAATTGGCTGTTGCTGAAATAAACACCACATTACAGAACGATAGATTTGTGCTGGCTTGAAAAGCGTGAGATGTTGACGCATGCTGGTCAGAACACAGCTGTGTCAACAACACATGGCTATTTTGGTCCCAAGCCATGAGGCCGAGTCGACTAGATTTTCAGTTACTGCAAACACGGTATAAACGCGTGCATTAAACACTGCTGATTTTATAAGTCAGAAAAGACAGTTTCATTATTTTGGATAACAGAAAAAAGATTAAAATGGATTTCCTTTCTTAATGCCTTTTTACATAAGTACATCTGTGGTTCTGCTGTTAAATAATAACTGTCCTTTAAAAGTGGCGCAGACTTTTTCAGTTTTAGTAAGGCTTCTGTGCTTTGTATTATAAATGAATACATTTAAAGGTGATAGGAAAGGAATGAAGCTTGCTTTTCATATATGGAACCATCAAAAGGGTTTGGGATCATTAGTTTAAAAAAAAAAAGGAGGAGAATTTTGATTCTATGAAGGGAAAAAATGTTTCTTAAAAATAATTGCCATACAATTGTTTTTGATCTTTTGTAATGTCTGATAATCATATTGTGAATAATATATAGCTCCTAGCATCAAAGTTGGATTTGAGTAGCACTTTACCATGATGTGGGGAGTACAATGTGAAATTTCACTTTATCTAGGCATATACAAACCTATTTTTTAAGGGTATACCTTATACATTTCTGATCCCCCATCTCTGGGATATCTAGAGGACACCCTGGTGATCCCTAATATGCCAAAATATTGTAGGTTATTCATTTTTAAGTGCCCCTACCACCAAAGTCGAAATTGAGCAAAAGTCACTATTTTAAAAACAATTCTGCCACTCAGGGCAATTTTTAAACTGATCAGAGGCTTCAATAAAGTATACATGCAAGTATAGAATAAACAGCTGACCTACTGCACACCACACACTGTACACAAATGAAAATAAGTATACAAAAACACAGCAGAAGTTATTCTCCTACCTTTAAATTATTGGCAAACACACCGGACAGGACTGCCTTTCAGCTGTGATTCTCCAGAGTTGCTTTGAATTGCAAAGACCGCATGGAAAGCCTTGCAAACAAAAATGGACAGCTGGTGAAAAGGGTCAAAGGTCGGAGATCTGCATTTAGCAATCTAGCAGGGGAAGGGTAAGGTTTGCTTGGACACTTCGACCTCCGAAAAGTTTTTGAAAGAGGAGATGACAGCGCAGAGAGAGGAAGAGAAGCTTTGCTTCCTATTTTTGGCAAACGCACGTTTTGCGCAGTCATATGAAACGAAGGAAAAGCAGCCTTGAGTAGAGCATTGATCTGCCATGTGTATATAAAAATAATGGTTTTAGTTTAAAGAATACTGTGCAAGGGCTAAGATAAGGAGGAAATGGATTTTAGTTTGCATTCATGCGCCCTCATGTTAATCTAGTACAATTGCTCAAGGAATTGGTAAATTGGTTATTAACGCTTTCTCAAGTACTCAATGTGCTTGTGTTAGGCTGAATCAGAAAATAGCCACTTTCTATGATATGTCCTACAAGTTGTTTGTGCCCAGTTGCCACAAATAGGGGTAAATAGTGTTGACAGAAGGTAAACCTGTTTTCAGGTTTTCCTACTGTCAAAATGGAGGAAGGAGGTTAGCTCCTGGGCAAATTAAGGGTAGGCAAAATTATGTTTTCTCTCTTCTTTTTCTCACTCTTTCTTGAGTCTGTCTAAGCTGTCTAGGAAATGGCCATGAGACAGTTATTGGCTATTTTGTAATACTGTTTTAAAATTGTTAGAATTAATAAAATGATGAAAATATATGCTATGTTACTGCCCATCCTGTATGAAAGAATGAGTAGAACAGATTGATGTTCCCTTATTTGACCTTTAAAGGGGAACTGTATAGTGGGGGTTTCTGTTCAAAAATCTCAGGTGGTAATACCATTATTGTTTATGTTATTCTCATGTTCTATACAGTTTTGCAAGGGCATTGCTAGTCTTTTATTAGCTAGTCTGTGTAATTGAGCTGACAGCCCTTATTAGAGCTGGAGATAGGGTTTTTCCTTTTGAAAATGATGTTGCATAGTCCGGATCGTGAAAAGTACAATGCAGGAAAGACGCCCATGTGATCCTTAGCAAACATTTTGAAGGAAAATATTGTTTTATAGGAGTTTGTTTGTCACAACATGTTCTGCTGGAGAAATTTATGTACCCACTATGTTGAGGTTTTTTTTAGTTCTTTTTGCAATAAGAATCCCTGTTAAATTAGCAGTTTTAGATTTTTCCTGCTGCGCCTATAACATGAAAGCATGACCCTAAGTGTAAACTGTAGGTGTTTTTATTAAGAGAAATTATTTTAGAAGTGTCTGCAGCCCTGTACAAGTAATGCAAGGTTCAGAAGTAGAACTGTAGAAAAGTTTCTTTTTCTTGAGGTTCTTCAGATGAATAATATAGGAATGCACAAATGTAAGGATTTGGAGTATGTCTGTATTGTTTTTCTTTTTCCTCAGAATTTAGTAAATGAACACAGACTTCCTTGGCTGCTTGGGATTGGGTGACGTATTATTCTTGTCAGTTCACCAAAAAGTTCCTTTTATACTTGCCAATAGGTCTAGGGTGTTTTTTTTTTTTAATTCTCAGATAGATGAAGTGGTTCTTGGGTGCCTTGCTAATGAATGGGGCCCCAAGACTAAGGAAGTATTCTGAGACTATCCTCTCTGTTGATAGATTATTTTTATGCCTTGTCTAAAGATCTTTTTGTTCTGCCCACCAATAGATATTTGCTGCTCTACAACCATTGCCAGAGGGGCCCGGACATCAGATCCAGCCTGGGAGTCAGCACCAGTCCAGCCTACAGTCAAGATAAAGGGAACCAGCACAGGCGTTGCTGGCAACTAGGACCTCAGTGAAGGCCGGAAGCACTGGGACGTAAAGTGTGTACCCCTGCCACTGTCTTGGGCGAAAGACGGGGTCACAAATCAGGATGAAGAAATCTTTCTGTGGATCCAGTTTTTGATGCCGCCCAGCTGAGAGAGTCACAGACCGATAAGGACGGCAAGGAGGCTTTTACTTGAGGGGACCCCCTTTGAAACAAGGGTTGCTTCACATATCCCAGCATCAAGGCCTTTTGAGTCCTGGTCCCCAAGTGAATGCAAGTCTGCGCCTTTGTTTGTTGATCAAGGGATGCCTGAGCATATTGGCTACAATCAGTGGCCCCAACAAAGAGCAGTGCGCCAGCGGAACAATACAGGAGTTAGGGAAGGACTTGAGTTTAGGGTACAGGTGCTGTGCCCTTGGTGCCTGTTAGATTAAAGTGAAGAAAACTGATGCACTGCCTGAGACACTGGACAGGATCGTTGAGGGTATTTGCCCTGGGGGGTGATTGCCCTATTCTGAAAGAAAGACTTTTCTTCTCAAACTGGGCCGTGATTCTTGAGTTGCGAGTTGTGCAGCTCCACCGTGGGAACAACAAGAGCCTGCCTGTGAGGCTCAAACGGACACAGGGAGAAGACTCCCCTCTGGCTGGTTTGTACAGCGGCTACAATTTCCCAAGGACTCTTTTTTTTGTTAGTAATGTACCCCTTTGGTCGTCCCATTTTTGAGGAGGAGCAGTCCTTTGCGGCTCCTTGTCCTAATTCCTATGGCCCTGTGTGGTCCTCCTGGTCCCCGGAGCCAGGATTGTTTTGTAATAATCTGTCTGACTTCCCTGATATTTGTATTACTTATCATGCTTATTCTACACGAAAAACATTTTCCTGAGCAGTTACCGAATGTTACTTTACTCTTTCCTTAAGTATATTAATTGATACTCTAGCCCTCATAAAAGAAATACTGAAAAAGTCTATTGAAAATGTTTTTATTAGGTATGTGCTGTTGGCTATTCTGAAATTGAAATAGATAGTCACTGAAATACATCAGAGCCCTGAAACTTAGAATTAGACTAGATGGTTTTGGACTCTTGTTTCTGCTTGGGGCTGGAAGCTACTGACTATCCTGTATGTAATGTTGATACTTTTTACATGCTGTGTATGTATCCAATGTGGTCCAATGCTTTGCTCCATTTGCATCTCTGCTTGTATACCTGCCAAAGGGAACGTTGCTGAAACAAAGGCCCAACAAATGTTGAATAAAGAGGTGGCCGAAATAATGTTAATAGATGTACGGGATGAATATCTAGATTACCCCAGATAAACGAATGTCTTCAGCCAATGCTGAAAGGGTCGTCTGTTGTAATTTGGCAGCACTTAAGTTAAGCATTGGCTAAAGACAGCCTGTATTTAGAGGCTAAATTGTCCGCTTTGTGGAAACCATTTTGTATTTCTGGCAGCCATTTTGGTTGCCATGTGCTGCCATGTGCTCACCATGTGCTCTGTCCTACCTTCCTGTTAACTGCTCTTGAAATCTGCCTAGAGACAAGTTATATTTAGTTCCTCTTGCTTTGCACATGCTCAGTTGAGCTTGCAGCTGTTCCGAGTTTATAAATGTCAGGATGTGTCTACTAGAAGTAGAAACTGTTAGCTCCACCCACTTGTCGACTGTGCATTTTCTGTATGACCTTATATGTATCTAAAACCAGCATTTGTGTTTGTACCGCCTTCATTTGAGCCCCTGTGTGGGTATAAAAGGACCATGGTCCTTCCATTCAGTGTGCTACTTCATGCATTACTGAAGGGTGATGTGCGAATTTAGCTCCACCTCATGAGGTTTAATAAACTCTGTCTTTCTTATTCCAGTTTCTATGCCAACTTCTTCCTAAGTGTCTGAGGACTCTGTGCAGAGAAGGGTGACCCCCTAAGCACTGGTAGGCCTTGCTGAGGCTCACTACTACAAGTGTGTCATTCTTTTGATTTTCTGATTATTAAAAGAATGTCATTTGTGTATGAAGAAAGCTGTCAGTGCATTGCAAATAACAGACAGTTAAGTTAACTTATTAGGCTGCATATGTTTTTGAACCTTCAGGAGGGATCAGATATATACTTGCTGTGATTCAAATTTTACTGTTAATTTCAAGTACCCTTCTAATTAGAAGCAATTCTTTGCAATGTGAATTTGAAAGCACTCCACAGCGACTAGAATAATATGATTTTATTTGATTTTATCTGTCTATCAAGAGCCACTAAAATGAATACAACTTTAAAATTCCACAGAGGAACAACATTTCTCATGAAACTACATTATCTCTATGTCCCCAGTCTTCGTCTCTGTCATTACTTATGAAGTTTAACTCACCTCTTTGAGATAGGAGAACTTAAGGTAACTAAGCTGAAATGCAGGCCCTGGCTATCCCTATCTGGGTGCAATAAAAGGAGCTGACCTTACCGAACCCTCCTGACATACCAAACCTATTGTCAAAGGCTAGACTTCCAGGGTAGTGAGGTTTGGTCATAATGACTCGGATGAAGACAAGTAGGAGTGAGAGTATTAAAGATTACTGGGAAGCAATAATAACATTACATTTAAGTCCCTTTAACTAATCCCAGTCATTTATGAGGAATGGCCAGTCTATGCAGCAGCTGTTGAAGTTGGAAAAATGGACAAAAATTACTAGGCGCCACATACCCAGCGACTTAATATAAGAAAACATAAGACAATAAATTAATTTTGTGGCAGAATAGAGCAATGAACCACTACCCCAAAGTTCTTCCCTTCAATTTTCAAACCATGTAGCTCTAATGAGGAACTAACGTATTTTCAGAGACCCAGTTGTCAGTGCTGCAAATCTCTTTAGTAGGCACTCCCTGAGCCTCTACCCATGATGCGGAAAGACGTCTAGTAGATCCACTCGTAATTCCAGCCAGAAGAGGGTGCTTCCCTATAGAGTAAGCTAGGGCTATTGTAGATCTAATCTACCTAGTGATCATAAAAGAAGAAGCTTATGACAATGACCTGTGGAACCAAAAATGTATACAAAAAAATGATGGTGGCATGGTGTGCAAAATAACAATGGATTGGTATGGGGCCTGAGTAATTACCAGTGGCTGAGATTAATTCAAGTATTCCATCTGCCACTTTTATGTACACTGTACTGTAGAACCCAAAGACACAAATAAATGATCTGACAGAAGAAAACGTTTTGATCTATCTAAGTAAATCAAAAAAGCTCCCACAACATCCAAAACAGGCAATAATCATTCTTCCTTAGATGAAGGTGATAGAAAAGACAGACAGGACAACCTCCTGAATTGCATTCAAAACTGAAGCTATCTTCAGTACAAAAGTTAGGTCTATGCACAACATCATCCAAAATAGAAAGAAAAGGAGTACAACACAGAAAAACTTCAAGGTCTCTAATTTTGTGAGCTGAAGGGATAGCCACGAAAAATTTACCTTCATCATGAGGATTTTTAATTCTGCTGTTTCAAACTGCTTAGACACGTGAACTTGTAAATCTTTAAGGAATAAAACAAGATATTTTAGTGGAATAAGAGGGTGTGGCATATGGATGGCTGGAGAAAAACTTTGTACAAGGCGAGCCGCAAAAACTTGCCCTTCTTTTAAGATTACTCAGTGTTCAAGGAAAGCTATTTGAGCTGCCCATTGTGCCCATAATGTAGAAATCACTACCCACAAAAATTGTAAGACAGAAGCAATTTCACACTGCAAAGTGGAAAAAGAATGTCCTGAACTCTACCTCAGGACATGGTACACTAACTGAACGGTGTGCAGCTCTTCCATTCCAAGCCTTCATATTCAACAACCACCAATTCAGCTCCTCCCTTGCGTCCTCTGTAAGTACAACCTCCTGAGAATACCTCAAAGATGCATAGCCTTCCACCTCTGCAAAGCCCGATAGTTTAAAGAGTCTGGAAAAATAGCCTGTATCGTGGAGGACAAAAGACCAACCACACGAGCCAACATTCTCAAAGAAATTTTTCCTTGAAACAATACTCTCTTCAATTCTTTCCTTATCCTTTTCATCTTTTGTTTTGGAAGTTTCAAAATTCCATCCACAGTGTTTACCAGAAAACCCCAAAACTGAGTCTCCTGTTTTGGCATAAAACAAGATTTCTCTCTGTTGACAACAAAACCCAATGATTCTAGCAATCTGACTGTCAGTCTTGTGTGCTCCAAAACACGTAATCTGCACTGATCCATAATCAATATGTCGTCCAAGTAAATATTCAATCTCACCCCTCTTTCTATCAAGAAAGAAACCACTGGACGTAATATTTTCGTAAAACACAATGAGGCAGACGAAAGACCAAAAGGAAGACATACAAATCTCCAAAACTTTCCGCCCCTTCTGAACCATAGAAACTTCTGATGTGGACCCTAAACAGGAAGCGTCAAATATGCGTTCTTTAAATCTAATCGAGTCAACCAGTCTTCTGTTTGCAAAATGTCCCTCAACATGTGCATACCTTCCATCTTGAAATGATGGTACACTACCCAATCTTTGAGACTTTTGAAATGTATTACCAGTCTCATACCTTTGTCCTTCTATTCCACCAAGAAGATGTTGCTTACAAAACCCTTTTCCTCTTGGAAACTTTCCACAATTGCTCCCTTTTCTTTCAGCTCTAACACCTCTTTGTCCACTCATTTTGGTTGTCCCGTACTGAAGCGAACCACACCAGGCACCCAACATTGAACTGGTTCTTCTATGAATTTGATGCGATACCCCTGTACTGTCTCCAAAACCCAAGGATCCCTTGTTATCTGAAACCAATTGTGATAAAATTGGGCAAGTCTGCCGCCCAACTTTACTGGGATAGAAGTAAGGCCTGTCCTTACCTGTTCCTTTAAACCGACGTTCACTCTGTCTACCATGACCCCTAAAACGCTGTCTTTGAGGGTAGACGTTAGCTGATTTCCGAACACCTTGTCCTTGTGAGGGGTCATATCCATGGGAAAAGAAGACATTCTCGTAATTCCTTGTCCTCGGCTGAGAATCAACCCCTTGATCTCCCAGCCGACCAAAAACACGGTCACTGAAGACCCTCTTAATATCCCTTTGGGATTTTGAATCGATGAATATGCCCCTATAAACTTAGACATAGAGTTAATAAAGTGGTTTCCAAATAAGAAACCTTTTGCCGAAGGACCAGCCTCATTATTGGCCAACTCTACCAACTTTGGGTCAATTTTGAGCAAAATGCTCTTTCTGCGCTCTACAGACAAAGCAGTGTTTGCATTGCCCAATAGGCAAATTGTCAGTTGGACCAATTGACGTAACTCATCTGTAACCAAAACATCCTTACTCACATGAGCTACCTTTACCAAATCAAAAATTTTTGCCAATGGGCTGGAAACATCCAAAAGCAGATCCTAGCACATACAAAGACCTTTGTCCAATCCCTTTCTTGGTTCATGTCCTCCTTTGCCAGTGAACGCCAACATTTTTTAATCTAGTTCAGACGTCACCATCACCTTATCCTCTAAGGTAGGTCTAGGGCATTCCGACCTCAATGTGACCCTTACTTCTTTTGGCATTTGTTTCCTGATCCTAGTACGCATGTATTCAGCCACATGCTTGAGAGGCGACTACTCTGGAGACCGAGGATGCCTAATCAAGTAAGGATCAAACATTAAATCCCCTGAAGGGTCCAATATATTCTCAACCTCAGGGACCTAAGATTTCTCCTTCTCCCTCACTTGAATTCCCTCTTCACTACCAGAATCATCAGTATCAAATTCTGAGGAGCAACTAATCTCCACTTAGGCACTACCAGAAGACTCATCACATAAAACTGCAGTGTGCTTGCGGTTTTTCTTAGCATCCTTTAAACCCCTCAATCTCCTGGGGCCTTTATTTTGCCCCCCTTGTGTGTCCTCAACATCACCATGCCTCGAGCTTACACTGGCACCATGGTCTTCCAACGCAGATTTATGTCTTTTAGCATGCTCAAAATCTTCAGAAAGATGTTTTCTCTTTTTCCCACCTTACCTATCTTCTTAGATTGAGAAGCCTCCTCAGCTGACCAAAACCTTTCTTCCTCTGAAACTGCCATAGTACTAGCCATCATAGCTTCTAATTTTCTCTACATATGCAAACTTAAATCCTCAGACATTTTCTCCATAGCTTTCCTCAGCTTGTCCTCAAACTGAGTTTCATCTATCTGAGATTTTTCCTCAGACATCCTAAAATTTACTACTTCAATAATATAAACTGTTAAAATAAAATTCATCTCAAAGACCAACCTCTCTCAATGAAGCACCAAAACTATTTGTCCTTTCCCTCAAATATTATTCCAACTGTGCGTCTTCAACCCTCTAATCGAATTCCAACTGCTGAACAAACCGGCAATCCAGTACAACACACTTCAATAATATATAGTTAGAAACAACCCAATCTATTGAAATGCCCGCAGAGTAACAATGAATGAAAAATAAGTCCTACGTTTATATTCACCACCGTTGAGCTCTGCCAGTCTGCGATCGCTTTACCTCAGTGCGTCTTCAAAATCACATGTCTCGGCTCAATAAAATTATATAAATATCTTCCTGTTTCCAGGAAGGTGCGCAAACCCAATCCACGCGCCTCCCTCGCCTCACCGATGAAGTCAAAGCCAACCTGAAAGCCGTCCCTTCACGCGACCAAGACAAAGCCGTTACAGTAGCGAGACGGCATTGAAAAGGCACGTGCACTCTAGCGACCAGCCTCGAGGGCCTGTACCGCGCTCAGGCCAACCAAGTAAAGCGACAAACTATTCTCTCCCGGGCCTCCCGGTAAGAGAATAGATTAAACTCTTTCATGCGTAACCTCGCACTGTTTAAAAGTATACCCTAAGCTCACACTCTTTGAAAAAAAATCCATAAAAATTGAAAACCCCCAAAAGCTTTCATGTTAGTAAAATTCATTTAAAAATTCAAATCTCTTCCAAACAAATCATTCACTCAACAACCTATGTCCATATTTATAAACCACTAGTAGAAAGGAAAAAATAAGCATTATAACATATAAATCACACAATTCCTCATCAATTTCCTCACACTCTCCACACAGTTACTTATCTGGAGGAGCAGCAGCAAAAACAAAAAGGCTGTGTGTTGGGTGTTCTGTGGTTTTGTTCAGAAAGAATTCTAAAGTTCTTTATTCTTAAAAGGAGCTGCTGGAGTGGTGGCAATAAAGGATATTGCATAATGTTAGCCTCCGGGTCTTGCCATAAAATCTGTTTGGCTGGAAGGTAGCTTTTGGTCCAGAAAGCATGCTTTTTGTTATTTTGTGTAAATCCGTTTAGTAGTTTTCAAGATATTAAAGGAAATCCAAATTTGTATATCTGGATGGAGCCTAAGCACTGATTTCATGGTGAGATTTGAATGGCTGTCAGCATTTTAACCAGGAGACAGAAAGGTACGGAGTTCCTTAGGTGGGATATTAGCCACCTTGTGTATGCTCTAGGTAGTGAGGAGGTGGGGAATACCTCCTGTCGGAACTGGGACCCTCGCACACCCAGCAAGCTAGGTGTCATGCTTCATCATATGGGTCTGCTCCTCGTCGGGCCAGCGCTGCAATGCTCGACGGGCACCCATAAAGGGGCTCTTTATCGGAGATCTTTTGTTCCTCGCTTTATAGGTGCCGTGGATGTGAGGGGCCTAGGTACATGTAGATGTGGGATGTGAATTTAAAACGGGTAAAGGAAGCCTCTATGATGAATTTTATTCTGTAAGGGTCCCAACCTGAATAAAAGAAATAGAGGGGGGCGAATGTTTTGTTGTAATGTGACAAAAAGTTTGCTCAACCCCTAGATGGTCAACATGTTTCTCGCCTCAATAAGTCACGAAAGTGATCAGCTGGCGATTCTTCAGGACCGAGTGAATAATAAAAAACTATCTACAGTGGGTGGCAAGGTGCAACGCTACCTACCAATTGCTCTACCCCTGGGTCATTACCCCGGAGAAAAGGCAGCCAACCTAGAGTACAAAAAAAGAAAATTAAAAAACCATGACAAGGTAGTGGGAAATGATCCCAGTTGAATTCAATCGATGTGTCTCAATTTTCACATTCATGGGTCGAACATATATTAAAAAACACACAGTGCTATCATGCAAACCATTCAAGCTCTGTGTATGCTTCTGTACATATCCCCTGTGTATACATGCTAAAAAAGTTGTGACTTTTTGGACCGTAGTGGTGAGTGGACATGGGCTCACCTCTTCCAGGTATCTAATTCTGCCTCATCAGTTAGCAGCGGAGTATGGGGACACTCAATGTAGTGTCTCTGTATGAAATGAGATATAAAATACCAGATCATAGTCATTGGCTCTATGTACACTAGTTCGATGCTCACTTACTGGTCCTGGTGCACTAGGTTGTAAGGGGCAAAAGGTCCGGGTCAGGGTGGTTGTAGCCTGCAGTTATGACCCCAAACCAAAGACACGATCAATTTTTTGGTGCTCACACAGGGCTGGTGTGTCTGGTGGTGGCGCTGCACGCTGTGCCCCAACAACGGATGCTCACAGAGCTACTCCGGTAAAGTGGCACAGCGTACACGCCCCCAGGGGCCCGGCCGCGTAATGGGCTAATACCATAAAGAAAAAGTGTCCACTTAAAGCTCAGTGGCTTAAGGCTCGCAGTGCCTGATCCCGGTACCTCTTACCTCCATTAGTCGCCGGTGTCAGAATGAGCCTCCAACAGGATGTGCATACTCACCTGCTCCCGCTCGGAGCCTCGTGGCTGACCTACCCACTCCGCTGCAACCAGGAAGGTATCGTGTCACAGCAGGAACCTGTTTAAATACCTGCCGCGGAGACCGCAGAGTGGGTAAAGTGGCCACAGCTGAGATCAAAAACGAAATCACGTGTTGGTGAAAAAGTGATGTCATTGTAGACGGAATCATGGCGGCCATCTTGGAGTGTGTTTTTTTTATTATTATTAATCACGGCCATATCGGTATGGGGATAGTGCGTGGCAGCTGCTATATAACTATAGAGTTCAAAAAGGTGGTAGATGCAGTATGTGAAGATACTTGACACTGCATGGGGTACCTCATTAGGTTCCGAAAGGTTCGGTAACGGTCAAAATGAAATCACGTGGTAGTGGAAACATGATGTCCTTGTTGACGGAATCATGGCGGCCATCTTGGAGTGTGTTTTAGTTGATCATGGCCATGTCGGTATGTGGATTGTATTGGTGCATGGAAGCTGCCATGTAACTATAATGGTCCAAAAGGTGATGGATGCAGTATATGAAGATAGTCAACACTGCATAAGGTGCCTCGTTAAGGTCCCGGATGGTTCAGTGGCGGTGGAACCTCTTAAGGAACAATAGTTGCCATCTTGTAGTGTATACTAAGCTCCCATGGCATGCTGTAGGTAAGGATCATGTATTAATTAATGGTGCTCCAAGGGATGTCATCATTCAGGCCACCATTGGCTGAGTCAAGACGAAGCACCCACCTTTGTTCAATCCTGAACAGGGTTGTATGTGTTATTTGTGGATGTGCCTCGAGGACTACCCAACGTAGACTTTCTGGGGGATGTCTCAGTTCTGTAAAATGGGTATATAGTTTGGTGTTTGTCTTGAGGCAACGAATACTGCTTTTATGTTCAGTTATTCTGGTTTTAATGGCCCTCATGGTCATACCGATGTATCTTTACTCGCAGGGGCATGTCAGCAGGTACACACAACGTGGTGTGTTACAATTCGTGTGTTTTGTGATCGTCCATGTGAATGTGGCAGACAATACCAGTTCTTTAGTTTGTTTGGTCTGTGGACAAACGGTACATGTACCGCAAGGGTAGTGTCCTGTGACAGGGGGGAGATCCCACAGTTGTCTCTGGTTTGAACTGTTTCTGTTTTTGGGTCTCGTGTGTATTAACATGTCTTTTAGGTTGTTTGTGCGCTTGAACGCAAACCTAGGTTTCGGTATTGTCAGTGTGCCTGTGTTCAAGATCTCCCAATGTTTATTCACAGCTTTCTTGATCAGGTTAGATCTAGGTGTGTATGTGGTTACACAGGTCACAGTATTGGAGGGTTCTTTTACATGTACCTCTAGAAAGGTTTTCGCGATGGTTATTTCTCACTCGCTTCATGCAAGAATTGATTTGTTTTTTAGGGTATTGTCTTTTCAGTAAGTTATCTGACAGTGTCTCAGCTTCAGTTTTGTAGTCATTTATTGAACTACAATTCCTCCTAATCCGTAAAAATTGGCTGAAGGGTAGATTATTTTTCAGAGTCTTTGGATGATAACTGCTATATAACAGCAAGCTGTTGGTGTCGGTGAAGCTTAAATATTAAAATGTATGACAAGAAAAGGAAAAAACAGCAAATAAAAATTCAGAAGGCACAAATCATGCTACAAAATCTTTAGGTAAGGGTTTCTGTCACTCTGATACTCGCCTGTGTATTGGTGAACCTTAAGAACATGCAAACCTGCATTACAATCCACTTCGGATGGCTCAACAAGAGGTCAACGGGATCAGATTTTGCTTGTGAAACTCTGCTCTTTCCATATGCGACATCATGTCTTTAGCATTTTTGAAACATTTGATTACCTAGTTCCTTGGTGAACTTGGACCATTCCACCCTTTCGGCCTTTATTAAAATCCCATTGACTTCATCTTTCACACACCTATGACAATCAAATTTTCTTTTGTGCTAAACTAACTCTCTCTCACAAACCAGAGTTGTCAACACATCCTTTGCTCCACTTCACAACCAGGACACACAGGTAGTGCTGATCTACCTTTGAATAATTCAAAGGGCATCTTCCCGGTAGAGCCATGAGGTGAGAACCTATACCCCATAAGTCTGTTGGATAACTCTTTTTTCAATCCAAGCCATTCACTCTTGCTAATTGGATGCCTTCCTTTAGAGTTTTGATAACTCTCTCAATCGCACCATTAGTCTCAGGATGATATAATCGCAGATTTTTTGTGAACAATGCCACACCTCTGCAAAAGGATTCTGTCTCATGAGAACAAAATTGCACGCCATTATCAGTAAGCAGATACCTGGGAAAACTCTCTCTCTAAACACACCTTCTAGGAACCTGATAACCGTAGAAGAAGAAATGTCCTGTACACACGACACTTCAACCCACCTAGAATACAGATCCATGAGCACAATGACATAAGGTGTAGCATGTTCACTCTCTTATTGGACCAAGAATATCCATTGCAACTTCTTCCCAAGGGTATTTGGGTAGAGTTCTGCAAACCTATGGGTAGTTGGTTAGTCTTGAGCCCTTTGTCTGAAACCCTACACTCCACACAATTTCTAATCAAGCTTTCAAACATCATGATCGAGCGTGGGCCACCAAAAATCCCTCCTGAGTCTCCCTTTAGTCTTCACTATGCCCATGTGCCCTTCATGTGCCAGACGAAATTTCACCTCTCAAACTTCCTGGAGGAATTAATCTTGTGCCTCTCAACAGAAACCCTCTGTCGACTGCAAGCTCATTTAACACCTTTTCCCAACATCCTGTGAATTCCTTGAGCTTAGATTTATCCCTCGTACCTGAAACAACTATATCTCTAATTTTACACAAAGTGGTATCCTTCCTTAAATCATCTAACCACTCTTCTTCACTAATGGAACCTTCGGTCACTTCGCACACACTCACTCCATCCTCCTGATCAAAATCATCATAAATATCAGACTGATCAATATCCAAGTCAACCAGCCTGGATAAACAATCAGCCGAAAAATTGCTAGCACCTGGTACATATTGGACAGTGAAAGAGAAGTCTTGCAAACCTACTACCCATCTACGAATGCGTGATGAAATGGAATCAAGACCCTTCTTTGCAAATATCTCCACTAGGGGTTTATGATCGGTTTGTACACCAAATTTGATGCCCCAGAGAAATTGTTTAAATCTCTTAACGGACCAAAACACAGCCAATGACTCACGTTCAATTACAGAATAATTGCGTTCTGCATCCCTGAGCGTTCTTGATATGCAAGCAATGAGATTTTCCTTACCATTCCTAGTCTGAATTAGTAAGGCACCTAAACCTTTACCACTGGCATCACATACAATCTTAGTGTCAGATGAGGCTTCAAATGATTGCAGAGAGGGAGCATTTCCTAAGTCTTGTTTTACCCTGACAAACTCCTCATCACACTCTGCCCCCACACAAAATCAGTATTTTTCTTTAATAGTTTCCTCATATGAAAAGTCTTACTAGCAAAGTCCTTTATGAAGCGACTGTAATACTCCACCATTCCCAAAAAAGATGAAAGTTCTTCTTTTGTCATGGGTTTTTCCAAACTTTTTATAGTATCTACCAGTTCTCTCTTAGGTTTTATTCCTGTAGCAGTGACATTGTAACCTAGATAACTTACTCCGTTGACACTGAATTTGCACTTTTCTGCTTTGAGTGTTAAACCAGCATCCTGAAGTCTTTGTAAGACCTGACGAACACGTAGATCATGCTCTGTGTTGTTTGATGCATAGATAATTATGTCGTCTTGATAGCATTTCACACCAGGTTGATTTTTCAAAATAATAGACATAGCTCTCTGAAAAACAGCAGCTGCAGATATTAAACCAAACGGCATTCTCTTGAAACGAAAGATGCCAAATGGAGTCGTGAAGGCTGTGAGATCCTGCGAACTTTCATGCAATTCAACCTGATGATAAGCTGACATCAGATCTAGAGTGCTAAAAACTTTGGCATCAGAAAAGGTAGTGATCATTTCCTCAATGTTGGGGAGGGGAAATCTATCAACCACAACCTCTTTGTTCAGTGCTCTCAAGTCTACACATAGACGAATGTCTCCATTCCCCTTTCGTGCAACGACAATGGGAGCCAACCAGTTCGTAGCTTCAACTTCTTCAATGACCCCACACTCTACCAACCTCTTGAGTTCCTTGTCAACTGCTGTCTGTAAGTGTATCGGAATCCTTCTTACTTTCGCTACAACAGGAGTGGCATTGTCTCTCAGTCTGATTTTATGCTTGTAGCCAATTAACTTACCAAGTTTATTTTGAAACAAACTATTAAATTCCTTAATACATTTATTGCCTTTATGATCAACCTGCTCAACCTGTACCTGTGGATTTTTACTTGGATGCAGACTGACACCCAACTCTTCTTGGTGAATCCAACCCAACAGATCATCACCTTTGCAGGACACATATATTTTCCCACACGTGCTCTTGCCACCAACACCAATTGTTGCTATAAAATATCCCATCATGTCAATCTTGTTCCCCCCATACCCTCCAGGTCGTATATCCATTTCATGGAGGGGTATATCATCAGGGAATAAATTCAAAAACGTTTGTCTTGAGATAATCGTGATACGGGAACAAGAATCAAACTTCATTATTGTCTCTTTCCCATCAATGCTAACTGTTTCAGAAGGAAACGCATCTCTTATGCTCCCCAACTTGCAAAACAATCTCTTGGCAAGATTCTTTGTCCTTACCCTTGTAATATTTTTTATTCCTGTTCCTGCAACACTTGCTAAAATGACCTTTGATACCACATAGGTTACAGGCTTGTGACAAAGCTGGACAGGATCTATCATTGGCCCTATGACCAGCATACCCACATCTGAAACAGGTTACATTAAAATATTGTTCTTTACTCCAGCTACCTCTAACCTCAGAAGATTGTTTAACACCAGGAACACTTTGGGATTTAACTCCTAGATTTTTAACAGCACATACCTCATCTGGTATTCTCCTTTTCAGTGGAAATAGGAGCATGTACCTCTTTCTCAACCTTAAGTTCACCAACACACCTCATCATGTGTTCCACTTGCTTAGCAACAATAAGTACCTCATCAAGAGGCGGCTCATCTTTCATCCATAGTTCTTCACGTATCTTATCACTGTTGCAGCGGAGCAGAAACTGATCCCTAATCCTTTCTTCTGCCGCACCTCCAAATTTGCACTTAGACGCCAATTTCCTCAAACGAAGTTACAAAATCTTCAACAGATTCGTCTTTACCCTGACACCTTAACCCAAAGTGATACCTTTCTAAAATGGTACTCACACGTGGCAAATAATGTCGATCTAACTTTGTCATTGCGATTTCATATTCATTTAAATCTCTTCCCTCAGCATGCGGAAGATCAGGTAGATTCTCCAAGACATCCTGTCCCTCTGCCCCTAAACAATGTAGTAACAGAGCATGTTTCCGTTCTGCACTTAAATTAGTGCCACAAACTCGTGCATAATTACTAAATACTTTCTTCCACTTAGACCACTCTATAGATGGTTCCCCAGGAGATGAAAGGAAGAACGGAGGTGATGATACATTCTGCATTGTCACTTTGCAATGTAAGTTGTGCTTCACAAACAGAAATGAAACACATAACAGATAGACTAGATCTTAATTTACTCTCATATTGTACAGCAAAGAATAATAATAATATGTATATACCACCTATATTCCTATTAATCTAATGATGCTTAACTAAGATGTTCCTTTTTCTTTTTTTTTTTTACTGGAGGGCGAATTTGACGTTCCTCCGTGTTTTATATTTCCTTTTAAAATTGCAGCATAAGACTAATCTATCAGTGTTAATGTTGTTGTGAATGACACATTATTTCATGCTTCATGCCTAGCTGTTAATCACCACGGATGCTGTTAGCTTTACACGCTAGTGAACTTGACTTGAACCGAGTAAGAGGGAGAAGAGTCGTTCCTCTTTACTCCGAGTCGCGCACTAGTTGTTCTGTGAGGGTTTCCCAATAAAAAACCCGCGCACTAACGGTAATCCTCTTCCTGCCGCAAGCGCGCTCTAGATGTGTTGTGGAGATTTCCTGAAGTAACTCCCTTCCTGACGGCTTACACATGCGCAAAACTAATGGGGAGTGATAACGTCGGAGGGCGAAGCGTCGTTCCTCCTGACTCTGTCAACAAAACGGGTTAGAGGGCGAGCAGTGGTTCCTCTGAGCCCGTGACAGGCAACCCACATACCTTGGAGCGAATAGCTTGCGACGTCAGGACCCACAGGAGACGTTAGACAGACCTCCACAGACGCGTCGACAGGCAAAGCTCCACAGCTGTAGATTACTCCAAATCCGTGCGACCTTCAACGAGAACCCCCACGACGAGGAGCAGGACCAAATCACTTGCTGACCAAGCCTCACGGACCGTCGACAGCCAACACCAACCACAGAGTCTAAATCAGCATCCCGCCTTGTTGAGGTGTATCACGGACCACCAGAAACAATGAATTGTCCCATCCGTCGTCGCCAAATTGTGGTGTCGGTTCAAGGAGAGACGAGAAGCATAACAGGTAAGTCGTGTTTATTAGAAGATACACCTCATCCAACGGCGATAGCGCAGCAACTGCCAGACCTCAGAATCCTCTCACATGAGAGTTCTCTGAAGGTTCTAACAGTGACCTCATTGGCAAATGAGGTGGCACGCCACACTGTTCCTGTCAGTAGGCTTTTTATACATGGTAGTAGTTAGTTTGCCCTCTTGCAATCTGATGGTGAGATCTAAAAAAGCGATTTCAGTTGGTGAATTTGTATGGGTGAACCTCAAGTACTGGTCCTTAGTATTGATTCACCCACAGAATTCATTGCATGTCTGTATGTCCCCTTGCCAGAAGATCAGTATGTCGTCTATATACCTCTTCCACAATCTCAGGTTAGCTCCGAAGGGGTTGCTGGCATGTCGGATTATCTCTTGCTCAAATACCGCCATGTATAGACATGCTACACTAGGAGCAAAGGTACTCCACATCGAAGTACCCTGAGACTGATGGAAGAGTTGGTTGTTAAACTCGAAGAAATTCTCTGTTAGTGCTAAGGTGGCACATTGCATAATGAATGGGATGGGAGTCGGTGCCACCCATTCAGTTTCCGTTAGTGCAGTTTCTATCACTGTCAGTGTCTCTCTCTTCATGTACGTTGGACCTTCATCAAGCCCTTTTCGTCCCTCCTTTTGTTGACACAGCATTTTAACCAGAAAATGATGGCAGCCAATGATGGCAGCCATCTTGGGGCCAGTATACATGATAGCCCCTCATTGAAATGCATTGTAGTAAATGGCAGGTTTTGGAGGTCACAAAAAGGAGAACTTATCAAGAGTGATAACAGATTTAAGTTACAATATAAATCATTTGTTGATAAGGCAATTCTACCCTGTGAAAAAGCCTTTTGTTGGGATTTCATAAATCTTGTGTGAGAGAAAACAGATTTCTCATGATTTTCCCATAGAGATTATGGAAGGTGCTCCAGAAGCTAAAATGAGAGCATATTTTCTGTAAATTCACACTATCATTCTCAGCCATATAATATTAAGTCTGACATTCTCAGTAAAACATGTACTTCCAACAGGAGCAGCCTGTCAGTTGATTCCCTTGTGTTCTACTGCAGCCTCCCAGAGTGTTCTAAAGAACAACTAGAGCGCTAACAATCTTTATTATGACAAACGTATGACACACCTGAAGTCATCTTGATTGAATCAAATTGGTAAAACTTAAAATGTTCAATTGAGAAAGGAACAAAATGAAGGGTTTCATTTTGTCAGAGAAATTATGGTTAGCGCTGGAGAAAGAAAAATTAGGACAAGTTTTAAGTGAGTTCTCAAATATCTTCTTCTATTTCATTAAAATATTCTGACATTTAGACTGAAACATGCACTTTCAACACCAGCAGCAGACTGCCAGTTAACTCCCTGGTGATCAGCAGTTTACTACAGTGTTCTAATGAGCAACTAGAGTGCTAACATTCTGAATTTCTGCCAAAAGTGTGGCACATTTGACCGCTATCTTGATGAAATCGAAGTGAAAAACAGAAAGCATTTTCTACCCAGGATACTGCAGCAGATGAGGAGATTAGGGAGCTTCATAACAAATATGTCTCCCAAGATGGCCACCAGAAACAAAAGAGCCCAAATTAAGCACACATATCACCAAATTTAGCCCAAGTATAGAACAATGACAGAAGTGCGCAAAACACGTATTCTTTTAGCATTTTGCAGTTGTGTATAGCACAGACTTCACCCGAAGGTATTGGAGTGCTTTACATGAGCATCAGTTATATTACACAAGGACACATTCCTTTTGGGCTTTAGTCATGGGGAGATTAAGTGATTTGCCCAGAGTCACAGGATGTCGACCTGATGTCTGCAACTCTGGCCGTAAAGCCACATTCTCTCCCCTAGGTGCAACATATAATCAAGTGATTAACTGTATGAAAATACATCAAGATATCAAAAAATTTAAAAGTGCTTTCTCGCTATTTGAGAACTCAGAAAATATGTCCTCATTTGAGTTTTTAGAGCACTAACCATAATTTCTATGGGAATAAGATCCTCTAATTTTTATAATTTCTAAAGGAAATGATTTAGGTATTACAACTTTGATTTCATCAACATGACGCCAGGCGTACCACACTTTTGTAATACATATAGATCGTTAGCAATCTAGTTCATTAGAATACTGTGGGGAGGCAGATGGCAGGGGCACAGACTCACATAATTGAAGTCAGGGAGGAGGATACAGAGGCAACAGGTTGACCACGCTGGGCAGGCAGGAGGGGCAGTGGCAGCACAACGGACCATGGAGGGCAGGTGAAATGGGAGGCAGGGGCAACAAACCAACCATGTAGGACAGGCAAGAGAGGCTGTGGCAATATAACAGACCACTGAGGGCAGAAGGAAGAGGCAGTGGCAGTACAATCATACATGCCAACAGACGCAATTCAGGCAGGAGACTCCCAATGTTTTTAAGCCCAAAAGGGATTTATTTTATCAGTCTCCTGGCTAAAATCTCCTCTTTTTCAATGTGAGTTAACAGGGAAAATCCATTCCCCAGGTTTTCTTTGATTTTCAAAATCTCCCTCTTACCAAGTTCAAAATGTTGGGAAGTATGGTACATTGGATTACTGAGGGCAGTAGGAATGGGGTAGGGACATGGACTTGGATAACAGATGGTAGGAGGGAGATGGGCAAGGGCACCAAATCGACCAATAAGGGCAGACGTCAGGGGTTGTAGCAGCAAAATACACAACACAGGGCAAGTGGGACAGCAGTACAGCACAACAGACCATGGAAAACAATAGGGAGGGGATAGGGCAATGCACATGGACAACAGAGAGCAGAGGGGAAAGAGGCAAGGGCAGCAAGGTTACCATACCGGACAGACAGGAGGGATAGTTGCAGCATAACGGACCATGAAGGGCAGGAGGAAGGGGGCAGGGGCATGCCAATGGACCAGACAAGGCAGGAGGGCGGGGAAAGGGGCCTGCACATGGATAACAGAGGGCAGCGCTGGAGCATAAAGCTGACCGTGGAGGTCAGGCGGGATAGGCACTGGAAGCACAACACACCATTGAGGGCAACAGTGAGACTATAATGGCATACACAGAAAACGGAGGGAAAGTGAGAGGGTGGGAGAGGGTCAGGGGCAGCAAGCTGCCCACACAGGGCAAGTGGGAGGGGCTGTGGCAGCACAGAAGGCTATGCATGGCAAGCGGGAGGGTTAGTGGCAGTGCAACAGCCATGGTGGGCAAGAGGGAGATTGTGGGGTATGCACAAAGGACCATGGAGGATAGAAGGGATGGGTAGGGGCTGGACACAGGCAAGAGAGGGCAGGGTAAGGGGCTTCACAACAGACCACATGGGTAGGCAGAAGGCGCAGTAGCAGCACAACAGTGCTTGGAGGAAAGAAGGGAGTGGCAGCAAAATGAACCATGGAGGACAGGAGGGAGAGGATAGGGGCATGGAAATCAGACGGGCAGGGTGGAGGTGGAAGGGACAGCAAGCAGATATCTGGCCATGCTAGACAGGTGGGAGGGGCAGTGGCAGCTCAACAGAACACTCAGAGTAGATAGGAGGGGCAGTGGCAGGTCCATGGAACATGATGAGCAAAAAGGTGGGAGCAAGGGCAAGCATACAGACATTGGAGGACAGTGGAAGGAGAGTAGAGGCAGCAAGATAAGCACAGAGGCTAAGCAGGAGGGCAATGATGGGGCATAGAATTGAGCAACGGAAGGCAGGAGGAGTGATCAGGGACATCAAGCTAAATGGAGGGCAGTGGCAGCACATCGGACCATGCAGGGCTGTAATGAGGGAGCAGGGACATGGACTTGGAAATGGATCGAAAGGAAAAGGGGGGCAAGGTTGTGTAGGGGAGCACAATGTCAGGCCAGGTCCTGCATACAACTCCCCCCGCCATTGTGCATTGCAATGGGCATTTTACTTAACATTTAAAAGAACTTAGAAATTGACTAAAAAAAACAAAGGTTACAGGGACGTAATAGTTAGGAAATAGAATTTTTTTTAAAACCTTAGAAATTCACTAAAAAAACAAAGTTTGGTTAAGATTTTACACGTACAAACCATAGAAATTCACCTGTTATAGCCAGAGTTATTTCAAGTAACTATAACTCGTGCCCTAAGGTAACTATAACTTGCACTCTCGCCATGCACTGCTAATTACCCCAGATATTACATCACTCATAACATCTTCTATGACATCATTGATAAAATCACTGTAACATTTGCAGTAAAATTATTGATGAGAAAACTGTGCATGACGATGGGGTGAGTTATAGTTACCTTAGGGCACAAGTTATAGTTACTTGAAATAACTCTAACTATAACAGCTGAATTTCTATGGTTTTGTGCGTGTAAAATCTGAACGTAACTATCAAGTCCCTGTAACCTTTGTTTTTTTTAGGGAGGATATATATTTACATAGTTCTTTGGAACTTTGGTGAGAAATATATATATATATATACATATATATATATATATATATATATATATATATATATATATATATATATAATAATATATATATATATCTCGCTCTCCGTTGGCACTCGAGATTCCTCCCCGCCACATACGGACACGGGCCGCAAAGTAGGTGCTGTATTTTAGATTTTTATTACGATGTCGCCATAACGCGTTTCAACTCCTCAAGAGCCTTGATCACATGACATCATTGCAGTTCTATTTTTTCTTTTTTAAAGTGACAAAGTGCTTTGTGATTCGTGCAGAGAATATAAACAGGTATGGACATGAAAGAAATACTTTTTAAACTGTTTTCCACTCCGTAAATACCAGTTTGTTGCATTAACGCGTTTGCTGCATTGGGCTTGATAACAATTTAAACATCATCAACTATTACATTAATAAATAAATACCTATATAAATATCTAACTACTTAAATAGCCAATGATTGCATAAAATCTGTCCATCCAAGATAATCTTGTAAGACCTTATTGTTTAATTATCATCCCTTGCGGACAGTCATTAATTTAATTGCGCTGTCCTACAATCATATTCACAATTTGCTATGTAAAATACATTAATATTAATATTAAATATGTGCAAAAAAATGTAATGTGCAACGAGATATTGTTGCTGGGTATTTACTGTTTCCTACGACCAGCTCTTTTGTTGGTCCCTATTCTTAGTCCAATGTGCAAAATGTGCAAAAAGTGTAAGTGCCTGAGTGCTCAATTATTAATACATATTTTCTCCTGTTGTACAATTACAATATTCATTGTACCTGCTGGTATTGTATCAGTAATGATACGTATCAAGATGGTAATTCTCATTAAACCATCAGATCTGCCAAAATCATGGTTTCAATACCGTGAGATCCCCATTCCATAATTTAATTTTGTATTTAGTGGGTCAATGTGTACACAGATAAATCTGCTTGCTTACATCCTGTATATTCATGATTTCTTTTGTACTCCTTATTGCAGCTTTGTGATATAGGACAGGTCACATATGTTTAAATATTAAATATATAAATATATAAATAACATAAAACATCAGATCAAAACATAAAAATCCTTCTGACTTGTATATACGAGTGCAAATAGTTGCTTTTAAATTACTAGAGACAGGTGTACATATCTTCTGTTGTGTTCAGCCCCCCTGGGTGTTTAGAGTCCATTTCAAGGATATACCTGGTTTCAAGTCTGCGTAGCTTAGCCTCCCTATTTCCTCCTCTTCTACTGGGAGGGACAGAGTCTATAAGGAAGTATTTTAATTCTTGACTCCTTGACTTGTGGTAATCCTTAAAATGCCTTGCCACGGGGTATGTGTTGTCCTGGTTTGTGATAGCTCTGATGTGCTGAAGTACACGTTTATGAGCTTGAAGTTTTGTACTTCCAATGTATTGTAGCCCACAAGGACACACCAATACATAAATCACATACTTGGTTTTGCATGTCAGGAGTTTGTTGATTTTAATTTCCACGGTGCTAAACGGGGTTGTATATGTAGTTTTGTTTATCCCTTGTTGACATGCTTTGCATGTCTTTCATCTGAAAAACCCCTTATGAGACTTAAGCCAGCTGCAACTTTCAATCAATTCAGGGCTTGTTTTTACCAATTTATCCCTCATAGAGGGCGCCCTTCTATGTGTGATGGCAACCTTTTGTGACAAAGTGTGTCCTATCACTGGATCACCCAATACTAGTGGCCAGTTACGTGTAATAATGCTTCGTAATTCCTTGTGTTGTCTACTATATTCCATAATTTTCCTGAAATCATCAGTTTTGGATTTAATTCGAGTGGCCTGTGATACTAGTTGTTCTTGCCGACTTACTTGTTTCCCTGGTTTGTTCTTAATCAGCTCTAATCTATCCGGGATCATTGATTTAGCTATGGCCCCGTTGATAGTTTTGAGTGAATATCCCCTTTCTAGGAACCTAACTTTGCTTTCTTCTTGTGCCTTTTTAAGAGATTCTAGGTTACAATTCACCCTCCTCAGTCTCAGCATTTCCCCATAGGGGATGCTGTTTATTAAATGTCTTGGGTGGGCGCTGCTGGCATGTAAAGTTGAATTGCCCGCTGTTTCTTTACGATACAGTTTAGTCTCTATATGGTTGTTATGTATGTACACCTCAGTGTCAAAAAATTTGACTGTGGTTTCGCTTATTGTAGCAGTAAAGTGTAAATTTAGTATGTTCACATTGATTGAATTGATGAACTCCTGCGCTTCCTGATGTGTGCCCTTCCAAATGACAAACAAATCGTCAATGAAACGAAGCCATAATATGATATTATTTTGTATGCAATCACTGTGTTCAGTTGCGAGTACCAGCTCCTCCCACCAGCCCATGTGTAAACACGCATAGCTGGGGGAGAAGCTGGCACCCATGGCTACTCCTCGTATTTGTTGATAGTGCATATTGTTGAACATGAAAACATTATTTACTAAACAATATTCAACCATTTCCACCAACATCTGACTGTGCTGTACGGATGAATCTGACCTTACAGACAAATAATGTTTCATTGCCCTAATGCCGTCAACATGTCTAATGCTGGTATACAGTGACGTGACATCAAGCGCTATTAATAAATAATCACTTTGCCATTCACAGTCTCTCAGTTTGTTTAAAAAATCACCGGTATCTCGTACATAAGAAGGTAAGGATTGAACATGTCCTTGCAAATAATAATCTACATATTGTGACGTGTGTTCTAGAAGTCCATCACGCGCTGAAATAATGGGTCTCCCCGGTGGTTTACACGCATCCTTATGAATCTTAGGGATAAAGTAAATTGATGGAGTTGTAGGGTGTTCATTTTTCAAGAATTTGCATTCGTCCATAGTTATTAATCCTTTAGCTCTCCAAGATGACAGTTTGGTATAATATGCTTTATCTATTGCTTTGAGATCTGACCCATTTCTTTTAATGTAACATGTTTGGTCGTTCAATTGTAAAAGTGCCTCTTTGGTATAGTCTTCTTTGTCCCAGATCACAATATTTCCTCCCTTGTCAGAGTTTCTGATGACTATTGAAGATTCATTCTCAAGTTTTTTCATCAGAGTATGGTATCCCATATTTCGTCTGTTATATTTTCTTTTGGTATTCATTACCTTGTAATTCAACTGTTTGATCTGTGCTAAGACATGCTCGTTGAAGATATCAATTGAGTCTCGCAGACTGGTTGGATTGAATGTAGATTTAGCTCTCAATGGGGATGGTACCATTGGCTCTCTGGATAGTGCTACTATTGGGATCACATCTGTAGTTTTTTCTAGTGTGGTCTCCTGTGTGTTTGATGTGTGTCCCTCAGTCCATAATTCCTGTAAGTCCATCAATAGGGGCATATCATTCATAGACATATACGGAGAGCTTGGTTGTATTGCTCTTTCCCTTGATAATAGTGGTTCTTTAACTGATTCTTTGTTTAGTAACATATGATGTTTTATAAGTTTTAGTTTTTTTAGGGAGGATATATATTTACATAGTTCTTTGGAACTTTGGTGAGAAATATATATATATATATATATATTTTTTTTCCATCAAATTGCTCAGCTGCAAGGACGCACTCCACAACCAGATGGTTCCCAAGACCTTTAATTTTCAAACCGGCAAATGCATTCTAAGAGTTCTTAATGCCGACGCGTTTCGAAGCATCCAAGCTTCTTTTTCAAAGGCAGTGCATGTAGATTTCCGGCGTTATTGACGGACTACGTTACTGACTGGCTTTAGTAGACTTCCTGTAGTAGGCGAATAGCACAGTGCATTTCGGTCATCGTAGTTCATCAATTTTAATATTCCCCTTAGTGGGTCCCGAAATAACTAACATAATTATTGCAAATTGTTTAACCCTCAGTGGGCCTCAGGCAGCATGCCGGTTCCTTTTACTGAAATCTGTTGTTCCGATGAGGTGCTGCAAGGTTCCCAGCTCCTCCGGCCCCATACTGCAATGCAAGGGTGGTGCAGCCCTTCACGACCGAAGCCGCCGTGTTAATCTTTTCCATCAAATTGCTCAGCTGCAAGGACGCACTCCACAACCAGATGGTTCCCAAGACCTTTAATTTTCAAACCGGCAAATGCATTCTAAGAGTTCTTAATGCCGACGCGTTTCGAAGCATCCAAGCTTCTTTTTCAAAGGCAGTGCATGTAGATTTCCGGCGTTATTGACGGACTACGTTACTGACTGGCTTTAGTAGACTTCCTGTAGTAGGCGAATAGCACAGTGCATTTCGGTCATCGTAGTTCATCAATTTTAATATTCCCCTTAGTGGGTCCCGAAATAACTAACATAATTATTGCAAATTGTTTAACCCTCAGTGGGCCTCAGGCAGCATGCCGGTTCCTTTTACTGAAATCTGTTGTTCCGATGAGGTGCTGCAAGGTTCCCAGCTCCTCCGGCCCCATACTGCAATGCAAGGGTGGTGCAGCCCTTCACGACCGAAGCCGCCGTGTTAATCTTTTCCATCAAATTGCTCAGCTGCAAGGACGCACTCCACAACCAGATGGTTCCCAAGACCTTTAATTAGAATTAGAATTAGAATGCATTTGCCGGTTTGAAAATTAAAGGTCTTGGGAACCATTGCAGTATGGGGCCGCTTACATCCCAACAACAGTTTTGCCTGTCAAGGAGAAAGCCACAAACAGGTAAGTGATGTCATCAGTGATGTCATTTGAGATGTCATCAGTGATGTCATCAGTGATGTCACTGACCATGTCATGAATGATGTAATATGTGACGTCATCAGCAGTGCATTGCGGGGGTGCGAGTTATTGTTAGCTGAACTAACTATAACGGCTGAATTTCTCTGGTTTTGTACGAGTAAAATGTCCAACTAACTATAACGTCCCTGAAACCTATGGTTTTTTCAGTGAATTTCAAAGGTTTTTTAAATGCTAATTTCTAACTATAACGTCGCTAAAACCTATGGTTTGTTCAGTGAATATATATATATATATATATATATGTATATATATATATATATATATTCACTCAAAAAAACACAGGTTTCAGGAACGTTATAGTTAGGCTGACAATGCACTGCTGATGACGTCACATATTACATCACTCATGACATGGTCAGTGACATCACTGATGACATCTCAAAAGACATCATTGATGACATCATCCAGTGGTGACTGAGTGTTTCTAAAAGTGTAAGAATGTTATATATATATACGCCAAGGTGTATTGAAGAATGAGTGGGTGTATGAGTGTCTGAATGGATGATTTAGTGGGCGCGTGACTAACTGTATAAGTGAGTGATTAAACGTGTCTTAGTGAATGCATGGGTGAATGACTAATCTGTGTGAATGTCTGTATCAGTCTGTCAAGTGGTGTGTAAGTGGCTGCATTGGGCTGGTGAGTAGGTACATGAGTGTCTATATGGGTTATTGATTATTTGTCTGAGTACCTGTATGAGTGCCTGAGTGTCTGTGTGGGTGGGTGAGGGTGTGTGTGACTCCATGTATGGATGTATGAGTGGGTGAATCCCTGGGTGTTTGGGTTCATGAGTATATCTGCGAGGGGCTGTATGGGGAGTGAGTGTGCGTATGGCTGTGTTGTTGAGTGAATGGATGTCTCAGTGGTATATGTGTAAGTATTACATATGTGAAAGGCAGTATATGTGAGTGTTGGAGTATATAAGTGATTATATGTGAGAGTGAGTGATTGTGAGAGTAGCTGTATGGATGAGTGTGTGCTTGTGTCAGTGATTGTAGAAGAGAGTAAGTATGTGTTAGTATCTGTATGAATACGTGAGGTGGTGTGTGTATAACTGTATAGGTGAGTAAGTGGCAGTATGATTGATTCTTTGGGTGACTGACTAGGTGTGTGAGTAACTCTATGGGTGAGTGGTGGGATGTGAGTGTCTGTATGGGTGTATGAGTGCATATATCAGTGGCTGTATTGATGAGTGACTGCGTGTATGAGTGACTATGGGTTAGTGAGTGGATATGTGTGTAGACCTATGAATCAGTGAGTGGGTATGAACTAACTGGTATTGGTGTGTCTACGGTTTTGAGAATGGTAGTCTGTATTTTAGAGTGGGTGTATGAAAGGTTATATTAGGGTGTGAGGAGGTGCATCAGACATTAAGTGGATGATGTCATAAGTGATGTCATCAGTGATGTCATTTGAGATATCATCAGTGATGTCATGAGTGATGTCACTGACCATGTCATGAGTGATGTAATATGTGACGTCATCAGCAGTGCATTGCGGGGGCGCGAGTTATAGTTAGCTCAGCTAACTATAAAGGCTGAATTCCTCTGGTTTTGTATGAGTGAAATGTCAGCCTAACTATAACGTCCCTGAAACCTGTGTTTTTTCAGTGAATATCTAAGGTTTTTTAAATGCTAATTCCTAACTATAACGTCCCTGAAACCTGTGGTTTTTTCAGTGAATTTCTAAGGTTTTTTAAATGCTAATTTCTAACTATGCCTACATAGGTAGGACATGTAGAGAAAGAGGAAGGAAGGCGCAGAAAGAAGAAAGAGAAGTGCAGAAAGATGCAAGAGAGGTGCAGAAAGTTGTAGAAAGGAGCAGAAAGAAGCAAGTAAAATGCAGAAAGAGGCAACAGAAGTCCAGAAAGAGGAAGAAAGGTGCAGAAAGAAGCAAGAGAAGTGTAGAAAGAAGCAACAGAGGTGCAGAAAGAGGCCTACTTCGCCTGTACCTTTCCACAGACTCATACAAAGTAGCCTAATCATTAATCCTTCTCCCAAGATGTCTTAAACCTCACCTTTCTTTTGAAGGTTCACTGTTTATCGACTGCTCAGAATGTTAGGCCTACCAAATGTAAAACAGCAATCCTAACCATATCACTGTTGTAAGTCTGACCAAGTTTGTGAAGGTATGCATGCGTGTGTCTCTGCTTTTATGTAGTGACATATTACATAACAATAAACATAGAAATACTTGAATACCTGTGTTTCAAACAGCATACTCTGTAAATTTGTTTGCAAAAAGGTGTATGTATTTCTTTCTGCCCATAATACAGGGCACATGGGTATTCAATAGTTTATTTGAGGGGCTCTAAAACACCTATATACATAAGACATGTCTGCCTGTGCAACTGAATGACAGAGCAGAACTGAGAAGATTTAACCACCTATAGGAGAAGCTACCCACTTTTTAAGCTACCATCTTCAGATGTGAGAATACATATACAAGTAGACATATACCTCAGTCACAAGAGCACGCAGACCTTTAAACTTGACAGTTTGCACTTCCCATTTGAGTACAGAAAGAGGTGAGAGAAGGATAGAAAGAATCAAGAGAAGTGCAGAAAAAACAAGAGAGGTACAGAAAGAGTAACAAATGTGCGGAAAGAGGCAAGAGAAGTGCAAAAAGAGGCAAGAGGGGTGCAAAAAGAGGCAAGAGAAGTGCAGAACGAGGCAAGAGAGGTACAGAAAGAGGCAAGAGCGGTGCAGAGAAAGGGAAGACGTGTGCAGAAAGAGGCAAGAGGGGTGCAGAAAGAAGCAAGAGAAGTGCAGAAAGAAGCAAGAGAAGTGCAGAAAGAAGCAACAGAGGTACAGAAAGAGGCAAGAGGGGTGCAGAAATAGGCAAGACAGGCGCAAAAAGAGGGAAGACGAGTGCAAAAATAGGCAACAGGGGTGAGAAAGAAGCAAGAGAGGTGCAGAAAGAAGCAGGAGAAGTGCAGAAAGAAGCAACAGAGGTGGAGAAAGAGGCAAGATAAGAGCAGAAAGAGGCAAGAGAGGTGCAGAAAGAGGCAAGAGGGGTGCAGAAAGAGGGAAGAAGAGTGCAGAAAGAGGCAACAGGAGTGCAGAAAGAAGCAAGAGAGGTACAGAAAGAAGCAAAAGAAGTGCAGAAAGAGGCAAGAGAGGTGCATAAACAGGCAGGAGAGGTGCAGAAAGAGTGAACAGGGGTGCGGAAAGAGGAAAGAGAGGTACAGGAAAAGGGAAGAGGGGTGCAGGAAGAGGCAAGAGGGGTACAGAAAGAAGCAAGTGAGGTGCAGAAAGAGGCAACAGAGGTGCAGAAAGAGGCAAGAGAGGTGCAGAAACAGGCAAGAGAAGTGCAGAAAGAGGCAAGAGAAGTGCTGAAAGAAGCAACAGAGGTGTAGAAAGAAGCAAGAGAAGTGATGAAAGAGACAAGAGAGTTGCAGAAAGAAACAAGAGATGTGCAGAAAGAAGCAAGGGAAGTGCAGAAAGAGGCAAGTGAGGTGCAGAAAGAGGGAACAGGGGTGCGGAAAGAGGAAAGAGAGGTACAGGAAGAGGGAAGAGGGGTGCAGGAAGAGGCAAGAGGGGTGCAGAAAGAAGCAAGTGAGGTGCAGGAAGAGGCAACAGAGGTGCAGAAAGAGGCAAGAGAGGTGCAGAAACAGGCAAGAGAAGTGCAGAAAGAGGGAAGAGGGTGCAGAAAGAGGCAAGAGGGGTGAAGAAATTTGCAAGAGAGTTGCAGAAAGAAGCAAGAGCAGTGCAAAAAGAACCAACAGAGGTGCAGAAAGAGGCAAGAGTGGTGCAGAAAGAGGCAAGAGAAGTACAGAAAGAAGCAAAAGAGGTGCATAAAGAGACAAGAGAACTGCAGAAAGAGGCAAGAGAGATACAGAAAGAGGCAAGAGAGATAAACAAAGAGGGAAGAAGGGTGCAGAAAGAGGCAAGAGCGGTGCAGAAAGAAGCAAGAGAGGTGCAGAAAGAAGCAAAAGAAGTGCAAAAAGAAGCAACAGTGGTACAGAAAGAGGCAAGAGAAGTGCAGAAATAGGCAAGAGAGGTGCAGAAACAGGCAGGAGAGGTGCAGAAAGAGGGAACAGGGGTGCGGAAAGAGGAAAGAGAGGCACAGGAAGAGGAAAGAGGGGTGCAGGAAGAGGCAAGAGGGGTGCAGAAAGAAGCAAGTGAGGTGCAGAAAGAGGCAACAGAGGTGCAGAAAGAGGCAAGAGAGGTGCAGAAATAGGCAAG
The DNA here is from genome assembly GCA_963921515.1 of Calotriton arnoldi. NCBI lineage: Eukaryota > Metazoa > Chordata > Amphibia > Caudata > Salamandridae > Calotriton > Calotriton arnoldi. The sequence continues at coordinate 143,066 of CAWUFW010005404.1, forward strand.
AGAAGTGCAGAAAGAGGCAAGAGAAGTGCTGAAAGAAGCAACAGAGGTGTAGAAAGAAGCAAGAGAAGTGATGAAAGAGATAAGAGAGTTGCAGAAAGAAACAAGAGATGTGCAGAAAGAAGCAAGGGAAGTGCAGAAAGAGGCAAGTGAGGTGCAGAAAGAGTCAAGAGAAGTGCAGAAAGAGGCAAGAGAGGTGCAGAAAGAGGCAAGTGCGGTGCAGAAAGAGGCAAGTGAAGTGCAGAAAGAAGCAAAAGAGGTGCAGAAAGAGGCAAGAGAACTGCAGAAAGAGGCAAGAGAGGTGCAGAAAGAGGCAAGAGGGGTACAGAAAGAGGGAAGAAGGGTACAGAAAGAGGCAAGAGGGGTACAGAAAGAAGCAAGAGAGGTGCAGAAGGAAACACGAGAAATGCAGAAAGAAGTAACAGAGGTGCAGAAAGAGGCAAGAGAAGTGCAGAAAGAAGCTACAGAGGTGCAGAAAGAGGCAAGAGAGGTGCAGAAACAGGCAGGAGAGGTGCAGAAAGAGGGAACAGGGGTGCGGAAAGAGGAAAGAGAGGTACAGGAAGAGGAAAGAGGGGTGCAGGAAGAGGCAAGAGGGGTGCAGAAAGAAGCAAGTGAGGTGCAGAAAGAGGCAACAGAGTTGCAGAAAGAGGCAAGAGAGGTGCAGAAACAGGCAAGAGAAGTGCAGAAAGAGGCAAGAGAAGTGCTGAAAGAAGTAACAGAGGTGTAGAAAGAAGCAAGAGAAGTGATGAAAGAGACAAAAGAGTTGCAGAAAGAAACAAGAGATGTGCAGAAAGAAGCAAGGGAAGTGCAGAAAGAGGCAAGTGAGGTGCAGAAAGAGTCAAGAGAAGTGCAGAAAGAGACAAGAGAGGTGCAGAAAGAGGCAAGTGCGGTACAGAAAGAGGCAAGTGAAGTGCAGAAAGAAGCAAAAGAGGTGCAGAAAGAGGCAAGAGAACTGCAGAAAGAGGCAAGAGAGGTGCAGAAAGAGGCAAGAGGGGTACAGAAAGAGGGAAGAAGGGTACAGAAAGAGGCAAGAGGGGTACAGAAAGAAGCAAGAAAGGTGCAGAAAGAAGCAGGAAAAGTGCAGAAAGAAGTAACAGAGGTGCAGAAAGAGGCAAGAGAAGTGCAGAAAGAAGCAACAGAGGTGCAGAAAGAGGCAAGAGAGGTGCAGAAACAGGCAGGAGAGGTGCAGAAAGAGGGAACATGGATGCAGAAAGAGGCAAGAGAATTGCAGAAAGAAGCAAAAGAGGTGCAGAAAGAGGCAACAGAGGTGCAGAAAGAGGCAAGAGAGGTACAGAAACAGGCAAGAGAAGTGCAGAAAGAAGCAAGAGAAGTGCTGAAAGAAGCAACAGAGGTGTAGAAAGAAGAAAATAGAGATGCAGAAAAAAGCAAGAGAAGTGCAGAAAGAGGCAAGTGAGATGCAGAAAGAGGCAAGAGACGTACAGAAAGAAGCAACAGAGGTGCAGAAGGAGGCAAGATAACTGCAGAAAGAGGCAAGAGAGTTGCAGAAACAGGCAAGAGAGGTGCAGAAAGAGGAAAGAGGGGTGCAGAAAGAGGCAAGAGGGTGCAGAAAGAAGCAAGAGAGATACAGAAAAAAGCAAGAGAAGTGTAGAAAGAACCAATGGAGGTGCAGAAAGAGGCAAGAGGGGTGCATAAAGAGGTAAGAGAAGTGCAGAAAGAAGCAACAAAGGTGCAGAAAGAGGCTCCCACCCTGTCATAGCAAACAGCAATGTCCCGGGGGTGGGCACCCCGGGACAAAGCAGGAGCCGGCCCTGGGAGTGGTGGTCCCCAGGGCCATCAAGGGCTCTCCCATCATTTGAACATTTGAACAGCCCCGGGGGCTTGGGGGGCCTCGCAAACAAATTACGAAAGCCCCGGGAGGTGGCGGTCCCCGGGGTTTGGGGGGGTCCGTGAGGCCCCCCCACACACAAAATAAAGCCCCGGGGAGGTGGCGGTCCCCAGGACTGCGGGGGGCCGCGTGCCCCCTGCGCATAACTAAATAAAGCCCTGGGGAGGTGGCGGTCCCTGAGGCTTGGGGGCCCTGGGAGGCCCCCGCACATCAAATTAAACAAGCCCCGGGGAGGTGGCGGTCCCCGGGGCTGCGGGAGGGCCACATGCCCCCGCATATAATTAGCATAGCCCCTGTCAGGTGGCGGTCCCCGGGGCCCCACAGGCCCCCGCTATATAATTTTGGTATTGCCCCCGGGACCTGGCCCACCCGGGGGCTCATTAAAGCGAAGCTCGGGAGCCCGTGCTTCATTTTTTTCTTATTTTCTTGGCAGGATTCGCGGACCCAGCGCGAATTCTGCCGATTGTTTTTTTAAAAATGCGTTTTTTGGGCCTGGGTGTCCTTGTGGGACCCCCTGAGCAGGCGTAGGGGGTCAGGGTGTTACTACCCTGCCCCCTTTTCTTAATTTTTCACTTTTTTTCCCCTTTTTCTTGTGATTTGGTTACCGAGTCACAAGATGGCTGCCAACACATTCTGCTTTGGAGTGTTGGCAGCCAATCAGAAGTCAGCTCGTGCTCGGGAGGAGTCGCTACTCCTCCTCGGTGCTCAGATATATACATTTGTATTTTTTGAATTTCTCAGCATCTAGTGAACGGATTTACACCATTTTAAAAAAGGGCGCTTTCTGAACCAAGAGCTACCTTTTTGCCAAATTTGGTGTAATTCCGTTCAGCAGTTCGGGCTGTAGCCTGTTCCAAAATTTCCTATGGAAATTGACATGGGGAAAACGCGTTTTGGGACCCTTGTTTTTCTCGACCCCAGCTTGACGAATCACCCCCAAACTTTCAAGACAGGAGCTGAGTGAACCATTAGTTTTGAAAATTTCACGAAGATTCGTCAAACGGCGCCAAAGATATTGGCAAAAGAAAAAACGCTTTTTGAAAAGAAATAAGGTCCTAACTTTACCTACCTACTGGTGACCGCCAATAGGTAATATATATATATATGTTGGAGCAGGATGTTTTGTTGATATTAATCAGCGCCGGCGGTTGACGCTGTTCACGTATCACCAGTCGATTCTGGGCTCCCCCCTTTGACCGCAATTGTTTTGTTGGAGCATGGGAGTGCTTTGTGGAGGAGCCCCGAGAGAGTTTGCCGGGAACAAGATTAAGGATGACAGCAGTATGGGATTCAACGATCTCGGAGCGGGGCGGTCTTGACGACTGCCAGCACGGGGTCTATGTTTCCCCAGCCTAGAAATGCTTTGCTCAGCAGACTGGCGCTTTTTGGTGACTGGGCACCGTGGATGCCTACCCGGAAGCGGTGAGGACTGTTTGGCATATCAATTTTTGTTCACTGGTCTCCGCCGACCCTGCGTTTGTGCCCATCATGACATATTTGTGCTGCTCGCTGTATGGAGACATTGTGGCATTCTTATTAACAAGATTTGACTTTTAATGATCTGTTTTATCCGACCTGGCTTTCACCGGTTGCCGGCACAATGAAATCAATGACCATTTGTGTTTCCTGTGAACATTGGACAGTTTATTTTAGCTCCAAATGGGGATATGCCATACGAGAACTCTGAGTTTTACACTGGTCTTGTGTTGCAATGTTGTCTTTAGCAATTAAGTGACCCATGGACTTCAATATCTGTACGACCGTATATGAGGCATTATGGGATTTGTAGTTCCTCCGGGGGCATCAGCGATAATTTGAAAACTGACACTTATGTCTGAAATGTACACACTATGAGGGATATTCTGAAGAACGTGCGATAATCAGCGCCAAAATAGGTTAACGCAATTTTTCATATCGCCGTCTATCGCGGGAAAATAACGCTGTGTTAACGTCTTATTCTCAACACGGCGGTAACATGCGATAGTTTCCCGATAACGCATCAAATGTCCGCGATAAAATTACCGGGACGGCGATACAAATCTAAAGCCGAACGTGAAAAAAGTGGCGATGGGCCCAACCGCGATAAAAAAATCAGCGATAAGCTGCGCCAGGTCTGCAATTCACACACGTCAGGCGGGGAAAATCATTATAAAAGCAGAAAAAAACCCACAAACAAAACCAAAACAACTGCGAAGCACAATGGAGGTAGCCGGAGCAAGTACAGAGGACAACCGGAACCACACATGCCCCACGGAGGACCAGCCTGGGACCTCGGGGTCAGGGAAGGGCAAGGAGAAGAAGAAGAGGAAGACGCAGTTCAGTCCACAGGAAAACAGGATCCTGATAACGGAGGTGATAGAACACCATCAACGACTGTTCGTCACCTCCACTGTGTCATTGACAACAAAAAAATGGAATATGGCAGTCCATCGTGGACAAGGTGAATGCAGTCGGAGTGCTGAGGAGGACAATGGAAGAGCTCAAGAGGCGCTGGAATGATGTGAAGCGCAAAACCAAGCAGAAACTTGGCAACAACCAGAAGGCAGCAATGCAGACTGGAGGTGGGAGTCCAGCGCCACAGGAGGAGCTGGATGAGATGGAGGAAATGGTGTCCACAGTCATCAGTGTGGAGACGGTGGCAGGAGTTGGGGGACCGGACACTGCTGAACATGACCTGACACAACAGCAACAGGGTGAGTAACGACCAGGGACTGGGGGACGGGGGGAGATGGGCACAATGTCACACATGCACAATTAAGTATAGCACAGTGCACACCCACAATGACTCTGGATCATGTCCCTGATCCCCTTGGCACACTGCAGCACACCTAGAAACAGCAAGTAGGCCCCCGTCGACTATGTGCCCAGAGGGTGCCCTTCCCACACATCACCAATCTCACAACCAACCCATGCACATGTGCCAAACCCAGCAAAGCGGCGTGTCTGTGAGCCACACTGACAATGCAAGTGACACTGCATGACGAATAGCATGGTTGCAGTCAATATATCATGACATGTTGCACGCCACGACACTGAGGTGGCTGAGTGTGGACCACATCCGTAAAGGAGCAGGTCACACTCTGACACATCCACATGCACAAACAACCCCTGAAGTCAACAACACATCTGTGGACAAACCATGCCCCAGAGTCCCAACTCCCACCAAGAGCCCAATTTACCTAAGTGTGCAACATCTCAGCACTGTATAAGCACAGAAGTCAAAGGCACACCGCCTGAAAGGGATAAGGGCCAGCAAAATCAGAGCTGCAGGGGCGACTCTCCCAAAATGCAGCACACACACATAACATTCAGAGCACATCAACATTGACAACAATGTGGTACAAACTGCAACACGTTCACAACAGAACAGAGGACACAACTGGTGCCGCTTGTGTGTAGAAACTGGCCAATCACATTTGGCATAGCAGGGAAATGTGAGATGATAATGTACAAGTACAAACACACATCCGTGATGTTGTCGAAATGTCCACTGTCCCGCATCAAATAGGCAGCTCCTCCCAAACAGTCACAATGTACATTGTCATGCAGTCTGTATGAAAACTTGTACAATGCGTCAACATACATGTGAACACAATGTCAAACTGCATCTCCCCTTCACATTGCAGAGGAAGAATCAACACCTCCTGCAGAGCAGACCGAACATCTCTTCACTGATGACGAAGAGGACCTCCACACCTTCGACACCGACGCCCTCCAAGAGCTCATGGACAGCTTCGGCACCTCACCTCCAGGAGCAGGGCAGCCCAGCTGCATCGAGGAGACCTCACCCCCTGCACAGACCACACAGCAGGAAGCACCCACCACCACGGCTGTCTCCCAGGACCCCCACGAACAACACATGGCCTTCCAACGCCGTGTGTTAGGGTGCCAGGAGAAGATGGCTGATCAGGTGCGGGTGGGGTTCGACCTCATGGCAGCCAAACTAGATGCCATACGTGGGTGTCTAAGTCCCATCAGGGACCACTTACAGTCCCTAACGGACACCCACAGTCCGCTCCATGCTCTCCAACAATCCATGGCTGACATCGCTGGAGTCCTGACTCTGAGACAAGGACAACTGTCTAGACAGAGTGGCTCCAGCGATGTCAGCCTGGAGTTGGGACACATGCGGAGGATCATGGAGAACATGGAGTGGATGCAGGCGGAAAGAATGGCTGCCACGGCTGCCCACCAGCGAGATGTAGCTGGGTTCTTCCATGCCCTGCAGACCCTCATCATGGCATTGCCGCCACAAGGCCTGGCGCCGATGAATGCTGCTGCTGCTTCTACATCCACATCTCCGCCCCCTGATGTGTCAGTGACACACAGTGCTGCAGACAATCCACCTTCGGCCACTGATGTGTCACTGCCACACAGTGATGCAGACAAAACAACACCACCCACATGTGAGGCACATGAAACATCAGAGGACGAAGATGCGGATGATTCTGCCTTAGTGGTAAGAAGGAAGCGGTAGCATTCATCTCTGCCATATGGCCTGTTTCTGCTTGGTTCTGCCCTCTACATCATCACCTTCCACTGTCCCCCGATACACTCTGCGACACTCACCTTGGACCTCGACATGGACTGCCATATTCTGTTTGGTTACCAATAACACAGCAATCAGACTGCGGACTGAACTCTTCCTCTTCCGATGAACTTGTCATTCCCTAAAGGACTCTGGCTGGCCCTCCACAGGGCAACAATGAAAAGTGGGGTTTGCATGGCCCTGTACTGCTCCAGCTTCAACACTCCACTGAATGTGAATAAAACATTCAAATTCACACAGATGTGTCATGTCTATGATTATTCAAGTATGAAAGTATGGATGAATGTAGGGTCAGTGATTCCCCTTACGTCCATGTTGCTCATGTTGTGGGACTTGAGTCACAGGGTGCAACACTGCCGATTGCGGTCCGGGTGGCGCCGACACTACAACAGAGACACACACATTAGTTACTTTCTTGTCCAGCCAAGAACTGAACCACGCCCAGAGCCCCAGTCTATTTATTCACGACATACGCCAGCCAAGGCCACTCCGCTCACGCTTACAGGGGGGGACGACAAAGCTACATGTCCAAGGTCTTCCACATTGACTGAGGTAACCTGTTTGCGTCCACTGTCCACAACACTACAAACACCAGCAGTATATGTCCACATGGACATGTCTGTGCTCTGCATACTGAAGTCTGTCCAGCACATCACCGCCACACTTGGCATTGTGTACATTCTTATTGATGGGTCACTTGCCTCCTTCGCACAAACTTGGCTCCCACCTCTCCCCACATTCTGCAATTGTGTGGCAGAGGTGCCATGCGGTGGATGGTTTGTCTACATGGCTGGCCACGGTTACCACAGTTACTTGTGTTGTCGTGTCTGGTAGTTGGGCATGTTGATTGGCATGTTGTATGTGATTTTGTAACGTGTGCATTCCCACAGTTGTGAGTTGTATGATTGTGGAGTTGAGGTGTGTGGTGTGTTCAGTTGGTACTTACCGACGAGCAGTGCATTTCCATAGGTGCCATCCTCAAAGCGCTGGTTGGTGATGGACTTGCGGAAGAAGTAGGAATCATGCACACTGCCTGGGAAGTTTGCGACGACATTCATGAACAGGCCCCGGTGATCCACTTTTGCCTGCACATTGATGGAATGCGTGTGGTTTCTGTTGCGGTTATTGTGTGCAGTGTCGGCAGGGGGCATAAGTAGTACATGCGTGCAGTCAATTGACCCCAACACGTGCGGGAAGCCAGCTATGGCGTAGTTCCCTTAATTGGTCTCCAGCTGTTCCTGCACAGTGTGGGGGAAGCGAAGGTGCAGGGGTATCAAGCTGATACAAACGTGATGCTTACAGGTATGATAAATCCTGCATAATAAGACCATAACAGAAGTTCGTGTGTTCGTAACCTTCCTTTTCTTTCCTACAAAGGTTACAACCACACGAACTTCTGTTACGGTCTTTTTATGCAGGATTTATCATGCCTGTTAGCATTCCGGTTTGTCAAAGTGCAATACACTGTACCAGATTACGTTTGTGACTATACGGACGCTTGACCATTGACAAATTCTCAAGCAACCAATCAATAACCGATATAGACACTCATGTAGCTACTCACCAACCCATGCATTCAGTAAGACACATTTAATCACTCACTTATACAGTCAGTCACGCACCTACTAAATCATCCATCCAGACACTTATACACCCACTCATTCTTCAATACACCTTGGCATATATATAAAACATATTTAAACTTTACAGAAACACACATTTATCCAACAGGTTTCTGAATACTGACTTTCGGAATATGGAATTGTATTGGGGAGTTCCCGCAGCATATGCAGTTAATTGAATCCACACGTTTCCCTGATGAAGTTCCCCGTTGGGAATGGAACGCGTTGGCTGAGCTTTTCGTATTGTTGATTTATGTATTTGTAATGAAGAACTGTTTTTACACTACTGTTGACTACTGGACTTCATGACCTGGCGCACACCCATTTCAGTAACTACAATCTTCGATCTGGAGCACAGAGGCGTCAAGTAACGGCTGGCGTTGGGGTTGGTTGCGCAGGAACACTACGAATTAGAACTGGCGTGTGGTGCGGATACAGGGGTCCGCCGTTGCTTTTGTGGACATGCATCCAAGACATGTGTGAGGAAGTTTGATAGGGCTCGCTGTGAGACTCCTCTGACTCTGGCAGTTGTTGGTTGGAAGGTACCAGAGGCCAACAGGTGCAGCACAGCCAGCAGCTTTGTCTGCGGAGGGATGTTGGTTCTCCGCTGTGTTGGTACCGTCAGCCTGTGGGCAATGTGGGTCAGGATGCGGAGGATGGTTGTCCTTTTGAGCCTGTAGTGGGCAATAGCATCCTCTGGCGTTGAGTGTTTGAGGCTGGTGCGTTTTAGGAACGTCCGCTGTCTTCTTCTGCGCTGCCTAGGTGGTAGTCCGGGGGGGGGTCCTGGGGTGGTGGCGGTGGGTGTTGTGGCCCTCTTGGGTCTCCAAGCTGCATGATCATTGGCTCCATGGCATCTGTTGGTCTTCAGATGTGGCTCTGGGCTGGGCTCCCTTTCTACTGCAGGTTGTCGTCCTGCTTTACACCAGTAATAGGCAGGTGTTAAATCCCTGCTGCTAACGCGCCTTATCGCCTGTTTTTGGAGCGCTTCGCCGATCTGGCTGGTCGTTGAGAATATCGCGAAGTGGTGTTTTTGTGTGTTTTTGCACGGGAACGCCTACTCTGCATATCATTAGCGTTAGTTGTCGCTCTCATCTGTGGCGATGTTTTTTGCTGCAGCTATCGCTGGAAAACTGGCGATATCGGCAGTTTGCACCAGTTTGAGAATAGGGCGATAAATCTATTGCCACTTTTGCGGCGCTAAAGTGCCGATAAATCGGCAATAAGTCCATGAGAATATGCCCCTATGTGTCTTAGCTTCCAGGAATGGATTTCAGCCCCATGTTATAGAGCCTCGTTCTATTCAATGTGCTTTTTGTTGCGATTTGGGTTAATCAGAACATTGTTCTCGATGCTGGGCAGCAACTGGGGTCACAGGTCAAGCCCGGTATAGAAATCATTGTGCGATTTTTCCAATGACGGGCGTACTTTGTCTCCTTTTATAAGGTTATAAGTTTATGCAGCACGCTCTTATTTTATGCTTATTGTGTTTTATTTTATTGGGGCAGTTTTTGCTGAGGGTTGGCACCATATTCTGGTATTCAAATAAGCACACTGGCTTTCTAACTAGATATGCCCCCGACATTGGCTGATGACATAGCCTTTCTGTGTGCAGTTTAAAAGTCTTAAAAGGGTATCACTCACGACAATGCAGGCTTAACATGTATTTTGCCGCTATATGTATAACGTTTTGTTGCACTATGCCTTTCATATTTTTTAGTGATTCAATGTTTCACTATCCACAACTGTGTTTTACTCTGTATCATGATACTGCTTTAGCATTGTAAGATGTGTTCCAAACTGCTTTGCACAATAGGATAAGTTATCTTCTATGTCTACTATGCCTAAGAGTGGGAAGGGCTATAAATACCTGTATGTGCATGGCGCCATTTAGATTGATAAAGGCTGCTGCGCTGCCGAAACGCGTCTCTCTAGCCGCGGGGTCGTGGGAGACCCGAGATAATAAAGAAGCCCTATACCTACAGCCTCGAGTACGTGCCTTCATCTTTGTTGGAGCAGGATGTTTTGTTGATATATATATACATATATATATATATATATATATATATATATGTATATTCACTGAAAAAACCATAGGTTTCAGGGACGTTATAGTTAGAAATTTGCATTTAAAAAACCTTTAAAATTCACTGAAAAAACCATAGGTTTCAGGGACGTTATAGTTAGAAATTAGCATTTAAAAAACCTTAGAAAGTCACTGAAAAAACCACAGGTTTCAGGGACGTTATAGTTAGTTGGACATTTCACTCGTACAAAACCAGAGAAATTCCCCGTTATAGTTAGTTCAGCTAACTATAACTCGCGCCCGCAATGCACTGCTGATGACATCACATATTACATCATTCATGACATGGTCAGTGACATCACTGATGACATCACTGATGACATCTCAAATGACATCACTGATGACATCATCCAGTGACTGTGTGTTTCTGTAAAGTTTAAATATGTTTTATATATATGCCAAGGTGTATTGAAGAATGAGTGGGTGTATAAGTGTCTGGATGGATGATTTAGTAGGTGCGTGACTGACTGTATAAGTGAGTGATTAAATGTGTCTTACTGAATGCATGGGTTGGTGAGTAGCTACATGAGTGTCTATATCGGTTATTGATTGGTTGCTTGAGAATTTGTATGGGAGACTGTGTGTGTGTGTGGGTGGGTGGGAGGAATGTGACTCTGTGCATAGATGTGTGAGTGGTTGATTCACTGGGTGTATGGGTTCAAGAGTGCATGTGGAAACAGCTGTATGGGTGGGTGAGTGTGTGTATGGGTGTGTTGGTGAGTGAATGGATGTCTCAGTGGTACATGTCCAAGTAACTACATAGGGAAAAGGCAGTGTATGTGAGAGTTGGAGTATAAATGACTATACGTGAGAGTCAGTGATTGTGAGAGTGGCTGTATGGATGAGTGTGTACTTGTATCAGTGATTATATAAGAGAGTAAGTATGTGTTACTATCTGTATAGGTGAGTAAATGGGAGTGTGATTGATTCTTTGCATGACTGACTAGGTGTGTGAGTAACTCCATGGATGAGTGGCGGTGTGTGAGTGTCTGTATAGGTGTATGAGTGCATATGATAGTGTTGTATTGATGAGTGACTGCATGTATGAGTGATTGTATGGGTGAATGAGTGGATGTGTGTGTAGACCTAGGAATCAGTGAGTGCGCATGTAGTAACTGGTATTGGTGTGTCGATGGTTTCGAAAATGGTATTCTGTATTTTACAGTGGGTGTATCAAAGGTTATATTAGAGTGTGAGGAGGTGCATCAGATTTTCACGTGGATGATGTCATCAGTGATGTCATTTGAGATGTCATCAGTGATGTCACTGACCATGTCATGAATGATGTAATATGTGACGTCATCAGCAGTGCATTGCGGGGGCGCGAGTTATAGTTAGCTGAACTAACTATAACGGGGGAATTTCTCTGGTTTTGTACGAGTGAAATGTCCAACTAACTATAACGTCCCTGAAACCTGTGGTTTTTTCAGTGAATTCCAAAGGTTTTTTAAATGCAAATTTCTAACTATAACGTCCCTGAAGCCTACGGTTTTTTCAGTGAATTTCAAAGGTTTTTTAAATGCAAATTTCTAACTATAACGTCCCTGAAACCTATGGTTTTTTCAGTGAATTTCAAAGGTTTTTTAAATGCTAATTTCTAACTATGCCTACAAAGGTAGGACATGTGAAGAAAGAGGAAGAAAAGCGCACAAAGAAGCAAGACAAATGCAGAAAGAGGCAACAGAAGTCCAGAAAGACGAAGAAAAGTGCAAGAAGAAGCAAGAGATGTGCAGAAAGAGCCAACAAAGGAGCAGAAAGTCCTCCTGTGCCCCCAACTTTTTGCTGACGGGTACTGGTGGTAACTGACTCTGACTAACCGGCCCTAGAGCCAGTGCTATGCTAAAAGACACTTAGAATACAGTGAAAACACCTACATACACTAGGGAACACTATGCGTTGGGGTACCCCTGTGATTAGCATGACCTCCTCTGTATTTGCCATGAGTTAGTGCCTGGGTCATTGGATGAGTACATGGGTACTGACTGGATGATTAGAGTACTGCAAGGAGAGTGGATGGTGAATTTATAAACGCTTGTGTTTTGGCGGAGTGATTGGATAAGGACATGGAACTGGTTGGGTGATTGGAGGAGTGCATGGGTAGTGACAAGGAGATGGCTGGACTGCATCAGTAGTCCTCAGGGGATTGTAGCAGTGCATGTGTTAGTGCCTGCGTCATTGCATAAGTACATGGGTAGTGACTGGATGATTAGAGTACTGCAAGGAGAGTGCATGGTGAATCTATAAGTGCTTGGGTTTTGGCTGAGTGATTGGATAAGTACATGGTGCTGGCTGGGTGATTGGAGGAGTGCATGGGTAGTGACAAAGAGATGGCTGGGCTGCATCAGTAGTGCTCAGGGGATTGTAGCAGTGCATGTGTTAGTGCCTGGGTCATTGCATGAGTACATGGGTAGTGACTGGATGATTAGAGTACTGCAAGGAGAGTGCATGGTGAATCTATAAGTGCTTGTGTTTTGGCGAAGTGATTGGATAAGTACATGGTGCTCGCTGGGTGATTGGAGGAGTGCATGGTTAGTGACAGGGCGATGGCTGGACTGCATCAGTAGTGCTCGGGGTATTGTAGCAGTGCATGAGTTAGTGCATGGGTCATTGCATGAGTGCATGGGTACTGACTGGATTATTAGAGTAATGCAAGGAGAGTGCATGGTGAATTTATAAGTGCTTGGGTTTTGGCGGAGTGATTGGATAAGTACATGGTGCTCGCTGGGTGATAGGAGGAGTGCATGGGTAGTGACAGGGCGATGGCTGGACTGCATCAGTAGTGCTCAGAGTATTGTAGCAGTGCATGATTTAGTGCATGGGTCATTGCATGAGTGCATGGGTACTGACTGGATGATTAGAATACTGCAAGGAGAGTGCATGGTGAATTTATAAGTGCTTGGGTTTTGGCGGAGTGATTGGATAAGTACACACATGTCACATCAGGCCCGCCCCTCCCTTCACCACTGTGGAAACGGGCCCCCTGGCGGGTTTTAAGTTGGGGGATTAATTCCCCTTCAATCCTGAGGGTCCCTGTGGGCCAACTAGCCCACCAGGTACCTCCAGTAAGCGCCACAGAGCTGCGTTGCAGAGAGGTGGTCCAAGGCCACTCCCCTTTTAACACCTCTCTGCACGCAGCCCTGTGGCGCTTACTGGAGGTACCTAGTGGGCTAGTTGGACCCAAGGGACCCTCAGGATTCAAGGGGACTTAATCCCCCAACTTACAACGCGCCAGAGGGCCCGTTTGCGCAGTGGTGAAGGGAGGGGGTGGGGCCTGATGTGACAAGTGTGCAAACGCGCCCCGTGGCGCATTTTAAGTTGGGAGATTAAGTCCCCTTGAATCCTGAGGGTCCCTAAGGCCCAACTAGCCCACCAGGTACCTCCAGTAAGCACCACAGAGCTGCGTTGCAGAGAGGTGGTCCGAGACCACACCCCTTTTTACACCTCTCTGCAACGCAACTCTGTTGCACTTACTGAAGGTAATCACAACAAGGTCTGATCTCTATGAACAGTACATCAATGCTTTAAGATCTCTTAGGGGATTCTATCTCTTTATTAATGCCCCCTGCCCAGATCTATTCCTAATCGTCAATGATCTGGATTGTCCTGACTGTTCTCGTTTAAAAATCACCGTCAATAACCACCAGACAGTCGTGTTCACTTCATTGCTCAGAGTGAACCGAAAAAAACAACAAATAAATCATACCCAACAACGTAAAAAATGTGAGTAGGGTAAGAAAGCACCTCACGTGCGCAAACCTAAAGGGCTCCTGGATGGTACTCGCCAGTAGGCCCACGTTATCATCATCGGTTGCTTCCTTACCCAGAAAAGATAAAGAAAGAAAGAAAAAGGTGTGTGTGAACAATCCACCAAGGTGGAAGGTCAAAAACAGCAAGTTTATGTGACCCCTATCACTGAGACTGTAAAGTTCACTCAGTGTTTAGTTTTACCCCAAGCGTGCACAGAAAATTGGAGTTCCCAACATACTTAAAACGAGATAGCACTCACATACAACACTCTTTATTCACTGTTGTGAGTGTCCTCAATTTAAAAACAAGGCGAACATTTGGCCATTATTTTTGTCACAAGCCAACATGTTTCGTTGCCAAACCCGTCAAGGCAACTTCATCAGGGCTGCTGGGGCATCAGTCCTCACCTCAGTCCTTTTCACACCCAATCTGTGGTTATTGACAGTGATAAAAAGAGAAATGTACCAATCACAAACACTCCTTTCAACCATAGGACCTCAATCTAAAACCAACCACTATATAAGTTTTATTTTCATATAGTTACCGAGGGGTTGCTCATGTCCAGCGTACCTACAACCACCTCTCATTCGGAACCATGCGCCACTGGGTCGCGTTCCATTCACAAGATCGCACTTGTCGATCTATTCCTGTAAATGTATATCATAGGTTATACTAGCCGCAATCCCTCTTAGGCAAACACAAAGTTTAATATTTCATATATCGCCCACGGCAAGTGCCCCGTATCCACTCATTCCTCTGTTAATTATGCACTCACAGTGGCCCATGCTTTTGTCAACCCATAGGTGGTATCTCTGATAGTAATTAGAGACTCAATCGCGTTTACGTAGAACATTTCGTAAATGCGTGCTTATTCTTACTCCAAACAATGCGCTGTATCTGGATTTAAATGAGTTTAAATGTGCTGGGCAACGCAACCCATTACGCTTATGATGCCGCCTCTCAGATCTAAGCCGCAGCACCCACCGCTACATGCCTCTTTGATCTCCCGGGCCCCCCCGCTGGAACCTCCTTACCGCCAGGGGTGGTATCTCTGATAGTAATTAGAGACTCAATGGCGTTTACATAAAACATTTCGTAGGTACGTGCTTATTCTTACTCCAAACGATGCGCTGCATCTGAGTTTAAATGTACTGACCAGCGTAACCCATTGCGCTTAAGATGCCGCCTCTCAGACCTAGACCACGGCACCCACCGCTACATGCCTCTTTGATCTCCCGGGCCCCCCACTGGAACCTCCTTACCGCCAGGATCTCCTGTCACTGCCTGCAATCGTCCATCCCGTTCTCCCCGCACTGACTCTGCCGGTATTTCTAAAGCATGCCGGTTACCACGTGCTGCATGTAGAACGCTCGAAAATGCATGCACCAACGTGGCGGCCATCTTGGCATGCCAATAATGCAGACCCTCGCTGTAAATAAGGTTCTAACAAACTGCTGCAATTCTTTCTAGCAGCAACAGATAATTTGGTGTAATTCAATCCGTTCTTTCATACAAGTGCAGCGCCCGAAACAATATGTGCACCAGCACGGCAGCCCACTTTAGCATATCCAAAAAACGGACACTCAATTATTGAAAAGGCATAAAATGTTCAGATATACTACTACAATTCTTTTAATATAACATCATGGTGTTACATATATTTGAATTCATTTCCTTAATGTCAGTCCTCCTATACTCATGGTGTCTACATTGACAGCAATATCAACATAGATCAAAACAGCGGCCATCTTGACCAGCTCATAGTCTTATTCTCCTTTCTTTTTCATATGAAAAGCACTCCTTTGCTAAAAAAATGGGACAGCTTAAACTCAAAATTTTATTAAGACGCTATATATCATAGCCCCCTATATTTCGGACAATTCTCCATTCATTATTCGCATCCTTATTCTATAATTGGAGGTCTTTGGGGACTCATATTCTCATTTACAGTGTCCACAATGCACAGCTACTTCCAGGGCAAACAACAATTAATGGGCCACTGACTACGGTCACTTCACTGACCAATCTTATTCCATTCAATAAAATCGTTTAGCCCATGGCGATCTACTCGCTCTGTAAAAATCCACCTTGCCTCCTTCCTAGCCAAGATCGCATCGATGTTGTGCCTTTCCCCAACTACCCTTTCCAGAACCGTCCATCTCAGATCCCTGAGATCATGTTTAAATTCACGGAAGTGTTGGACCAGCCGGCTAGTATAGATTGCGGCTAGTATAACCTATGATATACATTTACAGGAATAGATCGACAAGTGCGATCTTGTGAATGGAACGCGACCCAGTGGCGCATGGTTCCGAATGAGAGGTGGTTGTAGGTACGCTGGACACGAGCAACCCCTCGGTAACTATATGAAAATAAAACATATATAGTGGTTGGTTTTAGATTGAGGTCCTATGGTTGAAAGGAGTGTTTGTGATTGGTACATTTCTCTTTTTATCACTGTCAATAACCACAGATTGGGTGTGAAAAGGACTGAGGTGAGGACTGATGCCCCAGCAGCCCTGATGAAGTTGCCTTGACGGGTTTGGCAACGAAACATGTTGGCTTGTGACAAAAAATAATGGCCAAATGTTCGCCTTGTTTTTAAATTGAGGACACTCACAACAGTGAATAAAGAGTGTTGTATGTGAGTGCTATCTCGTTTTAAGTATGTTGGGAACTCTAGTTTTCTGTGCACGCTTGGGGTAAAACTAAACACTGAGTGAACTTTACAGTCTCAGTGATAGGGGTCACATAAACTTGCTGTTTTTGACCTTCCACCTCGGTGGATTGTTCACACACACCTTTTTCTTTCTTTCTTTATCTTTTCTGGGTAAGGAAGCAACCGATGATGATAACGTGGGCCTACTGGCGAGTACCATCCAGGAGCCCTTTGGGTTTGCGCACGTGAGGTGCTTTCTTACCCTACTCACATTTTTTACGTTGTTGGGTATGATTTATTTGTTGTTTTTTTCGGTTCACTCTGAGCAATGAAGTGAACACGACTGTCTGGTGGTTATTGACGGTGATTTTTTTAAATGAGAACAGTCAGGACAATCCAGATCATTGACGATTAGGAATAGATCTGGGCAGGGGGCATTAATAAAGAGATAGAATCCCCTAAGAGATCTTAAAGCATTGATGTACTGTTCATAGAGATCAGACCTTGTTGTGATTATAATTGATTGAGTGGGGGGCGGTCTGATTCTCTTCTTTCCCCCTTATGCTCCGTTTGTTGGTATATTTGTGTACGGCGGCTCAGCCGTGAGAGCATTTTCGAAGTTTATTTGAGGGATGTACCTTTCATGAATAGGTGAGCGTAGGACAATTTCAATCTATATTTTTTACCCGTGTAGTTGAGGATACCGACAGGGTTATAAGGTAGGAGTCAGTGAGCAGTGTTGTTGCCAAAGTGACATGGCTAATAACTGCCTAGCATTTACTGATGAACAAATTGCTTTGATTCTCTCGGGCCCCTCACTGTTTCCTGAAACCCCGTTAGCTAGTGACACAACAGCTAGAGAAGAATGGGAGAAGTTAACCAACACCAAGAAACGTCAGATTAGGATTGCCCTACACGGGGCATTAATGACCGAGTACCTCCGGGCAGGCGCAGCACCGCCAAGCTTGCTTGTGAGGATCGAACCTAAGATCTTTCTTGAGGACAAAAAGTTCTGAGTGGACTGGAGCTATATAGCCAATAAGTGCACACGAGATTGGTTAATTTTAATTATTAATACTGCAAAGAGACTCAGTGAGGAGCTTTTAAAAGAGATTTGCGAATTAGAAGAAGTAATCAAAGCTGATACAACAATTCAGGATGTGAAGGAACAGCTGGAACGTATCCAGACTGATTTAGCCGACTACAAAACCTATATGATTAATCAAAAGATCAAGGGTTTAAGAAGGAACCTGGAGCGATTCACACACGAGTGGGCTGTTCCATACGTGGAGGACAAGTACTACCAGGCAGGGGAACAACAACAGGCCCAGAGATTTCAAAGAGGGGGGTCCAGACAAACAAAAAGAACACCCTACAATTGGACATTCGATAACACGAGTAGCGAAGAGGAGGAGGTAGCTGAACAACCCTCGACATCTAATCAAAATAGGGTTAGGTTTACAGCACCGAATAGAGCGGCAGAAGACTTGGGGGCCCTTCTGAGGTCTTTTTTGGGTCAGGGCCTGAGAGGAAACAGGGGAGGAGGTTTACAGAGAGGCAGAGGCAGAGGGAGAGCCAACCAAGGGCAACAGGTGTGGCAGGCGTACTCACCCCGAATAACACGCAGCAGGGGCAGGACATTCCAGCAACCTACGCTATAAATAGTGTTGATGATGCTGATAACTCTCAGTCATGTATAGTTGGAGATATTATAGTGAATCTCTCTGACTATGTACTTTCCACAGAAGAAGAAAGGGTTCTGAATAAGGGGTTAGGATTTGTTCCTACACCAAAACATGATACTTTTAAGTGCAGAACTGAATTACATGAACTGATGAGGAAGATTAAGATTCAAAAAAATTTTGCGAATCAGGAAATTCAATCTCCTTCAGTGTTCTCCACGAAATTGCATCGTCCATCCCGTTTTTGTCCCCCGAGCTCAGGAGTAGGTCCTGAAGTGGCTGTTTTTGAAGAACGTGTCTTCAAGGATATCGAAGCTCTGGAAGAGCAACACGACACAGCAGGCCCCTGTAATATGACCAAAAGTGATTGGCTTGCAGTAAAATCCCTCCAAGATAACAAACTTATAACAATAAAACAGGCAGACAAGGGGGGTGCGGTGGTGATACTTAACACACAGGATTACGAAAAAGAGGTACTGAGATTACTTGAGGTGCGTACTAATTACCATCCAGTAGCACGTGATCCTACACCACAACTCCAAGAGACGATGGGGCACTGGTGGCGGACGCTAGGGAGAAGAAGTGGATAACTAACAAGGAAGCTGACTTCCTTGTTAATGTAAGACCCAGGATGCCGGCGTTTTACACCTTGCCGAAGATCCACAAAGCCCAGCGTCCGCCACCAGGACGCCCGATCGTCTCGGGAATTCAATCAGTACTGGAGCCCTTGTCCCAGTTCGCGGACTTCTTCCTCAGGGAATCTTTCATCACCCAACCGTCATTCGTGCAGGACACCACAGACGTGTTGAACATTTTGAGGACTGTGGAGTACAACCCTACTACCCAATTACTGGTTACAATTGACATAGAATCGTTGTATACCAGTATACCCCAAGATGCCACGCTGGTGGCAGCAGCGCGCGCTCTTGGTGGTTTGGAATGGTTTTATGATGTACCCCAAACATTTGTATTGCAGTGTATAGAACTTGCACTTACAAAGAATTTTTTTGCATATAAAGATCAGGTGTATCTTCAGGTGTCAGGGACATCGATGGGGGCGACATTCGCCCCGAGTCTGGCCTGCATCTATGTGGGCCAGTTCGAGGAGAATGTCGTCCACCATTCGTCTAACCCCTTCAGGGAGAATCTTTCTCTCTGGAGGCGGTTTATAGACGATGTCCTCTGTATATGGACTAGATCAGAGGACAGACTTCGAGAATTTTTAACCTGGCTTAACAATCAAGATGACTGTCTCCGCTTTACGTGGAGTATAAGCAAAGATACCGCTGTCTATTTGGACATAGACATAAAAGCAGAAAACAATGGGCTTACGACTACTGTGCATCAAAAACCGACAGATCGGAATTCGTTGCTACACTATAGATCATTTCATCCTCGTGCCCTCCGGGATAATTTACCGGTTGGGCAATTTTTGAGATACCGAAGGAATTGCTCCTCAACGGATTCGTTTGTGGAGCAATCAGAAGATCTTGTGGTAAAACTGCAGGATAGAGGTTATCCCAACAATGTGATCAGGAAGGCCCGCAAACGTGCCTTGAATACCCCTCGTGAGGCACTATTGGAAAGGGTCAATAAAAAGAGGGATGAGTGTGTGCCGGTGGTCACAACTTTTGACCCCCTCTCTACTCAAATTCGCCAAATTATCCGCAAGCATTGGTCCTTGTTGGACAGTGGGGACAGGAAGATTCCTCCCCCAAGATTTGCATTTAAGAGAGCCCCCAATCTCAAAGACAAGTTGGTACATGCTCGCCCCATCCAACAACCCAAAGAGTCTAACCTGCCCACCGGACATTTTAGATGCGGTGGTTGCTCGGTGTGTGGACTGACAGAACCGACCAAAAGTGTGATGTTGAGGAGCGGTAAAATCTGGTTTTTGAACAAGTTCAGTAATTGCAACACCACACACGTGATCTATAGGATCACATGTGTGTGTGGGTTGCACTATATAGGGCTTACCAGTCGAAAGGTAAAAGTGCGAATTCAAGAGCATTTGAGTACCTTGAAAATTGGAAAACTAACTACCCGGCTGGTCCAACACTTCCGTGAATTTAAACATGATCTCAGGGATCTGAGATGGACGGTTCTGGAAAGGGTAGTTGGGGAAAGGCACAACATCGATGCGATCTTGGCTAGGAAGGAGGCAAGGTGGATTTTTACAGAGCGAGTAGATCGCCATGGGCTAAACGATTTTATTGAATGGAATAAGATTGGTCAGTGAAGTGACCGTAGTCATTGGCCCATTAATTGTTGTTTGCCCTGGAAGTAGCTGTGCATTGTGGACACTGTAAATGAGAATATGAGTCCCCAAAGACCTCCAATTATAGAATAAGGATGCGAATAATGAATGGAGAATTTTCCGAAATATATGGGGGCTATGATATATAGCGTCTTAATAAAATTTTGAGTTTAAGCTGTCCCATTTTTTTAGCGAAGGAGTGCTTTTCATATGAAAAAAGAAAGGAGAATAAAAGACTATGAGCTGGTCAAGATGGCCGCCATTTTGATCTATGTTGATAGTGCTGTCAATGTAGACCCCATGAGTATAGGAGGACTGACATTAAGGAAATGAATTCAAATATATGTAACACCATGATGTTATATTAAAAGAATTGTAGTAGTATATCTGAACATTTTATGCCTTTTCAATAATTGAGTGTCCGTTTTTTGGATATGCTAAAGTGGGCTGCTGTGCTGGTGCACATATTTTTACGGGCGCTGCACTTGTATGAAAGAACGGTTTGAATTACACCAAATTATCTGTTGCTGCTAGAAAGAATTGCAGCAGTTTGTTAGAACCTTATTTACAGCGAGGGTCTGCATTATTGGCATGCCAAGATGGCCGCCACGTTAGTGCACGCATTTTTGAGCGTTCTACATGCAGCACGTGGTAACCGGCATGCTTTAGAAATACCGGCAGAGTCAGTGCGGGGAGAACGGGATGGACGATTGCAGGCAGTGACAGGAGATCCTGTCGGTAAGGAGGTTCCAGTGGGGGGCCCGGGAGATCAAAGAGGCATGTAGCGGTGGGTGCCGTGGTCTAGGTCTGAGAGGCGGCATCTTAAGCGCAATGGGTTACGCTGGTCAGTACATTTAAACTCAGATGCAGCGCATCGTTTGGAGTAAGAATAAGCACGTACCTACGAAATGTTTTATGTAAACGCCATTGAGTCTCTAATTACTATCAGAGATACCACTCCTGGCGGTAAGGAGGTTCCAGCGGGGGGGCCCGGGAGATCAAAGAGGCATGTAGTGGTGGGTGCCGCGGCTTCGATCTGAGAGGCGGCATCATAAGCGTAATGGATTGGTTGCCCAGCACATTTAAACCCATTTAAATCCAGATACAGCGCATTGTTTGGAGTAAGAATAAGCACGCATTTACGAAATGTTCTACGTAAACGCGATTGAGTCTCTAATTACTATCAGAGATACCACCTATGGGTTGACAAATAGTTTTGTCTGTCTATGCTGTCTTTGGAGAGTCTCCATTTATGCTCCAAGGATCAGCACTTTCTTTTCTTTAACTTTAGATCTAATGTATACCATTTTTCTGATCGGGGTTTGTTGACTGATTTTCTATTACGTTTGGGGGCGCAATGGTTAAGTGATTTCTCGATCTCTTGTTGTAAATGTGCAGCTGATGTGTGAGCAGATTTGCAGTGGAGTGTGGCGGGATCATAGTGGATGAAATGAGTGGAGAATGATTCCTGGGTGACTAAATTCCAGGCTCTTTCACCTGATTGATGTGTTGTTACAGTCTTAGATTGCTTGTTTGGTAGGCTGACTGAAAAGGAGATTAAAAAGTGATCTATCCAGGGGAGTGGTTTTACCTCATGAATGTTAATAGTTTTTATATTGGAGAACAGTAGATCTAAGGTGTGTCCGGCTACGTGGGTTGGTTCAGAGATCCATTGCGTTAGTTGCATTATTGCCATATCATTTTCCAGGTGACTAACCCCTGGATTAGCAGCGTTTTCATAATGGAGATTAGAGTCCCCTATAACCAGGAACTGGTTTTGTTTTAGGCAGAGGGGGAGAAGTTGTGAGAGTATGTTAGTGCTTAGATCGGGATAAAAGCCAGAGGGGTTGTGGACAACTGCCCCTCCCAGCAGTAGGTGATCTCCCTCAGAAACTGAGAAAGCTAAGATCTCGAGTGTGCTTATTTGGGTAGTTGTAGTGGTTGTGCAGGAGAGGTGTTCTTTAAATAAGATGGCTGTGCCCCTGCCTTTTTTGCCCTTTCTGTTCTGTTTTAAAATTTTAGAGCCGAGTGGTAGGGCAGGGACAATGTCAGGCATGTTATTGTCATCAAGCCAAGTTTCTGTGACAAAAGCCAAATCTGGGCTTAGGTCATCAAGTGTTTCCAAAGATCTCAATGCTATGTTTTGGGAGTGATCTAGAATTAAAGTAAATGCAATTCAGGGCTAGGTTACTGGAGTGATGGTTTATATCTGTCTTTATGGGTGTAGAGTGAAACTCTTGACTTCCCTATTTACAGTCAAGGCAAGTGAATGGTCCCTCCAACTCAACAGGGGATGATTTCAAATGGCACATGGTTTTATGCTCACTTGCCAAGTCAAGGAGCTTATCTCTAGAGTAGGAGAGGGGGTTTTTCCTTTTAAAATCTTCTTTGACGCAAGTTTGCCTTTATTATACTCCACTGTCAACCCATAGTTACACAGCAGTGACAGAACATGGTTAAGTTTAACTTTATGGTCACTACTATCCTTCCCTATTACAAGGATATCATCTTGGAATATTAGCACATAGTCCAACTTACCAAAGATTTTGTACAAGAAGCGCTGGAAAACAGCAGCCGCAGAGGCTAAACCAAAAGGCATTCTCATGTATTGAAAACATCCTACGTGAGAGATGAACGCAGTAAGTTCTTTATTCTCTTCACACAAGGGAATTTGGTGGTACGATAAGTCAATGGTGGAAAAGACTTCCATACCTCTGATTTTAGTTAACATTTCACTGATTTTGGGAAGGGGAATTGGTCCACTAAAATGTTGCTATTAAGATAGTGCAGGGTCAATGCACAATCGGATTTTTCCATTAGCTTTCCTAGCAACAACCAACAGAGAAATCCACTCTGCAGATGCTATCGGTTCCACAACACCATCCTTAACTAGCCTCCCCAATTCCTCCTCTACCTTATCTCTAATTGACATGGGAACACTTCAAAGTTTATGAATTTTGGGAAAAGCATTAGGTTTTAGAACAATATTGTGTTCAAATCCATTCAATCTGCCAAGTTTCCCGAAAAAACTCTTGGAAACTCCTCACAAATTTCTTTTCCCCAAACACTCACCCTCATCCAACACTAACACCCATTCAATGCCATTGCGATCCAAAATAATGTTAAGCTTTCTCTGGTGCTTCCAACCTAGGACTGAGGAACCTTTCTTTGAGACGCACATTTTGCAAAAAGCCTTTCTGTTCTTAAATCTAAAAATAAGATTCCTATAACCTAACAATTCAATAGATTCTCCGGTGTAGCTCTCAGGAGCTATGTCTGCATCAACCAGATTTGGACCCAACTTTCCTACGAACTTGCTGGTCCATATGGATTAATTAACTATGGTCATGGGCGAACCAGAATCCACTGCAATACGTATATTAACACCTCCCATAGACATAGAACACATAGGTTTATTAGAATCATCATTACACAAAATGTTTAACCGCACCTTCTCTTTTAAATTTAAAACACTACTATCTTCTTCACAGTCGTCATCACTAGAAAAAACGGTTACACATTCTTCAATGCATTTTACTTTTCTTACATTTTTAGCATTGCAAATACAACTAAAATGTCCCTGTTTACCACAGTTAGTGCACTTTTGTTTAATGGGCGGACACTTTCTATCATTGGCCAAATGATACTTACTGTCGCATCGAAAACATTTAAGTTCTTTTTTACTTTTACCTGCATCTTTTTTATTGAAACTTTTACCTGACTTGAATACTTGGGTTTTGTTCGTTAGAACACTGGCAACAGTCTCTTGCTGCTCACTAAAAGTGACTATCTTTCTTAAGTGCTTTAGCACACCTGCCAGACATTTCAGCTTTCCTAGATACGGCTAGTACATCCTTCAAAGGATTATCTCCATTGATCTACAATCTTTCTTTAATAGACGCATCATAAGCATGCATCACCACCTGATCCCTAACCAACTCCTCTTGTATAACACCAAAACGACAATCTAAAGCAAGCTTTTTTAGAGCGGTTACACAATCATCAGTGGATTCACTCTTTTCTTGTTTCCTTTGAAAAAACTTGTAACGAGTAATGCCAATACAAACTTTTGGAGAAAAATAATTATCCAAATGTCTGATGGCCTCATTGAACACATTTTCATCACCAATGATGGTGTCTTTGTTCAATTGATTATAAATTCTTAAACCTTCTGGGCCTAATGAATGCAACAACAGACTTTTTTTTCTCTCCGCAGATAACTTATTGGCATGGTCAATAGTAATTAAGTAATTAACAAAATATTCCTTCCACTGCAGCCAAAGAACTGGTGGATCTCCAGGAACACACAAGAATTCTTTTGGTGGATTCACTGTAATGTTTGGTGTAGCAGTTGCCATTTTAGAGGGTTAGTGAAATGTAGTAGAAAAATATAATAAGCGTAACAAACCTCAGAAAAATGTCACGAGTTGCCCACTGAGGTTAAACCTAATTTAAATTGTATGTGCAGTGTGGATCTGTGAATAGAGGTTCTGGAGACAACAGAATAGAGTAAGAATCCTTGCAAATCCACAAAACAAACGCTGAGTAAAATAAATGTAACAACAACAAAAAATGTAAAGCTGTGCGAATCAGTGTGTGGGATTCCAATATAAGCTGATTACATTCGCATATTCCACAACGATAAGAAGAAATTCCAGTCAAGCTGAGCGAATCAGCGCGTAAGATACCAATTTAATGCTGAATGGCCTTATGAAAAAACACCAAAAATATAGAAACTTGAGAAGGAATAATAACCAGTAACAGAAATCGACACTGCAGAACCAAAACAGAGACAAAGCAAGGCTATGATGAAGCGCTGTGCGAATCAGCATATGAAACGACACGTGATCGCACAAAATTATTTCGGAGCTAAAGCAGAAGCGTCCCAGTTGCTAAGCAACATTTGCTCGGAGCTTCCAAAATGGGCAGCAGTACGCCGCGACGTAAGTGAGGTCTCTTGGAGCTTGACAAGCATTCAAGTTGCTATGTAACGCTTGCTCGGGACATTTACATGGTCCGCGGCACGTCATGACGTTCGTGAAGTAACTGGAACCAACCGCTTGCCTGGCCTCCGGGTCTTTGGAACAAGAGCTTGCCCAGCCTGCGGGTCAAGAAACTGACAAATAATACCAGGCCCCAACCAATAAGCAAGTGAAAGGCCAGTTTATCCAATGGCAGCACACAACCCTCGTCCAATAAGGATACAATGCGGAACGGCTCAACAAATAACCAATAGGCAAAGGGAAAAAAAGGGAGAGAAAATGTCAAACGGCCAGTAAAATAAAGTTACAGTTGAAGGACAACAAAACCTCATGTGACCACGGGATCCTTAGCCAGGCAATTTCTTTCATGAGACATCGAACAGCGAAATCCTCAGAATAAGAATACGGAGCACAAGGCTGGCAGCAGGCAAGGATGATGCCAGGTCACGATGAACACGATGCGGAGACACAAAGGCTGCGTGGGTCCCTTCTGTGTAGTAAAGACACTACACAAAAAGGTAAGTTTCAGAGTCTTTAATAACGACCAGACGTGAAGCAGGACCGTCAGCTGCAACATCAACTGTCAACTGCCGGTCCTGCCAGCGCACTCCAGGTCTCCAAGGAGACACGATATTGTTAAGTACAGCACATTCTAAATCAAGCATTACACTAATAACAAAATGGTTAAACCTACGCCATAAGGGCTACACTACACATACCTAAGGTTATATAAAAAATTCCTATCTCAGATAAGATATAATATAAATGCCCTGCCAATTGCCCATTTGTCAGTAGAGGTCCTTTGCCCCAGATTATCCCGCAATATACTTTCAGAAGGTCTTCAGGCTGTTGTGATGCTGCTGCATTCCACTCTGCACCGAAAGCTAATACTGAGCCACGTCTGGGAGGAGAGAAGATACCTCCGATGCATGTTTTCCTTGCGAGGGAACACTTGCTCCCAACTCCTGAAAGTTACTGTTTTACTGTAAACAGGTATCAATGAATCAGGGTTGCTAAAGCACAGCTACTCACCCGTGAGGGTCTCAAGGTGCCAGGGAGGGGGAAGGGCGCAGCTCCATTAAGTGCTGGGATCATCCGAAGAGCCAGGTCTGGAGGTCCTTCATGAACTGGAGCAGTGTAGAGACTTGCCGGAGGTGGAGGTCGTTCCAGGCTTTGGCTGCAAGGTAGGGGAAGGACTTTCCCCCCGTTCTGGTCTTGTAGATGCGTGGGATGGTGGCTAGAGAGAGGTCAGCTGATCGGAGGAGCCTTTTGGGTGCGTGGAAGGAGAGGTGATTGTTTAGGTATGCTGGTCTGCTGTTTTGGAGGTCCTTGTATGTGTGAGTGAGGAGCTTGAAGGTTATTCTTCTTTTGATGGGGAGCCAGTGGAGGTCACGGAGGTGTTGGGTGATGTAGTTGTGACGGGGACGTCTAGGATCAGTCTGGCTGTGGCGTTTTGGACGGTCTGGAGTTTTTGAAGTATTTTCTTGTTGATTCTGGCATAGAGGGCGTTGCCGTAGTCTAGCCTGCTACTGATGTGGGCATGCGTGACCGTTTTTCTGGATTCGGAAGGGATCCATCTGAACATTTTACGGAGTATGCAGAGGGTGTTGAAGCAGGCAGAGGATACGGCGTTTCATCGTGTGTGATGAGTCAAGTATGATGCTGAGGTTTCGTGCATGGTCCGTCGGGGTGGGGGGTTTCGGATGGCGTGGGGCCACCAGGTGTCATTCCACGTGGAGGGGGTGGAGCCAAGGATGAGGACTTCTGTTTTCTCGGAGTTGAGTTTCAGGCAGCTCTTCTTCATCCAGGTGGCGATGGCTTTCATCCCTTCTTGGAAGTTGTGCCTGGTGATGTTGGGTGCTTTGGTGAGGGAGAGGATGAGCTGGGTGTCATCGGCATAGGAGACAATGTTGAGCCCGTGGTTTTTGACGATGGTTGCGAGGGGGGCCATGTTGATGTTGAAGAGGGTGGGGCTGAAGAAGGATCCCTGGGGCACTCCAAATCTGGTCTCTGTTGGTTCCGAGAGGTAGGGCGGGAGTGTGACTCTCTGGGTTCTGCCTATGAGAAATGATCGTGTCCCGTCAAGGGCCTTTAAGCGGAGGCCGACGTCATGGATTCTGGTGACTAGTTTGTGGTGGGAGATGGTGTCGAAGGCAGCTGAGAGGTCCAGGAGGATGAGGGCTGCAGTTTGGCCCTGGCGAGGAGGGAGCGGATGTCGTCGGTGGCGGTGAGTAGGGCGGTCTCAGTGCTGTGGTTGCTGTGGAATCCAGATAGGGAGATGTCCAGGAAGTTGTTGGCTTTGGTGAAGTTTGCTAGCTGGGTGTTGACAGCCTTTTCGATGACCTTGGCTGCAAATGGAAGCAGGGAGATGGGCCTGAAATTCTTGAGGTATGCCATGTGTTGAGTCTTGAGGTGTGCAGTGCGTTGAGTCTCCTTTTAAAGTAGGGGAGAGGATGTGGCCTAACGGCCAGAGCGGTCGGCATCGGAGCTGGGGAACCGGGACTCCTAACATCCTGTGATAGTGGGCAAATCACTTAATCTCCCCGTGTAAAACTCTAAAGTTTCACCAGACATTACTGTCCAAGAGACCATTGGGACAATGATACCTGTAGGATATAACAATGGATAACGAAAGTGACAACATAATGAAATAAAATACGAGCATTCTGGAAAGACTATTTTCATAAAACTTTGGTTGTGATTAAACTATTAGCCACAGCCTTAAAGTGAAGAGGTGCATAGGTGCCATTTACTTACAAAGTTAAACAGGAGTTGAAGGGGAGAACCTGCCAAGCCAAATGCATCTTTAGAAACACGTGTTAACCTTTAGTGATGCTAATGAGGATAAATGTGAACCCCTGCAGTGAAGTGGCTCTAAGCCATCAAGGGAGCAGCTCCAAAGCATTTGATATGGTCTGGTCCACCCTGATATCACCAGATTGACTCTAAGGTCAGTCCACCCAATCCAATTGGTTGTAAAAGATAGACATAAGGGGTGCAGTTGGCCCCTCATACTTCTGGACATTGATGCTACTGCATCTGAAACACCTACGATAGCTACATCCCCTGCACCTGAATATCTGCTTGTTCTTGCCCTTGATTTGACCCTGTGTGCCCTGTTTGGAAGGCGGCTGACTCAAGTTGTGCACTTAGCTTATGAGCTAGGCTGGAAGCCATCTTGTGCTTGATTTGATCTTCGTGTGGCCTGAACTGAAGTTGGCTAATCTAAATTGTGCACTCTGCCCGTAAGCAGATAGGTGTCACCTTGTGTTCGATATGATCTTTGGGTGCCTTATGCAGAAGCTGGCTCGCCAGATTAGCACGCTCAGTCTGTGTATCCATCTGAATATCACATTGGGCTTTTTTTGCCCTTCAGGTGACCTAGGCTGAAGCTGGCTGCCCCAAGTGGCACTCTCAATCTTGCGCTTGATCTTAAGTATGGGTGGCGTGGTCTGAGGTGAGATGAACCAATTGCCACACTCAGGGCCAGATTTACTTACCTTTCACGCAATACAGTGCAGAAAGGCAGCTTGCTGCATTGCGTGAAGGGAGAGAGAAGAAATGCACCATATCTACTGAGATATGTTGCACGTCTGCTCTCCCATAGCCCTGGCGCACTTCAGGCAGCCTAGTCACAACGCAGGCACCCTTGTACGATGGTGCAAGGGGAGCCTGTGTTACAAGGAGAATTGTTTTTTTGCAGGTGGGATACCTTCCTACACAAAAACAATTCTTTGAGTCATTTTCCTCTTTCTATGGGTGCCATACAATGCAGAACACACAGAAAGACAAAATAACAAGGAGATAAAAATATTTTTCTCCTTGTTACGCCATCCTCTGGGAAGCATAGAGAGTTCACACAATCCCAGGTTTAAAAATCTTTGTTAATCTGGGATTGCGTGAAATCCATGGGCGGATGCATGGGAACGGCCATGCTCCACCCATGGAATGCCACCCAAAACGAGTTGTAACGCAATGCTGCGCAAGCTGCTGCGTTGCGTTACATTTCTTTACAAAGCCACGCATAGCAGCGCAAATCACCTCTTGCGTTGCTTTGTAAATATCTACTAGCATTTTGCGTGGTGGTGCATAGTACATCTGGCACCCAGTCTATAAGCCTGTGGATGTCGCCTTGCCTTTGACTTGACCTTTGGATGACCTAGGCAGAAGCAGGCTGAACCAAGCAGCGCGCTTTGCCTGTGAGCCACCGCTGCGTACCCCGCTCAGCCTGCAACTCCAGGCTCCATGTTGAGCTGACTTGCATCACTTCAGTGAGCTGTCACCGCCTGGCGCGAAGCAGCCCAAGGGCTAGTTATTGAAATCGCTACAAAATCTGCCAAGTTCACACAGGAATAAGCACAAATACTTCCCGCAGAAGGACAACGCGAAAACCGACAGGATCTTGACAGAAAATCGCATACTCTAATCAGTTTCACTGTGAAATGAAAAGGAACTCAAACAGTTGTTTAACAGGCTCTCTATTTCCAGGAATTTAGCCTCATATTTGCAGCTATATTTAGAAGTCCATTTCACACAACAAAATAAGCCCCGGGTTTGCTTTCCATCACTCCCTTTGCGCTTGGCTCAGCCTTCACCAGGGGTCAGAAACGCTGACACTGTTCTTGCTATTTCATGCTAAACTTCAATGTATGCGCAAAAATAGCAGGGCTTCCTGTTTTGGAAAGACAAGACAGCAGAGAAAACAAACTCATAAGCTGCTCATCCTTCCGGCCTAAATCACTGTCAAAAACGTTCAGCAGCAGGCAAGTTTCACTGATTTTATGTTTTAACCCTTTGGGAAAATCCAGTTGCCCAGTTATGAATGGCTGCTTTGGCAGTATGTGGTTTTTGCTAATATTATGAAGTGTTGTGGCGAAAGCTCTTGTTGATCCATCTTGGATCTGTTGAATATAGTAATATCTTTTAGGTAGCACTTCCAACTGCCTTTTCTGCAATCCCCAAGTGCTTTAAAAGAACGTCAATGTTACTCAATGCATCGAGCTCGGACAGATAGAAGTCTGAGTTGGCCTTGCTGGCATTTGAACTCTTGACCTGCAGGTCGAAGCAGTTGCCAGAGTCAAGTGTTTAACTCGCAGAGAGATCTTGCCACCTGGTTGATGCTCTGATTTGGTTTGTGGTTTTAGAGTAGGGCCCATGAAGTCTGATGTCCAGATTCCTATATGCAACAACTGGATTCAGTAGAAACCATGTGTAAGTGGTGAACTCAATTGAAATTGATGACCATACCTCCTCAGAGTTGCAGTAATCAATTCGAAGGAAGAGAATTGAAAAAGCTAAATAAAGAGGTCCTGGTTTGTATTACAGTTACTGGTGTTCAGTATGATAGTTCTCATCTTGTCTGGGATTGCGATTACTTATTGAAATTGGTACTTGCACTACACAAATTAAGCTTCGAGAGCAGCTGGAAGATGCAAGCAGGGTCAGCTTTAGCGTTGGTGGCTCCCAGTGCGACAATCATTTTTGGTGCCCCCCCTCGGATTCCCTGACTACCACCAGGAAAAAGTGCCCCTCATCTCTCCATATCCCCCTCTCACATACCCAAACTAACCCTTTTTAGCAACATTAGGAATAGATAATGAAAGACTGGGGAAAAAACATAGGGGCAGATTTACAAGGAACTGACGCATCTGCATAGATGCGTCAGTTTCCTTGTGCCAGCGCCAAATGTCCCTGCGCCTCCATGGATGCACTCTATTTACAATACAGTGCTCCATGGCGCAAGGATTAACAGATGCATCAGAAATTCTGACGCATCTGTTGGCCCAAAAGTGACGCATTGCTGGAGTTGACCATGAAAGTGATGCAACTCCAGCAATGTGCCACCACAGATAGGCGAGTCCCCTACAAAAAGCCCTGCGTCATTCCTTATGCCTGGTCTGAGCAGGCGTAGGGATTTTGACGCAGTGAAGGCGTAGAGTGACGCAGTGAAATGTTGTAAATTTCACTGCGTCAGTTCTACATGGCTTTTTGCGTGGGAACGCCCACCCTGCGTACATTATACCTGGCGCAGGTATAATGTGACGCAGGGCTTTACAACGTGACTCATCCCCCTAGATGCGTCACATTGTAAATTGGCTGCATTATTTTTGCTGCCGTTGCGTCAAAAAAAGTGACGCAATGGTGGCGCAAGGAGGCGCAAGGGGCTTGTAAATCTGCCCCATAATGTCCTAACCAATTGTATGCAGTTTGCATGCAGCTCTTTGATGACAGTTCATAACAGTCACTGTTCTATATTAGGGCTGTATTTTATAAACTGCGGTAACAAAGGGATCTCTGTGACAAAAGCAGTAATCCTCTCAGCTATTCACATAAAATACAGATCTGTGATCTGCTCGGTACAAGTTATCTGCTGGAGGCATATTAACCCTCTTTGCTACTTTATGGCGAGTCAAAACTGCCACTAGACAAAACTCCAAACTTTCTCTATTGCAGGAACACTATTTACAAGAGTTATCTTAATATTTGTATTGCTGCCTGAAAGCTGGATGCACAAAGAACTCTGCAGCAGGTGTTTTTAAATCGTAAGTTATTGCTAAACACATCACCCCCTCCTCAGGTCAGCGCCCAGTGCAGCGGTACCGGTCACACCGCCCTAAAGCCAGCATGCACAAGCAAGGTGGTGGGGCGGTGTGGTGGAAGAGATATTTGGCTTGGGGAGGGTTGCATCTTACTGAAGTGATGCTCCAATCCCACTCAGGGTGGGATGAGGAGGGCATGAGCAGCAGAGTATTTGTCGGAAACAATGGAGGCTGTACATTGGTAAAACCAGCCAGGAAGTCCGCAATCGGATTGTCCAACATCGCTCCAGGCTGAAGACTAAAACTCTCTCAGCACCCTTGGTTGAACATTTCATCTCCATGGAACACACCTATAATGATTTCAAGTGGACCGTGTTATCTGCCATAAAAACGACATCTAGGGGTGGAGATCTGGAAATTCTTTTAGCCCAGAAAGAGGCTTTTCTCATTATGAAATTTGACACAGCCCTCCGTGGGCTGAACGAGCTTTCTGAAATTGCCAGACTGTAGAGCCATTAATAACTTGAGAAGCATTAGCCATAACATGCTGTCTGTGAAACTACGGGGCCCATAATGCATTGCTGCCCACACTCCATTTCAGATTTTACTTTATAAAGGTGATCTTTGAGCTCCTCCCTGCTGTTGATTCCACTCGGCTGTGCGGGGAAGCTAGTGTGCATTTTCTTCAGAATGGAGACGAGTTGCAAATGTAAGTTGTGTGATTTTCTGAAGTTGCTTTTCTCACTGCGAGCACTTTGCGCTTTCAATCCAGCGTTTGAATTCACTGCAGTCAAGGTTATTCAAAGTATGTCCGTCTTTCTTTTTAGAGCCCCTCGGGAACTCAAAGTGATTAAGGAAGCGTTCCTCTCCTTTTGAACTTGCAAAGCTGCCGGTCACGCAAAGGCAAGTTTCATTTTAAGAATACATCGCGCATGCCACGCTGGGTGTATTATAATTTCCAGGTTATCCTGGCGTGTGGTTTATCGGCACTAGTTAAGTGGTTTTATAGTTTATAGGGCTAATACATGGGTCATCTGTTTCTTTGCAGGCTACCACTAAAAAATTCCAAAGCGCCGGTGTGCATATAAAGCGTGCACGGGCTTACTCTATTGATACTCCCTGTAGGTGTTCTGAAGGTATGCCTCTGCCTGCGTATACCTCTTAGTTGTATATACCTTTATATTGGACCAAGTTTGTATTGAATGATTCTCCATTTTTATAGCCGCATCGTTTGAACAGTGTCAGTACCATTCCATCGCATTTACAACCACTGATTCAGTCAACGCTAACCTGAAGGTACACATTGAGTGATATGTTTTTATTCTACATATTGACCATATGAACAGGGCAGTACAGTCGCATTTACACCATATTTCTGTCGATTTGTGTTTTATAGAGATCCAGTCCTAGTCCTGAGGAGAACCCCTTAGCAAGTCGGGGTTCGAAACGCGTTGACTTTAGAGTACAGGCGTATAATTACAGGGTGTGATTTGAGGGAATTTGTTTGAAGTGGTGTTCCCCCCAGTTAGTCCACACCTGTTCTAATTGTGTTACCCTGTTACTCATGACATAGGCGGGACAGTAGGCGTATGCCATACATTTTTGAATTTAACAGTGTCCCCCTGTGCGATTTTGTAAATTGGGACGAGTCATTTGTATTGTCTAGGAGTGTTTATGTATGTGTATTTATGCCTTGATGATTTGTTATTATGCTTTCTCCCGTTTGTGGACTCTGAGTTTCTTTTTGTGTAGTATGTATGTAAATGTTTTATATTAAAAAAATGCATTTCACTGATGTTTCGGTCAGCTCATGACATGAAGTGAATGCCATAACAATTGTTGCTCGTACAAAAATGTTATAAATAGAAGTGAAATAAAACACTAAGGGGTCCATTACGATGACTGGCGGATGCACCTCCGCGATGCTGGCGGTGTGAGAAAACGCCATTTACCGCACGCCGGCAGCGGGCCTCACGCCCGCCATATTAGGATGCTTACATATAGCCCATTTGCCGTCCTCCGCGGTGCAACGCCGACTGCCATCAAAGTGCCCCCGCCACCGCGGCGGTGTGAGCCAATGAGCACACACCGCCGTGCGGAATGACGTCCCGTACACCGAAGATATTACGATGCCGGAAACAGGGCAGCGCACCGCGACGGAGAAACCGCACAGCTACAGACGGCGGAGACACCACAGCGGAGACAGAAAAGAGACACCCGGAACACACCGCGATGGACCCAGCCCTACACACCATCCCGGTGCTGTACATGATACACCACCTGCAAGCCATCTACGGCCGTGGATGCCTCCGCAGGTACGTACAGACACAACAGAGCAAGCAACACAATACACAGGTCAAGGGTCGAAAAACGTAGCATGGGCACACCACACACCCCTGTGGGGACAGGCACACAGCCAGCACTGCACACACACATGTCCCACCTAATACAAAAACCCCTCGCTACATACTGCTCACCCATGTACCACGATCATCAACAAATGGCCCGGTCACGTCACCGCCGCAGTCAGTGTGCAGGAAAACATGCACACAACCCAGAGCCAGCACCTGCCATGGGCACTGTACAAATAGCACAGACCCACATCTTAAGCCACAACACACTAGCCCACTCCCTCAAGGGACACCACATGTGCCTCTCAAGTGCCACTCCTGCACAACAACCACACAACTGAACCCACACCATGCCCCACATCCCAACAACTGCATGAACAGCCACAACAGGACCCTTTGCACAGGAACACATAGCACAGAGGCACAGGCCACAGCCAACACACACACCACAACAACAACAGCACACACAAGGCAACAACACTGAGGCCAGGCACAAAATATACAAACACAAAGATGAGGAGCAAACACTCCACTGCACACACTATCTGACAAGTCACACACACACACACCACCCTGACTTACAGCCACATACACACACCACATGCCAGCAGTACTGGAGGACAACATATAGAACAGCCAAAGTGAGGTGCACACAAATGGGAGGGCAGGGACACAACCATCAAGTATGTGTGAAGCAGATGTAAGACAAGAGGCATGTGAGAACACACACAGCCCACCACAGCACACATGGTTGCCACAGTGAGCCAACACAAACCACGCTCACCTCAATGCAACTACTCAGGGAGACAGCAAGGCCACCATGTATAGGCACAGGGAGGAAAGGAAGGCCCTGAACTCAAACAATGACCAGCCACACATAGGCATCCAACTACTGGACAAGAGAAGGTCTGCACCACAACACACAGGGCCCAGTGACACACCACATGACTGCCAAGCACAAGTAGGATATGTCACACATACCTCCTCTCACAACAGCACCACACAATACTGACATGTGCACACAACACAACCCCAGGGCTGAACAAGTACACATACAGGCACATACAGGCACACCACTCCAGGGTGACACATGGGAGTAGTTGACAAAGCAGGTGCACACACATCAACAGGCACGACAGTCACCCCCCTCACACCATACACCTCTCCACCACCCAAGTGCACACATTAGAAGTAAGCCATGGGAACTGGATGACTCATCACCACAAGATGTACATACACCTACACTGCTTGCCACACAGAAAGGAAGCTCACACAGACACCATGACCCTGGCCTGCATGCCTGTAAGCCTGTGCCCAAACTCCCACCCTGTGCTGCCATTGCCCACAAACATGATATGTGTCCAACATAGATAACATGAGCAAAGAAGGATGATGACAACAGGATGTCATTGCCAACCACCTGCACTGCACCCATAAGTCTCAGAGTCAGGTAGAAATGAAGTCCCTTCCACCCCTGCCAAACAATTGAAATGTGAGACAACCCATTGGCAATGTGGAAGTGGCATACTGAGCATGTGACACAGTAAACCATGCACACACAGAAACAACTTTATTCAGGAAGGACACTGACACAACTCACAACAGGACCAACTGTGTTTATTCACATTTTGCATAGTGAGACAAAACATTTGGGCAACAGCAAGGCCAGTGGCCATTTCAAAATGCACTGCATTCACATGAGAAGCTGCACAGGCAGGGGGCAAACAGCAGTGAACAACAAGGCCAGTACAATGTGCAGAGCAGGGACATCAGAAGCTGCACAGGCAGGGGGCATACAGCAGTGAACAACAAGGCCAGTACAATGTGCAGAGCAGGGACATCAGAAGCTGCACAGGCAGGGAGCAAACAGCAGTGAACAACAAGGCCAGTACAATGTGCAGAGCAGGGACATCAGAAGCTGCACAGGCAGGGAGCAAACAGCACTGAATCACAAGGCCAGTGGCCAGTCCAATGTGCAGATGAAGTCCATGACAAGCTGCACAGGCAGGGAGCAAACAGCACTGAATCACAAGGCCAGTGGCCAGTCCAATGTGCAGATGAAGTCCATGACAAGCTGCACAGGCAGGGAGCAAACAGCAGTGAACAAGGCCAGGAGCCACTACAATGTGCACAGTAGGGACATCAGAAGCTGCACAGGGAATGTGTGCAACTGTACCATGCCATGCCCAGCCACTGAGTCATGGGGCTGACAATGGCCACCACAGGCACCGCCGTGGACACACAGGTGTGTGAGGGTGACCACCACTCAGATGGGGCTGTCTGTTTGGCTTGGAGCTGACTGTGTGTTGGGGTCAGTTGGAGGGCTGCCCTGGGCAGTGAGAGGAACAACTGTTGAATAGCCATCTCTGCTGTGGGAAGCTGGGGGCTGCTTGGACCAGGTGGGGTAGTGGCCCGGGGAGGTGGACTCATGCTCTGCTGAGACACAGTGTGTGCAGGAGATTGTGGAGGGGTGCCTTTCCACTTCTTGGGGATCCTGAAAGGCTTCCCTGTCTGGGTATTAATGGGAACTGGTGTGGACACAACAGGTGACCCCACCACCATAGCTGCTTCTGGTGCGGATGGTGACCCTCCCTCTGGGGACATGCTGGATCCCGCTGTGCGCTTGCCGGGGGCTTTCCGCAGCCCTGCCTTCCCCTGTGTACTCGGTTTGCCCCCTACAGTGTCCTCCCGTGCTGGCTTCACAGGGCTTGGGATGGGAGTGGAGGTCAAGGGTGGATCACCCATGGGGCCCTCATCCTGTGTAATGTTTGCAGGCAACACCTTGTCAGTGGGTGCAGAAACGTTCATCTTGCCTCTGTGAGCTGGCTTTGGGACAGGGGAGTCTTTGGCGGGGGAGGACGGTGAGGCATGTGACCCTGAGGCTTGCTTCTTTGCTTTGTGGCCCTTGCTGTCGCCTGACGGACTTTTCTCCCTGCGCTCTGGGGTGGCCTTACTCTTATGTGGTGATGGTGTCTGCGCCCTAGTCTGCCTGGGCTGCTGCTGCTCCTGTTTGCTGCGGGTGCTGTAGCGGGACTTTGGGGTCTGTTTAGCATTGTCACTGTCGTCAGAGGTGCACAGTGACACAGGGCCGGACAAAGGGATGGGAGCCGCACTCTGACTATGTGCCTGTTGCAGGGCTGCTGTCACAGTTGAGGATAAGGACTGCACAGTCCGGTGGAGCCCACACACGTCGGAATGTATGCCCTCCATGAAAGCTAGCACCTGCCCCAACTTTTTGTCGTGGTCTTGGAAGGCATTGAGAAGTGCTGTCTGCCCCACACACAGCTGGCGCAAGAGCTCAACTGACTCAGCACTGAGGGCAGCAGGGCGCACATGGGCTGGGGCAGCAGTGCCTGTGGTGAAGGTGACTCTTCTCTTCCTAACCGTGCCGACACGGGCAGCACCAGTGGAGGTTGAAGGGAGGCTGGGCACTGGACGCTGTGTGGCCGAAGAGGAGGCTGAGTCCACGTTCTCTGTACCCCCCAACATGGATGCGTCACCGCTGGCGTCTGATGATGTAGAGCTTTGTGTCTCCGGCTGTGAATCCTCTAGCAGACTCCTGTCCCCCTCCTCGGCGCTGGTCACATCGGTGTCAGTCTGCTCCGGTGCGGCTGTTGTACTGGATGCCTCACCACTGGTGTCCGTCCCCTGTCCCCCTGTGCACACGGGAGATGCTGCATGGGAGAGAGATGTACTGTTAGTTGAGTGCCATCAACAGAAGTAACATGTGCAAGCAAATCTGCATTACAGAAGATTAGTACACCACGTTGCATGACACCCTGTGAAAATATATATCTTGCCACCCCAATTATCAAACTAACGGTGCATGTCAAACACAAATCCAGCCATGAGTGATCCATGTGACTCACACAGCACACCATACTGCCGGTGGCTCACTTCAGACACATCCACAAAATGCCCTGTGCACACACACTGTCCTGATGGGGCAAGGATGAACACCACAACATGGTGCCAATTATCTACATGGATGGAGCGGTAGGGGACCACACAGACGCAGACCACAACATAACATTCCACAATGGCCCTGCGCTCATGCCATCCACCATGTCGTGTTCACGGGCACAAGTACTGTTCCACATTGGCCTCAGGTGACTGAGCGGCAGAAATCTGAGGTCAGGCATTGCACGCATTCATTGAAACACACTCAGAATAGGCACACTGCCATTTCCATCCATGTGAATTCACACACTACCCCACTGCAGAAGGTACCTGAAGGCCACAACTCCAAATGCAAGAGAGATGCACAGTGCTAACATGACTTCATGAAGCACAGGTAGGGCAAATGCATGGCAGATACACCCAGCACAGAGGCCACTGACAAAACATTGCACCACGCTACCAACGTCACATATCTGACAATTTGCACAGTCTGTGGACACATGCACCCACCCCCAGCCAAAGGCAGCCTGCAACACATACTCACCCCTAGCTTGCTGCTGATGCTCCTTCAATTGCCTGTCCAGCTCAGGTTGTGTGACAGCCAGGATGCGGGCCATTAGTGGTGTCATGCTGCACCTAGACAACCTGCCAGTCCGAGGGAGCAGCCCCAGCATCATCTCGGCCACGTTCTTGCTCAGCCGGCAGATGTTGTCCCACCTCTTATGACAGTGGGTGCGCCTTCGATTTGACACACCCAGATCTCGCACTCTGGAGGCAATGGCCCTCCACACGGCTTTATGCTGGTGGACCTTCAGCTGCAGGCATGGGAGACAAGAGGGGTAAAACATCAGTGTACAATGCCAACACAAAGGAAATGCAGTAGCACGACAGTGACTCATCCCTAACTCCAGCAACAACTGTAACAGATGCAAAAATGCTTTGAACATGGTACAATGTCATTGGACAATCAGCCGTACATGCATGCATGTGGGATGGTGGACACAGTACCTCCACATCCCATTCACATGCAGGATACCAACACAGCAAGCAACGTGTAGTCTGCCCACATCTACTGTTCATAGTCAAAAAACAAAAAGAAGGCAGTAAGGGATACTTCAAAGCCGCACCACCTCGCTATACACAAATTATATATATACTTATGAGTTGACGTTGCCCACCTCCTTAGTCCACTGCCAAAGGACCCTACAATTATGGTACAATAGAAAAAACACTGAGAGGCAACATAGATATTTCAAAGCACAAATGCACAAAACACGAATCAATCCGGACTCTTCAGTGATATCAAATGTGATCTTTTAATGGATTCTTGGACCACTCGTGGCGTGGGATGATGGAACAATACAGCCAACGCATTTCGCCCTAAATGGGGCTTCCTCAGGGCAATTATGAGAACGCTCCAATCCTATAATGGTCACTGAAGTCCCAGGATCATTATATCATAGTTCTCCAAATTCTTATGACATCATTCCATTAATACAAATATCCTCCAGGAAACACTTTCAGTTAGTCTCCCACTTTAATAGAAATTCCACAGTCACTTAAATCACGGCAAAAAATGTTCAATATGCACAGTGCATTCCAAATTCCAAAATTCTTCTGTTCACTATGATAGGTGACAATCCTAAGAATGAAAAAGGTAATCCGCAAACGTTACTGCATTTCAGCCTCCCGTTGTGCGTTTCAAGGTTTACGGTAGGCCAAGGAATCGACAGTTAACGGGAGGCTGAAATGCAGTAACGTTTGCGGATTACCTTTTTCATTCTTAGGATTGTCACCTATCGTTTGGAATGCATGGGCATATTGAACATTTTTGGCCGTGATTTAAGTGACTGTGGAATTTCTATTAAAGTGGGAGACTAACTGAAAGTGTTTCCTTGAGGATATTTGTATTAATGGAATGATGTCATAAGAATTTGGAGAACTATGATATAATGATCCTGGGACTTCAGTGACCATTATAGGATTGGAGCGTTCTGATAATTGCCCTGAGGAAGCCCCATTTAGGGCGAAACGCGTTGGCTGTATTGTTCCATCATCTCACGCCACGAGTGGTCCAAGAATCCATTAAAAGATCACATTTGATATCACTGAAGAGTCCGGATTGATTCGTGTTTTGTGCATTTGTGCTTTGAAATATCTATGTTGCCTCTCAGTGTTTTTTCTATTGTACTGTTCATACTCACCTGCAACTAGACATAGATAAGATAGTAACACATGGGTAGTGTTGTGGGACTCACTGTGTCCGACACTGCGCAGACCTAAGTGTCCTAGCCCTGTGGAAGACTCACTGTGTCTTGGAACCCACATAGAGTGACAACAACTGTCTACACACACCCTTCTCACACGGCTGCTCTTGTGCAATCTACAGGGCTGAGATGGGACTCAGATGAAGAGGCGTGAACAAACAACACATGGAACACACTGTACATGCAGTGATGTGTACATGTGCCATTCTGCGGGGACTGTGCAGGCCAGGTGGTCTGACACTGAGAGGGAAAATTGGGAGCAACACAGCCATTCACACAAGCAATCACTGGCCTGACTCCAGCATCCCCAAAATGCTGCTGCACTGTATGGCTGACACTACAACACATTTCCCTCAACTCAGGATGTGCATGCATGTAAACGTGTGAAAGAGCACACAAAGCCCTTCCCGCTGAAGTAAGCATGCAAGGCAGTGCATATCAGAGCCACACACCCACTGACACATACAGAAGCACCTCCACCCCACGTGTGGCCACCCTGCACTCTCACTCACAGTCTTGGAGACTTACCACAACATTAGGGGCACCATAAAGCCTTGGGTACTGTGCAAGTACCCCGTCTACCAGGACCTCAAGCTCCTCGCTGGTGAAGGGACTGGCACGGATCTTCTGAGTCCTCGACATCACAATGGACAGGTGGCAGCAGCAGCAGGTGGAGGGTGTCAGACAGCAGTCCCTGGAGGCAGCAGCAGCAGGTGGAGGGTGGCAGACAGCAGTCCCTGGAGGCAGCAGGTGGAGGGTGGCAGACAGCAGTCCCTGGAGGCAGCAGGTGGAGGGTGGCAGACAGCAGTCCCTGGAGGCAGCAGCAGCAGGTGGAGGGTGGCAGACAGCAGTCCCTGGAGGCAGCAGCAGCAGGTGGAGGGTGGCAGACAGCAGTCCCTGGAGGCAGCAGCAGCAGGTGGAGGGTGGCAGACAGCAGTCCCTGGAGGCAGCAGCAGCAGGTGGAGGGTGGCAGACAGCAGTCCCTGGAGGCAGCAGCAGCAGGTGGAGGGTGTCAGTCAGCAGTCCCTGGAGGCAGCAGCAGCAGGTGAGGGGTGTCAGGCAGCAGTCCCTGGTAGCTGTGGAAATGTGTGGCAC
The DNA here is from genome assembly GCA_963921515.1 of Calotriton arnoldi. Classification (NCBI taxonomy): domain Eukaryota; kingdom Metazoa; phylum Chordata; class Amphibia; order Caudata; family Salamandridae; genus Calotriton; species Calotriton arnoldi. The sequence goes on from CAWUFW010005404.1 coordinate 184,642, forward strand.
CCTCCCACACATATATTGGCCCCTGGGGCTGTGTCAGTGGTCCCAGGGTGCTGCAATTGGTGTACCAGGTCTGCCTCATTCAAAATCATCCAATGTCTGCCTCTGCGGTGGCGGTGCACGCCTACCGCGAGTTTCAAAATTGCATCTGGCTACCACGATGGTGCTTCCCATTGGCTGCAAGGGCATGGTCCATGGCGGTGACACACCGCAGGGGCCAGGCGTGCGCTACCGCGGTGGTGCATCTTTCGAATGCTTCCAGTGATCGGCTCCGCTGTGGCGGAGCACGCCTACCGCGAGTTTCAAAATCGCATCCGGCTACCACGATGGTGCTTCCCATTGGCTGCAAGTGCATGGTCCATGGCGGTGACACACCGCAGGGGCCAGGCGCGCGCTACCGCGGTGGTGCATTTTTTGAATGCTTCCAGTGATCGGCTCCGCTGTGGCGGAGCACGCCTACCGCGAGTTTCAAAATCGCATCCGGCTACCGCGAGGGTGCTTCCCATTGGCTGCAAGGGCATGGTCCATGGCGGTGACACACCGCAGGGGCCAGGCGGTAGGCACCGTGAAATGGGTGCCATACAGTGCCTATGGTGACTGTGAGTTGGGTAGCGGTGCATGCTAACCGCCATTTACACATACTATTGTGGCGGTGACTACCGCGATTGTGTCTGGGGCATTGGCGCTCACAGTCCGCCGGTGCCAGGCGGTAGGCACTGCGAAATGGGTGCCATACAGTGCCTATGGTGACTGTGAGTTGGGTAGCGGTGCATGCGAACCGCCATTTACACATACTATTGTGGCGGTGACTACCGCGATTGTGTCTGGGGCATTGGCGCTCACAGTCCGCAGGGGCCAGGCGGTAGGCACCGCGAAATGGGTGCTATACAGTGCCTATAGTGACCGTGAATGGACTTGTGGAGTACCTTTGATGCACCTATGGTGTCATCCAGCTGAATGCATAGGCCAACATGTAGAGTGCCCAGTGTCTCCCACATTGAAAGACCCTCATGAGGGCAAATGCTCAAGTGGAACATGTCACCCAAAACATCCATGTCAACCGTGTTGCCGTGTGCAACCTGTGTTGGGAGGTGTATCAGGGACAACAACATGGTGTGTTATGGTAGTATTGCAATTTGGGACATATGCTGGGGGTCATACTCACAGGTATGCCCACACATCTATTAGCATGTCACACTGTGCATGCCAATGAGCCGGAGGGGTGCACAGGTAATTGCTGCGGGTAAGGGGACAGGTGTACAAGTAGTGTGCGTGATGTGCACCCACTTGTGATGTGCTCTGTCGGTCAATGGTGCAGTGTGTAACACTTGGGAATGTGCCTTTGAACAATGGACTGTCATGCACATGTCATGGTGTTTTGCATTGACATCTGTGCACTTCCATCTGTCCTAGGAGGAGGAGGCCCAATATCCACCGTCCTTTCACAGTGCTTGCAGACATGGAGGATGAGGAGATAATCCGCAAATTCAGGCTGGACCGACAAACCCTGCAGACCCTATGTGGCATGTTGGAACCCCACCTGCAGCCACGTTGGACATATCCAACGGCTTTCACCGCAACATCTAAGGTGATGGCATGCCTGCATTTCTTTGCGACAGGCTCATTCCAGCACACGGTTGCAAGCGCAGGCGGGATGTCACAACTGATGTTCAGCATGGTGCTGAGGGATGTACTGTCGGCTATGATGCTCTACAAAGACAGATATATTCATTTCCCCAGGGGGCCTGAGTTGGTGGCTGTGAAGGGTGATTTCTATGCCCTTGGACATATCCCCCATGTCATTGGTGCAATTGATTGCACACATGTTGGGCTTGTGCCACCACAGGCACGTGAACATGTGTACCGCAATAGGAAGCATTCACACTCGGTGAATGTTCAAGTGGTGTGCCTGGCGGACATGATCGTATCACACGTGTGTGCCAAGTTTCCCGGCTCAGCCCATGATGCCCACATCTTGCGCAGCAGCATTGTTCCTCAGCTGATCGCCAATCTGCTTCCTGAGCGTGCATGGCTTGTGGGTGAGTATGCATAGTGGATTAGAGTGTTGTGTGTGACATGCTGTTGTGTGGCATTGTGGGACTGCAAGGTTAATCTGTGTTTCTCACACCCAGGTGACTCGGCTTATCCTAACCGCCCATGGTTGCTGAGCCCATTGCGGAATCCCAACACACCAGCTGATGTGCGATATAATGATGCCCATGGGAGGACACGGCGTGTGATAGAACGTACATTTGGACTCCTCAGGTCAAGATTTCGCTGCATGGATCATACTGGAGGTGCCCTGATGTACACGCCAAGGAAGGTGTGTCAGATTGTGGTGGCATGCTGCATGCTCCACAACCTGGCCATTCGCAAGGCAATACCCCTGATCCAGGATGATGATGATGAGCAGCCAAGGCCCCCGCCTGCAAACCAACCCGGATCAAGTGACGAGGGCAGTGGAGAGGAGGAAGGTCTCGACATGCGGCAACAGCTCATCACCCGCTACTTCACGTGAAGGTGAGTGATGATGTAGGAGGGACAAAATGGTCTGATGGTGTTGCAGTTGCTGTGAGGGTGTATGTGAGCTTGGTGACTGCAGCCTTGTGTTGACTCATTGCTGCATGCCAATGTGTGTGTGATTGGGTAGTGTGATATAGATACAGGATGTCTCTTTGGTGACTGTTGCCCTGTATGATGTTTTCAGGTTTGTGTACCTTGTTGACAAGTGTTGTGTAATGTGTGCGATGCCACACCCATACAAGTGACTCTTGTTCTGCTGTTTTCCCTAGGTCCCATTAGCATCTCCTTGCCTACCTACATTCCATTCCCCTGGACCATGTCCTACACATTGAAGGTTGCACATCCTGTATTTAAGACGGAGCAGACACAACAACATGTGTGTAAGGTGTATTTATTTACAATTGTGACATGTGAGGGTTGACAAAATGTACAGGGTGGTGAATTTGAGAAGTGAGTTGACAGTCATGGTAAATGAGATACTTGAGTAGTCCCCACAATTCTGTGGAGACCCAGTCCAACAGCTGGATGCCATTCACATGGCAGTGTGAGGAAGGATTGTCCAACAGGTAAATGCAGTGGTGCAGTGGTCTGACATCCTGGCTGGCTCTGGGACTTACGTTTGGCAGGTGCTTTGGCATGTGAGTCCTCCTGGCCTTTCCTTGGACGGCCCCTTTTGCGCTTGAGTGGAGGGGCCACTGCTGCAGGGGTAGTGGTGTCTGAGGACTCACACCCCCCTGTGGACGCAGGGGAGGATGATGCGGTGTCACCCTGCTGCCCATCAGGGGGAGGCGGAGGGGTAGGATGTTGTGCTGGCCTGTCCCTCAGAACCGCCACTAGCTGCCCAAAGAGGTCCACAATTTGTCCCATGCGGGTGTCCATGGACCTCATCAGCAGGAGGAGCTCCCGAGAATCTTCCTCAGACCGGCCCATTCATCCCTGGGCCTGTTCGTATGCCCCAAGGACTCTGTCAATGTGCACCAGGGCTTCGGTCCCAGGATCAGTTCCCCTCTGCATGACCCTGTCCCTCACACCTGCACTGCTGCCACGGGCCTGTCCAGTCCTCAGATTGGCCCGCTGCATCCTCTCCCTGGCCTCCGCAGTCGATGTTGTGGGCTGGTCATCCCCTGGGTCAGGGAGGGTGTTGCTGGCAGCTATGGTGGTGGTGGTGGTGGTGGTAGTGGTTGCCACACAGGCCGTGACAGCAGGTGTCTGTGGAGGTACATGAGTTGCAGCTGATGTTGTTGTGGGGACAATGGGTGCCTGGGACTGGTTGTGGGCTGGCACACCAGATGGGCCGGCTTGGAGCTCCTCATCCAAGGAATCCAGGGAGTCTTCATCCAGGAGTCTCTGTCCCGGGGGTGGGGACTGGCTCGGCAGGTTTGTGGTGTTGTCCTCTGCAGTGAGTTCTTGGTCACCTGTGGGTGAGATGAGGAATGGTCATTGTGTTGCACCCAGCAAAGTTTGTGTTAGCAGTGTTACATCAACTGTTTGTACATCCAGCAGTTGTTCACTGTTCAAATTTGCAGTCACCGACATCTAGTGATGCATTAAAAGCTGTTGCGGTACATGCATTACTTGTCCATATTGGGAGTTGTCAACACAAGACATGCACAATTTACATATTTTTCATTGACAGGTTTCATGTTGGCATCCAGTTATTGATCAATCATGTGTCATCCAGTTAAGCGTATATGTCACTTGTTGAGCCCTTGCAGCGGTTTTCTCTGCACATTGAGTGAACATTGTAGTCTAATGCATACCTTTTCAATGTGTGTGCACATATCTGTATTTGCACTTCCAGCCATGCTTAAGTTAGCCTTAATTTGCTCCTAGGTGGTCTGGACCACTGCTACTGTCAGATGGCATGTAGTGGTGTGCATGGTTGTACTCTGAGTTCCATCTACATGTGTTACTGACTTTCACACTTTGGTTGCTGTCACAGTTTCATTTTCTTCGGTGTGTGCACACTATAGTTGACAATGCTATCTGGGTGTGCAGTTGTGCATTGAGAGGCCTGGTGTCCTCTACCACCATGTTTGTTGAAATGCATATCTGGCTGCATGTAGTGGCTGGTGATATGTTGTGTTTGTTGTTTTTTGGTTGTATTTGCCATCTTGGTCCAGTGTGGGACAAGTCAGCATGATATGTCTACCTACCAGTTATTTGGGAGTGGACATTGCAATGAGTGACACATGCATCTTAGTGCGAGGGAGTAATGAGTCTTGGGTGCTGGAGGTCAGGTGGCCCTGTGTGAGTTGTTGTGCAAGCTTCACACACCCACACACCCCGACCTGTGCGATGCAGTTACCTACCTGTGATTTGAGTGGGTAGCATACAATGGCTGCCACAGGATTCTGATTGGGAGTATAATGTCACATCCTACATAGGGGTGGAATAGCATGCATGGTGGCTTTTGTGTTACAAATTGCCAAACACACTACACCGTCTCACTGTGAAGATGGCTACCTACCGTTTGCGGTGAAGGTGAGCAATGACATGGCTATGTGCCTTATGAGTAATTTTTTGAAGGAATGTGCGTGTGGTGAGCAGTATGTGTGTGTGGCTTTCAGTACCCATACATTTCAGGTTACATTTGGACATGGGGTATAGCCCCCCATCACTGTTGTCCCAACTATCTGGGTGTGGGGTCCACTCCCCCCAAATTGTAAACCGCAATAGGGCATGGGGTATAGCCCCCCATCACTGTTGTCCCACCTATCTGGGTGTGGGGTTCATTCCCCCAACATTTGAAGGCACAATAGGGCATGGGGTATAGGCTCCCATCACTGTGGTGACATACAGCAGGGTGAACATCGCACCCAGCAAACATTTCAACACTATCATGGTTTCATGGTATTTGTGGCCTGGAGTACATGAGCACAGTACAGGTGAAGCACTTGTTCCGGGACATCCATACACTTACATGTTGTGGAAAACCGTGGTGTGTGTGTGAGATATACTCAGCCATGTGCAGACAATGTGTGCTTTTGGGGCCAGACTATACCAGCACTGTTCAGACAGACAGTGTGAGATGTGACCATTGTCAATGCATACACACATTGGTGGTCCGAAGCAGACACCTTTGAACATTTTAGTCTGACGAAATGCTGTTCTGCAATTCAGTGCAGCACTGTGGTAGCTGGGTCTGTTGCAGGACATTTTGGATGTGCATAGTTTAGCATTGTGAGTCCCAGCTGCAGTGTAGTTTTTGGGTAAACACCACCTCCACGGTTTAAATTGCAACACTGTGGTATGACATGGGTGATTTGCACATTGCCAAACAACCTGGCAGACACTGCTGCAGGGCAGCATGCTCGTTGTCAGTGTTGCAGTGTGTGATGCCTGGCAGAGTAGACACAATGTGTGTGATTGTTGAACAGAGACTTGTGCATGCTGACTACAATACAACTGTTTTGCATGATTAGTGTGGGTAACTGTGGATTAAGTGTCATGGTGTCATGTGTGGGTGCACATACCTCACATGCCTATGTGTGGTACAAGTTCTCCATCATGCTGAGCTGTGGGAGTAGGGGGCCTGTTGTGAGTTGTACTGCTGGGTCACCAATGACAAGCACCACTCCCGGTTGACATGGTTACCTACCTGTAATTTTGATGATTGACATTCCATATGGGCCACATGGTTGTGTGTGTGTGGAGTGCTCCATCATACTCAGCTGTGGGAGTATGTAGCCTGCTGGGAGTTGTGGTGCAGGCTTCCACACCTCCCACACCCCTCCCTGTGAGTATGGCTACCTACCTGTTAGGTTAAGGTGTGCAATGCAATGGGTGGCACATGGGGGGAGGACTCCATCTTGCTCAGCTGTAGGCAAGGGGGCCTGCTGGGAGTTGTGGTGCAGGCTTCCCACCCACCCACACCCCTCCAAGTAAGGATGGCTACCTACCTGTTAGTTTGAGGTGAGCAATGCAAAGGCTGACACATGGGGGGAGGACTCCATCCTGCTCAGCTGTGGGAGTATGTGGCCTTGTGGGAGTTGTGGTGCAGGCTTCCCACCCACCCACACCCCTCCAAGTAAGTATGGCTACCTACCTGTTAGGTTAAGGTGTGCAATGCTATGGGTGGCACATGGGGGAGGACTCCATCTTGCTCAGCTGTAGGCAAGGGGGCCTGCTGGGAGTTGTGGTGCAGGCTTCCCACCCACCCACACCCCTCCAAGTAAGGATGGCTACCTACCTGTTAGTTTGAGGTGAGCAATGCAGAGGCTGACACATGGGGGGAGGACTCCATCCTGCTCAGCTGTGGGAGTGTGTGGCCTTGTGGGAGTTGTGGTGCAGGCTTCCCACCCACCCACACCCCTTCAAGTAAGTATGGCTACCTACCTGTTAGGTTAAGGTGTGCAATGCAATGGGTGGCACCTGGGGGGAGGACTCCATCTTGCTCAGCTGTAGGCAAGGGGGCCTACTGGGAGTTGTGGTGCATGCTTCCCACCCACCCACACCCCTCCAAGTAAGGATGGCTACTTACCTTTTAGTTTGAGGTGAGCAATGCAAAGGCTGACAGATGGGGGGAGGACTCCATCCTGCTCAGCTGTGGGAGTGTGTGGCCTTGTGGGAGTTGTGGTGCAGGCTTCCCACCCACCCACACCCTCCAAGTAAGTATGGCTACCTACCTGTTAGGTTAAGGTGTGCAATGCAATGGGTGGCACATGGGGGGAGGACTCCATCTTGCTCAGCTGTAGGCAAGGGGGCCTGCTGGGAGTTGTGGTACAGGCTTCCCACCCACCCACACCCCTCCAAGTAAGGATGGCTACCTACCTGTTAGGTTGTGTGCAATGCAATGGGTGGCACATGGGGGGAGGACTCCATCTTGCTCAGCTGTAGGCAAGGGGGCCTGCTGGGAGTTGTAGTGCTGGCAGCATGTACACATGTACCCATGGTGATGTTGCTAGCTACCTTTGGGGTGCATCAGGGGGAGTGTCTGTTGAATGTGTGAGAGATGTGTTGTGGAGAGTGTGGTGCACGTGAGAACATTTGAACCTAGGAGGGATAACTTTGGGGTAGTGCAAGACAGTACATCGGTATGAGGATAGGCATTTGTTAGTACTTACCAGCCTCAAGTCCCCCGGGTATTCCTGAGAGACTCTCTGGATGTATTATGCCAAGCACCTTCTCCTCCCAGTCGGTGAATGTTTTGAGTGGAACAGGAGGGCCACTGCCTGTCCTGTGAGCCAGCTCATGGTTCTTGGCTCTCTTCTTCTTGACCACTGCCTTCAGATCGTGCCAGCGCCTCATGATCTCATTTCTATTGCGTGGCACGGTCCCTACTGCATTTACCTTGTCTATGATCCTTCTCCACATCAGCGTTCTTGTGGCTGGTGGTGTCTGTTGGACCAGGTTCCCAAACAATTGAGGTTCTACCCTGATTATCTCATCCACCATGACCCTCAACTCACTCTCAGTGAACTTGGGCATTTTTTGTGGTGCCATGGGGTGTGATGTGCAAAGGTGTTTGAGGTGCAGGTGTTGCAGTGGTGGTGGTGGTGATGTGTATGGTGTGTGATGTGCACAGGGGTTGTGGGTACAGGTGTAGAAGTGGTGATAGTGGTGGTTATGTGTGTGTGTGTATGTTGTGCTGCTTTGCCTCTCCTTTCAGCTGTTGTGGATGTGCCTTCAGGTCTGGAGTTTTGCAAAGGATTGTGGTGTGGTAGGGGGCTAGATTTATACTGGGCTCTGTGCGTGTGTCAGGATGGGGTATTGGTAGCAGGTGTGGTGTGTGTGTAGTCCTGGGATTTGTAGTTTTTGAGTTTGCCAGGGGGGTGTGTCTTTTGGGTGTGTTACTTGTGTTTCTGGTGCATGACTTGTTTGGTTGGTGCACTTTGTGGCCATGTTGTGTGTGTTTCTCGTGACCGCCATTTTTTTCACAGAGCGTACGGGGCGGTGGCTATGCTGCGGCGCTTCCGCGGGCTATCTCATTACTCACTATTGTCGACCGCGGCGGTCGGGAACAGCGGAGAGGACCGCTGTGATGTCGGGAATATCATAATTTCAATGGCGGTGTCTCCGCTGCGGCTTTTGCCCTTCTCCGCAGGCGACGGGGGGTTTCTCGGCGTTCCTTCCCGCCGCGGTCGGATTTTTACCGCCGTGGATCCTAATCTGACCGGCGGTTTTCCTGCGGCTGAGGCGGGCGGTGATTTTCCACTACCATGGCGGTCGGCTTGCTTTTCCGACCGCCATCGTAATGAGCCCCTAAGACTTTAGAACTAGCTGTCTAAGGTTGTATAGAATTCATGTTGACAAACCTATCTGGCCATCATGTTTGTTTCATAATGTTATAGTGGTCCAGGCCAGGTAGTGGGGGACCCAAGCCCTACTTGTTTTTCTAGCCTACTTTTTACAGGCATTCTATCAGATGGAATACCATTCCCACCTATGTCAAACTTGATCGAGTTTTGCAAATGAAGTCTTTGGATGGATGAGAAAAGATCTGGGGTAATACTGAAGTCTTAAATTTCTTCCATAATATTTCACGGTTGACCAAATTGAAAGTGTCTTGAAAGTCAACAAGGCAACAGCATAAACTGCTTGCCCAGTCTCCATCCAAAGGGGCAGGCAATGGTCCACTATGGAATAGGGTGTGCAGACAGAATATTGAGTTGGAAATGTCGAACTACATAAATATCGAGTCCTAAATATCTTGAGTCAGAAATATCGACAGCAAGAATATCGTGGTCAAGAATATCGATTTTAAGGGAAGAAAAATCGTTTTTTAAAATATAGAAGTCATTAATATCGTTTGCAAAAATATAGTTGATTAAAATATCGATTTTTTTAATTAGTGTTATGTATTTTAGTATATATTTTAAATGTATGTGATGTATTTTTTTGTATAAGAATTGTTTATGTTTTTTAATGTATGTGTTACATTTTTAGTAGTTATCAATTTTATTTTAATAAAATTTTGCATTTTTTAGATCCATACCGTGTGTGGGCTTATATGGGAATAGAGTGGGAAGTAATTTAGGGGCTGATTAGGATAGCGGTGAATCCGCCACGGCAGCCTGCCGATGGCGGATTCACCGCCATTGGGCGGCCATTCTCCGCCAGATCAGGATGACGGGCGGATTTCTGGTGGACGGGAAGTCCGTTCGCCACGGGTCCGACACAGGCAATCGTTATGATTGCCTGTTGGACCCACCCTGCACCCACAAACTGGTGGCGGTGCCTAGCAGGCACCGTTCGCCAGATTAGGATGCTGCATCCTCACCTGCCTGTGTATGGCGGTTCAACCGCCATTCACAGGCTGGCGGGGATGTACTTTGGGGGCCTGTAGCAGGTCCCCCTTCAGCAGGGGCACTCATGTTTTTTACTTGGGGGGCACTTTCCCTGCACCATGTGGCAGGCACCGCGTGGTGCCTGCCACGTAGTGCAGGGAAATGCAAAACTTGCATTTTTACCATTGCGGGTGGTGCTGAGCAGGCAGCACCCGCCACAATGGTAAAAATGCACAATGCGACCGCCACAGTGGCGGTCACATTGTGATTGCCCTTGTGGGACCGCTGCCATATAGGCGGCCGGTCCCAATCCCCATGACGGTGGCAGACGGACTTAAGTCCGTCCACCATCGTAATCAGCCCCTTAATTATAATAAATTAATGATTATTTTTTATTTGTTATATTTATTTAAATGAAATTTTATAGTGTTAATTGTGGGAAGTAATTTATTATGAATTAATTATTAATTGGTTGTTAATCAATATTAATTAATTAATTGCTAATTAATTGCTAATTAATTATGGTAATTGTGTGATTTTTTTAGGTGCGGGTTGTGGGGTTTATAGGATTAAACGGTGGGGAGTAATTTATTTTCAATTAATCAATAATGAGTCGTTAATTAGTATTAATTAATTAATTAATTAAATATGGAAATTGTGTAATTAATTTTAGGTGCGGGTTGTGGAGTTTATAGGGGTAAAGGGTGGGAAGTAATTTATTTTTAATTAATTGATAATTAGTTGTTAATAAATGTTCATTAATTAAGTGTAAATTAATTATGGAAATTGTGTAATTAATTTTAGGTGAGGATTGTGGGGTTTATAGTGGTAAAAGGCGGGAAGTAATTTATGTTTCATTAATTAATAATTAGTTCTTTAATATTAATTAATTAATTGAAAATTAAATATGGAAATTGTGAAATTAATTTTAGGTGTGGGTGGTGGGGTTTATAGGGGTAGAGGGAGGAAAGTAATTTAGGTTTAATTAATTAATAATTAGTTGATCATTAATATTAATTAATTAATTGATATTTCATTAGGGTAATTGTTCATATATTTTGTGTGTGGGTTTTACTTTTATAGGGGTAAAGGGTGGGGAGTAAACTAATTTTACTTACTTTATAATTAGTTGTTAAATACTTTTAGTTTTTTAAATGAAAATAAGTTTTAATTGTGTAATTAATTTTATTACAGTTCAATTTTAGCTGTGGTTTGTGGGAGTTATAGGGGTAAAGTGTGGGAAGTTTATTAATTTTTATGAGTTTTAATTAGTTTTTTAATTAATAATATTTCTTTAATTGGCAATTAATTATGTAAATACATTTTTTAAATTTAGATTGGGTTCTGAATTGTGTGGTGTTATAGGGTAGGAAATAAAAAAAGTAAATTTATGTAATAATTAATGTTTTTGTTTCTAAATAATTTCTAATTAAAAATATTTGTTTGAAAATTATTTTTCATTTTATTTAATATTTTTGTAGGTATGTGACATATGCATTTAAAATTATATATTTGTATTTTAACTTTCAACATATTTATATATTTTTTTATTTCTTTTGTTTTTTAAATATTTTTGTTGTTGTTAATATTTTGTTTGTTTTTAATTTTGAACTGACTGGAGTGAGAATATTAATTGTTACCCCTCTGCAATCCAACACTTTCCCTACTGTTGCACTGATTGGAGTGGGAATAGTAAATTTTACCCCGCCACTATCCAACACTTTCCCTACTGTTGCACTCACTGGAGTGGGAATAGAAATTTTTACCCCTCCACTATCCAACACTTTCCCAACTGTTTCACTCATTGGAGTGGGAATAGTAATTTTTATCCCTCCGCTATCCAACACTTGCCCTACTGTTACACTTATTGGAGTGGGAATAGTAATTTTATCCCTCCGCTATCCAATACTTTCCCTACTGTTTCACTCACTGGAGTGGGAATAGTAATTTTTACCTCTCCGCTATCCAACACTTTCCCTACTGTTGCACTAATTGTAGTGGGAATAGTAATTTGTACCCCTCCGCTATCTAACACTTTCCCTACTGTTGCACTGGCTGGAGTGGAAATAGTACATTTTATTCCTCCGCTGTCCAATACTTTCCCTACTGTTGCACTCACTGGAGTGGGAATAGTACGTTTTACCCCTTCCGCTATCCATCACTTTCCCTACTGTTGCACTGACTGGAGTGGGAATAGTAAATTTTATTCCTCTGCTATCCAACACTTTCCCTACTGTTGTGTGTATGTATATATATATATATATGCATTTTTTATTTTTTTTTTTATAACTCTTTTTATTGAACAATTTTCAAAACATGGTACAGTTCCACATATTTCACTTGAAGGAAGTACTGTGAGTTCAATTACACACATAAATATTACAAGATAATGCATTGGAATTCAAGGGGAGAGGGGATCATCAGACTCCAGCAGTCGGGGTGGAATGCATATATTGCCTCGGTATTCGTTCCAGGGGGCCCAAATCTTAGACCATCTGCGCGGGCAACCTCTTGTCATATACACCGTTTTTTCCCGCAGCATACACCAATCCAGGTCTCTTTCCCAGTCAGTACTCGTAGGTGCCTTTGTAGCCCCCCACAGCTGCGCAATGTCTCTCTTGGCCACTGTGTAACCAAGTGTGGCCCATATTGTGGCGTGTGTGGTAAGGTCAGTGGGTTCCCAGATGTTGAGGAGGCATCTAGGGGCTAGTGGTGTGAGTTCGATTCCCGTTACTACGCTCATTACCTCGTGTATCTTGCGCCAATATTCCTGGATCTGTTCGCATTGCCACAGTATGTGGATAAACGTGCCCAGCTGGGTGCATCCCCTCCTACAAGACCCATCTGTTGAAAAGCCCATGTGTATTAATCGGGGACCTGTCATGTACATTCTATGTAGTACCTTTAGTTGCACCAGCCGCAGACGTGCAGAGATAGCAACAGTTCTGGGGGAGGAGACCGCTACCTGCCAGTCCTCATCATCTACCTCCACCCCGTCCCCCGCCCATTTTTCTCGTAGCGATTGTAGGGGATTCTCCATATTGTGGATGAGTTTTCGATAGGTGAGGGAGATGGCTTTTTCAGGTAAGTGCCCATCCAATATCCTATCCTCCAGTGGGGAGGCGTCTGGTGGAGCCGTGTCATTGGGCAATACTGTTTGTAGTGCGTGTCGGACCTGCAGGTACCGGAAACGCTCGGAATCCGCTAGGGCATATTGACCCTGTAGGGCTTCAAATTTTTGCACACCCTCTTTACCCCAAAGGTCTCTGATGTGAGAGATGCCAATTAAGTCCCATTTGCTAAAGCCCTTGGACTTTCTCAGGTCACCGAGCTTTTGGGAGTCCCATAGTGGCGTGGCGAGGGTTAATTTATTGTGCCATCCTAACTCTTTGGTTGCCGAATGCCAAATTTTGACTGTGTGGTTGGTTGGACCCGTGAGTGGGAATCTATTTGGTTTGGAGTACAGTGCCCTGGCATATGTCCCGTTTGGGAGAATCCATTTATCCATAGTAAACCCGGGTTGTCCGGCTGCCCATAGGTGCCATGGTTTATTGCTATCAATTGTGCTGCCCAGTAGTATTTTTTAATGTCCGGCAGTCCAATTCCGCCGTCATACCAGCTGAGCGTGAGTTTTTGCAGAGCAATACGTGGCTTTCCATTCCAAAGCAGGTCTCGCTGGAGTCCTTCTATTTCCGCAAAGTACGCATTTGGGACAGGGTTTGCCGAGTTCTGCAGTACATATAGGAAGCGGGGTAGGGACAGCATTTTAAAAGGGCCGCTTTGCCCAGGAGAGAAAGCGGGAGGGTCTTCCAGTGCGCAATGTCACTTTTGAGTCTTTGCAGTGGGGGAGCCAGGTTCCGAGCATATTGGAGTGTGCGGTCCAGGGAGACAAATACACCCAGATATTTGAATCCGTCTATTGCTATCGGGACGGGGCAGTGCCGGGGAAGGGGCGGAGAGTTTCCACAGAGGACGTATAGAAGAGATTTTTGCCAGTTGATACGGAACCCAGAGAATCGGCCAAATACGGATAGGATATCAAATACTACGATGAGGGATCTCTGTGGTGACGTGAGGTATAGAAGGATGTCGTCCGCGTATAGGGAAATACGGTCTTCCCAATCTGCCGACCATCGCATTCCACGGATCCTCACATCTTTGCGGATCCAGGCGGCAAGCGGTTCCAGGGCCAAAGCGAAGAGTAATGGAGATAGGGGGCATCCCTGCCGTGTCCCTCGGCCAAGTGTGAAGGCCTCGGATTTTTTGTTGTTCACTACCACTTGTGCCATCGGTGTGGCGTATAGTAATCGTACCCATCGGCTAAAGTTCGTTCCGAATCCCAGTTTTTTGAGCACGGCAAATAGGTAGGGCCATTCAAGTGTATCGAAGGCCATTGTGGCGTCGAGGGAGACGATGACTGCATCTTCTCGTATGGTCGGCACCCTTCCCAACACTCCATGCACTCTACGCAGATTTAACGCCGTATTCCTCCTCGGCATGAACCCGGATTGATCAGGATGCACTAAGTCCCCTATTACTTTAATCAGCCTATTGGCTAGTAATTTGGCAAGGATTTTTGGTTCTGCGTTAAGCAGCGAGATAGGACGGTAGGAGGCGCAGTCTGTTTTGGGCTTCCCTTCCTTGTGGATTGTCACTATAGTTGCTATCCTCTGATCTGGGGGTAGCAATCCCTTTTCAAGGCTGTCTTCGAACATGTTTTTCAAATGTGGGGCCAACTTATCCGGACGGAGTTTGTAGAGCTCAATCGGGATGCCATTGGGGCCAAGGGCCTTACCCGAGTGGAGCGCTCGGATTGCAGCCGCTATTTCATCGTGGGAGAGCTCACTGTCTAAGTATTCCCGATCAGTGGCTGATAGCCCCGGAAGGGAGATATCCTGTAGGAGTTCCGTAGACTCCTCTTCAGTGTGTGGGCTCACCGCGCTGTATACTGTGTGGAAGTGTGTTGCAAACTGTTCGGCTATGTCTTGGGGGTCAGTTATGGGGAGGCCATCCGAGCTCCTGATTTCTGGAACCAGCCGATTAGCATGTTCTCTTTTTCTAGCCAGGCGATTAGTTTTCCAGCCTTATCCCCCCACTCATAGATCCGGCCCAGCCTGTTTTGCCCCATTATTTTGGCTCGGTTAGTGACCAGCGCTCGGTATTCTGCCTGTCGGAGGCGAAGTGTATGGAGTATTTCAGGGGACGGGTCAGTGTTCACTTCTTGTTCCAGCCGATAAAGTTCGTGTTCTACCTCTGCTACTTCTTTTATGTTTTCTCTTTTGCTCCCGTAATCAGAGAGAGTGCTTGGCCCCTGATCACCGTTTTAAAGGCTTCCCATAGTATTTGCGGGGAGTCTACCGAATTCTCGTTCTCTAGGAAGTAGTTATCTACGGCTTTAGTGAGGTCCTTGCGTATTTTGGGGTGTTTTAAGTACCATGTGTTGATGGGAGCAATGCGTCCTACTTGTGCGCTCTCCAGGGCCATATGGACCCAGATCGGGGAGTGGTCTGAAATACCTCTAGCCAGATGTCTGATCTCCTGGATTTCCATCACCTGAGTAGCCGGGATGACTATGTAATCCAGGCGAGAAAAGCTGCTATGTGCCCCTGAGTGGAAGGTGTATTGGATCTTATCAGGATTATAGGTTCTCCACCCGTCCACCAGCCCCATTGCCTCTAGGAAACCGGAGAAAGAATGCGCTGTGTGTGGGAGTGTGCGGGGTGGGTGTCTGTCTAGGGAGCCCGAAAGTACTGAATTGAAGTCACCCCCGAGCACTAGGTGTCCCTCTGGCAGTGCTATCAATACGGCGCTTAGGTCTGCAAAGGTTGCAGCTTGCAGCCCCGGGGAGCATAGATGGACATGAATGTGATCGTTCGGCCCTCCCAAGAGCCCGTGACCCCGACATATCTGCCACGGTCGTCTGTATAGGTGGACGTGAGAGTTAGGGGAATGATTTCTTTTGCAGGATGCCCACCCCTCTGGAGTTCGATGCAAAGCCTGCATGTGCCACCATTGCGTAACCCCATCTATGCATGGCCTTGCATGTGTTACCTACCAGGTGTGTTTCCTGAAGCATTACTATGTCTGGCGACAATCTCCTAATATATTGCAATACTACACTTCTCTTGATTTTGTCCCCCAACCCGTTCACATTCCAACTTAACATTTTGACTTCCTTATTCCATTGCTTACCCATGGGTGTCTTAGTGCCGCATACTGACTGTTACTTGCACAAATTCGGACTGTACCATTAAAAAAACACAAACAAAAAAACCATAAAACACAAGAATCCCTCCCAACAACCCCCCACCCTGCTCCCCTGCACTCTGGGCTCCAAACTACCCATATTAATCAAATGCAGAGTGCCTGTCGCCCAACGTGTACTAATAATAGAAAATGAGGGAGGCCTCAGTGCCCCTCTGGTCCCCCTCCTGCCATCACTAGACATAGGTACTTTCCTATGGTGTTGCGCCCGTGTCACATTGATCCATCTTTTTAAACCAGAGGTTCTTAGTCAAGGTCCTCGGGCCCTTAAGAGGTTGCGTATTTTGTTCTGCAATCGGGAGGAACACACGGAATAGAGCGTTCAAGCTTCATATCAAGAAATGCCATTCTTATTGTTCAGTGGCTGTTTGGGTTACGTTCCGGCGAAGTCCTCCAGCCGTCTAGCCAGTCAGAAACCAACTCAGGTTGGTCGAAGAAATGCGCTTTTCCTTCCGCCTCAACTCGCAAACGCGCCGGGAAAAGCATAGCGTACTTAAGGCCCTTGTCGCGCAGTTTTCGTTTGACTTCTTGGAAGGAGCGTCGACGCCTCTGTACTGCCTGTGTAAAGTCAGGGAAGAAGGCGAGTTCTGAGTTGTCCACTTTTATAGGCGGGGCGACCCTGGCGGCCTGTAGGATCGTGTCTCTGTCTCTGTAGTTTAATAGCCTGGCCAGTATGGGACGGGGGGCTCCCGGTTTTGGGCGTCCCCAGGTACTCTGTGCGCCCTGTCCACCACAAACAGCTTGGACAGACCCTTTGGTTGTAGCTTCGTCGTCACCAGGTGTTCAATGAACAGGTCAGCAGCGGGCCCCTCCGATTTCTCCGGCACTCCAATAACGCGTATGTTATTGCGTCTCGAGCGCCCTCGTAATCGTCCAGCTTGTCTTCAGCGATTTTACGGAACGCTTGGAGTTCCACAATGTCCTTCCGCAGTTGTGAGGTGTCGTCTACTAAATTCGTGGTGGTGAGCTCCAGTTGCTTGACTTTCTCCCTGTATTTTGTAAGGTCAGCTCTAATCAGCGTTACTTCCGAGGAGAGGGTGTCTATAGATGTGCGCACCCCAGTAATCGCCGCCATCAGGTCTTTCATAGTGGGTTCAGGGGGATCGTGTTCTGGCCCTCCTTGCTGTGTGTCGCCAGGTCCCTTTCGTTCGGGCAAGTCCGCCCTCGGGCAGGTGTAGCGGTCCAGCTTGCTCTGTTGAGACGTTTTCGTACTTCTCGGGTTAGCCATGATCAGGGCCGGGCCCGCGCCGCCAGCGCGTTGCGCAGTTTCTGGGGGCTCTGCTCGGCTTGTGTCTTTCTCACCTCGCTGTAACTGTGGGCCTTCGAGTATATTTCTCCCGGTAACAGTCTGCGCAGTCGAGTGCCTGTGCCGCAGCCCAACGGTGGATCTCTTGCAGGCGCCGAGGAGTAGGCTCCGTTTGCACACCCGGCTTAGGGCTCGCTCCGCACCGCCAGGGGAGGGCCCCCAAGAATGCTGGCCACAGGTCCAATCTCAGGCACACTCGCCGGCGCTGGGCTTATATATCAGTCACCTCCTCTACCCCTGCGCGCCGATGTACCTTATATCTGCCGATCATGCGAGTCCCTCAGGTCAGTGCTCCGGGACTGGCCCCGATGCAGTCGGCCCCACCGGTAGACTTCAGGCCGTGCTTCCGTCGGGCAGCGCCCCACCACGCAGGCTATGGCAAGGTGTGGATGCCCCTCCGCCTCAGGTGCCTGCGTCCCTCTGTGGATGTGTGCGGGGGAGGTCTTGCCATCGCTTCCGGCACCCAGCCAGGCAGACGTGCCCACTCGAGGTCCCGGCTTCCCCAGGGCTGAAGGCCGCAAATTCCGGGCGAGATTTCTCCGCTTTCCGGGGTTCCCAGCACCCGGGATCACGGCAATGCGCACCGCTACTCCTCCGGCGCGCGATTCTAGCACCGGAGGTTCGGATATGTGGGTCGGATATATGGGGCAGGAGAGGGGGCCCTGGAGACGCTCTAACAGGCGGCCATGTTCGTTCGCCACGAAGCCACGCCCCCATATATATGCATTTTTATATAATTTTAAAATTATAAAATAAATAAAAATTAATAGTGTAATAATTGTTTTAAAGTAAGTATATATATATATTTATTATTATGTGTGTGTTTACCTTTTTTAATTAACTTTATTTGTTATATTCGTTAAAATGTATATTAAATCTACTTTATTTAAAAAAAATATTTAATATATTTATTATTTATTATTTTAATATTATATATATATATATATATATAAAAAATCGATATTTTGTACTTACCTGTTTAAGTATAAGGAGTCGATATTTTTGCATTCTATATTTTTTCATCTATATTTTTTGCATCTATATTTTTGACATCGATATTTTGTCAGTGAACCCAAAGGTTTTAGCATAAATCTTAAAAGCAGTATCTAAAAGGGAGCTCTGTCCATAGTTTGCAGGATCAGTTCTTTCTCCTTTCTAATAAATTGGCTTGATAATAGCACAGCTCCAAGGATTTAGCCTGTATTAGAAACCCATTTAAAGAACAAACTGAGAAAAATTTCCCACCACAAGTGGTTAGGCTTAAACATTTCAGCAGGTAGACTAACAGGGCCACTAGCACTGGAGCGTTTCATTTTATCTATTATTTCGGCAACAACCTCTACTTCTTGGGTCGTTATTAGTAGAGAAGAAGCGGTTAATTTAGCTCCTAACAAGAGGTCTGCTATTACAGATGGGCATTTTTATAAGTCGCTAAGCAGGGCCTCTAGATAGCATGGGGAAACCTAGGGGCCGATTACGATGGCGGTCGGAAAACCATTCCGCCCGCCGTGGCAATGGGAAAAGACCGCCCGCATGGCCTGCGGCACCACCGCCGATCACATTACGATGCACCGCCGGAAAAATCCGACCGCCGCAGTCGGAACCCAAGAAGCACCGGCGGCGCACGTGCAGAAAAGGCGAAATACCCTCCACGGCGGTCGGATTCACTGCGGAAAGCTCACAAACCGCCGATACACAAGCGGAATTTCCACGAGTGCAATTATGATCTTACCGCGGTTCCTGCAGTACGACCGCTTGTTTCCGACCGCCGCGAATTACAGCAATGATGAATGGGAGAGCTGGAGGAATGACCATTGCAGTCCGACCGCGGTGTCCGTGCGGAAATAGTAATGGCGGTCGAAAGCAACTACACCACAAAACCACCAAATGTGGCTGTGTATCTGGCTCAGCCAATAAAAACAGCTAACACACCCCATTGACACATGCACCTGGCAAATAAGAACTACAAATCCCAGCTCAACACAGACAACACACCTGACATGAATACTCAGCTTGGACCCACCCACATAGCAGTCCATAAAACCAGCCCCTGCATGACCACAATTCTTTGCACAACTCCAGAACTGAAGGGCACAACAATATCACACAAAGGATAGGCAACCTTGCACACATCACACCATCACAAACACACACACCACACACATCACCACCACCACCACCACCTTCACACCTGCACTCTTAACCACACAGCACATCACACACTATGGCACATAAGATGCCCAAATTCACTGATGGTGAGTTGTCAGTCATGGTGGATGAGATAATAAGAGTTGAGCTATATATTTTAGGAAGCAGGGTCCAACAGACCCCAGCAGCCAGGCAAAATCAAATGTGGCAAAGGATAGTTGACAGAGTCAATGCTGTAGGGCAAGTTCCACGCAACAGGAAGGAGATCAGGAAGAGGTGGACTGACCTCAAGAGCAAGGTCAAGGACAGCAAGAACCGTGAGCTGGCAAACTGGACTGGCAGTGGCCCTCCCATTCCACCAAGAACATTCAACGCATGGGAGGAGAAGGTGCTTGGCATACTGCACCCAGAGAGTTGCACTGGAATTGAGGGGGGAATGGAGGCTGGTAAGTACCAACAAAAGTCTGCCATAATACTGCTATGTAGTAGCTTGCACAACTAAAAAGCAACACCTCCTAGGCCCAAATGTACTCATGTCCACCACACTCCCCCAAACAGGTCTCACAGATCCCACAATAACTCCCTCTCATTCACCACAAAGGTACATAACAATATTTACATGGGGGTATGGGGGTACATGTACAGGCAGCCAGCACTACAACTCCCAACAGGCCCCTGTGTCCCACAGCTGAGCAGGATGGAGCATTCCCCACACCCCCAAGCATGGGGCAGCCATTTCCCTCCAATGTGTAACCTTACAGGTAGGTAGGCATCTCAACAGGAGGGGTCTTTGTGGCTGTGAAGTCTGCACTACAACTCCCAACAGGCCCCCTTGTCCCACAGCTCAGCAGGATGGAGCATTCCCCACACCCACAAGCATGGGGCAGCTATCGCATTGCTCTCCCAAAACTTACACGTAGGTAGTGACTGCATGTTCACCGCCATCCTCATCTAAATGCATGTAGCCACATAACCACATCAGCACTAACATGTCAGCCAACTTGGCATAGTTTTAAATGCCACATCCAGTGTGCAGACATCTAAGTGCACGTAACTGTCACATATTTTGAACTCATACTCACCAAGTCACAAGTGAAACAAATGCATCCCACAATTGTGCACAGCAGAGGGTGCAATGTGGAAGTGCCATGGTGTCTGAGCATGAAGGCCCATCTCAACACCAAACATGCATGGTCTACATGGAAAAAAGGAAAGTACATGTGATTCCAAAGCTATGTATAACATGACAATGGTTCCTTCTAGCTCTGTTGAAATAGATTACATGAACAGCTAAATGAAAAGACGCACAACAGAAATTTGATGTCACGCAATTAGGTAGATGAGGACATGTCCGTGTAGTTACACTATCTGTACACTGCACCAAGTTTCAATTCACAACGGACACCATGGACTAATAAGGTATGTACCTCAACGTCATGTCATGGTGCACAGCATATAGCAGGCATACAAAGTCATTGCATTGTAAAGTGTGTGTTGTATCAAATGTCTCAAACAATTGTCTAACATCAAGCTTGTTGCGTGCAACTCAATTACCATATCACCTCTGTTCAACAGGAGATCAACAACTAACTGCAGAGGATGACACCAACATGCGGAGCCAGTCTCCCCCCCTGGAACGTGGACTCTCGGATGCAGATTCCCCAACAGTCTCGGACGAGGATTCTCAAGCTGGCCCCTCTGGTGTGGCAGGGACTAACATGTCTCAAGCCCTCATTGTCCCCACCACCACCACGGCAAGAACAACTGTGCTGCCCCCTGCCACTACAAGCTGTGTGGCCTCCACCACCACCACGGCAAGAACAACTGTGCTGCCCCCTGCCACTACGACCTGTGTGGCCTCCACCACCACCATCACCACTGCTGTCTGCAACACACGCCCTGCCACGGTGGTTACCGACACCACCACACAATCACAGCATGCCAGGGAGAGTGTGCCAGTGCGTCGGCGGACTATGCCACAGGTCCGTGTCAGGAGGGCAGGTGGGAGTACAACTGGTGCAGAGACACAGGAGGACAATGACCCTGAATCCCTGGCCACCATTGCAAGAGTCCTTGGTGCCTACCAAGAGAACCATGGAGTAATGGGCCAGCTTGCTGAAGACATGCATGAGATCCGCCTGCTGCAGCAGTCCATGGACACACGGATGGGCCAACTTGTCGACCTTGTTGGCCAGCTAGTGGGTGTTCTGAGGGACAGACTCCCAGCCCCAAGTGCAGCTCAACCCCCCTCCAGTGGCTTGCCTTCTGTGCAGCCTAACATTCGAGCTGCAGCCACAGAGAGGGGTGTGCAGGAGGAGAGTGAGTTCTCAGACACCACTGACCCTGCAACAGATGCCCCCCCCTCCCAAACGCACCAGGGGCTGTCCGAGAATCCACAGGGGAGGATTTGGTGGTAGGCCACCATACCAACGCCACTCACAGAGCCAGCCATGATGGTATCTTGTTGTTCCCCATTGCATTGACTGTTGACTATCCTTGCCCACATTGCCATGTCGATGGCCTGAGTCTGTTGGACTGTGTGACTTCAGCTTTGTGGTGACTACACTATTTGTCTCCACTACCATGACTGACAACTCATTTATTCACTGTTCACATTTATGTACATATCCCCGTCACTTGCACAAAAACTAAATTCAAATAAACACTCTTCACATACCTATGTCTGTGTGAGCTACATGTTTATTCCAGTATGTACAGTGACAAATCAGATTTCAATGTTCCAACAGCTGTGAAACAGAGGAGGCATTCAGAGGGTGAATGAACCTAGAAAGACAAGAGAATGACATTTACTTATCAGGTGACGCCTTTACAGCAGAAACACAACACTAGGCATCAAGGTACAAAAACAAGCACCCATAGCAATGGTCAACAACCTCAACATACACATGATGTACCTGGATACAAATACCCTGTGCCACACACATCATCCCTTATCACACACACAACAACAGCCAGCAGTTAAATTTCTCTATGCCTTGATACTATCATCCAAGCAAACACACAATGTCACTGTTCTACAAAGTCACTTACATTCAAGGGAAGTAGTTGGCAATGAGCTGTTGACGCAGGTCAACACCTTCCTCTTCACCACTATCGTCCACACTGGAAGTGTGTGGGTGTGCAGGAGGGGGCATCTGCTGCTCATCGTCATCCAGGATCAGCGGAACGGCTTTGCGCAAGGCAAGGTTGTGTAGCATGCAGCATGCTACAACTATCCGGCACACCTTTCGTGGGGAATACAACAGTGCACCTCCGCTCTTTTCCAGGCACCGGAATCGGGACTTCAGTAGGCCAAAGGTGCGCTCCACCACACGTCGTGTCCTACCATGTGCCTCGTTGTAGCTGACTTCACCCGGGGTACTTGGATTCCGCAGTGGGCTCAGCAACCACGGCCTGTTGGGATACGCTGAGTCACCTAGGTGTGACATACACAGAGAAATGTTGTGATACAAACAGTTGACGAGAACAGCATGTCACCCACAGCACACTACTTGACTCAGTGTACTTACCTACAAGCCATGCACGCTCTGGATGTAGATTTTCCATCAGCCGGGGTACGATGCTGTTCCACAGGATGTAGGAGTCCTGGGCGGAGCCAGCAAATCGCGCACAAACATGGCTGATGATCATATCAGCTTGGCATACCACCTGCACATTTATGGAATGGTAGTGCTTCCTGTTCCTATACACCTGCTCACGTGCCTGTGGTGGGACAAGGGCAATGTGTGTGCCGTCAATGGAACCAACTACATGAAGAATGTGGCCAAGGGCATAAAAACCAGCCTTAACAGCAGGCAAATCTGCTGTATTTGGGAATCGTATGTATTGGTCCTTGTATAGCATCATTGCGGACACCACATCCCAGAGCACCATGCTGAATGTGGCTTGCGACATCCCACCGGCGCTGGCCACCGTGTATTGGAAAGAGCCCGTAGCGAAAAAATGCAGCGCTGCCATGATCTTCACTGTTGGGGATAGGGCAGTTGGATATGTTCATTGAGGCCTCAGATGGGGCTCCAACTGAGCACACAGCTCTTGCAGTGTAACGAGATCCAGATGAAATTTCCAGATGATGTCCACATCCTCCATGTCCGCCAGGACTGTGAAAGGCCGGTGCACATTTGGTCGTCGCCTACATGGAATGGGAGAGGACTAATGTTATTCAAATTACACAATGAGATGTGTCTGACTTCTCACATCTTGATTCACGCAGCAGAAACAATGAATGTACTCCAACAATTGCTGAATCCACAACTCAGATGCAGGGACACCTTCACCACATGTGTTTTTACAAGTGGACATGTTGTACATACTGAGTACCCCAAAAACATATTCAGAGGTTGTGAATGGTACACCAATACATCTGGTGTCCCCAGGCCTAGGAGTAGGTGACACAGCAGAGGTATGAGACAGCAACACTGCTGACTCATATGTAGCTGCTTTACCTGCCACACCTTCTTGCTTAAGTTGCACAGACCACTAGTTATCATCACAATGTTCACAGTGTGTGTAAGCTGATCACATATCCTACTTAAATCAGCTATGGGCACAGTAAAATACCACCATTATGTGTTCAGGCAATCATTACTGTTGTTTGATTACCCATCTCACACATTAAGTCGATTTCAAAGATGAGACAACATCATACAACCAATAGATGTACATCCACACACATATCATAGGTGACGTGAGTAAGTGCATGTCAATGCATGTCACATTTTCCACAGACATGGCATGTGTAGGCATCAGTGAGTTGAATGTCACACCAGCATTCATTGTACAAAACAAGTGCAGTAAGACACTATGGAGGCATAGTGTTCAATTGTTAAATTTGTCCATTGCCATTGCTAGTGCATAATGTGTCCATAACCGCGGTAGGCGTGCACCGCCATCGCGGGGCCGCTCATTGGCCACAATTGAAAGATGCAGCATAGCGGTAACGACGGCCTGTCCTCCGCAGTGTGACACCACCAATGCCATTGCAGCCAATGGGAACCGTGATCACGGTAGTGAAATGCTACTTTGGAAACCGCGGTAGGTGTGCACCGCCTCCGCGGGGCCGCTCATTGGCCACAATTGAAAGATGCAGCATAGCGGTAATGACCGCCTGTCCTCCGCGGTGTGACACCACCAATGCCATTGCAGCCAATTTTACCCGCGATCGCGGTAGTGGAATGCTACTTTGGAAACCGCGGTAGGCGTGCACCGCCACCTCGGGGCCGCTCATTGGCCACAATTGAAAGATGCAGCATAGCGGTAACGGCCGCCTGTCCTCCGCGGTGTGACACCACCAATGCCATTGCAGCCAATGGTACCCGCGATCGCGGTAGTGGAATGCTACTTTGGAAACCGCGGTAGGCGTGCACCGCCACCGCGGGGCCGCTCATTGGCCACAATTGAAAGATGCAGCATAGCGGTAACGACCACCTGTCCTCCGCAGTGTGACACCACCAATGCCATTGCAGCCAATGGGAACCGCGATCGCGGTAGTGAAATGCTACTTTGGGAACCGCGGTAGGCGTGCACCGCCACCGCGGGGTCGCTCATTGGCCACAATTGAAAGATGCCAGCCAGGTGGACCAATTGCAGCAGCTGCCTGCCACTGATACCAACACAGGGGCCTATAAATCTCTGTGGGAGAGCCACACATTTCACATGCATTCAGACACTGCTGACTGCCATTCCTCTCCAACTGCATATCTTGCTGTATCCTGGACCCAGTGATGGCGAGAACAGAGAATGTCAGGGCCCGTCCCTTCACTACAGAGGAGCTGGAGCTTCTGGTGGACGAGGTCCTTGCACAGTATGGGAGGCTTTTTGGTGCACCAGATGTACTGGTAAGTGTTCCTGATTCCAAGTGTGAGAGTGATCGAAATGATACCATGATGTTGCTGTGCAGTAGTATGTGCCTGTGAGTGCAAGTCGATGTACAGGCATCCTAATAGTTAACATGGCATGCTCCATACATGTTCTGTGTGAATTGAATTTGATTATGTGTAGAAATTGGACACTTCTACAGCCATTCTTGCACAAACTTAATGAACATGTTGGTCTGAGACTAGGTGATGTAAATGTGTGTTACACTGCCATGCATGCTAACTTCATGTCAATGGTGTCTTTAGGCATATTTCCACACCTACATAAGTTGATTGAAGGTAGGGGGAGACATGCATTTTTTAAACAGCCACACAGATACGATGGTGTTCTGGAACAGTACAAGTCGGGACTGATTTTCACTGTGCCATGTTATGTGACTGTCCACTCACTCTTCACAACCTCATATGTGACTATTGAAATGTATATTGGAATGGAGCACTAACTAATGTGTGTTGCATATTTCTTAATTGCACTATGTAGATGTGAGCATCATGCACAATAGTCCAATGCATGAGTGGAACCCACTTGATGTTAATGCAACTATGACACTTCACATCAATGTAAGTAGTAGATATCATCCTTACATTGATTTGAACATGTGTCCGGTCTCGCATGTGTTGGCACTTTTCACCCTCTCATGCTGTACATCCATGTGATTCATCTGAGGGACCATGTTGAACCGCACTGTGAGTTCCTCTGGCCTGCACAGACACTGTCCAATGTTACTCTGAGCCATGCCTAACTGGACTGAGTCAAACATGTGTTTAGTCCACACACCTAATACTCACTGAGCCATCATAGTCCTGAGAATTGCACAATCGAGGACTTAACATTGTGAGAAGGGCGTGATAATTCATATTATGTCCCAAAATGTTTCCTGAAAAATGCATTGAGCCATTCACAGGCCAAGGGCATCGAGGGGTGTGTAGTGGTGGACATAGTGAGTCTGCCACTACACTTCATTAGCACTGTATTGCATGTCATGCTCACTCACATACTGCATCACAGTTGAGGGCCTTCTGCACATAGCTGTCTGTGCTGCCATTGTGCATGTGTATGAGATGGCCATGTACTGTGTGCCGCGTCATACATGCATTCATTTCTATGTGGTATTGTAATGAACATGTACTATGTGTCATGCTGTATGGCCTCTGATGAAGATGTAGCGATTTGTGTGCCATGCATTTATGTTCTCCTGTGCTGACACACAGTGTGAATGACACAGGGTCACTGATACTTCCTTTTCTTGTCTCCTATGCCTGCAGCTGAAGGTCCACCAGCGTAAGGCCGCATGGAAGAACATTGCACGGAAGGTGCAGACTCTGGGTGTATCCAACAGATGGCACACACACTGCCACAAGAGGTGGGACGACATCTCCCGTCTGAGCAGGACCGTGGCAGAGATGACGGTGGGGCTCGCCCCTCGCAGTGACAGGTTGGCGCGCCGAATCATGACTCCACTAATGTCCCGCATCTTGTCTGTGACACAGCCAGAGCTGTATGAACGTTTGAGGGACCATCAGCAGGGAGTTAGTGGTGAGTATTCTGCGTAGGCTGACTTTGGGTGTGAGTGACTGCATGAATGGCGACTGGGAGCCCTTGCTGATCTTGCTGCTGTGTAAATTTTTAGGAACTACTTCTCAGTGGCCTATGTGTTCAGTGCAGGTGTCATGTATTTTCCCATAGATGGACTTGATCATGTGTTTCATACAATGGCCCTTGACATTGCATGATGAGATGTGGCCTTATGACATCTTCTGCATTCTGGGTGTCATGGACATCACCAGGCAGTGTACAGCAGTGTGCATCATGTCAGTGTGCATTTAACGATGTGTGCACTGCAGGACTTGTAAATGGTGTGAAGTACACATCTGACACCAACGTGCAACAGTTTGCATGATGAATTGCTCAACTTGTTAGACATCAGTAGCTCATGGACATTCTTAAGTACAAATTTGAATCTGTATCTGTGTTGTCCTTTTACAGTGACTCCATATGTGACAGAGGCAACATGCTGAGATGTATGCCTCTCTCACATACAGGCACATGGGTATGCTTGCAGAGATGTTTATGTTGGATGACAAGGAGGCAGGGACCTGCTATTTGCCGGTGTGCACCTCACATGGCTCATTGATGTAAACAATGCATATTTCCATGCATCTTCTGTGTTCAGCATGATTGTTGCACATGCAGACTGCACAGGGTGTTGTGCAACTTGGGGTTGTCATTATCTAGTCTAGTTCTGTGCTTGCATTTGATGTTTGTGTGTATGGCACTGTACTGAACCTATGTCTCTGTCCATTGCAGCATCTACCGAGTGCACGGAAGGCCAGGATACGGACACCAGTGCTGAAGCATGTGGCACGCATGATAGCCATGAGATCACTGACACTGAGGTGACCAGCGCCTCGGAGGGGGACAGGAGTGTCCTTGAGGACTCACGCGCAGAAAGCACAACCTCAACATCATCGGACTCCAGTGGGGAGTCAGCGACAATGGTGGTCACAGGGAGTGACAATGCTGCCTCTTCCTCCACCACACATCGGCCAGTGCCCACCATCCCGGCTACTACCACTAGTGCTGTCCGTGCCCGCAGGGCTGTTAAGGGTAGAGTTGCCTTCACCCCAGGCACCGCTGCCCCTGCCCCTGTCTCCCCTGCTGCCCTCAGTGTTGAGGCGATAAAACTCTTGCGCCAGCTGTGTGTGGGTCAGACAGCTCTCCTAAATGCTTTCCAGGATCAGGACAAGAAGTTGGGACAGGTTCTGGCATTTATGGAGGGCATTCATTCGGACGTGGGTGGGTTACACAGGACTGTCCACGGTTTGTCCTCCACCGTGACGGCAGCCATTCAGCTATCACAGCATCCAAGTCCAGCCCCAATGCCTTCACCAACCACCCTGCCAGTGGCAACCCCTGAGGAGAGTGACCACACAACTGAGCCCTCAGGCCCCGAGTTGTCGACACCCAGCACACGATAGCAGCGCTCCAAGCGTGCCAGACCAGACACCATCCCCAAAAAGTGACACAGGCACACAGGGACGCTTTTTTCTTTGCGTCCCTGTGTCTGTGACACTCAGGGGCATCAGGCAAAGAAGCAGGCCTCTAGCTCACGGTCCACAAGATTGCACCCATCACAAGAGACTCCCATCCACACAACTGCTCCAAGTGACAGACAAACAGTTGGCATGCCTGCTGTGGTGCTGGTGCCGCAGAAGGGAAATCCCACAAAGCAACCTAAGACTGCTTCACCCAGGACCTCTACTCCCACCCACACCCCTGTGAAGCGTGGTCAGGAGAGCAATGTGAGTGGTTCACCAGGACCACAGGGGATGGAGGGCAAAAGGCAAGCAAAAAGCAAGGCTAAGTCCATATCCAGCAAATCCCCACAAGGAGGGCCACCTGCACCTGTCACACCTTTGGTGGCGAGGGACTCTGTTGTGCTAGCCACACTTCCCACTACTCCCAAGACACTTCTGCAAAATCGGATATCCAAGAAGTGTAGAGGCAGCCCTCAACATTCACCCTCACCCACTGTGTCTCACGGCAGCAGCTCTCCGCCTCCACGTGCCACCATGCCACCCGGTCCAAGCAGGCCTACACCTGCCACAGCCACTACTGCCTCTGTGTCTCACAGCACATCTCTCCGCCTCCACGTGCCACCAGGCCACCCGGTCCAAGCAGGCCTACACCTGCCACAGCCACTACTGCCTCTGTGTCTCACGGCAGCAGCTCTCCGCCTCCACGTGCCACCATGCCACCCGGTCCAAGCAGGCCTACACCTGCCACAGCCACTACTGCCTCTGTGTCTCACGGCAGCATCTCTCCACCTCCACGTGCCACCATGCCACCCGGTCCAAGCAGGCCTACACCTGCCACAGCCACTACTGCCTCTGTGTCTCACTGCAGCATCTCTCCGCCTCCACGTGCCACCATGCCACCCAGTCCAAGCAGCCCTACGCCTGCCACAGCCACTGCTGACTCTGACTCTGATGATCCTCTCTCTCCCAGGTCCAGTTCCGCCAGTGGCCACGACAATCAGCCACCTCCCACTCCAACTGACAGGCAAGTCTGAGGCACAGACCCCCTCCCATACCCATCTCTCCCACAGCGGTGCCTGGACTGAGCTTTGATAGCCCCGGTGCTTTTGTCATTCACATGGCAGTGTACGGTGTTACACATTCACTGTAAACAATGTGCATTGTTTGGACTGTGGACTGGCCAATGGCCTTTTATTTGTTTGAAATTTTGTGACTATCACGATATTTTGCAATAAACACTGTTACTCCTGTCGTATCGTTTGTTAAACATTTTGATGTGTGGGTATGGATAAATGTGCCACATGCTCTGCATGGCACTACCACATTGCCATTTACTTCATTCACTTTGTCATTGTTTGGCAAACATAACACACACTTTTGGTCTGCTTGACTCTGAGGTTTGGGGGTGCAATCATGTTTGTGGGTGTTGATGTACTCTTGCAATCATCATTCGATGTTGATTTCAGTATGATTGTGCACATGTCATGCTAGGGGGCTATACCACAACAGAAGTGAATTCTACACACAGTCTAACTTGCGGGGTGTCGAAGGTTGGTGATGTCTGTGTGATGTGTTTGGATGTGTGAACAGCAGTGTGTGTGTGGTAATCTTGTGAAGGCCTGTCTTCGTACTCACATGGGTATATTTGGATGTGTGCAGTTGAGTGGTCACACAGTGTGCTTGGCCTGTCCTTGTCAGTGGTGTTGAGGTGTATGTGGCCCTGTACATGCCAACTACAAACGTGAATGTTCCAGGTGGGGTTTGCCCCCTCATACTCATCTTGGCAGTGGCAGGAAGGGGGTTTAACACCAGAGGCAGCTTTTTGGCATTACCTTGCAGGTGTTGTTTTGCCACCTAATACTCATCTTGGCAGTGGCAGGAAGGGGGTTTGATACCACAAGCACCTTTTTGGCATTACTTTGCAGGTGGGGTTTGCCCCCTCATACTCATCTTGGCAGTGGCAGGAAGGGGGTTTAACACCACAGGCAGCTTTTTGGCATTACCTTGCAGGTGTTGTTTTGCCACCTATTACTCATCTTGGCAGTGGCAGGAAGGGGGTTTCACATCACATGCACCTATTTGGCATTACTATGCAGGTGTTGTTTTGCCACAATACACCTATGAACTTGTTCACATACATCACTATCCCTGTATATCAGATGGGCACACATTTTGATGTTGCACAGGGTGGGATGGTAGGAGCTGTGATGGTATCAGGTAATGACAGCTGCTACCAACAGAGGCACACAATGTACATTTGGGACAGGGCCAACACAATCCTTACACGTCCCTGTGACTGCCCATGCGTGCCGCTGGAGCTGCCTACTGGATTGTGCTGAACTTTTCCTGCGTCTTCACCGCTGCGGTGACGTGACCGGGAGGATGCGGTGATGACGTTGTTGATGGATGACCCCGATGCGGAGGTGTGGCATTGACGTACCTGCGGTGTTGTCGACGGCGGCGGCGACTTTGTTGATCGCGGATCAGGAACAGCAGCGGTAGGGCTTGTAGAGCAGGATCCATTGCGGTAGCGTCCGCGTGGAGTTGTGTGTTATTGCCGTTTTCCTCCGCAGTCTTGCTTCCGCCGTGTTTCAATGGGTGGTTTCTCCGTTGCGGTCCGATTGCCTGTTTGAGGCATTGTGATTCGGACGGCGGTCTACACGTCATTCCGCACGGCGGTCTCCCGCTATTGGCTACGTCCGCCCTCGTCGCGGAACCAAAGTACTGGCGGTACTTAAAACACCGCGGCGGTGGGGATTTGGGCTATGTCTGCCCATCGTAATATGGCGGTCGGGGATTCGCGACCGTGGTTGGCAAAACAGCACCCGCCAGGCCGGCGGAAGCCACCGCCGGCACGGCGGTGCCGATCCGCCCGCCATCGTAATCGGCCCCCTAGTTCTGAATTAACCAGTTGCCAAAATGATTTAGTGTTACCCTCCGATATGGAAGAATTCATTAACTACCAGTGATGATCATAAAATAAACGTGTATTTCCCATTATTAGGGTTTGATACTTCTTTTTCATCATAACAGCATGTTGCCAGGTAACGACCTATCCTATTTACAGCCTTCCTCATCTGGTGGCATTCAAAATCAAACCAACCAGGAGTGCCTTACTGTTTTATCATTTTTAGAAGGCTGAAGTTCAGATTGGCCCTTCAGCGTAAACAGCAAAAAGCACATACCATTCCAAGGAACATCTGAAATTGTAAGGTCACTATCTAGCCTCAAAGCAAACAACTCTTTCAAATTTTCATCTGAGACCATGACTCTAATTTTCTGATTGTAGTTTAAACTTAAATTAATGGGAGTGACGTCTTCGCTGTGGTATTGACTATTGACCGCTAAGGAGAATTTCCATAGCACGAAGATGATGATCAGTAGAAAAGAGGCCAATCACCTTAAAACTGACAAATTAAATTGCTCAGTCAGAACAAAGGTATAATCAATAGGAAAAACACTTTCTGAATTTATTAAACCAGCCTTGGCCGGCCTGTCAGATGGGAATCAGCCATTTAGATTTATCAAGTTATACTGAGCTAACAAGGATGCCAACTGCCCTGCTCTACCAATAATATCTCCCTCTTCAGCAGCTACTGTAGGGTTTTCATACATATTCAATAGGTCACCACAAAGTTTATCCAGAGAATGCAATGGCACTTTGGTGTTAAAATCACCTGTAACAATAATGCAAGAGGATAAAAAACGCACAAATAAATTATGTAAGTCTTTATCAAGCTTACTAAGATTTTCTTCAAATGCTCAAGCATTAGGAGGAATTTAAATTTTAATACAAACCAAAGAGCTAAAAGACGGAGGGAGTTAAAATATTGATATAACAAGCCAACACCCGATCACATGTGGTACCCACAGTTGCCACAACCTCTTCCTAAAGGACAGAAACCAAAATAAGCTGTCACCTGAGGGGTGACCATGAGCATTTAGGTAGGATTGTTTTGGTAAAAAAAACATATCCCTTACAGTGTGGGCTCTACCGTAACCAGGTTTCCTGCCAAATCAACAGTAACTTTGCTTTTTCAAGCTAGAAATGAAGTAATTTTAAAAGGTTCCATGAAAGAAACCTGGTTAGAACGGTTTGCCCTTTAACCTATGAGCAGACACTCCTGGAGTGGGAGTCTCTTGTAAATATTGTGGGGTTTTGTTGTGAAACAAATAAAGTTGATGTACTGGAAAAAACGTTGCTAAACAAGTCATTAGGCCCAATACTATAATAAGCCTGCACAAATAATCACAAATTCCTTTGTTGTTTCGCTTGTTGATTATGGGACAGCGAAATTCAAATGAAGAAGTTCGACTCTACTGGCATAAAATCCTTCATGCCTAGTCAGGACTAATGCTCGAGGTACACTAACAGGACCCTCAATGGCATCTTCCAACTCATCCTCGAGAATTTCAATACTTTTAGCACGCAGCTCCTGCTCTGCTTCCTGGATTATGCAAAGGGCAAGTTTAGATTGAAATATGACTCAGTCACTTCACGACCTTCCGACATTGCAAAACCCACTAGAGGCATAAACAAAAATATAAATGTTACTGTGGGTGGGAATTTGTTTTGTTTATTCTGTAGAAAATATTATTTATCCATTAAATAAATGTATTCTAATTATTTATTCATTTAATATACATTTAATTTAATGATTTAATGTGCTGCAACATTTTATTTTTATTAGTTTAGGTGTATAGTAAATACTGAAAATTATTCGACATTTCTATTTTATGTTTAAATCGTTTTATTGTTTTAATATAGATACATTAGAAAAAGAGAATATAAGAAAATAAGGTACAATACAAATACTCTCACCTGCAACCGATGGCCGGTGAGGCAGAAAGGAGAAAAAAAAGAACAAAGTCTGGAGTGAAAACCCAGTAATAGAAAGGAAAGAAGGGGGGCAAGAGGGGGGAAGAGTGCCAGATGGGCTATCTAATGTGTGTTATGAGGTACCAAACACTAAGGCTCTTCTACTGATTAGTGCTGGTGTAGACTGTTTCTAAGACTTTAAGGGGCATATTATCAAGAACGGCGTTAAAATTATCGCCGCTTTAGCGGCAGAAAACTGCCGCTAAAGCGGCGATAATGAGCTTGATAATATGCCCCTTGAGAATTCCAATAGAAGCCCATGTTGACACCAGAACATGGGCTTCTATTGGAATTCTCAAGGGCATATTATCAAGCCCATTATCGCCGCTTTAGCGGCAGTTTTCTGCCGCTAAAGCGGCGATAATTTTAACGCCGTTTCTTGATAATATGCCCCTAAGGGCCATATTATCAAGAACGGCACAAACATTATCGCCGCTTTAGCGGCAGGAAACAGGTTTGATGTCCTTCACACCAGAACCTGGGCTTCTATTGGAATTCTCTAGGGCATATTATCAAGCCCCTTATCGCCGCTTTAGCGGCAGTTTCCT
The DNA here is from genome assembly GCA_963921515.1 of Calotriton arnoldi. Lineage (NCBI taxonomy): Eukaryota > Metazoa > Chordata > Amphibia > Caudata > Salamandridae > Calotriton > Calotriton arnoldi. The sequence continues at coordinate 218,472 of CAWUFW010005404.1, forward strand.
GCCGCTACAGCGGCGATAATGGTTGCGCCGTTCTTGATAATATGGCCCTAAGTATCTGAAGCCATTTCCGCGGGAGGGGGGGTGTTTCCTCTGTTATCAGGCGAATTGTGCGAAGGTAAATCGGGCATGTCAGCTCCCTGAACTCCCTACTGAGATAGCCAATGCAGGGCCCCCACATATTATCGAATCGTGGTAGTTGGTTGTCCGCTACCGCTGTGACCTTTTCCATCCCCAATAGATCCCACAGCCTGTGAAGCCAGTTTCTATGTCGCTGTATCATATCCGTGCCCCATCGTCCCAGCAAGGTTTGTTTAGCTGCGCACAAAGCCAATGTAATTGCGCGCCCTTTCAGAGATCTGAGAGGGTATGTTAAAGGGTTGGGGAGACTCAGGAAAACATAACTTGGGAACCTGGGGAGTTCGGTATCAAAGATTTCATCTATAGCATCCAATATCTCCTGCCAGTATGTCTGTAATTTAGGGCATTGCCACAGGAGGTGTGTCAATGTCAATGTCCCGGTGTCTCCGCACCCTCTCCAGCATTTGAGGTCTCCTCCTCTTTTCCAGTGTGCTGTGCGCTCAGGCGTGTAGTACCAGTAGTGAGCTATCTGTAGTAGTGTCCCTTTACCCGTGGCAGAACGTGCAGCTGTATTTGCACGTTTCTGTATATCTAACCATTCCTTCTGTGTGAACTGACTGCCACACTCCTTCTCCCAGCTCACCTGCGCTTTTGTTTTAGTTTGTGATTTCTGATGTATTTAGGAAAGTGTATATATCTGATATAATTTTTTTATCTGTGTGTCTGGTGATAAGCCATTTTTCAAAGGGTAGGAGTGGCCTGCTCGCATAGGGTTTCAAGGCTGGTTGTGTGACCCAGTGATGAATAGGGGTGTATTGCCATTGTGCCGAGGAGGGCAATCCATATCCTTTTTGGATTTGCTGAAAGGACATAATACCCAAATGATCGATTAGGTCGCCCACCCTCTTACAATTTGCCTGCTGCCATGGCATGTATGCCGAACCGTGCAATGCTGGTGGGAAGTCTGGATTTCCCAGGATGAGGGTCATGAAGGAAAGTCTTGTGGATAATTTCTTTGGGGTCGCTACAGCGTCCCAAACGCCAACCGTAGCTCGAAGTATCGGGGAGATATATACTCCCTGTGGCCGGTGGGGTTTAGGGAGCCAGGGAATCTTCCATATGTGAATGCCTGTGATGGCCTGGTCGATAAAGCACCAGTGTTTCTCCGTTGTGGGCCTGTTCCACTCCACCGTATACCGGAGCTGAGCTGCTTAATAGTAATGTTTGAGGTTAGGATGTAGGTGGCCGGTACGTCAGGCGTTTAGTGATATGTAATGTTTTATCAAGTGTTGTAGTTTAGGTAGCACCTGGGGTGGGGGGAGGAGGGGCAGGGTCTGCATGACATATAGTATCTTGGGGACAAGCGTCATTTTTATGGCCGCTAGCCTCCCTAGCCATGACAGCGTATGGTCCTTCCATTTTTCTAGTTCTGCCCGTCTGTCTGCTAGTAGGCGGCCATAGTTGCTCTCTGCCGTTTGCCTAACCGCGGGATGTATGTGAAGGCTCTGTGTAGCCCATGGATACGGGTAGAGACTCCATATAATTTCTGCGTACGGGGCCGGTATCGTGAGGCTCAGGAGTTGCTATTTCTGTGCGTTGATCTTGAAGCCTGATACTGCACCAAATGCCTCCACCTCTAAGACAAGCTTTGATAGAGAGCGGAGGGGGTCCGCCATTATCACCATCATGTCATCCACGTATAATGCCAATTTATTGTCCCTACATCCCATCCTCACTCCCGCTATCTCCGCGTTTGCCCTTATTCGTTCCGCGAATGGCTCCATATATAATGCAAATAAGAGTGTGGACAGCCCTGCTGGGTTCCCTGTTCGATGCAGAAAGGCTGAGATATTGTCCCATTCACCCGCACCATTGCCTGAGATTTTGCATACCCCGCTAAGATCCATCCTATAAATCTGGGTCCCAGGCCCACAGACCATAGGACGGCTTTTAGGTATGGCCAATGCACTCTATCGAATGCCTTTTCGGCATCCATAGAGAATAGGAGTGCTGGTGTCCTAGTTCGTTGGACCTTGTCTAATAGATGGCATATCATGTTTGTATTGTTGCTGCAATTGCACTCTGGAATGAACCCGGCCTGGTCCAGGTCAATGAGGCCCTGCATCATTGGGGCTAGGCGCGCAGCGAGAATCGAAGTAAAGATCTTTGCATCTACATTAAGTAGTGAGATGGGTCTATATGCCGCGCATGGAGTTGGATCTTTGCCCTGTTTGGGTATGACCGTAATAGTAGCCTGTTTCACTAAAGGAGTTATATACCGGAGTAAGGATAGGGGCTAACACAGGGGCAAACAGTTTGTAACCGTTGGGGTAGCCATCGTGTCCCAGAGCCTTCCCGACCGGTAGGTGGGATATTGCAGTAAGTACCTCATTGATATGTATGTCTTTCTCTAGGGCAAGGGCATTTTGGTGGTCCAGCCTATCAGATAGGTTTCTATTTCGGCATCTCAGTACTCCTCCACTGTATATAATTCCCTGTAAAAGTGTTGAAACTCCTGCGCTATCTGCTCATCCTGTTCAAGCATATCCCCCTGGGCATTCACAATTGCGGTCACCCTCTGACTATTCGTCCGTCCTCGGAGTCTCTGGGCCAGAAGGCGGCCGGCCTTGTTCCCTCCCATGTAATATTTTTGTTTGATCCGCAATAGGACATATTCAGCCCTATCCATATCTAGGGCCTTAAGTTCCTTTCGAGCTATAGTAAGCTTGCGGCGTGCTTGATGTGTCCTCGTTCTTTTATACATACCCTCCAGTTCTTTGAACCTTTCCTCTAGTGTAATCCGTTTCGCCCGTCTCTCCTTATTGAAACAGGCTACAATGCTAATAATGTGACCCCGTTTGACCACCTTTAAGGTGTCCCATAAGAGCACAATTGGGGTGTCGGGTGTATCATTTACTTCCAAGAAGGCCTTCAGTGCATCTGTAATCTCAGCGATTTCGGTCTTATATGTAAGTATTTTAAGAATCAAACGCCAGGTGCGGTCTTTGTGATTGGACGTAGGTAAGCTCAATTTGATATAAACATGGGAATGGTGCGACAGAGCCGCCACTCCAATGTCCACCTCCTGTATATAGGATTCTAAGGACCCGGTGGTGAAAAAAAGGTAAATTTGTGGATGTGTTTGGTGTGCTGTCGAATAGTGTGAATAGGATCTCTCTGTCGGGTGGTGTTAGCGCCAGGTGTCTATAAGGTCGTGTAGGGTTAGTTGGCGTTGGCCTTGTGATGATAGCGCGCCTGTATTACCCACCCTCTGTGCTAAATGGTCCAATTTTGCATCCAGTACCAGATTAAAGTCCCCACTTATGAGTATGTGCGTATCTGTGGTTTCCATCACCCGTCCTATTGCATCTAGGATAAAGGGTTCGTGTCGTTCGTTGGTGGTGTAGATGTTAGCAATGGTTATGGAGTGGGCCCCGTATGTAATACAAAGTGAGAGGAGGCGCCCCGGAATTTCAGCTTGTGTACTAGTAACTTTACCCTCAAAATCTGTGGCCAATAAGATCGCCACCCCTGCCTTTTTTCCCCTCCCCCGCGGAAAAATACTGGCGGTCGAACCAGCGAGATCTCAGTGGTCGCCAGTCCGCTGGAATCAGATGCATTTCTTGCAATAGGCAGATATTGCATTTAGATTCTTTTAGCATTGACAGAAGTGCTATCCACTTTGCTGGCGCATTAAGCCCTCTCACATTATAACTAATTATTCTTCTGACCATCTCTCAGCTAAGTGTGTTGTGTTCAAGGTAAGTCTATGCATAGCCATCTTGAGCCCTCCCATTGGGAATTAAGCAATAGGTAGTCCCCAGTGAGCAACAACAAGAAATGTTGAAAATTGCCAATAGAAAGAAGAAGAAAGATAGGAAACAAAGGATAAACAATACTCCTCAAAGACTGGAGACATTTCTATTTTATACAAAATATTTTTAATATTTTTGTTAGGGAAAAATAAACTTTAATATGCATTACTATACTTTTCCATGTGGCAGAGATCTCCACCCACGAGTGAAAAGTTACCAGTAGTAAGTTTACACTTGTAAATCCTGTTGTAGGAGACTCTAGTAGGGGCGGAAACATGTAAGTCTACACCTAGGTGTAAACCAACACTCGGAAATGGTGAATAGCAAAAACGTGTAAATTTACATCCAGGTCCAGCAGTAGATTTACATGAGTGAATCTACTCGTGTAGATTTAACTTTGTGACTCAGGCCTAAAGTGTATTAGCTAGTCCTTGTTAATCACGGCCTAAAGCACGAAATTACAATTAATAATAAGTTGTACTTTAGACACAAGCAAATTATGCAAAGTTACAAGCTAAAAACGAACCAAGCCTTAACTATTAGACAGCATTAAAACGCAAATAAAATGAGAAAGAAAATATCACCTCAGTTAAAATATGGCATGATTACCAAGACTAGTATTTGGTGCTTTGTAGTTTTAAGGGTGATATATCCAAGAAATTAGTCACAGTCTACAAATTTCCAAATAATACTAGTGAAGAAACAAGTTTGATATTCCTATACTCCCAGTGCGCACATAAAGTGAACATTGTGAGTGGTAAGACACAGTTTCCGTTACAAATTTGGGCTGAATGGTGTATTTTATGGGAAACAGCGTTTACAGCGATGTCATTACATCGCAGTACTATTACAACGCGGTCGTTACAACGACCGCGTTGTTAGTACGCGATGCATTTACATCGCAAGTCATTGCAACGACTTGCTGTAGGGGGCGCTGAGGTATTGGAAATGAATTCCAACACCTTCACTACTGTTGCGCAAACTGGAGTAGGAATAGTAAATAATACTATTCCTAAGTCCAGCGCGCCCCCTATTGCAAGTCGTTGTAATGACTTGCGATGTAAATGCATCGCGTACTAACAACGCGGTCGTTGTAACGACTGGGTTGTAAAAGCACGCAATGTAATACATCGCGTAGTAATGTGCTATATTCGTATTTTATAGTTGAAGAGCTGAAGCAGCTCTATATTGTCACCTTAGTCTAAATGGTTGCTTGTTGCAGGAAATTTAAAGGCATGTACTGTTCCTGACTGGAAAGGTAGCCTCATCTGTAATAGTAATTGTATATAGATATATAGTGCTTACTACCCCAGGCGAGGCGTTAAAGTGCTTTTCGGTGAGTAGCACGCTACTCCGGAACCCACAGTGAGGTAGTGGTGGATTAGTATAGGGAAATAAAAGTTGTTAATTCAAGTGGTGGACATGTTAGTCTGTTAGTTAGATTGAAAAGGATAAAGGAGGGATAGAGGAGGGAAGAGTCTAGAAAGTGTTATTTGGAAAGCATAGTAGTAAAATTCGATTTGGGATGAGTCAAAGAAGGGATAGAGGAGGTAAACGTCTAGAAAGGATTATTAGGGAGATCTTAGTAGTAAAATGAGGTATGGGTTGAGTCAAGGGAGGGATAGAGGAGGAAAGAGTCTAGAAAGTGTTATTTTCAGGATTATAGTAGTAAAATGAGGTTTGGGATGAGTCAGAGAGTGGAGGTATAGGAGCTATTGAAAGAGGTATAGGATGAGACAGTAGTGAATTGGAGAGAGGTGAAGGCTGTTTTAAATGTATGGATAGAAAGGTATACATGTGTATGGAAAATAACAAAGAGATATAAAGTTGTATTATATAAAGTCCCATAGGTATATGTATGGATAAATAGTTAGAAACTCAAACTTGCAAATGTTGCTGGACATAAAGCTGATTTATTCATGTATTGTAATTGTTTTTTGAATTTTTTTAAATTTTGTTTTATTTATATTTATTTTTATTCTATATTTTCTCCAATATTTCAATAGTGCAGCACTTATAGATACCATTGTTATGATTATATTTACACATTGTGATAGATAAAACAGATACCCATAACCATATAATCAAATAACTTATATGTAAACTATGCAGTGACTTATATACGTATTAAGAATATAATAATAATATAGATATATATATTTTAACCATGAGTAAAATATACATTTGTTAAGCAGACCTATAAGAATATCTATATATTTTTAAAACATAAGTAGTATATATTTTGTACAAGGAACTGTACGTAACTAAATACGTATATAGAATCAAATTATACATGTTTACATGCATAGGCATATGCTGTACGTTTGTTTTGAGTAGGGGTGGGCAGAACTCATGGAGTTTCACTTAGCGGAATTTCACGGATTTCACATAAAAACACCACGAGATTCCACGAAATAACGCGAGTGGCCCGAATTCGGCACATCACGCTGCTCATGCTGATTTTTTGCACCTGAGGCTTGTTCCATGCTGTAAAACGAGCACGAATGGCACCACGCAGCGCACCAGAGGGCACTGCTTCTTTCTGCTGCTCGAGTAGATTTTCTATTCGAGTGGCAGCTTTCTCAATGCTAACGATGGTGACCTGCCGAGAATGCCCGCGTTGAGAAATCTCACTGGGAGGAGTTCTAGCGCCCAGAAAACACGCTAGGGGATGCAGGCATTTGCACGTTGTCACTGCTAAGTTAAAAATTAAGTGAAATCTTGAGATGGTTTCGGCGCTCTTTTTCGTTTGGAATTATTCACGGAGGCTCCATCCCTGCCTGCTGAAGCCGCCCTGCATGGGTCTATGGCTCCTTGATGGAGATGCGGTATGATGCTGTTTGACACGGATTTGGGAGCACGACCCAGCTCTCACATTGTGCCACAACAGGATTTCCCTAAGGACTTTGGCACTAATGGCGAGTAAGTGGAAGAAGAGGCAGCATTGGCTGCACAACTCTTTTTCTCGATTTCCTACATGTTCAAAGACTGTCTTGTAAGGTGGCAACTTGTGCAAAGACATTTGACTTTTAAAATTGAAATGCACACAGTCACTTTAATTTTCCAGCATGCCTACATTTATAACAATTTTTAGCATTGCGATGCTGAGATGACATTAATCCTGGACTTTAATTACATCGCAAATGGCACACAATTAACAATATTTTATTGAAAGGCATGCTGGGAGTTGTATTTTTCTTGATTACTGTGGTGTAAAGCAACTTGCATTTAAGTCATGTGGTTACTCCAATTAGCAACCTGCCTCACTCAAATATTGTCACTGGGACCTGGGTATAAGACAGTACATTAGAGAAGTGGTCCCAGAACTCAATACTTAACACAAAATACAATGATCATACAAAAATAGAGGAAAAAGTGGTAACTCAGTGTTATTTAATCACATTGAACACACAATGATTTAGAACATTCGTTTAAACAATACCAAACATGTAAAATAGTACCCCTAGGCGGGAGAAAAGGGGGTGGAGGATGGGGTATTGTGATTGAAGTGAGGGTAAAAGGTGAATAGAAAATAGAGTGCAAATCATCAAGTCAATTACTTAAACAACAAAAGGCTCTTATTAAAGCCGAAAGCTTAGCAGTATATCCAAACAGTAAATAGCCATGATTAAAAACAGTGACACAGTGATAAATCACTGTTGGTCAGGCTGGCTGGTATTATAGATGTCGACGTTTCGACCTCTAAGAAATTGTAGGTTATTGCGTCCCTTACGTCGGGGTCTTCCTCAGGACAGAAGTGAAAGGGAAGGGGTACCTAGGGTTGGAACATAGAAAACCTTAGTCTTAAAAATAATATCATGAGTCATAAACTGATTGTGGGTTCTGTGCTCCATATTTACCATGGAAAACCCTCCACTGAGGGCTGGATAAACAATGGGCGCGTGGGCTCCAAATGGATGAGAGCGAGGGTGGTCACCTGCAAAAGCTTTTATTTTTAGAATAGAACATAATTCATTGCCCGGCTGACTGATCCGACTCGGTCTCTCTTTCCAATGGATTAGTACCTGTGCAAGTAAGTTGTTTGACCCAGCCTGACCATTTCCCTATTAGCTTATCCATGGGAACTTTTTCTGATCCTGCACATTACTCACGTTTTCCCTAAGTGGAAGATTTGTCATCAACCACCCAGGACAAAGTCATCGAGAGGCTAGATTATATTTTCACAGCGTGGGGTGTTCCTTCAATCAATCAATCAGGGGTTGGTAAAGCGCAACTACTCACCCGTGAGGGTCTCAAGGTGCTGGGGAGCAGCTCCGTTGAGTGCTGGGGTCATCCGAAGAGCCAAGTCTTGAGGTCCTTCCTGAACTGGGGCAGAGTGGGGGCTTGCCAGAAGTGGAGGTTGTTCCAGGCCTTGGCTGCAAGGTAGGAGAAGGATTTTCCTCTCGTTCTGGTCTTATAGATGCGTGGGACGGTGGCCAGAGAGAGGTCGGCTGATCGGGGGTGTCTTTTGGGTGCGTGGAAGGAGAGGCGGTTGTTCAGGTATGTTGGTCCGGTGTTGTGAAGGGCCTTGTATGCGTGGGTGAGGAGTTTGAAGGTATTTTTTTCTTTCTACTGGAAGCCAGTGGAGATTGCGGAGGTGTTGGGTGATGTGGCTGCGGCAGGGGATGTCGAGGATCAATCTGACTGCGGCCTTCTGGACGGTTTGGAGTCTGCAAAGGAGTTTTTTGCTGATTACGGCAAAAAGAGCGTAGCTGTGGTTCAGTCTGCTAATGATGAGAGCGTGCATGACAGTTTGTCTGGATTCGAATGGGATCCATCTGAACGTCTTACGAAGCATGCAGAGGGTGTTGAAGCAGGTCGATGTTAGGGCGTTGATCTGGTGGTTTATTGTAAGTAATAAGTCTAGTATGATTCCGAGGTTTCGTGCGTGGTCTGTCGGGGTGAGGGGGGTTGTAAGGGCGGGGACCACCAGGAGTCGTCCCATGCGGAGAGGGTGGAGCTAAGGATGAGGACTTATGTTTTCTCAGAATTGAGTTTCAGGCAGCTGTTCTTCATCCAGGTGGCGACGGCTTTTATCCCTTCTTGGCAGTTGTGTTTGGTAATGTTGAGTTCGTTGGTGAGGGAGAGGATAAGCTGGGTGTTGTCGGCCTAAGAGACAATGTTGAGCCCATGGTTCCTGACAATAGTTGCGAGGGGGGGCCATGTAGATGTTGAAGAGGGTGGGGCTGAGGGAGGAGCCCTGGGGCACTCCACAGTTGGTCTCTATAGGTTCCGAGAGGTAGGGTGGGAGTCTGACTTGCTGAGTTCTGCAGGTGAGGAATGAGCAAATCCAGTCGAGGGCCTTGTCACGGATGCCGGCGTCGTGTAGTCTGGTGGCTAGCGTGCGGTGGGTGACGGTGTTGAAGGCAGCTGAGAGGTCCAGGAGTATCGCCCTGGTCGAGGAGGGAGTGGATGCCGTCGGTGGCGGCGAGTAGGGTGGTCTTGGTGCTGTAGTTGCTGCGGAATCTGGATTGGGAGATGTCCAGGACGATGTCAGCTTCGATTAAGTTTGCTAGTTGGGTGTTGATGGCCTTTCCGATGACTGCGAAAGGAAGCAGGGAGATGGGTCTGGAGTTTTTGAGGTTCATAAGGTCTGCGGAGGATTTCTTCAGGAGGGGGTTGACTTTGGCGTGCTTCCAGTCGTCAGGCAAGGTGGCGGTTTCAGAGGAGCAGTTGATCGTCCGGCGTAGTTTGGGTGTGATGGCCAAGGTGGCTCTGTGGAAGCTGTGGGGTGGGCAGGGGTCTGAGGGTGCTCTGGAGTGGATGCTTTTTGTGGTTTTCAGAATGTCTTCTGTCGTGAGAGGGGTCCAGTTGAGCAGGGTCTGTTGATGGTGTCGCTTGGAAGGAGAGCAGGAGCGGTGCGAAGGTCTTGGTTTTTGAAGTTGTCGTAGATCATCTTAATCTTATGGTGGAAGAAGGTGTTGAGTCTGTTGCAGAGGTCTTGGGAGAGTGGGGCATCTGTTGTTTCGCTGCAGGGTTTGGTGAATTCCTTGTGAGGGAAAAGAGTCCTTTTGTATTGTGAGCGTTGATGAGGATTCTGTCTTTGCGGGATTTCTTCCTTATGGATTTGATGAGGTGGTGGTGTGCGATGGTGGCTGCTTTGTAGGCGGTGTGTGTTTCTTGGGTTCCTTCCATTCTTAAGTCTGACAATAGCCCACCCTTAGCAGAGAGTTTAAGGACTTTCCTAATTGCTTGCACATCAAACATCAGAAAAGCGCAACTCTCTGGCCACAGGCAAATGGTGTTGTTGACCGATTTATGGGCACACTGAAGAAAGTGGTTCGGTGCGCTAAGTGGAACCAATCTCAAGTCAGCCCTATGTCCAGCCCTTCATGCCTATCGGTCAACTCCCCATTCCACAACAGGTGAAAGCCCTGCCACCTTGCTGTTTGGGGGAGCCATTGGGACCAAGTTACAGCAATGGACCACGGAAGGCATAATAGACATTGATGAGATTTGTGTCACTGACACTTCTACCAAAAACAAGCTGAAAGCCTATGCAGATAAGCGCAGATGCACTCTGGACACAGTTTTCTAAGAAGGAGATCAGGACCTAGGCAAACAAAAGTGGAAATGCAAGACTGACACTCCATTTGATGCTGATCCATTGAGAGTATTGACAAGAAAAGGGCATATGGTGACCGCTCAAAATCCAGGAAAGTCCATTACACGAGGCTCGTCACATTTCAAGCATCTGCCTTGATGTTCATCGGTTCCAGACCTTAAGAATGAGACAAGTCCGCCTGAGTGCCCGCGTGAAGCATTTGAGTCTACATCCACAATGCCAGACGACAGCGCAACTTCTTCACCTCATATGACTCGATCTAGAAGACTGGTGCGAGCACCTCGATGACTCATTGAGGAACTCTAATATATATTTGCCGCCTGTACTTTTTATTTAACAAAGAAGGAGAGGTTGTGTCATGAGATTAGATGCAGTAGGACGCTTGTGGTCCTCAGCGTGCTACTTACAAAATTACGTAATCATTTGGGGTGTTTCTGGGTGTGGTCAACAAAGTTAATGACGCAATGGGGTCAGTTAACGGTTGCATGCTGAAGAATAAAGATGTGTGCTACTGAGCTCTGTGTGTAGCGTGATTATTTTTGTGCTCCAGAGCAGGGGTGGATGTGACAGTAGGCACAACATGTTCCTAATTGTCAGGAAGTCAGCAACCTTTTCAGGAGGCAGCAGTTTATTCCACAGTTGTTTGGGTTGGGTCACCCTGCAGTCTGTCATATAGAGATGTTTCACAATCATATATTCTAAGTATTGATATCTACCTGGGGAAGATTTATTTCTATGCTATGAGCCTCACCTGTAGAATATGCTCTAGTAACAGCAGTCACCGCATATACAAAATCCAGCGCAGAGGTTGACATCTGGTCCATGTGTGCAGTATCAACCTGCAATAGGGATGCTTTGCAATTTGTAAACCTGATTTGCAAATTACTAATTAACATGCAAGGAGCAATTTCTTGTTTCAAATGTTGGGACCCTGAGATGGTTTGCCAGGACTCTCTCTATCAACGGCCTTTCTCTAACTATCTTGAGTTTAAGAAAGAAACACCAGTTGTATAATCCTCCCCTTGGGCAAGTTCTTCTAACTGCATCCAACTGTGTAAAGGTAGCGACTGAACCTGCGGGCATAAAAACCCCATTATACCTCCTGGTCCTTACCAATGGTGGTTGGCAGTGTCTAATCATTCCTCAGCTTTCAGCTTAAAAGCACACACCTTAAATGAAAAATATATGCTTCTCTTTTAGGTTATGAAACCTGAATTCCTTAATGCGATCACTGCAGATGTGTTTGTTTGTGATCAGAAACTCATGAAATTGAATCTTGGTTGGCTCAGTGGGGAATAGTCATTTGTGTATTTGCAGTGCTACAAGGTCCCAGGCTGAGACTATAAGCACTGTGAATATGAAAGTTACTAGTTTAAAATTGTATTACACACAGGATAAGATAGGCTTCCACAAAATATGCAAAGAGATGTTGTGCTTAAGATAAAACAAGTGCTTTCAAAATATATTTTTGGGTATTACACAATCAGAGTGTAACTAGTGGAAACATTTTTGTTATAAGTATTTATTGAAAGGATGCACTCCAGAACTCAGGTGGTAAACACACTTACATTATAAAAAAATGAAGCTGCAAGTCACTCCATCAGTTGAAGCCTTGAAGCCTATACTGGTTCCCAAGCAGCCGTTACATTTCCTGATTACCAACTGCACACATTTATATTTGTTTCAGGTGGCAGGCACCTAGGAAAGATGGCTTGTTTCTTCTTTACTTCTCTGTCCCTCCTCCGCTTCACAGTACAGGAGACCCCCCTCCATTTCACCTGTATGTACCTCAGAGTCAGAATAAACCATTCAAGGATGGTTATTTTTTAACAAAAGGTATCAGAATTGTTTTTGTAAAATTAATAAAGTTTTGGCAGGTCGTTCCCCATAGATCCCTCCCACTTCATTTTCTGGTTTGAAGGCACTCAGGGGCATATTATCAAGAACGGCGTTAAAAATTATCGCCGGTTTAGTGGCAGAAAACTGCCGCTAAAGCGGCGATAATGGGCTTGATAATATGCCCTTGAGAATTCCAATAGAAGTCCATGTTCTGGTGTGAACATGGGCTTCTATTGGAATTCTCCAGGGCATATTATCAAGCCCATTATCGCCGCTTTAGCGGCAGTTTTCTGCCGCTAAACCGGCGATAATTTTAACGCCATTCTTGATAATATCCCCCTCAGTTCCATTTGTCTGCTTCCGTTTTGAGAACACTGGCATATGGTCCTTTTCGTCACATCACATTTCATGGGACAACATGACAGTGGAGGCATCTTATTTTCTCCATCTTCTTTTACCTTCTCCATCCATGTGCAAAGGCCTTTCTCTATTCTGTGTCTTTAATAAAATCCAGATTTTCAGCCCACCCTGGCTGTGGAAAATCTTCATTTTATGTCAAGACCCGGAGGCCAACATTATGCAAGTTTAAAGCTTTGCAACTAGACATTTTGCAGCAGTCTCCACAGGTTTAAAATAAAAACGTCTGAACATAGAATCAGAAGACCAATCAGCACATCGCAAAATATCCTACAAACTTCCACCCACCATACAGGCCTTCGAAGCAGCTGCACCACTTGCAGAATGTGCACCAAACAGACTTACATCCACACCAGATCTCTGCATTACCACTTCCACCCATCTAGCTAAAGTAGGAGAAGCAAACGCCCTATGCGGATGCCTGAATGAAATAAGCAATTGATCCACTCCAGGCAGTCTCAAAAGCACCATTCTGCGTTCATACTCTTTAACACACTGCACCACACAAAGCTTTTGTTTTTCTTCAAAATAAGGATACAAAATTGAACTTGAATTTCTCTTAGTTCTCTGCCTCAAATAGAAACATAAACTCTCTGGTGAGTAAGATCTACTGGACACCTTCAATGCGCAAACATCCGAAACCCTACAAAACCACACTAAGCATAACATCATTGTCAACTTGAAAGACAAATCCCTCAAAATCAGATCTCCATTGTCATCCCATCCTTCTAGAAAATATAAACCTTTTGAAACATCCCACAGGGAAGACTATCTAGAACCTGGTGGCCTAGCAATCCTAATTCTCCTTAATAACCTCTACACTATAACATCTTGGCCTATGGATAAACCATTCACCAACACATGTCCTGCAGCAATAGCTGATCTGTACATATTCACAGTCCTGTACGCCACTCCTCAATGAGCCTAGACGTTTCAGATGAAAGTCATGGCTTCTTCCATATTCTCCTGAAAGTCTCCATGCCACCAGGGCTAGTTGTCCTGCACAAACTAGACTGTGAAACTCTCCATGTGGACTTCTCAAAATCCCCGGAAACACCTGTAACAGCATGGGAAAGTCTACACTCATCTCCAACACGATTGGATGCCACGCTTGTAGACTCCACAACGGAGTGACTACTACAACTGTCTCCTTCCATCTGCGAATCATCCCCGTCACTCTTCCTATCATGGCAAATGGGGAAAAAGCATATGCTTGAAGATTTTTCCAATCCTGGAGAAACGCATCTATACCTACTGCTTCCGTATCCAGGCGCCCGCTGAAAAACCTCTCCACCTAGGCGTGGATCTTGCAAAAAGATCCACCTGGAAAGGACCCCACAGACTGTTCAAGTCCTTGAACACATTCCTGTCTAACATCCAATCGCTCAAGTCCTGGAAATTTCTTGAGAACCAATCTGCCACTGAATTCGTTAACCCTTGGATATGTTCCGTCTGAACACTCAGGTCCCATTCCATGCAATATTCCCAAAATATCTTTGCCAGATATGACAGCCCCTTTGAGCATGGGCCTCCCAGCCTGTTGTCCATTCTCAACACTACTGAACCCTTTACAGTCCGATCTGCAAAACAATTGATTGCAAAAGATCCTTCTAACAACTCTAAACAATTTATATGCAAACTTCTTTCTTTCTCCATCCAACAACCCCTAGTCCTTGACCATTGTTTAAAACACACACGAAACCCACAGTGTAGACATCAGCTGTTCTTTTGTGCTGACTTTGCATGTTTACGCAGCCTACAATGTCTCAACTTTAGATTCGTGACCTAATGTTTATGCAGGTGTGGTGTCAAAGGTAGAGTCAGGCTGAAAACAGGTCAAAGGTGAGCATGGATGAAGCACAGCTGAATTAGAAAACGAGAGATTCCGATTTTAAGGTTTCACAGTCCTTCCTTTTCAGCTGTGCTGAATCCATTCTAAGAGGTACACGTACTAATTTATATCTTGATTTTCATTATTTCATTAATTTCAAGTTGTACCATCATTTCTCTATTTAATTCATGAACATTGACTGTGGAAGGTTTAATACTACTACAAATATTTATGCAAGTGGTGCATATCCGAACCCCACTGGACTGACCACCACTGAATCCACTTCACCTACAGGAAGCCCACCACGCACCACCGCACCGAACAAATGCCTCGCCGCTGCTGGAGCAGAGTCACGGAAGACCAGCTAACCACAACCCTCGCCCTGAGCCCACCCGCCGAACCCTCCGACCCCGACACCGCCGCCCGCAACCTCAGACAGTGGATCGACGACTGCGCCAACACCCTCGCCCCGCTCAAGAATCCGCCCAACAGCCACACCAGCAAGAAAGCCACCTGGTTCACCGAAGACCTCCAGGCCTCCAAACGAACATGCCGAAAACTGGAGAAGATCTGGCTCCACGAACGGACAGCGGACAGCTACGCCGCCCACAAGAGCGCCACCCGCAATCACCATCACCTCATCAGATCCGCCAAAAGGGCCTCACTCAAAGACCGCCTAGACAACAACGCACACAACAGCAAAGAGCTCTTCAACATCGTGAAGGAACTCTCCAACCCCAGCTCCAACACCAACGACATCCAGCCGTCGCAAGACCTGTGCGACTCACTGGCCACCTCCTTCCACCGCAAAATCGCCGACATCCACGACAGCTTCAACACCACGACCGCCCCGGCAACCACCGAGACCACTGCCCCCACAACCACCAACCGCCTGCTCTCCTGGACCAACATCAACGACGAGGACACCAGCGAGATCATGAACACCATCCACTCCGGTTCACCGCTAGACCCGTGCCCTCACCACATCTTCAACAAAGCCAGTACAGCCATCGCGCCCCATCTCCGGAAAATAATCAACATCTCCTTCGAGACAGCAACCTTCCCGGAAAGCTGGAAGCACGCCGAGATCACCGCCTTACTCAAGAAACCCAAGGCAGACCCCAAGGACCTCAAGAACTTCCGACCCATCTCTCTGCTCCCGTTCCCCGCGAAGGTCACCGAGAAAATCGTCAACAAACAACTGACCCGCTACCTCGAGGAGAACAACATCCTGGACCCTTCCCAGTCCGGCTTCCGCAGCAACCACAGCACCGAAACCGCCCTCATCGCCGCCACCGATGACATCAGGACCCTGCTAGACAACGGAGAAACAGCAGCCCTCATCCTCCTGGACCTATCAGCCGCCTTCGACACGGTCTGCCACCACACACTACGAACACGCCTTCACGACGCCGGGATCCAAGAGAAGGCCCTGGACTGGACCACATCCTTCCTTTCCGGCAGAACACAAAGCGTCCGCCTCGCCCCCTTCCGATCCAAGGCCACCAAGATCATCTGCGGCGTACCCCAAGGCTCCTCCCTCAGCCCAACGCTGTTCAACATCTACATGGCACCCCTCGCCCACGTCGCCCGACAGCACAACCTCAACATCATCTCCTACGCCGACGACACCCAGCTGATCCTCTCCCTCACCAAAGACCCTCACACCGCCAAAGCCCACCTCCACGAAGGAATGAAGGCCGTCGCCGAATGGATGAGGACCAGCCGCCTGAAGCTGAACTCGGACAAGACGGAGGTCCTCATCCTTGGTTCCAACCCTTCAGCCTGGGACGACTCCTGGTGGCCAACATCACTGGGAACAGCCCCGCCACCCACCGACCACGTACGCAACCTAGGGGTCATCCTCGACCCCACCCTCTCCATGACTAAGCAGGTCAACGCCGTTTCCTCATCCTGCTTCAACATCCTCCGAATGCTCCGCAGGATCTTCAAGTGGATCCCCACCGAAACAAGAAAAACAGTCACCCAGGCCCTCGTCACCAGCAGGCTGGACTACGGAAACGCCCTCTACGCAGGAACGACGGCTAAGCTCCTGAGACGGTTGCAACGCATCCAGAACGCCTCTGCACGTCTTATCCTCGACATCCCCCGACGCAGCCACATCACACCCCACCTGAGAGACCTGCACTGGCTCCCTGTCAACAAGAGGATAACCTTCAAGCTCCTCACCCACGCACACAAAGCACTCCACAACTCCGGACCAGCCTACCTCAACAGACGACTCAGCTTCTACACCCCCACCCGCCAGCTCCGCTCGACCAGCCTCGCCCTCGCCACAGTCCCCCGCATCCGGAAAACGACCACCGGCGGCAGATCCTTCTCCCACCTCGCCGCCAAGACCTGGAACACCCTCCCCACCAACCTCCGACAGACCCAAGACCTACTGGCCTTCAGAAGACTCCTCAAGACCTGGCTCTTCGATCAGTAGCAGCACCACCCCCCTCTTCCCCCAGCGCCTTGAGACCCTCGCGGGTATGTAGTGCGCTTTATAAGTGACATGATTGATTGATTGATTGATATCATAGGGGCACAATGAATGCAGCAGCAGCAAGTTAGAAAGATGGCTCAATTAACATTAAGGGCGTTTTATGCAAATATTGCTTCCAATGAAAGAAAATTTTCTCTGAGTATCTCAAACCATCCCTTAAGTGTTTTGCTTTCAGTCTCTGTAAGGCCCGATAGTGCAAAGATCCCGGGCAAATTGCCTGATTTGTAGATAACAAAAGACCCACAATATGGGCTAACATCCTTGGAGAGACCCTGTCCAACTTCAGAGTATTCCTTTTCTCCTTCCTTATTCTCTTAAATTTCTCTTTTGGTAGCCTGAGTTTGTTGACTTGGGACCAGCTCTGACTTCTTTCTGTTTATCACAAAATCGAAGTCCTCCAGCAGCATCACTGCCTGCTTCGTATGACATAACACCTGATCCTTCTCTTGATCCATAATTAAAATATTGTCCAAATAAATTATCCTACGTATTCCCCTTTCTCTCAAATAAGCTACCACAGGCCGTAGAACCTTCGTAAAGCACCAAGGTGCTGACAAAAGACAGAAAGGAAGACACACAAACGTCCACCTTCTCCTCTTGCATAGGACTCTCAGAAACCTCTGATGTTCCTTTCAAATCAGAACTGTCAGATAAGCATCCTTTAGATCCAATCAGGTCAACCAGTCTCCTTTCTACAAAACATCCGTCAACAAGTGAATTCTCTCCATCTTGAAATGAGGGTAAACTACCAAATCGTTCATCTCCCGTAAATTTATAACTGAACACATTCCCTTGTCCTTCTTTTCCACTAGAAATATATTGCTTATACATCCGCCCACCTGATCCTCTTCCAGAACAACAGCACCTTTTTCTAACAACTCCTGTACCTCCTGATCTATCAGCCTCATCTGATCTGCAGGAAAAACTAGACCATTGGTAAACAACTTTGTAAAAGAGTCTCCACAGACTTTATTAGAAAACCCGAACTGTCTCCAGAACCTGGGAGTCCTTTGTAATATGACACCGTTTCTGATAAAACTGGGCAAGTCTGCCACCCAATTTTAAGGGGATAACAGAAAGGTCTACTCTTACCTGCTGATCCTCTGCCTCTTCTTTCTCCTCAGGTATTTCTTCCCTAAGATCTTTGCCTCTGAGGGTAGGACTGCTGTCCCTGAAAATTTCTGAAGCCACGAGAGAAGGAGCCTCTAGTAATTCCTTAGCCACAGCCGGAGAACCAGCCCCTCATTCTCCCAGCCCAACCAAAAACACGTTCTTGGAACACCTTCTTTATCTCCTTTTGTGACTTTCGAAGGGAACTAAACGCTCCTACATATCTTGATAGATCCTTTATAAAGGCATCCCCAAACAGCAAGCCATTAGCCAAAGGGCCCTCCTCCTTATTGGCTAAATCCACCAACTTTGGATCTATTTTAAATAAAATGCTTTTCCTTCTTTCATTTGAAAGAGCCGTATTCGCATTGCCTAGGAGGCATATCGCCCTCTGTATCCATTGACATAACTCGTCAACATCCATCCTCTTATTAAACACATATGCCTCCTCGGCCATATCAAATATCTTCGTTAGTGGCCCCACAACATCCAGTAGCCTATCCTAACAAGATCTAAAACCTTTATCAAGGACCTTTCTAGGGTCTCTTCCACCCTTACCAATGAACGGGATTATCTGTGCGTCTAATTCCGGAGTCACTAACACTCTTTTTTCAATCGAGGGCCTAGGACACTCAGACCAAAGTGTGACCCAAACATCCTTCTGGATTTTCTTTCGCATATAAAACTGGATATACTGAGCCACATGATCAGAGGGTGACCATTCAAGGTATAACGGATGTTTTATAAGTAAAGAGTCGAACATATGTTCTCCAAAAGGATCAACAAGGGTACCATCCTCCTTGGACTTAACTCCATCCGAGGGGAACTTCCCCTTCCTTGACACCATGTCCAAATCCTCAGAGTCGAAGTCAGAGGAGCAACTAAGCTCCACTTCAGCACTACCCGAAGACTTGTTACAGATACCACCTTTTGCTTGCTTCCCTTTGATCCTTTTGCACTTTCTTTATTCTGGCCTTTTTTCTTGCCTGCCTTGTGAGCCCTCAGCACCTTCATTCTGCTTGTCAATACAGCAAACATGTTCTACCACTGTAGATCTCCTTTTTTAAGCCAAACCTTTGTTGGCAACCAAATGCTTCCTTTTTTGAGAAGCTGTGGAGCAGATTAATTAATAACCTGCTGGTGCAGTGATCACCACTTTGCCACGGGTTCTTATCAAAATGAGGAGGACTCGACACTGGAGCGAACTCAAACCATGGATAGTTTATTCAATCATTCATGAATGGGTCTCCATCCCACAAGTCCCATCAAGATACCCAAGGATAAAGCACACTGAACGATGGTTACATGGGTTTATATAGGGAAAATCACAGACTAGGAACGCCCAGAGGTAAATAGAACTTTGGAAAGAACACACAAATGAGGCAAGGCAAGAATTGACAGTCTCGGTGCCTTGTGTAACTGTTGCGTCTTTGAGGCTGCACAACAAGATAGGCTTATCTGAACAAACTTTATCTAAGGCTTTACCATTGTTTAAAACACACACGAAACCCACAGTGTAGACATCAGCTTTTCTTTTGTGCTGACTTTGCATGTTTACGCAGCCTACAATGTCTCAACTTTCGATTCGTGACCTAATGTTTATGCAGGTGTGGTGTCAAAGGTAGAGTCAGGCTGAAAACAGGTCAAAGGTGAGCATGGATGAAGCACAGCTGAATTAGAAAACGAGAGATTCCGATTTTAAGGTTTCACAGTCCTTCCTTTTCAGCTGTGCTGAATCCATTCTAAGAGGTACACGTATTAATTTATATCTTGATTTTCATTATTTCATTAATTTCAAGTTGTACCATCATTTCTCTATTTAATTCATGAACATTGACTGTGGAAGGTTTAATACTACTACAAATATTTATGCAAGTGGTGCATATCATAGGGGCACATTGAATGCAGCAGCAGCAAGTTAGAAAGATGGCTCAATTAACATTAAGGGCGTTTTATGCAAATATTGAACAAATGTATTGTGCTTATATATTTGGCAGTTTGAATCCTTAAGAGAGGACAAGGTGAAGTGATAATGTTCAGATGCGGTAGGAGTAGGGGGCACTAGGCTGTGAACAGGGTAATATGTTTCAAGTCTCCAAAATAGATCCAAAAATCCCAATATTAACAATAGAAAACATACAAATATCCCTATTTTTCTCTTTTTAATCCAAAATTGTCAGCTTTTAGCGGGGGCATTCAGGGCAAGAACTTCTATTCCTCCTAATAGGTCAAAAAACACCTTCCCAAAGCGCCTTAAAGACAGATCGACAACTCTACCCATTTCAACCAAATCTATATACAAATACCTATTTCAGAAGAACACCTAACACTATTCCCTATACTGATCTTTTATATTCAACCTGTATGTTTCTTAACCTTCCTTCCGCTTACTGTAGTATTTGTTGTTTGATTGCCAAGGTAACAAAGAGTAGCGTAACGATCAGCCAGAAACAGAGCAATGTAATCTCAATTCTCCCAAAATTCCCTCACTACACTATCAGAGAGCATTAAGTCCCCAGTGTCTTTTGCTTCAAAGCCTCACTGGCAAGCTTATGTACCGGTCCGGACGTTGGCGGTCTACCTCTCCAGAGATAGTTTCTTCAATCAAAGTCTATAGTTCTTTTGGCCCTTGGCCGCATTTTGTATCAGGGCTGAACAATGTCAGGATGTTCAAACAGAATCTGTTCATCTGGGTCAGGCATGATGGCAGCAAGTTATTGTTCCAATGACACCACTTCACCATGTTTCAAAAAGATCACCATCCCCAAAAGGCACTTGCTGAGAGATCTGATCATATTCAAAGTCAGGTATTCCTCTTGTTATCCACTGATCATATGGCAAAGGAAGTGGCGCTTGCTTTCTCCACATCACTGGAATGGATCCAGTGTCTGTGCCCTTTGCACTTAACAGCAGTCTGGGTGGTGAAGAGAACTTGCACTGGCCTCTGAAACTGTTGGGTAAAGACACCGTCTCTAGGCCTCAGCTTGTGACCTGGACCTTTAAGATTGGGAGAGAGACTGGCCTTCACCTGTGAATGGATCAAATGCAAATCTTTTAGTCAACACAATAATCAACAAGAATGGTAAATTCAATGTCAGATTGTCCTTAATCTTGGTACACCCTATACATTTTGCTGGCCTCCCCATAACCATCTCAACTGGTTGCAAGACCTTCAAAGGGCAGATCTGGGGGTGCAAAACGGGATACCTTTTCCTGTGCTATAAGTATGGCACATCATGCACCTCTTGACATAGAACTTTGCCACACTGGGAATCAGATTATTGAACCATACATGATCTGACATGGCCACCATTCCTTTAGCACTGATGTGGGCTGAACTGTGGGCCATGGTAACAATAGCATTCACATAATAATTTGGAAGCATTCATCTTTGCTTTCCTGACAGATCTATCCAACATCCTGTCGCATCCTGACACCCATATCTTTTACACTGTTCCTTCTCTTCCTCCGTAGCTTCTTCCTGTACTTCCCTAATGCAATCTAGAGTCTGATTAAACATAGTTACTTCTGGTGTCCATCTAACTGTCCCTATAATATACATTAAACTATACTCTAAATAGGCTGATCGTTTAGCTGTTTCATTAGCAAAAATATTTCCCTGTATTACCTCATCTATAATTTTCTTGTGGACAAAACATTTAACAATAGCAACCCTTTTTGGTAACATCAAGGTATCCAGTATCTTTACTATTCATTCCCCATACTGTATCTTATCACTATGCAAAATAAAAAAAGCCCCCTTTTGTTTTTAGAGTCGTCCGAATGAGTGGACAACTCCAAAGGCATATATATTGATATTTACAGTCAAATCTTTACTTAATTCATAGATTCTAGTCAAAGCTGTCAGCTCCATAGATTGTTCTGACATTTGTTGTATTTTACATAACTCAACCACAGGTTTCAAGGGAGTAACTGTATAGGCCTCTGTACTAGAGCCATCAGGTAGTTTGTAACATGCACCATCCACGGACTGTTCCCCTGGTGGGTCAGATATAGGGGTATCTGTCAGGTCTACCCGTCCCTTAGTTTCCTTCTCAGTAATAAATATGCAATCATGCTTCTCATCTTGTTGGGACTCAGAAAGGGGCAGTACAGTGGCTGGATTCAAAATGTTACAGCATTTCAGAGTGATGTTTGGAGCAAAAAGTGTCAACTCATACCCTGTTAATATCGCACTGGTCAGGTGCTGGGTCTGAATTTTTTTTTTTTTAGATATCCACTAAATGTGGTACCATAACTGTCAAATTGTGACCTTAAATATACATTTCAGATTGCTTTATCGCAGTGGGGTCCAATGTGGAGGAGAAATATGCACATGACCTATTCCTTCCTACATGGGACCGTGCCAAGCTGCAACCATCTTTTACATGCACAAATTTGTAATAATCAGGTTTTACCTAAAGCAGGAGCATTACATAAAGCATTTTTTTTCAATTTCAAAAAGACAGCTTCACACTGATTAGTCCAAGGAAGCAGCATGCATACGTGCTTTAATGTTAAAGCAAGCAGGGGTTTTGTAATCAGTGAAAAATGTGGTAATAAACGCACAGATATTAGATTGAGTCAGTGGTTTCTGCAAATTCTGCACCAATTATATCCTATGTTGGTGTAGCGTCTTACCCCCTTCGACAGGAGGAGACCTTAATAGGTAACCTTCTGTTGACAATAGTGTAATTGGAAAAGAGATACTTTGTCCCAAGGAGGCTAAGTGATGCAATAATTTCACTGTAGTCTGTTTGCAACCTTCTGCTGCATTGCTATGTCTCCAATGAGTGGCTCGTGAGCTACCAATAGATTACCAGGTACCTGTGAGTAGCTCTCCTGTGTGCAGTCCAACCTGTATTTTAAAAAACAAAACTCATGCATTCAAGACAACATTTCTTTTGTATTTTCACAACACATAAACTAATGTCTACAGAAAAATAATTGACATTTTGAAAATGTACTTACAGCTATTATTTCAGTTGGAGATATTTATTACTCATAATTATATCTTGGCGCAAGGGAGTATTGCAGCTATTGTTTGTATCTAGTACCCATGTAATATTTCAGTTCAAATTGTCAAAGCTTCTTTTTTTTTACTGCTGAAAACCCTGGCTAATGCACTGATGTGATCACTACTGATACTCTTGGATGAGGTGGTCACTTTTTCATCACTGGTGACTTTTGTTGCAGAAAATGTTGGAGACCCTTGTACTAACATTCAGTTGTTGTGAAATAGGGCTTTGAACGGGGATGCCAGAAAATCCCACAGGTGTATTAACTTTACCTGAGAAACAGCAAGATATTGAGGGACTACTATCTTGTTACTTTCTCTTAAACCAATCACAAATTGATAAACTTTTATCCTGTATTCTATCCCCTCTTTCAAGGACAGGAAGAATAGGGCTATTAGATACATTAGAGGAAACTTCCTCAAAGCGAGTAAAGAAATCAGGGACGGCCTCTCCCTGTTTTTGCTTACAAGCAGTAAGGAGTGTCCAATATATTTTCCATGCCAGAATTATCGTCTTTATATAAGTTAGTGTGTTGCCAGGGAGGTCCAGTATGAGCTGATTAGGTTTCTGACCATGTTTCCTATCCCTATCAGCTGCTATTATGGCAGTCCAATCTCCTCCCAAATCAACAGCATGATCCTGTTTCCGGGTAAGTCGCCACATATCTGGTGGCAAGATCATGCCCAAAAAATATATCAATATCTGCTAAAGTCATGATACAAGAATCAATGGCTGCCTGTACATCATCATAAAATCCTCTAGGATTTTTCCGTATGTCTGGTAAGGAGGCTTTTAAAGTGAGTACATCCGTCCTTATCCAGGGCGTATATATCCAATTATACAAAAAATGGGCTCTAGCATTGGGATTATTAGGGTCATCATTATCTGCATTCCCTCTTCCAGGAATGAACTGTGGCGCAGCTTCCCTCATAGGTCTTATTCGAGGAGAGGAAGAGAGTTCATTACGATATCCAATTATCATTGCTATAGCATTATTAACTCTACTTACAGGGAAGGCCCCTATCTGACATTGCCGATTAATAGCTCTAACATCATCTGGGCCATTTTGTCCTGTAGTCATCTCCCATTGAACCATAAATTGATGAGAAAGCTTATTTATAAGGCAAAGAAGCTCGCCTTCAGAAAAATCCTGAATCTGATCTATCATTTCTTCTACTTCCATTTCTAGATCATTTAACCAATTTAATACCATCAACCTTATCGCGTCCTGACGAAACTGAGGTACAGTAGAGCAAAGGACTCGAGGGGTCAGGACAGATGCAGGAAGCACAGAATCATTAGTCATTTCAAATGCAGTGGCCTGAGGTGGAGGCACAGAGGCTTGGGGTGGGGGTGCAGTGGCCTGGGTTGGAGGGGATAAAGAATGTACCGGTACTGGTTGGAAAATAGGGAGTTGGACAACCGCGGGCAAAGGAGGGGGAACCGGGGGTACAGGGGTAACAACATTTAGTGGCCCAGGGGGAAGAGGTGTTAAAGGTACATATGGGGGTGGGGGTCGTTCTATCAACAACCCATCAATATCTGAATTCACATCTTCTTGGTGGACCTGAACTGCTACAGTTGGTCTAACTATATATTCCTTAGATGTTAATAATCTATGCTCCCTATCTAAACATTCTTTTTTCTCCTGATTTTCTTTATCCTTCAATTCCTTATACTTCTGATACTCTGTTTTCCTTTCCGGTTTCCTTTGTACCTTCTCTGCCTTGAGCTGCCGCTCCTTCACTTCTTTCCTCCACATACGCAAACTGTCAAACATAGCTGGCCTAACTTTCTTTAAAAACAATCGTTTCTCTAGATACTCGAGTTTGTGAGGGTCCATGGTTCCCTCTAATGGCCATTCTAACTGGGGATCCCCTTTTGTATATTTGTTCCACAATGCATTATACTTGATGGGACAAATACCATATTTGATGTACATCTCAAAATTCGGCGGACCTTCTGGTGGCGCCGGCTG
Source organism: Calotriton arnoldi (assembly GCA_963921515.1). NCBI lineage: Eukaryota > Metazoa > Chordata > Amphibia > Caudata > Salamandridae > Calotriton > Calotriton arnoldi. Next base: position 243,632 of record CAWUFW010005404.1, read on the forward strand.
ACTTGCTTCCAAAATGCTCTGCTTATCGCAGCAGCAACAACAAAACTTCCAAGGCGTACTAAGTACAGGTATGTTATATAAGATATAAAAAACTTATAAACAGAGAGAAATAAAAAATATTCTCACATTTACCTGTAAGAAAAAATGTTAGTCAAAACAAATAGCAAGTCTCAAAACAAAGCTTAGGTTTCAAAATACCAAACAGATCCTAGGTTTCAAAATTCCAAGCAGATTCCGAACGGATTACCAAACAAATACCAAGTCAAGACAAATACCAAGTCAAGCAAAGATCAAACAGATCCTAACCAAATGAACAAATGAACTGGTTCAATACAGATTTACCTCATGCGTAGTCTTCGACTCCCACCTGTCGATCCTCCCTGATCCCAAAAAAATGACCGTCCGAAGGTCCCAGTCAAGGCTAGCAGCCGCCAGGAAGATCAGAGTTGGAGAGCTGAAAAATCACCTTGGCCCACGAGCAACACTAATCTCATCAGGTAGTGCGCTCCTCAGCGAAGTTCGTCTTACCGACCTGATCTCCTCCCCTGGTCCGACTGCAAGCCTTTGATGGGGACCCACATTCGGGCGCCAATTTGTGGAGCAGATTAATTAATAACCTGCTGGTGCAGGGATCACCACTTCGCCACGGGTTCTTATCAAAATGAGGAGGACTCGACACTGGAGCGAACTCAAACCATGGATAATTTATTCAATCATTCATGAATGGGTCTCCATCCGACAAGTACCATCAAGATACCCAAGGATAAAGCACACTGAACGATGGTTACATGGGTTTATATAGGGAAATTCACAGACTAGAAACGCCCAGAGGTAAATAGAACTTTGGAAAGAACACACAAATGAGGCAAGGCAAGAATCGACAGTCTCGGTGCCTTGTGTAACTGTCGCGTCTTTGAGGCTGCACAACAAGATAGGTTTATCTGAACAAACTTTATCTAAGGCTTTACCATTGTTTAAAACACACACGAAACCCACAGTGTAGACATCAGCTGTTCATTTGTGCTGACTTTGCATGTTTACGCAGCCTACAATGTCTCAACTTTAGATTCGTGACCTAATGTTTATGCAGGTGTGGTGTCAAAGGTAGAGTCAGGCTGAAAACAGGTCAAAGGTGAGCATGGATGAAGCACAGCTGAATTAGAAAACGAGAGATTCAGATTTTAAGGTTTCACAAAGCTTTGCCCCCTGATTTATTTCTTGTGTCTGACTCCGGCGCAGACCAAAAATGCTCCTCATCACCACTGTGGCCCTTACGAATCAACATCTCAAATTTCTTATCTAACCTACGCGTTACCTCCATTGTTATTTTCTCAATCGCACAATTTATTCTCTCCTCCATGCTCAATTCATGAGAGCCTTCCCCTTGCTCCATATTGCACCGTATAAATTTAAAAGGCACTCAAATTGAACAAAACCGCACTAAGCCTTTTGAAACCTTCAATGATCTAAATGTAGATACACTCTGCACTACAAATGTAGTAACACTCGGTACTCATTTAGATCTTCTAACCAGGACCGATCCTGTGCTATTCTACAGGCAGCGCACTCTTTCTGTCAGTTTCCCCACAAAGCTGACTGAAAACAAAACCGCTCCGAGTCACCGCTGTCACACGACGCGTACGGTGTCAGCTCGTGGTCAGTTTCGCTCAACCAACTCTGACACAAGCACTCAAAAGTGCTGAGTCCCCATTCAACATAGCCGACATAACATGTATACGCAGCTGCGCATTATGACGGTCTTTTATGCACGTTCGCGTTTGGCAAGGGACTCCCGGCTCGCGAACAGATATAATTATTTTTAAATACTCTAACGTTCTCCCAAACACAAAGTCACACTGATCTAAAGAAAACTAAAATTAAGCGATAACGAATTCATGTGCCTTCAAATAAAACCAACGGGTCTTCCTAATGTAAACCTGGCACTAAAGTCGATCTCAGGCTCGGCAAAAAACCTGCTAATCCTCCTCGTACTAACAACGTTTACCCATGAATTCCTTATCTGTCATACTGCGCGTCTAATATAGCGCAATGGCAAAAGCAGTTTACGTAATGTGACGCTCCCAATCACACGCTTAACAGAAAACAACCAGAGTTTTGAACAAACTCAAGCAAACATCTTATAAAAATATACTGTCCTGAATAAATCTGTATTCTGATACTACACATTCAAACATAGTCATTCGTTCAAAAAATTTCAAAACCATGATCCTTCAACAGCGCACCACGCACAAAGCAGCAGAACACGCATAGACTTATCTGAGTGAGCAGCAGCAATAAAAGAAGAATGGGGACTGGTTGCTAGGGGGTTTTATTATGTTAGAATGTTCTATGATTCTAAGTGTTGTTAGCTTTAAAGGTGCTGCTAAGTGGTGGCAATAAAGGGATTTACTGCACAATGCTGGCCTCCAGGTCTTGACATAAAATCAGTCAACTTCTGATGGGCATTGGTATGTCAGAACAGCTTCCTGTCTATCACATTGTTGTTCTTCTGGTGTCTCCCTTAAGGCACTTCCTTTATCACTCAGAGATGTTGCATTACTCAGTGCCCTGTTCATTTGAGCATCCCTGTAGTCTGGCAGCTTTACTGCTGGTAAGAACCCAGACAGGTTGCAGGACAACTGGGACTATCAGAGTGGCCGCTCTGTGATTTCGTAAGTCTGACAAATATATTCATGTGGAGTGGCAAGAACTCTAGACTAGTGAGGAAATTAATGCAGGAAGGAGGAGCAGGATGGTTAGGGCTATCTAATATTGAAAACTGTTACTTAGTATCACAATTGCAAATAGCCTTTAAGTAGCCCCTACGTGAATCCAACAAGCACTGTGTACAAATGGGAAGGGCTTTGTTAGGGAGCCCACTATGGGATTTCTTGTGCCTATCTACATTTAGTAAATTACTAAACTAAATGTAGTAAACCTGTGACTTCCTATGTCTCAGACATAAAAGAACAACTATGGAGGCCTGCAATGCTATTTCTAAAAATCCCACAATTACTACATACTGTCACCCTTCATGCCCATATATTGTAATCTAGAGTTAACTTCCCCACTGATGAGCTACTGATATTGTGCTGAAAATATCGGGAAGTATTCAGAATCAAGAAACCTTTTATAAAGTACTGTTTAATTGGTGATTACATGCCCAAAAAGCTCAAAAGCTTGTTCCCATCATCCAGCTATAGATGTTGGAGATAATGTGGCAGAAGGTGATGATAAAGAGGTCAGGCTTTCATATAAAACCTTTTAGAAAGAGGTTCTGAGGCTTGTAAAGAAAACAGTGAAGTACCATGTTCTGGATACCATGTTATACTACCTGGGCTAAGGCTCTGAAATATGAAGTATTTAACAAATGTTGACAGGTTGTTACTTGTGAATATGGTGCTGGCTGCTAAGCAAGCCGAAAGAGTGAAATGGAAGGGGGTTCCCTCACCTTCTAATGCTGAGCCATGCCATTATTTAAGGATCATCATAGCATTGGAAATGTTGTCATATGATCTGAAAGATAATCAGGAAAAAAACAAATCTGGAAGCCGTTAATTGACATGCTTCACTGGAGGTGTTGTGTCCCAGGATGCTGAGAGCACCGACACTATTATGAGACCTTAACAGCCAAAAATAGGTTTAAGTGCCGGTCATAGCGTCAACCATAGGGACTGGTCTTTACCTCAGGTGAAGTGCCAAACTGAGTCCCTGCTGCAAGATGTGCTGTGGTCTCCCCTCTGCTCTCAAGTGTGGAAGGAAAGATGTCAGGAGATAATAGTTTAATAAGAATCTGAAAATGTGTTTGTTACTGGGAGTCCATGAGTTTCTGTTTTTTTCTAACAAATCTCATAATGTAAGTCCTTTCGTATTATTTCTATTGCAAGAAAACTAGTAAAAATCAATTTAAAATTAAATGAGAATAATATAGACTAAAATATATGAATTACTGTTCTACAAACATTATAAAAATTTAATTTGATGCGGGGATAACATTTCTAATATAGATTCAAAACAACAAACATTGGGGAAAGTGCATTTTTTGGGATGGACAGATGTACTATTCTACCTCCAGTCCCACAAACATTAGAGAAAGTGCTTATAATTGGGGAGTCAGTCCAGTTTTAGTTTTTTAAACCCAGCCCAACATAAACTGTATAAAGAGTACATATTTTGATGAGTCAGATTTACTATTTGGGAGGAAGGGGATCAGATTAACTATTCTAACTCCACTCCTACCAACATTGGAGAAAACAAAAGCAGAAGACACACAATTGATGGACGGAATGCAGAACAAATCAAAACATTCACCCCCAGTCAAGAGATCTGGGTCAAATCCATCATTCTTTTGCTCACCATGCCACCCCAGTTTAGACCTGGCTGTATGCAAATCAGTCTTGACCCTGTGCCTCATGGGAACAGTCCAGCCCGAACTGCCAAGCAATGTCCTCCCTGGAGCGGAAACAAGCATCTTAGGACCGGTTTTGGGGGTTCACCCCTCATCAGCCAGGATAGCTTGAATCCAGTGGGTCTAAACTGGAATGGCATGGGGAGCAAAAAAATGATGGATTTAGGCCCAGATCTCTGTACTGGGGGTGAATGTATGACATTGTTCTGCATTCTGTCCATCAATTGTTCTTTTAATATTGGAGAAAAGGCTTACATTTTGGGGGGTCAGATTTACTATTTAGAGACCAATTAATAATTAATTAATTAAAATGACAAAATAAATACATTTTAAATAACATAAATTTTAAATAAATCTAACAGCCAATAAACCCCACAAACTGAAAAAAGCACATACAAAAGAAATTCTAAAAACAAAATTTGTATTTATGCTCCTAAATATAACATTTAAAAAATAAGAAGATAAAACACTTTAAACATCAATATTAATTTTAAAACAAAAAAAACTTACCATAAAGATTTCCTTCTTCTGTTTTTTGTAGTTACAATGCTTTGATCATGATATTTTGGACATAATATATTTTGAAGTTCTTTGTGTGTGTGCTCAGGGAGCTCATTTGAAGTGCAAGTGTGGTAGGTGACAGCTCTGCCCCTCCCATTAGGTCAGGATGGCCCATCCTGCCAATGCACAGTCCCCACTCTGTAATACTGTCTGGGAGGAATACTCAAGGCCAACTACACCTAGTCATGTGACCCAAGATACAGACTGCAGGCACCAAATGGTTAGGACAAGAAAATGACAACTTTCTAAAATTGCCATTTTCAGATTGAGACTTAAACTTGGAATGAATTTATAATTATTGTTTCAATTACTTAAAACAGGTACAATAAAACCAAGTACAAAATTCATAAAATAAAATATACAATTAGACACCAAACAGCCTATGAAGCGATTCTAGACAGTTTCAGTTGTGTTACATAGTTCCATTATTTACAGTGTGCCACGAGTCCCCCCTTAATTGGATCGCGGTTGATAATCTATTTATGAAATTGCCTAACTGAGCTAAGTCCATGGTGGTTGTAATCCTCAGACAGACGTCTAGAGTTGCATTACATGTTAAAATCCCGTACTTTTAAAAACATTGGTCTCAGTAAAGTGTAATATGCGCTTTAAAATTCTGGGCAGCAGCAGAATAAGTGCAGCAACTATTCTTTCGTGTAGTCGCAGAATCTGCATCTAGTTATTGCAGGTTCTGTTTTCCAATTAGCTCTTAGCTCGTTTATTGGGAGAACCAATAAGTCGAGCAGAATTCGTGATCTCCACTCCCTGCTTAAGGCCTCTTTCAGGTATGGTTGCATTCATATGCAGTTGTATCATTTAGCGATCGACGAGGCATAGATGGCTGATTCTATTTCATCTAGATCCGCCTTTTGCAATAGAATCATCGTTTTTTAAGTGGTCATCAGCATCGGGTCCAGATTTAAATCCTTTTCAGCAACATTTAAATATAAGGCCCACGGGTTGTCTTTTTTTTAAAGAAAATGTCCTTCAAAGGGGTTTTTAAAGCTCTAGGTTCAGCTTGATGAATAGAATGAAAATATTTAAGAAACTATGCCTTGCATTCAAAGTCCTGCCCTTTCAGACCGAACTCAAGTTGTAGGAGGGACAGTCGTGTATACTTATTCAGGTTAAAAATTCTTCTGTACGTCGTACACTGAAGTTTGTCCAGGGGTGAGGGCAATATCCCAGGATATGCTAGGTGTCTGTATGAAATTGTCGGTAATAATTTTGCTTTGGTAGTTCTTAATATAGCTTCTGCAGATGGGCTGTGTAAAAAACTATCTAGTTTGCATAACGCAAATGTTAAAGCTGAGGCTTTCCCTGTGAGGTGTTTCAGATGTAGATTTAGTTTGCCATTCTCCGAGAACCAGATGCCTAAGTAATTGTAATTTGAAGTTGATGCGATTTAAGATTGCAAAGCCTCCAGCTGTGTGTTGATTTGATCTTGTATTTCCCGAAGACATTCATCTTTGTCTTTGCGGCATTTACCACCAACTTGTGATCTAAGTTATAGTTGTTTAGTTCGTTCAGCACGTGAAGCTTGCAATTTTGCTGTGATGCAGGATGACACGATCACTGGCATACTGGATAATGGGCAGTCTGAAGGGTCCTATCCTAGGAGGAATTGTGTCAGTGCGGTGCCCAAATCAGCTGAATACAAATTAAACAGCATTGGAACCACGATGCTGCCTTGTTTAAGGCCTCTGTTTGTTGGTATGTAGCACGTAGCTATGTTTTCAGTCCCTAGCTTAATACAGACCCATGTTTCTGAACAGAGAGAAACAATTGCTTTAAGTAGAGGGTTTGGAATACCCCACATTGCAAGCTTGACCTAGGGCCTATTCCAACCCACCCTGGAAGAGAGTTTTAAATTACAATTCATTAGAGATCAAACTTGACTTTCCTACCAGTTCACAATCCTAAGTTAAAACTTTTTAAATGTAATAAGGTAACCCAATGTTATCCTACGGGAGAAGTAGGCCTTGCAGTAGTGAAAAACGAATTTAACAGTTTTTCACTTCCAAGATATGTAAAACTTAAACGTACATGACCCACTTTTTAAATACACTGCACCCTGCCTCACGGGCTATTTAGGGCTTACCAGTTGTAATGGCAGACCTGGGATATGTTTAAAAAGGCTACAGAAGTGGGTGGCACAATACGTGCTGCAGGCCCACTAGTAGAATTTAATGTACAGGCCCTGGATAAATGTAGTACTACTTTACAAGGGACTTATAAGTAAATTAAACGTGTCAATTGGGCATAAGCCAATTTTACCATGCTTATAGGAGAGAGCACAAGCACTTTAGCATTGGTTAGCAGTGGTAAAGTGCGCACAGTCCTAAAGCCAACAAAATCTAGGCCAGCAAAACAGGAGGAGTGGAGGCAAAAACATGTGGGGGAAAATCACGCTAAGGATGTCACATCTAACAATCAGCATAAAGTTGGAGGTTGATAAAGATTTGGCCTATGCAAAATGGAAGAATTTGTAAGTTATCTCATAAACATACAGCTAGTGGTTATAAAAACAGTCAAAATAACAGCTGTGATAACGGGCATCTCTGACTAGTTACCCCATCTTATTTCAAATGAATGACTTAAACATCTGTTAAATAAAACTCAAGTATTTGGATCCTTATAAAAGGCCTGACCCTAGAATATATTTTCAGAAAACATAAGCCTTTGAAGTGTAATCCAAAGATGAGCCCATCTGTCAGGACCACAGGTCTCAACTTGCACTGTCATCAAAGGGGAGAAGAATTTGGTGACCTTTTCGATACATTTTATAAAAGACGTAATACTTTGATCTAAGTGCCTAAATATTATCACCCCTGGTTGATCCAAATGTATCAATTATGCAGTTTTTCTCTGGAATGAAGTTGAAGAACAGTTTTCACAGATTCTTGCTGTATACATCTAATAATGATATAGTCATCATTGTCACAATGAAAATCCACAAAGTAACAAAAGTAGTCAACACTATTAATACTTACGATGGAACAGAGCGATCACAATAGTTTGATAGTCAAGAATAATATTCACATTTGTCAGTGTTTCCTGCAAATACAGTTATAGAGCAAGTATAATGGGTCTGTAGAACTAGTCCAGAGTTGTCGTCCTTTAACAACAATCATCAGGTTCTTTTCAACAATGACGGCCATCTTTTCTTCTCTCAAACGCTATTTTGTAATCCTTTATCACTAGCCCACACACTTCCAGTTCAGCCACATAGAGTCTAAATTGCATCAACAAGAACCTGCTTCTGACTCAGCTGGTGTGCCAGGCCTCACTCTCCTTCTGGCAGTTCCAGTGAGGTGCAGGCTGTGCTCCCGGTTGAATCAGCAAGGGCACTAGACAGGCACAGGCACAGGTTGGATGCTTTATAACATGGTTCTCCCTCTCCAAACACTCCAGACTTAAACGAAACAGCTCATGGCTAGCATAGTCACCTCTATGGGGCCCGCACAATCATGCACTCCAAGTACCAGCCTTCTCATGCTCAGGCAGGCGGTGGTGGCGAGCACGCTTCAGTGAGGTAATATTCATTAAACATTACGACTAGTACAAAAGCAAAATGGTGCTTCCTTCACGACCACCATCATGCACAGAGTCAGTGCAGAGACCACACCCTGATGCTCTTCAATGGATCATCAAGGAGCAGCACTTGATTTGAGGTGGCAAATGAGTAGTTTAAGACATAGGGCCATATGTATGAACACATTTCCCCATAGAAACAAAATGGGTAAAACCCTTTGATACTTCTGGCCCATAGTCTAGCAATGTTCTTTCAGGCTTAGAAGCATGCTTACTGTCACTGAAAGGATGAGCTAATGCATAGTGGAATTCAATCTGCTTTATTGGTTTATTGAGGAAAACAGGAGTTTAGCTCCACTCTTCAGATATAACTGCAAGACTTGAAACACACACCAGGGCTCTGCATCCAGAGTTTAATAGAACACTCTGGGGCATGTGTACAAGCCCCTATCGCCACGGGAACGTCACCTATAGAGATGTTGTGGTGGCGATAGGGGCTGCGCCTTATGTACAAGGCAGCGTTAAGCCACTTAATGTGGCTTAACGCTGGCTTGTACATAAGGCCCCCTTTCACGCTATGGTTAGCGTGAAAGGGGTGGGCACTGGGTGTTGCGGTGGGCGCTCCACCGCAACACCCTTTCATTTTAACACTGCCCCCTATGTACAAGGGTGGCGTACATAGGAGGCAGTGCCAAAATTAGACCAGGTAAAAACTGGTCTTAAGATGGCGAAACGATGAGAAATGCATCATTTCTCCTCGTTTTTGCTTTTTCCATATGTGCTGCCTTTTGCAGCACACATGGAAAAAGCAAAATGCCATTGTTTGTTTATGTGTAGGAAGGTGTCCCTTCCTGTACATAAACAAACTTTTTTTTTTTAAATGCCATTTTGTCACTTTCATGTGTGCTGCATGAAGCAGCACACATGAAAGTGACAGAATGGGATTTTAGGATTGTTTATGTGCAGGAAGGGACACCTTCCTACACATAAACAATCCTCCCCTGCACGCAGACACCCTTGCACCATGGTGCAAGGGTGCCTGCGTTTATCAACTTATTGCCAGTGTAGGGGGAAACGCAAGGCTGCACCACATTCTTGTAAATATGGTGCAGCCTTGCGTTTCAGAAGTGGCGGAGAGAGGCGTTAAGCCAGGAAGGATAACGCCTCCGCCACTTCACTGTACATATGGCCCTCTGTGTGTATGAGGTTGACAGAACAATGAATAACACACATGCCAATAACATAGTGTGTGGTCCATGTGATAATCCCAGGACAACATGTGATGCTTGTAAATGCAATCTGCTGCTTAATGCTGAATTGGGCGCCGCACAGTATCTCCTTACATCAGCGCTGGCCGTGATACAGGAGGAATTGCTATTGTTATAATGCAGTCCTATCAGAATTTGTTTTCTCCCTCCAATTTCTTATCTGAAAAGGTGAAAAATGAAAAGAAAAAAAAAAAAGCCGATTTGGTTGAATCTGAAACCGTAAATGAGCCGAGCAGACAACAGAATTGCGCAATTTTTACATTAGAATATTACTGTGCTGGAAATTCAAGATTGAATTTAGTCTGCAATGATTGTCAGATGTTGACTACGAAACTTTCTTCCTAGTACTGGCAATCAAAGACCGCGTCAATTTTTACCTTCTCAGCATGAAAGACTCAGTTGGTGGCATCTAAAATGCCAACTCATTCTACAGTAGCCGTGACGCGGCCAGGGATTCCGGTTATGTGTGAGGCCAAAGCCATCCCCTCCTAATCCGACTCATAATCTACTTTTCACAGAATGTGCTAAATACTACCAGCTAAAATAGGAACATTAATGGCTAAATATCCAATTAAGAAGGGATTCAGTTACACCAAGCGTCAAGCAAAGAATTAGACCTACCTTAATACCTTGGAAATGGAAATGGAGATGGAAAGCGACAGGCGGGAGCTGGGAGTGCGGGGTGAGAGTTGAAAGGGAGAGCGAGGTGAGGACTTGGGATCAGAAGAGATCAGCGGAAGGGAAAGGACATCAGAACTGAAGACAGACTAGACTTACCATGTAACTCCATGTCACCAATACTCAATTTTCCCAGTCCAGTACTTTCCTTTTCCCAATTTTCTTTCAAGTGTGTAGTACAATTGGTTCAAATGAATTGAACTAAGATCACAATTCCCGCAATGTTAATGAAACTACAGGACACAAGGTGTCACGGTGACACGGGGTGATGTGATAACCACAGGATAGTGGCTAAGGTGTAGGTGGTCTGCACTTATTATTTGGTGGGCAAAAGATCACATTCAGTGATACAAAGAAAAATAACACAATGTGCTTGCTTTTTTCAGTGGCTTCTCGCAGTTTCAGGCACAGGCCGCAAAATGGAACTCTGAATACAAAATGAAGGACTGGAGCACTCAGCTTCTTGGCAGTCCACGATTAAAGAAAGAAAGGCGCTGCCTGGCTCATTTTAATATGCTGCTGAGATTGAAAGTACACATGTTTGGTTTTTGCTTTGTGGATATCAGTGACTTTGAGAAAAGTTGATTGCCAGAGCTACAGATCTAAAGCTGACAGCGGTGAGGAACTATTGTAGTCTTATGTGAAAACTACATTACAACCATGTGATGCTTTTTAGCACATTGGGTAACTAGAGACCTATATCATGAAATGGGGCATACACCATAACAGAACACAACACAACACCATACAAGACAACACAACATATCATAACATAATATTGTTCTATTGGTTCAAAACATATTTAGCTCCAACTTAGGAACAGGGTACAACTGGTGCCAGCTATTATAAGGGATGCTGTTCAAGGGATACACAATTTCCTCTTTGCTTAAAATAGGTCACTGCCCGTCTTCTTGAGAAGCCAGTGGTGTGTCGTGACATCACCCTGGCATGGACAGGTTAGTAGTAACCCAATGAGAATGTGATGAGGAACCCAACAAAAGCAGGTGCACACCTCAGCTGAAATGCCAGTCTCACAATCATATAAGAACAATTTGGTTGTGAAAGCTGCGGAGTCTAGACTTTAATTTTCAACAGAAAGAAGGCCCTGTTCCAACTGCACCCAGCTGGAGTCAGACAAAGTCATTTCAGGAGTTCTGAGAGCTTAAGCCTCACATTTACTAAGTCCCTAAAGTGAAAGGTGCACGTTTATTAACATCAATTTACCAAAATGCCTGGGGTAGCGTAGTGACATCAAACGCCCTTAGACCTTCACTTTCACTCACATACACACACATTGACACACACAAACATTCTCTCACACATAAACACTCTCACCCGCAAGAACACACACAACATACATTATTCTTTACTTATCTCAGCTGCAAGGGAATGTCACATTGAAGCTAATTGTTCTCCATTTTTTAATGCACTAATAGTAAATAATGTAATATTATTCACTATTAGTGTAATAAAAAATGACAGTAAACAAAAAGAGTGGAGCCCCTGACGAACTCCATAAGTACGAGCTGCCCCTGTGTTCCTTGCACTGATTTTGCCACCCCTGAGGCCAGGGGTCGCAAAAGCCGTGCCAGGGGTCGCCAGGGACAAGCCATGGGTCGCAGCTGTGACCCCTGGCGACCCCTAAATGATGTCCATAAGCATGTTGTTAAATATTTTAGCAGAGCTGAGGAGGTCACAGGTGCTATCTCCCAGAGGCAATCCTTTCCTCCTTCCAAGGGGATGTAAGGAAGCACATGCACATGCCCTGTTAGAGAGGAAAGGCAAGATAATGCCTTTTTCTAAGTACCCTTAATGTAAACATTGATTTTTTTTTTGCCATAAAACAGCACTGACCACATCAAAAAATGAAGCAAAATGGCTTTTATGTTACACAGTGTTAAGCAGTTCTTCGGTGTAAATTTGCCCCGACAGCACTTTATTTAATTCATGCCCTAGACTGACTTTAATTGGAAGATATGATTAAGATCACCACCCAAGATGATAAGAAAACGTATTTTAAAGGGCAAAGGTGGTAGATATCAGTCCACATGCTAACCTAGGCAAGAGTAGGGTTCTCTTTTCATAGATGCAGTGCTCACAGGATCTATTTGTGGGCCACATGAACATTGAAAGTATAGAACTTTTAGCATGGGAAAGCTGTGCACCCTCCCCTTTGTTGTGCAACTTTTTTCTGACCTGCCTCGAGTTTCAATAATCTGTGAGTCATTTGCTGAAGCTCCCTGCTTGTTTTTATGTTCGTCTGCCGAGCCTCTTTAGGAGATGCACCCAAGTGGTACTTGCTCTACTGGTCAATAGTGCCTACTGTCAACCCATACCATGCTATTGAGAAGCTGACATTTATTGGCAGCTGATTATGTTCAAGTGGAAGAACCTATTAGTCTCTTCCGACTAAAATATGCATAGCCCCCCATGATTGGATTTGCTCTGCACATGTTTGCAGTGTGTTGTGTTACATGGGTTTGGAACCAGGAGACCATGTGAAGGATGAATGTTGTTCATAAAAGAGACACTGTGTGGACGTGCGCAGAATGGCGCTTATTTGCAGGTTGTCTTTTTTCATGTGACAACCTGTGTGTGTTCTGTTTTTTGGGTCAGTTCCTGAGTCTCTAATTGTCTGGTTAAAATGAGAAATAAACCATCTATTCCTCTTCCAAAGTGGTTTCCAATTCACTGGACGTAAAGCCCTCCCTCCCAATTTAATTCTGTTCTCTCGTTGTCACCTAGAAACCTGAGAATTGTGGCTGGGGATGTCTGGGGAGAAATCCACTTACTGCCGTACCTACGATGGATCAGTGCCAGCACTACTCTTATTCTTATTCTTATTAAATCTTTATTCGACTATCTAGAGATAGCCATAAAAGAATAGTCATTATAAAAATAGAACCAATACAATCATATAAAACATTGCAACATATACATATGTATTGACCATAACGTTCATATTTATACATCAATGAGGCAATTCTTAATTATTACACATAAAATGATCATTTATAAAAACTGAAATCGTATTAGGAACAAATCAATTCAATACTCCTATAATCTTATAGTTTTCCGCTTATTAATTGCTTTCAGAATGTACAGGGCCACCCTATAACAAATCAGAGGATCACCTAATCTTACCAAGAATTTCATAGCCTCTTTATAGGACCTGATGTTATAAGTAATAAATAGTGGCTTTAAATAAAAGCATCTAAAATTCTTATAAAATTTACAAAACAACATAAAGTGCAACGTGCTCTGTTTGCTTAGATTGTCACATGGGCATAAAAATCTGCAGGCGGATGAAACCGCATAGTAGGAAAGGCTACAAGAAAATTAACAATGCCACATCTAAATCTCGTTAGTGCAAAACGATGCTGTGCATAAGTCACATATGACAAATAGTTGTTAGTGCTCATATCGCTGCTATATGAAATATACTGAGACACAATAGATTTGTTCTTTTCAGTCAATAACCTTAGATCTATCCAGTTTTGTAAAACGGTATCTCTAATTTCTTTCTTAGAGTAGATCAAGGTTTTGGGCGTTTCTGACCATACTGATGTTTTTTATATCTTTTCTAGAACAGTAATAACGTAGCCATGGAATTTTAAGTGCATGTTGCAGTTTAAGACAATGTAAAATAATTGATTGTTTTAAACCTGTTTCATCCCTTTTCCATATTGAATCCCACAATAGTAAAGGTCGGGCCAATAGGAAATCTTCTAGAAACTGGAGACCCACCTCATAGTGAGCAATGGTGTTGGATGCAGATGACGGTAAATAAAGCAACCGTTTCAGGAACAAGTTTTCTTGGATTTGCAGGACATTAGTATTTGAGTGACCCCATAGCCCTGCCCCATACAGGGCTATACTTGTGCCTTTAGCCTTAAATAGGGCCACCATCTCATTGATTGGCCGACTCCCCAGTTTGGAAGAAAATTTAAAAATACCTTGAGTTGCCCTGATCATTTTGGCTCTGGTATATGAAATGTGTTGAGTCCAAGAGCCATTGTCCGAAAAGACAATACCTAGATAACAAAAAGAATTCACAGTCTTAATAGGCGTTTTTTCGATATAAAAGGTTTTAGGGAGTTTGGGTTTAGGCCCACAAATCATAATGTATGTTTTAGATTTATTTATCACCATTTTCTTCTGTAACATAAATTCAGAAAATGCGTCCATCAGTCTCTGTAGGCCTATTGGGGTTCTTGCAACAAGTACGGCGTCGTCCGCATATAGTAAAACGGGTGTCGGACGACCTGCCACCATAGGGACGTCGGCCTGTATTGCCTGTAAGTGATTATCAATCCCGTTTAAAAATAAAGAGAATAAAATTGGTGCTAATACGCACCCTTGTCGAATCCCCCGTCCCACCTTAAAATTAGGTGTACATTCTCCCTGGGGACCAAAACGGACCTGGGTAGATAATTTTTTGTACAGGCGTGAGAGGAACCCAATAATAGCCCTGGGAGCTCCCATCTCTGTTAGGGTTGACCACAACAAATGGTGGACCACTAAATCAAATGCACTGCTTAGGTCGGCAAAGCAGAGATATAAGGATCCTGCCTTTGCCCTAGTATATTTACCAATAAGCAGTACTAGGTTAGTACATTGTTCGACAGTCCCTAAGCGTTTTCTAAACCCGTATTGGACTGGTGTCAAAACAGAGTATTCCGTTGCCCATTCTTCGAGTCTTAAAAGGAGGACCCTACTCATTACTTTCACGGCTGTATCTATGAGTGAAATTGGGCGATAATTTCTAGGGTCTTCTTTATTCCCCTTTTTAAATATGGGAATAATAATTGATTCACCCCAGGTCTTGGGGATTTATCTGTGGCAGCTATGTTAAACACTCTGGTTAGGATGGGTCCCCATAGAGTCCCCCTGCACTCGCATGGATAGCCTGGATCAGTGCCAGCACTACTCAGCAGGACGTCTCTCCTAGCAGTCAACGATACCAGTAAATCTTACTAGGCTAGGTCTTCCATATTAGTAGATAACATATCCTTCTCAATAGGGCTGCCATACTACTAATGCTCTGTACACACACTTCTCACCAATTATGCAAGTTATGCACTGCACCAGCACATCTCATCAGCACTTTTATACTTATCAAGGGTGGACCCATCATTTCTCTACAGCACTGTTACTGCTTTATGACGTCAAGCACCTTACTACACCAACTACCAAAATCCCGTATAATGTAGATTTTCCCCAGCCTTGATGGCGAGAAAATCTGGATTTTATTAAGGACACGGAGGCTAGTATTATTGCAATCTTCCTTTTTACTGCTACCGCTCAGCCAGTTTAAAGAACTTAGAACACTTGTGACAAAGACCAAACCTAATAAAAGGCTAGAACACTCTAATCTCTTCCTTCTGTTTTAAGAACTTCCCATAGAAGTTCTAACCATAAGTATTATTTTACTGTTCACCAAAAACAAATAACAACAAGAAAATTAGAAATAAACAAGTCCAAGTCTTTAATCCTTTCCATGAAAGAATCCAGCTTCAATGTCCCAAGCTTGATATTTTGGAGCGCTCCAGTCTCCTCATCCTCTTCTTCTATTGTTGACCACGTCCTACAAAATAATATAAATAACTGTAAATAGTGTTGGGTACAGGGTGGGAATAATTTTAGCCTCCGTGTCTTTAATAAAATCCAGATTTTCTGGCCATCAAGGCTGGGAAAAATCTACATTTTATGTCAAGACCGGAGGCTAAAATTATTGCATGTTCAAAGCTTTTTTAACAAAAAACAAGCTGCATTCTCAACAGGCTTGAATAAAAAATGTTGAAAGACTACATCATTCGACCAATCTGCACACCTCAATATGTCTTCTAATGCACCACCTAGCATAAAGGCTTGAGAAGCAGACGCACCCCTTACAGAATGTGTTCCAAACATACTCACATCCACTCCAGAGTTCTTCATCACTTCTTTCACTCACCTCGCCTAGGTTGGAGTTGACACACTCTTATGAGGATTCCTAAAGGAAATCAACAACTGCTTTACATCCACAGTTCTCAAAGGCAATGTCCTTCTCTTGTACTCTTTCACACAACGTGCCACACACAAATTTTCATGATCATCGAAATAATGGTAGAATATAGTCTGCTAATTGGTCTTCATTCTTCTATTCAAATAGAAACACACACCTTCTGGTGAAAAAATCCTGTTTGACACTTCCAAAGCCCTAACGTCTGAAACCCTTCTAAAAGATACTAGACATAACAAGCTGTCAATTTGTGTGATAATCATTTTAAATCTAGTAAATCATTTGCACCCAAGTTATACAAATACTTCAACACTTTGGTCATGTCCCATATTGAATTATATCTAGAAACCGGCGGTTTTGAGATTCTTACACTCCTCATAAGTCTTCTCACCAGGAAATCCTGACCCAATGAAATTCCATTTATCAGATTATGACCAGCAGCAATCGTCGACCTATGAACATTGATTGTCCTATAAGTCAGATTTTTTGCAAACAGTTCAGACAAATAATTCACTAACTCCACGATAATCACTGAAACAGGATCAAAACCCCTTTCCACACACCAGCAAACCCATTTGTGCCATGCCAATCTATACATCTTACGGGTTCCAGCTGCCCAAGACTGCTTGATAAGACTTGAAGCCCCTTGTGAACTTCCTGGCACCTCCCACATTCTCCTGAAATTCTCCATGCCATCATAGCCATCTGACCTTCTAGCACTAAATTGTGTAGTTCTCCTTTTGGGCCCAATAAGATCTCTGGAAACACTGGCAACAGGATCGGGTAATCCACCAACATCTCTAGCAATATAGTGTACCAAACCTGTGACTTCCAAAATGGTGTCACCAACACCACAGTCTCCTTCCACTAGCGAACCATCATAGCTACTCGTGCTATCACTTAAAAGGGAGGGATATGCATCCCCTCAGACCTCTCCAATCCTGCCTGAAAGCATCTATCCTCGCAGATTGTAGATCCGGATGCCAAATATAAAACATCTTCAACTGGGTATTCAACCTGTCTGCAAACAGATCCACCTGAAAAGGACCCCAAATTTACATACCCTTCAAGAAAACCCCTCTGTCTAGAGTCCAGTTGCTCGGATTCCTGTGGTTCCTAGAAAATCAATCTGCCTCCACATTGCTCAGACCTGGAATATGTTCTGCCTGCACTATAATGTTCTGTTTCAAACAGTATTCCCGAAACACCTTGGCCAAGTCTGCCAAATCCTTTGATTTTGGGCCCCCTAACTTGTTCACATACCTCACAGCCGACACGTTGTCCATCCTCAAGAGAATCGAACACCTCGCACTGTCCTTTGTAAAGCTCTTTATCACAAAGGATCCCGCCAAAAGTTCCAAACAACTTATCTGTAAATTGCTCTCTCCCATAGAAATTGAACCACAGGTTGCCCCCCAACCTGTCAAGCTTGCATCCGATTCTTTGATCAAATCTGGTAATGCCCCAAAAATGGCTCTCCCATTCCACGCTTCCATATTTTTTAACCACCCACCAAGTTCCTCCTTTGCCTCCACTGAAAGAGCCACTTCTTCTGAATATCTCAACCCCTGTCTCAGATGTTTGGTCTTCAATCTCTGAAGAGCACGATAATTCAAAGGTCCTGGATAAGTAGCTTGAATTGTAGAAGACAAGCCTATCACTTTTGCTAACATCCTCAGTGATATTTTTTCCCAAATCAAAATATTTCTTATTTCCTTTCTTATACATTTTAATTTCTCTTTTAGGCGTCTCAATTGACCCTGTACAGTGTCTATCATAAAGCCTAGAAACTGAGTCACTTGACTCAGAATCAGACATGATTTCTGTCTGTTCACCACAAAACCCAGGTCCTCTAACAAAGATACTGCCATCAGAGTATGTTCCAACACCATTGATCTCTTCTGATCCATTAAAAGGATATCGTTTAGATAAATAATCAGACAAACACCTCGTTCCCTCAAGTAAGCTGCCACCGGTCAAAGTAATTTAGTGAAACACCAAGGAGCTGAAGATAGACCGAAAGGCAGACATACAAACTTCCACATTGTTCCACCCCACCTGAACTGTAGATATTTTTGATGGGGTTCCCAAATAGGAATCATCAAGTACACATCTTCCAAATCCAATCTTGTTAGCCGATCCCTCGATAGTAGGACATCCCTATGCAAACCTTCCATTCTGAAATGGTGATATTCCACCCAATCGTTCACATTTTTTAGATTTATTACAGGTCTCATTCCCTTGTCTTTTTTCTGCACTAGAAATATATTGCTCACAAAACCTATTTAAACTGACCTCACCTCTATGATAGCTCCTTTTTCTACCAAATCCTGCACCTCCTTGTTCACCAAGTCTGTTAGTTCTATGTTGAACCTTATCATTTCGGGAATTTGAAACTGACCGGGTTCTCCTACAAAATCTAAGTGATCTCCCCTCACCGTTTCAAACACCCAAGGATCTCGTGTTACCCTTGTCCAGTTGCTGAAAAACTGAGCAAGTCTGCAGCCCAGTTTTTTTTGGGGGGTAACAAAATAGTCTAGACGTACCACATCCACGAGCATGACGTTCTCCTCGCGATCATCTTCCTTTAGCTCCTTGTCTTTGAGAGTAAAGCCCTCCTGATTGATATGGTGTTTGATATAGGTTTGGTTTAAACCTCCTTGTAAATTAGGTCCTAGTAATACCTTGTCACTGACCCGGAAACCGACCCCTCGTTCGCACGGCCCGGCCTAAAACACGCCTGTCGAAGACTTTTTTAATCTCTCTTTGGGATTTTTGTAGACAACTGAAAGCACCCACATATTTCGACATTTCCTTTATAAATGCATCCCCAAACAATAAACCATTCGCTGCTGGCCCTTCCTCATTATTGGCTAGCTCAACCAGTTTTGGGTCTATCTTTAGAAGGATGCTTGTACTTCTCTCAACCGATATGGCAGTATTCCCTAAGAGACACATAGCTCGCTGTATCCCTATTCTCAGTTCCTCCATGTTAAGAGGTGACTTTCCCACAAATGTCTCCACTGTCATATCAAACGATGTTTTGCCTGATATAAAAATTGACTTAAATTAACATAATCAGATACCATTTAAATAGACTTCAGGAAAGTGACCTTAAAACAAGAATGCTCGCTCATACATGATACAGGTTTACCACCCTTGATCACAACATACACTTGCCACAACAACCATCAAATTTTGTGCACCCATCAGTCAAAATACAAATTCTACAGTATTAATCAAGCAGTTGATTCATTGTACTTATCTGTTCTGCGGCAGCCAAAACAGGAAGGAAGAGATTAGAGTGTTCTAGCCTTTTAATAGGTTTGGAATTTTGTCACATGTGTTCTAAGTTCTTTAAAGTGGCTGAGCGGTAGCAATAAAAAGGAAGATTACAATAATGTTAGCCTCCGGTCTTGACATAAAATCAATGCAGGAAGGGCAGTCTTGTGATTTCCTCCATCTTACTAAGCTGGACCCTACTTTCTGATATCTTGTGACAGTTTTCTATTTTTTTGTTTTTGCTGGCTGATATAAAAATCATGATTGAGGTGAGTAATCCCTGTGTACTGTTTTAAATTCAAAAGCAAGTTGATTCCTATAACTCTGTCACACCATGTTAGAGAATGCTGCAGCCTTTCCAAGGAGTTGTTTGCTTGGGACCCAGAATGAAATTTCACAGTTACAATATTTTGAGGTTGAGCCTACGACAGCACATGCACTGCATACACTCTGACTTGCGAAACACTATTGTTTACAATAAAGGGCGTGGAGCCCAGCCATTACTACCATTTGTAGGCTTCAGTGTCACTCTTCTTTGCTGCCTCCTAATTGGCCAGCGCAGGCCAAGCACCACTTCCATTCCTTTCTGGGGAGCACAGACCAAGCACAGATTGATTCAACTTAATCAGTACCTGTCCGCTACTTCACACGCAATTGAGGTACTATTTCTTTTTCTCCCCACACTCTCCTGGCCCCCGTCTGACAAGCTTTCAAATTATAGTCGAATGTCATATTTTTTGCTAAGCCATCTAGAAGTCTAAGATCACCTCTTCCCCTTCCCTCCAAAGCTCACTGGATTCTTTAGAGTTGAACTTCAGCTTTATGTAATACTTATCTTCCTCTGATGTGTTAAACTGCTCACCAGTGCGCACTTAATTTTACAATTATTTACTATATAGAACTAGACCCGTCCTTTGGAATGTGAAAATAATAGATTTATTCAACTCAGAACATCAAGGTTTTTTTTTTTTTGGTGCAATACAAATTGTCCGATGTAAGCAGTTCGAGTATTTCTCCCTTCTATCGGGCCACATTGTCTTAAAAATGGTTTTCTCTAGTGCCAGCTGGTCTCTGTGTTGACTCTGTAAGCTGAGTCAAACTCTGCTCCTGGGGAGGAGTGGCGAGCTGTTGCTTTTTAGGTTTCGCCTGCACAGCACTTGTGCTGTGCTTGAGAAATCTATTGTTTTTAATATAAACTTAAAAGAGACTTACATCCCGCCTCCTCTCTTTCCTGGCTTCTTATTGGCTCCTGTGTGTGCCACTTACCTTTACTCCATTTCTATTGGCTGTAGCATATTTTCCTGCATTTACCAATGCTTGTTTCTCATCTGCTTCTCGTATTAGTTTCCCGCCACCAAAATACTGTTATCATCCGCTTTGGTGTTACTATATTTTCATAAAGTTTTGCCTTTTACTCTTTCAGCATGTTTATATAACAATTTATCACCAGGAGAGATTAAGTGATTTGCATAGAATCACAGGATGTTGCACAACGCCGAATTCAATAAAGGTTGCCCAAGGCAGGGCGATAAACAATAGCTAGTGTGAGCAACGAGAAAACCAACACATAATGATATAAATACCAAGAAAGCAATGATATTCAAAAAGATAATTTTAGATCATTTATTATATAAAAATATTGATATATATTTTATTGCAAACATTTTTTACAATTATATAAAATACATTCATTATGATCTAATGATGCTTATTTACAATAGAAGCGAAATTCTATACATGAATAGTAGATGTCAAGCATGATGATATAATGAATGTTGTTGTAACTCTTCTAAATAATACAGTATATAAACTGAACTGATCTTCTCTATGGTCCACGCAATACACGTTTTAATTTGTTCTGTCCTATGCAGTAGTTTTATAGAATAATTTTATAAAACTGGCGGTAGAGTATACATATACTACGCGCGTTTCGGCATAGCCTTCCTCAGGGATCCGTCTCAGTAAATTCTCTATGAGTCAGGGTGTATGGAATTCCGATAATTCATTGAGGTAGAAAAGGTGGACTCCAGATAAAAATACTCAGTGTAGATAGCGTCTCCTTTTTAATGGTGCGCTCAAGGCGATCCGGTAACTATATCGAACATTAGGAATTTTCTACACATGTATGTAGAAAGATTTAAAAAATGAAAAATGAAACTGCGGCCAAGATTCTCCTTCAGCCTGCAACATAAGTTATATTAAACGGTGTATTAGCTGTTGATCCACATCGTTCTTTGTGAGCGTTTGTTGTATAGATATGATGCAGCTGATCTCTTGTATAAAAGCTCACTTCTCTTACTTAGATGAAAGTCTCACTCGATCCTCGGCTTGTTCGGTGATGCACTACGCCGCCAAGACTCAAACCGGGATCCCCAGCTCTGGAGATAGCAGCTCTGGCCACTGCACCACACCTTACCCCCTGATGTTGAAGTTGGTGGTTGTTACCCCGTACTCCCAGTTCACTTTTTATAAGGCGGTAGATTGTCCCAGCCACCTGCCTTTAGAAATACACTTTCTGGAGTCACTTCCTTATCTGATATTCTTAAATCCACTGACATTTTAGGGTAATGTTCATTTTTGTAGAAACAAATGTGTTTGGTGGTGTATGTCAAGAAGTTACTTACTGTTCTTCTTTAATCTAGAAGTTTGCCTGGAGGCAGTCAGTCTTCAGTAGTCTTCACGGTTCATACGTTTGGTAGCTTGGGTGGCATGGGGGAAGAAGGCTAGTCTGACATGTCGGAATTGAACCCTCTCTTTTTATATGTGAGGGGCTTTGGTATGAGGCGGCAGCTTCGGTGCTATAGTTAAAAAAGGCTCCAGCATTTTCTATTTTTCATTTTACACAATGTAACTTTTTGCAGACGTTGTTAATTGACCTGTTTGAAGTTTAATTCTCAGAAGTTTTTGAAAACTAAGTGGGACACAGCCTTTTGACAGTTTATGTGTTCAGGTAACCCCCACCACTGATATGGTTCTGTGGGTTCTGCCCCAATGGAACTGGTTATATCGATGGTGACCGCACCCCCCACTCAGCCCCTTCCCCGGCCACCTGCATCTGATTCCGCTAGGGCTCTAGACTTCATAGCGTACCGGGATCTGAGGCTCTTCTTTCAGTGTGCTTTTATTGCTGACCCAATAGCCATAAGCCTACTTCCGGTGAGAGCTCCTCTTGTGGCTGAAGGTCACCTCAATAGATCTGGGGGCATATTTACTTGAATTGTGGCACAGGACAGCAAAGCAAGTTACCTTGCTGTGCTGCCCTGCATCACATGGAAAGGGCAGGAATGCACCGTATTTATCTAATACGGAGCATTCCTTTCCTTTCCCCCTGCGCTGGCACTGTTTCGGCAGCCTAGAGCCAAGGCAGGTCCCCTTGCACAATGGTGCAAGGGGGCCTGCGTTGTAGGCAGGATTGTTTTTGTGCAGGAAGGGGAGCCTTCCTGCACAAAAAACAATACCTAGAGTCGTTTTCCTCTTTCTATGTGTGCTGCAGGGTTCAGCACACATAGAAAGAGTAAAAAACAAGGAGAAGTAAACATATTTCTACTCGGTACGCCTCACCAGGGGAGGCGTAAGATTTTAATGCATTCCCAGGTTTACAAGGTCTTGTAAATCTGGGAATGCGTCAACCACCCACACCTCCCTTGCTCAGAGTAAGGCAACACAGCAATTTGTACCGCGTTGCATTACTCCATATTTGTGAAGCCATTCAAAGCCACGCAAAGTGAGAGGTTTGCATTGTGCATGTACCACGTTGCATGGTGCAAACATGACACAAATCCCTCATAAATATGCCCCCTGGTTCTTTCGGAGATGGCCCCTCTGTGTCATCCTGCTCCCACCAAGCTGGTTGGCTCTCTTCCGTCCCTTCACCCCTCTATTTACATTTTCATAAAGATTAGGCTCACCACAGAGACTGGCATTGGGCACTGACATTTCAGGTTCCAAGAGGATTTGAAAAGTCTCTCGCAAAACAATTAATTTTGGGATCTAACCACTGTAAACAGAGTTCAAACACATATTAATTGTTCAAAATATACAATTTGAACGCACTGGCTTGATTTAGGTAAAACTGTATAGGCATTTGGAATGCATTTTCCCAACACTTAAAACATGAATGGGCCTTTATTTACTCTCTACTTTTTGTGGGGAAGGGAGTCATTGGTTTCCTAATGGTGTTCGTTTGCCACACTCTGCTCTCTTATATTTAATTTTAGTTGATTGCTTTCGAATTATCAATTTCACACATGAAGTGCTGCTCTTGTACTAGGTATTAATTCGTAATAATTATACATGTGAATGTGAGAATTTAGGTTTCGCATAGATATATTGCTAACTTGTGTGTGTGTGCTTAAGACTAAATTAAATATTTCATATAAGTTTTAATCAAACCTTGCTAGATGCTTGCTACGTTTCTTATTTAAAGATGTGACAGCCTTTTTCCAAATGTGCTTTCTAGCTTGGAATAGGGCTGTACTCACTGCCATGTCTATGCAGGCTTCGCAGAATCTCTCCATCCATTGCCTCTATTCATCTTTCTTACCCTCACCTCTGGCCCGGCCCCTAGCCCCTGATACAAGAATCAACTGCACCCTCTTCTACAAACTAATTAACAAATCACGTAGCACAGCCAGTCACCTTGCTGCGGGATAGAGAAAGGGCATAAATGCACCATAGTTAACATTGTATGGCACATTCCTGTCTTTTCACTGTGCTGGTGCACAATGTGCTGCCTGGTGCAAACGCAGGCACCCTTGAATCATAGAGCAAGGGTGCCTGTGTTGAACGCTCAAAGGCATTTCCTCTTTCTAAATGTGCTGCAGAATGCAGCACCCTTAGAAAGAGGAAACAACGAAGAGAAATAAAGACATTTCTCCTTGTTGCACCCCTTGGGGGAAGGAGTACAACTCTGACACATTTTGAGGTTTACCACTCTTGGTAAATTTGCATCAGAATACATGGGTGGAAGCGTGGTAACACCCATGCTCCACCCATTTAACGCCTTCACCACACAGTGTATCGCAAGACAGCAACTTGGCTGCTTTGCATTACACTATATTTACCAAGCCACTCAAGGCCATGCAGGGTGGCCTTGTGTGGCTTGATAAATCTCATTGTAGGTTTTACGCCGCTATGCGTTGCTTTGCGTGATGCAGGGCGACGCAAAACCTGTAATATATATGTCCTTAATCTTTGCATGCTCTCCATTGTCTGAGCCTTACTTCACATGTTCCTATTGCAGCTGAGGTAGAGCGACATTGTGCCATTACCCCCTCATATGTCCTCCTTGTCCCAGTGCTTACACATGTGAGGCAATCCTAAAACGCTAGTATGTTTTTTATATCTATTATATAAACCCCTCCCACCCACCACCATGCCTGTTTTTTTTCCTATCCGACGTGCTGTCAGAGCGCTAGTTTTTCTCCTTCTGTATCGGAAATGGCTTGAGGGCTGCGATGCAGTGAGTGTTTCTATTTCCTTGTTTGTTCTTTATTATGTGTGATTTTAGACACTGGCCTTACCGGTGTTCTATTTTGTCCTTGATGGCTTCTTCCTCTTCTTTGTCTTCTGAGGAGGCTTCCCTTGCTGATCCAGTTGAACGGAAGGTGGAGACGGCTTTGAAGCGTTCTTATGCTGCATTTCATTTTGGGATTCAGGCTAGCACTTACTCTGCCTATGCCTCCCAGGTCCTTATCAAGGATTTCGAGAAGTTGTTTGACTGTCTTCAGGATCAGGGGGATCCTACTCCTATCTTGGCACAGATGGAGGTCTTGGCGCAGTTTCTGTCCGATGTAACTTTTGATTCACTGTGGGCCTTCTCCTCAGCTGCCGGGGCAGTGGTGGATGGTCGGCGGTCTCTGTGGACAAGGCCTTGGCATCTTGAGGCTGCTCAGAAGGCCTTGATTCATAAACTGCCTTTTGAGGGTCCCCAGCTTTTTGGGGACGATTTGAACACAATGGTGCAGCGGTCTGCAGAGGAGGAAAAGTTGTTGAAGCCTTTTGAAAGTGTGCAGAAGAAGAAATCCTTTTTCCATAAGTAGGGCTTTCAGGGTGTTCTCTCCTCTTCTCAGCCCTTTTGTGGGCGGGCCCGTGGTCGGGGGGGCTGCGTTCCATTACGTGTCCTGACCTCAGCAGCAGCCTCAAGGTGCTAGGCAAAAGTGACTATGCCAAGGTGGGGGCTCTGCTCCTTTGTTCCTGGATCGTTGGTCAACTCTGAATTCCGACCAGTGAGTCCTGACGGTCATCGGTCAGGGGTACCAGATTACGTTCCAGGGCCCTCCCCTCAGCCCTGTTATCGGGTGACCCCGTTGTCAAGAGACCTCGTGAGGAGATCTGCTATTCTGTCAGAAGTGGGCATGTTGCTGGCGAAGGGCGCTGTTCTCCTGGTTCCAGAGGCAGAAAAAGGGCTGGGTTTCTATTCCACGCTCTTCTTGGTCCCAAAACCCAATGGTTCGGTCTGCCCAATTCTGAATCTCAAGGCTCTGAACAAATTGGTGTGGCTGGATCATTTTCGGATGACCACCTTGCAGTCCATCATTCCCCTCATCCAGGAGGGCGATTTTCTGGCTTCCCTGGACTTAGAAGACGCCTATTTTCATGTCCCTGTCCATCCTGGAAGCCAGCAATTCATGAGGTTTGCAGTGAATGGGGTCCATTACCAGTTTCAGGTGTTGCCTTTCGGCCTCTCTACTGCTCCCCGGACTTTTACCAAGGTATTGGCTCCTGCTGTGGGGGTTTTGCAGCTTCAGGATTTCTCTGTGTTTACCTATATTGATGATTGTTTGATCTCTCCTTCCTCCCTTCCTATGGCTTTTCTGGCAGTGGAGGCGGCCATGGCCATGTTCCAGGGTCTGGGGTTCAAGCTGAATCTGGCAAAATCTCATCTGGTCCCTGTTCAGACACTGCAGGTTATTGGGGGACTTTTTAACACCTTGTTGGGGGCGGTATGTCTCCCTCCTTCTCGTATCTCTTCCCTACGGCTTCTTCTGCGGGACCTGCTGAGTCGACCATCTGCTCCGGCTCGGGCTTGGTTGCGGGTCCAGGGGTTGATGGCTGCAACCACAGCTGTGGTTCCCTGGGCTCGCCTGCACCACAAGCCTTTGGTGAATCATCTTTTGTCTCAGTGGGACCCCTCCCGTGTGGGTTACGACACTCTGGTTACTCTTTCCCCTGTTCTGGTTCAGGACCTGGATTGGTGGCTTTGCACTCCCAATTGGGAAAAGGGGGTGCGTTTTCAACTTACTCCTCCCCTGTTGTTGACGACGGACGCCAGTCTTTGGGTTTGAGGGGCCTCGTTGGGGTCTTTGGAGGGCAAGGGACAGGGTTCTCGGGCGTACAGCGCCCGTTCCTCGAATTGGCGGGAATTGGCGGCCGTTTGGCAGGCGATGCTGTTCTCTCAGGTTCCCCTTCAGGGGGTGAATCTGTTGGTTCGTACCGACAATCAGGTGGCTCGCTGTTACTTGAACCACCAAGGGGGACCCGGTGCGAGTCTCTGGATCTGCTGGCTTCCATGATTTGTGCCTGGGCGGAGTCTCACCTGATGGCCTTGAGGGCTGTTTACATTCAGGGTCACCTGAACTTTCATGCAGACAGCTTGAGCCGCAATCTTCCATCCTCAGTTCTGTTCCATCTGTCTGTTCCCCTATTGCGGGACCTTTGTCTGCGGTTCGGGACGCCTTGGATCGACCTTTTTGCTTCCCCGCACAACTCCCTTCTCCCTCGGTTCTGTTCCAAGCTGGTTTGTCCTCAGGCGTGGGCGGTGGATGCCCTCTCGATTTCTTGGCCCCTGGGCCTTCTGTATGCCTTCCCCCCTATTCTCCTCCTCCCGATGGTGCTGCAGAAGATTAGGGTATAGAAGGTATCTGTTCTCTTGATTGCTCCTTGTTGACCTCGCCGCCTTTGGTTCCCGCTGTTGATGTGGCTGTCTGGGGGTGGGTTTGTCAAGCGTCCAGTGATCCCGTCTCCGCTTCAGTTCCCACTTCTGTCCTTGCCTCGTCTTCCTCAGTTAAAACTGACGGCCTGGCTCTTGAACATTTGACGTTGGAGTCTTTCAGTTGTACTTCCTTGGTGGCCTGTGATATCCAGCATTCCCATAGGCCTTCTACCCTTAAAAGTTACAGTAAGCATTGGGGTTCCTTTGTCACTTGGTGTACCTCTCATGGCGTGGATCCTGTGGTTGGTGATCTGGCCTCTATTCTTGAGTTTCTAAGGGATGGGTTTTTGAAAGATCTTTCCCCTTCTACTTTGTCTGCTCAGTGGGCTGCTGTTCGGGCGTGTAGGGGTTCGGGGGCCTCCTTGGAGGGTAATACTCCTTTAGTGAGTATGCTCCTGCACAGTTTTCAGCTTCGTCGTACAGTCACTCCTGTGATTGTGCCCTCTTGGGATTTGCTGACTGTTCTGAGGGGTCTCTGTTGGCCCCCTTTTGAGCCTTTGTTGGAGGCTGATTTGCTGTGGTTGTCTGCTAAATTGGCTTTTCTGTTGGCCATCACCTCTGCTAGGCGGTTGGGTGAGTTGAAGTCTTGCATGCCTCTGTGGACAATTTTGCTGTTGGCGTTATGAACGCTGCTGTGCCTTAATCATGTGTTTGATTAACATTTTGTACTTTTGCATGAATCCCTGGTGTCATGCGTTTTTCTTAATGTTTTTTGCTTGTGTGGTCCTCACCTGTGTAAGGACTGGGACGAAGAGGACATATGAGGGGGTAATGTTTCGTTACTTACCGGTAATCTTCATTACCCCGATTAAGGTCCTCCTCGTCCCAGTCCTGTTCCCTCCCTCCCTTCCGCTGTGGTTGTGTCTGGTCTTGTTGATAACAGGCATGGTGGTGGGTGAGAGGGGTTTATATAATAGATATTAAAAAAATACTAGCGTTTTAGACTAGCCTGTCAGGAGGCAGGATTGCCTCACTTGTGGAAGGACTATGGCGAGGAGGACCTTAATCGGGGTAATAAAGATTACCGGTAAGTAACAAAACATTACCCTGCAGTTTATCTACATGCAAGCAGTAGTAAAAGAAACTATTACAATGGCAACTTCTTAATACCATTCACATACAGGGCACATTCGGCTTCTTTTGAGTCTGTGCCGACCAGTACCTGTGACGTAAACAATGGCAGGCATCAAGAAGCGTAGCATGGTAGGCTCCTACATCATCTGAAGTCATTGCGAAGAATACTTTGATTTATTAATGCACCAGTTTTTCACCATTTGGCCACTTGAAGGCACTTTTGAGTCTGAACTCAGTCAGGAAAGTTGTAATTCAGGTAATCAACAAAGAAGCTTTAGGCCTCAGATATTCTAACTAGTGTTAGGTGAGGTCATTTAACAGGTTATGAGAGAAGAGTTGTGGTCCTTCTTAGAGTGGGCAGCTTTGTGTGTTAAATTCCATCTTGACTTGGTGCATCTTCACAGCTTTCTCGAATGATTCTCCCGGGGTGGTTCTGATGTGGGCTTTGAGCAAACTGGAGTTGCAGACACAGTGCTCTGATGGATCCCAAATATCTTTCTTATGGTTTTGGTGATCTGCTGTACTTTAACATTGCCGTTATCCCATTCCTATGCCGTTTTTCTTGGTTTTCTACACTGATTGCCAGCTCAAAACAATTTATTTCAGTGGTGGCCCATCAGAAGTCTTATGTCTTGCCAGAAGGGTGTTTAGAGTTACTCGCAATTAGCAGTCTGATCGAAACGTAGACAATGTTCCCTTTTTGCCTCTTGGCTCTTACTGAAATCAAGCACAAAAAGGAAGTAGGATTAACCAACCAACCAGAACTGTCGCACCATAAGGCTTGCGCATTGTTCCTGCTTATTAAATTTTGCTTATTTTTGTTGGCTGAAACAATGATTGCTGGGTCATTTCCAAACATACCAGGCGAGGTTTCGTTCACATTCTGAATCAACTTATGTGAGGAGAGTGCATTGGCTGATGGTTTGATTTAGGTGACGTTGACCTATTATTTGAAGCTGAAACTTATGCTTTTCACACTGGAGAGTGGGTGAGGGGCTAGCAAATGGAATTTGAAAAGGATCCCTTTGGCTCCACATCATCTGTGGATTAGTGGTGTTAAACAATAGTCTGCTGGTTTCTTTGTAAGTTTATGACCCTAGAAATAAAGTGGCCAGATGCTGGCTACCAATTTGAAATGTGCATTAAAGGCAATATGACATTTATTTTGTAGTACATGTGGGCATTAAAACTTTCCTTCTTTCCCCAAATGTTATTTTTGTACTTTTTTTCCACTTGCTTCTCCGATTTATATTCTTCTGTTAGTGGACATGCTTGCCAATTCGCACTGTCTATTAAGGGCCTTTGCTCCTGTTGCCTTTGTAAGTACTTTAATGATTGGAATCGGTTGGGGATTAGTGGCCAGTCCACTTTGATGCAGCAATCCTAACTGTAACCTTTTCATGGAACAGTCTTCCATATTTTTTACTTTTTTTCTATCAAGATATTGCAAAGTTATAAACAAGTTTTAATCTTTACTTTTTGCCTGAGACAGCGCCTTTGCTGTCACTTGCGAGATATTGTGTTGGCTTACAATGGACTTAGAACCCACCCATTGCTTAACATTGGTTGGCTTCATCATCACTCCTAGCTCCTTGCTTCATTGGGTCAATGGGTGCTGGCTTCAGTTCTCTTTCGTTTGTTTGTCCCTCCCCTGAAGCAAGGCCAAGTCCTTCCACTGCTTGCACTTTCTTTTCTTTTTTTTTCTTTGAATTGAAACATTCCATAGGGGGTACACCCTTTACCACGCAGTCTCAACCACGCAGTGTCTTTAAAACGTGGGCACTACAACGAACGTATCGTTACCACGCATTCCGTTAGCATGCAAGTTGTTACAATGACTTGCTTTAGGGGACGCGTTTTTTGTCTGGTGTTGGATTTTAAGTCCAACACCTTCCCTACTGTTACACAGACTGGAGTTGGAATAGTATATTATTCTATTCCAAAGTCGAGCGCTTCCCTAAGGCAAGTAGTTGTAACGACTTGCGTGCTAAAGGAATGGGTGGTAGCGATGCGTTCGTTGTATTGCCCGCGTTGTAAAGGCATGCGTGGTTCGGTCATACAACCCTCTATAGGATGGCATGTGTTTACACTTCTATAAGTCTAGGGTTCCTTTGGTTTGGGTTCTTTAAACAGAACACAAAATCTTAAGTTACTGTCTGAGATTTTAAGAATGCATTGTCCGAGTCAATATTCTAAGCTTCAAACAGCTTAGAAAACACTGGCTAGATATTATTGTATGATCAGTTATAGTTTGCCTCAAATTGGCAATGCCATTGGCTGGTACATCTACTTGAATTCTGCTCATTTTCATGTCTTTGACCTAGATCTAGGGTAAGGTAGGCAACTCTTCAGTGGGTACCTAAAAGGGTAGAGCTCCGGAGCTATTGAATTCGCAGTATTCTTCTACCATTTTAGGTGCTCATCTATAAACATGTAATGGTCATGTAACTAAGTAACTCTTTAGAGTTGATTGGTTCAGTTATGACAGACTCCTTAGGCTGCAATATTAAAACAAGAAGATAGCTTTTTATTAACAGCATCTTAATGATCTTGGCCTGATTTGCAAAGATAACTCACACTTTGGAGTAAGTTTACTACTTCCGGCATTGACAAACTCTGAATGTAAACTTACTATAGAAGCATAGGTTACATGTTATTTGGCTTAGTCTTGTGTGGGTGGGTGCCATTCCACCCTAAATACCTCCTTGATGACGCCTAAACCCCTCTAACTCCTTCCTAATCCCATCCCCTTTAGGAGTAAGTCTGCCCATTTTCAAGCCCATTCCCCAGTGTCCCTCCCACATTTACTACTAAAACCTCTACTTACGTGTGTGGAGAGTCTGCAGTCAGGGTGGAAAATGCCGCACACATAAGTATTGGTAAAACTTACATTTAATTTTGTAGTACATTTTGTAGTACTACAACATGTACTACAAAGTCTAGTGATCTGTTATATTCAATGTTCCCTCTAATTTTTTTCCTCTGTGTGCGGCAGTGTAGGGTCTCTGTGCGCTGCAGCCATGGCTATGTGCGCCAGGAACCAGACTGCGCTTGTGCGCAGCGCCAAATATCACTCCAAACTTTTGCTTAAAATAACTGAAAAGACGGTGCATTTCCACACATACAACCCACGTTAAGGGGCTTAAGGCAGATTTGCACCAACGTGGCGCATTTTCCATAAGCATAGATATCAAAGAATGTGGCCCTATCATGTTTATGCTGAAAAAAGCTTTTACATTTTTTTTACAGATTATCCATGATCAAATTTTACAAGAATATCGCAAAATTAAAAAGGTGAGTAGTAAAGATTTACAAAGGCATGTGGGCTTTTGTTTAAGTATTCATGTTAATCACAGCTCATGAAGGGGCTGTGATTAACATGAATACTTAAACAGAAGGCCACAATTGCTCTCGCAGACGCGCTTTACAGCCCTGCCAAGGGTCACACATCTCGCGTTACACTAACACATTTTAAGTCACATTACCGCATGTAAAAAGATTGTCACGCAAATCAGCTTACTAAAAAGCTGAGTGTATTACCTGTTTTAATGCTTTGTAGAGTCGAATATTTTGTGAGGTTGTAGGCGGCGCACAGCAGTCAATGCGAGTGCTGTTATGCTTTGCTGGGACCGGGCTGGGGTTTGCACTGTCTTTTGTTTGTGTTGCGTAGCGCAGGCTGACCTGGCTACCTCCCCCGGCACCAAAAGGTCAGTAGTAGTGCACATGTGCGTGCAGCCATGTGGCCTGCAAACACAACGAAGTTTACTATTGCCAGGCAGTCCGTCAGTGTCAGTGCAGCTAAAGGAAGAAGATCAGCAGGTGCGTCGTGTGGACAGACAGGGACTGAAAGGCTCCAGTCGGCGCAGGCAGGATGTTTTCAATTTCAAATTCCTGTTGCAGCCAGCCTGGGCCACCTAGAATTGCTGCTGCCGGAATTAAATTAAAGGAAAAGGAGTGTCCTCCTCGGCACGTGCTGCCTTCCCATGCTTGTGTGTGGGGGTGGTGTTCGCTGGGGGCTGTGTCCAGTCACGGTGAGAGGAGGTACGTATTCCATGTTTGATTTCTGATCACTTTTTAGATTAAGTGCCAAAATTTAGCGCTATAATGCAGTGCGCAACATCACTTGTAAATTCTGCCTAAATAAAGAGACATTCGAGATTAAAATTGTCGATCCTGCATTGTTTTATTACAGCTTGCGCTAAAATGGGATTCTGGTTTAAACAAAGCAGTCGATGACGGAGATTCTCCTAAAGGATCAGAACATGTATTCCCAGTTAGCACCATCGCTTCCCGTTACAGGGCCTAAAGGAGCTGTAATTACCTACTTATAGTTATTAGAAAGTGAGATCTGGTCGACTGAGATCCGAGGTTGTTCCGGTATGCAGATATAAAAAAGTTGAACACTAGAAGAAATACAGCATGCATGGGGCAAAATAAGCTGTGAGGTAGTGTACCATTCTCCCTAATTAATCTGGTCCAAACAGGTAGAGTAATGCTTAACTGTGAATGCACTAGACATTGAAACAGATGTAGAAAATCCTGACCCTGCTCTGAGTTAAAAAAACAGTCCTGCCAAGTATCACGCATCAGACGTGACACTAACGCATTTCAGTGTGGTGCTCCGCATCACCGCACTGAAATGCATTGTCACGCATAATGCATAGTGGCAGTCTCAGGTGTACATGATGGCTGCAAACGTGCGTGTGGCAGCTGGCTGCAGGCACTGCCTGTGGTCTGCCTGCGCCGGCGCGCTGCTACCGTGTTCTTGAGGCAGTGATCCCATCTAAGCTATGGCCTGCCAGTCCCAGGCTCTCTGCTACAATGTATCACCCACGGCCGCGGTGCCGCGCGGCTCTGAGTCAGCCTGCCTGACGTCAAGTCCGTTGCCTAATGAATAGCTAGGGCTCCGCAGGGGTATGTCACATCCTGCTGGCTCCGAGAGCGGGGAGTTTATTGTTCAGAAAGGCGCCAAGGCGGCCGCAAATAATTATGGGGCAGGCAGCGCTGTTGCTCGCACATGATGGCCCGGCCACACTGTGTTGTAGGCCATTATAATCAAGGCCGCCGCAGCATTCACTTAAAATTTCCGAGCTGGCCGCAGAGAGAATTGTGCAGTGATGGGTACGGAGCCATGACTGACCGTCACTGTCAGGTCCAGGTCTCCGGGAGGACAGCAGCAGCCTGGACCGAAGTATAAGGCAGATTGCCGTGGGGGTAGCTCACTCGTGGCATGAGCACCCAGCAGCCTTGTTGCAGTGCAAGTCACCGTCCGGCGACGTGCCAATCACGCTTCCGGCTGAAATTGCCGAGCCGACCAACGGAACAAGCCTGGGGTCCGAGTCAAGTAGACAGTAGAGTGAACAACAAGTAAGTAGACCACCCTCCCCATGTGACAGTACACAGTGCGTCAGAGATGTGTTAAATTTGGCAGCGCTGCCTGCAGTTGGAGTGGGAGGCTGCAGTGCTCACGAGACCTGACTGTCGTTTGTGAGTGTTGTAACTCACTGTCATGGATGATGTTGTGTTGGGGCCTCTCTCACTGGCAATGGAAGGAACACTGCACTCTGTGACCGTCACCCCGCCGCGAATTGCTGAGGAAGGGAGTGACTTTGCAGCGGCCTGGACTGGACCAATTGCTGTGGCGTGCGGTCTCATAACTGAGTGCATCCGAGTGTGTTAATTAAATTTGCTTTTTAGTGGCAGCACGCGATCAGCTGCTGCAGTGCCAGTTGTATTAATAGCTGAAGTTCTTCTACCCTGTGCTATTTTCTATACTCTTTTGGACTGAGGTAAAACACTGGTCAGTCCTGAAATAGCTCACGGAAAATACATCTTGGTATCTGGTGAGATAGTCACTCTTAGAAAACATGTTTCCCCTGTAGCCCCTTTGAAACAATTTCAAGCATACAGTACCCCAGATGCGGCTCTAGAAAGATGAGCGTTTCAGAAATAATAATCCCTAAGCGAGGGTGGGTGTTTGTTTTTTACACAGCATCTAATACGGGCAGGCACCTGTTTCCAAGCAATCCTATTTTGTAGGTAACGGAGCTGAGTACATGAAGATCGGGTGATTTGAAAAGGATCACACAATATTGATAAGTGGTGAGACAGACCGTGACTCACGGAGGTTTCCAGATTCTGTGTAGGACAATTTATTCTTGAGGCAAGATCTTAGAGCTTTTTATTGCTCAAATAAGTGTAATTTCATATATTTACATGTTTCCCTAGTCTTTGATACTTGATTTTGCGCACAAGAAAGTGTCACTCATAGTCCTTGAAATGTCACTCATAATTGCACTGAAATTATGAAAATGTCACACCTAGCTATCTGAAACCTTGGCAGCTATGAAAAAACATGCTGTTCCTTCAAAGCTAGGTTTAAAAATTCACAATCTACCATTCAAATGGGTGCAATTTCTGATGTTTCCTTCGTCTTCATTGCTCGATTTTGCTCCTGAGAATGTGTCACTCATAGTCATTGAATGTCACTCATAATTTCACTGAAATTATGAAAATGTCACATAGGCAACCTGAAACCTTGGCAGCTATGGCTTTACTAACAAAAGAGTAGAGCAAGTTTAAAAACACAGCGTGTACTTTCTGAAAGTACACGCTGTGTTTTAAACTTGCTCTACTCTTTTGTTAGTAAAGCGCGGCTGCGAGAGAGATTGTGGGCTTTTGTTTAAGTATTCATGTTAATCACAGCTCCTTCACGAGCTGTGATTAACATGAATACTTAAACAAAGCCCACCATCTTCCCGCACCGCGCTTTACTAACAAAGGGTAGAGCAAGTTTAAAAACACAGCGTGTTTTTAAACTTGCTCTACCCTTTGTTAGTAAAGCGCGGTGCGGGAAGATGGTGGGCTTTGTTTAAGTATTCATGTTAATCACAGCTCGTGAAGGAGCTGTGATTAACATGAATACTTAAACAAAAGCCCATAATCTGCCCCGCACCGCAAAATACAGCAAGTGCCTCAAGCCCCAAACCAGCCTTACTTGCACTCCTGACTCACGCTGGCAAAACCGCAGGAAGTGTCTGTTTTTCGCGCCGCTCGCTTTTTAAAGCGGCGGCGTGAACTCTCTCGCTGGATGTCCTGCGTGTGTGCGCGCTCCACTCACGGGAGTGCGCGCTCACGGGTAGAAAGGTGCGCGCGCGTGCGCGCACCTTATTGGGAACAGTGGTTATATTATACCTCTTTTGCATGGTAACTAGTCACAATATCGAAAAAAATATATCGACTGGACAGAATATTGAGTTTTTTATATAGAATGGACAGAATATCGAATTGCAAAAATATAGTGGTGCAGAATATCGAAATGCAGGTAAGAAATATCGATTTCCAAAATATCGAAGTTAGTAATATCGATTTTTTTGTAGTGTTTTAAGTGTTAGTATATGTGTTAAAAGTATGTATTATTTTTGTCATGTATGTTTGAATTTTGTAAAAGTAATTGATTTTATGTTAATTAATTTTTGTGTAATTTAATTCCGTAGCGGGTTGTGGGTTTATAGGGGAATAGGGTGGGAAGTAATTTAATTATAATATATATTTTTAGCATTATTTAGAATTAATTAATTATATGTTTAATATTTTTTGCGTAATTTAAGTCTGTAGCGGGTTGTGGGTTTATAGGGGAATAGGGTGGGAAGTAATTTAATTGAAATTAATTAATTAATTATTTTATTACTTAATAATGTAATATTTAATAATTTATATTGTTCATTAAGTTAATTAATTTATTACTAATTAATTATAAGTTGATTAATAACAATTAGTAATTAATTGGTAATTATGTTAATTGTGTATTTTTTATTAATTAGTAATTAATTAGATATTCATTATTAACAATTAATTTGTAAATATGTTAATTGTGTACTTTTTTATCAGTGGGTTGAGGGTTGATAGGGGAGTAGGGTAGGAAGTACTTTATTTTTATGTATTTTTTATTATTTGTTATATTATAATTTGTTTGTTATTTTATAGTGTTAATTGTGTGAATTAATTTAGTTTTGATTGTTGTTAATTATATTGTTAATTGTAATTAGTTAATTAATTAATTGTTAATTAATTATGTTAATTTATTAATATGTTACAATATTGTAGGTAATGTTTATAGGGGAAAATGGTGGGAGGTAAATTAATTTTTGAAAAATTATTAATTGTTAATTAATTTTAATTATATTGCAGGAGTGGGTATATTAAATTATTCCCCTACGCTATCCAACACTTTCCCTACTGTTGCACTCACTGGAGTGGGAATAGTAATTTTACCCTCCCGTTATCCAACGCTTTCCCTACTGTTGCACTCACTGGAGTGGGAATAGTAATTTTTAACCTCCCGCTATCCAACGCTTTCCCTACTGTTGCACTCACTGGAGTGGGAATAGTAATTTTACCCTCCCACTATCCAACGTTACCCCTACTGTTGCACTCACTGGAGTGGGAATAGTAATTTTTACCCACCCGCTATCC
Source organism: Calotriton arnoldi (assembly GCA_963921515.1). Classification (NCBI taxonomy): domain Eukaryota; kingdom Metazoa; phylum Chordata; class Amphibia; order Caudata; family Salamandridae; genus Calotriton; species Calotriton arnoldi. The sequence continues at coordinate 280,849 of CAWUFW010005404.1, forward strand.
AACGCTTTCCCTACTGTTGCACTCACTGGAGTGGGAATAGTAATTTTTACCCTCCCACTATCCAACGCTTTCCCTACTGTTGCACTCACTGGAGTGGGTATAGTAATTTTTAACCTCCCGCTATCCAACGCTTTCCCTACTGTTGCACTCACTGGAGTGGGAATAGTAATTTTTACCCTCCTGCTATCCAACGCTTTCCCTACTGTTGCACTCACTGGAGTGGGAATAGTAATTTTTACCCTCCCGCTATCCAACGCTTTCCCTACTGTTGCACTCACTGGAGTGGGAATAGTAATTTTTACCCTCCCGCTATCCAACGCTTGCCCTACTGTTGCAGTCACTGGAGTGGGAATAGTAATTTTATCTTTTACGCTATGCAATCTTTTCAGTATTGTTATATTTAATGTAGTGTCAAATATAATTTTAATTTTTTTTGTTTTATGTTTTAACTTATTATATATAATTTATTTTTATATTTATATTATAGGTGTATTTATATATATATATATATATATATATATGTAATTATATTTAAAATATGTTTTTAACATTTAATTATTAAAAATATTGATTTTTTAAATATTATTAAGTTAATATATATGTAATAAAAAATTAAAATGCATGTTTATTTTTTGTATTAACTTACATTTATTATTTTTTAATTTTAAGGTTATTTAACTATTTTTAAGTAAGTTTTACTTAATTATATTTATTATTTCATTAATTTTACATTACTTTTAAGACATTTAAAAAAGTCGATATTTTAGCAAACTATATTATTTACAACGATATTTAGGATTCGATATTTTTGTACTTACCTGTTTGTAGATAGGAATTCGATATTCTGGTAGTCGATATTTTGTCACCCATATTTTTGTAGGTCGATATTTAGCTCCTCGATATTCTGTCAGTGATTCCTTTTGCATTACACTCTTCAGTATAAGAACTACCCCTTCCGCTAGTAATCTAACAGATGTGTCCTCGTTTAAACCATTGTTGTGTAATGTTTTCTCATCTATTTGAGTACAAAACTTAATTGAGTCCTTCCATACCAAAAATAAATACTGAATATTACTCCATAGTTCTGAAATTGTTCAGGGCATTGTAGCTAGGTGTATGTAAGTATGTATGTATGCCTGCAGTGGTATTTTTATAGCACAAACCTATGTGGGAAGCAACAAAGCACTTGTGCAGTGTTGGAAAGACTGATAACGGGTAGAAATAACTGTTGGTATGAGCAGGACTTCATTAGTTATAACCTCTCACTTTCACCAAGATGCCCTTGCCTCCAACTTGTTTTGGTTTCTGGGCCAAGAGTCTGTTGAGCCTTGCACTTCAGCATTTAGCTCAGTAGCGGCTGGCAATTTGAGCGGGTTGGCGAGGGGGGGTGGGCAGGCCACACGCACACACATACACTCATCCAGCTACATACACACTTCCTACCACCCATGTATTCACAGGCGTGTACACATACACCCACCATTCACAAGCACACACCCATTCACAGCATGCATGCACAAATACACACATTCATACATACAAATGCTCGCAAACACCAAATATAAAAAATAAAAAAAATTACCAGCTGCAGCGGTGATCTCAGGTTATGGGAGGGTAGCCTCCGAGGTTCCTGGGGGGTTGGGACTGCCGCCTCCTCTCATTGGCTGACCTTCACCTTCCAGGAAGTGATTCCATTGGAATGCATGAGTGCCTATTTTATATCTGAAAAGCATAATCAATTGCCTCGCTCTTAGGGGCGTGGCCTGCAGGGGGAAAATGGCAGACGCATTTTGAGTACGAGTACGAGCCGATTAGAGCGCAGACATTAGTGGGGCAACAACTGCTTGAGCGTCTGAATTCAGGTATCGGTCTGGGGCTTTACTGGCCTGGTTAATCAGGAGAGATCAGACCACAAGCCTCATTACTGTGCTTCGGTCCCTGGATGGCGGTCTTAAATACACGCAGCGGGTGATTCACAGCGAATTGACCACGCACTTCACTCGGCTATATAAGTCTGCCTTGAGCGTCTCTGATACGGACAACATTCATTTCTGGATAGTCTCACCTTTCCCACACTCACACCTGATCAGCGTAGGGAACTAGATACACCTATTACACTGGAGGAAGTGAAAGGCACAATACACGTGCTACCTTCTGGAAAGGTCCCAGGACCAGATGGCTTCCCCCACAAATTTTATAAAACATAGGCCAATATTCTAGGTCCACAGTTATTGGGAGTATATTTGGAAGCATTAGAGGGTGCTGCCCTTCCAACCTCACTAACAGAGGCTACTCTGATTTCCCTCCCGAAGCCGGACAGGCAGTGGCGTAGCAATGTCAGGTGGTACCCGGTGCGGAAAATTTCTTGTCACCCCCCCCCCTCGAGTACAAACTGCAGAGACAGACTTCGGCGGAAAGAAACACCCCCTCCCCTTCCTTATCCATACGCTCTCCACCATTTTGTCACCCCCCTCAGTAATGACACCCTGGCCGGCCCGCACCCACTGCACCCCCCTTCCTACACCACTGTGGACAGGGATCCCATAAGCACAAGCGACTATCGTCCTCTGGTGCTGCTGAATGGAGATTACAAGATATTGGCAGGAGTTCTGGAGGGTAGACTGGCCCTGGTCCGTCTGCACCTGGTCCATCAGGACCAGAATGGTTTTGTCCCGGCCCGAAACACTTCCCTAAATATTTGTAGACTATTCCGGGTGATGCGCAGTGCTGTGGAGACTTGACCAGCATCGGGTTGTCTTGTTCTGGATTTAGAGAAAACCTTCGATACGGTGGAATGGCCGTTTATGTTTGCGGTGTTACGTCGCTTTGGATTCGGGCCTTACTTTCTAAGTTTAGTTAAATTGCTGTACGATACACCCACTGTGCGGGTCCGTTTAAGAACCCTATTCTCAAGGTTCATACTAATTGGGAGGGGAACCAGACAGGGGTGCCCTCTTTCCATACTAATATTCTCATTGGCCATAGAGCCACTGGTAATAGCTCTGTGCCAATCAGCAGCTCATTGGGGTAACAATATCGTTATATGCGGACGATATCTTGCTTTATATCAGGGATTTGCAGGCGATACCCCCGGTCATACACAACACACAAACTAGTCGCTGAAGTGTCAGGATTGGGTGTAAATTGGGGAAAATCGTGTTTATTTCCCTTCACTCCTGGCACAAATGCCCAACAATTGTTAGTAGATGGTGCATTGGTGGCTTGGCAACCGGCCGGGTTTTGATATCTAGGTGTTCGCATATACCACGCGTATCAGGATCTCCTCGATGGTAACCTATCCAGGGCCATCACAGCTTTGAGACCCCAAATAGAATTCTGGAAAAAGCTCAACCTCTCTGTTGCAGGTAAGGTGGCGCTTATTAAAAAGTTGATGCTGCCCCGTCTGCTATATTATTTCGCCAACCTTCCACTGTATCAACCAGGGTCATTCTTTCGACCATTGGAGGGGATGATGAGGGACCTCATTTGGAATAACATGCGGGTGGCGCTCGCCAAACTGTATTTGCCCCAGGGGCAGGGTGGAATGGCCTTGCCCGACATGGAACATTACTACCTGGCTCCCAAATACAATGAGTAGCAAAGTGGATGGGGGAGTTCCACCTTGATGACACGGCGGAGGGTGGGTCTCCATACAGTTGGACAGGCTCTTTTTTCTTTTTCATCCGTTCATTAGATCGCACACGCCTCTCCCCCTCCTGGTACAGATAGCTCAGAAATATTTCTGTAGGGCCTTGCATCTCACCAGACATTTTACACCATATGCACCCACAATACCGATTTTAGGAATGCCAAAAGGGAAGGGCAGAGTCACTACGACGGCGCTTTCAGTTTGGTAGGACGCTGACATACATACACTGGGAGACCTATATATGGGAGGTGAGTTGCGGCCGTTCCTCTCATTAACTGAGGAGGAAGGCGACCCTCTGGGGCAGTTCCTGAACCATGCCTCCTGGATAACTACACTAAGACGTCACTGCGGTGACATCTCGCAAGAACCCCCGACACAACTCCTGATGCAATATATTCATGTATTGGGTACGGGACGACACCTTATAAAATGGGTAGCGGAATCCATCCGATCACATACTATCGTCGATTTAACACCTTTGCGTAACAAATGGGAGGCAGACCTGGCAAGACCCTGCACATCCAAAGAGTGGGAAATGTTATTGAATAGCTCTAGACAAATCCCTAGAAATGCACGGTTTAGACTCATTCAGTTCTATATAGTCCACAGAGCCTATTTATCCCCGGATAAAATGAATAGATTTTTAACACAGCGGATGCCTGTTGCCTGCGTTGCAGTCTGGTGGATGCTGAACTTTTACATATGTTGTGGTCGTGCCCCAGGCTGCAAGGCTATTGGCATGGTGTGATCCAATTGTTGAATACAATACTGCCGAACACATGGGAGGCTTGCATAACAGGAATATTTCCCAGAAAAAAGGAACAGAAAGCTTCCTCAAGATTTTTAGACCTAGGGTTAGTGGTAGCTAAAAGGCTAGTCACGCGTCGCTGGAAAGCAGTTGACCCCCCTCCAATTACAGCCTGGGCTAATTCTATTTTAAACTGGGCCAAGGCTGAGGCGGTTTCATTGTTAAGAGAGGAAACGCTGGGGCTTCGTAAATATCCCATTTCTGTAGCCTGAGGTACGATTCTGAAGACGCTTTAAGTAGCATTGACTCCGGAAGACCCTCCAGATGTTCCTGGTACTATTTAATCCAGCTCATGCATGGGATATGGAATGTACTGTTAATAATGTGATCTGTAGTGCACATAGTACTTATCATGCAATGGACCAGTATGCAGTAATTTGGCATTGAGAGTGGTGCAGCTAGGCCGGTGTTGGTGAAATTGTAGTGGCAAGTATGACTCCTCTCCCTTCTCTTCCCAATTTCCCTTCTTCCCTCTGGTTGTCCCCTTTTAGTTGGACGTTAGTTGTTTCATTGTTACAGACCAAGTAGCTTGCTTATCACAAGGGGCTACACAGCATCGCAGGAAGAAGTCATTAGAGTAATGTATAGGAGGAATACCTCTGGATTCGCAATGTACAATTGTACTATGATTATGTGTTGGATCGGTAGCTAGCCCTGAATGCTGTCATGTAGTGGTTGTATCAAATGTATATTAACATGCTGTACGGATTTGGTTGGAATGGCCATTGTTTATTTATCCACTGATACAATATAATGTATAATCTGTGATGTAACGCCAACTGATTCTGCAAAATATATGTCTGTACCGTATTTCACATATTTGGTAAATGGCTTCTCCTGATGATTTGAGGGGACTCTGACTGGCCCAGGCATGTAGGAATATGGTTGGCCCTCGCAGCAGGGATTGCCAAAAGAAACATTGCAAGAGGGTGGGGAGCGCCGCTACCACCGTCGCTGGGAGAGTGGGAAAAAGACCTCGACTGGTGCCAACGAGCTGAAGAAACTGTGTATAAAAGTAGGGGGTGTGGTAAAAAATGGGAGAAAATATGGGCAACATCGAAACGGCATAGAGCGACACTGGGGGGAGAGTGAAATGTATCAGCTGCACCTTGGTGGAGTAGGGGGTGGGACTGATGAATCGGACCTTTGCATGCTACTTGAGAATGTGTCCTGTTGCAAATTTGTGCCCGTGAAGCCACTGGCGGTATACAGCCTTGTACCTCTCTCACGTATTATCACTGTGATGTTGAAACCTCACTATGTACAAACACAAGTGATTTATGTAAACTATGGTCATATGAGCAAAGTTAATAAAAATATTTTTTTTAATACATATTTAGAAAAAGTTAATAAACATCAAACAAAAACAAAAAATCTATTGCCTCGCTCTTTGTCACTATTATTTATCTTTGTTCCTTTTTGCCCTAGCCATAGCAAAGCTGGCAGGGCAGGGTTTAGAGTGATAAACAGTATTTGTGCAAGCAAACTACATTTGTGAATGTCTGTATTTTTTTTCCATTGGCACATTAAAGCCAGACCTCCTGGCTCTCCCAGTACTTGTTCTTCATTTTTGTGCTTTGCTGCATGTTGTATATTTTGAGAAAACAGAAATATTATTTAAAAGAGAGGATACGATTGTCTGACTCAAGACACAGTGCTGATGAAAACACCCTTGAACCGGAAAAAACACCCTAAACCTTCAGTTGCTGAAGTTGACTTCAACAACTCATCCATTGTGTTGCAAATAAGGGACTTTCAAACAGGCAGTGCAATTGCTGTGTAATTGTTGTTTGGTCATGCCTCTATATTTGTTCCAATTATCCAATTATATTGCATAAAGAAATGTTAATCCAACCACATAATTGTCCCTTTCTTTATTACCAATAAATAGTCACAATAGAAAGCTCTATGCTTCCTGCAAACACAAACAAATGAGTTTACGGTCAGGTTCTGCGTGATTGCGTCACTGCGCCCGATTCTCGCTAATCAGGAGCCTGTTTAGCGAGGCTGCGGCCTTCCAGCAATCGCAGTGTGTGAGGGAAGGCATGCCGGAGCCGGCAGAGCTCTGCTTGCTTGTTTATCTTCGCCACTCGCTGCTCTGGCTGCCTATATTAATCTCGCAGTCCGTATCTCGGTAGAAAACTTGCCGCCTCCGTCTATTGTTAGCCGGGAGTCGGCTGCTCTATTTATTGCCTGACTGCGTCCGACGCGGAGGTGATTGAACAGCAGCCGGGTTGCTCGCAGTTTCTGCGCGCGCTGATTTGTTTCCGCGCGCGAGCAGGCCAGGACAAGCCAGGCGCAGGTGTTGAAGCAATTACCATCTCGCTGAGGCTAAAGCATATTTATCTTTATATAAATTAAATAACACCAAAAGTGTCTTGTCGGCGAGTGGGAAGAGTGTGTCTTGTGCATTTTTTAAAAATACTTAAGTGCAGGGCAGGGTTGGATTGGGATTAAAAATCGGCCCGGGCACGCTAAAAAAAAAGTGGCCCACATTTGCATATTGCCTTTCCTCAAAACATTGTTTCGGTGAAATTTTATTAAAAAAAAGATGGGGGGGTGTGTAATAAAAATGCACGGATTAGTTTACACTGGTGAAACACCTGAAAACAAGTGAGGCCATTTCTGCTCAGGCCCCCTGCCCCCGCTCATGCATACATTAATGGGCTGGCCCAGCGAGAGAAAGGGAGTGACACCTCTGCCCGTTCCTAAATGGGAGGTAATGGACGCCCATCTGCCTCCAGAAAGGCCATCAGGCACCCACTGGGCCGCTGGCGGTCTCCGAACAATGCAGAAACCACCCAAATCGGCCCCCCAGACTGCTCAAAAAAGCAGCCCACAGCTGGAGCTAGACACCGGCCTCTCGGGCATTGCCTGAGTTACCAATCCGACGCTGGTGCAGGGACACAAAGGAGAGGGAGTCTTCGACAAGTATGCCACACTACTGGCTGAAAAAGACACACAATTGATGGACAGAATGCAGAAGAAATCAAAACATTCACCCCCAGTCAAGAGATCTGGGTTAAATCCATCATTCTTTTCCTCACCATGCCACCCCAGTTTAGACCTGGTCATATGCAAATCAGTCTTGACCCTGTGCCTCATGGAAACAGTCCAGCCCGAACTACCAAGCCAGGTCCTCCCTGGACCGGAGACAAGCATCCTGGGACCGGTTTCTTTCTTGTTGGGATGGAAAAGTCCTCTGTATGTTGAAGACGTCTACCCCTGTCCTGATTGCCCAACTGTACTGTTGTCTTGATCCCTAATAATGACTTTTTCTCATATGAAAACATGGATCATGCATGTGCTCCATGACATACGCCTGTCTCACATACTGCGACCGTGTTGGACCATGAGGGCGCCCAAAGCACTACCCTCATAGTGGCGGAAGGCTACCGCCTTCAACAGGAGTTAAGCAGCATGAGCGCGGTGGTGGCAGCATACCGTGTAGTGATCAGTTGGATTGAACAGGACCTTGTGTCACTGGAGTGAGCTTACAGGCTCACTCTCCTTTTCAAAGGTTCTGCTGCTGTGTGCTTAACTCACCCTTAGCCTACATCAGGTAAGATGTAGAGTGCTGCGCAGTGCAGGAGTAGTGACTTTCTGTTGGGTGTCTATGCCTGGGAAGGATACAGTACGAGGATGGAGCAGTGCTGGGAAGTGCACGTGTGGTTAGTGGATGTGCTGGGTGTATGTATACCTCAGAGCAATACATTACATGAGAGATGTAATGCTGTGCCAGGCATGCGCAGGGGAAGCATGTGCTGGGTGTTTCTGTGTCTGCTTGAAGTAAAACCCATAAAGGGTGAAGTGTTGTGTAGCACGCACATAGTGAGTGTGTGTGCTGGCAGTGTGTGTTTATAAAAAAAACACCTTGGTTAAAGACAGAAAAGCTTCAGTGATGAACAGTGCGTGCAGATTGAATGTGTGTACTGACTAGATGTGTACATGTAATGGTACAATGCATAGATGTAAAAGTGCTGGACACAAAGTGTGCTGTGAACAGGGGCGAAGCTTCAGGGGGGTGTTTGTGGTGTTACACCCCCCCATATGAATGTATTTTCTGATAAATAGTTGGGTACAAGTACTTTCAGTCGGGTATGTGGGAGGTGTCTGTCGGATTTTACCAGGGATTTTTACATTCAGACCGACAAAAATTCACACACATTCTCTCCCTCTCTGTTTTGAAAGTCTTTGGAAATGTTGGTTATTTATTACATAAGAATGTCTTTTCTCTCACTTAATACTCCTACCAATCCACATTCTGACCAAGGTACACCCCTGGTTGTGAAAGCACTCTAAGGGAGCGTGCCTGCAATGGTACATTGTATGGAGGTCCCTGGGCTCCATTTTGGGAAACTCAGGCCTGCCTGGTAAAGAAATGAGGAGGAGAGGAATCCCCCTCCAGACAAATGTGTGTATTGCTGCATTCCTGTGAACTGGGTGGGACACAATGGAGGGAAAAGGAAGAGACATTTCAAAAGACTGCTCACAAGGAAGAGGCCTCAACACATCTCAGGAAGGGAGAAGGGTGTGATAAGATAATGATAAAGAGCATGGCTGGGGGTCTGGAATTAACCCTTTGATGCGCATAACACTGTGGCTGACATCCATGTGTGAACTCTGGTCACTCCCAAGAATTGTGTTGTGGACAATCAGCTTCCGAGTTGTCCCTTCTGTGGCAGACCTCTTTCATGAAAGAAGATGAAAAGGAGAAGCGCTCACTTCAAATGAAGCAGAACCCCAACACTAAATTTCAAAGATCCAAACACTAAATCAGATTTGGTGTCTGGAAAAGGACTATAAGAAGGGGAAGATGAGTCCCTAAGAATGTGTCATCTGCCAAGCAGCCAGACGGGCTGTGTGAGAAGGGGAAGCTCTGCAAGACTTCTGCCAGTGACCAGGACTGGGAGTCAAGGCCTGCTAGCCTCCCTGCTGGGTGAGGGGATATCACCCAGAGAAACAAAGACCACCTGCCCTGGAACACCAGCGCCTGCCTCCTTGCCAAGACCAGTGTGCCCTGCGAGGAAGAGGAGAGAGTTGGAGAGAGCGAGGTCCAGGGGGGAGCCCTACCGTGAGGACTCTGTGCGAGGTGTGAGGATTCGGCTGTGCACCGATCGGGCTGTAGCCCGTGTGCAGGATTGTTTTCAGCCAACCCCGTATGCCAGTAGAGGGCTGCCATTGACTGAGCCAAGTATTGAGCGCTGTGTGGAGGGTGCCAAGCCCACATGGCCTCGATTTGGTGACCCCTGTATGCCAGGAGGGGCCGCTGTGGTGTGGACGATCGCACCTGAGGAGTCTATGCTGCACCCAGAAGATACCACAGCAACGCCGTGTGCCGAAGGGGCTGCCGGGACCAAATAATCAAAGACTTCGGGCCGTTGCTCAGAACTAGAGTGAGGCTGTGACCAGCGGGTCTAGCTGCACCGAAGGATCTGCCCTCATTGACCCCCTGTGGACCAGGAGGGCGCCAAGGAAGATGACGCGCCCTCGCAAGCCTCCAGTCAAGAGCAAAAGGACTGAATTTCCCCTAGCCAGAAAGAATTTGACTTAACGCATTGCTGTGAGCTGGAAGCTGCTCCGATGGGGAGAGCAGCCGCACTACTCTGGAGAGTGAGCCTGTGCCCGCAGACTCTGCCGCATGTACAGCGAGCAGACTGCCTTCTCTAAGCTGGATCTGATCTCGCAACTGCCTGTGCTGAGGGCACTCGCTATAACGCCAAATGCTTCTGTGCTGCCGGAGCAGGTAAGACTTAAACTAGGGCCTTTGGGGCCCTGGGGGATTCACTGCTGAAGTTGCTGCAGCACCATAGACACTTTTGACTGAAATCCTGAAGAGTCAAAAGGAAAGTCTTGAGTAAGGCATAATAGTTTGCATTTCCTGATGCGTCCACCAGTGAATGGGCAATAACTGGACACGTTACATGAAAGAGGGTGGGGCAGGGATTCTCCTGATAGTTACTAGAGTCCCGACCTCAAAGGAAATTGTGTTATTACATTTAAATGTGGCATCTCTTCGCATGTGCAGTTAGAAATATAATTCCATTTTTTCTTATAAAGCCAAGTATTTGGCTGGACATTTATTTATTGTTCGTACTATTTACACTTTGATTATGAGTCTGTCAGAAAGCAAGGGTCCACTCAGGTAGGTAGAGTTAGGATATTTATTTAAGAAGATCTTGGCATAAGGAGCGTTGCCATCATGACTCCAGGTAAGTCCTCCTTAGATCCAACTGACAATCCCAACTGACAACTCACATAATGGTTCTCCCCCCACATTCTGCATTCCATCCCAACATTCCACTACCAATGTCCCACACATCTTCCCCCAATATAATAATAATTAAATAACAATATACAATTAAAAACGAAGAGAAAAATAAAGAAAATAAAAGCAGCTAATACTTCAAGAGGATTAACGATAACCATATTCCTAGAACACACTAATTTCCAAGAGGATTATCAATATCAACAAAGTCCTAGAACGGATCACCCTAATTCATAAAATTTGAAGGGTTGAGGTGGTTTCTCCTCCCTTGCACGACGCCCCACACACAACTTCATCTCATCTGCATTGTTCTTTACATTTTCAAAACGTTTCACCCATGACTCATCATTACCTACACTCCACTCCACGTCATCCTCATTCCCTATCATTCTACTACATTTCTACATTTTCCCCCCCACAAATACGGTCTGAATTGTTACTCTGCCCACGCATCTGCAAGAAGCTTTTTTTCAATAACTGAGTAATTGCACTCAGTTTGCGACAATGCGTGAGGCATATGCTACGATCCATTCTACACAATTATTTTTCTGGGCTAAACTGCACCAACTCCATAACCACTAGCATCAACAGATATTATACATTCCGCTCCCATGACGAATTATTTTAAACATGGTGAATGAGATATTTCCTCCTTAATCTCATTAAAACATTTTGTTTGCTCTTAAGACAAGAAAAATTAAATTTTCTTCTTCAACAATATTCTCAGTTATACCACCTTGGAAGCATAGTTCTCCAGAAACCTTATTTTCCGGTTCTGGTGCTTTGACGATTGCCTCAATGTGGCCAACTTTAGGCCGAATTCCCTCCTTAGATATCACGTGGCCTAAATATTCCACTTGCTGTTTTCCAAAAACAGATTTCTCCTTTATTACTGTCAATCCATTATCCCAAAGTGCCATCAGGACATGCTTGAAAGCTTTATCATGTTCCTCTTGGTCTTTCACAAAAATCAAAATATCATCCAGGAATACCTTAGCACCTTTTATTCCCAATGAGATCTTGATAATTTCTCTTTGGAAAACAGTGGATGCACTCACAAGGGGCAAAAGGCATCCTTTTGTATTGAAACATTCCTTCAGGGGTTATGAAGGCTGTGCAGTGCTTGGAATCCTACTCCAACTCAATTTGATGGTAAGCACTTGCAAGGTCTATAGATGAAAAGGTATTCGCATCACCAATTGATGACATTAATTCTTGTAAATTGGGAAGAGGAAAAGTATCCACCCATATAGCTTCATTCAAGCTCCTCAAATCAACACATAGGGGCCGATTCCGATCTCGGCCGGTAGGGCACCGAATCGGATTCGGCTTTACCGGATCCGATTCGTACGCCCTGTTTCCGACCGATTCGAACACCCGTCCGCGCGAGCAAGTACGATGTGCGCCTCGAACAGTCCGACCGACTCGCGCCGTCCAGCTCGAAATAGCAGTCGGAGCCGGACTTTGGGGGTCCGTGTCGGACCGCCCTGTACGCCTAGCCACGCGAGTCGCACACAGGGGGGACCCATGGGTCCCCCCTACACATGCATGTACGGCGCGAGTCGCACCGACGCGTACCCGCTGCAGGGGGTGCCCTTGTTCGCGACGCACCCATTGAGTGAATGGGAGCCCGTGTATGCGTCGTACGACCGGCTCCCATTGACTTCAATGGGAGTCCGACCGACTCGAGTCCGATAGCATGCGTCCGCATCGTACTCGTTCGGTCGGACTGCTAGAGTCCGGTTCGGTCGGAAATCTCTCCGAATCCGACTCGGTCGGAGTGATTTCCGGCCCGAATCGGAATTGGCCCCTTAGTCTTAAATCTCCACTAGATTTTAAAGAAATTGCCACTGGCGAAAGCCTATCAGAACTTTCAATGGGTTCTATAATTTCTTTCTTGAGTCAGTCTTGCAACATCTCCTTTAGTTTAGCTCTGTAAATCAATGGTACATTCCTCAATTTTTGTCTAACTGGTATGACACTTTCACACAACACAATCCTGTGTTTGAACCCTTTCATTTTCCCCAATCAATCATTGAAAACATTGGGAAACTAATTGTCCAGCTTTGCATACTCTACACACTTTTTATCACCCTATGCATTAATATGCACAGCATATTAGTCCGGATTAGCACAAGGATCAATTTTCAAACCCAGTTCCATTATGTGAGGCCTACTCAATATCAAGGCCCCTTTATTTGCCACATAGACCTTACCATTACACTTTCGAGCACCAGATTCTAAATCTGCCCAAATAAATACCAGCATAGGAATTTTATGGCCCGAATACCTACCTGGGCTAGCATCACACATGTAATTCCCTGCCCAGCCATAATCTCTCAAACATGTTCGGATTCATGATAGTATACCAGGCACATGAATCTACCATAGTTTCAATTGGCATACCATCAATGTTAACAATAAAACAAGGTAATTTCATGGTTTTCTTACCCTCATTTTTTTTCATCCTGCACACTCAACACCACATCCTAAAAATTAATTTTCTCATCCTTCACATTTTCTAGGACGTGATTTACTTTCTTACTTATACTTTTACACACCCTACTAAAAATGACCTTTCTTTTTGCATGTACTGCAAACTTGGAATTTACTAAATGTCTACTTGAGCCATGCCTAAAGCATAATAATCCTTTACTTGTTGTGTGTACTGTTTCATTACTGTTGGTTTCTAAAGTCTTCCCTTTATTTTTAACATCTTTCCCTCCACCAACTACATACACAGCACTAGTACTCCCACTCTCATTTCTTACAGTTTGAATGCATTTCTCTGATACTTCTATACTTCCCCCATTCACTCCTGCCTTCAAAGACATTTTCCCAGAAGACCATAACGTCTCTTGTATTTTCTTAGGTTTGGTTTTCAAATTGATGTTAATTAGCGTTTCCTAAATGCACAGTTCGCATTTAGGAAAAGTTTCTTGCACGTGCATTAGGGAATCGCAAATTGCGATTCCCTATTTGCATTCGCAATTTAGGTAATCACAAGATATTGCGATTACCTAAATTGGGAATCCAAAAACTTTCATGCATAGCAAAAGGCCATTTTGCGATCGCAAACGGACGATTTTTGCACATCGCACTGTTTGCGATCGCAAAATTGCTTGATGCATGTGCCGCTTTGTTCTCTGGTGGATGAGAAGCCCCGTGCTCAGTCAAACCCAGTTCTGTCCTCTCTGGTCCAGTTTCCCAGCAGGAGGTGGAGACAGCATTGGGTAGGGGCAGACCAGGCCCATTCAGGTGAAAGTAAAAATCTCCTCCCCCTACTTCAAATGTAGTCCAGGTCTATTCAGCCCAGCCCTAACTCATCCAGGAAAGGCAGGACACACCTCAACCTCCCCCAGTGGCTGGCTACAGTGAATGCACATCCCTAGCCCCTGTCACTCCGAAGCCAGACAGTCAATCCACAAACTAGCAGAGGACACAGGATGGCTAAGCAAGAAAATACCTACTTTCTAAAAGTGGTATTTTCAAACACAGAATGTAAAAATCATACTTACTAGAAGATACATCTTTATATTCTGAGTTCAGGCATATTAAACTTTACCTTCCGATCTTGTCCCAATAGAAAGTTATATTTATAAGATGTTATAAATAAACTCCCATTCTATCCTATGGGACAGATAGCCTTTCAATAGTGAAAAACAAAATTCACTTTAGTTCACTATCAGGACATGTTACACACATCACAACATGTCCTACCTTTCACAGACACTGCACCCGTTCACAGGGGTACCTTGGGCCTACCTTAGGGATGACTCACATATAAGAAAAGGGAAGGTTAGGGCCTGGCAAGTTGGTGCACTTGCCAGGTCGACATGGCAGTAGAGACTGTGCGCACACACTGCAGTGGCAGGTCTGAGACCCCTTTGAAAGGCTGCTTGTGTGGGTGGCACAATCAGTGCTGCAGGCCCACTAGCAGCATTTGACTTACAGGCCCTGGGCACACACAGTGCACAGTACGTCAAATGAGTCAATCATGGAAACACCAATCCATATACACAATTTACAGAGGGAGCACTTGCACTTTGGCACTGATCAGCAGTGGCAAAGTGCCCAAAGCATTTAGACCAGCAAAAACAAAATTCAGCACACAGCAAAAATACAGGAGGCAAAGGCAAAAATGCAGGGGAAAACCACGCCAAGGATGCCAGGTCCAACAAATGTTCGCTATGATAGCATGTTGGTGCACCTCTTCTGATTATAGAGTAGATTCTGGACCTCGTACTACTATGGACAGGCCTAGTCATCTGCGCACATACTAGATTAGCATGATACCAGGGCCAAAATAAAAGCCAGAATGCCAGATTCACACATACAGTCAGGCACTCAGGGTACGGGTATATGCCTGTTCACCATGCAGGGAACCTTCCTGTCTCAATTATCTAAATGACCTGCAATTGCCAACCATAGGGGAGGAGCAAACAGGCCTTAATGACTGGAAGAATAACTAGTGGAATTATTTATAAGTAATTAAAACATCAACTCCTTGTCCAGTTCCAAGTCCCAGTCTTTATGCATTGAGAAATACCCAAGCAAAAAGCAATTTGGTCTAATACAAGAATAGTGAAAAACAAATTTAAAAAAAGCCTACATGGTGCAGACAACCATGAACGTTTTATTCAGAAAAATGATGAGCAGTGTTTCATAAGATGGCTAAAGAAAACTCTGGATCCAAGTTCCCCATATCTAGTAACCTCAGGTTGGGTTCAATAATGGTTCACAGAAGTAGAAGCAGCAGCCAAAGTAGCTCTACAAATTTCCTGAATGGAAGCCTCTGGATATCTCCCCAGGAAGATGACCTACCTCTTGTGGACCTCTCTTGTACCCCACCAGGACAAGGTGAAATATTTTCCTCACAGTCTGCTGCAATAGTAGAGCATACCCAACGGCTGAAACATGAAGAGATAAACCACCTCTGTCTGGCCCAGAATTCTCAAACAAAGAGTCCACCTTTCTAAGTGCTCTGGAGAAGGTGGATTTGGCACAAACTCAGGCAAGATTATTTCTTGGTCTGAATGGAAAGAAGAATGAAATTAGGGACAAAGCAGGGCCTACATCAAAACAAACCTATGAGGAAAATGTTCACAAGGGAAGGGTTGCTTAAAAGAGAACTAAACTCTCCCAACCTTCTATCAGAAGTGATGGCTACAAGAAAAATACTTTTGCATTAGAATTTGAAGAGAAAAAGAATTCAAGGGTTTAAAATGATGTTTTTGAAGAGCATATAACGCAAATAACAAATTCCAGACTACGACTAACCTCTTCAGAACAATTTAATAGTGAGAAAAAGTGTTAAGCATCCAAAATACATAAGGATCTAAAGGCTCACCCCTTTACAACATTCTCTAAATGCCTTAATGACTATCCATTGAAGTCAAAGCATAATTACTGCCAAACCCAAAGAATACCCCTCTTGTAGGAATACCATAACACACTGCATCAATTAATGTTTCATGTGGCAAGACTGAGATTGTAAAGTATAAGTTCTCCTGGATGCCTGAACAGCAACTGTCAACCTCCTAGATACCCCTTTAATTTTCAGACCTACCCTCTCAATTTTCAAGCTGTCAAATGAAGAAGTGACAGTACTGCTTGACTCAAGGCCAGAAGAATTAGAGGAGAAGGGAAGAATGGGAATATGGCATGTGATGAAGAAAAGGACACCAAAAAGGAACAACCGTGATCACCTAAGCTTTCTTCTTCCTCATCTTCAACAACACTCTAGGTATTATGGGAAAAGGAGGCAATGGATAAAGAAGGCCTCTTGTCCAATGACATGTTAACATCTCTATTGCCCTCACTCCTCTCTGATCAGCAAACTTTTGCTCTGGCAGCATTCTCCTTGCTGACAAACAGATCTGGAACTGTATGACCCTATCTCCTGCAGATCTCCATGTAAATTACAGGGGTCAGACAATAGTTGTGAGAGGAAGGAACACTGTTCTAAATCTATCTGCTGAAGTGAAGGGCTAAAAGATATAACAGGTGATGTTCTGTCCACTAAACAATCATTGAAGTCTGGGATGCTAAACTCTAAGATTGACTAGTCCCCACTCTCTTTGTTTATATATGACTTGGTTGTCATATATATTCATTGTAGGAAATCTGCCTTTTTTACTTGGTCACCCCAGATTTTTGACCTTTTGATGGCCCCTATTTTTTTCCAGTTTTTAGACTCTGCACACTTGGACACTGCTGTCTAGTGACCAGTGTATGTGCTCTGACCCCTAAAACATGGAGAAGTTGGTTAATCCCCGATTGACATATTTAAATTTTCTATTAGGACATAGTATATGGTGTGGAAATACACCCATGGCATGAAACAGTAACTATCACTGGTGGACTGCTGCCTGAGTGCTGTGTGTGACCAGTTAAAATATCCCTTTTTGATAGGTACAAACCTCCCTTTTAAATATTAGTGAGCCACCACTATGAACGCCTTGTAGCCCATAAGGTAGAGTGCATGGTGTTTAAAAGTGGGCCATGAAGAAAACTAACATTACCATGTCCCTTCAGTGACAAAGATATGAATTATCTATTTCCCATTCTTCTGCAAAGTCTCAGTCATGACCTCCCTATGGCTTTTCCAAAACCACTGCTCCCCAGAAGTTTTCTGATTTGAAGATTGCTGATTTGAATTTGAATGTTTCAAAGGATGCTATGATTGAAATTATTTTTGTCTTTTGGATAATTTGTGTAATTACAAACACTATAAAGAATATCATTTAAATGTAATAATTATTTAATTGATTAATAATGCAATAATTCTTTTATTGCTCAAAAACCCACAGTTAAAATGTCAGGAAGAGCATCATATATCGAATTTCAGAAAGGAACATTTTTATTAAGTCATATGGTATATGCTTTCAGCAAAGAAAGTACAAGCAAAGAGAAAACACACTAGAAATGTACGAAATACTGTTCTAATGCCGGTTATGGCAGTGGTATGACAAAAAATGAAATTGTTGAAATATCGAAGAACACAATATTGAAAAACGCAAATATGGTCAATGTTGGGATGGAAAAGTCCCTCCCACGGTGACGGACATGTCCTACTGCTGTGAGTGCCCCGGTTCTGATGATATCTGGATCCTTGGTAATGATGTATGGTCATGAGCAAACCCCAATCATGCGTTTCCGCTATGACCAAGGTCTGTCTCATAGATTGTGGTCTGTTTGGACCAGGATGGGTGCCCAAAGCGTTACCCTCAGGAGGTTTAAGTAGCAAAAGCACAGTGGTGGCAGCATAGTGGGTTTTTAATAATCAGTAGAGTCAACAGGTCTGAGTGCCTGTGTTACTAGAGTGGTGCCTCCTGGCCCACTCCAGTAAAGTTCAGCTGCTGTATACTTAGCTCAATCCTTGGCCTGCATTGGATTGTGTACGCTTTCGGAAGTACAAGTGCCTGAAAAAAGGTACAGTGCAGGAGAACTAGTGTGGCTGAGTGTGTGGGCTAGGGTGTGCATGTGGCTGCAGGAAGGTACATCACATAGGAGAGAGCTTGTGATGTTGCATTAGCGCGGTAGGGTGTATGTGTTCCTGGGAAGAGGTACAGTACATCAGAAACTGCGTGCGACTGAATGAGTGTGTACATGAGTATGTGTGCAGCTGTGTAGGGCACAATACATGGACGACACTGGGTTCCATTTTGGGAGACCCAGACCTTGCTGGAGGAGCAGGGAGAGAATGAGGTTTCCCCCCAGACAGATCTGTGGAATGCTGCATCCCTGAGGGCTGGATGGTACACATAGGAGGATGGAAGACCCAGGCTCTTCAGTGCACTTCACAGGGAGCTCTTTGATTCTGAAAGGAAGCCACCGGTCAAAGGGGAGGCCTGGGCACATCTAAGAAAGGAGATGGGGCTGATAAGAGAACCATAAAGAGTAGGGCTGGGGCCCTTTCATAACCTTTTGAAGCACATATCACTGAGACTGACATTCAATTGTGAACTACTAGTAACTCCTGTAGCCTGTGCTTGGGGCTATTAAGATTGGTGACTGTCCTGCTACAATAGACTGCTCTCTGGGGGAAGAGCACACCAAAGGAGTGGGTACTTCAAAGTTAGAAACCCCCAGAACACAAACTTGAAATGCAGAGACACTAAGGGCCATATTTATGACCCGGTTTTCATCACTCTTGCAACACGCAACGGGTTGCAAGAGCAACACAAACCTTAAGTCAGATTTTTAAAGCCATGCAAAGCCACTTTGCATGTCGGAGTGGCTCCAAAAATTTGCAGTAACGCAACGCAGTGTAAATCGATGTGTTGCATTACTCTGTCATGGGTAGGCGTTCCATGGGCGTTGCATGGGTGTTCCTACGCTAATACCATGGTTTATGACGCATTCCCAGATTTATAAGACCTTGCACTGCGCCACTATTTCATAAATATGCCCCTAAATCCCAAGCGTGTCTGGATTTGGAGTATAAAAGGTAGAGCTTGATACTTCCAAGTCATCAAACTGAAGCTATGCATCAGCCTGGAGAAGCTCAGCACGAGCTCTGTCTGCCCAGCACTGGGGACACAGTTCTGCCAGTCTCCCATGCTGGGTGAGCGCACATCACCCAAGAGTATCAAGAATGCAGGCCTGGAGCCTGTAGCACCAGCTTCCACCTGACCCAAGACCAGTGGACCTGTGAGGTGAAGGAGATCGTATGGGGGAGCGAGGGCCAGTGGGGATTATGTTGTGTGAATCCCAGGAGCGGAGTGTGAGATTCTGGTCCATCTGGGCTGCTGCACAGATCAGGCTGTCGGCCCGTGTGCCAAAATCTGCAACCCCCTTGTTAGGTGGAGGTCCCTGTGAAGCATACGGGTTACTGCCCTTGGTACTAAGCTGTGAGAGACAAAGGGCTATTGCCGATCAGTGCCATGACTTGACTCGCAAGGGGCTGTCGCCTTGTTTGTACTGCTTGTGACCCCCCTATGCCAGGAGCGCCCGGGACTCCGAACCGCCACTCAACGAGATGCGGGTAATACTGGGACCTGTGAAAACTTGCTGTGAATTGGGGTGCTCCAGCACAGGGGTCTGGGATCATGCCAAACAGCCCCATAGAATTCTGACACTATAACACATTAGCGGAGCTTGGCTTGCATGTTGCCACAAGTAAATAGGGAATAACCATTAGCCATAACTAGGTAAGTGGGACTGGAAAGCTGACGACGTTAGTGGGCTTGCCTCAAGATGGCTGTATATATTGTTTGCAGTGTGTTGTATTGTACTTTGTGTTAGTAGATAAATATTTCTTTTTACATAAAAACAAGTATTTGACTGGAGAAATATTTATTGGGGTTACTGGATATATTTTGAGTTGTGAGTCTGTGCTCAGCTTACACCTAGCTCCTCCCCAAGAAGCTTTGGACTGCTTGACCTACAGTGCTTAATTTGAGCCTGTGGATTCCAGTGCTCAGCACCTGCAATTAAAAGTCAACACGGGCATTTATGGCAGTCTGCCACATGGTGGGGCTGTTTGTCTAATTTAGCAATAAGCACAACAACAGTTCTTTAATAATTTAATATACATAAAAATTTATAATATCTGCCGCCCAAGCCATATTTATAGCTTTGGGGGCATGGTACAGTCTAAACTGTCAGACTTGTAGGAGTGCAATGGTTAATAGTTGTATTGGTACTGTCATTGGAGCGCTGGCAGGGGTAATGGGTGGTGCAAGCTGCGGTGGCCTTCTGAGGGCCCTGGCACTTATTTTGTTTTTACAAATTAAGCACTATGTTACCACTAAGAGTCAAATGCTGAAGCAGTACTTGGCCCAGTTGCTTAGAGTCCAAAGTAGGTCAGGCCCTGGACATGAAGATTAAAAAGCCTCATCCATCATGGTTAGGGCCAGTAATTCCTGATTTCCACACGAACCTCTGAATAGGGCTCTTACAGTCAAAAAATCGACTACAAAAATATTGCTACCCTGTACATAAACAAAAAATACACAAACATTGACTACAATAATATTTTCGTAAAAAATACCTAAATATCAAAAACAAAAAAAAAGTACACTAAATAGCCTCAACACGTTAAACATCTACAGCACTAACAAACCTCACATTTTGCATTAGAAAATGAAAATAAAACTCTAATTCCAAAATACTATATTTACACATAAATAAAAAAATAACAAAAACATTAGATAAATAGCATAATAAAAAGAAAATATTTTCACATAAAACATTTTTACAAAATAATTTCTTTTTTAAATTGTTAACATTTAAAAAAACTGCCCATCCAATTCCCTTATCAAAACATCCCTCGCGTAACACACATTTAACCATTTTATATCAAATGAAATATTATTAAAAAATACAACATTACATACATCAATATTATATACCACCATATTCTTGACAATGATATTAAATAAAACACAAAAACACAATATTCTTGCCTGTGATATTTAAAATGACAATATTTTGGTAATCACAATATGAATGCAATGGTAATATGGTAACATGACATTTTGTTTTTTTAGTTGTTTTGGTAAAACACTCTTTGGCCGAGGGGTTTTCCCTTATCGGGCACTTGTTACTCACCAGGAGTAAGACTACACAGGCATGACGGCTGTGCTATGGGCGTCATGCCGGCCCTGCTATGGCGTCACGCCTGCCCTGCTATGGGCGTAAAGCCTGACGAGACGCACCCATTTAGCAACCTGCATAAAGTTGCTACATTTGCTTCATGTCCATCAGTCTATCTCGCAGTACCAAAAAGACAACAAATCTTCGACCATCTGTCACCATTTATGCTGAACACTGCATATGATATGGCGGGAAGCAGTCTGTTCCACGTTCCGAGCCCTGCACCAGATCACTTAAAGAAAAAGTTAAAAACCTAAAAAGAAAATATGAAAATATGAAAGAAAATATAACAAGATACCCTGATATTCCAACAGACCAGGAATATCCATCTGAAGAATAGACAAAAAAAAACAGAACTTCTAGTATAGGGTGGAACCATTTATTCACCAACAGAGAAGGGAATGAGCTCTTGGGTTTGTTTTCTATAGCTATGAAAGACTGGGACAGCAACTAAGATGTTTGTTGGAGACATAGCTCCTCAGTGTGAAAAAACTGAAAGGAGAAAGTCATCCAGAAAATAATTAATCAGATCTGGATTGTGCCACTAAGTTGTAGAATGGATTTTGATGGGATTTTCAGATTCCTTATGCGGGTCCCTATGAAAGCTAATGAATTGGTTCTGCGATGGGTTTTGGTTGGCAGGAAGAATGGCGCTCAGGCTAATTAACGGTACGGTATAAGGAGAAAGAGTAAGTTTGCGGTGCTACCAGGTCAGGGGAAAGCCCAGATAACCCCTGCAGTTGTGTGGGTTCGGACCCACACTCGTATTTGAAAAAGAATCCTAGGCACACGTGTAAGATGATGAATCAGAGTATCAGTGTTCAGACTGCGATGCTCAATGTTACAATCACAAAGGTCGACACCAATGAATGTTATAGTAGATAGTGTTTATACAAAGCTTGCAGTGTGTCAAGATATAAGTACCAGCCGACACGTGTTTCGTCACCTGGGTCGTAACCCGTGACTCTTCAGGGCTGACTGTAGAAAAAAGAAACTGTACAAAATCGCTGGACCGGTGATAATTCCAACCCGGTCTAGAGGCACGTTTTAAGATTGCAGGGTGGTGCGACTGCGTAGGCAGTAAGGTCGATAAGGCAAAAGGAACCAGGACCCCATCGGTAGTAATTCCAAGAGCACAAAGAAGAAAAACCGGGCGAGTGCGTCCGTGTTCAAAGGGTCCTGAGTGAAGCCGGAGGTGTGTGTACGGATCCGTCTCTCATTCCGAATGCTATCTACTATAACATTCATTGGTGTCGACCTTTGTGATTGTAACATTGAGCATCGCAGTCTGAACACTGATACTCTGATTCATCATCTTACACGTGTGCCTAGGATTCTTTTTCCCTATGAAAGCTGATGGGCAGATAAATCACTGTCAGTGACACGTTATTAGCATATTAAGTTTGAAAAATGTAAGGTTATAGTAAACCGAAAGACATGCTAAGAGAGTCAATCAGAGTGTGGATAACAGAAATGATAAACATTTTGGCCCTGATTTAGAGTTCAGTGTCCACCTTGTTACAAATGCCATAGGAAATAATCCACTTATAATAATGCATACGGAATATCTGTGCGGTTTGTGACGGAGTAGCCAGTCTGCCAAAATCTAAAAGGGCCCTTAGCTTGATATTGTGCAACCACACTGCATTAATAAATGTGACCTTTTCACAAAGTAGCCAATGTGTAAACATGCCTGTGTCCATCCTCCAAGGGAGGTTTGGAATTTGGCCTGCACTCCTCAGTCTGGGGCTCTTGGTGTGGGGGTGAAGGGAGGTGAGGCGGTTTGGCATGCAGGATATTGTTCCATTGATGGAGCAAGGACTCGGACACGAGACTTGCTCGGAAGCAATCCTCTCAATTTAACTTACTAGCGAATTACTAACAACATGTCTCGTGATTAATAATATGCATTTTCACTACACGCGGTAAAAGAATGAAGCTTGCCTACGTGTTTACTAACTGAAAATAACACAGACGTAGGACTAGAACGCATTTAACACGGGATCTTTACTGCGCATGCGTCTACTGCATCTACGTAGTATGACGTACTGACGCTTGGAGGGAAATTCTGGCGCTTGCGCAAAGAGCTATAAAATGGCCGCTTGAAAGCTCACATGCATGGCACCTGCTTTGCTGAAATTAGAAAATGGGTTTAAAACTAACGCAAATGCAGAGAGAGAAATAACAAATAGTATGGGTTAGAGTAGAGGTTGGTAGTATACAGTAAAATCATTTATTTTTGAGAATAACACTTTTCCTTTTCGACTTTATTATTAGTGCGTATTTGGGCCTGTTAAAGTTGTCTGAGTCGAGCAGACCAATATGGCGCGATGCATGTGCCCTGATACGGAAGCTTGGAAGATGACTAAGGATTTGTCACGAGTCCAAGGTCGGCGGAGATGTGCCCTGGGAACATGAGGGTGAAAAGTTCATATGAAGGAACTTATTCAAGAAAACAGTTACAAATGTATTAATAAAGTTTAAAGATGTATGGGAAAGGAAGGGCGGAATAAAGTTTGAGGGGAGGAGTTTGGAAACAATGGTTAAAGAGAATAAATGAAGTATAAGTATGGTGTGATGATCATCCCCCCCTCGCCTGTCCAATCAGAAGTTAGTATTTTGTGCAAAATGAAACATTAATGGGTGGTACTTGCCTATAGAAAGGTATAATTGAGGTAGTTTAGTTAGAAGAGGTAGAGTTCGGGGGTCGAGAGTCGAGAGTTGGAAGTCAAGTCGAGTCGAGCGAGCTTTTGTGCGTTGAAGAAGCCTGACATCGGGGTGTGCCGGGGTGGTGCTCTGAAATGCTGATGAAGAAACCGAATGCAGAACCACCTACTTAATTTGGGTGGGTTAGAAAGAAGATCGCGGAAGAACCACGAGGAGGAAGAGAGTGTCAGAGAGCGGTGCGACGTAGTCGTCGGTAACTAGAGAGGTGAAGTATCCGGTCCTGATTCCTGTCCTGAAGCCTTTGACTCCTGATCTGTCCTGGGAGGCCCTTACCAGCCCTTTGGCCAGGGGGTTGGTCTTCACACCATACTTTGGTAATTATGAAATTCATCGTTTGATAAATGCTCTTCTGTCTCTATCCTCTTCTTTCTGAGCATAGTTATTGTGCAGATCTGATTTGATAAGTGTTATCTGAGATATTTTTTAATTGGCACTCCCGTGAATGTGGGTGTTTGTACTGAAACGCTTTGTGATGGTTCAAAACCCTCATTTTAGATAAAGATTAAAAACTTATTGAGTCTGTCATTATTTTATACTTATCAAGAAATGTATAATTAGTTATGTCAATTATCGCCATCAACTAGTTCCACCTAACTGGTCCATTGACCAGAGGAAAGAACTGTTTGATCAGTAGAAGGTTTAGTTAGAAAAGTAATAACTAGATCTTGAGGTATGAGTAACATTTAGAAAAAACTAAAGATTCCAGTGGTTTACTTAGCGCGGAGCGGAAGCGAGTTGTATGGGCCCAAGTGAGTATATGGTAGTAGAGTATCTGTTGTTAGTGAGCCGCTGGATCAGTTTTCTGGTAGCAGAGCTATGGTTGTTAGTGACTAGTTTGGTGATAAGTATAGATTATTGATTTTTGGTTCATGTTTTAACAAAAGAGTTAGTGTCCTGTTTTATGTTGTCTGGAAAATTCCCGGGGAATGAATAGCAGGTGGCGATAGAAACCACACTGAAGTGAGGTTACTCGTCTGTTGGAATAACACTGAGAAGCTAGGTAGGGCTGGCAGTGTTAAACTAGGGACTATTTTCTG
Source organism: Calotriton arnoldi (assembly GCA_963921515.1). Taxonomy (NCBI): domain Eukaryota; kingdom Metazoa; phylum Chordata; class Amphibia; order Caudata; family Salamandridae; genus Calotriton; species Calotriton arnoldi. Next base: position 305,940 of record CAWUFW010005404.1, read on the forward strand.
TACAAAAGGGAGAGTGGTTGAAAGCAAAGAGTTCGCTGGTGAAACTTTAGGCGTTATATCACCTAGTAAGGGTAACCCTGAAGGAGTAGCAGGTTCTTCTAAGCTAGATTGACAGCAAAAGGAGTTCGCTGATGAAATACCGGTCACAAAATTCCTTAACGGGAGATACCGGAAGAGTAGCAGGTTCTCTGGAGCTTTGGTGAAGAGTAAGTGGAAGGTTTTACTCGCAGTGGAAGAAAATAAACTATCCTTTTGGTTTAGTCGAACAGACAGAGTAGCGAATGTTTTTACGTTGTTAATAACAAAGAAGTTCAAAGAATTTTTGAAGAAATAAAATTTCGTATTACCTTGCAAAGGGAGGGTCAGTTGCCAGAGTGGTACTGACGTCACAGAGAGCCGCGCTGGGATTGGTAGAAGCAGCGGGCATGTGACAGGAGCAGCTTGGTAAAGGAGGGGTGAGAAATCGCCTGAGTAGGATCAACGTCACAGAAGAGCCGCGCTGGGATTGGTAGAAGCAGCGGGCGCGTGACAGGAACAGCATTGTAAAGGAGGGGTCAGTAGTGAGGAGCAAAACTGACGTCAGGAAAAGGCCGCGCTGACATTGGTCAGAGTACGAGTGTGAGCCTGATTTGATTGGACACTTAGTTAGAAGCCGCACTAGGATTGGAGGAGAGAAGGATTGTATGCAGGATTTTGATTTGACTGTCAGTGCAAGACGTACAGGTAGAAGATTTCAAGGGTTTGCGGAATACAATTTCCTACACCGTTCTTCAAGAATGTATGGAGAGAAAAGAAAGATGTCAATTTTTAAGAGAATAAAGAATTTCTTTGTTAAGGATAAAGCCTGTGTTGACTAGAGAGGGCATTCCTATTCCGCCACCGAAGACACCAGCATCTTTTATGATGATGGAGAGAGGATATCATACTTGCGTGTGGCTAGAAAATTGGGTAGAGTACACGAAGGATGATGGTGTGTTAGCGTTTCCTAAGGATGGTACGTTTAATGGGAGGATTCTTCAGAATTTGAGATTGAAGATGAATGATTTTGAACCGAGACCCAGGTTAACTCAATATGAGGCTTTGGAAGAATGGGAGACTGAGTTATATGAAAGAGAGAAATGCAGAGGTGGAAGATATAGAGGATTCTTTCCGAGACATTTGCATGAGTCAAGAGAAGGGCAGATGAAACAGTGGAGGAGAGCGATGGTATCAGAAGGGTTATATCCAGTGTTGATGGCTGAGGAACATTCTGGAGGAAAGTGTAAAGAGAAAACAAAACATATGAATTCGACAGGATATGGAGAGTCAGATGACGAATTGTTAGAGGATATTTTAATTAAAAATCCACCACCGTATCAAGAAGCAGCTAGTAAGGTTGTCCCAAGCGCGCCCATAATGGGAATACCATTAACTCCACAGATTTTACATGAGACATCATGCAACAGAGTGTTGCAAGATAATGAAAGAGAAGCTTTGAACAAAACTAGGGAGGAACTAGTTCAAAGGATAAGTCAATTGAATTTAAATACTGAAGCTTTGACAGTACCTGTAACCATTGGCCCAGTAATCCCATTATATGGGGATAATAAGGATACCCAGAAATCACAACTTGTGACAGTTACATTAAATAGTCCTAGAAAAGAGATAGTAATCACAGATGATCAGGTTAGTGAAAGTGAGTCAGTTATTTCACTAATGGATCTCCCTATTGTGGAACCTATTGCGGAAACTCAAAAGAGAGTTACGCCTATGAATTTGAGAGAGAGAAGACCTTTGGTTCCGGCTGGAACTTCAGGTACAACAGTAGTCACCTCTGAGGAAATAGAAAGGTGGGCTCAGGAAAGGGAAAATCAGATCCCAAAACCAAAGATTTTAGATATTAGCAGATTGAAAGTGGAATTGGAAGAGATGATGACAGGATGTGTGGGCACAGAAAGATTAAATGTTTACAATGATGAAGAATTGTTGTTTCCTATGTAAGACTATAACCAGGAGAGCAAGACTATTTCATGAAAGATTAACTGAAGTTGCTTCAGAGATTGGAATAGATATAGGAAATCAAAATTGTTACAGAAGCCCTATCGAGTGGATTTTACTGATAAAGATTTAGAAAGTGTGAATGCTTCAGGAAAAAGGTTACAGATAAAAGAATTAATGAACATTTTGCGAAAATGGGGAGACATTGATAAATGGAGGATTAGGTGGATAAGGAAGAAAGAAGAATACAGGCAAGAGAGGCAGCAGCTGCATTTCCAGTAAGAGAAACAGGAAAAGTGGAGAGGTTGTGTCCAATGAGAGAGGTTCCTGGAGGAGGATATGTTCATGTCCCTTGGAATAGACAAGATATTTTATCGTTTACAAATGATTTTCCAAAGCTGAGAGAAAAGCCAATTGAGTGGTACAAACAGGTAGAGAGGTTTGTGAAAGTCTCAAAAGTGTTATTGAAAGACCTGGATGGTCTATTTGACATAGTGGTACCTGCTGATTTATGGACAGAATGTAAAATCACAATTGATTGGCCTAATGAGGAGTATCCTAGAGATGCAAAAACAGGAGCACCGTCAGAAGAAGTGATGAAAAAGTATCACCAAGTGATTACATATTTGAAAGGGAAAATCCCTTCTAAAGAAACAGATTGGGTAAAAATAGATAGAACGACACAGGAACCGAATGAATCTGTACATGCTTATTATGAGCGATTGTTGCAGGTGTTCAAGCAGTATAGTGGTTTTGAGAACATTGGTGACAAAGATATGGGACATTTTGTGTATCGGTTTGTATATGGCTTGAAACCGGAAATTAGTCAGATGATACAGCAGCACATGTTGTGTTGGCAAAGTAAGACAGTGGATGAAATTTTAAAGTACGCGAAATATTGCGGGGATGACATAGAGGCCAGGCGAAGGAAGCTGAAAGAGAAAATGATGTGGGCTCAAGTTAAATTGGCAGAGCAGCAGGAAGAGAAGACAAATGAGCAAAATAATAATCCAGTAAAAGAACACAGTCAGAATAATCAAGGAACGAATGGTAATAGATTTAAAGGGCGAATGGACAGAGAAGAAGCGAAAAAGAAGTTCCCTTGTCATGCGTGCGGAAAGCTTGGACATTGGAAGAACGAGTGTAAAAGTACTCAGAATAATAATAATAATGGGCCAAATCAAAATTTAATCCCACAGATGCAGAATGAAGTACTTATGAATCAGCAGCAACAGGTAGTCACTCCACAATATCAGGTACCACCAGCTCCCAAGCCAAATTTTGTGAACCATCAAAGTTTCAGTGCGAACACCGGATTTCAAGGAGAAAGTGGTAAGAATAATAGAACAATTGCACAATATTTTTTGCAGAATGATGAAGAACGTTCAGATACTGCACAATGACGGTGCCTGAGGGGGGAGGAAGAGGAGTGCGTGCTTGGCGCATCCTTGCCAGTAGATCAGTCTGGTCCATTTGTTGATGGGAGAGTAGAAGGTAAAGACATTACTTTCCTATTGGATACTGATGCTACCAGGTCTACTGTGAGAACAGTAGACATCCCAAACCTACTCCTCTGAGGAGAGACAATCCAAGTTGTAGGCGTACCTAACCAACAGATTAGAACCCCAATCACAAAGCCAATGGAGGTGCACATTGGAAACTTTAAAGAAATGCATCGGTTTGTAGTTTGCGATTCCAGTCCTGTAAACCTGTTGGGAAGAGATCTTTTGTGCAAAATGAATTGCACGATCTATTGTACACCGGATGGTGTCGCTTTCCAAACCCCTGATGAAGATGTGGCATACAAGACGATGCTGGCCAAACAGGGAACAGAAGTAGATGAAATGTTTTCACTAATAACTGAAAATGAGTTACCAGAAGAGTTGAGAACCACAGTTAATCCAGAAGTGTGGGATTTTACAGGAAAAGATATCGGGCTAATGAAAAATATAGACCCAGTTAAAGTGACAGTGAAGGAAGGTGCAGTGTATCCAAATACCCGACAGTACAAAATGAGTTCAGAAGTAAAAGCAGGAATTATCCCAGAAATTGAACAGATGGTTAAACAAGGCATTCTGAAAGAAGTGATGGGTAGTCCCTGTAATTCACCAATAATGGGACTGAAAAAGCCTAGCGGAAAGTACAGAATAGTGCAAGACCTGCGAAAAATAAATAAGATTGTAATTCCCTGTTGTCCAATTGTGCCAAATCCAGCAGTGATCCTTTATCAGATACCATGGAATGCAGGATGGTTCACAGTAATTGATTTATGCCAAGTGTTCTTTTCTATTCCTTTACACCCAGACAGCCAATATCTGTTTATGTTTAAATTTGAAGATCGTATTTACGCATGGAGTCGTGTTCCTCAAGGGTACACAGAAAGTCCTTCAATCCTTATTCAAATTTTGAAAAAGTGGCTGGAATCATTGATTATGCCCAGAAATTCTGTTCTGGTTCAGTACATTGATGACCTGTTAGTGGCATCAAAAACGCGAGAAGCTTGTGTCACAGATACAATTGCGTTGCTGAACCATTTGGCTGAAGGAGGACACAAGGTGTCTCCAGAAAAATTACAGGTCTGTCGACAAGAAGTAAGATATCTAGGGCATATAATAGAAAGAGGAGTTAGAAAAGTGACACCGGAAAGAATAAAAATAATCAAAGAAATGCAATTGCCACAGACTCAGAGAGAAATGAGAATGTTTCTGGGAGTGGTTGGATACTGCAGGCAATGGATAAATGGATTTTCTGTGTTAGCGAAACCATTGATACAGATGATTCGGAAACGAGCAAAAGATCCGATTGATTGGAATGATGACTGCCTAGAGGCATTTGTGAGATTGCGAAATTGTCTGTGTCAGGCTCCTGCCTTGGGCATGCCAGACTATACAAAAGACTTTGCTTTGTTTTGTTGTTAAAGAGAAAATTGTGCACTTTCAGTTTTAACACAGAGACATGGATTGAGTCGGCGTCCAGTGGCATATTTTTCAGCCACATTGGACCCGGTGGCTTCAGCATTACCTGGCTGCTTAAAAGCAGTAGCTGCTACTTGTATGAGTCTGGAGCAATGTCAGGTATTCGTTCCACACTCGGTTGAGATTCTTTTAACGAGAACAAGAACACAGCATCTCACCCCTAGCCGTTTGACAAAGTACAAAAGAGTAATTTTGGGAGCTGAGAATGTGACTGTGATGAGGTGTACGATTTTGAACCCAGCTACCCTATTGCCAGACCCCTGTGATGAGGAAATAAAAGATGAAAGTGATCACGATTGCTTAGACGTGACTGAGTTATGCACAAAGCCCCGCCCGGATATAAGAGAGACACCACTAAAAGAAGCAGATCATGAGTTATTTGTAGACGGCTCCTGCCTTAGGACACAAGAAGGAGGTCTAAGTGCTGCATATGCTGTTTGCAAAATTTCGGGGTAATTGAAGCATCCTGTTTACCTGGGGTCAAGTCTGCACAAGTAGCTGAATTGGTTGCCTTGACAATGGCATGTAAAAAGGGAAAAATTGGAGAGTAACCATATTTACGGATAGTCAATATGGTTTCGGGATTGTGCATAACTCGGCCAGCTTTGGATGCAGAGGAAATTTCTGACTTCTTCAGGGTCTCCAATCAGAAACAGCAAAAATGTAAAAGATTTGTTGGAAGCATTACAATTGCCGAAAGAGATAGCAGTTGTAAAATGCGCTGCACATCAGTCAGGAAATTACTATGTGACTGCTGGTAATAATTATGCTGACCAAGTGGCAAAATACTGTGCTAAAAATGCAGTAGCCATAAACAGAAAAATTGAAACGGGAGAAACCAGATGCCAACTTATGTACTTCTCAGTGCCAGAGACATGGGGTGAGATTAGAAAATTGCAGGAAGAAGTTGAGGAAAAGGAAAAGGAAATCTGGATAAAGGCAGCCTGTACCAAAAGACCACATGATGAAGTATGGGTGTATCTAGATGGAAGACCAGTCATGCCAGATTGTCTGCTTTCAAAAATGGCGAGGGTGTATCATGGAGCAACACACATAGGGAGAGATTCAATGATCAGACTATTCAGACAGAGTTGGTACAATCCGAGTTCAGGGTAATCGCAGAGAGCCTTTGCCAAAGATGCTTAACCTGTCAACAGCAGAACCCAGGTAGAAAGACAGTGGTAAGCTGGGGAAAAATCGGAAAGGCAGAAGGACCCTTCACCAGATTACAGTTAGATTTCATTGAGTTACCCCCCTGCAACGGATTAAAATATGTACTTGTCATAGTGTGCCTTTTCTCAAGATGGGAGGAAGCCTACCCTACTAGAAGAAATGACAGTCTTACAGTTGCAAAATTATTGTTGAGAGAGTTAGTGCCACGGTTTGGTTTTCCGGTCACTTTGGAATCAGATAGAGGCCCTCATTTTAATAATGAAATAATTCGATTAATCTGTGCTGCATTTAACATTGAACAAAAACTACACTGTGCTTATCGTCCAGAGGCTTCTGGAGTTGTTGAACAAATAAATGGCACAATCAAGTCAAGATTGGGAAAAGTGTGTGCATCTACAAAGCTGAAATGGCCAGATGCATTACCTCTTGTGTTAATGGGTCTCAGAAGCATTCCAGACAGAAAAACAGGGATGAGTCCACATGAGGTACTCATGGGAAGAGCCATGAGACAGGCGTTTATTCCTGGAAATAAACTAATGAGTATAACTGATGATCTGGTATTGGACTATTGCAAAGGATTGGCTGAAATGATGCGTTCTATCTCTCATCAGGTTGGAGAAGACGCAGTTGAAAGACAGCCAGATCAAGCGCATGATTTGAATCCTGGAGATTGGGTGCTAGTGAAGAAACACGCAAGAAAATCGTGTCTAGCACCAAGGTGGGACAAACCAAGGCAAGTCATACTAGTCACTACCACAGCAGTAAAGTGTGCAGGTTTGCCCAATTGGATTCACGCTAGTCATACCAGAAGAGTTCCGAGCCCATCAGAGCAACAAGAGCCACCACTGACTGAACAGGCTGAAGCATCAGGAGTTGTAAACTGTGATATTGAAGAATCTAGAGTGATAGATTCTGAAAGACAACCATATGAAGAGCAGCCCGAGCTAAGTCAGGAAGAATGGATCCCAATAATTGAAGTAATTGATGATGCAGTTGAAACCAGAAGAAGAACAGAACTGAAAAGACAAGAAAGTAGTCAGGAAGAGATAGGGTAAGAAGAACACACTCAGGTGAAAACAGAAAAAGACATAAACAAACCTGAGGAGGGAAAAAGAGAAGAACACGTTCAGGCAGAAGAAGAAAAGTTTGAATCAAGACCTGAACAGGATCAGACAGAATTAGAAGAACAAGCTCAGGAAGAAGTAGAACAAAACACAGTAGAACCTGAGCAGGAAGAATCAAAAGAAGGTACAAGCACAGAAAACAGAGAAATAGAACAGATTGTGCCCAGAATAAATGAAATAAAACGAACCTTACAAGGAGATAAGGAAGGTGAAAAAGCAGTACAAATTAAAAGAGTCAGAAAGGGAGACAATTGGCCAGCTGAAGTAAAGAAACTAAAATATCACCTGAGAAAATCTGAAAAGAAACCAGAACAAGTGAATGAAATCACAAGTCAAACAAGACCTAAGCAAACATTAGCAAAAATAACTCGAAGAAGTCCAAGATTGAGAAACTTAAACAGAAAATACAAAGCTCCAGAGTGGACGTTCGTCATTCTTGAAGAATTTGATTCCCTGGATCTGTCTGATGAGACAGAAGTCCATATTGCACCAATAGACGAAAGCCAATTGAACCTCCTTAAGAATAAAAAGAACAAAAGACTGAAAAGGAAAAAAGATAAGAGAAAAGAAATGTTCTCAGAGACAAAATGGCCGACAATGAAGTTAGCGGAAAACCAAAATGTGGAGTTAAAAGAAAGTGTCTTAGATTTTGTTTTTGTAGTATTTTATTAGCAATATTAGGATGGTTATTCCTAACAGTAGGGGTACCTTTAATAATGAAAACAAGTGACAAGAATAATACAGATACTAATGTTAAAATAGATAGATTGAGAGAAACTAAAATAGAAATAGGAGTGGAAGATGAGGCAAACTATCATAATGAATCAGACTATAATACGTCCTCTAATGTGTTTATTAAATTATTATTTCAGTATGTTAGCACTATGCAAATTAACAACTGTTATGTATGCATGAAATTGCCCTCATCAGTATCAGAAGGGATGACGTATCACCATATACCTTTAACATATGGTGTGTCATGTAGTATTGTGTCAAGTTTATTTTACACTACAGGGAGATTGCAGTATTTTTATTCTAACTTAGATGTAATATTTCCTGAACTTCCTATTAGAAAGAATATGAATCCAGTAGTTAGTAGTAAAAATGCACAATTTATGGGTGAATTTTTCATAACAATGAGTTCAATAGATTTAGTTCAGGCACACGAAGATAATCTAACATGTACATTAAGAAAAGAAGAAAAATAATTTTTAGATTTAGTAGAAGAAAGGAGACAGGATTTAATGAAGAAGGCAACTACACAGAAAACCCATGTACCTCCATGGGTTGGGAAGGAGGGAATCTATGCAAGTGGCAAGGCTCATGCTGCGATGTCCCCGGACTTTGGGAAAAGGGGAAAATTCTGCCTCCATAGATTAAAGACAGATTATAACAATAATTACATTGGTTCCAGTGAATGTGAACATAACTTCCTAATATTAGGAGGATGGGGACTAAAAGGGGGAACTGATCCTGTGTTTCCAGGAGTGTATTATGTCTGTGGGAGCAATGCCTACTACAGGTTACCTGCAAGATGGTACGGAAGCTGTTATTTTGGAATAGTTTTTCCAAAAATATATCATGTAGATAAAATCAGTGGAACCAATGGAAATTCTAATGGACTAACACGAAGAAGAAGGGCTAGTTTTTCTGAAATTGTAGGAGATATTTTTAGTGCACTGATACCCTCAGTTGGAGTCATCCTAAATTCACAGAAAATTTGTAAGTTATCAACCATAGTTGATCGTCTTTCTACAGATACTGCAGGGGATTTTTAATGATTAACACAGAAATGGTTGCAATTAGATCAATGGTTTTACAGAACCGTCTTGCTCTTGACATATTGTTAGCAAAAGAAGGTGGAGTTTGTGGCATGTTAAAAGTTCAACACTGCTGCACTTATATTCCGGACAAGAGCAGAGAAATTAAAAGATATATTGAAAATATTACGAGAATGCATAAAGATTTGACCCAACTGGAGGTTGACAGTGTGTGGGGTAGACTAACAAAAAGTATAACATCAATAAGGAAATGGTTTGTTGGGTTTGGGAAAAGTTTTCTAGGTCAAATAATAATACCATTAGTAATGATAATAACAATAGTGAGGTTAATAATGATTACATATAGATGTTGTAAAAAAGGTCCGAAAGGAAAGGTACACTTGAACAGAAAAGGAAAGGGACAGACACGTAAAAGAAAGTATGAAGAAATACGCTTGGAAGAAATGAAAGGCAAGTTATATAAGAAGATGCGAGATTTAGAAGAAAATGAGACAGTTGATGAAAGGTTGGGAGGCCAAATAGAGAAAACTGAGAAGTGCTAAAGTTGATATCTGGGATGGATGGGAATTTTGTGATGGCTTAATATGCCATCAGAGAGGGGATTGATGGAGCAAGGACTCGGACACGAGACTTGCTCGGAAGCAATCCTCTCGATTTAACTTACTAGCGAATTACTAACGACATGTCTCGTGATTAATAATATGCATTTTCACTACACGCGGGAAAAGAATGAAGCTTGCCTATGTGTTTACTAACTGAAAATAACACAGACGTAGGACTAGAATGCATTTAACACGGGATCTTTACTGCGCATGCGTCTACTGCATCTACGTAGTATGACGTACTGACGCTTGGAGGGAAATTCTGGCGCTTGCGCAAAGAGCTATAAAATGGCCGCTTGAAAGCTCACATGCATGGCACCTGCTTTGCTGAAATTAGAAAATGGGTTTAAAACTAACGCAAATGCAGAGAGAGAAATAACAAATAGTATGGGTTAGAGTAGAGGTTGGTAGTATACAGTAAAATCATTTATTTTTGAGAATAACACTTTTCCTTTTCGACTTTATTATTAGTGCGTATTTGGGCCTGTTAAAGTTGTCTGAGTCGAGCAGACCAATATGGCGCGACGCATGCGCCCTGATACGGAAGCTTGGAAGATGACTAAGGATTTGTCACAAGTCCAAGGTCGGCGGAGATGTGCCCTGGGAACATGAGGGTGAAAAGTTCATATGAAGGATCTTATTCAAGAAAACAGTTACAAATGTATTAATTAAGTTTAAAGATGTATGGGAAAGGAAAGGCGGAATAAAGTTTGAGGGGAGGAGTTTGGAAACAATGGTTAAAGAGAATAAATGAAGTATAAGTATGGTGTGATGATCATCCCCCCCTCGCCTGTCCAATCAGAAGTTAGTATTTTGTGCAAAATGAAACATTAATGAGTGGTACTTGCCTATAGAAAGGTATAATTGAGGTAGTTTAGTTAGAAGAGGTAGAGTTCGGGGTCGAGAGTCGAGAGTTGGAAGAGTCAAGTCGAGTCGAGCGAGCTTTTGTGCGTTGAAGAAGCCTGACATCGGGGTGTGCCGGGGTGGTGCTCTGAAATGCTGATGAAGAAACCGAATGCAGAACCATCTACTTAATTTGGGTGAGTTAGAAAGAAGATCGCGGAAGAACCACGAGGAGGAAGAGAGTGTCAGAGAGGGGTGCGACGTAGTCGTCGGTAACTAGAGAGGTGAAGTATCCTGTCCTGATTCCTGTCCTGAAGCCTTTGTCTCCTGATCTGTCCTGGGAGGCCCTTACCAGCCCTTTGGCCAGGGGGTTGGTCTTCACACCATACTTTGGTAATTATGAAATTCATCGTTTGATAAATGCTCTTCTGTCTCTATCCTCTTCTTTCTCAGCATAGTTATTGTGCGGATCTGAATTGATAAGTGTTATCTGAGATATTTTTGAATTAGCACTCCCGTGAATGTGGGTGTTTGTACTGAAACGCTTTGTGATGGTTCAAAACCCCTAATTTTAGATAAAGATTAAAAAACTTATTGAGTCTGTCGTTATTTTATACTTATCAAGAAATGTATAATTAGTTATGTCAATTATCGCCATCAACTAGTTCCACCTAACTGGTCCATTGACCAGAGGAAAGAACTGTTTGATCAGTAGAAGGTTTAGTTAGAGAAGTAATAACCAGATCTTGAGGTATGAGTAACATTTAAAAAAAAACTAAAGATTCCAGTGGTTTACTTAGCGCGGAGCGGAGGCGAGTTGTATGGGCCCAAGTGAGTATAAGGTAGTAGAGTATCTGTTGTTAGTGAGCCGCTGGATCACCATCAACTGAAGTCACAAGTAAGAGTTGGGAAAAGATTGCACCTGGTTTGGCAGCACCACATGCAGAGAGTAAACTGCACTAATCCCCATCCTCCCGGCCTACAAATTGAGAATAGGGAATGCATGTGTGCAAACATTATTGTCCATGAAAAGGTGCATTGGGATTGAGGCAGGAGCTGGCCGTTGCCTATGTTGACTGTATCTGTATCTTGATGTGATTAGTGTTAACACCTATGTTTATATTGCGAAAGGTGTTGCACCTCTTGATGTTTTGGCAACACTGTTGAATAACTTAGAAGTGCATGAGAGACAGAACACAGGTGACTGAAGCTTGCTCTCCTCTTACTGTCCTTCAGTATCATGAATAAGTACAGGCCCCTGGGCAATTACTTTCCAGGAATGGGAAAGAATTACATATATTCTGTAACCTATGCTGGATCATGCTTTGATGAAGAGATATTTTGTGCATAAACACAGATCCAGTGTGGCAGGGCAGCATATATAGATTTAAGTCTGTGAAGATTTTTTTGTTCTATAAAAGTAATTCTCGCCAGGTGTATTTGGACCCTCATAAAATGCAATGTAATTACAGCCTAAGAGTTGCTATTGAACCATTCAGACCTTTGCAGGTTTTGCTTACAACGTTTGCTCCAGCTAGGTAGAAGGGATGTCTATTGAAACAGGTATAATTCCATTTATATTGACTCACAGGATGCTCTAATGGCACATTAACCCACAGTCTACAACAATGAAAATAACTCATACATTTGATATTAACTGGACTACATCTTGTTGTAATTGTACTTATTCCTGTGTTAGGAAGACAGCTGTAGATGCTTAACTTGCTACAAATGTATTTATGTTAAATGTAAACTAATGTTTCTTGGCGTATATATGACAACACTCTCACAGCTACAGAAATGCTGTAGCATGATTTTTAAAATCGATGCTTGTTTTTGATGTAAAACATTTAAAGGCAGTACTAACCAAGGGCCATGTGATTACACAGTGCAGTGGATGGATTTCATTTTCGATTCATCTTTATGAAGGCTCAAACTTTATTCCATGTGTTGAAGGGGTATGTCTATTTGTAGACTAAACATCTTTGTATAAAATTAAACAAAACACATATTAAACTTGTTGCAAGCCTTTGGGTAGTGTAGAAAAAGGCATGTTATTAAATAATAAAAAATATAGTTAGGAAAATGGAAGAGTGCTACAAAATGAATGCTCTATACGAAAGGCAGCACAAGGCAGTGAGATGAGCAGGCAGTCCAAATGAACAAGAGACACCTTAGGCTGTTGCAAATCAACTGGCTTAATGAGATATAAATGGAATATGAATTGCAATAGTTCCACCTCTATTAAAGATGATAAAGTTAAGGGTGCTTGGGGGAGGGGGTTTGTTGGGGGAGTTGGGGTGATGTGGAAAAGTTTTTAGTATAAGAAGTTTGCAAAGTGACAGAATATAGGAAACTGGAGCAACAAATTAACAGTCAAGAAAATACCTATGTTGATGTAGCACAACTGCCCTGCCACAAGAAATGTGACTTTTTCAAAGTAACTAATGTGAAGCCTATCCCTCAACCTATCCCTCCCACTTTCAAAAGAAGAGTGAAAAACAATAAGGAAAGAGGGCTAATAGGCCTGACTGAACGCATACTTATGTTTGGAATAACATAGGGGCCTGAGCCTAAGGTAGGATATAATACCAGAGTCCAAGCAGAAATTTAACTAACACTTGACCTCCTGGAGACCAGAGCCCATTGTTCCCCACCCCCACATGCCCTGAGCATCACCTTCTTTCACATCATGATGAGATCCTCAAACCACTGCTCCTTATGCTGCAGTCACATTATCGTGAGTCAGGCCTGCTCTAACCATACTATTATGTTGAACCCACCATCAGGATCCTGAAATGTATCCTCTTTTCCCTACCCGCTCCACTACTGCCCTCTAGCATTTGCCTTTGATCCTTGAAACCCACAGCACTCATAGTTCTCTGTCTGACTCTCATCTCCCATAATTCCATACTGGAACTAAGTTAGTCCCGCTGAAAAAGTTACCTTCTCAAAGTCCGGTGCAAAGAGTTCCGATCACGGTGGAGGAGGCTGCGAGGAGCTGGGAGAGCACTGTGGATGGTCGTCACTGTTGTGCGAAGAGCAGGCCTGGCATTGTGGACAGTTGTCGCAGTAGTGTGAAGATCCGGTTGTTGGAGCTTCTCGTTGGCAGTCTCCACAAGCTGTTGTTGTTGTAGCACAAAGTGCAGATCTTGAACTTCCGTTCATCGCTGGCGGACACAAAAAGTCGCACTCACCAGAGCTTCCCATTTATGGCCTTCAAAGGCAGCAGAGTCTCAGCATGAACGGGCCAGTTTGTAGTCACAAAGAGCCCAAAAACTTCAGGATTTCACCTTTCTTCTCAGGAGGAGCTCAAATGATCACAGGTCTAGTGAGTCTGAACAGACCCTAGCATAAGCAGAGACCTTCTAACCTGTAATCTTTAAAAAGGAAAATCCTTAAAAAAGGACGGATTCCCATCACTCACCGAAGTGACATGCTTCATCTTCTGGGATCTCCTCCTAGTTGCAACCTGGTGTAACCAAGGGCTACAACCCCCTCGCTAAGAGAGGGGAGCTCACAGATGTTTTCAAAAGAATCTTGTGTTTCTAGGATTGCCTGAAATCCAACAGATGTGAGGATTTGTAATGAATGTGAGTGATGGGCGCAGTGCATAAGTGTGTGAAGTGAAAATAAAATTGGGTAGCAAGAGAAAAAAGTTTATTCGTTATCTCTTGATATCCAAATTAAAAACAGTGCAGATGCAGTTTTAACATAATAACTGCATAGATGTATAAACAAGGTCTACATGTTTCAGCCGAATGGATTATATGTAATCCAGGCCTTCCTCAGGACCTCAATATGATATTGCTACTGCGTGGTGAGTAAATGAAAGTGACAAAACTAATAACTCAAGGTTGGAACAAATACAACCATATGACCTGATATTTAGGTCCTCCGTAGATTACAGAATGCTGATGGCACCCGTAAAAATGAGGCCCCGCTCTGTCCGTCGGTACCCGGGCTGCTTCTGAGCCCCTCCGTATGAGGCTCAGAAGCAGCCAGTGACAGCAGTGGGGCCTAGGCCCCTAACTGATGCTGGAATTTCCGCCAGGTGAGGTGAGGTTGTTTCCTCGTGAATTACGGGTGCATCATCAGCATTCTACTCTACGGAGTAGACCTAGGTGTCAGTCCCTTGCTCACTTTTGCATAATATATTCAAGCAAGTCCTGAGAGGCCTGGATTACATATGTCCTATTTGAAACCTTGTTTATACACATCTATGCAGTTATTATGTCTGCCCTGTTTTTTTATGAGATATCAAGGGTAAAACGAATCAAACTTTTTTTCTCTTGCTACTGTTTCATTTCCTACGTTGGCGGGGGTACTGCGTCCCTTGCTCACTTTGCCACTGGATTCAAGCAATCCTGTTGGATGACGGCTGGAATGCCAGAAACCGGTCCTAGGATGCTTGTTTCCGGTCCAGGGAAGACATGGCTTGGCAGTTCGGGCTGGACTGTTCCCATGAGGCACAGGGTCAGACTGATTTGCATATGGCCATGTCTGAACTGGGGTGGTGGAGTGAGCTACAGAATGATGATGGATTAAACCCAGATCAGTTGACTGGGGTGAGTGTTTGATTGGCTCAAGCGTTCGGTCCATCATCCCCTTTTGTATCGCTTTGTTCGCCCTAAGTTGGCGGGGGTATGCCCAGACGTGGGTCCCTTGCTCACTTTGCCACTGGATTCAAGCAAGCCTGGCTGATGACGGCTGGAATGCCAGAAACCGGTCCTAGGATGCTTGTTTCCGGTCCAAGGAAGACATGGCTTAGCAGTTCGGTCTGGACTGTTCCATGAGCTAGGGTCAGACTGATTTGCATATGGCCATGTCTGAACTAGACGTGGTGGAGTGAGTTATAGAATGATGATGGATTAAGCCAGATCAGTTGACTGGGAGTGAGTGTCTATGATTGGTCTCTAAACGTTCCGTCCATCACCCCTATCACTTTGTGTTCGCTTTGGAGCTCAAGCTGGTGGCATGCCAAGGCGTGGGTCCACTGCTCACTTTGCCTGGATTCAAGCAAGCCTGGCTGATGACGGCTGGAATGCCAGAAACCGGTCCTAGGATGCTTGTTTCCAGTCAGAAGACATGGCTTAGCAGTTCGGGCTGGACTGTTCCCATGGGCACAGGGTCAGACTGATTTGCATATGGCCATGTCTGAACTGGGTGGTGGAGTGAGCTAAGAATGATGATGGATTAAACCCAGATCAGTTGACTAGGGGTGAGTGTTTGACTGGCTCAAGCGTTCCGTCCATCGTCCTTTTGTATCGCTTTGTTGCCTAAGTTGGCGAGGGTATGCCCAGACGTGGGTCCTTGCTCACTTTGCCACTGGATTCAAGCAAGCCTGGCTGATGACGGCTGGAATGCCAGAAACCGGTCCTAGGATGCTTGCTTCTCGGTCCAGGGAAGACATGGCCTAGCAGTTCGAGCTGGACTGTTCCTCATGAGTGCACAGGGTCAGACTGATTTGCATATGGCCATGTCTGAACTGGGTGGTAGGAGTGAGCTAAAGAATGATGATGGATTAAACCCAGATCAGTTGACTGGGGTGAGTGTTTGATTGGCTCAAACGCTCTGTCCATCATCCCCTTTGTATCGCTTTGTTCGCCCTAAGTTGGCGGGGGTATGCCCAGACGTGGGTCCCTTGCTCACTTTGCCACTGGATTCAAGCAAGCCTGGCTGATGACGGCTGGAATGCCAGAACCGGTCCTAGGATGCTTGTTTCCGGTCCAGGGAAGACATGGCTTGGCAGTTCGGGCTGGACTGTTCCCATGAGGCACAGGGTCAGACTGATTTGCATATGGCCATGTCTGAACTGGGGTGGTGGAGTGAGCTAAAGAATGATGATGGATTAAACCCAGATCAGTTGACTGGGGGTGAGTGTTTGATTGGCTCAAACGTTCCGTCCATCATCCCCTTTTGTATCGCTTCATCCCCTTTTGTATCGCAGCCATCCTGGCAGCATGGTCCATCCTGCCCACATCTAGTCCCCTTTTTGTCACTGTCTGGGAGAAATACACAAACCCCCAACTGCAAAGTCATTCATGTGACCCAGGACTCTGGCAGAAGGCACTAATGGTTAGGACAAGAAAATGCAAATTTTCTGAAAGTGGCATTTTCAGACTTTTGACTTAAAATCTGACTTTCCAATTAAAGAGGGTTTTAAATTACAATTCGTTTGAATCTAAACATGATATCTCTATATGTTCCCAATCCAACTTTGGGTGAGAAAGCAAAAGACACACAATTGATGGGCGGAATGCAGAACAAATCAAAACATTCACCCCCTAGTCAAGATATCTGAGTTAAATCCATCATTCTTTTGCTCACCATGCCACCCCAGTATAGACCTGGCCATATGCAAAAATGCCCAGACGTGGGTCCCGTGCTCTCCATGCCACTGGAGTCAAGCTATCCTGGCTGCTGAGGGGTGAAACCCTGAAACCGGTCCTAGGATGCTTGTTTCCAGTCCAGGGAGGACCTGGCCTGGCAGTTCGGGCTGGACTGTTCCCATTGGGCGCAGGTTCAAGACTGATTTGCATATGCCTGGGATCAAACTTGAATGGCATGGGGAGCAAAGAAATGATGGATTTAGGCCCAGATCTCTGCACTGGGGTGAATGTATGATTCTGTCCATCAATTGTTCTTTTTGCATTTATCACCCCGAGTGGGACGGGTATGCCCAGACGTGGGTCCCGCGCTCTCCATGCCACTGGAGTCAAGCTATCCTGGCTGATGAGTGGTGAAACCCTGAAACCGGTCCTAGGATGCTTGTTTACAGTCCAGGGAGGGCCTGGCAGTTCGGGCTGGACTGTTCCCATTGGGCGCAGGGTCAAGACTGATTTGCATATGGCTGGGATCAAACTGAATGGCATGGGGAGCAAAAAACAATGGATTTAGGCCCAGATCTCTGTACTGGGGCGAATGTATGACATTGTTCTGCATTCTGTCCATCAATTGTTCCTTTTCCCAATCCAACTTTAGCAATTATTAACCGTAGTAAAGTAACCTAATGTTCATCAATAGGAGAGCTAGGGCTTACAGTAGTGAAAAACGTCTTTAAGAGTTTTTGTACTACCAGGACATGTAAAACTTAAACCCATATGTCCTACTTTTTAAAGATCATGCACCCTGCCCTGTGGGCTTCTAAGGCCTACCTTAGGGGTGACCTATAAGTATTAAAAGAAAGGGTTTAGCCCTGGCAAAAGGTTTTAAACTGCACCACAGTCTGCTGTGGCAGGCCTGAGACATGTTCTAATAGGCTACTTTAGTGATTGGCATTGTGAGTACTGCAGGTCCAGTAGTAGCATTTAATTTACATGCCCTGGATACATGTAGTACCATGTACTAGGGGCTTGCAGGAAAATTAAATTTGCCAATCAGGTGTTGGTCACTTTTACCTTGTTATATGGAGAGAACCCAAGCACTTGAGCACTGGTTAGCAGTGGTAAAGTGGACAGAGCCCTAATGCCAACAAAAACGAATTCAGAAAACAGGAGGGGTGAAGGCAAAAGGTTTGGGACAATACTACGCCAAAGATGTCAGGTCTAGCACAGTACTAGCATTATGCGACGGTGAGTATCATCAATACATCATGAATGCATGGCAAGCAGGGGTGTGTCATGGATAGCCACACTATGCCAAGAACTATTACCTAGACAATAGATGCCTAAAGCATGGCAACAATTACCAACATACTTCCAGAACCACCATTGTGCTGCGAGTGCCAAATGTATGTAAGGATTTCCCACCATTGTGCAAGTCATTATGGCAAGTTTTGGCATGTTTGTGATAGCATCATTCTGTTAGGGGCAGTATTTTACCAGTGGTGAGTATCATGCCATTGATGCCCCACACTGGTAAAAAATTATAACCACTATGCAAGTGCTAGAATTTTCCCAGGGTTGGCCAATCTGAATCCTTCCATCATGGATGCCCACAACTTGTCAAGAGTTACCACTATTATGCAGCATTTAGGCAATGAGCATCATACCATGGATGCTCACAAGCTGCCAAGATTTACCACCATTGTGCCAGGGTCAACATTTTACCAGGATGGCAATTGGCACACCACTCGTACACACACTCATGTATGCACATAAACATACAGACACACACACAGACACATGCATGCACAAACAACATAAGACATCACAGATACATGCATGCACAAACAACATAAGACATCTTCACTTGTTTTACCCTTATCATGCAGTATGAGCTGCCTTCCCAACTCTTGCTGGTGGTCATGGCAGTCTCTCCTTTCCTTCGCATATCCTTCCAACTACTGTTCCCCAATTGGCACTTTGAGAAAAAGGAAGGGGTGACAGGATCACCTCAAGCTCCCTAATGTGGCAAGCATGAGTACCTGGGGGCACAGGGAAAGGAGAAGTTCCCTGAGGGAGACTGGGTAGGTGGGAATGACACAGGAGAAGGAGGCAAGAGGGGGTGCCTGGCATTGCAGGCGAGGGGATAAGCAGGTGTGCCTGGCACTGTCTTAGAAACCCTGCAGGAAATTAACCAAAGCAGAAGGGGAGGACAGAAATTTAGGTGTGTTCTCCTTTTTGATAATCAGTTTAATTAAACAGGCGATCCAACGCTAGGGAAGAACACTGGAAAGGCACAGAGCCATAAACACAAACATTAACAAAACTACTGACCACAGTGTTTCTGTCTCAATTAAATTCCATTGTGTTGCAGATCTTGGATCTTCAATTATTAGCCCACTCTGCAGCATGCCATAGTGCACTGTGGTTCTTTCATTGGGGCCTGGTATGTGCTCTGAGTCAGTGCCAGTGCCAGCCATCTCTTCACTCACCTCCCTTTATCACAGCTATTTATTCTTCAGGTTTCTGGGACCTTGCTGTGACTTGCTAAATTTGGCTAAGGGAAAACAGACACTCAGCAGCACGGTTGCCAGGTAGGTCCATATCACTGTCTCTATCAGCTGGAGGGGCAGAGGAGTCTGGGGATGGGCTGTTGTGGACACTGGGTGGAAGGGTATTCACAGTTCCTACTGGCATCAGACATGTACCTCTGTGCGCAGCTCCCCATCCAGTAGATGGAATCATAATTTGTTTTGCATTTTGTCTTATTTTTCTACATACACATAGCATTTTCAGGAACTTCGAACTAAGGCTTCACTGCAACATCTTTGAGCAAAACCTAAAATCAGAGTGGAGAGTGTCATGATATGATGAAACCTCTGTTCCCCTATATACACCAGGCAGGCACAGTGACACATTCCTCTGAACTTCTGAGATGTTTGAGTCTTTTGTAGCAGAGGAGGCCAATTGTGTATGCAGAATATGTCCATCACTTGAAGTGAGTCTTCGCATCTGTGATGCTTCCACTACATAAAATGCACAAGTGAAGTCAAGACAAACTACATATCCCACAGCACCACTGGACTCTCAGGAGACCTGCTATAGTAGCAGCCATCTTGGGGAGGTTGGCGGTTATAGTAGCAGCCATCTTGGATTCATTGAGTATAAGTTCCTTGCATTTCAAAGCAGTTCTTGCTAGGTAAGCAAGATGTTTAGTTGCTGCAGTTGCCCCCCTCCCCACTTGTTACCATAGATTGGAATTTTAGCACGATTGCCTAGAGTTAACAATGACTTATAGGATATAGAGAAGTATTATGGGACAATATATGCAAACATGGATTTAGACTTTGGTGTTGCACACTATTATTTGAATCATCCTTTCAAGGATTGTGAACGCTAAACTTGTCCTTATTCTTTCACAAAATGAATGAGAAGATTCATCAGGCAATATAGAGTTTACTTATATGTCTTTTGAGTTGCATATGGTAGTAAGTTTATGAACTTATTAAATTGAGACTCATTTGGATTACACACTTTATTTACAAAAACACTGAAGCACTAGTATTTTACAGAATTTCGAACAACTATAGAAAGTTGAAATCAGACATTGTCATTGAGTATATCATATACAATGTTAGGAATAGTGAAGTTGAATCATAATGATGAAATACTTAAGAGCCATTTCTTTTTAGGTACCAAAGCTTATGCAGTGCAAATTGAGCCCAGCTGTAAGAACAGTCAAGGTGAAAATTCCCCAATGTCTCTGTTTCTCTCGCTTGTCCTATTCCCCTTTCTCCTGTGTCTACTATTGCCCATCATAAAATCCTTTGTAAAAAATATCTCTGCATTATAATATGCACCCCTATATTGAAACTTTATAGTTAGGAATTAAAAAAACATAGAAATTCACTGAAAAAAACCAAAGGCTACAGGGACGATATAGTTAGGAAATAGAATTAAAAAACCTTAGGAATTCACTATAAAAACCAAAAGTTACAGGGCCATTATAGTTAGGCTCAGATTTTACACAGGCAAAACCATAGAAAATCAGCAGTTATAGTTACCTGACCTAACTATAACTTACTCCCCGCAATGCATTGCTTATGACCTCACATATTACATCACTTGTGACATGGTCAGCGACATCATTGATTACATCACTGGTGACATCATCCAGCAAAGTAAACTTTAATATACTACATAAAATACCATGTAATTTATTTAAAAGTAAGAAGAAGACACAGGTGAGAGATGTACAACACAGTGCTCACTGTAGCCTTATCAACTACTACACACACTTATCACATATGAGACATCTCTCAGCTGATAGTCCTCCCTTTTCTAAACCACTACTCTAAGCACGAATGACCAAAGTAAAACATCTATCTGTACAGGCCAGTCTATTGCAAACCACAACAACACCATTTGTGGACCTGGAAAGAGGTTTAAGTGAAAATCTCACATTTACACAAACCACTACAACATACAACCAGTAGGGAGGTGTTAGTGGACAGGCCACTGTGTGACAAACCACTAGTAAAATGATTCTTCATCCTGGAGAAAGGCATGAGCAGAGAGGTCAGTCTGTTGTAAATGTCTACTACACTGAGCCATCACATTAGAGAAAGGTCTTAGTGAACAGATTAATACATTGCAATCTACTACTACAGTCTTTCATCACAAAGGACAGAGGTCTAAGGAAACTGGTCAGGATGGTCATAAAACAGACGAATATTCACCCATCCCTGTGGAGTGAAGTCTCAATGAACATCTTAGACAGTCGCAAAGCACTACTATAAACATACATCAGCAGGGGACATGTGTCAGCGTAGAAGCTAGTTCTGTCATAAATAGTACACCCACTTTAAAAATGGGATTATAGTTCAGAAGATATATGTTAGAAATACTAACACTCAGTAGTAATACAGAAAGAATAGTAATTTAACTAATGCAGTAGCTCAGTATATATCTTACAGTGTCAGAAATTTTACGAAACACACACTTACTGGATGATGTCATCAGTGATGTCATTTAAGATGTCATCAGTGATAACATCAGTTATGTCACTGACCATGTCATGAGTGATGTAATACGTGAGGTGATAAGCAGTGCATTGCGGGGGCATAAGTTATAGTTAGCTTAGGTAACTATAATTGCTGAATTTCTGGTTTTGTGTGTGTAAAATCTGCTCCTAACTATACCGTCCCTGTAAACTTTGTTTTTTTTAGTGAATATATATAAATAATTTTATTTAGTTAACATTTTAACATTAGTTCCTATGGGATGTTATTTTAAGTACGTGCCTCCATTATGTTTTGTGGGAGTGTGTTGCTGTACCTGTGAGTGCTTATGTGTGGTGCTTGACTTACTCCAAGGCTGGGCTGGAGTACATTCACCACTGGTTTACCAACTTTAAGGATTTTAGTTACTTTCGAAGTTTCGTTTGTAAATACAAATTGGCTTACTCTTTTGTGGGTGGGTGTTTGTTGTAGAATGTATCTCCCTTAACACTCCTTAAACGTCCCTAAACTCCTCCCATATTGTAGTAAGTTTCCCAATTATCCAGTCACTCCCCTTACTCCCTTGTACCGCCCACATCTACTTCTAAATTATAGGCGTAAATGTGTGGAGATCTCCACCACTGTTTCGAGATCTCCATATAGTTAAAAGATTGGATAGGTGGAGGTCTCTGCCCGTAGGTTATTAAATAGAATTTTGAAGTACAGGAGTAGTACAATTGCAGTACTATTTTACTACTACAAATGCCGTTTTTATAGGCTGAAATGTGTCATTGTAATTTACTTCCATATGTTCAGGTATTGTGTTGTACTGTTCAGTTGACATCTTCTCGTCATGTTCAATAAAATATTTTTCCTGTGAATTGCTTGTTGGAGCTAAGTCTGCACAGTATCAAATAAGTTTTCATTGTAGTTAAGTTTTGTTTCAGTGATCAATTAGAAACTGACAATTATAAATAAAATCATGATATAATTAAAAACTACATAAAAACGTAAAATTCTCAAGATAAAATAAATTGGACATTAAGAAGGACTAGCAAGGAGTGTCACAGTTTCTTCTCGCATTGCCTTTGTTTTTCCCAGCCTGATACATTTTTTTCAGCAGTGTGAAAAGATAGTTGAGCCTGGCCTTAGTAGTTTTACACTTTTCTCTTACCCTAACATCAGCCATAAAGATGAGGCTGTTCAAACTTGAAAGGTGGGACAAAGTGCCAGCTCTCTGATGCTATCAGATGGGCAAAGGGAATGTGATGTCACTCCCACTAGCCATAAAGGTTTGGTAAATGCTCAACGAGAAAATACATTATATGATTACGTACCTAGTGCATCAAACACCAAAAAACTATTTGGCAGCAAGAAATTCCAGGATGTGTGCTCATAAATACAAAAATAGTATCAGACTGAAAAGTTCAATGCATATTCCAATTTTGTAACAAACAGGATATCCTTTTAAAAAAGGAATTCATAATTTACAATTAGTGCACCTTGTTCTTTAAGTGGAAAACATGTTGTGTACATGTTGTGCTTTTCTATCAGTTTATATTTTTTTCTTCAGTATAATACTTCTTCTTTTCAGTTCCTCTAGGGCGTTTTGGGCATACTTGTTCCTCATTGTTTCTTGTTTCTGTTTCCCTTATTGTGAATAATTAATCTGTGTTCCTTTTCACAAGAAAGCTGTTTTAAGATCTGGTTAGAGGCAGGTTTAGCTGTGATACTAGCCCACATGTAATCAAATAAATTCATAAAAATATATTTATACTTATGTTCAGTTGTGCATATATTCATAAATAGTGGCGCTTTGGGTCAGCACTTTTTACCCATTGGCCTGTCCAATTGTCACTCATGGTTTGCTTCTGCCCACTATTGTATACATTACGTGGCTGTGAGTCACCCACTTTAGCCAATGTCTCTATTGTACTGTGAGTGATTACATTTTGCCTGCTGTCATATGTACATCGATCTGAAAAAAAAGTGCATCTCAGTGTGAGCACTTATTAGACAATACTTTACTATGCCAATGCTTTTTTCTTTCCACTTTTTATACCTTTTATATTTTTTTAGTCATTGCTATGTGTTCATACTTGTCTTCAGGTTGCAGCAAGTCATAGCCAAAGTACATTTTCTTTGCACCAATACAAATCATATCTTCCTGTGAGGTGTTTTAAAACTAAAAAGTGTTCCTGTGCCAGTTCTCGGCCCACGTGCCAGCTAGAAAGCAGTTGTTCTGTTCTGGTAAAACTATATGCAATGGTTAATAATTTCTTGAGTTTTAAATTTGTATTGCAAGCATATGGCAGCCCCATTTATGCGGCAGCATCATTTCTCCCTTTTCTTCATAAAAAATTTAGCCATTACACCAGATTGATGTGGCCAGACCAGTTGGCTTTGCCAGTGGTTATTTTTTTATGTCAATGAATTGCCTTTCGTGCCACACTTTGCGCCAGCAGAGTGGATGTCTTATGTGTAGTAATGCATTGGTTTGTAGTGTCCTTAAAAAGGTGAGTAGATTCAATATCTTAGCTTGATCATTAAAAGAAATATTCATAAATGCACATCATCACATCAATTGTATAAAAAACAATAAATAGCAAGTCCAAATTAAGTTAATTATTTATAAAATAAGTTCATAATAGATATCTAGCAATCTAGAACCATAAAGACTGTTTTCGTCAAAGAGCAAATATAAAAAATATGTCAACAGACGGAGCTGTGTGGTGGGGAGCGACCCTGACCTTGACTGGTAGGTCGCTCCCCCACCACACAGCTCCGTCTGTGTGCCCTGCTGCTGCCCCTGATTGTGCTCTGTTTTTCCTTTCTGTGCCCCCTTGCTGCCCCTGATTGTGCTCGTTTTTCCTTTCTGTGCCCCCTTGCTGCCCCTGATTGTGCTCGTTTTTCCTTTCTGTGCCCCCCTTGCTGCCCCTGATTGTGCTCGTTTTCCTTTCTGTGCCCCCTTGCTGCCCCTGATTGTGCTCGTTTTTTTCTCCTTTCTGTGCCCCCTTGCTGCCCCTGATTGTGCTCGTTTTTCCTTTCTGTGCCCCCCTTGCTGCCCCTGATTGTGCTCGTTTTTCCTTTCTGTGCCCCCCTTGCTGCCCCTGATTGTGCTCGTTTTTCCTTTCTGTGCCCCCTTGCTGCCCGATTGTGCTCGTTTTTTCTCCTTTCTGTGCCCCCTTGCTGCCCCTGATTGTGCTCGTTTTTCTCTTTTCTGTGCCCCCTGATGCCCTGATTGTGCTCGCTTTCCCTTCTGTGCCTGTTTCCCGCCGCTGCGCTCTGCGGCCCCGCCCCTCACTGCCCATTCGCTGCCCCATTCCCTGCTCCTCCCTCCCACCTCCCCATTTATGGCGGCCGCTGCGTGGTGAAGAGAGCGACCCCTGACCTTGACTGGTAGGTCGCTCCCCACCACACAGCTCCGTCTGTGTGCCCTGCTGCTGCCCCTGATTGTGCTCTGTTTTTCCTTTCTGTGCCCCCACTTGCTGCCCCTGATTGTGCTCGTTTTTTCTCCTTTCTGTGCCCCCTTGCTGCCCCTGATTGTGCTCGTTTTTTCTCCTTTCTGTGCCCCCTTGCTGCCCCTGATTGTGCTCGCTTTTTCCTTTCTGTGCCCCCCTTGCTGCCCCTGATTGTGCTCGTTTTTCCTTTCTGTGCCCCCCTTGCTGCCCCTGATTGTGCTCGTTTTTCCTTTCTGTGCCCCCTTGCTGCCCCTGATTGTGCTCGTTTTTTCTCCTTTCTGTGCCCCCTTGCTGCCCCTGATTGTGCTCGTTTTTTCTCCTTTCTGTGCCCCCTTGATGCCATGATTGTGCTCGTTTTCCCTTCTGTGCCTGTTTCCCGCCGCTGCGCCTGCGGCCCCGCCCCTCACTGCCCATTCACTGCCCCATTCCCTGCTCCTCCCTCCCACCTCCCCATTTATGGCGGCCGCTGCGCGACCGCGCCGCTGGTGCGCCGAAGGCGCGCCTAAGGCAAGCCCGTCTGCGCCCGTCCGCGCCGTGACCGCGCCCAGCGCCAGACCCCCTGGTCCGGGCATCCCCGCGCCCGCCACATCAACAGACGCCGATACGACGCCAGCACCCTCCACGCACTGAACCCCGGAAAAGATCACGCCTGCTACCAGGCCACCCCGAAGCGCACCCAAGGGCCCTTCACCTGCCGGAACTGCAGCTTCGCCAGCACCCGCCCCGCCAAACCACCGCCCAGGAAAGAACCCAACTACCTCAGATGCATCCTCCTCAACACCCGCTCCGCCCGCAAAACGCCATCGAACTCTGGGACCTTCTCGACTCAACCTCCCCAGACGTCGCATTCCTGACGGAGACCTGGCTGAATCCCGCTTCAGCACCCGACATCGCCATTGCCATCCCGGACGGATACAAGATCACCCGCAGGGGACCGCACCAACGGAGTCGGAGGAGGCATCGCCATCGTCCACAGGAACACCCTCAGAGTCTCAACCAACACCGACGACACCCTCAGCACCGCCGAACACATGCACTTCCAGATCCACACTGATCCCAACACCACCCTCAGAGGAACCCTCATCTACAGACCCCCGGACCCCGACCACAGTTCAGCGATTCCATCGCTAACTTCGTCAGCACACACGCCATCGCCTCCACGGACTACATCCTCCTCGGGGACCTGAACTTCCACCTCGAGAACAACAAGGACACCAACTCCACCACCCTGATCGACAACCTCGCCACCCTCGGACTCAGACAGCTCGTGACTACACCCACCCACGCCGCCGGCCACACGCTAGACTCCATCTTTTCCGCAAGCCCACACGTCTCCTTCAACCACACCTCCGAACCCCACTGGACTGACCACCACTGCATCCACTTCACCTACAGGAAGCCCACCACGCACCACCGCACCGAACAAATGCCTCGTCGCTGCTGGAGCAGAGTCACGGAAGACCAGCTAACCACAACCCTCGCCTGAGCCCACCCGCCGAACCCTCCGACCCCGACACCGCCGCCCGCAACCTCAGACAGTGGATCGACGACTGCGCCAACACCCTCGCCCCGCTCAAGAATCCGCCCAACAGCCACACCAGCAAGAAAGCCACCTGGTTCACCGAAGACCTCCAGGCCTCCAAACGAACATGCCGAAAACTGGAGAAGATCTGGCTCCACGAACGGACAGCGGACAGCTACGCCGCCCACAAGAGCGCCACCCGCAGTCACCATCACCTCATCAGATCCGCCAAAAGGGCCTCACTCAAAGACCGCCTAGACAACAACGCACACAACAGCAAAGAGCTCTTCAACATCGTGAAGGAACTCTCCAACCCCAGCTCCAACACCAACGACATCCAGCCGTCGCGAGACCTAGTGCGACTCACTGGCCACCTTCTTCCACCGCAAAATCGCCGACATCCACGACAGCTTCAACACCACGACCGCCCAGGCAACCACCGAGACCACTGCCCCCACAACCACCAACCGCCTGCTCTCCTGGACCAACATCAACGACGAGGACACCAGCGAGATCATGAACACCATCCACTCCGGTTCACCGCTAGACCCGTGCCCTCACCACATCTTCAACAAAGCCAGTACAGCCATCGCGCCCCATCTCCGGAAAATAATCAACATCTCCTTCGAGACAGCAACCTTCCCGGAAAGCTGGAAGCACGCCGAGATCACCGCCTTACTCAAGAAACCCAAGGCAGACCCCAAGGACCTCAAGAACTTCCGACCCATCTCTCTGCTCCCGTTCCCCGCGAAGGTCACCGAGAAAATCGTCAACAAACAACTGACCCGCTACCTCGAGGAGAACAACATCCTGGACCCTTCCCAGTCCGGCTTCCGCAGCAACCACAGCACCGAAACCGCCCTCATCGCCGCCACCGATGACATCAGGACCCTGCTAGACAACGGAGAAAGAGCAGCCCTCATCCTCCTGGACCTATCAGCCGCCTCGACACGGTCTGCCACCACACACTACGAACACGCCTTCACGACGCCGGGATCCAAGAGAAGGCCCTGGACTGGACCACATCCTTCCTTTCCGGCAGAACACAAAGCGTCCGCCTCGCCCCTTCCGATCCAAGGCCACCAAGATCATCTGCGGCGTACCCCAAGGCTCCTCCCTCAGCCCAACGCTGTTCAACATCTACATGGCACCCCTCGCCCTCGTCGCCCGACAGCACAACCTCAACATCATCTCCTACGCCGATGACACCCAGCTGATCCTCTCCCTCACCAAAGACCCTCACACCGCCAAAGCCCACCTCCACGAAGGAATGAAGGCCGTCGCCGAATGGATGAGGACCAGCCGCCTGAAGCTGAACTCGGACAAGACGGAGGTCCTCATCCTTGGTTCCAACCCTTCAGCCTGGGACGACTCCTGGTGGCCAACATCACTGGGAACAGCCCCGCCACCCACCGACCACGTACGCAACCTAGGGGTCATCCTCGACCCCACCCTCTCCATGACTAAGCAGGTCAACGCCGTTTCCTCATCCTGCTTCAACATCCTCCGAATGCTCCGCAGGATCTTCAAGTGGATCCCCACCGAAACAAGAAAAACAGTCACCCAGGCCCTCGTCACCAGCAGGCTGGACTACGGAAACGCCCTCTACGCAGGATCGACGGCTAAGCTCCTGAGACGGCTGCAACGCATCCAGAACGCCTCTGCACGTCTTATCCTCGACATCCCCCGACGCAGCCACATCACACCCCACCTGAGAGACCTGCACTGGCTCCCTGTCAACAAGAGGATAACCTTCAAGCTCCTCACCCACGCACACAAAGCACTCCACAACTCCGGACCAGCCTACCTCAACAGACGACTCAGCTTCTACACCCCCACCCGCCAGCTCCGCTCGACCAGCCTCGCCCTCGCCACAGTCCCCCGCATCCGGAAAACGACCGCCGGCGGCAGATCCTTCTCCCACCTCGCCGCCAAGACCTGGAACACTCTCCCCACCAACCTCCGACAGACCCAAGACCTACTGGCCTTCAGAAGACTCCTCAAGACCTGGCTCTTCGATCAGTAGCAGCACCACCCCCCTCTTCCCCCAGCGCCTTGAGACCCTCGCGGGTATGTAGTGCGCTTTATAAGTGACATGATTGATTGATTGATATACACATATCTCAGGTGTGGGGAGCATCTGTAAATATAATAACACCGGGGTGCATCTAGTCACTAACGTACTCCTTGTGAGTTTTCAGCTCTTTCTGAAATTGGAGCAGCATTGGGGCGGTCTTAATAGATACAGGAAGTTGTTCCACATCCGGTATGCATAGATGGAAAATGCTTTTCTTGTTTTTTTATTTTTTACACTTCTTAGTCTGTTGTCTGATGGTGTCCTGGCTGCTGGGTGTGCCAAGAACCACCAGAGATGGTGAAGTTGTCTGCAAAAGAAGCAGGCTGCTAGTTATGATGTTTTTGTAAATGATGCCGCTGGTTTTAAAGATGGTACGGCCTGGCAAGGGGAGCCAATGGAGTTCCATCAGGGTGGGGTAATGTGATCAGATCAGCATATAATCATGTGATCATATTTCTCTCCTTAATTGCTTCAGGTTCTAGTCTCTTAATTCCATAGTCGTGCCGGGACACTCTTCGGAGTAGCCGTGCGCGTTATAAATATAAATAACATAACATAACATAGGCCTAATTTAGAAGGGGGCAGTTAAAATGATTCCTACCAAAAACAGTAAAATCTCCAGATGTGGCTCTGGCAACTAAATCACTCTGTTTACACTTCCTTTGATGCTTATTGCCCTGCCAGCTCCATCTCAGATCTGTCAAGCAGTAATAGTAATGCCCCCAAAATTGATGGTGGAGCAATCACTCAGGTGTGGATGCCTGTGTCAGGGACTGTCCGGGACTATGTCGGGAACACAGTCAGGGACTTAAGCAAGGACTGGGGACTGGGTAAAAAACGTACAGTGCACAGAAAGAGTAGTACAGCGCTGCCCAGGATCACACAAGGAGTCAGAGGAGAAAAAGGGATCCAAAGGGGAAGCCTGTACAAGATGGCTAAGACTCAGAAAGGAAGGGCACTCACAAGGCAATTTAGCATTCAGACTAACTAGACCTAGGACGGACATGCAAGACATATATATATAATACAACATTAACAATAAAGGGAATGTGGGGTAAAGCACTCAGGAGCTCCACACGGTAAGACTGAAGCTCAGTAAGTTCCTCACCCACAATTGCTGTTACAGATACTGACTGAAAATACCCACATATAGGATATGTATGCAAAGGCAGGGTCTGTGGAGCTTATATCTATGGTGATGTTATAACTGTAACTCAAAGACAATACTCCCAGTGAACAAGAAACACCACCTAGGTAGTCAGCTGTGCCCATGGATCCTGGCGATCAAACAGGAACACGCAAGGCAGTAACAGCAAAGGGGTAGAACTAAACACAAGCACAATAGACAAGGAGCTAGCAAGGAGGAGTGCTTAACAGGAAAGGATGGAAATCACAGGGCACACTTGGCAGAAAGCAGGTAACAAACATACAAGGTAACAGAAGCAAGACTGAAGAATAGAACGACAGCAAACTAGAACTGGAACCAAGGAAATGGGAAGAAAGGTAGGGACTGGAAAATGATATACAGAAGGGGAGGCTACAAGGGTATACTAGAATAGTGCAGGTTCAGGAATCAAGAAAACAAAGTAGCATAGAAGGCAGTGCTGGGGCAGGAACAAGAATTGAGCTAAGGCTCAGGAGTCAAGGTAGCACTGCGGGCCGTGCTGGTTCAGGAACAGGGAATTACTAAAGCTTCAGGAGTCAAGGTAGCACTGCAGGCAGTGCTAGTTCAGGAACAGGGAATTACTAAAGCTTCAGGAGTCAAGGTAGCACTGCAGGCGGTGCTAGTTCAGGAACAGGGAAATTACTAAAGCTTCAGGAGTCAAGGTAGCACTGCAGGCAGTACTAATTCAGGCACAAGGAATAGTTATAGCTCAGGAATCAAGGAATATCAAAAGCTCAGGAAACAAGGATCGGTCTCACCGGAAAACAGCTACAATGACCAACACTGGGCTGAAGGGAGCTGGGGCTTAAAAGAGCTCACAGTACTCATGCGCATCAGGTGTGAGCAGGCTAGCAGCAGCCAGCCACAGGTGAGCTGAATTCCTCCACCCATCCTTGGCCTGCAGGGGTGGAGACAAAGCAGTGAGGAGGGGATTATAGGTAATGGAGTTTCCAGCATGAGCAGATTGGGAATGGATCTCAATTCGTAAATGATGTCCAAATGCCTGGAAGTCAGGATATGCATACAGGGAGTGTCTGGAAGCATATTAGAATACTGGAAAGCCCCACAATTCGGCCCCCTGGTGGTGGGAACGAGAGCACAGGGAGTGAATCGTGACAGCCTGGTCCGCCTGCATGTCTAGTTGAGCCAATAATTAAAAAGGCCACTGTGGAAAGTGTGGCGGGTTTACCCCCAGACTTATTGCTTTTTGGCCTCCTGTTTTTGACCCTGTTTTTGTTGGTTTTAGGACTCTGGGCACTTCACCACTGCTATTCGGTGCTAAAGTGCATATGCTGTCCTGGTAAATTATGTAAATCGATTGGTGTATCCATGATTGGCTTATTTAATTTACCTTTAAGTCCCTAGTACAGTGCACTGTGTGCCCAGGGCCTGTAAATCAAATGCTGCTAATGGGCCTGCAGCACTTGTTGTGCCACCCACACAAGCAGGGTTCTCAGACCTGCCACTGCAGTGTCTGCGCGCAGTTGTGACTGCCATGTCGACTTGGCAAGTGCACCCACTTGCCAGGCCCTAACCTTCCCTTTTCTTACATGTAAGGCACCCCTAAGGTAGGCCCAAGGTACCCCCGTGGGCAGGGTGCAGTGTATGTGAAAGGTAGGACATGTACTGGTGTGTGTGACATGTCCTAATAGTGAAATACAGTGTGTTTCGTTTTTCACTATGGAAAAGCTATCTGTCCCATAGGATAGAATGGGAGGTACTTTGTAACATCTTACAAGTATACCCTCCAATTGCGACGAGATAGAGAAATGGAGTTTAGTATGCCTGAACTCAGAATGTTAAAATGCATCTTTTAGTAAAGATGATTTTCATATTGTGTGTTTGAAAATACCACTTTTAGAAAGTGTGTATTTTCTTGCTTAGCCATCCTGTGTGCCTCTGCTGGGTTGTGGATTGACTGTCTGGCTTTGGAGTGACAGGGGCTGGGGATGTGCATAAACTGTAGTCAGCCACTGGGTGGTCGAGGTGTGTCCTGCCTTTCCTGGATGAGTCAGGGCTGGGCTGAATAGACCCGTGCTGCATTCAGAGTAGTGGGAGGAGTCTCACTAGCACCTGAATAGGCCTGGTCTGCATTAAGAGTGGTGGAAGATTTCCCTTGCACTTGAGTAGGCTCTGTCTCCCTTGCACAATGCTGTCTCCACCCCTTCCAGGAAGCTGGGCCAGAGAGGACAGACTGAGCTGAGAGACTTTTGCCTCATGAGAACAAAGAAAAATGTGATATAAATATAGGGGGCCCAGAACCCAGAATTTTAGATTACTGCTGAACTAAGGAACCTGCCAGGAAGAAGAAGCTGGAAAAGCTGTCAGGAGGAACTGCCACTTTGCTGCGTGCTCTGCTGTGTTGGCCTACTACTTGCTGCTTCTGACTTGGGCAGGGAAAGGACTGGATTCTACTTTCATCATCCTGCTGTTAAAGTTTTCTGTAAGGGCTTGAAGTAGAGCTTGCCTCCTGTTGGAAGTCTCAGGGAGATAAAAGACTTCAGAGAACTCTTTTGGACCAAGAAGACTGCCAAGAAGAAGAGCTGGAGAAGCTGTGATGAGGAACTACCACTTTGCTGTGTGCTTTGCTGTGTTGGCCTGCAGTGGCTGCTTCTGTCTTGGGCAACTTCATTGTGTGAGTTTCTCCAAGGACTTCAACGTCATCTGCTCTCAGCACTGGGAACTGTGTGTTTTGTGCTGCAACAGAAGAAAAAGCAACCTGACGCCGTCAACAACGCCGCTGCCGGCTCTGTGTCCTGAAGGCACTGCAGAGGGCACTGCCACACTTCACCCCAAAACCCTGGTCTCACCGATGATGCCATTTGACGCCACCACTGAGCCGCTGCTTGCACCGCGACCTGTGGGCACCGCACTTCGCACCGCCTTGCTTCACAACGCCGCCCTGGTATCCCCGACGACAACGCTCCATGCCGACATCGACGCCGCTGCTTGCACTGTGGTTCGAGGGCACCGCTTGTAAGTTACATGATGCACCGTTGTCATCCCGCCCCGCAGCCTTGGCCTACCGACGCTGGCGCCATCGACTCCAGTTCGTCAGCCGATGACAGCGCTTCAGCAACGACGACGACACTGCTTGCACTGTGCACCAGCACAGCAACGAGCACCGCATCACTTCGCACCGCAGCCCTGGTCTCACTGACGCAGCTGGACCACCGTCACCAAGCGGCTGCCTGCAGCACAACCTGAGGCACCACACGCCACACTGCTGCACTTCGCAGCGCAGCCCCGACGCCTGCCTACACCGGCGCTCCCGACTTCAACTGCGAGGAGTTCGATCTGCAACGCGTGTGACTTCAAGGGCCCGATGACTCCGGAACCGACCTCCGGAACCGACGCCTGCCGACGCCGGCTCTTTGGAGCTCAACGAGAGGTCGCCGATGTCCTGCATTTCTAATGGTACTGTTTTGCAGGTCTTCCCGACACCGTAGCTGGCCTGCGATGCCGCGGTCAGCCAGAACTATTTGGATTTGTTGTTGACGATGCCGTAATAGCCCTGGACGGAGCTATTGACTTCAAGGAACTGTATTTTAAGTCTATTTTTTATTATTGAGATTCCTGAGAACTGTATGGTGGATTTGTATCGTTTTTGGTCTTGTTTGCCCAAATAAAATATTGGTTATTTTTCTAAAACTGGTGTGGTGTCCTTTTGCAGTGTTTTCACTGTAATACTGTTGGTTATGTGCAAATGTTTTACACACTGCCTCTGAGATAAGCCTGACTGCTCGTGCCAAGCTACCAAGTGGCTGAGCAGGGGTTATTTCAGTAGTGTATCCCCCTTATCCTGACCAGGAAGAAGAGTCCCTACTTGGACAGGGTAACAACATGCCAACTAGAGACCTCCATTTCTAACACAGACATTCACAAAAATGAAAGAATAGTCTCCCCAACATACTGTTTCCCACTGTGATTTCTTTTGTCTTTTTAAGTCTTTGTTTTGACAGTGCACAAATCAAAGAGATTTATTACTGACCACATACATAGATTGGACTTTGAGTCCACCAGTGGCGTTTGTTGACCAGTCTCTTTCAGTCATTGGCATGAGATTTTGTCAATCACATCTTAGCTCAGCTTAGTGGAGGGTGTGGAGTGTTCATCTTTCACCTAAAGCTAATGGCTGTTTGGATTTGTCTTTCCACCTCCACTGAAGTTCTTGCATTGATGTGCTTGAGGGACTACTTTTCAAGTATAGCCCTCTCTTTCTGGTCTTGCTGACTCCCTTCTATTTTACACTACATGCGTTTGACAATAAATCCAGATGTACTGACATTGCTAATACTTGTTTAACTTATATTTAATAATATTTTAAAACAAAAGAGTGTTGCAGTACAAGGTCACAGTTCTTATATATTACGCTAAAAGCTATACTACTAATTTCATCCGCAATGTCAGTTTAATATATGATTTGTACAATAAAGAACCCTTATCCATCCTATATTCTCATCAAAGGCTCTATTTAAGAGGAATTATATCATAACAGTTAAGAAAACCTTCCAAACTCCATTGAAGAATCCCAGTCTTCTAATGGCTTTGTAAGGAATTCTCACTAGTTTATCCTGTTTCAAAGGTTCCCTTTCCCAATCATCTAGACTTTGGTAGTTATTAGATTTCCATTTGCCTCAAGTCACTATTTTTTTTTTCCACAGCCTTCTGAATCCATGTCTTTGTGAAGGGGCTCGGCTTGGTCCCTCTGCATGCATCATTGAAGATGAATAACCAATCATTAGGAAATATATTCTCATGGACCATCAGGATAATACATTCCACATCTGCTTGCTAAAATCCTGCCCTTCTAGGACACACTACCAGCATCTGTTTACAATTTCCACTGCCATTCTTGCACATCCAGGAGACATGTGACTCAAGAATTTCATTTTTCTTGCTGAGTTAACCATTTTGACATGATCAGTCTGTGCAACAATTCTCAAATGCCTACATGAGGGCTCACATTAGGTCTGCATACAAGAAATAGACTAAATACATTTTTGTTTTCATTTAAATATTCTTGCAGGGATTAGCATGTGTTAATATTGTGTATCGCTACATAATTCAGTCAAAAACTCTACTAACGCCAGTCTTAAAAATAATTCTCTAGCTCGTATGTCTGCAAAGCATTCTTCTTTTGAAGAGCTGCAAATGTTGTGACGTCACCACCCAAATGTAACTGACCTATGTTAGGCAAGCATTATCAATCTAAGGAGCATATTTGAAAGAACTTAACGCCGCCGTAGCGTCAATTTTTTGACGTTACGGCGGCTTTTTTTTATCGCCTTATTTACAAGTTGCCGTTAACTGCAGTTAGCGGCACTTTTCCAGCGTAAACGTTAATTTTCAAGATCGCCACTTCTGTTAGCGGAACTTAACGAATATGATATGCAAGATAGGCGTTCCCGTGAAAAAACTGCTGCTAACCCCACTTTGCGATATTTACAATGAAATTTCTGTACGACGATAACTCCCCAAAACTGCTGTTAAGTCCAGTTAGCAGAAGGTTTTTAAGACCAGAAAATAGCTGGAGGTGATAGCCCACTACAGGCTAAAAAAGGATCTCTATCCTACGCCTACTCACTCAGATAGCGCAAAGACTGCAGGCACCATCCCAGCGCTGCACGAACATCCCTCCACAGACAAAGCTACTTGCAGTGCTGCACATGTTGGCTTCTGGTACCTTCCAACCAACCGCTGCCAGAGTGGCCGGAGTCTCACAGGCATCCTTCTCCATGTTCCTCCTGACTGTCTTGGATGCCATCATCAGCCTGACGCTGCAGCACCTATGGTTCCCCAACACTGCGCAAGAACAACTTGCCAACAAGCAAGGCTTCTATGCCATTGCTGGTTTCCTGCATGTGTTTGGGGCAATCGACTACACCCATGTGCAACTTGTGCCTCCTGCGGACACTGCACATTTAAATTGGAACAGGAAGCACACACACTCATTGAACGTGCAGGCAATTGAGGACCACCTGGGCCTGTTCATCAATGTCGTGGCCAAGTTTCCAGGGAGTGTACATGACTCTTACATCTTCCGCCAATCAATCATCAACCAGCGGTTCGAGAACGGCACATATGGAAATGGACTGCTCGTTGGTAAGTACAAACTGAACACACCACACACCTCAAGTCACCAATCATGTAGCTCAACCATGGGAGAATGCACATGTAGCAAATTGAATCTGACATACATTGTAACTGGGCCAACTACTACACACAAACGCCTAATGCCAAAGAACCACACATGTAAGTTGGCCCAACAAGGGAGTAGGCCAGAAATACTCTCACAAACCACTACGTCACTCTCGGAATATAGATCTTGCAGAACTCATCAGACAAAAATTGAAAGGAATCAATGCAGCACGTGCCACAATTCATATGCTTGCGCTCTGCTGCTTTCATTCTTAAACAAAGACATGTGCCATATGTACAGCAAGATGACAGATCACCTTGCTATCCCCTGCCCTGGTGCACAATTAGCTGACATGCACAAACACAGGCCGCCATGCACCATGCTGCAACGGTGCCTGCGTCATGGCGAGGAAAGTATTTCGGAAAGAAGGGACACCCAACTGCACACAAACAATCACAAAAGTTGATTTAGCATTAGTCTGGGTTGTGTCAGAATGTAGCATGGATAGAAAGAGCATACAAACAAGTGAAATGTAAATCTCACTACATGTTGCACACCCCTAACCCTCCCCTGGTGATGTGTATCAATCTGATGTATTCCCTGCTGGAAAATTAATACCCAATGCGCAAATGTAGCCAAATAAATGTGTGTTGAGTGGAAACACACATGGCATATATCCATGGGCATGACCGCAAAACACATACAAGCAGATTCAAAGTTTACATATGCCCAAGGACATCAATAGACATGTCTGTTGTCTTTATATGTCCCAGTAAGTCAAGTGCATTAGGTAGCAGTGCTAGTGTGACTCAAGCGGTGACCCACCTGGGGGGCAAGGAGGATGTAAATAACCCAAAATTAGTATAACATTTAGCATCCAAGTATTTCCGGTGTCAGCTACCCTCAGCACAATAACTCACAATGATGTATCTTGCTGATGCACAAACATAGTAATGTGCCAAAAGTCAAGGGGGCTGATTCACAAGGCCCATGTGCCACCGGTGCCTCATCTACAATCTGTGCATAAGTGACGTACCGGTGGCGCAATGGGCCTGTAAATAACCCCAAAGGTGTATTGAGGTACCCAGACATCCTGACAGTCACAACATGGAGGTAATACACAGCACCTGGCCAATGACATCATGGTGATGTGTAGTCTGTAAAGAACAGGCAAATATATTTCAGTGATGCAGGTCAATTGTATGTACCACAACATGACGAATTAGATAGAACAAAGCTGCACAATGGGCACAAAATAAAAATACCCACTCTGCAAACACAGGAGGCACAAATACTAATGGCACCTCTCCATTTCATGTTTCAGGTGATCAAGGAAATGCACTGTCACCATGGCTGATGATCCCCATCAAAGTGACCAACACACAGGCCCAGAAAGACTACAATGTTGCACTGGGACGCACAAGGGCCATTGTAGAACAGAACTTTGGAGTCCTTAAATCAAGGTTCCGGTGCTTTGATATTTCGGGGGGGAGACTCCTGTACAGGCCTGAACTGGTCGGTAAAATCATACTGGCTTGTTGCATTTTGCACATCTGTGTACATACAAACACACCATTGCAAGAAGACCAGAAGGAGCAGGACAATCCGGAGGATGGCCAGGACGAAGAAGCTGATGCAAGGCACACCACAGCTACTGCAGCTGGAGGGATGCTATTTTTTTACCTAATCACCATTAACAAATGTCCAGTCACAAGCATCTCTGAAAAC
The DNA here is from genome assembly GCA_963921515.1 of Calotriton arnoldi. Lineage (NCBI taxonomy): Eukaryota > Metazoa > Chordata > Amphibia > Caudata > Salamandridae > Calotriton > Calotriton arnoldi. The sequence continues at coordinate 343,836 of CAWUFW010005404.1, forward strand.
CAAAGTCCACAGATTGTTAATTTGAAAAATAAAGTATCACAGGAAAAAAGGTAACTGACAATAGTGACAAAGATACATGACAAATGTGAACTGGATCCACTTACAGATACAGAGGATAGTACAGCTAGAATAACGGATGTGTCAATACAGTCCAGGGAATGCTTCAAACACCAAGCATACCCATTCATTCAACATTAGCAAGTGACACTACCTCACTAGATGACACATGTGTCACTGGAATGACCAATAAGCATATGTCTTGCATCACTAACACTGTGCATGAATCATCCATCAACACTGCACTGATCTAACAATGCTATAGTTCCATAGGCACAAGCAATGACACATAGGTCAGCCATGGGACAACTGGCAAGGCATCAGCAATCAACAACTTGTATGCATGACTATGGACCTGGCAATGCAATGGCAAGAAACTGTTGATGTCACATCCACAATAACCTGAGTGTATCATGGCAATGAAGGTGGAGAACGGGCTACATCCTCATCAAATAACTCTCACTCTGTTTTGACACCCCCAAGACAGAGAACAGACAAACACATGGTTGAAGTTCAATAGGGAAACCAATAAGTACAGCCAAAACATGCAAGCAACATACAGCCTATTACATCAGGAATGGACATTGTATTGAGTCAAATGAACATGGAAAAAAATTGTAGCACCATGAAGTTGCACCACCTATCTCTGGATGGTCACTACTAGTTTACTCATGTCAATTGCATGATGTGTGTAAATGTGCGCTTCATCACAATTACACCAATTAAAATACCCACACATCTGCAGGCACAGTTGAACACATAGACAAACATGTTATGTTATGTTATGTTATATGGGTTTGTAAAGCGCACTGTTACCCAAGGGTGTCCTGGCGCTGAGCACTGTATGCCTGGGGCAGTAGATACATGAAGACCTCCCCCCTGAGCCCGGCTGAGACTAAGCTGAAAACAACCAGGTTTTCAGACCTTCCCTAAACGAAAGGAAATCAGTGCCGGTCCTTAGATATAATGGCAGACCGTTCCAGGCATTGGTGGCTCTAAGGACAAAGCTCTTCCCACCCCAGTTAGCCTTTCTCATTCTAGGAACGACTGCCCGCTTTGCTTCCATTGAGCGCAATGTTCTCCCTGGAACATACCATTGGATGCGCTTTTGTAAGTCTTCAGGGCCCGAACCAACAAACATGCATCTAAAAAAAATTGTCAACGTCACACATTGTTGTATTTCTCAAGGAATGTACAACATACTCTTCATAAAACATTGTTGCGCCAGATGGCCAGCCACCATGTATGTCATGTGTTTCAGTCCAGTGTGGCCAACCAGCCCCTCAACTCCAATCAGGTGTATGCCAGACAGAAATCTCCGTCCCGATAGCACCAAGGGAAATCCACTGAACACCCAAGAGCTCAATAACATGGGGCAAGGAAAGGCTGCACCACCTGGTTGCCTCATGAATGCCAACTTTGGCAAGCAGATTACATGTTCCACATTGCCTATGGAAATCTGGGTAGTATAAGCAGTGTGCTCACGCCTTTTGGGCAGATACCACCCTTGGGCCTCCTCTGCTTCACACCCAACCATCTCCCAAAATGGAAAACGACACCAGGCCTCAAAACGCACCACGCTCTCTGAATCACTGACTCAGCCAGCCTAATCCACTGTCAGTCTGGATTACACAAGCCTGGGTACAGCAGTGTACTCTGAGTATGCAGGGGAACATACAGATGCAGGAGATGCAAGTGAACCCTCTTAGTTGCCTAGTCACAGGCCCCCTGCATCACAAGTTTTGTCCAGCTTCGGTGCCTCACTCTCCACATCGACGGACATCACAACGTACTCCGGCATAACAACGTTGAGAGGCACAGCCAAAAATAGGATATCTCCCCTCTCACCCCAGTGTCCTCTTGGTGAGTGTCATGCAATGAAGACCACCCTTTGTTCATGATCAGGAGCACCTCGAATGATCACCACAACAGGTTGCACCTTGCGAACTTCACATGTCAGCAATGTGTAAACATTTAACATGTCAGGCTTTGCCACCAGGTAATGGTCATTGCTGACGCATCAATGTTAACAGCCAGGGCCCGACGTCAAAGTCAGTCTGCAGTAACTCTGCAGTAACTCTGCTGTATCTGTGTCCAGCCCTCTGGGTCTCATACAAAGGCATGGCGTGGTCTCTAGTCCATGGGGACTGTCTGTGCTTACATGCATCAGATGCTTTGCTGTTGCAAGGATTGCGCTGTGCAAAGTACTGCATTGCTGTTCCAAGCCAACAATGTCATGTTCACCTGTAAATCTGGGTCTACAACATGTTTGTACATGGCATAGTGGGGCTTGTTGTCATATGCATAATTTGGACATGGCAGCTCCATTCCACAATCTGGCACACACATTTATCTATGCATTATCAGAGGCATCCCTGTAAGCTCTTGTAGCCCTTAGAGGCTGAAAATTCAGGGAGGGCTCACTTACATAAATAAATTTGTCTGCTATCTGTCCAGCCGTCACATCATTGTCTCTAGCTCCAAGATGTGTATCGCTGTCACGCTAGACTGATGTTTAAATGTAGCTGGCACCAGAAGATCCTTACGCAATGTAACGTCCTATTGTGCATATGTTGAAAAGGTGACAATGGATCTGGTCGATAGACACTGGTCAAAGTTATGTCATGCATTGCAGACTCTAAAATGCGAAGCACAATCTCTTGAAATTATGGCCATGAGTGCCTTTGCACAACCCGTCGTAAATGTGCACATCTCTGCCTCCAGCTAATAAAATACTCAAATGTGAATCTGCAGTCATACCATCGCATTGTATGCTGCATCACAAATCTCATATACAAGTAGTGACTGACTGTTCGAGTACATGTGTGTTGCAAGCCTGTTGAACTGGCACAGACATCCCTGCAATGTGTGATGTAACAGTCTCACATGTAGTGACACATACGACCAATGCTAACCATAATGACTACCACTGATGCATGCATTTTCTTACACACATGACTAGTCATAGATAGGCATCAATGTGAGCAACAAGTGCCTCTTGACAGCTCTGGAACACTGATATAAAGAGAGTACAGATTGCCTAGAGTCAACTACACACCACAGATCACATACCATAGCCATATGGCATTGTTAAGCATGCTAAATCCTGCAGCATGGTACAATTGCTGATCAACTAGCAATTTGCGGCAAACATTTTACTGCTTTTCCACGTTAGTGATAATATTTTCCATAACCGCCAGGAAAAATACTCGCAAAATACATGTATATATACCATGAAATATTCCCACCTACCCCTTAGCGGCTAAAATGTAGACGCAAAGTACAAAAATGGGCCGCAAATGCCCAGGAAGTGATGTCAGTCTGCATCCTGTTCCATGGAGGAGTACTGTACACTTTCACTTTCTCTTTCAACCACACTGTTAGTGTCTGTTGAGAGTTGTGGAGGTGTTGAGAGGTGTCTGCTGATGTTGGTGTGTTGGAGAGTGGTTCTGTGCCTAGTCTAGTGTCCCTACTGTCCCTGTTGAGTCCTGTGTCTTTGTCCTTACGAGTTTTTTGTGTCTTTGTGATTGTCTTGTCGGGTGTTTGTCTTAGGGGTATATTAGTATTTTTCACAGTCATTTGGGGTATTTTTGGGTGTATATATTTATATTAGTGTGTTTACTTTTTGTATTTTGAGTTGTTGGGTCAGGGAAGGGAGGGCAGGATGTCCAAGGGGGCATTGGGGGCTTCCTCTGGCTCATCAATTTTTTTTGCCACGGATGGTGGAGGCTGGGGGACGTGTCCTCCAGGGATATGATGTAAATATCAAGAAGGTCAGGTGGGAGCATATCGGCGACCACATGATGCGAATCTTCGGTGTGGACACGACTGTCCACCAGGGGTAGCACCGATGGCAGGATTGTGTGGGCATGAGGGAGACCTACTGGATCACTTGGGAGTCATTGTTGACAGGCAAGGTGGTAAGTACATTACAAACGTTTTTGGAGATCATAGTATGATTCAACTGTCCCAAAATTAGTTTCAGGACCACATCTATGCCCCCCTTTTAAAAGTGCCCAGTTGCAAAATGAAATGGGTGTTGTGGTGTACTGTCCATCGCAATGCACATTCCCATTGGAACACTTCACATAAATTCCTGGCTGAGAAGCTGTGTGATACACATTGGGGTATGTTAACATGTCAAGTATCCTGACACACTTGTGCTAAGACTTATAGGCCCATTTGACTACACAACGTAAAGTATATTGTTGTTGGTGGTGAGGTAGAAAGTGACTAATGAAGCTGTTCATCAAGTTGTAGTCAGATTTAGCCAACGGATCCTGGCAGGATTGTTCTCTAGGCCAGAAGGCTGCAATTGTCATGTGTTGTGTGTCAGACAGGCAAAGCACATCCCTACATGTATGCAACGTGGACACACACATAACTGTTACAGTAAATGAAATTGAATTAAGATGACTTCAATGATGTACAAGAGACGTGTTAAATGTGATGTGTAATACATATATCTTTGTCATTATTCTTTTATCACAGCTGGAAGACAAATGATCACACAGGGAGACGTGGATGCCTTCATGGACCCACATGCCACAGGTGAGTGCCTTGCTCATGCATTTTGATGGTATGTGATGACAGAAATATATCATGTCAATGGTCCTGTATGTTGGTGAATACAGTCTGGCTGTGCATCACATGGACCTCATCTCTAGTGTGATGAGGCAGCTTCAAGTTCAGAGTTGTGCACATGATCATCAGTTACTGATGGAGAACAGCATTGGCCTTCTTGAGCTGATGTTGCAACTCCTCAGATAATTTACTACATCTCTGCACCGTACAAGCAACTATTCCAGTAATTTCATAATTTAACCCTGTGATCGAGCCTATTAGGCAGCACCCCGAGACAACCACACCTGGGCACCCAACGCAAACGACGCAGCCAGAGAACTCCACACCTGGATCTCCAACTGCACAGACGAGCTCGCCCCACTACGCAACCCCGACAGACAACGCCCCAGGAAAGCCGCCTGGTTCACCACTGCTCTCCAAGAAGCCAGACGCACCTGCAGATGCCTGGAGAAGAACTGGAGAAACACCAAGACAACCGAAAACCACACCACCTACAAGGACGCCATGACGGACTACCACAACCAGATCAGAGCCGCCAAGAGGAACTTCATCCACAACAAAATCCTGGCCAACTCCAAGGAACTTTTCAGTGTCATTCAAGAATTCACCAACCCACGCAGTGAAGCCACAGACATCACCCCATCCCAAGACCTCTGCGACAAGCTTGGAAACTATTTCCACCTCAAGATCAAAAACCTCTACGACAACTTCATCGACCATGCACCAGGTGCCACAGATGGCCCCCCGCCCCCCAGAAACACCAGCCAGCCCACCATCTCCAACTGGACACCGATCACGGCCGAAGACACTTCCTCGACCATGAAAAGCATCCACTCGGGGGCCCCCACCGACCCCTGCCCACCTCACATCTATCACAGAGCCACGGCCGCCATCGCACCCGAACTACAACGCACCATCAACACCACCTTCAAAACAGGCACCTTCCCAGATGACTGGAAGCGCGCAGAAGTCAGACCCCTGCTCAAGAAGCCCACAGCTGACCCCACCGACCTCAAGAACTATCGTCCCATCTCGCTCCTCCCCTTCGCAGCCAAAGTTGCAGAGAAAACAGTCAACAGGAAACTGACACGATTCATTGAAGAGAACGCCGTCCTCGACCCGTCCCAATCCGGATTCCGAAGCAACCACATGCAGAGACCGCCCTACTCGCCGCCACAGACGACATCCGCACCCTCCTGGACCAAGGCCACTCCGCAGCCCTCATCCTACTCGACCTATCAGCGGCCTTCGACACCGTCTCCCACCGCACACTAGTCGCCAGACTACACGACGCAGGCATACAAGGAACAGCCCTGGACTGGATCCGATCATTCCTCACCGGAAGAAGCCAAAGGATCAGACTCCCACCCTTCCTCTCCGACCCCACGAAAATCACCTGCGGAGTCCCACAGGGTTCATCCCTGAGCCCCACCCTCTTCAACATCTACATGGCCCCCCTCGCAGCCATCATCCGACAACACGGCCTCAACATCGTATCCTACGCCGACGACACCCAGCTCATCCTCTCCCTCACCAAAGACCCCACCACTGCCAAACTCAACTTCCAGAAAGGAATGCAAGACTTTCACAGTCTGGATGACCAACAGCTGCCTGAAGCTCAACGCAGAGAAGACAGAAGTCCTCGACCTCGGTACCACCCCTTCTGCATGGGACAGCACCTGGTGGCCGACCGCCCTCGGAAGCCCACCTCCCCCCTCAGTCCATGCCAAGAACCTCGGCATCGTACTCGACTCATCACTCACCATGAACCGACAGGTCAACGACGTCACCTCCAGCTGCTTCAACACCCTCCGCATCCTCTGCAAGACCTTCAAGTGGATCCCCCCTGAGTCAAGGAAGACAGTCACCCACACACTCATCACCAGCAGACTGGACTATGGAAACGCACTCTACGCCGGCATCAACAAGTCCCTACTCCGCAAACTCCAGACAATACAGAATACCGCCACCAGATTCGTCCTCGGCATCCCCCGACACGAACACATCAGCCAACACCTACGAAGTCTCCACTGGCTCCCCGTGGAGAAAAGAGTCACTTTCAAAATCCTCACTCACGCCTACAAATGCCTACACAACAACGGGCCCAAATACCTCAACAACAGAATCAACTTCCACGTACCCAAAAGAAACCTCCGATCTTCCAACCTCGCACTGGCCGAAACCCCGCGCATCCACAGAGCCAGAGCAGGTGGAAGATCCTTCTCTCACATTGCAGCCAAGACCTGGAACGAGGCTACCGGCAGACATCAGACGCGCCCCTCCCTGAACACCTTCAGGAAGACCCTCAAGACCTGGCTCTTCGGCTAAACAGATCTGCGGACCTCCCTCCCCCTCAGCGCCTTGAGACCCTCACGGGTGAGTAGAGCGCTTACAATTCCCTGATTGATTGATTGATTGATTGATCCCAAACATTTATGCACTCTGCCAGAATTGTGCAAGGGGGCCAGCTTTGGTGCTAGCCATTGCAAGTATACACTTTTGTCAATGATGAAAGTGTCTACCCCTGACCATGGCACATCTGTTGTGGAATATCATTTGCAACGTGTTGTAGCATATTGGAAACAAATTATGACAAACATTTTTATTTTTTTATTTGAGTTTTATATAGCGCTGGCTAGACCCGGAGGTATCAGAGCGCTTTACATAAGGTTCCACAAAATTACATCAGTTACAAGTTACATCAGTTACAAGAAAACATTTCAAGAGCGTCGGAAGATGAAATAAATGGAGCTTAGAAGGGAAAGGGGGTGGGGTAAAGGTGTAGGAGGGAGATAGGATGGATGGAGAGACGAAGGAGAGTCTGCCCAAAGTCCGGCTGGGTAGGTGACGGCCGAGGGGGAAGTCCACAGCCCATCTCCTCTATAGCTATCAGGTAGCTCCACCGGGCATCAGTCAAGCGGCTAGGTCTCAATGAGAAAACAATTAGAGAGCAAAGAGGAGGGATAAATGGAGCATAAAGGATAAAGTGGGTGGAGTAAAGGGGTAGGAGGGAGAGTACGACGGAGAGACGAAGTAAGGTCTGCCCAATGTCCGGCTGGGTAGGTGACGGCCGAAGGGGTAGTCCACAGCCCATCTCCTCTATAGCTATCAAGTAGCTCCACCGGGCATCAGCCGGTGGAGCTACTTGATAACACAGCGTTCTTTACAAAGGGTGCCCATGTACAACCATTCACATATGATGTTTGCACCCATGGCATCCACTGTGTCACCACAACTCTAATATTTTGGTAAGCTGTGGCTGTGGGTAATCATGCCAAGATGAATGCAAAATGGAACTGTCACACAATGGCCCATCACTTTGTGAAGCATTCTGTGTATTCTCGTCCAATTCACAAAGTGATTATGGTTTCTTGTCATAGTATAATGTGTACATGTCAGCTTCGGGTCGTGTTGCATGGCCACAGCGACATCAATTCCTATAGGTTTAGTATGTATTGAATATTTTGGCCCTTGAATCCATCGGAGGTACGGTAACACTGTTTCTGAGCCCATTGATGCAAAATGGGTATGTCACTCCAGCCAATGCAGGTGGGTTTCACAGTGTACATACTGAAGAGGACACATTGGAGTGATGTTGATGGGTATAACCATACCTGGAATCCATTAACTGAGGTGGCTGTCACTAATTGACAGTTATTTTGAGTAACAGTTGTCATTGACAGTTAGTAATCAAAAGAGCAAGTCTCATACCAAAGCTTAGAGCTAGGGTAAGTGAAACAAATGGATGAGTGTCATGAGCCCCAATGACAACTTGTGTGAATGAATCTAGGCAAATGTAAACAGATTTAGGTCACCAAAATATGTACCAGAGCTGACTTTGCATCTTGATTCTGAACTTGTGAATCATTTCCATGTTGATGCAGTTTACTAGGCTCTGTAGCCAACGCAAGGTTTGCTTGCACAACATTGTCTTAGCAAGTCTGTCTTAGCCTTAGTCACAAGCCAGTGTTAATCAACTCAACATTGCTCAATGGCAACTCATGCATTAGACACCCTGTTACACTACATTTAGGGTGAAAGTGGTGGGCATTGTTACACCGCTAAGCACATTCATTATTACGCAGAAGCATTTCCACAAGGGCAGCATGAATATGGGGGGACTGTGTAAAAACTTGTTTTCTATGTGATCTATATCTCATCAATGTATATGTTCAGATGTGTTCAGCATTGTGCGGCACATATGAAAAACGCTAAAGGTCAATGATTGTTCATGTGCATGACGGTGATACTTCCATCACATGAACTATCTTCTACTAAATTCAGACACCCTAGCACTATTGTGCAAGGGTGCCTGCCTTTGCACTAGCATGAAGGGTTTCACACTGGCACATGTTGAAAAGCAGTGCAGCAAAATATGATTTGGAAATGCTGCAGCTTTGCGTTTCCATCGTGGCATAGGACAGCATGGTGCAGAGCAGGCTAACAACGTGCCACAAGAAATCAAGGAACATATGCCCTGTTGACTTCCAATCATCAAATTTGGTAGCTACGTAGATGTTTCTAGTAGTTGTATACATCATGACTCATGGCTGTGTAGCTGTGTTGAAACCTTCCAAATTGTTTGGGAAATGATGAAATTGGGTTTGTTCAACTGTCCTACATGAGTACCACTGTGGTGCTTAGTCATCTACCATGATTGCAGACAGTGCAGCCTACTGTTTTTGTGTAAGTGTCATGCCTGGATCTGCAATGGGCCTGTAAAACTTCATCCTTGAGGACCTTCCCCTGTTATACTCAATAAGTGTTTGTGGCCACAGCCTCATTGCAATCAGCTAATCTACCACTGTTGTCACCGGTATCACCATCTGGTTTTGAATTGAGTTTTTATTTACATTGCACTTGTCAGGTCATGTGGGATGTACCTGACATTTAATGAGAGTGTTTAGATAATGTTTTGTTATACTTTTGTTTGGGAGATACATGCAGAATGCTGTCAATTATTGCGATTCTCAAAAGTTAACATGTTTCTTTACAAGACATCATGTCACCGGATGAAGTGAGGCAGTTCCTTCTGCGTAAGGAACGTTATATGCACATACGTCGTGTGGCAAAGGGGTATAATGATATGGCACGGAGGTACCAGGAAGAGAGGGCATCAGGACAGTGGAAGTCCATTACAGGCAGCAGCAAGAAAAGTGGACAGAAATGCGCTGGCCGGCCTGCCTCATATACACAACACAGGCACACAGATCCAATGCCTGGCCCTTCAGGTGTCCAACGGACTGTCAGACATCCCAAACCATCTGCTGGTCCAACTACATCCACCCTGGCTCAACCTCCTGCAACCACCTCATCTCAACATCCAGCTGCAACATCACAAACTGCTCAACCAGGCACATCTTCCATGAGTACAGCGCAACAGAGACAGATTTTCTGCTCGACACACAGGGAGTGTAGGTTGCTTTTCAACCTAAATGTCCGTGTGGCCCGACTGGAACGGGACAAAGATGAAATTAAGACCCACCTCCAGGACATTAAGGGGGCCCCGGGGCTCCCCTACTGAGGCCATAATGAAGTCAACTGTCCCCCATGTACAGTCCCCCTATTCCCTTAATCGAGTTTTTATATTTTTTTGTGCTGTAGTTTAGTAGGTAGTGATAAGTGTAGTTTTAGATTAGGTATAGAATAGTGTCAGGTGTAGCTAGGTTTCAGTATTTTTTTAATTTTTACTTAGTGTTTTGGGTTAAGTTTCCTTTTCCTTTGGGTGGGGGGTTGATGTGTTTTTTGACTTGTTAGAAAAAAAAAAAGAAAAAAAAAAATATATATATATATATATATACCGAAGTTTTCGCCACAAAAGTTCCTGCCATCCCCAATCTCCTGGAAACAACGGGAACAGACGATAACCGACCACGTTGAAAGTGCAAGTGAGTGTTTATTGAAATCTCAGCATGCCTGCCATGACGCGTTTCAGCCTACCAGAGGCCTTGCTCACATGACGCCATTGGAGTAACAATGCCATATTTAAAGTGCACAGTGCTTAGTAACAAACAACACGATTGGTTGCCTGACAGATACGTAATGGACATATAAAATATATATATATATATAAATATACATTTATACAGTCATACTGGGACATAGAGCAACAGTTAAGCACCACAATAAATAGCTAAAAATACTTTTGGAAAATAAAAACACTATATAAGTGTGATACATTCATATTAAAAGTACAAGCTAATTTAAAAGAGAGTTTGTAAAAAGCATTAAATTGAAAAATTCTCATTCAAGTAAAATGCAAAAACGCTAATGTGCAAATTGAGCATGTAAAAATATATAACCCCAGTGGGAGATTGTACACAAAGCTGACAGTTCAGGACAGGCCTAAGACGACAAACGATACCCCCACCCTGAAAAAGGACCTCCAATGTAGTAAACTATTGGGAATACTGGTGATAAGGGATCTGTATGTCAAGAAGTATGATGGCAACCAAATGACAACTTTGTCTCAGCTCATGTGTACTTACATAGCAAAATCTGCTTGAAACATAGTGTTTTTATATCAAAAGGTGCTACAAATGACTGAAAACAAAAACTATCTCTGTACATCGAATGGTCAGAAATATATCTATGTCCAGAAGTGATTGTCAGTGCAAATAACGTGCAAATGTGCAAGTGATGATAATAAAATCGTGTAAAAAAGTTAAAATACAGTAGATTGGAAAGGACGGGCCAAAGGATATAGATATGTTGATCTAATGATGTTAATATGTAAAGGGACCAACCTACAGACATGTGTAAAAATCTTCACTGGAGTTTAAGCCCTGCGGTGTCTTTGTATCAAGTTCCAAAATATATTTTGTTTCCAGGGCGCGCAAAAGGGCCTCACGGTTGCCTCCCCGCCTTAGGGGAAGCACTGAATCAATGACAAAGTATTTGAGACGCTCACTCTTTTTGTTATGTCGTTCTTTAAAGTGACGTGCAACTGGGTAAGAAGTGTCACTACCATTGATTGCCCTGATGTGCTGAAGTATCCGTTTGTGGACCTGCAACTTGGTACTACCAACATATTGCAGGCCACACGGACACTCCAGCCCATAGACAGCAAAGTCGGTTTTACATGTGAGCATCCTAGGAATAGGTCGAGGTGTATCACAGAAGGGGATTCTGAACTCAGTTTTGTTAACACCTTGTCTGCAAGCTTTGCAGCTGGTGCATCTTCTGAAGCCCTTGCTAGTATGGAGCCATGTTTTATTAGTGACCAATTCGGGGCTAGATTTAACTAGTGAATCGCTCATAGATCGAGCTTTCCTGAATGTAATTTCAGGACTGACTGCCATTAGATCCCCAATGACAGGATCACTGCGTACCAGGCTCCAGTTTTTCTTAAGGATTTTCCGAAGAGCTTGGTGCTGGCGATTATAAGTCAGAATGAGTCTGATTGGCTCTCTAGTTTGTTCGGATACTACATCAAGTATTTTGTTTTGCAGCACCATTTTCCTATCGATCTGATTGGCTTTGTTGATTGCTTTATCAATCATAGAGGATGTATATCCCCTGGCCAGGAATCTGTTTTTGCTCGCTTCCTGTGCCATGAGGCACTCATTGTCTAAGCTACAGATGCGCCTGATGCGCAGCATCTCTCCATATGGGATGCTATGTATCAGGTGCATCGGATGATGACTTAAGGCATGTAGGACAGTATTGCCCGCAGTGGGCTTCCTGAATAGCCGTGTCTCTAGTTTCTCTTTTCTGACAAGGATCTCTACGTCTAAGAAAAAGACATTATCCTGACTTAGGTTGGATGTGAAGTGAAGATTGAGTGTATTCACATTAATCAAATCAATGAAATCCAAAGCCTGTTGTTTGGTGCCTTGCCATATCAAAAGATATCGTCAATGTAACGATACCATTGAATTACATGTTTGGTGAAAGTGTCGTGGTGTTCGCCATAGAGGACCTGTTCCTCCCAGCTGCCCATATGCAAACAGGCATAGCTGGGAGAGAAACAGGCCCCCATAGCAACACCTCTAATCTGTTGAAAATATTGATTGAAAAACATGAAGAAATTATTATTCAGACAGGTGGAAATCATAGCTACCAACATTTTGTTATGGTTAGACATTTGAATGGGCCTCCTCCCTAGATAGTGACTTACAGCTTTCAAACCATCATGATGAAATATGCTGGTGTAAAGGAATGTAACATCCAATGTTATCAACCAATAGGAGGAATTCCACAGCACCCCATCTAATTTCCTCAGGAAGTCCCCTGTGTCTTGGACATAAGAGGGCAGTGCCCTCACATGTTCCTGTAGGAAAGCGTCTATATAGGTTGAAGTGTTCTCCAACAAATCCTTGCGTGCTGATATTATGGGCCTGCCAGGGGGTTTATCAGCGCATTTGTGAATCTTCGGGATGAAATAAATTACAGGTATTACTGGATGCTCATTCTTGAGGAATTTTAGTTCATCCTGACTCAGTAAACCTGCACTTCTCCATGCCACCAGCTGCGAGTAAAATTCAGTTTGAGCCTGTTTTACAGTGACTATATCACATCGTTTGTAACATTGATGGTCGTTCAACTGGTTGTGGACTTCCCCTAGATACAAATCTCTGGGCCACAACACCACGTTCCCACCCTTATCTGACTGGCGGACTATGATGTTGTCATTTGCCTGCAGTTTTTTGATGAGCTGGATGTAGCAGCTATTGAGTGATGTGTGCTTAGAGTTTTCACGCAATGTTGCAGTGTACAATTTTTTGATTCCTGCAATGGAAAGTTCGTGGAAAATATCAATATTGTCATGCAACATTAAGGGTGTAAAGGTGGATTTAGGTTTGAAAAATTCGTTTTGCCAGGTGTATTCAAGACAATATGTTCATCCATGCTGCCTGAACTGGAGGTTTCGTTACTCAATTGCTGTAGATCTTGTAGCAATTCTAAGTCATTGACACATAATCCTTGTGTCGTATCGGAAATTGAACCCGTATTGGGCTTATGTACCGTCTTGTTGGACATGAAATACTTCCGGAGTTTCAATTTTCGTGTATATTTGTATAAGTCAATCCGGGTTTTTGCATAGTTAAAATTACTTGCTGGACTGTATGTTAGACCAAGGAAAAGAACTCGTACTTCTGCCTGACTGAGATGGATGTCAGTGAGGTTTAAAACAGTTAATGCTGACCCAGTTTGATCAATCTCGCCTTGAAAAACACTCATTGTTTGTTCCATCTTTTGTTGGTATTGGTTTTTCTTTTTGGCTTGCCATTTGAAGCTTGCTTTTCTGCGTTGCCTACGCTTTTGGTTGTTTCTTTTTTGTTGTTTGGATTTGGCCTCCTGGGTCGTAGAGTATCTCGTCGGTCCTGTCGCAAGCAGTCCAGCTCTTGCGCTAGGGAAGATTTTGTAAACCCCAAAGTTGCAGCATTCCTATTGAGCTCTGTGTCAGACTCACTGTCGGGTACTGAGCTAAGATCAGATAGTGAGGAAGCTGGTTGGAGGATCGCATTGGTGCTAGTGCTTGCATCCGCAGGTGGCCGCGAGGTTGGGATCTTAGCAGCTTTAATGGCATCAAATTTTTTAGCGAAGGTAAAAACACGGCCTTGTTGGTAATCAATTTTATCTCGCTGAAATTTGTATGCCTTCCGTTTTTTATGATCTCCTCCTCTTTGCGTAATCTAACCTGCATTTCTTCCCGGTATTTAGCACAATTGACCGGAGTTTCCAAGGCACTGATTTCAATATTAAGTTCATCTATTTTTTCTTGTAAAATAGCGCGATCGCTTTCAGCATATCTCACTAAAATAGTTACCAACTTTCGCGAGGACTCTAAATTACATTCGGCCCATTCATTGAGCATATTGGGGTCTGGTTGCTCGAAGCTGGGCGCCAGCATGATGCGGAGCCCGCGAGGTATACGCCCCACCTCCAGGTATCTACTCAGGGAGCGGTGTTCCCACCATTTGGCCTGTTCAGCTTTCATAAGTTTCTCCAGTTTTTTAAACATGTCACGCAAGTTGGAACTCCCAATTGGTACAGTCAGTGTTTGTATGTTGGTAGATGACTCGCCAGCCGGAGAGTCATCAAACATATCTATGGCCGCCTCTTCCCTACTCCTCAAGGCATCGGCAGACATTACGCTGTATCACAATCAATTACGAATGTAAGCTCACAAGGTAAATGGACAGATGATTGAATATCCGTGTCCACACACCGCACACTCCTTCACCGGACAATACACTCAGATCCCTACCGCAGCGAGTTGCTTGGCGCACCCAGGGTCATCCGACTCGTAGCGCCGCTCTCGTTGCTGGTTCCGGGAACAATAGAAGCGGTCCGGGGGCTGCCGCAGCCGATCCTGACAGGAACAAAAGATAACTTCCGGAGCACCGAAAGAGCTGCTTCCTGCTGCTTGGCCCAAGTCCGAAGGAGGGGTCAGTTTGAATACCGGAGAAGCAATCCCGGTAAATTAAATGCCGAAGTTTTCGCCACAAAAGTTCCTGCCATCCCCAATCTCCTGGAAACAACGGGAACAGACGATAACCGACCACGTTGAAAGTGCAAGTGAGTGTTTATTGAAATCTCAGCATGCCTGCCATGACGCGTTTCAGCCTACCAGAGGCCTTGTTCACATGACGCCATTGGAGTAACAATGCCATATTTAAAGTGCACAGTGCATAGTAACAAACAACACGATTGGTTGCCTGACAGATACGTAATGGACATATAAAAAATATATATATATATAAATATACATTTATACAGTCATACTGGGACATAGAGCAACAGTTAAGCACCACAATAAATAGCTAAAAAATACTTTTGGAAAATAAAAACACTATATAAGTGTGATAAATTCATATTAAAAGTACAAGCTAATTTAAATGAGAGTTTGTAAAAAGCATTAAATTGAAAAATTCTCATTCAAGTAAAATGCAAAAACGCTAATGTGCAAATTGAGCATGTAAAAATATATAACCCCAGTGGGAGATTGTACACAAAGCTGACAGTTCAGGACAGGCCTAAGACGACAAACGATACCCCCACCCTGAAAAAGGACCTCCAATGTAGTAAACTATTGGGAATACTGGTGATAAGGGATCTGTATGTCAAGAAGTATGATGGCAACCAAATGACAACTTTGTCTCAGCTCATGTGTACTTACATAGCAAAATCTGCTTGAAACATAGTGTTTTTATATCAAAAGTTGCTACAAATGACTGAAAACAAAAACTATCTCTGTACATCGAATGGTCAGAAATATATCTATGTCCAGAAGTGATTGTCAGTGCAAATAACGTGCAAATGTGCAAGTGATGATAATAAAATTGTGTAAAAAGTTAAAATACAGTAGATTGGAAAGGACGGGCCAAAGGATATAGATATGTTGATCTAATGATGTTAATATGTAAAGGGACCAACCTACAGACATGTGTAAAAATCTTCACTGGAGTTTAAGCCCTGCGGTGTCTTTGTATCAAGTTCCAAAATATATTTTGTTTCCAGGGCGCGCAAAAGGTCCTCACGGTTGCCTCCCCGCCTTAGGGGAAGCACTGAATCAATGACAAAGTATTTGAGAAGCTCACTCTTGTTGTTATGTCGTTCTTTAAAGTGACGTGCAACTGGGTAAGAAGTGTCACTACCATTGATTGCCCTGATGTGCTGAAGTATCCGTTTGTGGACCTGCAACATGGTACTACCAACATATTGCAGGCCACACGGACACTCCAGCACATAGACAGCAAAGTCGGTTTTACATGTGAGCATCCTAGGAATAGGTCGAGGTGTATCACAGAAGGGGATTCTGAACTCAGTTTTGTTAACACCTTGTCTGCAAGCTTTGCAGCTGGTGCATCTTCTGAAGCCCTTGCTAGTATGGAGCCATGTTTTATTAGTGACCAATTCGGGGCTAGATTTAACTAGTGAATCGCTCATAGATCGAGCTTTCCTGAATGTAATTTCAGGACTGACTGCCATTAGATCCCCAATGACAGGATCACTGCGTACCAGGCTCCAGTTTTTCTTAAGGATTTTCCGAAGAGCTTGGTGCTGGCGATTATAAGTCAGAATGAGTCTGATTGGCCCTCTAGTTTGTTCGGATACTACATCAAGTATTTTGTTTTGCAGCACCATTTTCCTATCGATCTGATTGGCTTTGTTGATTGCTTTATCAATCATAGAGGATGTATATCCCCTGGCCGGGAATCTGTTTTTGCTCGCTTCCTGTGCCATGAGGCACTCATTGTCTAAGCTACAGATGCGCCTGATGCGCAGCATCTCTCCATATGGGATGCTACGTATCAGGTGCATCGGATGATGACTTAAGGCATGTAGGACAGTATTGCCCGCAGTGGGCTTCCTGAATAGCCGTGTCTCTAGTTTCTCTTTTCTGACAAGGATCTCTACGTCTAAGAAAAAGACATTATCCTGACTTAGGTTGGATGTGAAGTGAAGATTGAGTGTATTCACATTAATCAAATCAATGAAATCCAAAGCCTGTTGTTTGGTGCCTTGCCATATCAAAAAGATATCGTCAATGTAACGATACCATTGAATTACATGTTTGGTGAAAGTGTCGTGGTGTTCGCCATAGAGGACCTGTTCCTCCCAGCTGCCCATATGCAAACAGGCATAGCTGGGAGAGAAACAGGCCCCCATAGCAACACCTCTAATCTGTTGAAAATACTGATTGAAAAACATGAAGAAATTATTATTCAGACAGGTGGAAATCATAGCTACCAACATTTTGTTATGGTTAGACATTTGAATGGGCCTCCTCCCTAGGTAGTGACTTACAGCTTTCAAACCATCATGATGAAATATGCTGGTGTAAAGGGATGTAACATCCAATGTTATCAACCAATAGGAGGAATTCCACAGCACCCCATCTAATTTCCTCAGGAAGTCCCCTGTGTCTTGGACATAAGAGGGCAGTGCCCTCACATGTTCCTGTAGGAAAGCGTCTATATAGGTTGAAGTGTTCTCCAACAAACCCTTGCGTGCTGATATTATGGGCCTGCCAGGGGGTTTATCAGCGCATTTGTGAATCTTCGGGATGAAATAAATTACAGGTATTACTGGATGCTCATTCTTGAGGAATTTTAGTTCATCCTGACTCAGTAAACCTGCACTTCTCCATGCCACCAGCTGCGAGTAAAATTCAGTTTGAGCCTGTTTTACAGTGACTATATCACATCGTTTGTAACATTGATGGTCGTTCAACTGGTTGTAGGCTTCCTCTAGATACAAATCTCTGGGCCAGAACACCACGTTCCCACCCTTATCTGACTGGCGGACTATGATGTTGTCATTTGCCTGCAGTTTTTTGATGAGCTGGATGTAGCAGCTATTGAGTGATGTGTGCTTAGAGTTTTCACGCAATGTTGCAGTGTACAATTTTTTGATTCCTGCAATGGAAAGTTCGTGGAAAATATCAATATTGTCATGCAACATTAAGGGTGTAAAGGTGGATTTAGGTTTGAAATTCGTTTTGCCAGGTGTATTCAAGACAATATGTTCATCCATGCTGCCTGAACTGGAGGTTTCGTTACTCAATTGCTGTAGATCTTGTAGCAATTCTAAGTCATTGACACATAATCCTTGTGTCGTTTCGGAAATTGAACCCGTATTGGGCTTATGTACCGTCTTGTTGGACATGAAATACTTCCGGAGTTTCAATTTTCGTGTATATTTGTATAAGTCAATCCGGGTTTTTGCATAGTTAAAATTATTTGCTGGACTGTATGTTAGACCATATATATATGTTTAGGATGTATGTTTAGTTAGTTCATGTATAGGTTAAGATGTCTTTGTCCCGTCCCTGGATGCGCCTTAAGGGGGGAGGCGGGTTGATGTTTAATATATGTTGTTATGTGTATAGTATTAAGTAAGGTAGTTAGTTTAGTCTAGGTATCAATTAGTACAAGTTAGGTCAGTGTAGATTAGGATAGGTCATTAGTATTAGGATTAGGTTTGTAAGTGTGTATTTTTGATAATAAATTCCTAGTGGTTATTGGTTTGTGGTGTCACTGATTGATGATGTGATTCTATGAAATGGTGAGTTGGTAGTTGGTTACAACATATTCATTGCCCACACAATTCATTTTAATGTCTACCAATGTAATTATGACATCTTCAAGGGACAGGCTACTGTCATTCTGCAGTTGGAATTTGAGTGACAGATAATGCATGATATGTAGGCTAGCAAAGTTCAGTTTAGAGATTGCATAGGAGTGGTCTGATGAACAAGTTTACATATGATACTACATTGCTGGTTTCAAAAATACACATGCTGCACTGGAGGCAGTGTGCTCAGACAGCATTGGTTTCATGATGGGGGTATGTTCTTTGGGACTTAGGGGCATCTTTGCTAACCCCTGTCCCCACGCCAGCTTCACTTTCCATGTGGAAGTGCAGGCGATATGTGCTTTGTCTTATTTACTAGGCAGCATAAAGCCACTGTACATGTATCAGCACAGCCTTGTACATTAGGGACAACAGTACGATATACTTTGCATAAAAGTGTAGGGCAAGGGGTGTTGTGATGGGCTACACCACAACAACGCTAGGATTTGACACTGAAACACAGTTTGACGTTATCTATCCTACACCATTCCTCTTCTTATAGTAAGATTGCTTTGTCATCCTTTGAAATATGTTGAGGGATCTGTCTTTTCATGTGTCATGGCATGACACCCATCACAACAACCATTGTCCACCCCATTGATATAAGTACATGTTCAAAGTATGCCTTGTTTGCAAGGCAAGGTTTAGCCACTTCATGTGGCTTGACACTGACTTGAGTATTGTTCCAAGTCACTATCCCCATCCTGAACGTAGGGTAAGTTTCAGTTGCAGCAACAATGTTGTCTTGGAGATCTGAGGCATTTGAAGATTCACACATGTCCTGTCCTCTCACTGCCTATCAGGGACATAGACTCAGCCAAACCCCTTTTCCAAATGGGCCTCTGTTTTTTTGTGCTGTCTAAACTGAGCATGCATTGTTGACACATTGAAACTTGAATGGTCACAGGCAACACACATCTTTGTGACTTTAGTGCTTTTATTTACATGTGATTTCAATGAGTTAACAGACTGGCTTAGTTCTTTTGACAACAACGACCACATTGTGTACATGCCCTGTGGAGGGCTAGACAGAGTCCTTGGGGGGAAACATGTCTGGAGACATGCTGAGGAAGAGGCAAAGTTCAGTCAGCAGGTGATTGCAGTGTCATTGGGGATCAATGGCCACATTGGCAGCCCATTAAAGTCCAAGGTGATTGTAGCAGAGTAATTCTCAGGACGGTGACAGATGATGTCCCAAGGCATGATGGTAAGCACAAGACCGAACAGAAACTGTCCATTTGACACAGATGAATGCTACAGCTGACTTCTCCTTCTGAATGTTGTTTCATCCACATCTTCATCCTCTGATGAGTCATGTGCCTCCCGTGAGGGTGATGGTGAATTGGCAGTAGCAGTGGGAGGCAGTGGCACATCAGAGGGATAAGAGGTGGATGTTGAAGGTTCAGCAGCATTCATCTGTGCCAAATGATGGGGCATCACTGCAGTGATGATGAGCTGCAGGGCTTGCAAGACTCCAGCAACGTCTCTGTGGTAGGCAGCCATGGCAGCCATGTGGGAATCCTGTTTCCGCTCCATGATCTTTAGCATTTCACGCAACTCCTTGGTGACATCACTGGTGCCACTTTGACTAGAGAGTTGTTCTTGTCTCTGAGTAAGGACTCCAGCGATGTCACCCGTGGAATGCTGGAGAGCATGGAGTGGACTGTGGGTGCCTCAAATGGACTCTAGGTGGTCCCTAATGGGACTGAGGCACCCACGGATCTCATCCAGTTTGGCCGCCAGGCTGTCCAACCCCACCCGCACCTGACCAGCCATCTCACGCTGGACTTCTACCGCACTACGTTGGAATCTTAACAGTGGGTCCTCAAAATCCTAGGAAACAGCTGTGGTGGTAGGTGGTGGCTGCTGTGTGTTTTATGCTGCTGGTGGAGCAACCATGACGCTGCTGGATGACCCCGCTTCAGGAGATGGGATGCCTATGGAGTCGAGCAGCTCTTGGAGGGTTTCCTGGTCGATGGTAGAGATGTCTTCTTCCTCTTTCTCATTGAAGAGTGGGACAGGTTGCTGAGCAGGAGGTGATATTTCTTCCTCTGCAATGTAAAGGGCAGATACTGTTGTATGTGTTTGTCCACTTTGGTCAGGTATTTAAGCAGTTGACAATCAGAGTGCATGACAATTTCATTCTCTATTTCTACATGCTACACCTATTACACGCAGCTTTGTAAATCATTGTACAACATCACTGATGTGACATTTGGGTTGATCATGGTTTTGGACAGTTTCCCTGTATGCCAACTGTGAGGGGCCTCTTTCTACACCCATGCTGCACCTGTTAAATCCTCAGCCAGAAACCGGTCCCAGGATGCTTGTTTCCGGTCCAGGGAAGACATGGCTTGGCAGTTCGGGCTGGACTGTTCCCATGAGGCACAGGGTCAGACTGATGATGGATTAAACCCAGATCAGTTGACTGGGGGTGAGTGTTTGATTTTCTCTAACACTCCGTCCATCATCCCCTTTGGTATCGCTTTGTTCGCCCTAAGTTGGCAGGGTATGCCCAGACGTGGGTCCCTTGCTCACTTTGCCACTGGTTTCAAGCTAGCCTGGCTGATGACGGCTGAATAGCCAGAAACCGGTCCCAGGATGCTTGTTTCCGGTCCAGGGAAGACATGGCTTGGCAGTTCGGGCTGGACTGTTCCCATGAGGCACAGGGTCAGACTGATTTGCATATGGCCATGTCTGAACTGGGGTGGTGGAGTGAGCTAAAGAATGATGATGGATTAAACCCAGATCAGTTGACTGGGGGTGAGTGTTTGATTTGCTCTAACGCTCCGTCCATCATCCCCTTTGGTATCGCTATGTGTTTGAAGGTGGCCAAATCACATTGACACGTCATTCCCATTGATGTATGATGATGTGCAGGGAGGGACACCTTCTTGTTCATTGCCAGTTATTCCCTCTCCCTTGCACTTTGGTGCATTGGCAATGGTAATATGATGCAGGCCGGCGGACCTAGGACTGTGAGGCAGGCTTATAAAATGTGTGCATTGTTGCACAGCAGACGTGTTTGTTGCCTCACAGGGATGGGGACATGGATGATACATGCTGTTCTGCTCAGGGTAATTGGATCCCTTTGTTAATGGAAGGATGTTTACAGACATCACTAGCTATGCATTTGTTCACTGCCACTGTTGACCGTACCTAAGGGCCAGTTTCCATGCATGTCAATGTGTCTTGAACATCCAAAACCATGACCACGATGACAATGACGTACTGCTAACTGTACAACACATGTAGATACTTTGATGTGGATGACTGCATTTTGATGGATAGGGTCAAGGCGACATGTAGCAAAATGGCATGCATTAGTGCCACATTGTGAATGGGGCTTATTGTCATACTTCACTTAACATGCACGTGTAGTTCTGGGAGCATGGCAAACAGAACAGACATGTTGTGATTTTAGGGAACACATACCTGAAATGCAGAGTCCTTACACTGTACTTTTAAATGCATATCCCTTCTACTCATAGTTGAACTGCACATTTGCCCTCCAGTATGTTCATTTTTGTTGAAATGGAGTGTGCACATAATTGACACAAGGGGGGCATATTTACAATTGAGTGATGATGCTTGTCGTTAAACCAAGAAGGCTAACAACACGCTTCGTCACTTTAGGAACGCAGGGCTGCACCATATTGCAACAAAATGGTGCAGCCCAGTGTTTCCCCCTGCGCTTGCACAAAGTTTAGCAGCCTAGTGCCAACGCAGGCACCCTTGCACCATTGTGCAGGGGTGCTTGTGTTGTGGGGAAGATTGTATATGTGCAGGAAGGTCCCCCTTCCTGCAAATGAACATTCTTACCCACAGTGCAGGCACCCTTGCACCATAGTGCAAGAGTGCCTGTGTTGTGGGGAAGGTTGTGTATGTGCAGGAAGGTCCCCCTTCCTGCACAGAAACAATCTTCCCCTCAAACCAGACACCCTTGCACGATGGTGCAAGGGTGCCTGCATTGGGGGTGGGCTGCTAACTTTTTACCCAGCGCAGGGTAGAACACAGGGCTGCATCATATTGTTGTCAATGAGGTGCAGCCCTGTGTTCCCAAATTAGCAGAGCATGGTGTTGAACCTAGGAGGCTAATGCAACGCTTCGCCACTTCTCTAGTTTTGCTTGTTAATGTAGCCCAGAGTTAGGAGACACATGGATGGTCAATTGTCTATGTATTTACATATTTATATGTGCATGTATGCTGGATTACAAGTCACTGACATCACCATTATGTGTCTTTATATGTATTCAACAGCTAAAGTGACATGTGGTTATACCCCCAAGTACCTATGTATCTGGAATTTGATCTGCACACAGTGTGTGTGGGCACTGAGACATATTTAGATGGACAGAAGCAATATTACTCCCCCCACCGCCCCTATCCTTGTTTGTTGCTTACCCTGTTGCTGGTCATATTCAGCACTATCCTGTCCCTTGACTTTAACAACCAACTCATCACAGAGTAACGCGAACACCTGTTCCTCCAAGGCATCAAGCTCCTCCTGTGGTGCTGGACTACCACCTCCGGTCTGCAGTGCTGCCTGCCGATTGTTAGACAGTTTCCGCTTGGTTTTGCGCTTGGCATCATGCCAGCGCTTCTTGCAGTCGGTCACTGTCCTCTTGACGTCTGCTACTGCATTCACCTTGGTCACAATGGTATGCCAAATGGCATTTATGGTCCCCAATGACACCCTGGAGCTGACAAAGAGCTGGTGTTATTTCTCTGTCACCTCCGCAATCAGTATCTCATTTTCCTGGTGACTGAATCTGGTTTTCCTCTTCCTCTTCCCCTGGGACTCTGGCTGGTCATCCTGGCTTTTAGGGGGGTTAGGGGCGTTGTTGTCTCCTGCTTAATTGGGTCCAGCCTGCTCCATTTTGCTCCCAGGTAAAAAAAAAAACATTTGGGGTGCTTTGCAGGATTTTTGTTGTTTATTTTTCCCACGTAGCATGAAAAAAGTGACGTGACGCGGACTAACGTGAGTTTTTTGGCCGCTAATTAGCCGGCCGCCACTTTTTTCACGTTAGCGGCAAGATTGTAATCGCCCTGACGTTGGTGTTAGCGACATTTTCCGCTGCGAGAAGATCCTATCACCATGAAGCGACGTATTGTAAATACGTTGGTACCATTGCGATAGATTTCGGTGGTACGTGGCGGTAAGAAAATTAACGCTAATTAGCAGCAATTCTTATAAATATACTCCTCAGTCTCTCATATTACTGTCTTCCGGTACATCCGTAATTCTGAATCATTTCAAATAGTGAACAGACCACTCTAGAGGTGGGCACAAGACACTGAAATCTGGAGCCAGGCTTGAGCCTGAAGCCTGGTTCTGGCTCAGCTCGAGGTCTTGTTGGTTCCTCAAGCCCATAACGAGCCGAGCTTTGATATGGCTTCTGCCTGCCTCCCTCACTGTAGCCTGGATGTGGTGTTATGGCCAGAGCTTCCGACTTTGGAACGGGAGAACCAAGTTTGAGGCTAGCGTTGGCTCAAAATCCTGTGATTCTTGGCAATTCGCTTAATCTTCCCATCCTGAAGACAATAAATGATGATCTTGTGTAATGTAACTGGTGCTCATGTAAAGCGCTCCAAAACTTTCAGATCAAGTTCCTACTATATAAAAACTGCACAAAGAGGTAAAAAAAAGCCTTAACATAAGGAAAGACAAATATATACTAATGTACGGGTTGATTTGTACAAAGTGAAACCCAAAAACTGAGATGAATCTTGGCTTTTCCCCTTAAATTGTGTGATTTTAGACAAATTGTTTATTTCACCCAAACTCTTTTTTCTTTATTATCATCTATGAAAACACTTTCAAATATGTGATTTCAGAACACCAGTTGTGTTTGTTTTAATATAGCCTTATAGCCTGCCGTAGCTGGCTATACCGGCCATTAAAGGCCCGCTCCAGTGTTAAACAAGTGAGCGGGTCTTAAATGGCCGGTATAGCCCAGCTACGAAGGGCTATAAGGCTATTAGAACCTTCTGCCACTAGAGGGCAGAATGTTCTAACAAATAAAACAAAGGCCTTTCGGAGCCCGAGGGGGTTTAAATCCCCTCGGGCTCCAAGAGGCCTTTGTGAACTGTGAACAAAAGAAACATTGGCTTTTACCAGCCCGTAGAAGCACGGAGCACACCATTGTATTCAATGGAGTTCTCCACATTGCAATGTTCTAATATACTATAATATTGCTCTATAATAATATAGGCCATGTACAGGGTTTACATGACAACTGTCTTGCCTTCTTAGTTCACTAATTGTTCATGTTAAAATAAACAATCATCTTTTATAAGTACTTCTCGTACTGGCCTATTAATGTCAAGGCTTCTACATGTTAAAGAACTAAAACTTTATTGAATTTTGAAGAGACTTTATCATGATTTATGTGATGTTTGTAGTATTATTTACATAGCAAACATTTTCAGGGCTCGGCTCCGGCATGGGCTCTAAGGGGATGATTACGATAGGGGTCGGACGAGCGTCCAACCACCATCATTTCGTGATCGGGACTGCCTGACAAGTAGGCGGCGGTCCCGAATTACGATCCGACCACTGTGTCGGCAGTCGGAGACATGCCTTTTTGCATTGAGGAATGTGCTGCAGCCCGGAAAAGGGCCTCAATGCCAAAAGGCATGTTTAGAAACATCCCTGTACCCTGTGCCAGGCACCATGTGGTGCCTGGTACAAGGTGCATGCATGTTTCGGGGGCACCCCTCATAGCAGAGGCCCGGGTTGGATGGGGGCCCTGCAAGGGCCCCCAAACTTGCTTTCTGTCTGCCTTTTCATGGCGGTCGGACCACCATGAAAAGACAGAGGGAATAGACATTGTAATCTGGATGGCAGTGCCTGCGCAGCCACCACCGCCATACAGGGATTACCTGTCCAACCGCCACCCCGACGGGATCTCCGATTCTGTCGGAGGTGGCGGTCTTTCCCCCCGCCCGCAGCGCTCTGACCGCTGTCATCGTAATCCGGCGGTCGAACCACGGCCCTGGATGTCGGGCGGACCGCCACCAGCAGCCTGTCGTTGGCGATCCAAATGACATCGTAATCGGGCCCTAGGATCTGAGTCAGACCCTTGACTTGGTTCAGGCTCTGCTATCCCTGTTAATTTGTTGGCTCGCCCACAGTTAGATCACCCTTCACCCACTCCATTTTTTAAGATTTAGGTTACAGAAATGGTTCCTGGATAACATCGTTTCTGGGACTTCCAAACCCATTGTTCCTCATCATTTGCCCCCTTTAAAAGTACCTATCTGTTATAGCCTGTTTTGGAGCCTTTGCATCTCCTGCTTGATGCCCGAATATTCTAGAACATTCCAGAGGCATATTACAAAATAAAAAACCACATTATTTTTTAACATTTGACAACCCAAAATACACCTTTTTGTAGCCAGATTGCTGACTTTAGGCCAACAACTGAGCTTTCTTCCCAGTCAATAGAAAATCTAATATAATCTTAGCAAATGCCTGAATATATTGTACTGGCAATTGAACCCATAGATTAGTACAAACAGGCAACATTTTGGGTATAAGTATCATCTTGATCAGATTAAACTTGACCGCTAGCCCTAATATCAGCCATTTACGCTGTTTAGTTTCCATCTTTAGTTTTGATATTAGAGGCACAGGTTTTCTACTGGAGTTTCATTTCTCTTTTTAATTATCACTGCCTCATATCTTATTAATGATTGTAACCTGGAATATTTTTCAAAGCACCAAATTGTTTTCAAACTGAATTGGCTTATTTGGGTGTGTTACGAGGCGTGTCGGTATTTCCATATTTTATTTCACCATACTCTCTACACTACTTTTACATGGAATTCCTAAAAGAAGACTTTTTCATTTCGTACTAGCCAATAGTGTTTGATGTACTTGTCAGATTACAAACTATTTGTCACTCTAATGTTCGTGACAGTGTCCTCCCCTTTGGAACACCAGTCTCCCAGACTACTCATTTTTACTAGGTCATATCTGGATCTGGCTCTGCTCTCTCAAGTTACAGATCAAATAACCTGTCCTGTTTTAGCATTTGGACACCTCCAAGGAACCATCTGAATCCAATTTTACTAATCAGAAATGTTTTCCATATCATACCATACCGTAACATACCGTGCTATGCCATAAACCTACCATAACATCCACACAATGCCATGGCATGTCACACCATAACATAATATAATATAGTACTATGGTGGCCCCAGAAGAGACAAAGGTTGACTCAAACCTGCCAGAATTTGAAATTGGCCTGCAGACTACATACAGATCTCTACAAAAAACACCTTAATAGCGCTTCTTTAATCGTGTTGGGATTTCATGTTAAAACGGTTTCATATATTTCTATTTTTTCACAACATTTTAATTAAAAACTGTGAAAAGTTGCTTCTTTGGTATGGAAAAATGAAATGTTCATATGCCATTCTTCAGTATCTTTTTAGTTATTTCCCCAAGAGTAACAGTGTTGGACTTGGCCCTTTCTGCATGGTCATTCTTAAAATTTTGCTCTCCCAAGTGGTGCTACCCCGGTCCTGTACCCTTGGAAGTGGCTTGAAGGTGCTCTGCCAAGCCCAGCTGTGGTCCCCATCAAAACTGTTGCAAAGTGACGCGAAGCCTTACAGCACAGTTGCCAGCCTCATCGAAGCAATGCGAAGCAATGCGAAGCAGCGTGAGCTCCGCAAAGCCTTGCCGCACAGCTACCAGTTCCATCGGAACTGACACAAAGCAATGCAAAGCCCCACCACCTACGCTGCTCAGCTCACCGGAACCAATGCGAAGCCTTGCAAAGCTACATCAGAACTGATGCCAAACGACCTAAAGCCTCGCAAAGCAACACAGCGAGGCCGCACACCAGGATTGAAGGTACTTTGTTCAACATGCCTCACTGGGTCCCTGTAGTCAGCCCACGCTCCATCATACTCAGCCTGAACTTGTGCATTTGTCCCGGTCTGGGGCTACCAGATATCCACAGTTTGTCCTTTGTGGTTTTTGGCACTATTTTCACTGAAATCTCTAAAATTCAATAGTCCTGTTCTACTGATTGAATTTTTGTCGTTTTGGTCTTCTTTTATTTATTAAAAATAACTATATGTTTCTAACTTGGTTTTATGAGGTGTTTTGCACTTTATTACTGTTTGAAGTTTGCACAAATACTTTACACATTGCCTCTAATATTAAGCCTTACTGCTCTTTGCCAAGCTACAAGAGGGTTGAGCACAGGTTAATTTAGGGTTGGTTTGCGCCTCACCCTGACAAAGATTGTGGTTGCTGCTTGAGCAGGGTTCACACCCCAGTCAACCAATAAAGCAATTTCTTACAAACAGCTAACAAGGTTTCTTATGTGTGTATTAGCAAACAAATCTAAGAACATGTTCAAACCTAGCAACAGTTTATCTGATATGCTTCTCGCAGATGGACACTTCAGTATTCATGCAGTGGGGCCCTTTCATCTTGACATACCATAATAGAAAACATAGCACAGTAAATAGAAATTTAAAAAAATATAGATCCCATTATACTAAGGGGTTGAGCATGGAAGTTCAACTCACACTTGAAAATGTCTTGAATTATCAGTGCAAGGTGTCCACAAAAGCTGATCTTGCAGTCATAAATCTATTTACTCACGCACAATATTACCCTATAATGTTGTAATCATGAGGATGAGCAAATCCTACTCAAGAAGCAGGAATTGGATTTTCCAGGGTGAGGATACTCCAGAAAGTGTGGAAACACTCACATTCTTGATAGCTTATGGGTATTCACAATCTTTTTCTGATCCATTCCCAACGGGGAATGGTTGGAGTGTTCCATCTTCAAGCACAAATCCCTTTTCAGAGTTCTAATGTGAACGGAACACCACCCAAATTTTTTAGGATTCAGGGGAAAATGCTTCTCCATGGTGCAAAATATTTTCCCCATGAAGGAAAAAAGGCAATTGAACACTGGCCTTAATCTCTAAAAAGGTACTGAAAGCAGATTGTCTGGTCTATTTACAAGATAAGAGATGGTCTAAAGAAAGCGGAAAAACAACTGTAATGGATAATCAGCTGATGTTAACATGCCCAGGCATTCAGCCATATTTAGTTCATGTTCAGGGATGTTTTGATCGAATGCTCTTGAACCGCTTTCGCTTGGGCATTTTGCACAGGCTTGTCAGCCATCCAACTACTAATGATTGGTCAAGAGATCTGGTCCTGTGCCCATGTGATGACACATCGCGCCAATCAACTCTGCATACGGTCCTATTTTGTAAATTTTACTCAGTCCCAAGAAAAAGGTTTATAATTCCTATTTTAAAATTTTTAGGTGTAAGACAATGTCGTGCAGGATACATGAAATTACAAATTCTGGACAACGAAATGATCATGGAAACCATTGCTCTATTCTTAAAAAATTTGATCAGGTTTAGGAACTCTATGTGATAATGATCTATGCTGATGTAGCCACGAGAGGGGTTTTTATAAATTTTATGTAATGAAATATTTTAAAGATAAGGGGGCGTGGCTTGACGCCGATGTAGGGAGCAGCGGACCGCGGAGCTCCTCCGTGGCCTCCCCCAGTTGCAAGTAATCCTGATATGCTGAGGGGGCCCCTGGGCACCTATTTTATGTCGGAACACCTGCTGCCCCTGAGGGTAAACCACCGGCGGTCCAGGAGGCTGTAACGCAGAGCAAGAAGCAATTTCTTTTTCTGCTCGGGCTTTGGACGTGGCGATCCAAGATGGCGGCCGCGACCTGACGGGGAGATTTTGAAGAGTCGCAGCGCTACGAGTCCGGCAGACTGCTGTTGCGTAATGGCAAGGAGTCCCGAATCTACCCCCGGAGTGGAGGTCTGTGGCAGCCCAGGCGTGGGGACGGCGTACGGATGAGGTAGCGCGCCGAACCCTGGCACCGAGGGATGGACCTAAGATGGCGGCCCTGAGAGCTGGAGGAGAGGCCCGGTGAATGTGTGGGCGGTAAGAGGCCATGGCGCTGTGTTGGTGATCGTTGCTCCTGGAGCGGTGAACTGGTGATCACGGGGTGCTTCCTGGGACGGAGGAGAGTCTGCGGACGGTGAGACAGGCTGGGGGCCAGCGGGGTGCGCTGGGTGCGCTGGGATCGGACCCTGCTGGGTGCCCGGCGGCTCGCGAGCGGCACTGATCACGAGGACGTGGAGCCAATGCGGGACGGTGCTAGTGAAGTGGCATCTGAAATCTCCCTGGGACACTGGTGTACTGCTAAGAGCTCTGCTGCTCCTCTCGTTGTTCTGATTGCCGCTATGAGCTATTGGGGAGATGCTAACAGTGGGGACAGATGCTGAACGAGAGAGGCCAAATCCATAAGGTTCATCACTGCACTTGGGGTGAGGAATGGGAGCATCGGTGGTCTGGAGGACATCGGTGAGTGCGTGTAGCGCTCCCTGAGGCGATTTCTTCCTGCTGGGCCGCTCAAGAAGAACGACGTACTGTGTGGCGGTGCGCTCTCCGGCTCTCCTTGGTTGTTGGAGTGGTTGCGGGGCCTGGACGGGGTGATGACGCTTCGGGCTTCATTGTCATCGCAGCTGGGCGCCGCTGTCCTGGGTGCGTACCCTTGCCTGGGACCCACCCATCCTCAAGTGACCCGTTCACTGGACGAGGCCGCTCCGGTGAGTTGACGGCAATGGAGTTTGAGAGTACTCGCTACTGGTGGGATATTACGCAGTCTTTAGTGGCCTGCTGTGATGGGGCGAGTATCCAGGAAAAAGGGATTTACGGCCCACCAGGTGGAAGGAGCGGGGCAACAAACTGATGACGAAGACGACGCGACGGAGCGCTCGAGTACAGGTGCCCAGGGAGGTCCTACGTTAGCCGACATAATGCAGGCCATCACTTCGTCCAGAGAGGCCCTTGAGACGAAAATTGACGCCATTGGAGTGGACCTTACTTTGCTCAAAGATGATCACAGGAAATTGAAGGAGCGAGTGAAAGTGACTGAGAAAACACTGGAGGGGGTCCCGGACGCAGTGGCCACCTTGCAGCGCTCCCTGAAACAGGTGGAGGACAGAGTTCGGGTCTTGGAAATGAGAGCAGAAGACAGTGAAGGGCGCTCTCGAAGGAATAACCAACGCATAGTGGGGGTTCCGGAACGAGCGGAAGGGGACGACGCTGTTCGGTATTTGGAGGGGTGGCTCAAGACGGAGGTTGGCCCGGAGGGACTGTCTCAGTTCTTTGCCCTTGAGAGAGCCCATAGGGTCCCGGCTAGACCTCCCAAACCGGGCGCGCCTCCGCGGCCGATGGTGGCGAGGCTATTGCACTATCGGGACAGAGACCACCTCTTGCAACAGGCCCGGGAGAAACAACAACTACAAATTGAGAACTCCAAAGTGATGATATTTCCGGACTACACTAGGGAGGTTCAGAAGCAGCGGGCCTCCTTCATTTCTCTTAAGCGGAAACTGCGTCAACTTCACATATCATGCGCCATGCTTTTTCCGGCACGCTTGCGAGTGGTGGACGGCGCTGACACGCACTTCTTCACCACCCCGCAGGATGCATGGCAGTGGCTGGAGATGCGTCAGATGAGGTCCAGGCGGAGTTCTGCAATGAGCAACGTGGAGAGGAGATCCCCTGAACACGCGAGCCCAACGAGGGTACTCTCGTTGCTGGACCACCATCTTGAGTGGGATAGAGCTGTGCAGGCGGTTGCAGAGATCAGTCAGGGTGAGGTCAGCCCGAATTCTGCTTCCACTAGCCGAGCACTGGGTGGATCTGAGACCTCACTGCCTGGAAGCACGAATGGAGATTCTGATTCTGAGCTGCCGGTGGTCACCCCATGAACGGCGGACCTACTGGGTTGATCTGACAGTCGATGGCCGGGTGAGATAGACTTGCACTGATATCCAGGCTTGCACGCTGCAGGGCCTATGATCTGCGGAGAGGGAGGGGTGGCACCACTTGCTCAGTACTGATGGGGACCCTCATACCGACACAGAACAGGGGGTGAGCCGGGGGGGGCTTCGGATCCCAAAGGGTCAGCACACGTCTCACTGCCTCTCTGTGCACAGTTGCTGGTTAAACCAGTTTGGATGGGAACTAGTTTCAGGGAACCTGTCCTTGGGAATGGGAGTTGGGGGTTATGGGGTGTTGGGGGGGAGGGTTTTTTTGGGGCCAAGCATGCCGCTAGGGGAGTAATGGAGGACAGACTGTATATAACCACACCATGGGAACCGCCGTAGGTATTAAGTGCTTGTCCTGGAACATTAGGGGGATGCATACCATGACACGCCGCCACAAGATCCATGCCTATCTTAGAAGGAGAGGGGTGCAGATTGCACTACTACAGGAGACGCATTTAAATAAGCAAGAGGGCTTAGCCTTGCACAACATATTCGGCTTTTGCGCGGGGTACACTGATTTGGGTCAGAGCCGGAGTCCCGTTCCAGAGCACTGGGCAGTTGATTGACCCTAAGGGTAGATATGTTGTAGTGACGGGGCGCTTAGATGGAAGAGATATTGTTCTAGGAAGCATATATGCCCCTAATACTGATCAAGCCTCATTTTGTGCGCATCTTTCAGGGAGGTTAGCACCACTGCTGACAGGGTCTGTGCTCCTAGGGGGTGACTTCAACTGTATCACTGACATCTCATTGGACCGCTCCCATCCTCCTCTCGTCGATACCCCGGTACACAGACTGGCTGCGGTGAGGCGGGCTTGGCAACAACAATGGGGACTGACTGACACATGGAGGGCTCATCACCCGACTGACAGGGATTACTCTTACTTCTCATCACTACATGATCTGCATGTTCGGTTGGATTCGGTCCTTTGCTCTCCAGACGTCCATGGGGGGATGGTGCACAGTGAATATTTAGCTAGAACGTCATCTGATCATAACCCACTGCTAGTGATATTACATTGGTTGCGAGATCGGCCCGCCATTCCCACGTGGCGACTCAGACCTGATACATTGGACGCTCCAGTGTTTCGGGAAGTTATTGGTGCAGCCATTGCTGAATATTTCAGGCTTAATGACAACACAGCATCCTCTTTGCTGGTTGAGTGGGATGCTTTTAAATCAGTGATTAGGGGGCGCTGTATAGGGGAAGTGGAGGGAGCGCGTAGAGTGCTGCTCCAGGATGTGCTAAAGGCGGAACAGAAGCTACGCGTTTTGGAGCAGGAGCGACCGGAGCGGCCAGACAAGCATGATGAGCTGCTTGCGGCCCGGGAGGAGCTAGCGGTTCAACTCAAGAGGCTGCGTTGTTTTGATTATAAGGCCTATACGGATAAGGCGCATGCAGAGCGCGACAAGTCTGGTGCACTCCTTGCATGGCTGGCCAACCCAGTGCGTAGAGGGACAGCGATCTTAGAACTGAAAGATCAGGGGGGCAACGTGTGCTACACCCAACGGGGCATTAATGACCAATTCTTACAGTATTACACCGAGCTGTATCGGAGCAGGCTGGGCCCTGGACTCCCTGATGATGAGGGGTTTCTACCGGGTGCTGACCTCCCTAAAATTGACCCCGAGGAGGCTGAAGCCCTTGGTAGGGACATTGAGGCGGGCGAAGTGCGCAGAGCTATAAAGCACATGGCCAGGAACAAAACGCCGGGAACGGACGGGCTGCCAGTGGAATTTTATGCGGCCTATGCAGATGTTCTGGTTCCCTGTCTGGTGGCACTGTATAATAGAGCATGTCATGAGGGCGTTCTCCCTGCCTCTACGCGCGAAGCTATCATTGTCCCCCTTCTCAAGCCGGGCAAACCCGCCTGGGATCGCTCCTCGTACAGACCCCTTGCGATGCTTAACCTGGATTATAAGATCTTAAGTCGGGTATTGGCCAGTCGTTTGCTGCCCCATATGACGACCCTGATTCACAGGGATCAGGCCGGATTCATACCGTCTCGGAATACCGCGATGAATGTTCGTAGACTCATGCGCATCCTGGGGTCCGATACATACGATAAAGAGGAGGCCTGCATTTTTGCAGTTGATATCGAATAGGCCTTTGATAGCCTAGAGTGGCCCTACCTTTTTAATGTCTTGTGGGAATTTGGCCTGGGAGAGAGGTTTATACGGTGGACAACACTGCTGTACAGTGCCTCCACTGCCAGAGTTCGGACGAGGGGGTTAATCTCTGCTGCCTGCGAGGTCGCTCGGGGGACGAGGCAGGGGTGCCCGTTGTCCCCTCTGCTGTTTGCTCTGGCGGTGGAGCCCATGGCTGCTCATGCCAGGACGGGGAGATTCTATTCTGGGTTGCTAGTGGAGGGGCAGGTGCAGCATATAGCGTTGTATGCGGACGATCTGCTCATGTTCCTGCCGAATTCCGGGGATGCGCTTCGGGGAGCGAAGGGCTTGTTAGAGACCTTGGGGAGAATGGCGGGGCTCGGTGTGAATTGGGCCAAGTCGTGTTTGTTCCCCACCAGGTCGGGCAGGCAGGATCAACGGAGTGCAGGAGAAGTCTCATGGGAATCCCGATGCTTGCCATACCTAGGGTCCCGGATTTATCACGACCGTGACGACCTGTTGGAGGGCAATGTGGGGCGAGCGTTGCGCAGCGCCAAAACTTGTTTCGACTTTTGGGGGACTCTTCCGCTATCTGTTGCGGGTATAGTTGCTTTAGTGAAAATGGTCACTTTACCGAGGTTGCTCTATTACTTTGGGACGCTCCCCGTTTGGATCCCGGGTAAGTTCTTTGCGCAGCTTAACGCTTTAATTACAGGGTTCTTGTGGGGATCTGGGAGACAGAGGGTTTCCCTGACTACTATGCAGAGACCTAGGGCGGAGGGAGGTTTTGCGTTGTCGGACCTTGAGGCTTATTACCATGCTGCGCAACTTCAATGGTTTACGAAATGGATAGCGGGTCACATCAGGCATCCGGAAGATCTGGGGGGATCGGACCTGAGTTGGCGTCTTTTGTCCTGTGTTCTGTTGCGGGTGCCACTGGGAGGGGAGTCAGTGCCGCCAGATTTGCGCGTGGTACAACGGTGCTGGGCGCGCATGGCTCGGAAGGCGCACATCGGGATCCCGTACGCGCCTGAGATTCCGTTGAAGATGTGCAAAGTGCTGCCCCATGGGGGTGACTGGAGCAAGCTGCAGTCCTGGGAAGAGGCGAGAGTCCTCACATTAGGTGACCTTTACGAGGATGGTAACCTCCTCCCTTTCAATGATCTTCGGGAGCGTCATGAGCTTCCGCGAGGGGACTTCCTATTTCATGCGGCCCTGGCGGCGGCTGTCAGAAAGCACTGGCGGAAGGGACTGGAGGAACCGGACACGTTCCTCGCCTGTCAATATGTGGTGCTGGCAGCGGGGACTTTTAAAGCGGCAACCTGTCTGTATCGGCGAATTACTCAGGACTTGCGCCAACCTTTGACAGCGTTGCGACTCAAATGGGAGGCAGACTTGGGGGAACCCATTGAAGAAAAACCTTGGGGGGAAGTTGTCGAGAGGGCGTGGAAGAGCTCCCGGAATGCGCGCTTTCAACTAATCCAATTTTATGTTTTACATAGGGCATACTTAACACCTGGTAAAATCAAGGACTATTTTGGGGCGTCGTCCGCTTGTCCCTGTTGTAATTTGGAGGGGGCGCAGTTTTTGCACATGTTCTGGGACTGCCCGCACCTGGGGGACTATTGGCGAGGGGTGGTGTCTGCCTTGGCGACTGTGACGGAAAGGGAGATAGCCGTAACACCGAGGGTTTGCTTGCTGCACGGGTTTCCCCACACTGCTAGGACTAAAGTCACCAGCAAGATCATTGATCTGGGGTTAGTCCTGGCAAAAAGAGAGCTTACTACCCATTGGAAGGCAAGGCAGGGACCTGCTCTTGTGCGCTGGCATCGGGAGCTTGTGAAATGGGCGGAGAGTGAAGGGAACTACAGGCTGTCCATGGCTATGCGGAATGGGAGCGAGAAATCAATGGAAATGGCTCGGGCGTGGGTGGCGCTGGTGGAACTGACTAAGCACCCTCCTGACGATGAAGAAGGGGCTCTTGATGAGACGGAGGGCGCGCAGGCCACCTGAAGGGGCTGACTCTTGATGAAGGAGGGGCATGATGAGGCTGGTGGGGGCCTGGAAGGGTCTCCCCCCCGATGTTCCC
This sequence comes from Calotriton arnoldi, assembly GCA_963921515.1. Taxonomy (NCBI): domain Eukaryota; kingdom Metazoa; phylum Chordata; class Amphibia; order Caudata; family Salamandridae; genus Calotriton; species Calotriton arnoldi. The sequence continues at coordinate 379,617 of CAWUFW010005404.1, forward strand.
GGTCTGCCCTATATTGTGAACGGCGAGGCAAGGATTCTGGTGGGGGGTACAGGAGAGCTGGGAGATTCCCTGGGTATTTTTAGAGGCTAGCGGCATGCTTGGGAGGGTGGGTGGAGTGAGGGGGCTATGTTGGGGTGCTTAGGAATAAGGGGTGGGTCGGGTATTGGGAGTTTCCTATTTGAACCTGCATTTTGGACTGTTACAGACATGGAGGTAAACAGAACTGTATGTTAGGGTAACTAGGGGGGGATGGCGGGGATCCAGTAGTGTGTTCCTGGGGGACTCGGGTAAGACTTTCTGCTTGTAGCCATCTGGGAAGGCCGCAGGAATGCTAATGATTATAATTGTAATGCATATTGCCTCTCCAACTACTTCGCTATGATGCCCGTGCGGCTGTTTGTATCGATTTTTCAGAAAACCAATAAAAGTCTGTTTAAAAAAAAAAATGAAATATTTTAAAGATTGATGTATTATTCCTTATAAAGTCATGCTTTTTTTATATGCCTGATAACCATTTCTATTTGGAATTTGGCTGTTCTAATTTTTGCTATGTAACATATTGGAATGTGTATATTATTAAGCTGTGCTTTTATGATTTATTTATAAATCAAATAAAGCTTAATTTGACTTGACTTGAAATAGAAATTTAAAAAAATATAGATCCCATTATACTAAGGGGTTGAGCATGGAAGTTCAACTCACACTTGAAAATGTCTTGAATTATCAGTGCAAGGTGTCCACAAAAGCTGATCTTGCAGTCATAAATCTATTAACTCACGCACAATATTACCCTATAATGGTGTAATCATGAGGATGAGCAAATCCTACTCAAGAAGCAGGAATTGGATTTTCCAGGGTGAGGATACTCCAGAAAGTGTGGAAACACTAACAGACTTGATAGCTTATGGGTATTCACAATCTTTTTCTGATCCATTCCCAACGGGGAATGGTTGGAGTGTTCCATCTTCAAGCACAAATCCCTTTTCAGAGTTCTAATGTGAACGGAACACCACCCAAATTTTTTAGGATTCAGTGGAAAATGCTTCTTCATGGTGCAAAATATTTTCCCCATGAAGGAAAAAAAGGCAATTGAACACTTAGGAAGGTATTCCTCTCTGCACAATAGTAAACTATTGTTGGAAATGACTGTATTTTGTTTGGTGTACCCCCAGATTTTTACCTTGACTATTTTTGCTGGCTGTAGAAATCTGTGCACTTGACCCCTGCAAACCATGGGTAAAGTGTTTGTGCTCCCCTTTTCAACATGATGAAATTGGCATACCCTTAATTGGCATATTTAACGTACCCATAAGTCCATAATAAAGGGTACGAAAGTGTACCCAGGCCTGTAACTTATAGGTCACCAGTTAAATGCGACACCCACAGTACCCTCGTTAGAACACTTCTGGGCCTGTGGAAGAACATAAGAGGACGGAACCTGCTGTCTGTGACCTGAGAAGAGCCTAGAATACTAGACCTGCTCTCCTTCTTATAACCCAGGTCAAAGAAGCTTACATCAAAGGTCATAAGGCTGGCCTCCTGTTCAAGCTACAGGGACACAACAAGCTACAAAAGGCCTTTCTGTGACCCAGCTGACCAGTTCCAAATGGAGCTGCCCTTGACCCAGCTGCAGGCCTCTATTGGAGTGAGTCCTGACCTCCTGGTGCTGTCCCCAAGATCTTGGACCCTTGGTTCGTGTCAAAGTGTACTCCTCCTAACTTTTCCTGAAATCTGGAACTTAGAAACCTTTTGGCTCCAAGACCTATGGAGGACCGGGATAAACTTGCCAAGCCAGACCGACAAAGGTGTCTTATCGCTGGCCCAAAGATTCATGTTTCTCCCACTCTGAGCTTTTCCACAGAAGCAAATCCCCTCAGCTGGACCTCCCAAAAACGGTACTCGGCCTATTGGAGCCCTCTTCAGCTACAGCCTGCAGCATTGCCCCCCTTGAAGAATTTGAGCTCCAGTCTAAATGTAGAAATCGTCACAGAGCAAAGGAGTCAGAAGTATCCATCCGGGACCTTCTCTGGGCATGAAATTAAAATTTGCCCTGCTATGAGCTTTCCCGCCAAAAGTCAACAGCTTCACAGAGACCTCGTCAAGTGGCTATCTGACGACGTTGAGCCCTCTTCTGTGTCAACCTGCTGCCTTTGCCCGCATTTCCAAGTCTAATTCTGAAGGTAAAACATGGTTTCTGTTTCCGACCCGTGCTCCATTGTAGTTGGCCTTAACTTGCGCTTAGGTACTGGTTAAATGCAACCAGATGAAAGCAGTTGACGCTTAACGCTTTTTGGTGCTATTTTTGCATTTAAACTTAAAAAATTAATAACTACTGTTTCCCTTATTAGATTTTCGTCATGTCGGTGTCATTTTATTTATTATAATTTACACTATTCTTTAGGTCTTGCCTGCAAGAGCAGATGCACTTCATGCACTCTTGCTTGTGAGGGGTATTGTTTACATAAATGGCTTGGAGCTCTCTCATTACTTACCATTAAGGGGCATCTATTTGCACAAAAACATTCCTCAGAGGCCTTTTCCTCTTTCTATGTGTGCTGCAGAATCCAGCACACTTAGAAGAAGGAAACAACGAGGAGAAATAAAGATGTTTCTCCTCGTGGCACCTCTGGTGGGGAGGCGTACAATTCTAATGCATTCCCAGGTCTACCGGTGTTGGTAAATCTGGGAATGTGTCAGAATACATGGGTGGATGCATGGGAACACCCACGCTCCGCATATGGCACGCCTCCCTGCTGCAGTGTAACGCAAGGCAGTGATTTGTGCTGCCTTGCATTACTTTAGATTTATCAATCCACGCAAAGTGGCCTTGTGTGGTTTGATAAATCTTATTTAGCTTTTGCGTTGCCTTGCATCCCCTTGCGTGGTGCAAGGTCGCCGCAAAACCTTGATAAATATGGGACTATGTTTGGTATGCCAATCACTACTGATGCCATTATTAGTACTCACACTCTGCTAACGCCCCCCACCCACCAACAACCAATATGTGTATGTGAGCTATCATGGCATAATGGCAGAGATAGCCTGTGGATTTACAAGGAATGTAAGAAAATGCCAGCTTGGCACAGTATGAACACTTCTTGGTGTTGGGCTAGACACAATTTGAAGCTGGACAACATGGAGAGCAGTGGCTAGACACTTCCATGACTGAATCAACCATAAGTTGATCAGAGTACACAGTGATGTAGCAATTGTATCATGAACCATAATACAAGCCAGGAAATGAGCCCTCCATCTCTAGATTTGGCAGTAAAAATCAAATACAACTGAGGTGAACTTTGCTCCGCACTCACTTTGGGCCCAGTGCCACTGTACCTGCTGCACTATTGACAGCTATGCCCCATAGAACATAGAGGTCTTGTGCACTGCACATGTGAAACATGTTTTCTATGTCAGTCAGAGTTTATTGAACTCCAATTGTAATATTTGCAGTAATTACCACTGGTGTCCTGGGGCCCTACTACTATTTGGCCCCAAACAGGAAAAGCAAGTACCCCTCTTTAGCATTTGACTCTCTCAGAATAGTATGATCCTACTGTTGTTTTACCATTTACTTGCTAGCCGCTGTAGTTGCAGTTTACCATGTGGCCAGTGACTATTTGTTGTTCAGTGGGGATAGATTTGTGAGCAATCTCAGAACTGCAGAGCCTGATACCATCCTTCTCCAAGCATAGCTAAAACACAGACAGTAATTAATATCTCAGTTTTGTAAAAGATACACTTCAAATCAGCAGGGTATCTCTTGATACACTTCAGAGGCAAAATGTATCCCTTGATTTTACTCTGCTGCAACTTTGGCTTAAGGTGATGCTGCTAGAATGGTACTGAGCTTTGATACACCTGTCACTAAACTCTCAAGACTCAAAGAATATATTCGGGGTCCGTTCCAAAGCAATGAATTGGCAAGCACAGCAGTCTATATCTAGGGTGGAGGGACAACATTTGGCAACCAGTTTCTATTGCTGGCCACCGTCAACTTGAGTCCAGTGAGTCACTGAGTTCAGTGCTTCTGGTGGCAGTATAGTTAAATATCCACTTTAGAAGGCAAGAAAGGTTGCAGGGACTGTAACAAGAGAACCACCACTTACACTGGAGAGGCTATTAGGCATCTCCTCAGAAGGGAACATCTTAAAGATCCTGGCCTTTCGTTAGAATTACACTGTGCTCCTCATACTATAAAGCAAACACAAGGAGATGATGGACGGAGTGCTGAAACGTTTCAGACACTCACCCCCAGTCACAGATCTGGGTTGAATCCATCATCATTCTTTAGCTCACTTTGCCACCCCAGTTCAGACACAGCTATATGCAAATCAGTCTTGACCCTGTGCCTCATGGAACAGTCCAGACCGAACTGCCAAGCCATGTCTTCCCTGGACCGGAAACAAGCATCCTGGGACCGGTTTCGGGCTAACAGCCCTCATCAGCCAGGCTAGCTTGAATCCAGAGGCAAAGTGAGCAAGGGACCCACGTCTGGGCATACCCTGCCAACTTAGGGCGAACAAAGCAAACACAAGGAGATGATGGAGTATAGGCAGAGAGTGCAGTAGATGCTCTTAGGCGTCACGGTAAGCTCAGTGGGAGTACCCTCAGTAGGCTTAGATGACTGTCAAGCTTATTGACAGTAATCAAACAGAGTCACCTGGAAAAAGGTACAGAACAGTAGGTCACAACTCTTCAGAGCCAAGCAGACGACTTTCCCTCTAGCAGTATGAAATTACAAATATGAATGTATTACATAGATAATACTATATTAAAGCATGGCAGTAGGTAGCAAAGGCTGTGGATGCTGTCTTTACAGACTGAAATCCCTGGACCAGGTACACTTCCCCTCTATTTCTGATGTCTGTAATTTTGCAGGCCGGAAGACGAAAGCCCTCATAGTTACCATGGCCGGACTGGCCGTAGCGGGCACTAGGCGTTTCCCCGGTAGACCGGAAGGGTGGGGGCTGGTTTTGCACCGGTGGGGGCCGTTTTTGATACAGGGGGCAGTTTTGCAGCAGTGCTGCAATATCAGCCCCCTGTACCAAAAGCAGCAGCAGTGTTTTCCACGCACCCACCCCTCCTGCGGCCGGTCTGACTTAATTGCCAGGGTCGGTTTGGTTTCCCAGTCCGGCCCTGATAGTTGCAGTTCACTGCATCGTGAACTTCATGTGGTTCCAGCGGTTCTGGAACTTTTATGGTATTTACTTATCCTGCTCTCCTAGACTCCTAGTCTTTGAAGCCTAATTGGGTTCTCTCATCTTTTGCTGGAGAAAGAGGTTTGGAGGCGGGTAGCATCAGAATTTATGGTCTGGATGAGATATCCAGGGTCTTTCGATGGGGGCTCTTTTTTACCTACGCCAATTTTGGGCTTGAGCCACAAGGAGCAGGAATAGGTCTGCATAGTGGATCTGGTCACTGGAGTCTTGAAATGGATCAGAATCTCATTATACCAGAAGTGGCAGAAGTGTTTAATTTCCTCTCATAGTTTGCGGAGCTGGGCATGGTGTATCACTTGATAAATACCTTCAGATATGCCATTTCAGCAGGATGCAAGAGATCACTGGTGGGTGATCACCCTTTAATGTGTAAGTTATTAAATGGAATTAAACAGGAGAAGTCCTCAGTTGGGTAGTATTTTCGCATGCAGAATGTTAATAGTTATTTATTATGATAATGTGTTAAACACAAACAGCGAAGCCGGAGGGATTTCAGCATGAAGCAAGCCTACTCTAAAGAAGAAAAGAAAACCAGAAAACAAAGACCAGGATTTATTGAAGATCAGTCCTTAATTGAGAATGATTAGATTTTTTTGTAATCTCTAGTCGTACATAGTTCCAAGCTTTGGCAGTGCTAAAGTAAAATGCTCTTCCACTTGTCTGTGTCTTGCGGAATCTGGAGACTTGATAAAGGAGGGCAGAAATTGATCTTAAAGATTAGGACAATGGTGTTTTCGATTGTTTTCTGAAAAAAAATGGGTCCCTGATCCAAGACATCTCTATGTACACCACAAACCATTTAAACCAGATGCATTTTTGGATTGGCTCCCAATGAAGTCTGACCAAATGATGGGAGATAGGCTCCTTCCTATTGAGATGTGGGATAAATATGGTGGTCAGATTGTAAACAGTCAGAAGTCTAGATAGCAAATACTTGGCATTATGAGTATCCATAATGAGTTGCAATAACCCAAGCAGGGGAAAACGTCCTTCCGGATCACTGATTTATGATAATTTGTTGGCCGGCAGATTTTCCTCAAAATTGTAAGTGTAATGAAGCAGGTGGAAGTGGCTTTAATAAACTGAGGGGTATGCAACACCTTTGAGTCAAATTAGACAGCCATGTTCTTGATAATCTTAAGCAGAGTGTGAGCTTCTCTGAATTTGTCAGGTCACCATAATTGTTGGTTTATTACCTCTACCCAGTAGTTCGGTCTTCGAGGTGATCAACTGAAGTCCCCTTTCTTTCATCCAGGATGAGGCTGGATTCATATAGCTTTGGGGGCCTGGAATAGGCTGAAGTTGGAGTGTGATGGTTAGTAGTTGTGTTGGTACTGTCATTGGCACCCCTGGGAGGGCAATGAATGGTGCAAGCTGAAGTGGCCTCCTGAGGAGAGTGCCCTGGCACTTATGTGTTTTTCACAAATTAAATACTGATCCAGGTTGGACTTTCTGGGCTGGTTGGGAAGCAGGACGCGGAGGATCAGGATGTTCAGAGCAAGTGGTGGGATGGATAGCTGCTGAGTGGTGCCAGTCTGCCTTTGCCCTGATTTTTAGAAACCACGTGAGGCGCTTACCTGCTGGCCCTTTAAATCGAAGTATGCAGAGGTGCGAGGCGTCAAGCTTCATAACTTCCCACACTTTTGCCTATGATACAGTCCTCCCATGTACAAGAACCTCTGTCGATCCCAGATCCACCTCTCTCTTTCTTTCCTGGTTCCTAAGAACACATGGAACTGAACGTATTTCCTCTGTTACATCGATTTACTTTCGCCATCTTTAAGAACCAGCAGAATGTATTAGAAAATAGATGGTTACTTTAAATCCTCTTCCCAATCAACAAAAAAATTCTCTCGCAACAACATACTTTAAAAAAACTCTTCTCCATCACCCCCTGGGATGGGTGGGTTGATCGATCAGGTGTCCGTTAAAGAATTCAAAATGACAGCTAAAAAAACTAAATTTTTTGTGAAGCTCTCCAAACTTTTGCAGGTCAGGAGCGTAGTTTTAGAGAAAGAAACATTTTTAATTGCGACTAAATTAAGACTTAATTTACTGATAGAAAAAGAACATACCAGCAAAAACCTGCTAACTCTACATGACTTGTTTTTTTGGCAGAGAACTCACTGTTTCCTATAAGTAGTAGATGTTATGTTTGGCTCTACGTAATCCGAGAGAAAAAGTTCCTGCCAGTTATCATCAGATGTGATGAAACCAGGTTGAGGAGACCCCACTGTCAACTTTTGTTCACAACAATCCATTCTCTGAGAACACCGTTCATTTGAATGCACTGCCTGTCCCCCGGGAAAACACCAGATGTAATGTGGCGCACTTCCTTCCAATTCATTTTCATAACACACCTTCCTTTTGCCTACATATCGATTTTACCACTTTAACTGATCTGTGGATTGATTTTTCTGCCATGATTTTTCTGATTCATATCACATTCACATTCACTCCTCCTTCTAAACTTGCCTCGTTGTTATCCCAGCTCAATCTCTCTTCTTTCTATCTTTCCACTCCTCCAGCCAAGTTACTTGCAAGCTTGCATTGTGTTAGACATAGAGGACAGACTAACACAGCCCATTGTCTTTTTGCTTCCTCTGAATCCTCTTCCCAATCTTTTTTTTTAATGATTTGTACTTTAGTTCCAAATATGTAAGTAATTGTCTACACATATTTGTGTTGATTTTTCCCTCCTGAAATTATTTGATCATTAGTCAACTCAGTGATTTCGGAATACAAGCTTTCATCACAATGTTTCCTCCGAGCTGCTTTTTACACGGAGAGTGGTTATGACAACACACTAGTCTTAGTTTTGTTTGATGGTTAAAAAATGGGATCCTCCCAGAATGCAGCTCAAGTCACCATTTGCCATTTTCAAACCAGTTAGCAGTAAAAATTCGATAATGCACATGTATAGTCAAGCGTGTGGTATAATGTTACTTACATGGTTAGTCAAGATGATTTTGCCAGATATGTTACAAAGTTTCATCATAGGAGTAAAGAGATAGCTGGGCTGTTATTTGCATGTGTCTCTCTCGTCTCGCTCTCCCTTCCTCTCTATCTCACTCTTGCTAGTGCTGTATACAGAGTCTGCAAAACTTACGTGGAAGAGGTAGTATGTTGAAGGGTGCTTGGGATTTTTATTTGCCTGGTACATATTAGCATTTTAATTTTTGGTCTCTGGCATGATTCACATATGGTTATGTGTACTTAATTACAACCAAAGACAATGTTTGCGATTGCAAAATCATATTCCTGACACACATAATCAGAGGAGGTGACATCTGCTGACACAGAAGTGTTGTCAGTATGATGAGATTCCATGTGACCAAATATACTAGAAGACAGGTCTGAAGGGCATCAGGGAGTTCAGCATTGAAAGTTGGTTATGCTTAGATATCATCTATGATCGCTCTAATAAAAAGTGGAAGTAAGAATTCCTTTCTGCAGATTGAAGAGGGTGGATGGCCAAAGTGCTCTTGCCTTCTCTTTGCTTTTCAAAGTGAATCTGCTGAAAAAGCAGAGAAGAGGGATGCCTTGTCATGTAGTTTCCACCCTACTGAAGGAACTGCACGTTTGTGGACAGCATAACCTTTGGGATGGTGCCATGCGCACCTTCAGGATATGTCGTCCTATAGGCCAGCTAGCTCACAGTGCCACCATAAGCTACCCTAACCCTGGGCGGGTAGCAAATGGTTCTGGCAACCACTGAACATGACAACCCTGATCCCCCAGGAATCATGTTAACAGATCTAGAACCCTTTTGCTCAGTCACTCATGCTCTCTTTCTCTCAGAGAAATATACAAGGAATACACAGTGGGACTTTTTCAATATTTATTGAACCAACGTGATTCTCCTATAAAATATATGTGCTGCAATGATCAACAGACAGAAGCAAATGAAAGTTATTAGAAGTACAAGGACAGTGAACAGAATAAAAAAGCTACAGAGTCGGAAGAACTGTGTTTTATTGATTTTCCTGCAACTTAAAGGTTATTTTGCACAAGTACTATTTTTCAAGAGTATTGTATGTTAGATTTTTTTATCGTATTTGGTCTTGTTGATTTAGATAAAGATTTACTATTTTTTAGGTCTCACCTATGCAGCGCGCATGTGCTGCATAGGAGGGGACCTCTTGAAATCGATTCACTTTTTTGCCCAAAAACGTGCACGCTTTGCATTGCTTTGAATTGCAACGCGTGCACGTTTGGCGATTCCCTTGCGGGAGCGAGCGACGCCATCTGTTAGCAATTATCGCGCTCGCTCCCGCAAGGTAAACGCTGCGCGTCCCTGCTCTCGGCCGCACTCCCCTCACCCCTCCCACTTGTTTAACTTCCACAAAGGCAGACGCGGTTTCGCTTTCGTTTAAATAGTCACCCCGTTCCGAGTTGCTCACACCTTTGTACACGGGTGCCAGGTGAGGTTAGGGTTAGGTCGAAATTGCTTAACTTTATAATGAAAGAAGTCAGTCAGGCGACTGATGCAACGTGCGCCCTTCTGTGAGCTGCATTGGTGTATAGTCTCAGAGCACAATGTTCCTAAATGTGTACTCTGTAACCTCCCTCCCCACAGTGCCAGTAAAAATCTCGTACACCTGGCAGCACGCCCATATTGTCTGAAGCTTCACCACATATACCCGTTTTCACTGTCACAATTCCAAGAAAGTGGTTCATTGCTGATCTCATGCTATCTGCCGGGCTGCGTCAACACCTCATGGTTTCGCTTTCGTTTAAATAGTCACCCCGTTCCGAGTTGCTCACACCTTTGTTACAGATCAAAGCGCTTTTACCCTCGTGCAGCCTTAAACCCCCTCTTTCCAGAGATCAAGACACAAGAAATGTCTGTGCTGAAGTCCACCATCCCGGCTCCTGAGCGCCCGTCTCTTTTCAGATATGTCCGCTACGAGAATCTGCTGGCCGGCCTCAGCGGGGGCTTGGTGTCCACACTGGTACTGCACCCCTTGGACCTCGTCAAGATCCGCTTTGCAGGTAACGTCTCTTACCTATCCCTCTTTCACCATTCTCAATCCTCTGGTTTATTGTATGTGACGTCCCTGGTTGAGCGCCCATGCTCACCATCGGGATATGCCTCCACGGTGCCCTGTAAGAACTGTAGTGGGTAAAGTTGTGATGTTTGTGGCCCAACAATACTAACCGGGGAAAAAAAATGAATGCAGAACATGTTTGAAGCTTGCAGGATTGGAAAAGTTTTTTTGTCAGATAAGGAGGATTAAAAAGAGTTGTCACTGAACGCCAGAGATGCAGCATATTTTCCATATAACCTATATGGGAATTGTTTTGGGGTTGCTCGAGTGACCACGCAGCCACATACATATATGTGTGAGTAAATCTTATCACAAATGTACCTCCACATTTTGTGAGCCCAAAGAGGGGATTTAGACGTCTAAAACTGGCCATTTGGTACTTGAGTTCAAATATGATGTGCAAATGGCTTTGAAAACGTAGTCCAGAGATGGTAAATGTTTTATTTCAAATTACAGAATCCAAGTCTGTCGATCTTTATGTCAGCTGAGAGAATTTAAAATCACTGGAAATCTGCCAATTTAGGGGAGGAAACATGGTTATATTTCAGGGGGTGGACAGAGGTTGTCATTGGAAAGGTGTGAACGGTCACAAAGTTGTACCTATGCATTTGCACAATGCTACCCAGTCGTTTTTCACACCCAGCTGGTACACCTCCTCCTAGTGCAAACAAGCACTGGCATAGCCAATAGGTCTCGCCTTTGGGACCTTATAAGTATTTAATTATGCAGCACAATATCCTTGGTGCAACATCAACTGTTGCATGGCTAAACACTTATAATGTCCCAAAGGCGAGACCTATTGGCTATGCCAATGCTTGTCTAAACTGGTGTGGTGTCCATTTGTAGTGTTTTCACTGTATTACTGTATGTGTTCACAATGCTTTACACACTGCCTCTGAGATAAGCCAGTCTGCTTGTGCCAAGCTACCAAGGGGGTGAGCAGGGGTTATTTTAGGGGTGTATCCCCCTTACCCTGACTAGAAGCAAGGGTCCCTATTTGGACAAACCTACCTCTGCCAACTAGAGACCCCCATTTCTAACATTGGTGGTCAGCGGTGAGGATCCTGGATATGCATTTGTGATTTACATACAGTGAGTGATGTACACTACTAGCATAGTGCAGAACATTACCTGACCACATACTTTTACTGAACTTTTTCCCTTGGATTGCTTTTTCTGCAAAGTAATGAACTGCCAATTTTGTCATTATGACCAAGCCAGCGTCCATTGCATCCATTGATAATGAATTTGAGGAAGATAGGGTAGAAACTTACACTGTGTCTCAACTGAAAGCTATCTGCAAGAAATTTAAAGTCTCTGTGAAAAGCCTCGCCAGGAAGGATGAATACCAAAAGCGCTGAGGGCCTAGTTGGAATCCAGAAATGCCAGTGGGCAGGATGAGGAGCCTCTGGTGGAGGCAGAGAATGTGGATGAGCAACAGGAGGGGCAATTGAATCTGCCAGGAGGGAGGGTACCTTCCGTGGATGGCAGCAGTGTTTCTCAAAGGGGTCTGTCTCCAGAGGAGTTGGAGGACAGAGAGAGAGAGAGATAGGGTGCATGAGAGGGAGCTTGCTAAGCTCAGGCTGGGAAAGGAGGGTGACATAGAAAATAAGAAGTTGGAGTTGGAAAAGCAGAAATTGGCCATGGAGGAAAAGAGGATGCTTTTAGAGCATGAGAGAGGGTTGAGGGAGTTGGATCTGAAAGCAAAGAGTTTATAGATCAATCCCTCTGGTGGCAGCACACCAGCAGTGCCTGGGGAAGGAAAGGTATACATTCTCAAAGATGTTATTAAGGATTTTATGAAGCATGAGGACATCTGTCAGTGGTTCAAGGCCTATGAGGTAGCAATGAAGTCCCACAGAGTCCCTGAGAGAGATTGGGGAGCGGGGTTGTGGGGCCGCTTTCTTAGCGAAGGAAGGAAAACATTGCTAAACTTGCCCACTGAGGATCAGATGTCCTATGCCCCCATGAAGGAAGCCTTAGTAGCCCGGTATGGGTTGACCCCAGAGCTGTACAGGCAGAAATTTAGAAACTGCAAGAAGCTGGAGTCAAGTACCTGGGTGGAGTATGTGTCCTACTTTTGCAGAGCACTGGATGGTTGGGTGAAGGGTAGCAAGGTGAATAATTTGCAGGGGCTCTATGATTTGGTTGCATGGGAGCACTTGTCAGATAATTGTTTTCCAGAACTACGCCAGCACCTGATTGACAGTAAGCTGACTGATCCCAGGAAGCTTGCTGTGGAGGCTGACCGCTGGGTCAGTACCAGAGTCCTCAAGGGTCGTGTGGGAGACTCCGCCAAATGTGGGCAGGGTCTCCAGCAGAAGAGTGGGGGGGACAAGGGTAAACAGAAGGAGTTCCAGAAAGGGCCCCAAAGTAATCCCCAAGGAAACCAAGGTAAGGGTTCCCAGCCTCCCACTGAGAAGAAGCCATGGGTCCCGACAGGTAAGCCTGTTCAGAGGGGCTCCAAGGCATGTTATGGTTGTGGTCAGGCGGGCCACTTCCAAGGGAATCCTAGGTGCCCCAAAAATGTTACCACCACACCCACTGGTGCACCACCCCGGCAGATGGCTAGTGTAGCCTTGGGGGAGGAGATGTGTGCCCAGGATGGTTGGGGTCCCGCAGAGATGTCCCTAGTCTCTTTGGGAGACAGTGAGATGGTCCTAAGAGCTTATCTGCCTGATAACACTAAAAAGTACAGGCAGTGGGTGACCAGCAATGGCCATAGTGTGGAGGCTCTGAGAGACCCCTGAGCCAGTGTGACAGCTGTCAGTTGTCGGCTGGTGTCTGAAGAGCAGGTGGTTCCCAACACATTCTACTCAGTAGTTGCCACTGACAATTCAGCGTGCCTCTGCAAAGTGGCACAGGTTCCCTTTGAGTGGGGGAGGGTCTCAGGTACCTTGAAAGTAGCTGTGAGGCCAGCCATGCCTGTTGATTGTCTGCTAGGCAATGATTTGGAGAGCTCCCCTTGGGCGAAGGTGGAGCGGAGGTCTCATTTGGAGATGTCGGGTCTGCCTGAGTGTGGGTGTGTGACCACTCGGTCTATGGCAGTCGGTAAGGGGGTTCAAGATGACCTGGAGCCTGAAAAAGTGGCCCAGGTGCCTGCCAGAAAGAGAAGAGGCAGGGGGCGCGGGAAACCGGCCCCCGAAGTTCCCACGGTCCAGGAGGAGGCAAACCTTGAGGGGGATGCCCTGGAGCCTACAGGGGAACAAGTGGCTGAACTGGGGGACCTGCCTGAGCTGGCCCATTGGCAGCAGGAAGGAGGCCCCTACAGGGAAGAATTCTGCCAGGAGCAGCAGACGTGCCCTTCAATTATTGGTTTGCGGCAGCAGGCTGCAAAGCAAGCGGCGGGTGATCAGTCTGGATCACATTGGATTTACTAGGAGAATGGTCTCCTGTATAGCGAGTCTAAGGTTGCTGAGCCTGGGTCAGCCCATGTGCTGGTGGTACACCAGTGCTTCAGAGCCTTCCTACTGGGTCTGGCTCATAATGTGCCTTTGGCAGGGCATTTGGGGCAGGACAAGACCTTTGAAAGGCTTGTCACCCACTTTTACCTCCCCCAAATGCGCAAGCACTCGGATATTCATTGTAGGTCTTGCCAGACTTGCCAGGCAAGTGGCAAGAGTGGGAGGAAGTGTAAGGCTCCTCTCCAACCTTTCCCTGTGGTCAGCACCCCCTTTGAGAGGGTGGGTATTGACATTGTGGGGCCTCTGGATCCCAAGACAGCCATCCCACGGCAACAGGTTCATCCTGGTCTTGGTGGACCATGCCACCCAGTACCTGGAATCCATCTCTCTCCGGACTGTGACGGCCCCCATGGTGGGTTGTGCGTTGATGGGGATTTTCTCCTGTGTGGGGTTCCCCAGAGAGGTGGTGTCCGACCGTGGTACCAACTTCATATCTAAGTATATGAAGTCCCAGTGGCAGGAGTGCGGTGTAACCTACAAGTTCACCACTCCTTACCACCCCCAAGGTAATCGGGTGCTTGAGAGATTCAACCGGACCCTGATGGGCATGATTATGGGCCATGGTGAGCCCATGAGGCGTAAGTGGGACGTCCTCTTGCCATGCCTGTTGTTTGCTTACAGGGAGGTACCGCAAAAGTCCTTAGGGTTTAGTCCCTTTGAACTCTTGTATGGGCATCCTGTGAGAGGACCTCTAAGTCTGGGGAAAGAAGGCTGGGAGAAAGCTCCCAGTAAACCTCCCCAGGATGTATACAGCTACATGCTGGCCTTCAGAAACCAGACTAAGCGCTTCAGACAACTCGCTCAGGCAAATCTGGAAGCCAGCCAGGAGGAGATGAAACGTTGGTATGATCAGAATGCCACTCTGATCAAGTTTCAGCCTGGACAGAAAGTTTAGGTCTTGGCCCCAGTGGAGCCTTGTGCGCTCCAGGATAAGTGGACCGGACCATTTGAGGTGGTGGAGCGCAAGAGTAAAGTCACATACTTTGTGGACTTGCAGTCTCCAAGGAACCCTTCGCGGGTACTGCATGTGAACCGCCTAAAGCCCCACTTGGAGAGGTCCGAAGTGGGCATGCTCCTAGCCACAGATGCTGGGATGGAAGAGGAGACTGAGCCTCTTCCTAACCTCCTGTCTGCAAAGGAGCACGATGGGTCAGTGGATGGTGTGAACCTCTCTCCCGCCCTAATTCCTGAACAGCAGAGTGACTGCCGCCAACTGTTGGGACAGTTTGCTGATCTGTTCTCCCTGACCCCCAGTGTCACTCAGTGGTGTGTCCATGATGTTGGCACTGGGGACAGTCCTCCTGTAAAGCACAACATTTACAGAGTGACTGACAGGGTCAAGGCTTGCATCAAGGAGGAGGTCTCCAAGATGTTAGCTCCAGGGGTGATTGAGCCCTCAAACAGTCCTTGGGCCAGCCCAGTGGTCTTGGTCCCAAAGGCTGCCGCACCCGGTGCCACGGCAGAACTCCGGTTCTGTGTGGACTACCGATGGCTCAATTCAGTCACCAGGACTGATGCGCACCCCATCCCCAGAGCTGATGAGCTCATCGATCGGTTGGGAGCTGCCCGGTACCTCAGTACGTTTGACTTAACGTCTGGGTACTGGCAGATTGACTTAACTGATGGAGCAAAGGAGAGGTCAGCATTCTCAATGCCAGAGGGGCACTACCAATTCCGGGTGATGCCCTTTGGGTTGAAGAATGCCCCTGCCACCTTTCAGAGGTTGGTCAACCAGGTGTTGGCTGGGCTGGAGGCTTTCAGTGCCACCTACCTGGATGATATTGCAGTGTTCAGTGCCACGTGGGAGGAACATCTGCACCACCTCTGGGAAGTGTTGAAGGCTCTGCAGAGGGCAAGCCTCACGATCAAGGCAAGTAAGTGCCAGATTGGGCAGGGTTCTGTGGTGTACTTGGGACACCAGGTAGGGAGCGGCCAGGTGGCGCCCCTACAGCCCAAGATTCAAACCATCCTGGCTTGGGAACCCCCCAAGACTCAGACAGAGGTGAGAGCCTTTTTAGGACTCACAGGGTATTACAGGAGATTTGTCAAGGGGTATGGCACCATTGTTGCCCCCTTGACAGAGCTGACTTCCAGGAAGCAGCCCAAAAAGGTGAACTGGACTGATGCCTGCCAGAAGGCTTTTGATGCCCTGAAATCTGCCATGTGCACGGCGCCCGTACTTCAGGCGCCCAATTTCTCAAGGGAATTCATTGTGCAGACAGATGCTTCAGAGCATGGTGTGGGGGCTGTGCTTTCACAGCTGAATGAGGAGGGCCTAGACCAACCTGTAGCCTTCATTAGTAGGAGGTTACTTCCACGGGAACAGAGGTGGAGTGCGATTGAGCGTGAGGCATTTGTTGTGGTCTGGGCGCTGAAGAAGCTGAGGCCCATCTTGTTTGGGACTCACTTCCGTGTTCAGACCGACCACAGGCCCCTCAGATGGTTGATGCAGATGAGGGGTGAGAACCCAAAGTTGTTCAGGTAGTCCATTTCCCTACAGGGGATGGACTTCATGTTGGAACACCGCGCTGGTACAGAACACGCCAATGCTGATGGTCTGTCCAGATTTTTCCGCCTTAGTGAAGAGAACTCCCAAGACGGTGGGTAGTTCTCCCCACATTTCAGCTGGAGAGGACACGTGTTAGACCTGGCACCATTGGCGTGGGTCTCCGCTGCATTTTTTGCTTTTGCCTCCTGTGTTTTTGCTGTGTGTTGGACCCCGTTTTGCTGGTCTAGATGCTTTGGGCACTTTGCCACTGCTGTTCAGTGCCAAAGTGCAAGTGCTCCCTTTGTAAATTGTTGGTATGGATTAGTGATTCCATGATTGGCATATTTGATTTACTAGTCAGACGCTAGTAAAGTGCACTGTGTGTGCCCAGGGCCTGTAAATCAAATGCTGCTAGTGGGCTGCAGCACTAATTGTGCCACCCACAGCATAATCCTGTAAAATGTAACTCTGGCCTGCCATTGCAGAGCCTTTGTGCAGTCTGGGACTGCCATGTCGACTTGGCAAGTGCACACACTTGCCAGTACCTAAACCTTCCCTTTTCTACATGTTAGTCACCCCTAAGGTAGGCCCAAGGTACCCCTGTGGGCAGGGTGCATTGTATGTGAAAGTAGGACATGCCCTGATGTGTGTGGCATGTCCTGATAGTGAAATACTGCCAATTTCGTGTTTCACTATTGCTAGGCTACCTGTTCCCATAGGACAGAATGGGGAGTTTGTTTATAACATCTTATAAACATAACTGGCCCTGGGAACAAGATAGGAAAATAAAGTTTAGTATGCCTGAACTCAGAATGTTAAAATGCATCTTTTAGTGAGGGTAATTTTTACATTCTGGGTTTGAAAATACCACTTTTAGAAAGTAGGTATTTTCTTGCCTAACCATCCAGTGTGCCTCTGCTAGGTTTGGTTATTGCATGTCTGGCTTTTTGATGACAGGGGCTGGAGAGGGGCAGTGGCTCCAGAAGTCTGATGAGTCAGGGCTGGGCTGAATAAACCTGGGCTGCATTTAGAGTAGGGTGAGGAGATTTCCTTTCACCTGAATGGGCCTGGTCTGCCTTCAACAATGCTGTCTCCACCTCCTGCCAGGAAGCTGCACCAGTAAGGACAGAACTGGTTTTGGCTGGGTACAGACACTCTCTGCCTTCAGAGAACAAAGGATTTTTGTGTATAAAAAGAGGGGCCCAGACCCCAGACTTTTAGATCACTTCTGGGAAATCAAGAGGAACCTTTGCCAAGGAGAAGAGCCGGAGAAGCTGAGGAGGAATACTGCCCCTGTGCTGTTTGCTGTCTGGGGTTGGCCTGCAGTGGCTACTTGCTGCCAAGGAATGGAGAAAAGGACTTTGCTGCTTGCTTTGTCCCTCTGCTTGAAGAAAAGATCTCTAAGAGCTTGAACTGAGCTTGCCCCCTTTTCTAGAGGTCTCAGGAACAGCAAAGACCTCACCGTGTCTGTGGGCACCGTCTCTGATCGTCTTCGCAGAAGAAAAGGGTAACCGACTCTGTCATCGAGTCCGTCGCAGGATTCCGTGTCCTGAAAGCACCGCCAAGAGCAACGCCTCGCTTCGCAACGCAACCCAGGTCTCACCGACTCCGTCAACGAGCCTCAGCTTGCACCGCGTTCTGTGGGCACCGCACTCCGCAACGCTTCGCTACACGCTGCAAGGACATCACCCCTCAGTCGCTGCCCGACTCGAACATCAACCGGCTCCGTCGCCGCACCGTGACCTGCCAGCACCGCAGCGAGCAACGTCTCACTCTTCAACGCAAGCCCTGGTCTCACCGACTCCATCAACGAGCCGCTGCCTGCACCGAATCGTGAGGACATTGTACGCCGCAACGCTCCGCTTCACAACGTGAGCACGACGTTTGCCCCGACCGACTCGCACCAACGTGTTGATCGCAACAAGAAAGGTACTGTGTCTGAGTCTGTCGACGCTTTAGCTGGACCGTATCGATGCGGTTGGCTGGAATTGTTAGACTCTGTCGTTTCCAGTATCGCGGTAGCCCCGGGAGGATCTACCGAATCGGAAGAACTGTGTTTTATTGATTTTCCTGCAACTTAAAGGTTATTTTGCACAAGTACTATTTTTCAAGAGTATTGTATGTTGAATTTTTTTATCGTTTTTGGTCTTGTTCGTTTAGATAAAGATTTACTATTTTTCTAAACTGGTGTGGTGTCCATTTGTAGTGTTTTCACTGTGTTACTGTATGTGTTCACAAATGCTTTACACACTGCCTCTGAGATAAGCCTGTCTGCTCGTGCCAAGCTACCAAGGGGGTGAGCAGGGGTTATTTTAGGAGTGTATCCCCCTTACCCTGACTAGAAGCAAGGGTCCCTATTTGGACAAAGGTACCTACCTCTGCCAACTAGAGACCCCCATTTCTAACAGTCCCCATCTTGGTCACGAGATGGACACCCCTGATAGAGATATCACCATGCTGCTGTGCCAAAGCATCAGCATGTGAAGACCTCGCAAATGACAGCAAAGAGCTCCTCTGCCAAAACCCGGAAATGGATGTTTATTTAGATCAAAAAGAATCCTTGCCTTGGGCCGTGATCTTGATCAGGCTGCCACTGTTTGTGTGTTATAGATAGCTATGTCGCCATATGTACAAAAACAACAAGCATATTTGCACAACGTATGTATAAACCTTGTACATTGTATCAAGGTAGCATGATAGTGTTCTTGCGAAGTTGATTCTGTAAGCAAGTATAGTTCCCAAGAAACTAATCCAAACTGCCAGGGATGCAAATGTACATCAGAAGTCATTGTGTAAAAGTGAAGTCAACCTTAGGAAGGACCAGTGTATATGTAGAATGGCAGTGTATCCCTCCAGGCCTAACCGAAAACATGACAGTTTACAACCAGTATCATTAGAGTCAATAGTCCGCTGTACTTCCTATAAGAAGGTAGGTGTGTGTTTCTGTACTAACAGGGCAAAGCAAAACAGCCAAAAATGACTCACCTCAGGGAAATATAAACTTTTCTACACCCCATTTTATGCATTGCTGTGCATATGCAATAGTAGCCGGTGTATACCACAGATATTCATCCTGCGCTTTGGTAAATGTGGGGTCCTCCTGTACACACCAGTATGCCTGACCTGTTTTATGCTTCACTCCTTTTACCATTGTGGATTGTTCAAAAGTTTCTTCCATTTAACAGAAGCATGTGAATGGTTCAGGCATGTGTGTAGGCCCGGTCTTCAGTGGAGGTCTGAGCTGGTGTACAGGAAAACTGCAAAGTCTGGACACTCAATTGAGGGAAGGTGGCTCCTTACACTGGGTCTACTGTCCTGCATTGAGAGGTATGGGCATATCCATTCTCTTCTTCACTATAAATCCTTTCTTTTTAACTTGGGAAGCAACTACAAGAATTTGAGGCACTTCCTGCATCCATTATTTTTTGCATTGAGCAACACATGCACTCTATCGTTGGAACACAGTGTTCACAGAATAAGTTGCTTCTTAACCATGTCTAATAAGAGGTCATAATTAAGGCTCCCATTTTTCAATTTTAACTGTTTTTCCAGAAAAATACAGGCAGAAAATCATCTATTTCCTTTTTTAATTTATTTTTAAATATGCTGAAATACAGAAAATATGTTTTCTTTTGGGCGATTCTGCCTATTGTCAATCAAGAGTGCTTGGTCAATGGCTTTGCAGATAGACAGGCAGTGGAGTTAAAGATAAAATATTTCCTAATGAAGCCAAACAAATTGCAGAAGTACATCTATTCAAGCAGTTCAACAATGAAAATGTTTTTAGATGATTGTATTATATTGTACATGGCTAAAACCCATTGAACATTCAAACATGAGTATACATTTGTTGGTCAAATGAATGGGGACATACACCCATTGCAGCTTCATTTTTACAGTAAACACACAATTATGGATTCATACAGCTAAAATGAACAAAATATAAATATGGATAAATGCAAATGGAAATGTAAAAAAGTCAAATAAAACCGGGAGCACTAGTCATAACATACAAAAGTGTGTGGTATACCTATAATGTCCAGAATCTATTAATCTTTTGTTGAATTCGTTCTGATGCCATAATTTGCCCCATGTTAGACAATGATCTTAAAATCAGCATTAATAACTTACATGCTCATGACATCCTATGTCACAGAGCCCTCTCCATACCTGGCAATGACCAGGCACCACTTTTTTTACAGACTTAGGGGCCGATTACGATGTCGGGCGGAAACTTTGCGCCCGACACTGACTCAGAATCGGGACCGACTGACTCGCGGTCGGCGGTTCCGCCCTCCCGATGAGATAGAACACTGTTTGGTCGGATTCCTATTGTTTCCTATGGGAGCTTGTGTTCCGCCCTACAACACAGGCTCCTATGGGGAAATGAGGCGTGTGTGTAAAACCCTGCACCCAGTCGCAGGCACCACACAACCTCAGACGATGGATAGACGACTGTGCCAACACCCTCGCTCCGCTGAAAAAACTCACCTACAGCGACACCACCAAAAGAGCCAGCTGGTTCACCCCGGAACTCCTAGCTTCCAAGCGTACCTGCCGGAAACTTGAGAAGAAATGGCACAGTGATAAGACACCGGACAGCCACGCAGCCCATAAAGACGCCATCCGTAACCACCACCACCTCATCAGGTCCGCCAAGAGAATCTCCTTCAAAGACCGCCTCGACAACAACGCACACAACAGCAAGGAGCTCTTCAACATCGTGAAGGAACTCTCCAACCCCAGCTCCAACACCAACGACATCCCGCCGTCGCAAGCCCTGTGCGATTCCCTCGCCACCTTCTTCCACCACAAGATCGCCGACATCCACGACAGCTTCAACACCCAGACAGCCCCCACCAAGATAGATACTCCAGACCCGCCGCACACCATCGACCATGACCCCTTGCCAGCCTGGGCCAGTGTGAACATCGATGACACCATCAAGACCATGGGCACAATACACTCCGGTTCCCCGTCAGACCCTTTCCCGCACCACATCTTCAACAAAGCCAGCAGCTCCATCGCACCCCACCTGTGCAACGTTATCAATCTCTCCTTCGAGACCGCGACCTTCCTAGAGAGCTGGAAACACGCAGAGATCAACACCCTACTCAAAAAACCCAAGGCGGACCCAAGAGACCTCAAGAACTTCCGGCCCATCTCCCTGCTTCCGTTCCCAGCCAAGGTCATCGAGAAGATCGTCAACAAACAGCTAACCCGATACCTAGAAGAAAACAGCATCCTGGACCCATCCCAATCGGGGTTCCGCAGCAACCACATCACTGAGACTGCCCTCATCGCCGCCACCGACGACATCAGGACCCTGCTGGACAACGGTGAGACCGCAGCCCTCATCCTGCTGGACCTCTCCGCCGCCTTCGACACTGTCTGCCACCGCACTCTACGCGCACGCCTCCACGACGCAGGGATCCGAGACAAGGCCCTGGAATGGACCACCTCCTTCCTCGACGGCAGAACCCAGAGAGTCCGCCTCCCACCTTTCCGATCCGAAGCCTCCGAGATCATCTGCGGCGTACCCCAGGGATCCTCCCTCAGCCCAACACTGTTCAACATCTACATGGCCCCGCTCGCACGCATCGCCAGACAGCACGACCTCAACATTATCTCCTACGCCGACGACACTCAACTGATCCTCTCCCTCACCAAGGACCCCCTCGCCGCCAAAGCCAATCTCCATGAAGGAATGAAGGCCGTCGCCGATTGGATGAAGATCAGCCGACTAAAGCTGAACACGGACAAGACGGAGGTCCTCATCCTCGGCTCCAACCCCTCAGCCTGGGACGACTCCTGGTGGCCAATGACGCTGGGAGCAGCCCCGACACCCACCGACCACGCACGCAACCTGGGAGTCATCCTCGACTCAACGCTCTCCATGGCCAAGCAAGTCAACGCAGTCTCCTCCTCCTGCTTCAACACCCTCCGCATGCTTCGCAAGATCTACAGGTGGATCCCGACAGACACAAGAAGAACAGTCACCCAGGCCCTCGTCAGTAGCAGACTTGACAATGGGAACGCCCTCTACGCGGGAGCCCCGGCCAAGCTCATCAAGCGACTGCAACGCATACAAAACGCCTCCGCACGCCTGATCCTCGACGTACCACGCCACAGCCACATCACCCCCCACCTGAGGAACCTGCACTGGCTCCCGTCGACAGGAGGATCACCTTCAAACTCCTCATCCACGCACACAAGGCACTCCACAAAACTGGCCCAGCCTACCTCAACAGATGGCTCTTCTTCTACGTCCCCAACCGCCAGCTCCGCTCCGCCGACCTCTCCCTCGCCACCGTCCCTCGCATTCGAAGAACAACCACCGGCGGCAGATCCTTCTCACACCTCGCCGCCAAGACCTGGAACACCCTTCCACTAAGCCTATGACAGACCCAAGACCTGCTGACCTTCAGGAGGCTACTCAAGACCTGGCTGTTCGACCAGTAGCAGCACCCCCCCCTTCCCTCTCCCCAGCGCCTTGAGACCCTCGCGGGTAAGTAGTGCACTCTACAAATTCTGTGATTGATTGATTGATTGATTGACACAGTGCCAAAGTCATTTTTCGACAGCCTTTTCATGTCGGACAGGCCGACTTGGAAAGGCTGTTGGAAATCGACATCATAATCGCGAGGTCGGAAACGCTGTCCATAGAGGTGTACGATGCGGTTCCGACCGACACGAATTCTCCGAGAGCCGGTCAGAACTGATTCGGAATGACTGCGCGGTTTACCTTCCGACCGCGAACATCGTAATCGGTCGGGCGGGTTGTAAACCGACCGAGTCAATCAGAAGGGTCTGACACGGTCGAGGAGATTCAGACTGTCGGGAGGAGGCTTTCCGCCCGACATTGTAATCGGCAGCGTGAATGTGAGATGGCAGATGGTTAGTCATGCACTCTCCACACAGATGTGTTGATATTGTCTAGTGCCCTTTCAAAATGTTCAATCAACTGCCTGAAAATTACCCACTTATAATCACTGAAAGAAACTGGGCAGGTGCTCTTTGCCTGCTGCTGACCACTAATTTATTTCTATGTCATGGGTCCCAGGTGTCCACCTCCCGCTATCCATACTGCAGCTCCTGTCACCCCTTGTAGGCTGCCCACACAAGCGAAGGAGACTTTGGGGCCGATTCCGATCTCGGCCGGTAGGGCTCCGAATCGGATTCGGCTTTACCGGATCCGATTCGGAGCCCTGTTTCCCGACCGATTCGTACGCGGGTCCGGCCGAGCGAGCACGATGCAAGCGCCCGCGAAATCGCCGACCGACTCGTACGAGGCTTCAACATGCTCCGACCGACTCGCACGGACACAACTCGCACCGCGCGATGGAGTCGTTCCCCGGCCGGGCAAGTACGATGCGCGCCACGAGCAGTCCGACCGACTCGCGCCGTCCGGCTCGAAAGAGCTGTCGGAGCCAGACTTTGGGGGTCCGCGTCGGACCCCCTGTATGCGTGGCCGCGCGAGTCGCACACAGGGGGGACCCATAGGTCCCCCCTACCTGTGCATGTACGGCGCGATGCGCATCGACGCGTACCCGCTGTAGGGGGCGCCCCTGTTCGCCTCGCGCCCATTGAGTCAATGGGAGCCCGCGTACGCGTTGTACGACCGGCTCCCATTGACTTCAATGGGAGTCCGACCGAATCGAGTCCGGGTGCATGCGTGCGCATCGTACTCGTTCGGTCGGACTGCCAGAGTCCGATTCGGTTGGAAATCTCTCCGGGTCCGGCTCGGTCGGAGAGGTTTCCGGCCCGAATCGGAATCGGCCCCTTTGTCTTTTCACCTTTCATGCTCCTACTCCTGTCTCATGCCCTGGTTAAATTCACCAAGCCTTACCATGCTCAAATCGTGTGGCCTGATGCTTAAGATTGGTCTGTTTTGGTGTCATAGAAAGTAGAGAATTCCACCCAGAGTAAAATCCTGTCAATTTTAGGGGTTTAGCTTTATCATTGTTATAATTTACTTCCTTGAAGTCTTGTTTGTACTGAGGTTCCAGCTTTGAAGACCAAGATTTAAGGGAAGGCACATTCCACTCGACAGCTGAACAAACGTTTTAGATGAGTACTATATTTCAATTATTTACTCCATACCAAGATGTTTAATAGAAGAAATACAATTAAATAAATTGAATTGTAGTATTTTGATAATTTTGTACTACAGGACACATTTACAAGGGAAGATAAAAACTGTTGATATAATAGACTGCATTACAGTTTACGTTGTTTGCCCAAAGGCCTGCTTATTGTACGACTGTATGGCCTTGTTGTTCTGCTAATTTATGCTTGGGCTCAAACAATTTTTGCTTCCCAGTTTTCATCCAGGGGAGCTAGCAATTCTTTTACTGTTTTCCCCTGATTAGGTATTTCTACTGATTCAGCACCCTTGAATGTAAACCAGTAAGTAATACATTACTTCAGAACCTTCCCACTTCTAGTCTCGTGACTCCTGAGCCTATGTTGTTGTAACATTTTGTTGTTGTAAGTTGCAGAACCCACTTCTCTTCTTTTGAAAGTTTCATCAGATGCTAGTGGTAAGTGTTGCCTTAGCAACGCCACGCGGTTAGGACTCTGGCAGAGAAGGGTGGAGTATAGGCCTCCTCTGTGGTTCTGCCCACTTCCTTACACTAGTTTCCTTTCTGCTAGCAGGTTCCTGTCTTGGCTGACATTTTCCAATGCAAGCTTACACACAGACCCAAACACGTGCAGGCAGCTTCTCCTGTAAGCAATTCGCAAAATGAGATGCTAAAATTAGCAATTAACCCAGCAACAGTACTGTACATGTATGTATTAATGGCCAATAACTGTGTCTAAGATACATTTAATCGTATAGCAAATTAGAATAGTACAAAGTGCAAACCTTGCATATAGAAGCAAAATATAGATAAATGTGTGTGCCGATGTTATGTTTTGCTATCTTATCTTATGTTATGTTACATTATGTTATGTTTTCCATTCTGTAGAGCACAGCAAGTACACCTAGCACACTAAAGAAAGGAGAGAACCCACAGAAAGGAAGAGAGCAAGAGAGAATATGTGGAGGATGAATGAAAAAGTAGTGATCTCCAACGGTTACTAATGAAATATATTCCATATGCTAAATCACGTGTTTTCAGGATAGCAGCACACCTACCAGCCCTTAACATGTTGCTTAAACCTTCCTGGGTGGCTGATTGGTGCATTATACCATACAATAGTATGCACGCTCTGCCATTATGAATAGTATTCCAGGTTAATCACTCAGATCTACAGAAATAGAGATTCTTTGAGCATCTGGTTCACAAAAGGATTTATGCACCTAAATATCTAAAACAAAAAAAAATGTGTGCTTTAAATTATATATCCTGAGTCATACCATCAAGATTAGATAATTTTTTACCTCTTAAAGAGAGAGGCTCCGCCCCTACTGCAAGTTTCTTTTTTAAGTATGGCATAATTCGTGTTTATGTCTTCATAACTTTGTTTTCATGAAAAGTATCTAGGCCAAATTTGCATTCTCTTTTTCGCACAAGTTAGGCTTTCTAGAGGTACCCTTGGTTTGTGGATTCCCCGAGAGGGAAAAATCCAAAATGTAGCAACATTTAAAAAATAAAAAAAAACGGGTATATGGTACGCAAGAAAGTATGTTTTTTGTTCTAAGAATTACAAAAAAGGTTTGCTGTGCTACGATCATCAAGATTCTGAGCTGTCAGGAACAGGTAAAGGTGCAAAAAAATATCATTTTTGTTACAAAAGTTTTTGCAATTTTCTGAGCAGTAGTTGATTTTTCACTTTTTGTGGTCTCTAACTGCTCATAGTTTGTGGTCAATCAAATCAAATCAAATGGCACTTGTAAAGCTCACGGCTACACTTTAGAGTGTCCCAGTGCTACAGGTTCATTCACCACTGATCTCAAAAGAGAGGAGAAAAGTTAGAAGGTTCAATTAAATAACCAAGATTTTAAGCCACGTTTAAAGCAACCATCATCCTTAGTAGCACAAAGCTACAGGGGAAGAGCATTCCAGCCTGCGGCAGCCAACACAGAGAAAAAGGTGCCGCCCCATCTCTTCCTCTTTGTCTTAGGCGCCACCGCCAGCAATGCATCAGCAGAATAAAGTTCTAGAAGGATGATAGTGAGGAAGTCTCTTAGTTTGATAGTTGGGGCTAAGGCCATAGAAAGCTCTATGGGCTAATGCAAGTCTCTTGAACTTCACTCTGTCCCTAATGGGCAACCAGTGCAGCTCCTTGAGAAGGGACAGAGATGTTCCTTGGGATGTTAAGCAGGAGCAGGGCTGCAGCGTTCTGCACCAACTGGAGTCTCTTGAGTTAGTACAGAGTGAGACCCCAGTATAATGCATTAGCATAGTCCAGCCAGGATGTTTTGAAGGCATGGACTAACATCTTCTGACAAGAAGCTGGGAGAAGAAACAAAAACTTCCCCAGGAACTGAAGAAGGACAAAACAAGTCCCTACTAAATTCTCTACCTGTGGTTTAAAGGACAGATTATCATCAAACTTTACTCCAAGATTCCAAACCACTGTGGCCGGAGTCGGAGGAGATGGAGAGGAACTAGGCCAAACTACACCACCCCACGAAGGAGTGGGGTTCCAAAAAAACTGCATTTCTGCCTTACTCATGTTGCACTGGTGATTACTCCAGTGCATCCACTGAAACACCGCTGACAGACATGCTTAAAATGTATTTTGGGCGATGGAGATGTTCCTATCCTAAGTTAGGAGGTTGTGAGAATTGTCAGTGTAGGAGATGACCTGTACACCAAAGGATTCCACCAAGGTTGCCAAGGGGGACATTTAGACATTAAATAATGTCGGACTCAGGGCAGAGCCATGAGGAACCCCAAACTTAAGGGATTTGGAGTCAGAAACAAATGGTGGCATCCACACAGACTGACATCTGCTTGATAAGAAAGAGCCCAAACAGGCCAAGGCGGTCCCACATATCTTGATGTCCCGCAAGCATGGCATCAGGATAGGGTGAGAGACCATGTCAAATGCCACCGAGAGGTGTCGAACAGGAGTGAAACCCATGGGTGAACTTGGAAAGCCAAGCTTTTCTGAAAAGTAGACACAATTCAGAATTCAGCAAGGGGCTGCTTGTGTGGATGGTTCATGGTTTTCCCAAATAAACTAATAGTTGAAACTAATGGAAAATAGGTAGGAAAAAATCGAAATAGGTGACAATATTTTGCTCCAGAAGCCAGTTTCGAAAATAAATATGCCATTACATCTATCAGACTCTTCTGGTCACAAGGATATATATTGTTTGTTGGTTGTCTAAAAACATGCAAAACCCACAATCATCTACTGAGCTACCGCTTATAAAGATTTTTTATTTTGTACCAATTGTGCATCAGTTCAAATGGACAAATCTAATCAATGAAAAATAGGTCCAAATTAAACCTGTGTATTTTTTAAATGTGGCAAGATGATCAGTTCAGAAATAGTGGTTATCTTAAAATTCCAAATTTAGGGTTTCTCACAATATCACGTGATTTAGAGAGAATTTTGAAGAAATGTATTCTCTCTTGCACACTGGTTTGCATTTGAAAGCCAAAAACAGAGAGAAATTTCAAGTCTCTAATAAAAACAGAACCCCACTTGTGTGGGTGGGCCTATCACCCCTGACAGGAAAAGATACAAAACACAACTAGAAAACATCAAGATTTTTTATTTCAAATTCACTTATTCTGGCCATGTAGGTTGCTGCCGTATTTTGGTCTGGGTTCAGCTGGCAGTCAGTAAAGTGTGCCAAACCCAGACATTTCTAAGAACTATGCAACCAAGGGGAGTCCAGGGTGGTGTGACTTGCAAGGATCCTAATTCATTTTCTTACCCATAATGCCCTGCAAACAACAAACTTTGGCCAAATCAAAGATTTCTTCACATTTCTGCAAGTAAAAGTTTCAGAATATGTGGTGATGGTCAAATTCCTACTACCCAGCTCATCCACACATCTTCCGATAAAAATGGTACCCCACATGTGTGGGTGAGCCTTCAGCCTGGGACACAGAAAGGCCCAAAAATGCAATAAGGAAACATCAAGATTTTTCCTTTCCTTCAAATTCATTCATTCTGGTGATGTGGGTAGCTGCAGTATTTAGGCACGGGTTCAGTCGGTACCCAGGCATTTCTGAAAATTAGACAACCCTGGAAGCCCAAGGTGGTGTGACACGCACGGATTCTCCTATGTTTTCATACCAGGCTGCCCTGCAAATGTCAAAAATTTGCAAAAACTACTTGCATATTTTTAGGATTCGTCTCTGTGACCCTCCTCAAAAGGGGGTTGGAACCGTAATAGAGGACAGCCAACCATTATAGTTTCGCAAACAGGAAGCCATGGGCTTCAAAAAGTGTCTGGCAGGAGGCAGAAGGCCTCAATGTTATAGGAAATGTAGGAGGAGGAGAATGTAATGATTACTACATGTAATATTATCACTACATCGGGGACCAGCCACTTTTATGAACTGGGCTGCATGTCAAGACTTGTTTCTAACATTCTTTATTTAGAGCCACTTGGGATTACATCACAATGGAATTGGGTATAAAGCATAGCAGTGTAATCCATGCAGTTGTTTGTACTGACATTGGTTCTTAGTTTATCAGTTAAGGTGCTAATTGTCTCATTGTTGTATCAGAGACAATACTTTGTGCCTCTTGGCATGCCAAGCTCTAAGAACAGTAAAGTAGGATGTAAAAGGGCTCTTGATCCGCTGTCATTGCTTTGAATAATTTTTGTTCATGGTGAACCTTGAACTCTCGGAGGTTTATACCACTATTGTCTCCTCCTAGACTAATCTTATCACCTTCAACTTTCAATGACTCTTTTAGGGTGTGAGAACTTCGAATGCTGCTTCCTGACCGACAAAAGCTTTCTGTGTCATCATGAACATTATTCAGTTTAAAAAAAAAAAGTTATTGTTCCTGTGTTTGTTACCTTAGTATATAAAAAATATGGCTTCTTTGTGCTTACTCGGGAAATTGCGTATTCAAAATTATTTTTTTAATACACGCCCTTTTTTTTTTTATTCCTTCAATATAATTTAGGGTTCAGGTTCGTGCGTATAAGAAAAACACAAATGGTTTAGTTTCCAGTCAGTTATAAAGAGATGCAGTGTAATGTATTGTACAACTATGTCACCAGTGGTCTGAATTTTGGGGCAAAATGCAATGTGCACATATGTCTAGGAATACCACAATGATGTTTAATGACGATTTATTCTCATTTTCGGCAAGTAGCATAAATGGTAGGCTGTCTCTATGAAATGCGTTCTCAAAGAATTATAACGAGGGCTACTGGAATTATGCGGCAGCAAAGGGCCAAATTATGGGGCAGGGTTGAGCAAATTATGCAGCAAAAAAGGGAAATTATGCGGCATTACGCGGCACATTTTGTAATAGTATTACTTCTTTATTTCATCATTTTTAAAGTTGGTAACACTCTGGGCATTGGTCGCACCTCATTAGTGGCAAATTTTAACATCCAAAAATAGCAATAAGCAACAGAAAGGTGTACAGCCCAGCTTTGCAAAGGGCCTTTCACTGCACGTCAACATATGTCATTGCATTTTTAGTAATTGTTTTAACCGTTTGAGCTAGAAACATTTTTTTTTATCTGTAGATTATGCAGCACACTCGCATAATTCCAGTAGCCCTGATTATAACACAATTTGTCAAGACATTCATTGGATACCTATAGAGAGGCGATCAATGTTCAACACATTGTACATTGCTCACATACTTCCAATGGAAAA
Source organism: Calotriton arnoldi (assembly GCA_963921515.1). Lineage (NCBI taxonomy): Eukaryota > Metazoa > Chordata > Amphibia > Caudata > Salamandridae > Calotriton > Calotriton arnoldi. Next base: position 409,599 of record CAWUFW010005404.1, read on the forward strand.
AGAGCCACTATATTTACACTGAGGTTTAAACAATGCTTACTGGACTGGCCACTGCACTCAAGACTAGCACTGACCGACCGTCATACACTCATAAGGAAAGAAATTCACAGGAGGTTATGCACTCTGGGTCCAAGCAGCAAAACTCTGGAACTCCTTGCCCAGAAAAAGTGGAAGTCAGAATCATGTGCAATTCAGACAAGTGGTGAAAACCTGGCAATTTCTAAGCCAAGACTATGTACTCCTATCAGACAGGCTGAAATGACAACTTACTGCCAGCATAACCAATGGCAATCATGACTTATACAGGTAAGCTACCTGTACTAGAAGCACCAGCCCGACCATGTGATACCTACTGAACAATCAACTAATGTCCAAAGAAATCTGCCACACACTGCTAGCGACTGGAGGGCTTCAATAGAGTCCACTCCTGCAGGTCCCGACTAGCTATATATTCTATTTATTTATCTATTTATATTTTATGTGTGTGGTTTGCTGTCCTTGTTTGCACAAATTTTATGTATTTGCCGCTGTTCTGTGCTTTTATGCAAAGAACCGTATGAAGCTGGTATGATTTTGAATTTGATATATTCTATGCATGACATCATGTAATTGGGATGCTATAATAAAAGTTATGCAAGGGGTGGCTGTCACCTAGTCCATCCAGTCAGATGTCTGTCTCTCACCTCCTTCTCTGTGCCTCTGCTTCCCCCAGATCTTTGTAATCTGAAAAAGTGCCTCTTGCTGTAGTGAGCACTTAAATCTGGACCCTGAATATAAAGGAATCGAAAACATAATAATGGGACCGGCAGAGCCAATCACAGATGGCAGCAGACTCCGAATCATGATCTTGGTGTCTGTCCCTCACCGATCACACAGCTAAGATAAGATAAGAAGAGAAGAGGACCTCACTGGTCCCTCATGCATGGCTAGAAAACACTTCCCACAAAGGCTCAGCACAAAGAAAACACTTCAAACCACACATCCCACAGGCTGTCATGTGCGATTCGTATGTTTAAGCACTTTCACACCACACATAAGGGTGCCTAGCGCTATTTAAATGCTACAAAAAGGCACATTCTAAACTTGATCTAAACACAAAAAAATGCTCATTACAAGACCACGCCTTTCAAGATATTCTGGGTGCTTCATTTGTATCTTGTGCTCCAGTTTATTCAATTATCTGACCTGCGAGGGAATGAAGTGATGCTCCAGGAGACACATGTGGAAGCTTCCCCTTAAGGTCACACGGATGTTAAAGGTGTACATCTCACATAGCAGTGGTAACCCTGAGACACTTGGGGGCATATTATCAAGGGCCGGCGATAAATATCGCAAAGCGCGCTTAGCGCTTGCATATTTATCGCCGGCTATCTCTGGAATTTATCGCCCGGTTAGCGCGTTATTAACAACGCGCATCGCCGAGGCGATAAAAATGTCAGAGATAGCGTGGATATCGCCGTTTTCAGATGATAGGGCCTGTGGTCTTAGCCACAGAATCCACCCCCCATGTTAAGTATGCCTTAGTCAGGAATTTAACAGACGTTAAATTCCTGCGTCACCCAGGCCCTCGTCACCAGCAGGCTGGACTACGGAAACGCCCTCTACGCAGGAACGACGGCTAAGCTCCTGAGACGGCTGCAACGCATCCAGAACGCCTCTGCACGTCTTATCCTCGACATCCCCCGACGCAGCCACATCACACCCCACCTGAGAGACCTGCACTGGCTCCCTGTCAACAAGAGGATAACCTTCAAGCTCCTCACCCACGCACACAAAGTACTCCACAACTCCGGACCAGCCTACCTCAACAGACGACTCAGCTTCTACACCCCCACCCGCCAGCTCCGCTCGACCAGCCTCGCCCTCGCCACAGTCCCCCGCATCCGGAAAACGACCGCCAGCGGCAGATCCTTCTCCCACCTCGCCGCCAAGACCTGGAACACCCTCCCCACCAACCTCCGACAGACCCAAGACCTACTGGCCTTCAGAAGACTCCTCAAGACCTGGCTCTTCGATCAGTAGCAGCACCACCCCCTCTTCCCCCAGCGCCTTGAGACCCTCGCGGGTATGTAGTGCGCTTTATAAGTGACATGATTGATTGATTGATTGATTGATTGCGTTAAGGCATACTTAACGCGATTAAAATAATCGCTTCCCCGCATTGTAAATATCGCGAAGCTGCCTTCGCGATATTTACCCATGGGGCATATTAACAACCAGGCGATAGTCAATTATCGCCGCTTTAGCGTCCGTTTTCGGACGGAAAGCGGCGATAATTCTATCGCCTAATCAGCAAGGTCACGCTATCGCGTGAATCCCTGCACTATCGCCCTTTCCCCCAACGCCCATCCTTGCATCTCTAATGAGATGCAAAGTGGGCGTTACTGGGCGTACCCCAGATGGGCTACGTTGTAAATATCGCCGATGTGCACATCGCGATATTTACAAGGCAGCCCACAGGATTATAGCAGACGTTAGATTTTGGCGAAAACGGCCGTTTTTGCCAAACTCTAACGTCTGCTATAATCCCGACTTACCTATGTTAGCCATAGGAGGTGGATTCTGCTGATACGACCCTGTGGGTCGTATCAGCAAGGTTATCGCCCTTTTGCAGGGAACATCGCTGGAAAACCAGCGATGTTCCCTGCAAAAGGGCGATAACATCGCTATCTCTGGAATTTTTATCGCCCTGGAGTAACGCGTTGTTAATAACGCGCTACCAGGGCGATAAATGCCAGAGATAGCCAGCAATAATATAATTATCGCTAAGCACGGCCAGCGATAATTATCGCTGGCCGTTGTTAATATGCCCCCATGTTGTTTCCACAGACACGCCTACTTTGCATCTCATTATCGATGCGAAGTCAGGCGTGCTGGAAACGGGAGCAAAATCAGCAAAACACGCGATAGCGTGTCTTTGCTGATAAGGCGATATAATTATCGCCGCTTTTCGGCCGAAAACGGCCGCAAAAGCGGCGATAATTGTTTATCGCCGCCTTGTTAATATGCCCCCTGCTGGTGACTTGAACCTGCTGACACAGATCTGTATTCAGAGTAAGATCCTTTCAATCAAGTCTATATGGGGTGAGTGCAATATTTAAATGATTTGACCGAGAAGCACATGGCACAGATTCTGACCTGAATATAGTTTTGACATGGTCTTCCTTAAAAAAGTGTTCAGGGATAAAAATCATTGATTTACTGGACAGTGATAAGAGTAGGGAATTACTGACAATGCCAACACATTCACAAAGTTCAGGTGGGAACTACAATCTCTGGTCTAAAACAAAATCCATGTTTCCTTTTCAAAATAGCTAGCGCACCATTCACGAATAGGTTCTCCAAATGCAGAGGAAAGTACTTGGAAATACAGTGGAGAAGGGGTGTCTATACTCTGGAAGCGTGGATAAATCCATCTATAAGTATTACCTGAAGTGCAGCGGCTCTTAGCACGAATAAGGGGGGATCTATCACATTGTGATTACAAGACTGTGGCATGGAACAGGGAGGTACACTGTGCTTCATGCTGTGTATCAGGCTGCTATGCACATCCCTGTAAGCTTTGCTCACTGATCCGGTTTTATGCAAAGTGACGCTTAACAGAAAATAAAAGCATTTGATCTGCCATCATGGCTACCACCTGACCTGTGATTCGCAGGTCTGGCTTGAAGGAGTGTTAGTTGGCCTACCTCAAGCCTTCTATTAAGCTTTTTTGGGTCTCGATTTACTTTTCTTTCCCTTTCAGGCACACATTCCAAGCTCTAACCAAGTTTTGTTTTGATGTCAGCCCTAGTTATTTCTGTTGTGGTCCCTTTGGCCACTCCTGTTCATTTGTGTGTCCATCCTGTCTATTATCATCCCTCTCCTTCGGTCTCCTTCGTCCTTCTCCTTTGGATCAGTTGTGCATGCCAGCGCCTCCTCCACCCATGGTCGATGGTGATGTGGAAGTGGAGGCCATCTTTGATTCACTTGTTTTTGGGGTCAGCGTAAGTAGCCGATTGACTGGATGCTCCTCTGAGCGTGACTAATCTGTTATTGCCCCACAGTTAGCTCATTAGTAACATACTAGGTTTTCTTCCAGATCTGGGGGCCTTTCTGGGGTAGGGATACTGTCAATATATACACTTGCTTGCTTGCAATGTTGAGTTGGCGTTGTGGTGACAGACAGCAAATCTAAGTTAGAGGGCTAGGGATTTAGGGGAGCTGGCACCAGAGTCTGGGATGGTGGCAGAACAGGGCATTGGGATGCCCTCAGTTGGAATCTGTTCCAAGAAGGCAGCCTCCTTTTGGTAATACAGTCTGGACATAGCGAGATCCCAATCCAATATGGCGCCCAGTATGAGGAAACTGACTTTCTCCTTCCTGTTCCAGGTCATAAGTAGCACTGGCAGTGTAAAGGTTCAGGGACAGAGAAGCACAATGGCTAGCAACATTGTGAGCGGGTGGGTGTTTGTTGGGATCTCGTGCTGTGTGATCTCGTGCATTTCCTTCTGTGTGTTCCCTGCGTGGAACATGGAATGCAATGGTTTCGGTAGGTGCTGCCGGGGAGCTGGGAGACCGGACTGGAATAAAGAAGGCTAGAAAACTTACCTGCATGTCGTCTTCTTTTCAGTGGCGACGAGTTGTCCGGTCCCCAGTCTTCCTCACTGTATGTTGCTGGACGTTGTGGTTGCCCAGCCACTTCGAGGCGACGTCTGGATGCCACGCCTAGTGGACCTTGTGAAGAGAATCTCCTAAGCGTCTCCGAGATCTGCCTGGTGAAGACGGAGAGTGTCATCCTGAAAACTGCACTCTCGCCGAAGGTTGTGGTGAGACTCTGACTATTTTTGTGCATTTTGCCTGCTTACCGCTGTGCCTCGCGTTGGAATTCAAATGCGCTGCCCTCGCGCCGCAAGTCTGAATGCGCTACCGAATCCTCAAGGCTTCCCACGCACGCGCGCTTACAACAACAAAGACTAGTGCGCTGTCTGATCTGTGGACTGGAAGCTTACGTGATGCACGCAATGCACGCAGCGTAGGTGCCATTTTAATGTACTTACAGTGCTTTTCAACCGGCATCCTCATTCTGCTTTAACGGTGACACGCACACCTGGCGTGTCAACTAAATTCATATCGCAAATCTACAATACTGCAGTTGGCCTTCTATATTATATGCACAAGTTGTTCTTACGGTGACACGCACACCAAGCGTGTCAACGAGCCTCACCAAAGTTTGTTTGCTACGGTGACACGCACACCAAGCGTGTCAACCAGTTATTCTATTTGTTTATTATGGTGATACGCACACCTATTGTGACAAGACTCACAAAGCACTCCTTATAAATTGGAACACGCATTTCATTGCAACGGTGACACGCACACCTCTCGTGTCAGTGCGTTACGCAGTGTTAGTTAAACCTCATTTTTGCACGTCGGAGATGTGCACACCTGATTCTCCTTAACTGTATTTTGGCTGTATCCTCAACACAGCTGATATTTAAACTCTTGCAATTTCTACGTGCAAGCTCACCATTTGCTGGTTGCGACTTCTGGGGCAGCAACTCACCCACGCATGGCCACCCAAAGGATCACGTACACGCACCACCTCCCTTTTTGCAGTCACCCAGTACTCCTGTTAATTGGCAGCAGTGGAAGGAGACATTTGATGCCTATCTTGAGGCGATAGATGGGGACACTTTCACCTCAAAGAAGAAGAAAGCTCTACTGGTATACAATTTGGGTTCTGAGGGGAGAAGCATTTTAAAGACTTTACCCCTGGAACTTGTGAGCACACTTGTTAGTGGGGGTGATGAGGGTGATTCTTTTATTATAGACGACTATGCTTCACTTATCAAAACTCTAGACAAGAGATTCAATCCCAAGAGAAATATAGTACTGGAGCGACACAAATTTCTGCAACGTGCTCAGATTCTGGGTGAATCCATTGACGATTTCGTAGCTGCTCTCAGAACCCTAGCTGTCACATGAAATTATAGGGAGTTCAGGGACGAGATAATCCGCAATCAGCTAATTGAACGCACGTGCAATAAGAAGATTCAGGAAAAACTTTTATCTTCTGAGGATCCTGATCTGGAAACCGATCTCACCTTAGCTAGAAGCATCGAGCATTCTCAGCTTTGTATGAAAGAGATGAGTGGGACCGCGCCTTCAAACGAAGTTAAGTTAGTTACTGCAAAACCCAACTACAAATCTGTAAAGGGAACCAACACGAACGTGCCTCGCATTCCTGCATCTGCACCTGGTCTGTCCAAACCCAAATCCGAAAGGTCTGACCTTTCTTGTTACCGTTGTGGAAGTAAATCACACCTTGGGAATTTTAAGTTTTGTTTTGCTCCTACCCAAACTTGCTTCAAGTGTGGCAAGAAAGGACACTTGGCGCGTGTATGTAAGGCTGCTGTGGCACACAAGGGACCGTTGCAAACTGTAAAAACCATTGAGGAGGATTATGCTGATTCTGGGGAGGATAATGATAGTGATATGTTATTAATGTTGTCCACTTCCTCCATACAGTCGGATGGTGTGGTAGAAATAGCTTCCATGGTTCAACCACGTAAAAGGAAATCCCCTGCGTGTGCAGTAAATCTTAACGGCACCAATGTAAGATTTCTTGCTGATTCTGGTTCTCCATTTACCCTCATCAATGCCAAGGATTTTGAAGGATTGGGTGATATTCCAGTAGATCAGTCTAGCATAAAAATCTTTGCCTACGGTGGGAAAAGAGTGGAAGTCCTTGGCAAGTTTGAGGGGAATCTGGAGTTCAAAGGGGATTTTGCACAAGGGACAGTATACATTGTGAGAGATGGTGCAAATTTGTTGGGATGGGAGGAGCAGGGTGAGCTTGGGATTATTCTAGATCCCAACCATCCGGATATGGTTTTATCAAAACATGAAGCTAGACAGTTTTACTGTAGTTCTTCCTCTGCCACTCCAGTGCATACTGTCACCGTGGGACGGTTATCCGGTGATGACTGGATCCAAAGGTATCCTGATATTTTTAGTGGTGAGTTGGGTAAACTGAAGGGTTTTCAACACTGCATTGTTCTTAAGGAAGGTGCAAGGGCTGTTGCACACAAGGTGCGCAAGGTACCTTTGAGTTTATGTGGTGAACTCAGGCAGGAACTCGAGCGTTTGTGCACCATGGGTGTAATTGAGCCCATTGAGGGGTCCGAATGGTTGTCCCCCATCGTTTTGGCACGCAAGGCGGACAAATCTCTCAGAATGTGTGTGGACTTGCGCGACCTAAACGCTTGCATTTGGGTGGACCGCCAGCCTCTGCCTAACATCAACGAGATGCTGTCAACCTTGGAGTGTGCAAAGTACTTCTCCTCACTTGACATCTTCTCCGCTTACCACCAGGTGGAATTGTACAAGGATTCAAGACACCTTACGTCCTTTGTGACACCCAAAGGTGCGTTTCGCTATGTACGCATGCCGTTTGGTTTGGCCACGGCTTCTGCAGTGTTCCAGCGCCTCATGGGTAATCTATTCAAGAGCACTGCAGGAGTTGTGTTTTTACAAGACGACATCCTTATTCATGGCAAAACCGAGTTAGAGCACAATACCAGACCCAAGCAAGTGTTGGAGATTATCAGGTCTAGTGGCCTAACACTAAGGAAAGACAAGTGCAAATTTCTTCAAGAAGGTATAGACTATCTGGGGCACCACATTTCCGGGAGCGGGGTTGAACCTAAGGTAAAACTCCTAGATGCCATCCAAAACGCACCTGAACCACAGAACAAGGACCAGCTTCGTTCCTTTCTAGGGTTGGTCAAATATTATGCAAAATTTGTGGCTAACTTCTCAGACAGAACAGTGCGTTTGCGCGAGCTCCTGAAAAAGAATGCAAAGTATGTGTGGTCGGATGATTGTGGTCGCGACTTTAAGCTCCTTAAGGAGGCAATTGTACAAGCTTGCCCTCTCAAGTTGTTTAGCATCAATGATCGCTGTATTGTTACTACTGATGCCAGCAATGTGGGCTTAGGGGCTGTTCTTATGCAGAAGAGAAGTGACAATAGTGAGGAAACCATCGCTTTTGCCTCAAGAGCACTTCGGGGGCGGAGAACACTTACTCTACAATTGAGAAGGAAGCTCTGGCCTTGTGGTGGGGTGTACAGTACTTCCGGAACTTTTTGTGGGGGAATGAATTTATTCTGATAACCGACCATAAATCATTGGTGGATCTTTTTACCACCAAAGGTGGTGGCAGGGCCACTCCACGTATAGCGAAATGGCAGTACAGACTGAATGAGTTCAACTATCGTCTGGAGTATGTGGCTGGTGTCAAGAATCATGTGGCTGATTGCCTGTCCAGATTACCTCTCACTGAGGTTGCTGTTGACACTGTGGGTGAGGACCTGGAAATGGTGTGTGCTGTTGGTGCGGTAGCTGACTCTGTTGGAATTGCTCTTTCTGAAATCGATTGGAAACTAGCTTTGTCCGAGGATGTTGAGATCACTAAGGTGATGGACTTTGTGGTTCATGGCTGGCCCAACAATATGAATCTTGTTCCTGAACTGATTCCTTCAAGAGAGTATGTGATGAGTTGTCTCTTGTGGATGGGATTCTGTGGAGGGGTGGGTTATTGGTCGTGCCTGTGTCCATGCGTAAGAAGGTTTTGGATCTGGCTCATAAGGGTCACCTGGGCATTCGTGCCATGAAGCGGAGAGTTAGAGAGGACTTCTGGTGGCCGGGTGTGGACAGGTCCATTGAACATTGTGTTCGTGGTGCGTGTGTCTTGAGTGACAAAACCCAAGTAACCTATCCTTCTTCCATCAATCCCATTGCTGTAAAGAACTCACCTTGGTGCAAGTTGGCTTTCGATGTGGCCGGCCCTTTTGGTGGGATGGGAAACTGTCCTAAATACGCCTTGGTGTTGATTGACTATATGTCTAAGTGGCCTGAGGTGAGGTTTGTGGATGGGGTCAATTCTGCAACCATCATCAATTTTTACAGGGAGTCTTTCTTCGGGAAGGGTTCCCGGAAGAGTTAGTTACTGACAACAGCACCCAGTTGGTGTCCGCGGAGATGCAGGAATTTCTGAAGGAGCATGGCATCAAGCATATCCTTACCTCCCTTTATCATCCCCGCAGCAACGGTCTGGTTGAGTGCCTGAACCGTGTTATTAAGGATCAGCTACAGTTGGCTTTTATCAATGGTTTGCACTGGAAAGTGGTGATCTCCGACATGTTGTGGGCAATGAGAACTACTCCCCACGCGAGTACTGGCATGTCTCCTTTCACTTTGTTAAGAGGTAGGTATTCTAAGCTGAATAAAGACTGGATGTCAAGAAAGGAAGTTGATCTGCAAAAGCTGAGCAGAGTGGCTGATGTCAGGGCCGCTGCTCAGTCCAAGTATGCATCTGATTGTGTTAGGGTATCCCCCCTGTGTGTTGGGGACTGGGTGAGGTTGAAGAAACCTGTCCTGGTTCACAAGGGATTCTCTCGGTTTTCTCCTCCAGTTAGAGTGAGGGAGGTGAGATACCATGTGGTTGTGTTGGCGAAAGGTAAGATCTGGAACAAATGTGCCGTTAAAGCCGAGTATGTGAGAGGAAAATTTGGGGTCCATACATCTTGCACTGCTGTGCCTCCTGTGGGTGGGAGTCGGAGCGTACCCGTTCATGCCAGGGAGATTGTTCCCCGGGAATGCTCCTCTAGAACAAGGGCTGCTCCCGCCAGATTCCAAGATTATGTTAAGCATTAAGTTTTGTCTGACATGTTTATCAACCTGGTCAACTTTGCAATTTTTATCGTCTCCTGTTTGTTTTTTGTTTTTTCCATGTGACGGAAGGGGGGGGGTGTTGGGATCTCGTGCTGTGTGATCTTGTGCATTCCCTTCTGTGTGTTCCCTGCGTGGAACATGGAATGCGATGGTTTTGGCAGTTGCTGCCGGGGAGCTGGGAGACCGGACTGGAATAAAGAAGGCTAGAAAACTTACTTGCGTGTTGTCTTCTTTTCAGTGTTCTTCTGTTCTCCTAATCACCCAGCTCCTCCCTTGCTGACATTTGTTGTCATCTTCGTACCCTTCCCTCGGGTTAGTCCTGGCTAGGCTTAGTCATTGTGTTTTTTGGTGCTTGTACTTTATATTTATTACACTTTGCAGTTATTTGCAGGGGGGCGAGTCCCTTTCAATTCCTCAGGGCCACCATTCCCCAGGCCTTGTCGGCGGTGAGCAATATTGAAAAGCCTTTTTTCCTGTTATCATTGCATCATTATTTTTATAGCCCGTATTAACTAACACCACATCTCCTGAACGTGTTTCAAGGCCCTGGGGTCTCCCACTTGGTCCTGTTGTATTACGTATTTTTTCCTTCTTTTGTTCCCTTTCCTTCCCCACTGCCAACCTTTTCCTAGTACACTATATTTACATATTGTGTCCTGAGGGGCCCTCTGAGCAACTGGGAGTAATCTGCTCCGTTCTCTTCCCCTATCCCTGATTCCTGACACCTCCCATCTAGTGTATAATCTATGACAAGTTGTTTGTAGAATTGCTTCACACTCTTTGGCCCTAGCCCGCACCAACTGTATAATCAGTAACACATAATCCTCTACTGCTGCTGAAATCATACATGGCATGGACATTGTTTTAGCCTCATTGCCTCTGACCCCTATATTCTGGCCAGACTTGGAACTGATCTTACTCAGGGTTAGCCTGACCCTGTCCCTATTTTTCCATTGCAAGGGAGACACGCCTCACTCTCAGCACAAACAGCTAATGAGGCGAGACTGAATATTTGGAGCAATGATGGCTACAGTTATATTATAGTATTAAGAATAAACACTCAGGGTAATTTTTCCTTTTAACTGGACAGTACATGGCTCTACATCGTACAGAGAACAGCCATCCACATATCGAACAAGCATTGGCAAAGCCAATATGTCTCGCCTATACAGAAGCTATTGGCTTTAGCAATGTGTTTTTGCCATGTTTTACACCAGTGTGGCTGCTGCTTAGCATGGCTAAAAGTTAGTGGTGTGGAGTGGAGTAGGGGGAGTAGAGAGTCATAGAGTTGAGTAGAGGAGAGTAGAGTTCAGTGGCTCAGTGGCAGAGAGTGTCGTAGAGTGTAGTGTCATAGAGTAAAGTGTCGTAGAGTGGAGTGGCATAGAGTTGAGTGCTGTAGAGTAGAGTGGAGTGGATTGGAGTAGATTGGGGTGGATTGAGTGGAGTGAGGTGGATTGGAGTGGGTGGACTGGATTAGGTGGATAGTATTGGAGTGGGGTGGATTGAAATAGGGTGAGGTGGAATGGATTGGGTGGATTGGAGTGGTTGGATTAGATTGGTTGTGGTGGGGTAGATTGGATTAGAGTAGGGTGGTTTGGAGTGGGGTGAATTAGAGTGGCGTGGAGGGTGTGGGTTTGACTGGACTGGAGGGGTGGGTTGCATTGGAGTGGGGTGGATTGGAGTAGGGTGGATTGGACTGGAGTAAGGTGGATTGGAGTGTGGTGGGATGGATGAATTGGATTGAGCGGGGTGGGCTGAACTTGAGGTGGATTTGATTGGGGTAGAGTTAGTTGGATTGGAGTAAAGTGGGGTGGATTGGACTGCAATGGAGTGGAGTAGATTGGAGTGAGGCGGACTGGATGGGGTGGATTGAAATGGGGTGGGGTGGATTGGGTTGGGGCGGGTGGATTGGATTGGAGTGGGGCAGACTGGAGTGGTGCAGATTGGAGTAGGGCAGATTGTTTTGGATTGGCGCTGATTGGAGTGGGGCAGATTGTTTTGGATTGGAGTGGAGCTGATTGGAGTGGGGTACATTGTTTTAGACTGGAGTGGGGCAGATTGTTTTGGATTGGAGTGGTGCACATTGAAGTGGGGCAGATTGTTTTGGATTAGAGTGGGACATATTATTTTGGATTGGATTAGAGCAGATTAGAGTGAGGCAGATTGAAGTGGGGCAGATTGTTTTAGATTTGAGTGGGGCAGATTGTTTTGGATTTGAGTGGGGCAGATTGTTTTGGACTGGAGTGCGGAAGATTGTTTTGGACTGGAGTGGGGCAGACTGTTTTGGACTGGAGTGGGGCAGATTGGAGAGGGCAGATTGTTTTGGAGTGGGGCAGATTGTGTTGGATTGGATTGGATTGGAGTGTGGCAGATTGGAGTGCTGAAGATTGGAGTGAGGGAGGATTGTTTTGGATTCGAGTGGAGCAGATTGTTTTGAAGTGGGGCAGATTGTTTTGGATTGGAGTGGGGCAGATTGGAGAGGGATGGGTTGGGAGGATTGGAGTATGGTGGATTGGAGTGAATTGGATTGGGGATTGTGCTGTTGATTGGAGAAGGGTGGAGTAGATAGGATTGGTCTAGGGTGGATTGAGTGGGGCAGACTGGTGTGGGGTGAGGTGGGGTGGATTGGCGTGGATTGGAGTGGGGTGGATTGGGTGTACTGCACGATTATGTGTTAAAGCATCATTTCAGAAATTACACATTAGAAAGAAAATGTACTGCTGTGCAATAAGATAATCAGCGGCGGCCCCTCCATTAGGGCGGAGGAGCCCCCCCCTGCTACCATCCGAAAAATAAAACAATAATAAAACTGGTTTTAAACCTGTTTTATTATCGTTTTATTTTAATCCCCCTGGACCTGCCCCCAGGACTCTGACGAGTCTTGGGGGCGGGTCCAGGGGGATGACACTGTGGTAGGGGCGTGGTAGTGCACTCCCTTGTCTCTTCTCTGCGCATGAGGGTTTGACCGGCCGTTTCAGGCCAGCCAAACCCTCATGCGCAGTTATGCTTCCTCCAGCCACAGCTGCGTTGCTGGGGCTGGAGAAAACAGGCACAGACTCCCAGTCTGCCTCAGAGCGCAAAGTCCCAGCGCTCAGGCCAATCAAGACGCTGCTTTCATGCAGCATCAGGATTGGCCGCAGTGTATTCTTAGAGCCTGTGCCCGGAAGGGCGTGATGCAGCGGATGGCAGCCGCGGTGATCAGGTAAGTTATTTTTTTAATTATTATTATTTTGTACCCTGATCCCCCTCTCTCCCCCTCCCCAGCACCCTCCTCCGGCCCGCCCAGCCACTTTGCCAGGGGACAGGCTGCTACTGAAGATAATCCTCATCTTTTGAGAACAGCACCCACGAGCAAAAACAAAAAAAAACATGAGTGCAAAGTGAGAAAAGAAGACTTCGCAAAATGCATGAAACTTAACTATAGAAAATAAATCTTTGCAATTTTGTTTGTCGTGCTGGACACGTTTTTGCCAGTCACACACCTTCTGTTTGCAGGGTACTAAATGTTAAACAGAACAAAATAGTACCTCAATCACGTCGAAAGCAGTGGAAGGCCACTGATTAAGTTGGATCAGTCAATGCTTGGTCCTTGCTCCACAGAGAGGAACGGAAATTATGTTAACCCTGCCTTGACGAATTATGAAGCTGTAAAGAAGAGTGCCACGCAAGCCAACAAATGGTAAGCAATGGGCGGGCTTCAAGCTGTTTTATATATACAACAGTGTCTCGCAGGCTCAACCCTAAAAAAACAAGCAGAAGAACTGAGTAAGCTACTGACTCTGTATGATTTTACAAAACATATTTTTATGTGCAAGGGTATTGGAAGTTATATTTGTAATATTTGATACTTTAACTACATATGACATATATTTGCAGTAAATTATTGCATTTATTACTAATGTTTACATATATCTCTGTCATTAAAATTGTATACAATGGATTCCTCTTGTTTATTGAATTGCCATTGAAGTGTTAATCAATTGTACTGTATTTTGTCTCCACTCAGAGATAAACCAGTGGTAAATCAGTAGTTTTCTTGTTTAGTCAGGCTCGCTTTGCCTATCGCGTTCAGTGGTTACTCACTTTAGAGGTGTGCCACCCTGTGCACCAGCATGGGCAATATATTGTCCAAGTGAACTGGACGACAGGAAACTGTGGATATCCTGGCACGGCAGTCACTGCTTCAGAGTGAATAGATTTGGGTGATTCAGTCATGCAGAACCAAGGCATGAAACTGCCACAGCCATTCAGCCTTCAGAACTGCAGACCTTTGGAAAAATCTTATTTGCTCTTCCTGTATTCCTTCCAGCATCTGGTCAGACGTGTTCTCTGTCTATCGAGTCTGGACTTCCACAGCACTGTGTGTGAATGTGCACATTCAGTCTAGTGTCAGAGCTCCACTGGTCTACAGGGGAGACAGTGCATTTTATGACATATTTGTGCTTCTGAAAGCGCCAGTAGGCTTCAGGCAGTCAGTCAGATAGTGCCTGGCAGGTGGCTGTCCCAGCCACCAACAAGCCTGCTGACATATTTTTTGATTTTTGTAGAGACCAGAATGCCAATAAAGACAAATGCCACGCCACATGTGAGCTGGTCCAGACTAGCCTATAGGGAAATTGTTGACTTTGCCTCTGAACAGACAGCTGCGCTCGAGTAGAATAGGTAATCTGACAAGCCATGTCTGACTGTCAGACTATGCCAAAGTCCGTCTAGACAAACAAATGCTGCAGACACTGATTGAATTTCTTTATAGGCCAGTTCGCCCCTGAAGCCTAGCTGGCTGTACAAGTTTCACTAAAATGTTGAGCTTGACCATCAAGTCATTGTGGTGCTTGTGTGAAATTGTTGAACAAAGAGAGCCAATAATAAAATTGCACACATTTATGTCTGCTTTCTTGTAACTGGTGCATTTAATGATCAAGAAATTATCTTCGTGGATAATTGGACGGCTGTGTCTCCCATGACTTTGTTTGAAAGTTCAGTCAAAGAGGTGGTTGCAACACTGTGCAACAGAGAACCAAGTTAGAGTGAATTAGGTGGTGTTGGCACACCGTTCATTTCAAATTTGCAAACAATTATCACTTAAGCTACAGCTTCACACTAAGCAGTGTTTGAGATCTCACATTACAGGCAGCTTTAGGTTTTGGCAGCCCCACAGTAACCAATATACCTAGAGAGGGCTTTGGGTCTGCCATTTGTTCATGATTCAATTCATTCCTTGTCTATTGCAGCTCACTGCACTGAATTGATGGTGTCAAAAGGCAGATATGGAGACAGAGCTTAAGGTTGGTGATTTGTGAGGCACAGGGCTACCGTGCTCCAATCCGTCAGTATTTCGTTTATTTCTTGGGTAGACAGACTGAAAGTATTCACAGATTGTCAGCTTAGCCTGGCAACGGCTTCATGCATGTGGAGATTCTCAACAACATAATTACATTTCCCAGGAATCCTTGAACTCTCACGGTGGTGGGGGCAATCTTGGATTCTCAGGTATAAATTTACTTGTGTTTCACTGAGTACTTGCTAGGAAATTCTGCTACAAATAGTGCCACAGCCAGGACCCTTGCTTTAGATTTGTGATTTGTATTGGGAAAACAGTTACTTCTTCTGAAGCAAGCTGAAGAACAGTTTCAATATAGAGACATATTCTGGAAATCAACTTGTGTTGTAAAGTGAACTTTGAAAGCAAATTTGAACTATGTTTCTGAACATTTGGCCTTACTTGTAAAAGACTTCAGAATTCAATACATTCCATAAACTTTGTTTTTTTATCGTAAAGGGACAAAAAGATTTCTTGCTCCAAAGTATCACTGATTATGACATGTTTATATGAATGTGCATTTTCACAATTCAGATTGATGAAAAGGAGGTTTCAGCAATTGTTCAATGGCCTACACCTACCCCAGTCAAGGCTATTCAAAGTTTTTAGGGCTTTGCCAATTTTTATAGGAAGTTCATTCATCCAGATTCGGGAATCATAACAAGCTACTAAGTAAGGGAGCTATTTTTTTTTGGTCAAAAAAAGCTTCACACCTTTGCTTCTTAAAAGAATGTCTTTCTTGTGCTTCTATTTAACAACATCCTAATGCACAACATCCTTGTATTGGGGAAGCAGAAGCTTCCTATACTGCCATGGGGATGGGTGTTTTTTCTCAGAGTAACCTGAACAATGGACAAGTTCATCTGATAGCTTAATTTTATAACACATATTTGCCGGCAGAGTTAAGTTATACTATCCCTGGGAAGGCACTTCTGTTATCATACAATATTTTGAAGAGTTAACGCATTACCTGTTAGGGGCAAAACACACTAAAAACAAATCTGTAATTTCTAAAATTAGCTAAAGCATTGGCTCCTCGAACACTCAGTTGGAAACTTTTGTTTTCTGAGTATGATTTTGTAATAAACTACAGACCAAGTCTCAATAATTGTAAAGTTGGCTCGATCTGAAAGAATCAACTAAAAAGGTAAGTCAATTAACAGATAATCCACTATTTGTTCTGTCCACTACGATTTCAAAAAATCAATCTATTGCTTTGATTAATATTGAATCATTTTTTATGAAAGTATTTATAGAAACTCAGTCTATTGACAAGAAGAAGTGGTTGAAAGACAGGAAGATAAATATGTAAAAATTGATTTTTTTGTCAAGAAAAAGCTGTGCATTTGACATCAGTTCAGTTAAGACAGCAGGCTATGAACTGGCTTCATGAGTCGAAGGTTGCTTGGTGTCCTTGAATATCTAAGACCCTAACAGCAATCAGAAGATATTTTTGGTGGTCAAATTTATTCAAGAATGTAAAACATTATGTACAACATGTTTCCCTTACGCCCAGATTAAGATTTCCCATAGTATTTCTATAGGTTTACGGAAACCATTACTTGTTCCACCTAGACCTAGGTATACTGTATCAATGGATTTCATTGTAGAATTACCCAAAAGTCCTGGTTGTCATGGTTGTATGGTAGTTCTAGTAGATATAGATCATTTGACTAAAATGAGACATTTTATATCTTTGCAGGATTACCCACTATGAAAGAGCTGGTGCAAATTTATGCACAAAACATTGTCTGATTCTGTGGTATTCCACAGGTTCTGATGACTGACAGAGGGTCTAGATTTACTTCAAGATCTTTGTTTGCCTTTGTAAGAGTTAGACATGGAAGACCATCTGCCCACAAATCCATCAACCTTTTGAACAGTATTTGAGATAGCAAGTTTTGCACCAAGGTGAGGACTGGAGTAAGACATTGTTCACAGAAGTAACATGCAAGAATATAGACCATTTATTTATTTGAATGTCTTGGTATGTATGGCCATCAATGCCAAATATTACATTTGGACTAGTCCTTATGTACATCAGTGCCTTCAGAGCAAGAACATTTACATGAATTAACAGAAAGACAGAGGTGTGCACAAGAAGCATTGAAGAAAGCTAAAGCTAGTTACAAATTCTATGATGATTGTAAAAGAAACTCAGCTCCTCACTATAGTACTGGTGAGAAGGTGTGGTTCCTCACAAAATATTACATCTTAAGAAATCTTCTAAATTGCAACCCAAAATTGCAAGTTCATTTGCCAATTGATCAACTTGTAAATGCATTTATTATATCCTTCTGTGCAAATTCATTGGATAGCAATGTATCTGCTTGGGAATCATGTTCTGCAAAAACACGCCTTACTCCACATCCTGTGTTGGTTCAGGTGAATGCCATAGTTAAGATTAGGCACATAAAAGTTTAGCTGCAAGAGCAGTCAGAAACAATAGAGATTGGAGGGGTTTTGTGCCTGAGGAGCAATCATGGCGACCATCTTCTAAAATTCATGCTCCACATTCGTTATGTGAATTCCCGACAAACCAGGAACACCACCGCAGGGATGGCGTCCTTTAGGTGGCACTATAAAAGAGACAGACCTGGAAACAGGACTTACCAATGGTGACACCCAGGGGTGGAGTGCCATACTCTTCCGCACCAACATTATTTCATGGGCAAAGAGGCTGGCAGTGTTCACAGAGCAATTTGCTTTCCGTAAACCTTTTCGTTCACTCTTACTTTTTGAACGTGTCACCACTGTTCATTAACCTAGCTTGAGTTTATATTGATTTTTATTTTCACTGCTACAGTGGCAGTGGCACCAATTTATAATAGCTATTTGTAGAGACTCTCTTTCTAGCTTTACCAACCCCTTCACCACTACAATTACAAGTGGTTGGAGGGGCAAATGAAGAGGAAAACCCTAAGCAGCTGACAGAGTATACAGTCTGGAGGAGACTAGTTGTAGGTTCGTCTGCACAGAGATGAGTTACAAGATTGAACCTCTGAGCAAGAAGGTAATTTCGGAGATTTTAAGGATTGGCTTACATTTAAAACACCCTTTGTGGGGCCTTCAGTGTTGACACTGTAACACCGATTCTGCAGTTACCTAGAACAGTCAACTAATGTTATCACTTTTCCTGATGTTTTATGTAATAATTCGGGTGGTAAGTCTACTCAAAAGAGCAGGACAAGTTAATCCTCTCCTCCAATACACTGTCATATATTTGCCACTGATGGGCTCACTTTTGATTTTGAGAATATGAACTATGAGGCCAAGGGCCTGATGCAATTTTTATGTTGCAAATAAACCGAAAAACATATAGCTATAAGGTCCACAATGAAACAGGAGACCAGAAATAAAGGAAGGGTTGATAAGTTCCAAAAAGAGAGAAAGATATAGTAAACATAAGGGACCATCTTAATTATGGTGTTTAATTCCTGGCATGCAGAATGATACTAGCCAAAAACCCAAGACTGACTAAATATGTCACACATGACATCAGGTCACTTGCATGTAGGATGCATGTGTGCCTCTATGGTACTGTGAATGCACCTCTATGTTATCGGTGTATACAGATACTTTTAAGGAATAGAGGGCATATTTACAAAGGGATTGCACCACCGGAATGTCAGTTACTCCGACGTTCCTGAGCTCAATGCCCTGCTCTATATTTACAAAGCGACGTTAAGCCACTTTGCATGGCCTAATGCCACTTTGTAAATATGTAAACAAACAAGCCTGACAGTGGAACCCTTAAATCCACAGCACCTGAACTGCTATCCCTCTATTATTCTAGCCCCTCTATGCTTATTGGGGTCTGTGTGCACACTGAAACGCACCCACCATCACAGTGCAAGTCCCCATGGGAACATAACAATTTAAAACATAAGCACAGGTGAACCACACGTCAATTTCAAAAACAGAAAAAACAATTGTGTAATCTGTATGCAACACAAATATTCTTCAAAGTTTTCCTTTTATTCCAATTTCTATTGTTTTAAAACGTGGTCATAAACATCAATTTTCACAACGATACAGCCGACGCGTTTCGTCCTTTTAAAGGACTTCTTCAGGGCTGTTAATTTAAACAAACAGAAAATACACATCAATAGACAAAAACCAAGAACAAATATAATACATCACATACTGTACAAACATTTAAAATACTATTCTTTTTAACCACTTGACTACATTGAAGGTGTAGTACAAAAAACAGAAAAAAATGAAAAAGGACAAGGACAGACCGACATTTAATGCTTATTTAAATTATTATTCTCCATACATACGAACAGCATTTTTACAAAGTTTTCTTATATATAAAACATATCAAAGAACGTATCAAAAAACAATAAACAATAAAAAAAATGATGTTTATGACCACGTTTTAAAACAATAGAAATTGGAATAAAAGGAAAACTTTGAAGAATATTTGTGTTGCATACAGATTACACAATTGTTTTTTCTGTTTTTTAAATTGACGTGTGGTGCACCTGTGCTTATGTTTCACTTTGTAAATATGATACCCTTTTACGCAGGATTTTACAAGGATCTGAAAATTTGAGACAGCGCCAAAAACTAACGCCATTGAATAGCAGGCGTCAGATTGGCTCAACGTGGAGAAGTACTTTTATTTCTCCTTGTTTTTGCTCTTTCTATGTATGCCGCATTGTGCAGCACACATAGGAAGAGCTAATTACCTTTAAAGATTGTTTATGTGCAGGAAGGTGTCCCTTCCTGCAAATAAACAATCATCCCTGCAACACAGGCACCCTTGCACTATGGTGCAAGGGTGACTGAGTTCGCACTAGGCAGCTTTTTATAAAGCCAGCGCAAGGGAAAACACAGGGGTGCACCGTATTCTTGTAAATAGACCGCATCCCTGCGTTTTTAAAAGGATGCAGCGTTGCGCTGCTAATTTGCCCGCTGCGCCATTTCCTAGTAAATATACCCCAGAGTATTTCAGATATGGTTTCTATCCATAATAAGCTTGCTTCGTCCCTAAATGATTCAATGAAAAGCATTACAAAGACTGGTTGAAATGAACTTGTCTTTCAAAACGTCGGGAAAGAGTATTTTTCTACGCAGATTTCCAGGCGTTCTGGATGAGCAGCTGTTATTGTACATAGTGCACATCTGTGCATGAGAAAATGATTTTGCATTAGTGCAATTATACTTTAGTTTTTTTTCTCCATGGAGAAAATATTTTTCCTGTGGTGACTCTGTTTGCCCTACACCCCTCTAAATGTTGAAGTATTCTTTTTCCACTATCAGCATGGAAGTAGATGTACTCCTGTCCTCGACAAAGAATAATTCTTTGGTTCCAGGGTTAGAATGAGTTGTGGTGAAAGTGTTTCAAGTTCCCAAACTTTCAGGACATGCCAACCAGGATCGCCCACCCTTTGCGCCTAATTATTTCTTTATCCTACTATACCATACTGGGATAATAATATTACTAATCAAAGTGAATGGGAACTTGTATGCCAAGCCATTGGCATGTGCAAGTTTGACTTAATGCCTTTCTGAAACAGTCACCAGACAAATAAAAAATAGAAGTTAAAGTTCAAAGTCAATGCTTAATTGAAATGATGCAGGGCCATTTAACCTGAACTCGATGACCTTTTTTTGTACTGGTTATTCCCCAGGAAGAGGGAGGTTTATGATCATGGAATGCACAACCTCACCCTTAATCTGAACTTATGTTGAATTGAGTTTTGTAGCACCATCATACACAAGTTATTTAATGACAGATATTCTGGAAATCAAACGTATCCTTGTTTAAAGAAATGGGGCACAAGGGTGATCACTGAAAATGTTGATAATACCCACAAAGTTGGAAGCTGTGAGCATTAATCACATTCTCAATTGTTTCACGCCTCCTTTGTTGTCAACAAATGATGGAGCAGGTGGGCAGAGTGCACTTGAAAAATATCTAATTACCCCATATTTTCTGGGGTTATGGAAATGGCTACCTTCATCTGGAAAATATATATTAGGTGGTAATTATAACTAAAGAATTTGCAGTACATTTTCACATTGTACTAACCATAAGCCAGGGGTTTTACTGACAGTGGAAACATCTGTTGTAGGGTCAGACGTGCACGCAGAAATCTATGATTTTCATCGGTTGAGGGGTATGTGCACTGAGGGGTTTGGGGACTCTAAAAGATATAGTAACTGTAGAAGTAAACCTAAGGCTCGTAAAGTAACTACTACTTTTGCGAATGGACCTGAAAAACATAAAATCTTTTACCTAGTATCACATAACTCAGTCAGGTGTGGCAACTAGGATTAATACTCAAGTCTCCTGATGTGTCAGTACAGACCTCTTGTCCGTTACCACTATATCATTAAGCAAAGTGCAATGAGGGGTCTCCTGCTCCGCTTACCCTTCTTTAAGGTGATGTCATGTTGCTTTTATGGACAAAAAACAGCTGATGAGCCTGTGACCTATTAAATAAAGTTGTAGAACTTTCCACCTGTTCCATCTTCCCGTGATGGAATGGCTACTAAAGGTCTTAATGGAAATAAGCGATTATAAACCAATAAACATGCTATAGTCTTACCCCATATAGGTCAGAGTAAATGCCAACGAAGTGCCTGCATTTACGATGTTCTCCATTTGCTTCTGTCGGGTGTATTGAAAGTCCAATAAAAACTCACTATCTAAACAGAAAACATGGCAGCTGCTACTGGGAAATACTTCAGAAACTCCTTTGGGATACGTGGAACTGCGTACTGGGCTAAATAAACTTGGGCAAGTCCAGCCCTGCCAGTCAACCACCCTAATATCATTAGCCTCAACGCTCCATAGTCTTATATGTTCCACTTGCATGAGCGAAAGTTACAAACTACGCCCTTCGTCAAGTCTTATTAGATTTGATTTTATTGATAAGACTAAGCCGCATTATAAATCACGTGTTAAGAGTATTATATGATCGATAAATAAGGATGCGTTTTGGGAATCACGACAAAACATAATAAGCTTTGAATAAAAATTTTATTTACAGCAGCGAGGACAACACTCTCTCCCAACCGAGGGCCGGTATTACATGCATTGACTGAACGTGGAGCTTTTCTCGGGCCCTCATTACGAGCGGGCCACTATAGGATGCGATAATTATCACATCCAATAATGTTCAGTATTTAGCAGGTGCAATAACTATCTCATATCACACACTTCTGGCAAATAACGAGGATGTTGGTGCTTGCTGTACCAAAGTCAGCATGTTCGTAAATACTGGGCGCTTACCTCCCGAAATATCTGCAGGTGTGATTTGCAGCTATTAGTCACAAAACTCATCATAATTCTGATGTCTGTGGTAACCGAAGTTACTACACATGTCCGAATTTATTGGCCTTGGTCTTTGTTAATTTTTAGGACTTGATTTTTGTGAATCTACACTATGGAGGTAGTCAGCCCCATTTTACATATTTGGTATTTTGCAGCACCAAAAATCATTATTAGAGCACCTTTGACCACGGTAAAAAGAAAAAGGAGCAAAAAGAACACCATTTACAATTGGAGAAAATATACCTCTGTGCTAATTAGGACAGACAGAAATTAGCCACATCATGACCAATTTACATAATTTGGCTCTTAACACCCCAACTGTCCTGACCCTAAACTGAAATAATGTTCTATCTTTTTAATTATGTTTTTACATAGTCTGCATATTCAGTAGTTGGTTATCTGCCAGTTATCTAGTTATTTAAGGAAGAATGTGAGCAGTGTGGAAGATTGTGGTAACTTGGCACAGCGAATGAGTGCTTGGAATACAATATTTCCATCTGAGGGGACGACTTCTTTCAAGGGAGCAAAGGCCTTGTTTTGCAAACTCTCGACTCCATTACAACCAAGACCAATTTTGAAATTCCATAGTATAGAATACCCAAATACATTTGTCATGCATGTGTTATTCAAAAACAGACAACGCAGTTACAGCATACGTGTTGCACTGTGTGTGAAATATGAGCAGGGAATGTGGGTGCAGTGTAAACCTGTCAGTGTACGTGCAGTGTTAGTGAGTGTAACAGAGCAGCGTGAGTCCAGTGTGCAGTAAAGTATGCAATGCAATATGAATGCTGCAACGTGAGGCGTGCACTGTGTATATCTATGTCTTTTTAGGTGTGTTGGAAGTGCTGTGTGAACAAAGCAAGGATTGCACTGCATTGTGAGTGCAGCACTACAGTGTTAATGCTGTGGTAGTGCTGCTAGTCAAAATGAGTGTGATCACTAAAGATTCACTGTGAGTGCAGCATGGGATGTAGAACGATGTTCAAGTGTGAGGAGGACCCAGAGATGGTACCCAAAGAGACACAGAGCAGAACGAGTTTCAGAATGGCAGCCAGCTCAAGATTGTTTCTCTGACCTCTCCGATGTGCGGGGGAGCGGGTTCAGATTTATGACCTGTGCTGTTCGCAGTCTAGAGTCAGGGCTTTTGTTGTACTGGAAGAGTTGTCAGGACAAAAAGGAAGTGGCTGTCATACTCTTGTATGCAGTGGCGGATGGTGGATTTTGAAAGTAGTGGGGCGTAAAATGTGGTAACCTAGTATGAGTGTAGTAACCTAGTATAATGAGTGAGCGAGGCGAGCGTACCCACACTGCAAAAGGAGGGTGCGGGGGCGTTTTCTCCCCCCACACGAAAATTAAAAAAAGATTGGATTCAAATTGTGGCTTTTATACCACATATTTACTGCAATTTGTTGAAAAAAGGGGATCAAATATAGCATTTTAAAGCATGTAAAATGTGTGAAGTACAAAAAGCATTTGCTTGAAAAAAGCACTTTTTATTAAACTACTACTTTCATTTACACTTTTTACCTTTGCCTAAAATTTCTTTTTTAACATTGTGCATTTTTAAATATGAAATACCTGTCAGGCTACTCAAACCTTTTTCTAAAAATTCCAAAAATATCCAAAGGGAGCCGCAAAATGCAGAAACATATAAAACATCTGCCAATCTACAGCCACATTTTATGTACATTAATGTAAATGTTCCTTAAGGGGCACAATTAAACTAACGTGTGACCTACTCTATTTTTCAGCCAAGAGAGACCTGCTGGATTCACCAGACACAGGATAAAGCTGGAGTGAAGGGGAACGACTACTTGTATGGGGTGCCAGACCTTGAGGAGACTTGTCATGAGGATAGGGGGGCCAGGGAGATAGTATGGGGGAAGGTGTAGCCAAGGTGACCACTGTATTTAAGTGGACAGTGAGGGGCCTCTCTGTCTGACTTACTTGTTGCAACAATAGGGGCTCTTGGCCCCCAACAACTCTCAGCAGCCAAGGGGACTTCATCCCCCAACCAGTAGTGAGCTAGGAGGCCCCTGCTCAGAGTGGTTGTGAAAGGGGCAGGGTCTCTGACCTCATCTCAGCAATCCGGCTGTGGGGGTCTTACTCATTGCAACAGTAGGGGTTCTAGGCCCCCAACGACCCTCAGCAGCCAAGGGGACTTCATCCCCCAACCAGCAGTGGGCCAAGAGGCCGCTCGCTGTGCAAACTGGTTGAGAAAGGGGTGGGGCCTCCGACCTCGTCTCAGCAATCCAGCTGTGGGGGACTTACTCGTTGCAACAATAGGGGTACTTGGCTCCCAACGACCCTCAGCAGACAAGGGAACATCATTCGGGATGGATAAGCAATACTCCACCTGCCCATGGAACTCCGCGGAATTTGTTGGAGTTTTTCGGCAACTCCGTGGAATTCCGTAGAGTGAAACTCTGCGAGCTCTGCCCAGGCCTACCTTGGAGTCACTCTGGGTTCAAGTGAGATGCGTCCAGTCCTTGTCCTCAGCAGGGCAGAGATCAAAAGGCAGCAGGCAGCTCAGCAAAGCAGAGAAGCAGTGCCTCAGAATAGTCAATCAAAGCAAAGTGGCAATCCTTACAGCACAGCAGTCTTTACTCCAGCAGAATTCCTCCCAGGTCAATCAATCAGGGATTTATAGAGCGTACTACTACCCCGCAAGGGTCTCAAGGCACTGGGGAGGTGGGGAGGGCAGCTCCAAGGTCATCTGAAGAGCCAGGTCTTGAGGCCCTTCCTGAATGCTTGCAGTGTGGGGCTTCGTCTGATGCTGAGGGGGAGTTTGTTCCAGGTCTTGGCTGCGATGTAGGAGAAGGTGCTGCCTCCTGTTCTGGCTCTGTGGATGTGGGGGATTTCGGTCAGGGCTAGGTCAGCGGAGCAGAGGTTTCTCTTGGGGCGTGGAAGGAGATTCTTTCATTGAGGTATTGGGGTCCGGTGTTGTGGAGGGCTTTGTAGGTGTGTGTGAGAAGCTTGAAGGTCACTCTTTTTTCAATGGGGAGCCAGCAGAGGTCTCGTAGGTGCGGGGTGATGTGGTCTTGTCGTGGGATGCTGAGGACAAGTCTGGCTGCGGCGTTCTGGACGGTCTGGAGTTTGTTGAGTAGAGATTTGTTGATTCCGGCGTAGAGGGCGTTCCCATAGTCCAGCCTGCTGATGATGAGTGCGTGGGTGACGGTCTTCATGTATTCGGGGGGATCTCTTTGAAGGTCTTGCAGAGTATGTGGAGGGTGTTGAAGCAGGTGGAGGTTAGGCGTTGGTCTGTCGGTTCATGGTGAGGGAGGAGTTGAGTATGATGCCGAAGTTGCGGGCGTGGTCCGTGGGGGTGGGAGGGTTTCCGAGAGCGAGGGGCCACCAGGTGTTGTCCCACATGGTGGGGGTGGATCCGAGGATGAGGACTTCTGTTTTCTCTGAGTTGAGCTTCAGGCAGCTGCTGCTCATCCAGGATGCGACGTCCTTCATTCCTTCCTGGAAATTGTGCCTAGTGATGTCGGGTTCCTTGGTGAGGGAGAGGATGAGCTGGGTGTCGTCGGTGTATGATACTATGCTGAGTCCGTGTTTTCTGATGATGGTTGCGAGGGGGGCCATGTAGATGTTGAAGAGTGTGGGGCTGAGGGAGGATCTTTGGGCTACTCTGCATCTGATCTCTGTGGGTTCGGAGAGGAAGGGCAGAAGTCTTATTCTTTGTGCTCGGACAGCGAGGAAGGAGCAGATTCAGTCTAAGGCGGTTCGCTGTATGCCGGCGTCGTGGAGTCTGGTGGCTAGCGTGCGGTGGGAGACGGTGTCAAAGGCTGCTGAGAGGTCTAGTAGGATGAGGGCTGCAGTGTGGCCTTGATTGAGGAGTGTGCGGATGTCATCCGTGGCGGCTAGGAGGGCGGTCTCGGTGCTGTGGTTGCTGCGGAAACCGGTTTGAGAAGGGTCGAGGATGTCATTGGATTCTATGAAGTTCGTTAGGTGGATGTTGACGTTTTTCTTGGTGACTTTGGCGGCGAAGGGGAGGAGAGAGATGGGCCTGTAGCTCTGAAGGTCCATCAGGTATGCGGAGGATTTCTTGAGGAGGGGTTTTACTTCTGCGCGTTTCCAGTCATCGGGGAAAATGCCAGTTTCGAGGGTGCAGTTGATTGTCCGTCATGGTTCTGGTGCAATGGCAGAGGCGGCTCTGTGGAAGATGTGCTTTGGGCAGGGGTCAGTGGGTGCTCCGGAGTGGATGCTCCTCATAGTCTTTGCGGTGTCTCCTGTGGTGACAGGGGTCAGGCGAGGATGGTCGGGTGTGTGGCATTGCTGGTGGATGGTGTTGGGTCGGTGCCTTGGTCTTGCTCGTCAAAGTTGTCGTAGAGTGTCCTGACATTGTGGAGGAAGAAGGAGCTGAGTTTGTTGCAGAGGTCCTGGGAGGGAGGGACATCAGAGGTTTAGCTGTGGGGTCTGGTGAATTCCTGTATGATGGTGAAGAGTTCCTTGGAGCTGCGGGAGTTGGAGAGGATTCTGTCCTAGATGAAATTCCTCTTCGTGGATCTGATGAGTTGGTGGTGTACCGTTGTGGCGGTCCTGTAGGTGGAGCGTGCTTACGGGGTTCTGCTGTTCCTCCATGCTTTCTCCAGTCTTGGGCACGAGCGCTTAGATTCTTGGAGGTCTGTGGTGAACCAGGTGGCTTTCATAGTGTGTCGTCTGTCGTGTACTCATTTGGTAGGGTCAGAGCCCCAGTACTTATACCCAAAAGTGCCTTTGATGTAGGGGGAGACTTCAGAGCAACTCTCTGAAGTGCAAAATTATCCCTTTCAACCCAGCCCTGTCTGCCAGGCTATCTGTGGTGGGTGAATCAGTGCTTTGTGTGTGGACAGGACACTACCTATAGAAGTGTAAGTGTCAGCCCCTCCCATTCCTCCTTGCCCAGGAAGACCCTTCGGAATGCAAATGAATATAGATGAGTGCTCAAAATGCAGATGAGCCTCACCTTCCTGTGCTTGTGGCTGTCTAGAGGAAATGCAGAAAGTGTAGCTGTCACCCAGCTGTATTAGAGACAGGCTGCAGGAACACAGAGCAAAGTTTAGAACAGAGAAATTTCCACTTTCTAAGAGTGGCATTTCTAAAATAGTAATGTAAAATCCAACTTTACCACTAAAGCAGTTTTCTCATTACTATTCCAAAGATATGAAACATGATTTAACTACTCCTTTGTAATCAGAATTACAGTTTAAAAGTGCTAGCCTATGAGAGGAGTAGACCTCACAGTAGTGAAAAACGAAATAGGCTGTTTGTCACTACCAGGACATGCAAAACAATCAAGTGCATCTCCTACCTTTTACTTACATGGCACCCTGCGCGTAGGGTTACTTAGAGCCTACCTTAGGGGTGACATATGTCATAAGGGGGGAGTTTAAGGCTTGGCAAGTAGTTTTAAATGCCAAGTTGAAGTGGCAGTAAACTAACACACAGGCACTGCAGTGGCAGGCCTGAGACAGATTTGAAAGTTTACTTGTGTGGGTGGCACAATCAGTGCTGCCGGCCCACTAGTAGCACTTACATTACAGGCCCTGGGTGTATGGTATACCACACTACAAGGGACTTACAGTTAAACTAAATATGCCAATCAGGTATACACCAATGACACCATGTTTTAGGGGAAAAGCACAGGCACTTTAGCTCTGGTTAGCAGTGGTAAAGTGCTCAGAGTCCTAAAGCCAACAAAAAAAGTTCAGCAAAAAGAGGAGGAGCAGGCAAAAGGTTTAGGGCCATTTCCAACATATGTGAACAATCCAAATCTTGGTGAATTCTGTTTACCAATGATAGAAGAACAGACATTGAGAGATCAAAAAATGTCTCTCTGAAGACTTCCCATTCTATCCGGACTCAACTAGTTCCCCTGCCAGGGATGTGATATTCTTGCTGCTGGGGTAAGACCAATGAGTTCATAGCACCCACTTAACAAAAGTGAAAATCAGTCTACTAATGTAGCCTGACTGAGCGATGACATTTGGCAAAAGATAGACTGCCAAAAGGTACATGCACTGAACAAGAGCATAGGTCCAAGGATCATTAGCAGGACAGCAGCTCTGGTAAAGTGTGTGCCTTACTGTCTGCTAATACACAAAAAGGATGCAGTGTTGCCTTTGAGGTCCTACACTCTCTTGACACATATGACATGCAAGAAGTGCTTCAGGGCCAGGCATAAACAACTCATGACAGTCCCACTACCACATCCCAGGGAACTGGGAGCAAAAAACACTGAAAATCAGAAGGGATTGACGGATACCCACCATGAAGGTATTCGCGATAGTCTACAAAAAACTATAAACAAGGTATATAGTTATAGCAACAATGACTGGAAGTCTAACTATTGGTCCCAAGATGAAGCTAGAAATGTTTACATCAGACTCATTATCACCTTCATGTTAGATGTGGTAACCAGTTATACACAGGGTGCCAGCAGACTCAGCTCATTCTGTAGACTCCACAAAGTGACTTAGTTGTTTCGTGCTAGCAGTTCTAATGAATCCCCAAGTGAGTGTACAGCACTGCCCTAGTAAATGAGTGCCTTCAGGTCAGGTCAGTTTGAAAGAGGAATTTGCCTTATTCACTGACAGAATAAGCAGGTATTGCAGAAGCAGTACTCGCTCCAGAGAGTCTAAGGCGTCTGTAAGTGAAAGAGATCTCAGTACCCAGTAGAGTTCCTGGGAAAGGTAAAAGTGCACCTCTGCTAATGGAAATGGGTGGCCACTAAAGCCATTACTAAATAAAAACTCGAAAGATAAAGGTTATTGCAAAGATGAGTATCCTGTACGTGGAGTACATATTATCTGTCAGATGCCTGAGTACCTCTATTAAAGACACATAGGACTCACACCAAGTGTCCCGCTGGCCCATGCACACATTCTCCCAGATTTAGCACTGTTTGCACCAGAAAAGACTTAGGACCTCATAAGTTCGGCAGACAGGTTACAAACGTGATAGATATCCTGTCCTCCAAGTGCCACTGGATATAAAGCACTTGTAATACGACAGACGGGATATCCGTCACGTTTGTGATGGAGTAACCCATCCGCCAAACTCTAAATCAGGCCCTTTGACTAAAAAACAATATTCCTTTCCACTGGTGCACAGTTTAGAGGACCCTAACTATAGCAGCTTGTGTGAGACTGGGTAGATATATGCATAGCACGATGAAATGGCATTTGGGCATTGGAAGACTAAATCAGTTTTTTGCCGGTGGTGTAACGAAACTTGAGGGGGCCTCTC
Source organism: Calotriton arnoldi (assembly GCA_963921515.1). Lineage (NCBI taxonomy): Eukaryota > Metazoa > Chordata > Amphibia > Caudata > Salamandridae > Calotriton > Calotriton arnoldi. The sequence goes on from CAWUFW010005404.1 coordinate 439,163, forward strand.
TGTAAAGTGCAAGGAGGGGCCCCCTTCCGGACTTACTCGGGAGCTCGCAGGCCAGTGTACTGTGCTGAGGGGGCCCCCTGGAGCTCAAGCCCCCCCGCACTGCAGGGGCTGTGGGGGCCTTTATTACGCCATTGTTTTTGCCACTGAAATGGTCAAACAGTGCTCGGTAATGGCCATACAGACTGGAAAATGCAGTATCACCATCATGTAATTTGGAATGCTCCAGAACATGTTTAACTTGTTTGAGGGCCAATGTGTCCATAGATTTTTAGAGAACTTCTTTTGCTTCTTCTTCTGGGTGCTACTGAGTGTTAGCAAAGCAATCTTAATGATTACTGTGATTGATGAAGCACAAAAACACTTTAAATGAGAAAGAATGCCTCAGTACAAATATGCACCCTTGATGCTAACTGGTGGGGATAACAGGGAAGGGCTTATATGTGAGAACTCAACCGGTTTAACTTAGAAAGCTGATCATCAGTTGATTCAGTGAGAAGCTATTTCCATGAAATGGCAGGTCCAGGACACTCAGCTGGATCTCTTGGGAAAGGTATTGTCGTGTGTCCCACCAAATCTACCGCTAGTGATCGACTGTACACTCTCCAATCTGTAACCTATACTACTTATTTGTATCCTTTATACTGATGCTTTATTTACTCTACAACACAATTATGTTGATTATGACTGTGGGTTCTGTATGCAGTGATTTTTGCGTAATCATTTTTATACGTCAAAATACACCCAATTCTGATTTCATATGTAGTTGCATAGGTATTGTACCAAAAATTCACTATAGGCAGGGCCACTGGAATTATGTGATTAAAATATTATTATTTCTATCTCAAAAGGATAAAAAGTTACTAAAAATGCTGCAACTCCTGCTGCTGTACAATAGAAGGCCATTCGCAAAAGTCGACTGGTCACCTTTCAAATTCCTATTGCTATATTTCAGCGGTTAACAGTTACTAATGAAGTGGGACTTTTGCCCAGACAGTTTTAACATGTGTAAAAAAGTCAGTATAATGCACTGAAGCTGTCACAAAAGGTGCCACATTATGCCACATAATTTGACTTTTCTTGCTGCATAACGTAGTCAACCATGCTGCATAATTTGATCCTCTCCTGGTGCATAATTCCAGTGGCCCTGCCGATAGGGGTGTAATTTTGCAACACATATTCTCATGTTATGACAAAGACCCAGTTTCATATGTTTTTTGCCTTGAGCGAGGGACGCTAAAAGGGCATGCTAGTCTGCTAATGAGCTCCTTTGTGCAGGGAGCAAGGTGGCAAAGGACATTTTGCTACTATCAGCATGTAGATCATTAACACTTGTGAGCTGCTGCAAAAAATGGCGGTTTTCAGCTTGAGCACTCTGCTATCATATTTTGTGCTACGGTGGATTTCTACGGAAATTCCTTTAAGACAAGAAACCTACATGTAGAATAGTTGCAATATTCATTGTGATGCTTTTTTACTGCTCACTATTTCAAGTGTAACCCTGGCCATTGGTATTATTTTGCTACACCTGTTTCATAGTAGGTTACTGTTAGACTTGGCATCTTTTGGCATGTTTCCCCTGAGTTTTTGCTTTCTGACCTCCCGGTTTTGACTCTAGTCCCTAGTAAAGTGCACTGAGTGTGCCAGGGCCTGTGAGTCAAATGCTACTAGCGGGCCTGCAGCACTGATTGTGCCACCCACGTGAGTAGCCCTGAAACTGTAACTCAGACCCGCCATTGCGGAGTCTGCACGCAGTTTGTAACTGCCATGTCGACTTGACCAGTGCACACACTTGCCAGTCCCTCACCTTCCCTTTTCTTACATATCAGCCACCCCTAAGGTAGGCCCAAGGTACCCCTGTGAGCCGGGTGCAGTGTATGTGAAAGGTAGGACATGCCCTGGTGTGTGTGGCATGTCCTGATAGTGAATTACGGCCAATTTCGTTTTTCGCTATTGATCCAGCGGGTTACTAGCAACAAGCATTCATACACAAAATACTCACTTGGGCACATACATTCATACTACGCTAGCAATTTCCGCTGGTGGGTCAGTTGGTACTCTTTATCAAAATTCCCTGCTACCAATTACCTTCTGATTGAAGAGTAATGACTTACCAATGAATCCTTTGCTAATTGGGAAGTTTAAAATGAGTGATGTTCCATACAATTCATAAATTTCTAAAATAATCACTGAGTCAAGAAGTTTTAAAATGTTTATCTAAAGATTTAGCAGAGTAAATACAAAACCACATGATACTTAAATCGCATCTCAGAGAGGAAGCATAAAAATGATTTTTCGATTAATGACGGTCCCTTAGGAAAAGAGAAGATAGAGACAGCAGGGCAACTAAGGTTGCATTTATATTTACCTAAGTGCGAGAACCAAACCCCTTGGCCAAGGAGTTGGAAAGATAGGACCCTGGAAGGATGAAGAGCAAAGACCTCCTCCCGGATCAGGACAGGACCGGTGACCTCTCTATCAACGACGCCTGCGTCGTTCCCTCTCTGGTACTTCGCTTCTCCTCGAATTCTCCCATGACTTCCTTCTAATGGACTCCGCCGCCCCTCCTCAGGACCTCTCTGGACAGCGGTTCAGTCTGCGATCGATCAGCTCTGCCGAGCACCAAAATCTGTTCTTCCTAATGTTGAGCAGCATCTGCACTAATTTAGCTAATTCTATATCTATTATACCCTTCTACGCCCATGTACCTCCCCTAAATGTGGCAGAATTATGGGGTCACTACTTCTGATTGGACGGGGACAGGGGTTGATCCTCACACCATATTGATTTAATTCATTTTTCTTAAAGCCCTTTGTTTTAAAATACCGCCCTCACTTTTAATACATTTGTTTTATTTCCCACCCGTCTCATGACAAAGTTCATACATTCTTCATGTACATTGTAACATTTTTGTAGGGACATTTATGAATACAACAATATTGGCCATCAGGTCACGGCCTTGGACGACGTCCAGGTTGACTTCATCCCTTTCCTTCTGGGCAGCCATTCAAGGAGCATGCGCAGACCCATGGTCACACGAGTTTTCAGTTCACCAACCCCAGGCCCAAATTTACGAACTAATAAAGTCAAAGAAGAAAATATTAAAATCACAAATAAAATGTTTCACTGTATACCCACTCTTTCTACTCTATTCCCATTTACTTATAAACTTTTCCCGCATTAGTAGCATTAGAATATTACAGTTCAAACAAAACATAATAGCAAGCTGTAGCATGTGAAAACATATAGCAGCCATTTTAAATCACACTGCGCAGAAGCAAGAATTTTCCCACCAAGCAAAGAAAGACGTCACACCACGTGATATGGTTGAGACATGCGCAGTAAAGTTCCCGCGCTTTAGCAGCCATTTTAGAATAGACAAGCATTACTTGTTAGTAAAAACACATAGGCAAGCTTCCTTGCTTCTTATATTTGTGTGTGCAATGGTTAGTATGAACAATACAATTTTAATACATAAATACTTTTAAGAAGATTGCATCCGAGCAAGTCTCATTTGTGAGTCCTTGCTCCATCAATCCCCTCTCTGATGGCGTTTCTGAGCCATCAAAAATACTAACCACAACCAGATGCCAACTTTTAGCATAATATGGTTTCTTTTTCTTTTGCACACTTTCTACTTTTCACATCTCCTTTCAGTTTCTTGTATAATTCACTTATTAAATCTTCAAGTTCAATCTCATCAAACTTTCTCTTCTTTCCTTTTTCTGACACATTATATGATTCATTCCTTCTACAACATTTGCACCATATTATTATTGAAAATACTATTATTGCTATCCCTGCTAAGGGTACTAATATTTGACCTATAAGTCCTTTCCCTATATTAGCAAACCAGGCACCAATTGACCTAATACTACTGGTCAATCTTTCCCATACACTATCAACTTCCAGTGGTTTTAGTTCCTTCTCAAGTTTTGTTATATTCTGTATATACATTCCAATTTCTGCACTTTTATCAGGTATGTAAGTGCAACAATGTTTCGTCTTCAATAATTTACAGACTCCGCCCTCTTTTGCCAATATAATGTCAAGAGCAAGTCGATTTTGCATAACCATAGATCTAATCGCAACCATTTCCGCATTAGTCATTAAAAATCCTCCAGCAGTGTCAGTTGATAAACGATCAACCACTGTAGACAATTTACATATTTTCCTTGAATTCAGAATTATTCCCACTGAAGGTATCAATGCACCAAATATATCACCTATAATTTCTGAAAAACTAGCTCTTTTTCTACGTGTTAATTCACTAGTATTTTCATTGCTGCCAGTGTTTCTTTTTACGTGGTATATTTTTGGAAATACTATTCCAAAGTAGCAACTTCCATACCACCGTGCAGGAAGCCTAAAGTAAGCCTTATTCCCACATACATAATAGATTCCAGGAAAAACTGAATCTGTTCCTCCTTTGAGTCCCCAACCTCCAAGAACTAAGAAATTGTGTTCACATTCACTGGTACCGATGAAAACATTGTTATACTTAGGGGCCGATTCCGATTCGGGCCGGAAATTTCTCCGACCGAGCCGGACCCGGAGAGATTTCCGACGGAATCGGACCCGTGCAGCCCGACCGAACGAGTACGATGCGCACGTATGCCATCGGACTCGATTCGGTCGGACTCCCATTGAAGTCAATGGGAGCCTGTCGTACAACGCGTACGCGGGCTCCCATTGACTCAATGGGTGCGAGGCGGACAAGGGTGCCCCCTACAGCGTGTACGAGGCGAAGCGAATCGCGCCGTACGCGCACAGGTAGGGGGGACCCATGGGTCCCCCCTGTGTGCGACTCGCGTGGCTACGCGTACAGGGTGGTCCGACACGGACCCCCAAAGTACGGCTCCGACTGCTCTTTCGAGCCGGAGTGCGCGGCTCGGTCGGACTGCTCGCGATGCGAGTCGAGTCCGAGCGAGTCGGTCGGTGCGGTTAGACCTGGGAACGAGTCGGTCGGAGCGGTCAGGACGCCCGGACGAGTCGGTCGGCGATTTCGCATCGTACTCGCTCGCCCGGATGCGCGTACGAATCGGTCGGGAAATAGGGCTCCGAATCTGATCCGGTTAAGCCGAATCCGATTCGGAGCCCTACCGGCCGAGATCGGAATCGGCCCCTTAGTCTTTAACCTATGTAGACAAATTTTCCCTGTCTTTTCAAAATCTAGAGCCATAGCAGCTTGAGCCTTGCCAGGTGTGTAACTACCTTCTTTCTCAGCCCAAGGTGGCAAATGAGCCTTATGCTCAGAAGCTTTCTTTGGAAATCTTGTCTTCTACTCTCCACTAAATTCAAAAATATCTTTTCTTCTTCATGTAAAGAACATGTTAGATTGCTTCTATGTGCATGTGTTATGTCTATTGATTTCATTGTTAAGAAAAATTCTCCCATAAACTGTGCATCTTTGCTACTAAGCACTGGATTCATATTCTTTCGAATCGGAACCTCAGAAAATATCACATCTATATTTGAATAATAATACTGAAGTCGTCCTGTTCTATAAAATAAACTAGTCAATACACTACATGATATGCCATAGGTTAATGGCAAGTGATGATACGTTAATCCTTCTGCTACTGATTCAGGTAGTTTCATACAGACATAACAATTACTAACTTCCATAGTATCTACATATTGAAATAATAACTTTGTGAAAACATTCAAACTAGTGTCGTTATCTGTTACTTCATGATGAAATTCTGGTTCGTCTTCTACCTTTAGTTCTACTCCATTGCTTTTCAAGTTATCTGTTCTTTCCTTAGTTTCGTTGTTAATCTTTCTATCTATTATCATAAGATAAGGAATTGCTACGATCACAACTAACCATACTATAAGCATCACTACCAGATTGCATATGCATATAGCACAACATCTTTTACAACCTTTCTGCTTTGGTCTCCCAGTAACTCTATCGTCAGTCATTTTGACAAGGAAGATTGCTCTTCTTATCGTATTCTTCAAATCTCTTTACGTTCTCAAGGTGGTTCTATTTCTTTTTCATACTTCAATTCTGCACTGGTTCCTTCGTCACCACTTTCACTTGATTCTGAGCTTTCGTAATCTTCAATAATGATATAAGTCCAATCAGGACCTTTGAATTTGTTGTTCACAAGTTTCAGTCTTTTGCTTCTTCGTTTTTACTTTTATTTTCTCGTCCCGTTTGGCTTGTTACTTCATTTACTTGTTCTGGATCTTCACTTCTGGTTGTTATGTGGTATTTTACTCTTTTGATGACACTAGGCCAATGATCACCTTTTCTAGTTTTCTTTGTTTGCACTGTTTCTTCTCTTCTTATTTCTTCTTCAGAAATTCTTTTATTTTCAAGTTGTGGCACAATTTGGTTTTCTTCTATTTCAGTATCTTCTACTTGTTCTTTTTCAGGTCTTATTGTTTTCTCTTCAGCTGCTCCACTGTGAGTTTCTAGTAACTGATTTTGTTCTTGATTTACAATTTCATGCTCAAAATTCTCAGGATCTTCTTCTTCTGTGTACTTTTCTTGATCTAACTGATTCTGATCAGGGCTTATTGCACTTTGTACTTCTGCAGCCTGACCGCGTTCTTCTAGACCTGTCTGTCCCTGCTCAAAATCTGTTGGTTCTTCTTTAATTTGAGCCCAGTTTCCTCTCCCTATCTGTTCCTGCTCAGGTTCTTGTATTTGTTCTTCTTCTTCTTCCTGAGCTGCTTCTTCTTCACCTATCTGATCTTCTTCAATTTCTTCTAGATTTACTTGACTTCTTGTTCTGTAGTAGATTTCAGGTATTTCCACCACTGGTATCCAATCCTGACTTGTGCTCGGTTGTTCTTCGTCAGCTTCCCTTGAATCTCGAACCTGAGATTCTTCAGCTGGGCAACCTTCAGCTTCCTCAGTAATTGATATTATCTGATTATTTTCTTCTTCAGGATCTGGTACTCTTTTGGTGTGGCTTACATGAATCCAATTTGGAAATCCTGCACACTTCACTGCTGTGTTCGTAATCAGTATGACCTGACAAGGTTCGCCCCACCTAGGTGATAGACACGTTTCTCTGGTGTGATTCTTCGCTACCACCCAGTCTCCGGGACTCAGATCATGTTCTTGTTCAGGCTGCCTGGAAACTGCGTCTTCTCCAACCTGGTGAGAGACAGAACGCACTAAGTCAGCCAGTCCTTTGCAATAATCCAGAACCATATCATCAGATATATTCAGCAGTTTATTCGTGGGTACATGTGCTTGTCTCATTGCTCTTCCCATTAGTATCTCATGCGGACTCAATCCGGTGTTTCTATCAGGAATGCTTCTGAGTTCCATTAAAACGAGAGGCAATGCATCTGGCCACTCTAATGATGTTGATGCACACATTTTTCCCAGTCTGGATTTTATCGTGCCATTCAATTGTTCCACCACTTCAGAAGCCTCTGGACGATATGCACAGTGCAATTTTTGCTCAATTTGGAATGCTTCACAGATAATCTTAACCACTTCACTGTTAAAGTGCTTTCCTCTATCTGATTCCAAAGTTACTGGAAAACCAAATCTAGGAATGAGTTCGCGTAGCAACAACTTTGCGACTGTAATACTATCATTCCTTCTGGTAGGGTATGCCTCCACCCACTTGGAAAACAGGCACACTATGACTAGTGCATATTTCAGCCCTCTACATGGTGGTAACTGTATGAAATCAAGTTGCAGTCTCATGAATGGACCCTCCGCCTTTCCAATTTTCCCAAACCCAATTATTGTTTTTCTTCCTGGGTTATGCATTTGGCAAGTTAAACATCTCTGGCAAAGACTCTCTGCTACTGCCCTAAACCTTGGATTGAACCAATTTTGTCTAAAGAGCCTAATCATTGCATCTCTCCCTATGTGTGTGTCTCCGTGATACATCCTAGCCATTTGTGAAAGCAGACAATCGGGCATGACTGGTCTGCCATCAGCACAAATCCATACATCATCGTCTGTCTTTTGAGAACATCCCATTTTAATCCATGTACTCTTTTTCACTTTCATCAGCATCATCTTGCAATCTTTTTACATCATTCCATGTCTCAGGAGGTGCATACAGCATAAGTTGGCAGCTGATTCCCATTCTTTCCACCCTTTTATTTACTGACAATCTGTTTTTGGCACAATGTTGAGCCACAAGATCTGCGTATCTGTTGCCGACTACCACCCAGTCATCTCCTGACTGGTGTGCGGCACATTTCACCACGGCCAATTCTTTTGGTGATTGTATTGCTTCCAGTAGTTCTTTTACGAACTGTCCATTCTTAATGGGGGATCCTGAAGAAGTCATGAAATCCCTCTGCATCCATAGTTGGCCAAAATCATGCACAACCCCGTAACCATATTGGCTATCTGTAAATATAGTTACTTTTTGATTCCTCCCAATTTTGCAAGCCTTTATCAATGCAATCAATTCAGCTATTTGTGCGGATTTGACTCCTGGTAAATAGGATGCTTCGACTATTCCAGTTAGTTCACACACTGCATATGCTGCAGTTAGTTTTCCATCTTCATGCCTTTGGCTTGAACCATCAACAAACAGCTCCCTGTCTGGCTTCCTGAGGGGTAATTCCTGAATATCAGGACGTGGTTTCGTGCACAACTCTGTGACTTGTAAACAATCATGCTCTTCTTCGTCATCTTTAACTTCTTCATGATATGGGTCTGGTAGTAAGGTAGCTGGATTTACTATTGTGCACCTTACAATGGTCACATTTTCAGCACCCAGTATTATTCTTTCATATTTAGTCAACCGACTAGGAGTAAGATGCTGAGTTCTGGTTCTTGTCAACAAAATCACAACCGCGTGTGGAACGAACACTTTTACAGGGTGTCCCATTACAATTGACTCACTTTGTTCAATACTCAAACAGGTAGCCGCTACTGCTTTTAAGCAGCCTGGCAACGCAGCTGCCACTGGGTCCAATGTAGCAGAAAAATATGCTAGAGGACGTCTGTCTAACCCGTGTCTCTGGGTTAAGACTGAAAGTGCACAATTTTCTCTTTCATGGCAGAATAATGCAAATTTTCTCTTATAATCAGGCATGCCTAGGGCAGGTGCTGCACATAAAGCATTTCTTAATTTTACAAACGCACCTACGCTCTCATCATCCCACTCAACTGGGTCCTTTGCCTTCTTTTTTGTCATTTGTATTAATGGCTTTGCCAATAGGGAAAATCCTAATATCCATTGTCGACAATACCCTACTATTCCAAGGAACATTCTTACTTCTCGTTGAGAGACAGGCATCTGCATTTTCTTTATTAATTTTATTCTCTCAGCTGTTATTCTCCTTCTGCCCCTCTCAATCTGGTGTCCTAGGTACTTAACTGCTGTTGTACAAAACTGCAATTTTTCAGGTGAAACTTTATGCCCTTCTTCAGCTAAATGATTTAATAATGCAATGGTGTCAACAACACAGTCCTCTCTGGTGTTAGACGCCACTAGTAAGTCGTCTATATACTGCACTAAGACTGAGCTTCCTGGCATCACTAGTTTCTCTAAGCACTTTTTCAATATCTGATTGAAGATGGAAGGACTTTCCGTGTACCCCTGAGGAACACGATTACATACATAGACCTTGTTCTCAAATTTAAATGAAAATAGATACTGGCTATCTGGATGCAATGGTATGGAAAAGAATGCTTGGCATAAATCAATCACAGTAAACCATCCTGCACTCCAAGGAATTTGGTATAGAATTACTGCAGGATTTGGTACTATAGGACAACATGGTTCCACAATCTTATTTACTTTGCGCAGGTCTTGAACGATCCTATATTTTCCACTAGGTTTCTTCAGACCCATGATTGGTGAGTTACAAGGGCTACTCATTACTTCTTTTAGTATGTCTTGTTTTACCATTCTGTTAATTTCTTCAATGACTCCTGCTTTTACCTCTGCACTCATTTTATACTGTCGGGTGTTTGGGAAAATCGCACCTTCTTTTACAGTAATCTTCACTGGGTCTATTTTGGCCATAAGTCCTACTTCCTTTCCCGTGAAATCCCATACTATAGAATTCACTGTAGTTTTCAGTTCTTCTGGTAATTCGTCTTTTGTTATCAAAGAAAACATCTCATCTACTTCTGTACCTTGCTTTGCAATCATAAATTTATATACATGGTCTTCATCTGGGGTCTGTACTGCCACACCATCCGGTGTGCAGAAAATTGTACAATTCATTTTACAGAGCAAATCCCGGCCCAATAAATTTACTGGACTGGAATCACAGACTACAAATTGATGCATTTCTCTAAAGTTTCCTATTTTTACTTCCATTGGTTCGGTAAGAGGTGTTCTAATCTTCTGATTAGCCACTCCCACAACTTGGATAGCTTCTCCAGAGAGAGGAAGGTCTGGGATGTCTGCTGTTCTCACAGTAGACCTAGTAGCACCAGTGTCCAAAAGGAAAGTAATATCATTACCTTTCACATTCCCTTCAACATATGGACCTGACTGATCTACCGGTAAGGATGCACCAAGTACGCACTCCTTCTTCCCCTCTCCTAGGCACCGTCATTGGTTATAGGTACAGAAGTCGTCCTGTAAAAGAAATTGTGATGTTACATAATCATTCTTACCACTTCCTCCTTGATATCCGACGTCTGTACCATGCTTTGCTCTGCTTACATTACCCTGTATAGGTGCAGGTGGCAACTGACTCTGAGGATTTACACCCTGCTGTGAGTCATTCTACATCTGTGGATTTAAATTTTGATTTGGGCCATTATTATTCCGAATCTTTTTACATTCATCCTTCCAATGCCCTAATTTTCCTCACCCATGATAAGGAAACTTCTTTTTAGCCTCTTCTCTGCTCATTCGTCCTTTCATTTTTCCTCCGTTCCCAGTGTCACCATTCGTTCCAGAATCTTTTCCTTGATTATTGTTTGGATTATCCAAATTAATTCCCTGTCGCTCAGCCATTTTCACCTGAGCCCACATCACCTTCTCCTGCAATTTCTTGTGCCTATCCTCAATGTCATCTCCACAATATTTCGCATATTTCAAAATCTTGTCAATCGGTTTCCCCTGCCAGCACAACATGTGCTGCTTAATCATCTGACAAATCTCTGGCTTCAGACCGTAAACAAACTGACTCATGTTTTTATCTCCAATGTCCTCAAATCCACTATACTGCTTAAATACCTGCAATAAACGCTCATAATAGGCGTGTACCGATTCACTGGCTTCTTGGGTAGTTCTGTCTATTTTCACCCAATCTGTTTCTTTTGGTGGTATTTCCCCTTTCAAATAAGTTATCACCTGCTGATACTTTTTCATTACATCATTGGACGGGGCACCTGTCTTTGGATCTCTAGGATACTCCTCACTGGGCCAATCAACCGTGATTTTGCAATCTGTCCATAAATCGGCAGGTACCACTATGTCGAACAAACCATCCAAGTCTTTCAACAATACCTTTGACACCTTCACAAACCTTTCAACCTGTTTGTACCACTCAATTGGCTTTTCTCTCAACTTTGGAAAATCATTTGTAAATGACAAAATATCCTGTCTGCTCCATGGGACATGTACATATCCCCCTCCTGGAACTTCTCGCATCGGGTACATTTGATCTCCTTTCCCTGTTTCCTTCATTAAATATTCTGAAGTCGTTTTATTATGTCGTGCCTCTTCCTTTTTCTTTGTCCATCTAACTTTCCATTTATCTAGCTCTCCCCATTTCTGCAAAACTGTCATTAATTCCTTTACTTGTAATTTCCTTCCTGAGGCATTCATATTCTCTAAATCCTTGTCTGAAAAATCTGCTCTGTAGGGTTTTTGTAACACCTTTGACTTCCCTATTTCAATTCCCATCTGTTGAGCTAAATCTGACAATTTCTCATGAAATATTTTTGTATTTCTTGTGATGCTTCTGCATACAAACAATAATTCCTCTTCATCGTAAATATTTAGGCAATCTACTCCTACATTTCCTGCTATCATTTCTTCTAATTCAACTTTTAATTTATAAATGTCCATAATCTTTGGGGGTGAACTCTGTTTTTCTGATCCTTGTGCCCACCTTTCTAAGTCTTCAGGTGTAACTACTGTAGCACTTTTTGTTCCTGATGATGTTACTATGTTTACATCTTTGGATCAACTAGGTGTTACTCTTCTTGGAGTATTGTTTACAGAATCTCGATTGGGCAAGTCCATTAATGAAATTATAGACTCACAATCACTAAAATGATCCTCAACCATTACTACCGTTTCAGGTCTAGGGACATTCACAGGTGTAGGCATAACTAAAGGTTTGGGATAAGTTACTTTGTCACCATATAAGGGAACCACTGGACCAATCGTTACAGGTATGGTCAATGAATCTGGATGAACACTCAATTGTGTTACTTTCTGAATTAATTCTGCTCTGTTTTTATCTATCGCTTCTTTTTCTTTATCATGAAGTACTCTACTAACTGGTGAATCGTGTAATACTTCAGGTACCAAAGGTGTTCTTAACAAGGGTGCACTTGGGGTGCATCCACTTGTCCCTTCCTGATATGGTGGTGGATTCTTTAATAGATCTTCCATAAATTCATCTTCGAATCTCCAAATCTAGTCAAATGTTTTGTCTTTTCTGTGCATTTATTTCCTACTGATTCTTCTGCCATTAATATCGGTTACAGACCCTCTGTAAGCATTGCTCTTCTCCACTGTTTCATCTGACCGTCCCTTGACTCGTTTTGGTATCTGGGAAAAAATCCCTGATAACCCCTATTACTTCTGGATCGATCACGTTCAAATGCCTCGGTTTCCCATTCTTCTAAGGCTTCGTATTGAGTTAATCTAGGTCTGGGTTCTAAATCATTCATTCTTAATCTCAAATTTTGAAGAATTCTCCCATTGAAAGTACCATTCTCGGGAAAAACTAATATTCCATCATTTTTGGTATATTCTATCCAATTTTCTATCCATACGCAAGTATGATAACCTCTCTCCATCATCATAAATGAAGCGGGCGTTTTAGCTGGTGGAATGATAATTCCTTCCCTAGTTTTGATTGGTTTGTCCTTTTTAAAATAATTCTTAATCTTCTGTAGAACTGACATTTTCCTCTTTTCTCCGTACATTTTTGGCAAATCTCGATGTATAAAATTATATTCTGCAAAGCCTAGGAATCTCCTATCCGGACGAGTTCCTATTAAAGTCGGATCGCGTTTTAACATATATTTTCACTGTCCACTAAGATTTCGACTTCAATGCTGACAACCAATTAAATTCCAGCTAACCTTTGCTTCTGGACCAATCTTAGCGCGGCTTTTCAGTGACGTCTTTTCTGACGACCCCTCCTTTACAATCTGTGCTTTCCTGTCCTTCGCTGTTTCAACCAATCCCAGCGCGACACTTGTGACGTCAGTACTACTCCTGACTACTGACCCCTCCTTTACAAGAGTCTTTTCACGCCCGTGGTTTCAACCAATCCCAGCGCGGCGTTTGTGACGTCAGCTTCCTCTCCGGTAGCTGACCCTCCCTTTACAAAATTTTAAGCAAAGTTTTATTCTCTCTATAGTTCTTTAAAATTTAGTAACAACATAAAACATTCGCTATCGTGTCAGTTTCGCTAACTTTGAAAAGATAGATTCTCTCATTTCTTAGTAAAACTCTTCCGTTTACTAATCATACACTACGAGTAAAACACTTCCGTTTACTCTTCACTTAAGCTCCGAAAATTCCTGCTACTTCTTCAATGTTACCCTTTCTAGGTGATATAACATCAAAATTTCACTAGCACATTCCTTTGCTATTACTCACACACATAGAGTCCCTAACAAGTACTGATAGCCCTACTTAACTTTTCAGTACTATTTCTGCCTGACAGATAACCTCACTGCAGTATGGCTTCCACTTACCATCCGCTATTCAATTTTCCCCCGGGGATTCTAGACAACATAAACAAACTTCAAACAATAACGGATGTTAGTTCATAAAAATAAAATTCTCATTACCCAATTAACAAAGTACAACCATCCTCTGATAACCAGAAAACTGATCCAGCGGGTTACTAGCAACAAGCATTCATACACAAAATACTCACTTGGGCCCATACATTCATACTACGCTAGCAATTTCCACTGGTGGGTCAGTTGGTACTCTTTATCAAAATTCCCTGCTACCAATTACCTTCTGATTGAAGAGTAATGACTTACCAATGAATCCTTTGCTAATTGGGAAGTTTAAAATGAGTGACGTTCCATACAATTCATAAATTTCTAAAATAATCACTGAGTCAAGAAGTTTTAAAATGTTTATCTAAAGATTTAGCAGAGTAAATACAAAACCACATGATACTTAAATCGTATCTCAGAGAGGAAGCATAAAAATGATTTATTGATTAATGACGGTCCCTTAGGAAAAGAGAAGATAGAGACAGCAGCGCAACTAAGGTTTGCATTTATATTTACCTAAAGTGCGAGAACCAAACCCCTTGGCCAAGGAGTTGGAAAGATAGGACCCTGGAAGGATGAAGAGTAAAGACCTCCTCCCGGATCAGGACAGGACCGGTGACCTCTCTATCAACGACGCCTGCGTCGTTCCCCTCTCTGGTACTTCGCTTCTCCTCGAATTCTCCCGTGACTTCCTTCTAATGGACTCCGCCGCCCCCTCCTCAGGACCTCTCTGGACAGCGGTTCAGTCTGCGATCGATCAGCTCGTCGAGCACCAAAATCTGTTCTTCCTAATGTTGAGCAGCATCTGCACTAATTTAGCTAATTCTATATCTATTATACCCTTCTACGCCCATGTACCTCCCCTAAATGTTGCAGAATTATGGGGTCACTACTTCTGATTGGACGGGGACAGGGGGTTGATCCTCACACCATATTGATTTAATTCATTTTTCTTAAAGCCCTTTGTTTTAAAATACCGCCCCTCACTTTTAATACATTTGCTTTATTTCCCACCCGTCTCATGACAAAGTTTATACATTCTTCATGTACATTGTAACATTTTTGTAGGGACATTTATGAATACAACAATATTGGCCATCAGGTCACGGCCTTGGACGACGTCCAGGTTAACTTCATCCCTTTCCTTCTGGGCAGCCATTCAAGGAGCATGCGCAGACCCATGGTCACACGAGTTTTCAGTTCACCAACCCCAGGCCCAAATTTACGAACTAATAAAGTCAAAGAAGAAAATATTAAAATCACAAATAAAATGTTTCACTGTATACCCACTCTTTCTACTCTATTCCCATTTACTTATAAACTTTTCCCGCATTAGTAGCATTAGAATATTACAGTTCAAACAAAACATAAGAGCAAGCTGTAGCATGTGAAAACATATAGCAGCCATTTTAAATCACACTGCGCAGAAGCAAGAATTTTCCCACCAAGCAAAGAAAGACGTCACACCACGTGATATGGTTGAGACATGCGGAGTAAAGTTCCCGCGCTTTAGCGGCCTTTTTAGAATAGACAAGCGTTACTTGTTAGTAAAAACACATAGGCAAGCTTCCATGCTACTTATATTTGTGTGTGCAATGGTTAGTATGAACAATACAATTTTAATACATAAATACTTTTAAGAAGATTGCATCCGAGCAAGTCTCATTTGTGAGTCCTTGCTCCATCACTATTGCAAGGCTACCTGTTCCCCATAGGACAGAATGGGGAGTTTGTTTATAACATCTTATAAACATAACTGGCCCGTGGAATTAGGTGGGAAAATAAAGTTTAGTATGCCTGAACTCAGAATCTAAAGATGCATCTTTTAGTGAAGGTGATTTTTACATTCTGTGTTTGAAAATACCACTTTTAGAAAGTAGGTATTTTTTTGCTCAGTCATCCCGTGTGCCTCTGCTGGAATGTGGATTGCGTGGCTCCAGATAGTCTAGGTGGGTCAGGAAAGGGCTGAATAGACCTGGGCTGCAATTGGGGAAGGGGGAGGAGATTTCCTTGCACCTCAAAGGGCCTGGTCTGCCTCTGACCATGCCGTCTCCACCTCCTGCCAGGAAGTCACACCGGAGAAGGCAGAACTGGTTCTGGCTGGGCACAGACACTTTCTGCCTAAGAGATCAAAGGATTTGGGGATATAAATATTGGGGCCCAGACCTCTGACTTTTAGAACTCTTTTGGACCAAGAAGACTGCCAAGAAGAAGAGCTGGAGAAGCTGTGAGGAGGAACTACCACATTGCTGTGTGCTTTGCTGTGTTGGCCTGCAGTGGCTGCTTCTGTCTTGGGCAGTGAAAGGACTGGGCTGAACTTTCTGCAATCTACTTTTGTGAGTTTCTCCAAGGGCTTGAGGTAGAGCTTGCCCCCTGTTCAAGAAGTCTCAGGAACAGCAAAGACTTCAAGCTCTTCTGCCCTCAGCACTCGGGACTGTGTGTTTTGTGCTGCAACAGAAGAAGAAGCAACCCGACGACGTCGACGACGCCGCTGCCGACTCCGTGTCCTAAAGGCACCGCAGAGGGCACCACCGCAACGCCGAACCGCGACCCTGGTCTCACCGACGACGCCTGCTGACGCCGCCACCGAGCTGCTGCTCGCACCGCGACCTGTGGGCACCGCACTCCGCACCGCCTCGCTTCACGACGACGCCTTGGTATCCCTGACGACGCCGCTCCACGCCGAAATCTACGCCGCTGCTTGCACCGTGGTTCAAGGGCACTGCTCATAAAGTTACACGACGCACCACCCTCATCCCGCACCGCAGCCTTGGCCTACCGACGCCGGCGCCATCGACTCCCGTTCGTCAGCCGTTCGTCAGCCGATGACAGCGCTTCAGCAACGACGACGCCACTGCTTGCACCGCGACCTGCCAGCACCGTGACGAGCACCACAGTCACTTTGCACTGCGACCCTGGTCTCACCGACGACGCCATCTGATGCCGCCACCGAGCCGCTGCTCGCACCGCGACCTGAGGGCACCGCACGCCGCACCGCAGCACCCGACGCCATCACTCCTGACTTCAACAGAGAGGAGTTCGATCTGCAACGCGTGTGACTTCGAGGGCCCCGACGACTCCTGCACCGACCTCCGGAACCGACGCCTGCAGATGCTGTGCTTTTGGAAGCTCAACGAGAGGTCGCCGGCGCCCTGCATTTCTAAAAGGTACTGTTTGCGGGTCTTACCGACACCGTAGCTGGCCCGCGATGCCGCGGTCAGCCAGAACTGTTTGGATTTGTTTGTTAACGACGCCTTGATAGCCCCGGACGGAGCTATCGACATCAAGGAACTGTTTTTCAAGCATATTTTTATAACTGAAGATTTTTAAGTACTGTATTGTGGATTTTTATCGTTCTTGGTCTTGTCTTAAGTATATAAAGATATTGGATATTTTTCTAAACTGGTGTGGTGTCCTTTTGTAGTGCTTACACTGTATTACTGTTGGTTATGTGCAAATGCTTTACACACTGCCTCTAAGATAAGCCTGACTGCTCGTGCCAAGCTACCAAGGTGGTGAGCAGAGGTTATTTTAGGAGTGTAACTCCCTTATCCTGACTAGAGTGGTGGTTTCTGCCTGGCTTTGGCACATGCACTAGCCTACCAAAAATCCCATTTCTAACATTGGTTGTCAGCGGTGAGGATAGGACCTGCGTTTGCACTTGACTTACAGTGATTGGTGTGCACTACTACCATATCGCAGACCATTACGTGCCACATACTGGTTCTTTTTCTTTTTGGCCTATTTTTGATCTTGCCAGTTTGAACTTGCTACTTCATCATGCCTGAATCAAGAGCATCATCTGTTGCATCCCTGGAAATTGCCTTTGAGGAGGATAGGTTGGAATCCTACAATGTTAGGGAATTGAAATCAATTTGCAAAAACCTAAAAGTCCAAGTCAGAGGCCTCACGAGGAAGGAGGAGCTACAAAAGGCGCTGAGGGCCTGGGTAGCAGCCAGACATGCCAGCGAGCAGTCTGGTGATCTCAGTGGAGAGGCAGAGGAGCCTATTCCTAGGGTGGATGTGCTTTTGGGAGGGGGGGAACCCTCCAAGCCAGGCAGCAGTGGCCTGTCCCCAGGAGAGCTGGAGGACAGGCGGGAAGCAAGTAGAGTTGCAGTAGAACTGGAGAAGCTTAAGTTAGCCATGGAGGAGAAAAGGATGATGTTAGAGCATGAGTTCAGGATAAAGGAGCTGGATCAGAGCCAGCTCAGATGGTGGCAGCAACCCGTCAAGACAGGCAGACAGGATTGTGCACATCCCTAAGAATATAGGCAAAGAATTCAAGAAGGGGGATGACATACAAAGGTGGTTTCAGGGTTACGAGGCAGCGATACACATGAATGGGGTCCCTGAGGAGAATTGGGGAGCAGGATTGTGGCCTCTCTTCCCAGAAGAAGCAAGGGATACTTTAATAGCTTTGGGTAAGGGGTATCATCTCACCTATCCAGACATGAAGGACGCCCTTCTCACTAAGTATGGTCTCACTCCTGAAAAGTACAGGGATCAGTTCAGGTCCAGTAAGAAGTCCGATGCCAACACTTGGTTGGAATGTGTAGATATGTTTTGCAGGTCACTGGATGGCTGGGTGAAGGGCAGTAATGTGACAGATTTTCAGGGGCTCTACAATTTGATTGCATGGGAGCACTTGTCTAGTCTATGTTTTGCAGATCTGCGCCAGCACCTAGTTGATAGTAAGCTGACTGACCCCAGGAAGCTTGCTATGGAGGCGGACCGCTGGGTGAGCACCAGGGTCCACAGGAAAGCGTATGGGGGAGCAGGGTCCCCAGCAGAAAAAAGGGGGGGGACAAGGGTAAAACACAGGAGTTCTCTAAAGGGCCCCAATCTAACACCCAGGGTAAAGGTTCCCATCCCCCAGGAGATAAGAAACAAGGGGTCTCGTCAGGAAAGCCTGCTGAGACCGGCCCCCGCAAGTTTTTTGCATGTGACCAGGTGGGTCACATGAAGGGGGACCCCAAGTGCCCTAAGGGGGGACAGCCACCCATCGGTGGGCAGTCCAAGGTGTTGGCTAGTGTAGTGCTTGGGGAGGAGGAGTACCCACAGGAGGGTGGGGACCCCGCAGAAATGACCCTCGTCTCACTAGGGGACAGTGAGATGGTCCCAGGAAACCCGGTGCCCCCTAACACAAAGAAATACAGCACCTGGGTGACCATCAATGGGAAAGGGTAGAGGCTCTCAGAGATACTGGAGCCAGTGTGACCTCAGTCCGGTGTCACCTGGTCTCTGAGAAGCAGGTAGTCCCAGGGGCATTCCACCAAGTCATTGCGGTGGACAATTCAGAGCGCCAGTGTCTGGTGGCGCAGGTTCCCTTCGAGTGGGGGGGGTCTCAGGTCCCTTGAGGGTGGTTGTGAGCCCTTCCATGCCTGTAGATTGTCTGCTAGGTAACGACCTGGAGCAGTCCTTATGAAAGGAAGTTGAGCTCAGGTCTCACTTGGAGATGCTTGGGTTGCCAGAGTGGGCATGCGTGTCCACTCGGTCAGTGGCGGCTGGTGACATTTGAAAGTGGTGAGGCGTAAAGGTTGGGTATAAGTGTTATTTCGTGTTTGGGGAGAAAACTTTCAAGAAACCAGTGGCAAATGGTACATTTTAAAGCCAAATTTGAGAAAGAAAGGTTTATAAAGCAATTGTGAAAGTGCAGTGATGAAATATTTAAACACATCAAAACCTGCCCCATATCTTACTGCCTTAAATATGTTAAACAGTTACTGTAGTGAGCCACTTGTATGATTTGACGCAAGTACTGTGGAAATGAAAATATGAATATGTTGCACATAAGCAATCTGAAGATTCGGCAGCTATCTCTTCACGATAAAGTGCATTTTGACGCCACTGCAGGGCTGGGTACAGTTCTCTACCAAGAGGCACATGCAGTGTGTAGGAAGAAGGTGGTGTCGCACCCACACCCTACCACCTAACAGGCGTTTGCAATGAAACCTCCTTTCAGATGCCCCGTAAACGGAAAGGTGCTTTCGGCTGGAGCACACAAACACAACATGGTAACTACAGCGGCAGAAGCATTAATTCTGGGTCTGTCTCCCCAGCCAGGGGTCACCCACGCCTGCACCGCCGATGTTTGCTTAAATCACAACTATGTAAGCGGACAGTAAACACAGAGCTCTGAATACTGCGCAACTGTAACTCCCCACACGCAGCCAGCGGGCTCTGTCCTTAAAAGCAGAGACCCTCCAGCTGTTCCTCCTAATCTTGAAAGATGCAGGTCTCTGAAATAACTTTCTTGCTTTCTTTGGCTTTGTTCTGTGTTTTTCGACATTACTGTGCTCTTTCATTAAACCGCTATTTTAGTGAATAAATGCAAATTAGCTTATGAATAATAAACAATGCTGAAAATAATACGCCATGCGCCCTTCCTCGATCGCCTGCTCCACCTCAACTTCGCATCCGCAAAAAGTGATTTATTTAATTGCTCACTTTGTCCTAATCCTGCAAAGTGAAGCAGGTTATGTGAGCAGTGCTTTAAAAGGTACCCCTGGTCACCAAATTGATAATCGTATTCCCTACCCAGACGAAAACACACGAGAGAAATGACAATCCCGAGTCTTGTGCTTGAGAGACATACTTTTTGAGTTTACCCAGACTGTGAAAACAGGTTTCCTGTTGAGGAAAATCCGTGGCACCTAAATCCAATGTCATTTACTGAGAAGTGCGGAAATGGTTATCTCCTGTCAACAACTGCGCCGAAGTGAGATAAAAGAATATAATGAAACCATAAGGAGGGTGTTTAGCTGTAATGGCCATGCCAGACAGCCCCTTAGGAGCAAATCGAACGCTTCCGTCCATAATATTTACAATTGCCATCTCGTGTGAGCGGGCCGTAAAAATATCCTTAACAGACACCGCTTCTACCTTGATCGTGTCCAAGAAATAATAACGGTGTAGTAGATGAAACACTTGGAATCATATTTCTTGCATGTGTTTTTGTTTGATTCACCTCGTTAGCAAGGGTATGAGTGAGTTCGCTTGGGAACTTGAGTAACCATGAAGCTATGCAGAGAAAAGAGAGAGAGAATCACAACATAAGAGGCAAGTCTAATCTTGAAGAAACGCATAACAGATAAAGATGATTAGAAGAACGTTTTTGAAGGTAATGTTTTGTCTCTGATGCTACTCACTGCCTACACGCAAAAAGCTTCCCGCAAGTCATACTTGAATGTTGTGACACGCAATGCCCTCGGCTCGAAAGCAGCATTCACTGAACGTTTTGTTATATAAATTGCATAACACGCTTCCAGTATTTGGGTTGCAGCCCAGCTACAACATTGTTCAACATATAGAAAGTCCGTGAGCAGTCGCGGCCGGCATGACGGGCGGGTGGGGGAGGGGAGGGTGGAAATGGGGTTGTTGGGGGGGGGGGATGGGGGAGGCGGGAGGGGTTCGTTTATTTAAAAAAAATATAAAATAAAACAACTTACCGTCCTGCGCCGCTGCCACCTCAGCTTCTGGATGGGTCCGACTCCCGCCGTCCTGCCTTTTCCAATTCCTGCATCGTCATCAGGAAAGGCAGCCTCCCTCCCTCCCCTCCGCCAATCACAACGCTGCAATGGCAGCGTTGTGATTGGTGAGGCGCATCGGAGAGCGCCCCAGCCGGGCCATTTTCTCTATGTAGGCTGCTGCATGCAGCAGCCTACATAGAGAAAAAGGGAGAGTGGGCGGTCCTGCTCGAGGGCAGGGGAGTGGCTTGCCCACTGTTGTGCATACTGACTGTTTGGTCGGCCCAAGGGCCGACCAAACAGTCAGTACGCACAACAGTGGGCAAGCCACTCCCCCTGCCCTCGAGCAGGACCGCCCACCCTCAACCAGGCACTTCTGCTTCGCAGTGCGAGAAGCAGAAACATAAAATGGTAGTTATTACCATTTATGTTTCTGCCTTCTCGCACTGCGAGAAAGCAGTGAGGCAACGCCCCCACGCCACAATGGGGGAGCCGCCACTGCAGTCAGTCAATGGCGGGCAGAGAGGGTGATCAAGAGGACTTGGAGCCTGAAACAGTGGCCCAAGTCCCTGCCAAGAGAAAGGGCAAGGGGCGCGGGAAACCGACCCCTGAAGTTCCCACGGACCGGGAGGAGGCGGACCTTGAGGGGGACGCCCCGGTGCCTACAGGGGAGCAGGTAGCTGAACTGGGGGACATCTCTGAGCTGACCCATTGGCAGCAAGAAGGGGGTCCCACCAGGGAGGAATTCTGCAAGGAGCAGAAGGAGTGCCCTTCTCTGGAGGGTCTGCGGCGGCAGGCTGCAGACCAGGCAGCTGGTGATCAGTCCGGATCACATTTGATCTACTGGGAGAATGATCTCCTGTACAGTGAGCCTAAGGTCGCTGAGCCTGGGTCAGCCCATGTGCTGGTGGTACCCCAGCGCTTCAGGACCTTCCTACTGGGTCTGGCTCATGACGTGCCTTTGGCAGGACATTTGGGGCAGGACACGACCTTTGACAGGCTTGTCACCCACTTCTTCTGGCCCCAAATGCGAAGGCAGTCAGATGGACATTGCAGGTCTTGCCAAACTTGCCAGGCAAGTGGTAAGAGTGGGAGGAAGGTCAAAGCTCCTCTCCAACCTTTTCCAGTGGTTGGAACGCCCTTCGAAAGGGTAGGGATGGACATTGTGAGGCCACAGGATCCCAAGACAGCCATGGAAAACAGGTACATCCTGGTCTTGGTGGACCATGCCCATCATTTGTTTGCATAGCACTTTTCCCATCATTTGTTTGCATAGCACTTTTCACCCTAAGTGGGATGGGTATGCCCAGACGTGGGTCCCTTGCTCACTGTGCCACTGGATTCAAGCTAGCCTGGCTGATGAAGGGTAATACCCAGAAACCGGTCCCAGGATGCTTGTTTCTGGTCCAGGGAGGACCTGGCTTGGCAGTTCGGTCTGGACTGTTCCCATGAGGCACAGGGTCAAGACTGATTTGCATATGGCTGGGTCTAAACTGGGGTGACATGGTGACCAAAAGAACGATGGATTTAACCCAGATCTCTTGACTGGGGGTAAATGTATGATTTATTCAGCATTCCGTCCATCATTTGTTTGCATAGCACTTTTCACCCTAAGTGGGATGGGTATGCCCAGACGTGGGTCCCTTGCTCACTGTGCCACTGGATTCAAGCTAGCCTGGCTGATGAAGGGTAATACCCAGAAACCGGTCCCAGGATGCTTGTTTCTGGTCCAGGGAGGACCTGGCTTGGCAGTTCGGTCTGGACTGTTCCCATGAGGCACAGGGTCAAGACTGATTTGCATATGGCTGGGTCTAAACTGGGGTGGCATGGTGAGCAAAAGAACGATGGATTTAACCCAGATCTCTTGACTGGGGGTGAATGTATGATTTATTCAGCATTCCGTCCATCATTTGTTTGCATAGCACTTTTCACCCTAAGTGGGATGGGTATGCCTAGACGTGGGTCCCTTGCTCACTGTGCCACTGGATTCAAGCTAGCCTGGCTGATGAAGGGTAATACCCAGAAACCGGTCCCAGGATGCTTTTTTCCGGTCCAGGGAGGACCTGGCTAGGCAGTTCGGTCTGGACTGTTCCCATGAGGCACAGGGTCAAAACTGATTTGCATATGGCTGGGTCTAAACTGGGGTGGCATGGTGAGCAATAGAACGATGGATTTAACCCAGATCTCTTGACTGGGGGTGAATGTATGATTTATTCAGCATTCCGTCCATCATTTGTTTGCATAGCACTTTTCACCCTAAGTGGGATGGGTATGCCCAGACGTGGGTCCCTTGCTCACTGTGCCACTGGATTCAAGCTAGCCTGGCTGATGAAGGGTAATACCCAGAAACCGGTCCCAGGATGCTTGTTTCCGGTCCAGGGAGGACCTGGCTTGGCAGTTCGGTCTGGACTGTTCCCATGAGGCACAGGATCAAGACTGATTTGTATATGGCTGGGTCTAAACTGGGGTGGCATGGTGAGCAAAAGAACGATGGATTTAACCCAGATCTCTTGACTGGGGGTGAATGTATGATTTATTCAGCATTCCGTCCATCATTTGTTTGCATAGCACTTTTCACCCTAAGTGGGATGGGTATGCCTAGACGTGGGTCCCTTGCTCACTGTGCCACTGGATTCAAGCTAGCCTGGCTGATGAAGGGTAATACCCAGAAACCGGTCCCAGGATGCTTGTTTCCGGTCCAGGGAGGACCTGGCTTGGCAGTTCGGTCTGGACTGTTCCCATGAGGCACAGGATCAAGACTGATTTGTATATGGCTGGGTCTAAACTGGGGTGGCATGGTGAGCAAAAGAACGATGGATTTAACCCAGATCTCTTGACTGGGGGTGAATGTATGATTTATTCAGCATTCCGTCCATCATTTGTTTGCATAGCACTTTCCACCCTAAGTGGGTTGGGTATGCCCAGACGTGGGTCCCTTGCTCACTGTGCCACTGGATTCAAGCTAGCCTGGCTGATGAAGGGTAATACCCAGAAACCGGTCCCAGGATGCTTGTTTCCGGTCCAGGGAGAACCTGGCTTGGCAGTTCGGTCTGGACTGTTCCCATAAGGCACAGGGTCAAGACTGATTTGCATATGGCTGGGTCTAAACTGGGGTGGCATGGTGAGCAAAAGAACGATGGATTTAACCCAGATCTCTTGACTGGGGGTTAATGTATGATTTATTCAGCATTCCGTCCATCATTTGTTTGCATAGCCTGGTATCCGGAGGCAATCCCTCTCAGGACAACGACGGCGCCAGTGGTGGGCCGGGCGTTAATGGGGATCTTTTCCCGAGTGGGGTTCCCCAGAGAGGTGGTTTCTGACAGGGGGACCAATTTCATATCCAAGTATATGACATCCCTGTGGAAGGAGTGTGGTGTAACCTAGAAGTTCACCACCCCTTACCACCCACAAGGTAACGGTCTGGTGGAGAGATTCAACCAGACCTTGAAGGGCATGATTAAGGGTCTAACAGAACCCATGAGGCGTAAGTGGGACGTCCTCTTGCCGTGCCTTCTCTTTGCATACAGGGAGGTACCACAGAAGTCTCTTGGGTTCAGTCCCTTTGAGTTTCTGTATGGTCACCCTGTGAGAGGACCTCTGAGTTTGGTGAAGAAAGGCTGGGAGGCAGCTCCCAGGAAAGATCCCCAGGATGTGTTTAGTTACATGCTGGCCTTCAGAAACCAAACTGCCCGCTTCAGGAAACTAGCGCAGGCGAACCTAGAAGCCAGCCAGGAAGAAATGAGTAAGTGGTATGACAAGAATGCCACTCTGGTTGAATTTCAACCCGGGCAAAAAGTGTGGGTCATGGCCCCAGTGGAACCTTGTGCCTTGCAGGACAAGTGGACTGGGCCATTTGAGGTGGTGGAGCGCAAAAGTGATGTCACCTACCTGGTGGATTTGTGGGCTCCAGGGAACCCTTTGAGGGTCCTCCACGTGAACCGCCTCAAGCCCCACTTCGAGAGGTCCGAAGTGAGCATGCTCTTGGCGACAGATGATGGGGTGGAAGAGGAGAGTGAACCTCTCCCTGACCTCCTGTCTACCAAGGAGCGCGATGGGTCAGTGGAAGGTGTGATCCTCTCCCCTACACTGACTCCAGAGCAGCAGAGCGACTGTCACCAGTTGTTGGGACAGTTTGCCCCACTGTTCTCCCTGACCCCAGGTGTTACTCACTGGTGTACCCATGATGTGGACACAGGTGACAGCCCTCCTGTGAAGCACAAGATTTACAGGTTGACTGACCGGGTCAAGGCCAGCATTAAAGAGGAGGTCTCTAAGATGTTGGCGTTAGGGGTGATTGAGCCATCCAACAGTCCTTGGGCCAGCCCAGTGGTCTTGGTCCCAAAGGCTGCTGCACCCGGTGCCACTCCAGAACTGCGGTTTTGTGTGGACTACCCTGGGCTCAATGCCATCACCAGTACTGGCGCACACCCCATCCCCAGAGCTGATGAGCTCATTGATCGGTTGGGAGCTGCCAAGTTCCTCAGCATGTTTGATTTAACGTCTGGGTACTGGCAGATTGCCTTAACCGATGGGGCCAAGGAGAGGTCAGCATTTTCAACCCCAGAAGGACATTACCAGTTCCGGGTGATGCCCTTTGGGTTGAAGAATGCCCCTGCCACCTTTCAGAGGTTGGTCAACCAGGTGTTGGCTGGGCTGGAGGATTTCAGTGCCGCCTACCTGGATGACATCGCAGTGTTCAGTTCCAGCTGAGAAGAACACTTGCAGCACCTCGGTGAAGTGTTGAAGGCGCTGCAGAGGGCAGGCCTCACGATCAAGGCCAGTAAGGGCCAGATCGGGCAGAGTTTGGTGGTGTACTTGGGACACCAGGTAGGAAGCGGCCAGGTGGCGCCCCTACAACCCAAGATTGACACCATTCTGGCTTGGGAGCCCCCCAAGACCCAGACAGAGGTGAGGGCCTTCTTAGGACTCACCGGGTACTACAGGAGGTTTGTTAAGGGGTATGGCACCATTGTTGCCCCCTTAACAGAGCTGACTTCCAGGAAGCAGCCCAAGAAGGTGATCTGGACTGAGTCCTGCCAGAAGGCTTTTGATGCCCTGAAGGCCGCCATGTGCACGGCACCCGTGCTCAAGGCCCCCGACTTCTCCAAGGAATTCGTCGTGCAGACTGACGCTTCAGAGCATGGAGTGGGAGCGGTGCTCTCACAACTGAACGAAGAGGGCCTAGACCAGCCTGTAGTCTTCCTTAGCCGGAGACTACTCCCCAGGGAACAGAGGTGGAGTGCCATAGAAAGGGAAGCTTTCGCTTTGGTCTGGGCACTGAAGAAGCTGAGACCATACCTGTTTGGGACTCACTTCCGGGTTCAGACAGACCACAGGCCCCTCAGATGGTTGATGCAAATGAGGGGTGAGAATCCAAAACTGCTGAGGTGGTCCATCTCCCTACAGGGAATGGACTTTATGGTGGAACATCGTCCTGGCACAGAACACGCCAATGCAGATGGTCTGTCCAGGTTCTTCCGCCTTAGTGAAGAGAACTCCCAGGAGGGTGGGTAGTTCTCCCTACTTTCAGCTGGAGGGGACATGTGTTAGACTTGGCATCTTTTGGCATGTTTCCCCTGAGTCTTTGCTTTCTGACCTCCCGGTTTTGACTCTGTTTTTGCTGGCGTAGTGTTTCTGCGCACTTTTCTCACTGCTGATCAGTGGTAAAGTGCAAGTGCTCCTGTGGTAAATTGTGTTATGGATTGGTGTTTCCATGATTGGATATTTGATTTACTTGTTAGTCCCTAGTAAAGTGCACTGAGTGTGCCAGGGCCTGTGAGTCAAATGCTACTAGCGGGCCTGCAGCACTGATTGTGCCACCCACGTGAGTAGCCCTGAAACAGTAACTCAGACCCGCCATTGCGGAGTCTGCGCGCAGTTTGTAACTGCCATGTCGACTTGGCCAGTGCACACACTTGCCAGTCCCTCACCTTCCCTTTTCTTACATGTCAGCCACCCCTAAGGTAGGCCCAAGGTACCCCTGTGGGCCTGGTCCAGTGTATGTGAAAGGTAGGACATGCCCTGGTGTGTGTGGCATGTCCTGATAGTGAATTACGGCCAATTTCGTTTTTCGCTATTGCAAGGCTACCTGTTCCCCATAGGACAGAATGGGGAGTTTGTTTATAACATCTTATAAACATAACTGGCCCGGGGAATTAGGTAGGAAAATAAAGTTTAGTATGCCTGAACTCAGAATCTAAAGATGCATCTTTTAGTGAAGGTGATTTTTACATTCTGTGTTTGAAAATACCACTTTTAGAAAGTGGGTATTTTCTTGCTCAGTCATCCCGTGTGCCTCTGCTGGAATGTGAATTACCTGTCTAGGGTTTTGGATGACAGAAGGCTGGGGAGCAGGAGTGGCTCCAGATAGTCTAGGTGGGTCAGGAAAGGGCTGAATAGATCTGGGCTGCAATTGGGGAAGGGGGAGGAGATTTCCTTGCACCTCAAAGGGCCTGGTCTGCCTCTGACCATGCCGTCTCCACCTCCTGCCAGGAAGTCACACCGGAGAAGGCAGAACTGGTTCTGGCTGGGCACAGACACTCTCTGCCTAAGAGATCAAACGATTTTGGGATATAAATATTGGGGCCCAGACCCCTGACTTTTAGAACTCTTTTGGACCAAGAAGACTGCCAAGAAGAAGAGCTGGAGAAGCTGTGAGGAGGAACTACCACATTGCTGTGTGCTTTGCTGTGTTGGCCTGCAGTGGCTGCTTCTGTCTTGGGCAGTGAAAGGACTGGACTGAACTTTCTGCAATCTACTTTTGTGAGTTTCTCCAAGGGCTTGAGGTAGAGCTTGCCCCCTGTTCAAGAAGTCTCAGGAACAGCAAAGACTTCAAGCTCTTCTGCCCTCAGCACTGGGGACTGTGTGTAGGTATCTGGTTAGACCAAGACCTCTCATTTAAAGCCCAAGCTAGGAAGACAGCAGCATCATGTTATGGTTTGGTAAGAATGATACGCAAAGTGCTTCCTCTCCTACCTAGTCAAACCCTTTTCATTTCATTTTCATTTCATTTCATTTTGTGCTGCAACAGAAGAAGAAGCAACCCGACGACGTCGACGACGCTGCTGCCGACTCCGTGTCCTGAAGGCACCGCAGAGGGCACCGCCGCAACGCTGCACCGCGACCCTGGTCTCACCGACGATGCCTGATGATGCCGCCACCGAGCCGCTGCTCGCACCGCGACCTGTGGGCACTGCACTCCGCACCGCCTCGCTTCACGACGACGCCTTGGTATCCCCGCCGCCGCCGCTCCACGCCGAAATCTACGCCGCTGCTTGCACCGTGGTTTGAGGGCACCGCTCGTAAAGTTACATGACGCACCGCCCTCATCTCGCACCGCAGCCTTCGCCTACCGACGCCGGCGCCATTGACTCCCGTTCGTCAGCTGACGACAGCGCTTCAGCAACGATGACGCCGCTGCTTGCACCGCGACCTGCTAGCTACGCGACGAGCACCGCATTCACTTCACACCGCGACCCTGGTCT
Organism: Calotriton arnoldi; assembly: GCA_963921515.1. Lineage (NCBI taxonomy): Eukaryota > Metazoa > Chordata > Amphibia > Caudata > Salamandridae > Calotriton > Calotriton arnoldi. The sequence continues at coordinate 467,998 of CAWUFW010005404.1, forward strand.
CATCGACGCCGCCATCTGACGCCGCCACCGAGCCGCTGCTCGCACCGCGACCTGAGGGCACCGCACGCCGCACTGCTGCACTTCGCACCGCAGCACCCGACGCCTACTGACGCCAGCGCTCCTGACTTCAACAGAGAGGAGTTCGATCTGCAACGCGTGTGACTTCGAGGGCCCCGACAACTCCTGCACCAACCTCCGGAACCGACGCTTGCGGACGCCGTGCTTTTGGAAGCTCAACGAGAGGTCGCCGACGCCCTGCATTTCTAAAAGGTACTGTTTGCGGGTCTTCCCGACACCGGAGCTGGCCCGCAACGCCGCGGTCAGCCAGAACTGTTTGGATTTGTTTGTTCTCGATGCCATAATAGCCCCGGACGGAGCTATTGACATCAAGGAACTTTTTTTCAAGCATATTTTGATAACTGAAGATTTTTAAGTACTGTATTGTGAATTTTTATCGTTTTTTGTCTTGTCTTAAGTATATAAAAATATTGGATATTTTTCTAAACTGGTGTGGTGTCCTTTTGTAGTGCTTACACTGTATTACTGTTGGTTATGTGCAAATACTTTACACACTGCCTCTAAGATAAGCCTGACTGCTCGTGCCAAGCTACCAAGGGGGTGAGCAGGGGTTATTTTAGGAGTGTAACTCCCTTATCCTGACTAGAGTGGTGGTTTCTGCCTGGGTTTGGCACATGCCCTAGCCTACCAAAAATCCCATTTCTAACAGTTACTATGTGATAATTCTTGTAGAAAATTCACTTGGTTTGTGTGCTAACTTAGGCAACAGGCTGGCTAACGGAGAGCCCACCCACCAAAAACGTATAGGGTCTCTGGCAGGTCTGATACTAAGTCCCTTCTATTACAGACTGAGGCAAGGCGCCCTTCTGTCTCCTCCCCTCCACATCTATTTTTCTGTGTTTGGATAAACTAGGCCTAATTTTCATCTTGAATTTTAACGCAGCCATGATGTGTGTTTTCATTTTTTATTCTGACACCACATGTAACCAAAATGTGCACTGATGTTCTGTATTGACATGATGTTCTCGGAGAACCGTGGTGGAAGCTTTTTGTTACATTCAAGGCTCTTCCTTCCTGTACCATTGTTAAGATTTCAAATGTTTGTGTAACTAGATTTGTACTTCCACCTCCAATGACATTAGGTTAGAATAAGGCACATTAATATCAAGTAGGGGCTAGTGCTAGAATGGTGGCATTATGAGACATTGTATAATTCTGTATTGTGATTTGTCAGTTCATTGCTACATTTGCTCACCCTGTGCTGACTGTGTGATTTCCACTGACTTCTATTGTAGATTTGCTTTTAAAAATGATGAATTCTTGGGGCAAGCCTGTCTTCTGTCTCCTCTGACTTTGGACAGATTGTCTCATACTTTGGACACTTAGGGGCATATTCTCAAGAACGTGTGATAACTACCGCAAATACAGCTTAACGCAACACTTCACATCGCAGTCCATCGTGGGAAAATAACGCTGTGTTAACGTGGTATTCCCAACACGGCGGTACCATGCGATAGTCACACGATAACGCGTCAAATGAATGTGTTAAAATCAATGCGACGCCGTAAAAACGCGAAACCCCAACACAAAAATAGTAGCGATGACGCCAATCGCGATACAAAAATCTGCGAAAACCATCCACAGGCCTGCAATTCCCACGCGTCATGCGGGGAAATGCACCATAAAAGTAGAAAAAAAACATACAAACAACAGCGAAGCACAATGGAGGCATCCGGAGCAAGTACAGAAGACAACCAGAACCCCACAAGCCCCCCGGAGGACCAGCCTGTGACCTCGGGGTCAGGGAAGGGCAAGGACAAGAAGAGTAGGAAGAAGCGGTTCAGTCCGCAGGAAAACAGGATCCTGATAACGGAGGTGATAGAACAACATCAAACACTGTTCGTCACCTCCACTGTGTCACTGGCAACTAAAAATGGAATATGGCAGACCATCGTGGACAAGGTGAATGCAGTCAGAGTGCTGAGGAGGACAATGGACGAGGTCGAGGCGCTGGAATGATGTGAAGCGCAAAACCAAGCTGAAACTCGCAAACAACCGGAAGGCAGCAATGCAGACTGGAGGTGGGAGTCCAGCGCCACAGGAGGAGCTGGACGAGATGGAGGAAATGGTGTCCACAGTCATCAGTGGGGAGACGGTGGCAGGAGTTGGGGGACCGGACACTGCTCAACATGACCGGACACAACAGCAACAGGGTGAGTAACGACCATGGCCTGGGGGGACGGGGGAGATGGGCACAATGGCACACATGCACAATTAAGCACAGCACATCTGCAGACAAACCATGCCCCAGACCCCCAACTCCCACCAAGAGACCAATGCACACAGGTATGCAACATCTCAGCACCGCATAAGTACAGAAGCCCGAGGCACACCGCATGTAAGGGATAAGGGGCAGCTAAATCAGAGCTGCAGGGGCGACTCCCCCAAAATGCGGCACACACACATTACATGCAGAGCACATCAACATTGACAACGATGTGGTACAAACCGCAACACGTCCACAACAGAACAGAAGACACAACTGGTGCCGCATGTGCCTAGAAACTGGCCAATCACATTTGGCATTGCAGGGAAATGTGAGTTGACAATGTACAAGTACAAACACACATCCGTGATGTAGTCGGAATGTCCACTGTCCCGCATCAAATAGGCAGCTCCCCCCAAACAGTCACAATGTACATTGTCATGCAGTCTGAATGTAAACATGTACAATGCGCCAACATACATGTGAACACAATGTTACACTGCATCTCCCCTTCACATTGCAGGGGGAAATCCAACACCTCCTGCGGAGCAGTCCGAACCTCTCTTCTCTGATGACGAAGAGGACCACCACACCTTCGACTCCGACGCCCTCCAACAGCTCGTGGACAGCCTCCGCAGCCCACTTCCAGGAGCAGGGCAGCCCAGCTGCCACGAGGAGAACCCACCCCCTGCACAGAACACACAGCAGGCAGCACCCACCACCATGGCTGCCTCCCAGGACCCCCACGACGAACACATGGCCTTCCAACGCCGTGTGTTGGGGTACCAGGAGAAGCTGGCTGAACAGGTGCAGGTGGGGTTCGACCGCATGGCAGCCAAACTAGACGCCATACGTGGGTGTCTGAGTTCCATCAGGGACCACTCACAGTCCCTAACGGACACCCACAGTCCGCTCCATGCTCTCCAACGGACCATGGCTGGCATCGCTCGAGTCCTGACTCTGCGACAAGAACGACTGTCTAGTCAGAGTGCCTCCAGCGATCTCGCCCGGGAGTTGGGACACATGCGGAGGATTATGGAGAACATGGAGCGGATGCAGGCGGAAAGAGCGGCTGCCACGGCTGCACACCAGCGAGAGGTAGCGGTGTCCCTCAATGCCCTAAAGACCCTCCTCATGGCATTGCTGCCACAAGGCCTGGCGCTGATGCATGCTGCTGCTACCACCCCATCCACATCTCCGGCCCCTGAGGTGTCACTGCCACACAGTGCTGGAGACAGAACACCACCACCCACATGTGAGGCACATGCAACAGCAGAGGACGAAGATGCGGATGAATCTGCCTTCATGGTCAGAAGGACGCAGTAGCATTCATCTCTGCCATGTGGCCTGTTTCTGCTTGGTTCTGCTCTCTGCATCATCACCTTCCACTGTCCCCCGATGCACTCTGCGACACTCACCTTGGACCTCGACATGGACTGCCATATTCTGTTTGGCCACCAATGACACAGCTATCAGACTGCGGACTGAACTCCTCCTCTCCTGATGTACCTGTCATTCCCTGAAGGACTCTGGCTGGCCCTCCACGGGCCAACAATGTAAAGTGGGGTTGGCATGGCCCTGTACTGCTCCAGCTGCAACACTCCACTGAATGTGCAAGAAACCTTCATATTCACACAGATGTGTCATGTCTATGATCTTTCAAGTGAGGAAGTATGGATGAATGTAGGGTCAGTGATTCCCCCTTACGTCCATGTTGCTCATGTTGTGGGACATTTGTCACAGGGTGACAGATTGCCGATTGCGGTCCGGGTGGCGCCGACACATCCATTAGTCACTTCCTTGTCCAGCCCAGGACAGGACCACGCCCAGAGCTCCGGGGTCATTGTTCACACCCTTACGCTGGACTGGCATACCCCAGGACAGCCCACTCCGCTTACGCACACAGGGGGGGGACGACAACGCCACATGTCCCAGGTCTTCACTGTAGGGATCTGCAGCTCACCTGTCTAGTTGTCAGCATGCCACAGCCACTCCCTCACGGCTGGTGTACACCCACACCACACCCATCCAGCACAGGCGTCACAGGACATGTGACCCTGCCAATAAAAGGGCCTGGCGCACGTGCTGGACGCCATTTCCACTCTCTAACTGGGTGTCTCCGTGTAGTTCTCATGTATGCATGAGGGCCTAGGGCCCTGCCACCTCACATTGCCCAGTGCCGGTGGTGACATGATGGCGTCCGCACCACGGGACTCAATCATTAAGGGTCCATGGCTAGCGGGGCACAGACTTGGTGGCACCGGATACACTGCGGCAGGCACAGGCACACCGCCACGGGGTGGTGTCTTGCGGTGCAGTGAGATAGGGGCACCTAAAGTGCTGAGCGGGTGTGCAGCCTGCGATGATGCGCCGTCCTGGCGGACAGGACTGGCAAGGATCAGTGTGAGCCCTGCTGCACCACAGTGTAGGCCTGAGCCAGCGGGCAGTGCGGGCCTCCCGCCACGTGGCGTTGCCTCGCGGTTCACAGAGTTAGTGGCACCTCAAGCGCTGAGCGGGTGTGCAGCCTGCGATGATGCCGTGTGCACTGATGTGGTCTCTGCCATTGCGAAATCAAGACCCAAAGTCAGGTGTGTGACCTGGTGGCCCGTGGTGCGGGGCTGCATGATGTGGAGGGTGCCATGGTCGCGGGCCCCGGGCTTGGAGATCCCACCGGCACGTGTTGGGCCCTCTTGGAGACACGCCAGTGGCGGAAGGTGAGCAGTGAGGCCTGGTTGCGCAGGGGCGGGCAATCGCCGCTGGGCGGCGGGAGGGGCTGGGGTGCAGCAGCCTGTGTGCGCAGGGGCGGGCAAGCGATGATGGCGTGTGCAACTGTACGGACTCTGCCATTCATGTCTCTGGACACTATTTCAGATAAGGGACCTGGGGGACTGCAGTGTATACCGGCATGTGGTTGGAGACACACCGGTGGCAGCAGGTGAGCAGTGAGGCCTAGGTCCGCAGTGTCGGCACTCTCTCACCCTCTCTTTCTCTCTCCCTCTCTCCCTCCCTCTCTCTCTCTCTCTCTCTCTCTCTCTCTCTCTCTCTCTCTCTTCTCTCTCTCCTCTCTCCCTCTCTCTCTCTCTCTCTCTCTCTCTCCCTCTCTCTCCTCTCGCCCTCTCTCTCTCTCTTTCTCTCTCCCTCTCTCCCTCTCTCTCTCTCTCTTTCTCTCTCCCTCTCTCTTTCTCTCTCTCTTTCGCTCTCTCGCTCTGTACTTTGATGGGCGCATGGCACACCTTCTTATCCAGATTTCTGTTTTGCAGGCTGTGACTTACAGAATGTACTGAGAAGACCCGCCATGCATCTTCAGGATTGTTGTATTTGGTTTATTCTGTAATAAACGTATTATTTGGATATTATGATATGAATGTATGATTTCCCTTTTTCTGACCACACATGTATGTTAGGTTTTGTGCTTGTGCGACTTCAGGCGATTTGTTTGGTTCATGATTTTGTGGAGTTGATGTGCAATTTCTTTGTCCAAAGGGGGGGTGCCCGGGGTGGGGCCCAGGGGGCAGGGGGGTGGGGGTGGTGGGCTCCTGGGGGTGGTGGCAGTGGGTGTTGTTGGCCTATTTGGGCTCCGGGCTGCATGATCGGTTGCTCCAGGGCATCTGTTGTTCTTCATGTGTGGTTATGGGCTGTGCTCCCTTGTCTGGTGCCGGTTGTCGTCCGACTTTACACCAGGTAAGAGCAGGTGTTAATTTCCTGCTGCTAACGCGCCTTATCGCATGTTTTGTGATCTTATCGCCGATCTGGCTGGTCGTTGAGAATGTTGTGGAGTGGTGTTGTCGCGGATTTTTGCACGGGAACGCCTACTCTGCATATCATTAGCGTTAGTTGCTGGGGTCATCTGTGGCGAAGTTTTTTGCGACTGCTTTCGCAGGTAAACTGGTGTTTTGGGCTGTTAGCGCCAGCTTGTGAATGGGGCGATGAATTTATCGCGACTTTGGCTGCGATAAAGTGCTGATAACTGGGCGATAGATCCTTGAGAATATGCCCCAGAATGTTTTTACCTTGACTTCATATCATTCTATTGCTGCATTTGATTGAGCATTATGCTAATTACCTATGCAATTTGATTGACTCTTGTTTTTGCCTTCTCATATGCTCTTAAATTATTCTTAATAAACATTCTTGGTTTATATTTTATTCTTGACTCAGATAGCTTATTTATACAATGCTATTTGAATATTTTGTGTCGACTGCCATTTAGGGACACATTGCTTCATCTAGTCTTGAGGTTCAACACTGTCCCTGATCCTCCGCAGGCGCTTTATCTCTATTTAATCAGATTATCTGAGATAGAATATACAATATTCTGCTTGTTAACCCTCAGGGAGGGAAAAATCCAATTCATCCAAAGATATCTACATCTTGTTTTTGCAACCTCCTCAAAAAGCGTTTGCTTTGACTTATCAGTGGTAAATGGACTAATTCCGATTCTTGCCAATTACATCAGTTCAGTACATTATGCTTATTCAGTTTTCACCATTAAAGCGATGGATCGTTATTGATAATACAATTTGAATAAAACTTGTAAATTTCATGCAGTATGCTCTAGGTGTAAGTTTTGTAAAATGTAATCATCAACCTGAGAGAATCTAAAATTATATTAGTCTACACATATTATCATAGTTTATGGAGTTCATGACCAACAACATCTCCCTCTCCATGGCTAAAGAAAGACTCAGCAACAACATTTAGAGATATATAAAACAGAGGGGCATATTTACGTTCCCTGGCGCATCCCTGCATATCAGCAGGGATGCGCCAGAAAATGCGTCACGCAAGTTTACCCTTGCGCCACGTCCGATGCGCCGCATTTACAATGCGGCGCATCGTGGCGCTAGGATAAGCAGATGCGTGACGCATCTGCTGGCGGAAGGTTGGCGCAGTGCTGAAGTTGTGTCGCAAGCGCGACGCAACTCCAGCACTGTTCCAACCTTCCCTATCCCTAACATGGTGCGTCAATCCTTACGCCTGCTTGAAGCAGGCGTAAGGATTTGACGCACCAGCGTCGGAAAGTGACTGCGTGAAATCTTGTAGATTTCACTACGTCACTTTTCCGAGGCGTTCCTGCACCGGAACGCCCCCTGCGCCGGTACGCCCACATGAAACCTGACGCAGGTTTCATGTGGTGCAGGGGTTTACTACGTGACGCATCTCCCTAGATGCGTCACGTTGTAAATATAGCGCAACGCGGCACATGGTTTGCGTCGCCGATGCGTCACATGTGTGACGCAACAGCGGCGCAAAAGTGGCGCAAGGGGCTTGTAAATATGCCCCATAGTGTGCATTTGGCCACTCACAAGGCCACAAAACTTCAATGATGTTGTCCTCTATTAAGCTGCAATTTGAATCATTGAATGTCAAAGCCAACCTGAAATATACGTCCTCTGAGATTGTCTTTCTAATGCCTCACTAACATACACTGCAGTGATGTTATGCAAAGAAGTCTAATAATGGAAATTAGGAACATGGCATGATTGAAAAGGGGCACAAAGGCCAATGATTTAGTGCTGTTGTATCAACTAAGAGCTACAGCAATCCCAACATATTGTGCCGGGGGTTGAATAGTCAGAGAGATGGGTTTGTTCATCACCAGCCTGTTTTTGGTGTAAGTTTTCGTGTTGACCAGAATGATGGAATGGGGATTTCCCCATATTTCCATGGGCACCTTTAATATATTTGATTGCAAAGGTGTCTGGAGGGACATACAGGACCTAGTCTCAGCGACCTAGTGTCTCAGCTCCCTGGTGTCTCCCCCAGTCTCAGCGGGTGAGTGGAGTATCTTCTTTGAATCTCATCCAATCATGTACTCCAGTTTTCAGTTTAATGTATTAACTTTGCAAATTTCTTCAGCCTTTTCACCATCCTCATTAGGATTAGTGTCTGGGTCTTCCTGAATGGAGTAAATGGGGCCTGCATAAGTGAGTGAGGTTGGTGAGCCAAAGATCAAGAATGTTCTGCAATTAGTTTGGGGGCCAGATTGGGCTGCAGTGCAAGAGTAGCAGATATCCTTGGAATAGATTGTAAAATTGAATGGGCAACTTCAACAGCAGATTACGGGCCTTAAAATGTCCTGTTTTGTTTCTAAATCTGTGGCCTTCTTAATAGTCATCATAAATGAATCATAAAGGGATCTGAAGAGGCCAAGTAAGTAACTTAGAAAAACATATTCCTGCAGAGATCATCAGTCCTGCAGGAATATGGCCTGAATGCACAATGATTGGAGTTTGCTAAATCCGTAACTGTTCCTAAAGAAGAGAAGGCACAACCTGTTAGGAAAAGTGTTTCTTTGTGGGCCATGAGAAAGGTTTGACTCTGCAAAACTCTGGATAGAGTCTATCTGCATGAACCAAAACCCCTAACTTTAATTCATGGTCTGCTCCCCAGACAGGATATCATGAGTGGATTCCAATGGCTCAGCAAGGGTGGCATACATCTGGCAAAACAGTAGTAGTTGTTGGAATGCTAGCTCGCCCTCCTCAGCAGACACTAGCACCAAGAAGGATTGTGTCTTCTTTTAGAGAGGCAACTGATCAGATGACATTTTATCAGGGAACACCACAAAACAGAGGATAGTTTTTGAAGGAAAGGGATCGTGGGAATGACAGTAAATGCATTGGCCATGCTACACCAAGACCTTCAAATTGAGATTATGACCACCAGTGCCCATGGTGAACCAAATAATAACGGACATCTCTAGAGTCAGATTCCGAGCAGGCTTTGTCAATCCCTGAAACCGAGTGAAAGGGGTACATTTTGATTCAGGATTGGCTGTAAGTGAACCCCAATGGGGTGCCTGCCAGTTTCAACTTCAGCCTGAGCTGAGACACCTACTTACTTGGGACTAGGGACCATTTAGTGCAAATGTGAGGTATAAATGGTATATTTATTGCAAGAAGAAACCTCAGATTAACTTGTTCTGGTGAGATAAGGTTGTGAAACCACCTAATGGTGTAACTGGAAGAACTAGATTACAAAGTGGCCTTGGTTTGGGGACATCTGTCTCTAGGCTGTAAGGGAAACTAAGTGCATTCTTTAGTGTTAGGCATGTGATGTGCCTCTGAGCTTCCCCTAAGTGTAATTGATACAAACAGGCACTCCTATAACCCTTTCATGATGGTGAGGTCAATGCACATTAGAGGAAAGTCTACCAATCAGGGGATGACTAAACTAAAGGGCCACTGATCTTAGGCTTCTGCAGTCTCTTCTGTCTCGCTAGTAATTTAAATGGAGGGTGAAATCTAAAGCTGATTTAACAGAGCACTTCAAGAAACAGAGCTGCAGACTGCACCATCAAGTTAGGGGGCTGACTAGCACCCAGGCTATGCAGGCTTTAAATATGCAGGTCAACAGGGCCTTAAATGAACCTCATGAGAAAAGTGAAAGCCTCGAGGTCCATCCCAAGAAGGGCCTAAATTACAGTGGAGGGCCACATGATTTGAAGCCACATATAATTTGCTCAAGCTGAAAAACAGGAAAGAGATGTATGAGCCCATGACCAGATCTGGCAAAGGATTTTGTGGTGTATGTGCAGCCCAATCCGAAGCTTTTAATTCTTGACATGCCAGCTTTGCACAAGCGTTTTGTACTGAGGATTGAGACACCCCTTGAGTGGCTAAGGGGTGGCAGAATGTACCATTGCGAAACATGCACCCAACACACCATTTTGACTAGAAACAACGTGGATTATATTTGTAAATTTATAGTCACTGGAAGGAAAAACAAAAAATGATTACAACATTAATTGATATAGGTTGTTTAATAATATCTTCAATTTAGAGAAACTCAATTCCACCTATTACCAGGCCCACTGGAACTACAGGGGAACTTGCAATTGGCCTCCTGGAACAAAATTAAACAATATGTCATTTGGAAGCTATACAAGCTCTTCCAAATCAAGAGATATATTGTGACTGTACTACTTTATTTTTAATAATGTATGAAGTTATCACTTTTATTTTTAAGATTTACCCACAGATCTAAGGATGATGGTTTTTATTAGCCTCCATTAATGGGCTTGATGTTTTTGTGCCACCAATAATTAACAGCTAGTACCAATGAATAAATCCACACTTGCACTGGGTACACCATGCTTCTTCTGTTATAGGTATTACTGGCCAAATAAAGATCCTGAGTTCTTATCTTATCTTAATAGTGACTTATAGAGCGCTCGTTCACCAAGTGGTTTCATGGCGCTGAGAACTAGGGGGGTTGCCAATCCGGAACAGGTTATTCATAAGCCTGTGTGAATAGCCAAGTTTTAAGAGATTTTCTGAATATAAGCAGATTAGTGCTGAGTCTAATTTCCAGGGGATGGAATTCCACAGGCGTGGGGCTAGAGTCGCAAACCTGCAGCCCCTTGGCGTTTCAGTTTGAAGGTGGGTATCGTCAGAAGGTGAAGTTGAGCTGAACGGAGATTCCGAGTGGGGTATAGCGAGAAATAAGATTATCAATGAATTTAGGACTACGGCCGTATAGGGATTTGAACACCAGGCATCCGACTTTGAAGGCACATCGCTGCGGGATAGGGAGCCAATGCAGCTTCCTGAGGAGGGGGGAGGCGTGCTGCCACCTGGGCTGTTTATGTATCAATCGGGCCGCTTGGTTCTGTACCAGCTGAAGTCGCTTGGTGAGGCCAAGTGGAAGTCCCAGGTAGGTGGCATTTGCGTAGTCCAGACGAAACAGCACAAGAGCTATTACCTCCTGGACCAGTGCAGCGTGGGATAGAAGCCTGCTTATTTTTCAGATTTTTCGCAACTGTAGAAAACAGGCGGAGACCACTGTGCCTACATGCACTTTTAAAGACAGGTCGTTGCCTATAGTAACCCCTAGACTTTTTACTGAAGTGGAGGGGGTGGGGAGGGTCCCAAGTCACTGGGCCAATATTGTGGACCCCATGGATTGCGACCTCCCCCTGTCAAAATTAGTTCAGTTTTACTGGGATTGAGTTTTAAATGATTGAGGTTCATCCATTGCTGGATGAAAATCATAGTAGATTGAAAGTTGATTATAGATTCAGGGGAGTTATCGATTGAGAACATGAGTTGGAGGTCATCTGCATAGTTGAAGGTGGTCACCTTCCTGTCTTTCAAAGATCTTATCAGTGGGCATAGGTAGAGGTTGAAAAGATGTGGTGAGAGCGAAGAGCCCTGTGGGACCCCGCAAGTTGTTTTTAATTTAGGAGCAGTGAATTGGCCAATACGGACTGCCTGAGTGCGATTTGCTAAGAAGGAGTTAATCCATCTAAGGGCTGGACCCTGAAAACCTGCCTCTCTGACACGGTCCATTAGTATGTTATGGTCGACCGTGTCGAATGCAGCCGAGAGGTCAAGCAATATCAGGGCCTGATGATTGCCTCTGTCTGCATTTTCACGTAGGGAGTCCAGTATTGCCAAAGTCACTGTTTCAGTGGAATGAGCAGGCCGAAAACCGGCCTGACTTGGGTCAAAAAATCCCATCTGTTCCAGAAAGTTGGATAGGCATTTTGCCACATGGGCTTCTAGTAGCTTAGCCATGTAGGGGAGCAAGGAGATGGGACAGTAATTTGCTAGTGTTGTACTGTAATTCCATGTCCTCTGGATTTCCTATGGCACATTTTGCTTGGTGGACTATGTCTGCTGAAAGTGGCCTGGAACTGAGGAAAAGCATGCGAGAATCTATGCAGAAACACAGATCCCTGAGGTTAATTCCTAAGGGTTCAACTTGAAATAGGGCAAAAATGCCACATCCAGAAGTTCCTGCATCCCGCTGTGTTGTAATTCCCAGGTGCATTATTACCTCATCAGGATTGCCATGACTTTCGCAATCATGGCTTTGGTGCTTGTATTTGTTATTTGGACACTGGACATTACAATGTCATATAGTTGGTATTACATTACATCTGCTGGTAATATGTTACGTCACGTTACGTTACATTACGTTATGTTAGGTCGAGAATTGTTTCATAACATGGGGCTGGAGCCAAGAAGTAACTTTCAGCAGCCTGATAAGTAGCTCTTTCAAAGAGACAGGTCATCACTACGTTTCTAAAACAAATGTAGTTTTCATTATCCTGGATACAACAGGGCTAAGCATTCCACAGAAGAGCACTTTCAGTCTGACCCATCGATCTCAACGATCTTCTGGTAAACTACTTCCTGAAGGCCTTCTTGAGATGCTGAGGCCCATGACCACAACACTCTATGAGCCAAGCATAGAATCTTAAATTCCACTATCTGCTTTGGGTCTTCTGCAGTCTAGAAAGATGATCTCTGAAAATGGAAGTACTATGGGCATTCCAAAAGAGGAGAGAGAATACATGAATCCAAGAAGGTGAGGGTGTTTATGCCAGTTTAAATTGAAATTAGAGCTTTTACAACTGCTGTAGTCTGTGAATGCATCACTAACTGATGGACTAGATGCACTTTCAGATGCATAACACAGAGGTGTGTTGGCAGTAGTGCTTCTAGGACTTTCAGCCAGACAAACAGCTGGTGATGGAGCCAGACCACTCCTAGATGTAAGATTTCTACTTTGCCCCCATCAACGGCTTACAGGCTCCCATGCATCCAACTATGGGTCTCATTAAGGGAGCATGAAGAAAATTCTTGCCCATACTCTTCACATAAAGCTGAACCAGATGGCGTGTATCATCTGCAAAAAGGTAGAAATCCTGACCAAAATACCTAATTATCCCAACTTATGGTGGCAACATATACCCATTGAATAAGAGTTGTGCAATAGCCGAGCTTTGCTGAACACAGCTGTGAAGTTTCCTGGCTTGAGACTATAAGGGGCCAGCTTTCACTTCTTTCAAATGTCCAGACAGAAAGAACTTAGTCCAGGACTTAGCTGGCCCTCCAAGCCCAAGCACTGGACCCAGCCTTCCCATTACAGTACTGTGATCCTGTGTGCTGAACGTTGTTGACAGAACAAATAAAATAAGAACAGTCGGCTGCTCCAATCACAGGCCCAGGTAGTTATTCTTTAATTCCCACCAAATGTCATCCTGTTCTTGATCTCGATGAAAGCCTGAGTGACCTTTGTTCAGCACGGAGTTAAGGTGTACATGATGCTGATAGATATAAGGCAAAAGCAAGGAGATGATGGACAGAGCGCTGACACTTTTCAGACATTCACCCCCAGTCACAGATCTGGGTTGAATCCATCATAATTCTTTAGCTCGCTACCCCACCCCAGTTCAGACCTAGCTATATGCAAATCAGTCTTGACCTCGTGCCTCATGAGAACAGTCCAGCCCGAACTGCCAAGCCAGGTCTTTCCTGGACCAGAAACATGCATCATGGGACCGGTTTCAGGGTAACACCCCTCATCAGCCAGGCTAGCTTGAATCCAGTGGCAAAGTGAGCAAGGGACCCACGTCTGGGCATACCCTGCCAACTTAGGGCGAACAAAGCAAACACAAGGAGATGATGGACGGAGCGCTGATACTTTTTGGACATTCACCCCCCGTCACAGATCTGGGTTGAATCCATCATCATTCTTTAGCTCACTTCACCACCCCACTTTAGACCCAGCTATATGCAAATCAGTCTTGACCCTTTGCCTCATGGGAACAGTCCAGCCTGAACTGCCAGCCTGGTCTTCCCTGGACCAGAAACAAGCATCCTGGGAGTGCTTTGGGGTAACACCGCTCATCAGCCAGGCTAGCTTGAATCCAGTGGCAAATTGAGCAAGGGACCCACGTCTGGGCATACCCTGCCAACTTAGGGCGAACAAAGCAAACACAAGGAGATGAGGATGGAGCGCTGAAACTTTTCAGACATTTACCCCAAGTCACAGATCTGGGTTGAATCCATCATCATTCTTTAGCTCACTTCGCCACCCCAGTTCAGACCCAGCTATATGCAAATCAGTCTTGACCCTGTGCCTCATGGGAACAGTCCAGCCCGAACTGCCAAGCCAGGTCTTCCCTGGACCGGAAACAAGCATCCTGGGACCAGTTTCTGGGTAACACCCCTCATCAGCCAGGTAAATGATAATGATAGATACACTGAAATCTGACTAAAGATGGTAAAATCTAAATTAGCTGCCAGGGGTGTGAATGAAGTCAATGGACCACTTATAGTACATTGTTTAATTTTCTATCTGATTATCTCAATCTTTTGTTCACAAAAGTGACCTAGTTCATCTGACATTTTTTTGTGGCGGCTGGACCTTGGCAGAAAACGAAGCTGTTGGATCAACCTATTAAAAATCTTGAAGATGTTGGCAATGCCATTCCCTATCCATATCATTTTATATAAATAGTCTTTCTTTTCTAAATGTTATTACAAACCTCTGTCTGGACATTATGCACTTTTCTTTGCCAACCAGCAAACCTCTCTTCTTCCACTTCCTCGCTGCCTTCTTGCAGATCTGATATAACCTATGGATATCTATTTATACCAGGGACTGATATTGTATTTGACTGATGGGCTCACTGGTTGCACAATGTCTTGAGCTTGTCACCCAGGGCCTTGTTAAAGGCTTTGAACATATTCAGGGCGCAATCCAGGAAGGATAGCAAATATTCTGCTGTTGAAGCTGAAGAAACTTATTGACCTCCACACTGGCCCAGCTTCTCTTTTCAATTGTGTGAGCATGCAGTATTTCTAGCTCACTCTCTCTGGTATCTAACCTCAAAGTCCCCTACAAAGACACACAGAAGCTTATGGTCCAATCATCCATTCACTTTTGGCTGTACAGGGGTTAGGGCGAATCCCCAATTAATATCCAGTCATAGAATATGCTTCTAGGGCCCTGATTCCGAGTTGCACAGCACTGGTAAAAGCGCATGCAATTTTACCATTACCGCCCAGTAAATTTGCCACAGTACTCTGGAACTATGAGTAAGACCCCATAGAATAGGATATTACCAAGCGGAACTGATGTTTCCAGTCATAAAACTAAACAGAATCCCCTACCGCTTGCAGTTTTACCGCATACTTTTACCACCTCCTCAAAGCAAATGGTAAATGTATGTGCAGATCTGTAAGTGGGGGGAATAAAGATGGGGTAGGGGTAGAAGGGAAGGGGGAACTTTTTTCTTACTAGAAAATAAAATAAAAAAAGTTTGAGAAAAAAATGCAGGATGGGGCTTGGCTGCTGCAGCCATAGTTCATGCGAGTTTCCGGAATTACCACCTGGAAAAATTGTGTTCAGTTCTCCTACACAAAGTAAAATCATTGGAAGAAAAACTTAACATCTCATAGTTAAGCAGAACAAAATGAGTGCAGAATTTTGTTCTGCATCCCTCAAACAGTATTACGTAGAATTTGTGGTTATAATAATCACATATGTTCTGCTTACTCCTATAGTTCAATATATTTTGCTGCACTCCACATATTGCTCTTGACGTGCACTATAGAGCAATCTGCACATTTAGGCGCAGACTCACTAAACTTTGACTCAACGCAGCAAGGGAAGTTACTGCGCTGCATGACATCAAAAGGAGACGGCAGAAATGCACCATATGTTCCTACACAAGAAGTATTCTTATAAGGATATTTCTCCTTGTTGAGCCAACCTTGGATAGGTGGACCTGTTTGGTGCAAATCTATGGTTACTGACTCCAGTACATATGAGTTTGCATCAAAACATGTGGATGAACGCACAGAAATCCCCATGCTCCACCCGTGTATTAGCCCTGGGCGGAGTCTTTCGCGCCGCGAAGTGACAAAACAACTCCACCAAGCTATGCGGAGTTCTGCGAGTGGCGGAGTGTGTTACCTTGCCGCGTTCGCGGTAATATTTAGCTCCCGGTGTTTGTCCCGTGCTGTAAAATCAGCACGAATAGCATCACCTGCATGGGGGCGCCTCTTCTTTCTGCTGCTCAAGTAGAAGTTTTACTTGAGCTGCGGCTTCCTCAATGCGAACGGAAGGTTTCTCAACACGAGCAGTAGCGACCATTTGCGACTGCTTGTCTTGAAAACTCATGCTGGGAAGCGGTCTCGCGTTGGATTCTCCTCGCTCGCGCTCGCCAACTTACCATGAATGGAGCGCAGTTCACCACCCAGGCCTACCGTGTATGCCCTCACGGATGCAAGGAAGCACAAGGCAGCGCTATGCACAGCCTTGCGTTACTTTTGTGGTAAAATGCTTTGAAAGTCACTCAAAGCATGGCTTTTTAAATCCCATCATGGATTTCACGTTGGGGCTGCCCCCAATAGTGACGCAACCATGATGCAAAATTGTAATTAAATCTGGACCCAAGATTATGCCAGATCTTCAGTGACATTCTACTATTAGTTACCGAATAATGAGCTAAGAAAGAAATGCATACAAATCAAGATATATTAATAAAACAACACATACAAACAGATAAACATCTATTAGGAGTGAAGTCTGGGTTTCATAAATCCTTTACTAGTTGTGAATATGGCATTGTCTCATTTCCCCAACATAGTGACACAGCGTCTCCCTCCATCAGCAATTTGCTACTCCTGCTTTGTCTGACAGATACACCGATACAGTAGCCTGCTGGTTTACGCTTTTTGCATCTGGTTGCCCAGTAGAGTAGTGCATCCATTCCAAGAATCTGTGCTTGACTACATGGTCACAGAATCTAGGTCTAACAGGCACACTCAGCCTTTCATCCTTCTGAGGTCGCTAACGGGAGTACCATTGACTTGGGAAACAATAAAACTTCTATTTTCAGTGCAAGGATGCCTCTAGTGTAATGTGCTTATTACAAATATATGTCCTAGCATAAACATCAAATCTTTCTCGATTCTCATGTTCTACTCAGCTTAGAATTGACCTTCCAATAAATAAATTCACAGCATCTTGTTGGTGGTGCCTGTCTGTGCCTTAGTAGCACCCCTAAACTTTGTTCTTCATGTGGTCCTTTAAGTTAGTGAGCAAGCTTCCACAGGGTCTACATTTTTCGCATTCTCCTTCATCAATATTTTCCACTTTGCACTACTCAGATTTTTCTGTAGTTTCTCTCCAGGTCATGTGACCTATAAACAAGTCCCTCATATGATGCCCCCTGTCTAGTCTTGCCACCTGTGTTAAGTCAGTGCAATCAGCGATGCAGTACTACACATTGGACGAGATGTGGTGCAATGACCAGAGCTGCTAAATTTGTGGAACCAGGTTTGAGTCCCAGTGTTGGCTCAACATCCTGTGGCTCTGGGTCCCTGTGCCTAAAAAGATATGGCTTTATATAACCATCTGGGACTCGTGTAATGCGCTCCAATGCTCTTGGGTCAAGATTGCGTTGTACAAGACTTCAAATCGAGAACAAAAAGGTATTTAGTTGGGGCCACCATCGAGGCCCAGACCATTCTGGCGGGCTCTAAGGGGGTAACCCCACTTACCTGGATAAAAATCCTGGGCCAGATTTACAAACCCCCCTGCGCCACCAGTACGTCACTTTTTGTGACGTACTGGAGGCGCAGTTCACTTCACCATATTTACAAGGAGAGGAAAAGCCACCCTGCGTGACTTTTCCTCTCCTTGTAAATATGGCCCCTTCACACGCAGCACTTTGCGTGGAAGGGGCGTTCCATGGGTGTTGCTGTGGGTGTTCCCATGCAACACCCATGGAATGACACACATTTCCAAATTTACGAGGAATCGTAAATCTGGAAATGCGTGTCAATGCTACGCCTCCCCAGGGGAAGCGTAGCGAGGCGCAACAAGGAGAAATGTTTTCATTTCTCCTCGTTTTTCCCTCTTTCAAAGCGTGCTGCATTCTACAGCACGCATTGAAAGAGGAAAATGCCTGTAGTGTTTGTTTTTGTGCAGGAAGGTGCCCCTTCCTGCACAAAAACAATCTCCCCATGACGCAGGCAGCCTTGCACCAAGGTGCAAGGGTGCCTGCGCCGGCGCATGGCTGCAGTTTGGGCACCAGCGCAGGGGAGAGCACAGGAATGCAACATATTATGGTAAATATGTTGCATTCTTGTGCTTCGGAAGTGCTGCAGCGTGGCGCAGCCAAAGGGCTTGCGTTGCAGCGCTGCGGCACTTCCTTGTAGATCTGCCCCCCTTTGTCTATATCTATGCCGAGCCGTAATGAGCTGTTCTCAAAGGCACTGAATGAATCAATGCTCAATAGTGCTTCCAAATACCTTTGGTTGCATCCCCCTAGGCACTCCAGTAGTCCTTAAAAAAGGATTTTTCAAGTCATCACAATTTATTCTACATTCAGCAATGAAAACGTTCACTTTTCTTTTTTTTTCAAATAGTTTCTTTTTAATTTTTCGTCGAAATTGTTTGCATTCCAACTCGCTTTAAAGCATCTTAATTACAGCGTTTTTGTTAGGACTCCAATGCATTTCGGGCATTTTCTGTAAACACGAAAACGCCGATGTTGCGAAACTAGACGCGCCGATATTGCCGATAAAGAAAAATTGCTTGGAAGATCTTCAATGCAAACAAGAGATAACTCGACCAGCGAAGCTCCTGATGCTCCCTGAAGAAGGGCAAGTCGCCCGAAATGCATTGGAGTCCTAACAAAAAACGCTGTAATTAAGATGCTTTAAAGCGAGTTGGAATGCAAACAATTTCGACGAAAAATTCAAAAGAAACTATTTGAAAACAAATGAAAAGTGAACGTTTTCATTGCTGAATGTAGAATAAATTGTGATGACTTGAACAATCCTTTTTTAAGGACCACTGGAGTGCCTAGGGGGATGCAACCAAAGGTATTTGGAAGCACTATTGAGCATTCATGTCAGTGACGTCCCTCGAGGACGGAAGACGCCACCCCGGGAGCACCCAAAAAAAGAGACTCGAAATTCGTAATAACGGTCACAAAAACTCAAATTCATAAGTGGTTGTGCGCAGGCTACATATAGTTCACTGAATGAATCAAAACATCAACTAATTAGCTTTGTAACTAAATTTCACATATAGTACGGTACCTATAAATTAAGTGAAATTGGGCGTGGTGGCCTGTGTGGTGTAAGGAGGAAATTAGTGTCAAAGAGAAGGCCTTATTCTGTTTTATGGGGCAAAGGAGCTGGGCTTGTCCTTGCATCAGTTTTCAGTATCTTGCATCGGGTAGGCACATGAGGACCAGATAAAGCACGCAGTAGACAAATAGTGCATGGTTTAAAGGAATGACAAAGGAAGTCTATTTACGGCAGACCTTTCACTTTTTACTGTCAGTGATGCATCTAATTGCCTCTTCTAGGGAATGGCTATTCGATGTGGTGATTCATTGCGCTTCTGTTATGCACTTCCCAGCAGGTCAAGATGAACACTGCTGTCCTGACCCATTTTACCTTGCTGTCTTCTTTTCCACTCTCCCTACTGAGAGTTGTTCCAGTCATGCTTGCACTTTCGTGTTGGAATGAGTACTACCTACACGTTGTGATTGGCTCATCGTGGTCGCTTCACGTTGGACACACAGAGCCAGTGTTTGGCCCTGATGGAATTCCAGTGCCAATTTTGTTCAATGTATAGTTCAATTAATTATCTCCATTTCTAGTTCCACAGATTAGCATCTGAAGTGTAATGTTATTTATTAACCTATTTTATAGGTTACAAATAAATTCTCTGTAGGGAGTTGCTGTTCTATCCATAATTTAGAAGTGCTTGCCTAGCAACCATCAGAAATAGTCACAAATATGTCAAAGGAGTTGTGGAATAGGATTTTCTGGAGTTAAAAGCAAATGATTTCACTGCTGTGTACATTTTTATGGGCTGACAGATAACCAGGCCTTTGAACTTTGCTGGAAATAATTCATTCTAAGAACTGCTGCTGGAAAGGCCTGGTGCAGGAAAGGTTTTCTGTTCAGAGGATTAGTTTGGCAGATCAGTTAACATGGTAACCCACTAGTAAAGCATGGCCAGTGCAAATTTATGCATTAAAAAGAAAAACACATTTTCAGAACAGTAATTGTAACCGCTTGTTGACTCAGTCTTGGCAAACTATGCTATTTTATTTTCGGCACAGTCCCATCGCACATCACTGCACATTAAAAACGGCATCTATGAGACTATCCTACAAAAGAAAATTGCCATGTACACTGCCAAACCTCTTGTAGCTGATATTAAAAGAGATGGCATTAACTGCCCTAGAAAGTGCGTGAAGATTATAGCAAGGCAAAGACGCATGCTTTGCGTTTAAAAATGCTATATATTTTGTTTTTAAGGGGCATTCCTTAGAGTTTGACCTTACTAATGTTGAATTGAAGGATTTAGATACTATGGGCCCTGATAGTTTGGAAGGACTGGATAGAATTGATACCACCGTGAAACGTACAGAAAATGAACAGTTAGTTAAGATTTTTCCACTTCTCTTTTCGCTAAAGTAACTTTAGGCCCAGGTGACATTTTTACTACGTGGGCGAAATATTGCGTAGTTTAGGTATCATTGTGTTAAGCAAAATTACTCGATTACCCCAAGTGGAGTAATTAAGTACCACCCTATGCAAATATTTAGAGCAAGCACATGGAACAACGTGAACAATCATAACGCAAGTGGCTGCTGTATGCAGCGATTATGTACCTTCGCCGGCCTCCACACACCAGACCTACCGACCGGACGACCCTCAACAACCGAACCCGACCACCTCAGATATATCCTACTCAACACACGCTCCCTCAAAAGACACGCCATGGAGATCTGGGACCTGCTCGACTCCACCTCCCCTGACGTCGCCTTCTTCACAGAAATCTGGATGAACTTCAGCTCAGCCCGGGACATCGCAACCACCATCCCCAACGGATACAAAATCATCCACAAAGACCCTGTCAACTGACCAGGAGACGGCATCGCCATCGTACACAAAGACCCCCTCCGTCTCGCAACCAGCTCTGACGACCACTCACCCGACATGGAGCACCTCAACTTCCAGATCCAGACCAACCCGAATGCCACCCTCCACAGCACCCCTGTCTACAGACCTCCCGGACCGCACCCCCCCCTTCAGCGACGCCATAGCCGACTTCATCGCTAACCACGCTCTCGCCTCAATGGACTACATCCTCCTCGGTGACCTCAATTTCCACCTGGACAACCTTGAAGACCACAACACCTCATCCCTGCTGGAGAACCTCGCCAACATCGTACTCAAACAACTGGGTCACAGCACCAACCCACTCAGCAGGGCACACGCTCTACCCCATCTTCTCCACAAGCAACAACATCTCCATCAGCCACACCTCCGAGCCACACTGGACCGACCACCACTGCATCCACTTCTCCTTCACCACCCACCATACAACACTATGCCTACCGCGACCCTCGCAGAAGCTGGAACAAGGTCACTGAAGACCAGCTCACCACCTCCCTCAGCAAGACCCCACAACAGACATCCATGGATATCAACACCACAGCACGCAACCTCCACCACTGGATCTCTGACTGTTCCAACACACTGGCCCCCTTCAAGAAACCCTCAGGCAAACAGCCCTCCAAGAAGGCCAGCTGGTTCTCCTCCGCCCTCCAAGAGTCCAGGCGCACCTGCAGACGGCTCGAGAAAAGATGGAGGAGCAGCAAGATCACGGCAGACCACGCAGCCTCCAAATCCGCCATCACCACACACCACAGCCTCATCATAACAACAAAGAAGGCAGTCATTGAGGAACGCATCAACGCACACAACAGCTAATAACTCTTTGCCATAGTCAAAGAATTCACTAAACCCAGTACAGAGAAAACAGACATCCCGGTCCCAAGACCTCTGTGACAACCTCGCCACCTTCTTCCACCGCAAGATCAAGGAGATCTACGACAGCTTCACAACCCAAGACCCACCCACCTGCTGGGGATCCAGTCCCCAGCAGACCTTGACCAACTGGACTACCCTCACCCCTGATGACACCCTCAGGATTATGAAGAGCATCCACTCCGGAGCCCCCTCAGATCACCTCTTCAACAGAGTCAGCACCTACATCGCTCCCGAACTCTGCCGCACCATCAACTGCTCCATTGAGCCTGCAACTTTTCCTGAAGACTGGAAGCACGCAGAGATCAGCCTCCTGCCAAAGAAACCTTCTGCCGACCCAACGGACCTCAAGAACTACTGACCCATCTCTCTGTTTCCCTTCCCAGCCAAAGTAATCGAGAAAGCCAACAACGCCTATCTTGCCGAAACGAATAACATCCTGGACCTCTCCCAATCGGGCTTCAGAAGCAACCACAGCACTGAGACCACTCCTCTCACCGCTACAGATGACATCCACACCCTCCTTGACCGAGGCGAGACTGCAGCCCTCATCCTCCTGGACCTCTCAGCCACCTTCGACACCGTCTCCCACCACTCCAGGACGCAGGCATCTGCGACAAAGCTCTCGAATGGATCCGCTCCTTCCTCACCCGTGGAACACAGTCAGACTTCCACCGTTCAAATCAGAGCCCACAGAGATCAGCTGCGGAGTGACTCAGGGATCCTCCCTGAGCCTCACCCTCATCAACATCTACATGACCCTGCTTGTAGCCATCGTCAGAAGCTACGGACTCAACATCATCTCCCACGCCGATGACACCCAGATGATTCTCTCTCTCAAAGATGAACCCACAGTCACCAAGAGCAACTTCCACGACGGGATGAAGGCAGTTGCCACCTGGATGAAGGACAGCTGCCTCAAGCTTAACTCAGACAAGAACGAAGTCCCCATCCTGGGCTCCTCCCCCTCCACCTGGGCGGCTCTTGGTGGCCCGCATCAGCATCATCCTGGACTCCTCGCTGTCAATGTACCACCAAATCAACGCCATCACGTCTGCCTGCCTCCACACATTTTGCCTCCTTCATAAAATCTTCAAGTGGATCCCCACCAAGTCCAGGAAAATGGTCACCCATGCGCTTGTCAGCAGCAGACTCGACTACGGCAACCCACTCTACGCCGGCACCACCCAGAAACTCCAAAAGAAACTACAGACCATCCAGAATACCTCCGCCAGACTCATCCTGAACATCCCACACCACAACCACATCACTGGCCACCTGAGAGAAGTTCACGGGCTACCTGTCAACAAGAGAATCACCTTCAAGCTTCTCACGCATGCCTAGAAAGCCCTCCACAATGTCGGACAGGCATACCTCAACCAGTGCCTATCCTTCTACCCCCACCAGACATCTCCGCTCTGCCCAGCTGGCCCTGGCCTCCATCCCACGGTTCCGCAAGACCACGGCTGGAGGAAAATCCTTCTTCTACCTCGCTGCAAAGACCTGGAATTCCTGCCTCTGTGCCTCAGGCAATCACTATCGCTGCCGCAATTCAGGAAGGACCTCAAGATCTGGCTCTTAGACTGAACCGTAGACCCAGCCCCTCCCCCCCAGCACCTTAGACCCTCACAGGTGAGTAGTCACACTTTATAAGTCCTTGACTGATTGATTGATTTTGTTTCTTTGTGCTTTTTTTAGAATGAAATGTGACCTCTCATCCACAATGGACGCAAGGACACATTTTGTGCTAAAATATATCGCCAAATGGGAGCGTGGCTAGGACAGCCAACATGGCAGACGCACTCTAACGAGGCTCTGCTCGTCCACGCCACCATAATCATAAATCCGCCTTAAATCCTGGCCCGAGTGTAACGAATTACCCTCCCCAGACGGCAGGAAGAACCAGCGGTCATCTGGAGCGGGGACGCGCTGAAGAGTGGCCGCGCTTCGTGAGCTGCGGCCGATCGAGACGCGGCGCAGATCCGGGCCTGCTGACACGGCAGCCGCCTCTGCTATTATCCGGCGGGCGAGGGGGAGGACGCTTGTATTCCCCAAAGGTGAGCCAGAGCAGCAGTGTGACCGGCGCGGCTGGGGGGGGCTCACCAGCCTTTGTAGAACGGGCACACGGCGGGCCCGTAGCGGGATCGGGCCCGCCCGGCCGCAGGCGGGGCAGTCCATCAGGAACCCCCTCCGCCGCATGATTGAGGCGAGGCGCTCCATTGTGGGACCCAGAGGGCAGAGTTTGGACCTTGAGAGACGCGGGGGCCGAGGCCAGTGGTGACGGTCGCGCGGCGGTGCCGCGCCCTGCCCTGCGGCCTGCCGTACCGCAGCAAGTGTACAACCCCCTACACCTAGGCAGCCCAGGAACAAAAAGACTGTGCCTGGTGGATGTGTGCCTCGTGGGCCCCCACAAGACGCAGTGAGGCAGTGGTTGCGGGGGCAGCCAGAGGGGCCCCCCCTGGGCTGAAAGGCGAGGATCCGGCGCTGAGGAAGCGGTGCTGGGCCTATGGCCGAAAAGACACCT
Source organism: Calotriton arnoldi (assembly GCA_963921515.1). Classification (NCBI taxonomy): domain Eukaryota; kingdom Metazoa; phylum Chordata; class Amphibia; order Caudata; family Salamandridae; genus Calotriton; species Calotriton arnoldi. Next base: position 492,416 of record CAWUFW010005404.1, read on the forward strand.
TTTGGATCCATACCTCAGCAGCACTCCACCTTGCTAAAGTCCCACATGGTGGTGGTGGAGGAGGGCGACCAACAGGAGAATTTGGGAGCATTGGCTGGCCTTTTGACCCCCCCTGACCAGGTGTCAGGCCTGGCGGGAGAGTGCAGCCCCTGTGGCCTTTTAAAAAGACGGAGGAGCCCTCATCAACTTTGGCCAGTGTCAGACATCCTGCGGGGGAGGACCGCGGGTCGGTGGTCCAGCGAGTCGGGTCTCATTAGGAGGCCCACTTGGCTGGTCGCCTTAGGCTGCGGAAGCGGCCGAGCTAGGCTCGCTGCGGCTTGCGGTCTGGGGCGGTCCGGGGTCCGTGAGGCCCAGCCCGTGGTGCGGTTCCCTGATGTGGATGTGGAGAGCGGTGAGCGGAGGTAATCCATGAAGAGGGCCAGACGCATCGACATAATCCGTGGCCGCCAACCCCGCTGCCAGGAAGCCAGAAGATCTTTACTGACCATCATGGGCAAAGACAAGCAGGGGGTGCTGGCCCCAAACAAAGCACCCTCGACCAGTATGCAACGCCCCCCGGCGGGGCCGCCGGAGGAGATATCGGTGGTGCGACACCTGATAATGCAGCTCTCCTGACTGCCATTATGGAATCAAGGGATGCTTTAGATGCAAAAATCGGCGCTGTAGGATCTGAAGTCTCCTTGCTGCAACAGGACCTCCGGAATGCGGTTGACCGCATCACAGAGACAGAAACACGCGTCTAAACAGTCGAAGATCAAGTCACGACTCTCCAAAAGAAGGTGAACAAACTTGCAATGGTGGCCCAGGAGATGGCCTCATGAGTAGAAGACGCTGAGGGCCGTGCCAGACGCAATAACCTGCGCTTCGTGGGTCTTCCGGAGGGCTGCGAGGGCACATCCATGGTCCGATTCATCACTAAATGGCTCCGGTCTTTGTTGCCTGAAGAAGCGCTGTCTACTTGTGTCATTGTGGAAAGGGCACGTCGGGTGCTTACAAAGAAACCCCCCCCTGGGGAGAACCCAAGACCAGTAATTGTTCGTTTATTGCACTACGCCGACCGGGATACTGTTTTGCAATTCGCCAGAACTCATAAGGACAAGCTATTGTTTGATTCGCGCCATGTCATGGTCTTCCCGGACCACACCAGGCTGGTACAGCAGCAACGCCAGTCCTTTATGGCCGCTAAGCGTAGGCTCAGAGAACTCAACATACAGTACATGTTGCTGTACCCGGCCAGGATGCGTATCGCCTTCAATTCCAAAACCTTCTTCATTGACACACCGGAGGCAGTCTTTGCCTGGGTGGATGAGAGGTCCCACCTGCGGCCACATACGCCGCCGCCATTAGAATCCGACTCCTCACAATCCTCGCAGTGCTCGCAGAGGAGCCGTCCGAAAAGGAACAATTCCAAACGAAGACATCGATCCGGATCAAATTGGCGAGCCTCGACCACAGAGACTGCATCCTAAGTAAACCATAGAGGCCATTTCTTTGGTGCAGCAGAACATAATTTGTTATTTCTTCCCAGAGACTATTCATTCCGGCAAACGCTTTGATGGCGTGGAGGCCCAGCCACAGAAACATCACGCCCCTAGACTTTTATGTTTATATTTCAGGGGAAGTTGGGGTCCTATTGGAGGAGGTTCTCTAGGCCCCCCGTTGGGGGTCTGGGGTTCCCTCCGCCGAGACAGATGCTCCTTGTTCATGGCAGTATCGGAGGGGAGGGGGGCGGGGGATTTTCTTAAGATTTTCTTGTATTATTGTTCTTAGCGTTACTCGAGCACAGATGCAATTCCAAGACCCCACACACTTAGTAAAAAAGCTCATCCACACAGACGGTAGATGACTAGGCAGACACACCAGCCCCTACAGGGGGAACTCACCATTGCTAGCTGGAATGTCAGAGGAATACTGAATAAAATCAAAAGGGGCGCAGTCCTTCGTCAGGCCAAAAGATACGAGGCAAACATCCTTCTCCTACAGGAGACTCACTTGCTTGGTAATAAAGCCCCCTGTCTCGGTAGATTTGGGTACCATACAATCTATCACTCCGGGTTCACCAGGGGCTCCAGGGGCCCAGCAATCCTTATACGTCGCTGAGTCCCCTTTGTTCACACCGGGCAGTGGCTGGACCCCGGGGGTCGCTACACCGTCATCTCGGGTACGCTGCACGGAGAACCAATTAATATAGGCAGTATATATGCCCCCCCACCGGGGAAACACCATATTGACAGAATTACACGATTATGGGGAGAACTCCCCAAGGGCATGACACTGTTGGGTGGGGACTGGAACGATGTGATGGCATCCATACACAGGCGGCGAGATCCCGGGTGGGAACCCCTGATGGGCGGGACCAAATTGCATCTCCTTGCCACTACATTGGGATGGGCTGACATATGGCGCGAATATCACCCCTCTGAACAGGGTTATACATTTATGTCTGCGGTTCATGGATCATTGTCCCGATTAGATTATATTTTCACACCGTACTGCTATATCCACCGGATTTCTCACATTTCTCATTTACCGCGGGGACTCTCCGACCACTCCCCGGTCCTACTCAAGTTTCATATCGGCTCCATAAACCCCCCCCTTCAGATGGCGAATGTCCCCCTGGCACCTCTGTGACCCAGAGTATCAGGAGACTCTGGCTCGGGCGGTGACAGATTATCTTGCGGCAAACGTGGCTTCAGCCCCATCCAAAATTATTTTGTGGGAAGCCATTAAGCCCACAATCCATGGAGTGGATATGTTACCACGCGGGAAACAAACGTGAACGTCGGGCACAGCTAGAAGACCTTGAATGCCACCAGAGGAGCTTAGAAGCTCAACTCGCAGCCGATTTCAATTCAACTCACCACCGTAATCTACTCCTAGCGCAACAGCGCATGCAGCAATGTCTTACTCAGGAAGCGAAAGAAATATAGCTAGCCACACAACATCGGATATACCAATGGGGAGACAAATCCAGTAAGATGCTGCATAGATTATGCCAAGCCACTAACTCCTCTTCGAGCGTTCCGAACCTACGAGGGTTGGATGGAACCCTGTGCTCCTCTCCTGAGCTGGTCGCCAGGGAGTTCGCACAATACTTCTCCGCGCTTTATAGGCGTAATGAGCAACTATCAGAAGATCAAATAGCCGAATTTCTTAGAGACATTCCCCCTCGTACTCTTACCGATCATATGAGGGATCAATTAGATGCCCCCATTACAGTAGACGAGCTCACTACAGCTCTTGGCAATATTCGGCCGGGTCCTGCCCCAGGACCAAATGGTTTTCCCGCCAAATTTCTCAAGCCGCATATGGGCGCTTTGGGCCCGCTTTTCTTGGCGGCATTACATGAGGCCTACGACCACCATGCGTTGCCCTTGGATTGGCGACATGCGGAGATCGTCCTGTTCTTAAAGCCTGGTCGCCCGCCCGAAGAACCATCGTCATATCGACCCATCTCTCTTATAAATTTTGAGCCCAAACTCCTGGGTAAAGTCCTCGCAGATCGCCTCCGCGCATGCATTCAAAATTTGATCAATCCGGCTTCATGCTGCATCGCTCAAGCAGACACAACATACGTCGGGTCCATAACGCTATGGCAAAGGCTCCGGAGCTGGGCCGCCCTCCAGCGACCCTGCTCGCCGATATTGAAAAAGCATTTGATTCTCTCAGCTGGACATATTTGTTCCAACTCCTTGAAGCCGTTATTTCCTGGCCTACGTACAATTACTGTACACGGACCTAACAGCCTCAGTCAGGATAGCGGGTCATCGGTCGGCCCCCTTTCCTATCGGCCGTGGTACAAGACAGGGCTGCCCCTTGTCACCGTTATTATTTGCCCAAGCGGTGGATACGTGGGTACGGAGCGATCCCATGATCCGGGGCTTCGAGTGGTCACGGTCCCAATCCGACCGCATCGCACTCTACGCAGACGATGTGCTGTTTTTTATGATGGACCCTTGGTTCTCAGGCCCCGGTATCCTGCAGATTCTCCGTGTATTCTCCGTGTATTCGGACAAACATCTGGCCTCCATACAAATCCCACCAAATCCGTCCTTTTTCCCGTGTGCGGAGACCAGGGCCTTAATACTTGGGCAGAACAGCTGTCGCATGCGACCAAAGGCTTTAAATATCTGGCCATTTTTGTTTCACCCTAATATCACTCCACTCATGGCTAGCCTACAGGACGAGACAGCGATATGGTCTCACCTCCCGCTGTCACTGTATGAGCGGTCGGCAATTTTTAAAATGGTCTCCTTACCCCGCATCCTATATAGGTTACAGAATTTCCCCTATGATATACCATGCACATAGTTCACACAAGTTAATACTATACACAACAAGTTCTTGTGGGGTGGAGGGGCAGTTCGGGTAGCATTGAGCACCTGCACACAGTCTACGTACTGTGGCGGCATAGCAGCAGCAGACGTATATGCATATTATGCGGCATCCCACTTACTCGTCATCAATGAATGGTGGTACAACTCACCCACGGACCCTCCCTACGCGGTTGAACATATGGCAATGGAGCACAAATCCCTCCTCCAGATCCCATATAGTCATGCAAACTTAGATTTCTTGCCTCTTGCCGGTAGAATTGTGGTCTGGATATGGAAGTATATGGTCCGGCATATGGGGTGGCAAGGCCGCCTGACGAGTATGACGCCGCTTTGGCATGGCGCATATCTGCGCCCCGTCGCTGCGCTAGAGGGTTTCCATAAATGGGACTTGCTGGGTATATCCACTCTGGGTGACGTCATGCGGGGCACTACCCTTAAATCTTTTCAACAGCTGCAGACAGACTTTCAATTGAACAAGACACAATTTCATAAATACCTCCAGCTGAGACATGCACTCACCCCCCTCCTACACTCACTCGAAACTCTGCCCGAATTCCCTCGAGGGCCGACTACTAACGGGGGACCTAGGGGCACATAAGATATGCCAGCAAAATCAAACATTCACCACCCACGCCCACACCACTCTACATAAGACGCGGGCGGCATGGTTAGGGGATTTACCCGGCATGACTGTTGATGACTGGGCGGAGGCCCTGGCCAGCCCCCGGAGCGCGGCAGTGTCCTCACGCTATCGCCTCATCCAATTTAAATATATACACCGCATATACCACACTCGATCCCGGCTATGGCGGATGGGGGCCATCCAGTCCCCAGTGTGCCTTCGCTGCGAGAGGGAGGAGGGGACTTTCATGCACACTGTATGGCACTGTAGCGCACTGCAGCCATTTTGGCGCAAGGTGGCGTCCTGCTTGGATCAGGTCCTTTCGTGGGACCTTCCTTTTGACCCGAGGTTATTTCTATTACACAGTACCGATGGGATTGGTGGGAACAGATACAAACAACACCTGCTCTTTTTGGCCCTTTCCCTAGCTAAGCGTGATATTGCTCAGCAGTGGAAGGGAACGTCCCCCCAACAATTGGTGGATGGAGGAAGGTACTAGATAGATGCATGGGAGCTGAAATGGCAGTTTTCCAGGCCCGGGGATGTCCCCAGAAACACAGAAAAATATGGTCCCGATGGTCGATTTACTGAGGAATAGAGTTACCACTCTTCCTGCACATGGGCCCCTCATACGATTGTCTCCCCATACACGTTTGGTCCCTGAACAGCCCAGGCAACATCATATTGTCATCTGTAGTCGTATACATCCGGACTCAATCAATTTTGTGGGGTTTAAGATGCTCTGTGCCATGTTTGTATTGTTTTGCCTGCATGTTTTGCAGGAGTTACAGTTTCACATATACATGGGTACCTTCGATATATCTGGTGTTCAGTATGTGTACAGCTGGCAACGCCCATTATGTACCTTGAAAACTCAATAAAATATGTTTTTTAAAAAAATATATATATATATCGCCAAATGCCAGCCTTGCATTTAGCGTAATTACGAATAGTTTCATGTAATTTTCAAAATTGTTACATTACACACATTTCACAAACCCATACATCACTTTAAACACTTGAAAATCTTTTACTTCATGAACTTTCCAAGTAGTTAAACCTTGGTCAACAAATCAGCTCTAGTGCAGTTCTGATAAACATGTTTGCTGCGATAAAATCCACAAATAGCGACGGTATAACTAGTTTACCCAGCTTAAATGATCCCAATCCTTGCTAGTAAAGTAAAGTAAGATTGCTAACTCCAGCACCTGGAGGACTATACCTCCAAAAATAGCACAAGAAAACTGTAGGTAACAGGAATCAACATTAGTTTCATAACAACTCATTTGGGGTAAAATCCAACAGCAGTGGTAACCATGGCAGGATCTCCCCATTTTTGAGGTAAACTGGTGGTTCAGGAGATGTAATTATCCCCAATACGTTTGGAGTAAGGGAAAGTCTAAAGACAGTTTCTTAAAGAAACAAAATAGCATGCAAATACTAATTCTGGAGGAAATATTGCACCCTTCAAAAACGGATTTGACTCCAAATTAAACACATCATAATCAGCCATCCTTGAACAGACTGTGCTGTAGTCGCTCATGGAAAGCGCTCAGGCAGATTCATCTTCGAAAAAGTGCAAGAAAACAGCACAGCTCACACATTTCCTAATTTTTACTGCATGCCCATTTTAACTTCTGTTGGACTTTCCTGTCTCAGAGCACTTTATTCCAAGCACCCTGGCACTCCTCTCCCATGCACCCCATTTCACCAACAGAATTGCTAAGTCCCGTTCTGGGGTTGAATAGCTGTATATTTTTTAGCACAAACAGTTCAGGCGACCGCTAATAGTGGTTATTCGTTTTAATCATATTCAATAAAAACATTATGGTGATGCAACATTCATCGCCTTGAGTTTGGACCAGATGCTGTACGAGTCTTTGCCTTTTATCATTTTTGGGTAACCCATTCCTTAGAGATTTGTGTGGAGGCCCGCCATGCAACGCATGCATTCACAAGCATGGAGCCACAACCAGGTGAAGGGCCCATAGTACAAGGAGGAGTAGGAACTAATTGTGGCACCTTTCTTCTCAACAGCATAGGCAAGGGGAGGTGCAAGTCAAAAGGAGACCCCTGCGGAGCTAAAAACGTGAAGATCAGGAAGCACCAAACACAGTAACCTCAGCTAATTGGGCATGGGCAATGGTGGCTCTCTAACAAGTGAATGGCAGGCCGGTAGGCGCTAATAAAGTTGGGTCAGCCCAGTGAGGATTTCCCGACCCACCTACACCAAAGGAAGGCTTAGCCTAAAAAAATATTGCAGTGAATACTAGGTGGGCATAACAGCTCAAAGCAATGCATTTAAAGAACCCCAGGCCTCAAGTGGCCCGAAGGGTAAACAAGCATTTGCAATGCAATAGGTCTCGCATTTGCGAGAGTTTAAGCTATTGGCATTGTAAATGACAATGCCTTTTATTTATCTGTTTTGATTATTAACACATAAATAAAAGGCATTGTCATTTACAATGCCAATAGCTGAAACTCTTGTAAATGCAAGACCTATTTCATTTCAAAGAAGCAGCCACCATTGTCCTGGGCTGCTTGGAACGTGAAAGTGCGCATGGTGCGTTGAATGTTGCAGGAAAGCATGAGCTGCCTGCAGTAGGAGAAACCCATTATTAAAAATAGTGCTTACAGACTAAAAAAGACTCACCTTGTAACAACAGAAGTAAAAGGGCCAGTCCTCATGGGAGGTTACAAATGAACACAAGGTGGTACTAAGGCTGGACTAACAAGCCTATTAACGAATCAGAAGCCAGCATTTACAAAGGACAATGACACAAACCAGTGAAAAATATGGGCGGAGCTTCAACTCCACACTCGAATACAGCATGCCTTACCATTATGGCTCCAATAAACTGTGTTACTCAACAAATAAGGCCTGGTTGCGACTGACACAGAAAAAACGTATGCATTCTTAATCCATTGGGTATCAAATACACCTCCTGGGTACGGCTATGCTTATATTATTTAGTCATACCTCCCATGTGTGTACAATTATTTCGAATAAAACATTCAACCACAAACGTACCCCAATAATCCTAAAAATTGAGGATGTTACTGGTACATTGGTCATAAAGAATGTGAAAAAATGTGAGGTGGGTCAGAAAGTGCCTCACGTAAGCAACCACCACAGAGCTGCTGGCAGGTACTCACCAGTGTGCTCACTTTGTCATCATCAGCACTTTCATGACAAGAAAAAATAATACAAAATAAATGTGACCCAACTCAAAAAAGTAAGAAAATTTAACCCATAAATGAGAAAGGTGTAACAAATAGTGGTGTGAACTATCTACCATCTCCACCCCGTAACGTGTAACAAAGAGTCAACTGCACTCCCCATTAAAATAGGTTGTGAACACCTATCATATGTATTTAATATTTGTCTAGTGTTCACACCCAGTTAAAAGAAAGGCATGTTTAGACCACTTTAAGCTGAACGGCCGACATGTTTCATTGCCTTAGAGTTTTGCGGCAATTCCATCAGGGCACACCTCAATAATACTGGACCGGGTGGCTACCAAGTGGACACCTACCAGCAACTCACCAGGGAGGGCCTTTCCCTCACACAGCTTTAAACGGTAGGAAAACGCCTGCACAGCCAGGACCGGGCATATGAGCTTCGCTACTCGAGGGGAAGGCCCTCCCTGGCCAGGTGGTGTGACTGCACAGGTTATATGCGTTAATTCACTAACCATCGGCTTGACCCTGTTCGCCAGCCTCCAGGCAGGCTTGCGCTGTGAGTGGGGTTTCTACTTTGGGAGGTAATAACACATAGGTTATTTTCCCACAGGCCCCGTTTGGCAGCCCAGGGCCTGTGCGGTTTATGATTGTACTCACTCAGTCTAATTGGCTACCTGGGGTGGGGGGGCAGGGGGAGTTGTCTTTATTCTGTCACTTGCCAATCATGACCTTTATATTAATTGCTTAGTGTAGGTAGGTGGGAAGTTCAGTTGCAGCAAAATGGAGGACTTTTGCCTGCCAGACAGACGGAATGGCTTTTCAGTATTCATCTGTTCCTTGCTGTAGGCTGATTGGCCCGTTCGAACTGCAATGATCTGCTAGCCAATAGTGAAGGCCATGACCTTTTTGGCACCCCTTGGAACCCCTGGTTCCTCCCCTCCCTACTTCCGGTCTTCCTTTGGCGCACTTTGGGCCCCTTTGTTCTTGGAGCATAAAGACTTCAGGGGCTGTTTTGTGCAGCTTTGTACACCTTGTCCCTGGGCCTTTCACCAGGTTATGGCTCCGGCCTGCTGATGCTCGCTTTGTGTGCCCTGCTGTTGTTTAAGCTGTCACTGCAAAACCGCCAATGCCCTCATACCACTGCAAGGCTGGATGAACACTCTACTATATATAAATAAATCAAATATTTATATTTCTGGAAATCTTTGCATAATCAATACTTTACTGGCATCTTGTGCAACATTTACGAGCCATGAAAGCAAAACGTTGACTATCTTTGAAGTAACAGGTTTAGGATTAGTGTTGAATTAGTATAGTAAAATATGAAAGTAATTTGAGTGGTGGATAGGTTAGTCAGTTATTTGGATTCAGAAGGATAGCGGAAGGATAGAAGAGGGAAGGAGGTTTGCATTTATATAGCGCTTGCTACCCCTGATGTGGTGTTGAAGCACATTTTTTGGCGAGTAGCGCGCTACTCTGGAACCCATATAGGATTAGTGTTGAATTAGTATAGTGAAATACGAAAGTAATTCGAGTGGTGGATATGTTAGTCAGTTATTTGGATTCAGAAGGGTAGGGGAGGGATAGAAGAGGGAAACAGGTTTGCATTTATATGGTGCTTGTTACCCCTGATGGGGTGTTGAAGCGCTTTTTTGGCATGTAGCACGCTACTCCGGAACCCATAAAGGATTCGTTTTTGAAAATTAGTATGGTGAAATATGAAAGTAATTTGAGTGGTGGATATGTTATTGAGTTATTTGGATAGAGAAGGGTAGCGGAGGGATAGAAGAGGGAAAAAAGGTTTGCATTTATATAGTGCATGCTACCCCTGATGAGGTGTTGAAGCACTTGTTACCCCTGATGGAGTGTTGAAGCGCTTTTTTAGCGTGTAGCACGCTACTCCGGAACCCATAAAGGATTAGTGTTGAAAATTAGTATGGTGAAATATGAAAGTAATTTGAGTGGTGGATAGGTTAGTCAGTTATTTGGATAGAGCAGGGTAGCGGAGGGATAGAAGAGGGAAAAAAAGTTTGCATTTATATAGTGCTTGCTACCCCTGATGAGGTGTTGAAGCGCTTTTTCGGTGAGTAGCACGCTACTCTGGAACCCATAAAGGATTAGTGGTGAATTAGTATAGTGAAATATGAAAGTAATTTGAGTGGTGGATAGGTTAGTCAGTTATTTGGATAGAGCAGGGTAGCGGAGGGATAGAAGAGGGAAAAAAGGTTTGCATTTATATAGTGCTTGCTACCCCTGATGAGGTGTTGAAGCGCTTTTTCGGTGAGTAGCACGCTACTCTGGAACCCATAAAGGATTAGTGGTGAATTAGTATAGTGAAATATGAAAGTAATTTGAGTGGTGGATAGGTTAGTCAGTTATTTGGATTCAGAAGGATAGCGGAAGGATAGAAGAGGGAAGGAGGTTTGCATTTATATAGCCCTTGCTACCCCTGATGGGGTGTTGAAGCACTTTTTTGGCGAGTAGCACGCTACTCTGGAACCCATAAATGATTAGTGTTGAATTAGTATAGTGAAATATGAAAGTAATTTGAGTGGTGGATATGTTAGTCAGTTATTTGGATTGAGAAGGGTAGGGGAGGGATAGAAGAGGGAAAAAGGTTTGCATTTATATGGCGCTTGTTACCCCTGATGGGGTGTTGAAGCGCTTTTTTGGCGTGTAGCACGCTACTCCGGAACCCATAAAGGATTAGTGTTGAAAATTAGTATGGTGAAATATGAAAGTAATTTGAGTGGTGGATATGTTATTGTTATTTGGATAGAGAAGGGTAGCGGAGGGATAGAAGAGGGAAAAAAGGTTTGCATTTATATAGTGCTTGCTACCCCTGATGAGGTGTTGAAGCGCTTTTTCGGCGAGTAGCACGCTACTCTGGAACCCATAAAGGATTAGTGGTGAATTAGTATAGTGAAATATGAAATTTGAGAAGTGGACATGGCAGTCTGTTATTTTGATTGAAATGGATAGTAGAGGGCTAGAAGAGTGAAGGATTTAGACTTTTTTTGGAGGTCATAGCAGTAGAAGGAGGCTCTGGATAAGTAAAAGGGATGTGGAGGGGAAGAGTCAGAGGGAAGCGTTTAGAAAGGCTTGTTTTGGGGGATCTTTATAGTAAAAGAGGTGTCAGATGATGCAAGGAGGGGTAGAGTAGGGAAGAGTCTAAAAAGGGTTATTTTGGGGATCATAGTAGTGGTATGGGGTTTGGCATAAATGAGAGAGTAGATGTAGAGGATATATTGATAGGGGTATAGGGTGAGAAATAGGGTAGTGCATTGGAAAGAGTAGTAGAAAGAAGTATGAGATGAGTCAGAAAGTTGGGGTAGAAGATATATAGAGAGAGGTATAGGGTGAGAAATAGGGTAGTGCATTGGATATGCTGAATTAGAAGAAAGTAATAAATATATAAATCCATAAGTACATGGAACGTATATAGATGCATAAAGGAGGTAAGTATATGTAGATTAAAGATATTGATAGAGGTATAAGATGAGAAATAGGGTAGTGCATTGAATATGATTCTTTAGGAGAAAAGTAATAAATATATAGATCCAAGTACATGGAAGGTATATAGATGCATAAAGGGAGTAAGTATATGTAGATTAAAGATGCATTAGATAAACTCTGGTTTTCAAGTGTTGTTGTACTTAAAAATTTATTTTATTTATTTTTTAACAGCATAATTATTCTACATGTTTATAGAAAGCAATACACAAAGATAAGTACATATTTATAGTACAAATAAATGCTTATATACAGAGGTATATTTCTGTTTGCTTATGGTGCTTATGTGGGGAAGAGCCAATTCTTGAGTAGTTTTCTGAAGATAAGGTGGTTGTCTGTGGTTCTTATGTTGGGGGGTAAAGAGTTCCATAGTTTGGCTGCTTGAACAAAGAAGGATGTGCCACCCATGGTTTTTTTCTTGTATCTTGGGATTTTGAGGCGAGGTGCCACTCTAGAGCGGAGGTTCCTTTGTTGAATGTGCTTGGTGATTTTTTTCCTGATGAAGAGCGGTCCCATTCCATGTATTGCTTTGTGGGTGATACAAAGCAGTTTTAACGTGGATCTTCTGGCAACCGGTAGCCAATGCAGGGCTTTCAAGGCAGGTGAGATGTGGTCTCGCGGTTTGATATGCAAGAGTAGTCTGGCAGCCGAGTTCTGAATCCATTGTAGTCTTTTCATGGTCGTTAAAGGTGATCCGTGGTAGAGGCTATTGGCGTAATCGGGTTTGGACAGAACAAGGAAAATGGTAGCCTGGACCTTGTGTGGAAATCTCAAATGGGGGAAGATTCATCACAGAGTTTTTATAGTGACAAAGCTTGATCTTGCTAATTTGTCCACTTGAGCATTCATCAATAGCTTGGAGTCCATGGTCATTCCGAGGTTTCTTACTTCCTTCGATACTTTAGTTGGTGATCCCAGGTGGCAAGTGGGTCATAATGTTTCCTATTGCCACACGTGAGTATTTCCGTTTTGGAAGCATTCAATTTGAGATGGCTCCAAGTCATCCATTGATCCACGGCTCTGAGACATCTGAAAATTGGAGAGTTTCCAATGTCATTGAGGCATTCCAGTTGAAGGAGTATTTGTGTGTCATCTGCATAGTTGATTTGATTTGATTTGATTTGTAGAGCGCACGAATGCCCAAAGGCGTCTTGGCGCTAATCGTTGTAAAAGACTAGGTCTGCCGAAGAATGATACCAACTACAAAGTAAACAACCATGTTTTCACCTCCTTCCTAAATGAAAGTAGCGATGAGCTGTTTTTAATTGTAAAAGGGAGAAGGTTCCAAGTCTTAGCTGCCTGTAGGAGGAAGCTTCTCCCTCCCCACCTAACTTGCTTAAATTTAGGAACCTGAATTAATTTTGCCTGGCTTGATCTCAGTCTCCTGGATGGCTCATATGGTTTCAAATGAGTTTTTAAGAAGTGGGATCCTATTCCATGAAGGGCTTTGTAGGCCAGGCAAACTGACTTAAACTTGATCCTATTTTCAATAGGTAGCCAATGGAGTGTTCCCAATCTGTGGGCAACTGGTTCATATCTGGGAATGTCCATCACCAGCCTAGTTATAGCACGTGAGGTGAAATTGATTGATCAGTACCAGTAATCACTTCATGTAGATGTTGAAAAGCATGGGCGAGATGATAGAGCCTTGAGGGACCCCTGCTTTTGTGGAGTATGGTTTGGACGAGAAAGGTGAGGTATGGATGACATTAGTTCTGTTTCGAAGGTAGGACGTGATCCAGTCTAGAGCAGTCCCCTCTATGCCGGCTTCGTAGAGTCTTTGTTTCAGAGTGACATGGTCAACCGGGTCAAAGGCAGCCGAGAGGTCCAAGAGGAGTAGTGCAGCAACCCTGTTGCGGTCAACTGTGTTCTTCAGGTCATCCCAGATGGTAAGGAGGGCAGATTCCGTGCCTCTTCCCGGACAGAATCCTGTTTGGAAATCTGAAATTATGGCATTCTCTTTAATGAATTGTGACATCTGGGCGAACGCTGCTCTTTCTATCAGTTTGCCCAGGAAAGGTCCATTTGTAATGGGTCTGTAGTTGTCACGGTTCAGCGGGTCCAAGTTAGTTTTCTTCAGTGAAGGGCATATGTATGACTTTTTGAGTTCTTCTGGAAATATTCCGGTAGTTAAGGAATCGTTGATGATTCTTCTTACTGGAGTGGCAGCAGAGGTTGTTAAAAGAATTGTCTTGAAAGTTTGTGGTGGACACGGGTCAGAAGGGCTGCCGGCAGGCCTGCTTGCTTTGACCAGGTCCATAAATTCATTGTGTGAGATGTGTTGGAAGGAACGAAGAGGCTGGGTTAGAGTATTCTTGGATTGTTGTTTTGTAAAAGGGTTAGTGCTGGAACTTTGTCTCTGTTTTAAGCATGAGTTCAACGTGTCTGCTTTCTCCGTGTAATTATCTGCCAGTTTGTCTAGGCAATTTGGTTTACAAAATTCATGGACTATTTTATAGAATTCTTTATTTGCACATTTACCATTTGGAATTCTGTCTGAATAGTACCTTTTCTTTGCTTTTTTGATAGCTGACTTGTATAATCTGTTAATTTTCTGTAGGTGAAGTTTGTCTTGTTTGGCGTTTGTTTTGAGCCAGGTACGTTGCAGTTTTTTAATTTGTTGTTTTATGTCTTTTATCTCTATATTTCTCCAAGGTGCTTTTTTTCTTTTGTTCTGTTCAGTGGTTTTGAGTTGTATCAGGATGTCAAAAGCTTCCTGTAGCCACTAATATAGTGTTTGAACAGAATTTATTGTTTCCAGATCTGTACTGGATGTTAGTTGTGTTTCTAAGTGTTCCAAATTGAGTTTGTTCCACGGTCGATAGGTAGATGCATGTAAGGAAGATTTAGGTGAGTCGCTTAGTGTTGTTTTATGTTGGGAAGCAAGCAAATGGTGTTCTGACCATGTGACTGGAGTTATAGTTTGAAAGTTAACTAGTATTAGCAAAAATGACATGTAGGATGTGTCTAGCGATGTGTGTGGGTTTGTGGACGGTCTGATGCAGGTTCAGTGCATCTAGGCCAGTGATTATTGTTTTCGGATGGGCATATTGGGTTTGTCAAACCAAATGTTGAGGTCACCCAGAATGCATAGGTTGGAGTGTATTGTTATCAGGTTTGAAACTGTGTCTAGAAGTGTGTCTGGGAATGTCGCCTTGCTAGGTGGAGGTCTGTAAAGGAGCAGGAAGTTACAGGAGGAAGATGGTGTAGGATTGCATCTGGTTGGAAGAGCCTCACAATTCTTTATGGAGATGTTATCAACTTTAGTGATATGTAATATTTGCCTGAACACAACAGCTAGGCCGCCTCCTTTTTTGCCTATACGATTTTGGGTGAACGTTTGATAGCCTTGAGGAATGGCTTCATGCAGGACTGGAGCCATATCATCTCCTAACCATGATTCAATTATGAATAGTATGTCTGGTTTTGCGTCAGTGAGAAGGTCGTAGATGTGATGTTTGTTTTTAGAGAGCAATCAAGCATATATTAGTAGACAGTGAGACTTTGTTTTGTAGAAGAGTGATCAGTATTGTGTGGGTTTGTAGCAGGTGTGTTTTTAGTGCTGGTATGAGCTGGATTTGGATAGCAATCGTGTAGCTGTTCTGTAATGTGGTCCTCGTCCAGCAGGCAAAGAAGGCATTTTGATGGGTCTGTGTTTGTAGGTGGTGGAGACGGTGTTTGAGAGTGAGTTATTGCGCTGTGTTGTTTTTGTGGTGTAACGTTGTGCAGTAGACATGGAGAAGCGAAGTTGCGAGGTGTGGCACGTTGCTTATATTGTTTGTGTGTGTTTAGGGTGGAAGGTGTATGAGTTAGGGGTGGTTGTGTAGCATGTGGGTCATGTAGTAAGGTTCAAAATAGTCCAATGGATGAGAGGCGGATGGAAGAGAGTTGTTGTGTTGCTGTATGTGTGTTAGGTGTGGTGGAAGAGAGAAAGCTTGGCATTAGAGTTTGTTTCTTTGTGTAGTTTGAAAGGTGGGTGTTGTTTATATTTTGTGACGGTAAGTATTATGAGGTGTTGTGCTTGAGAGATTTTGTTGTGCTGGTGTGCGTGATATGTTTTGTTTTTGAGGAGTAGTGAAAAGAGGTGCTGGTGTATTTGTTTCATGAGATGGATTTGTTTGTATAGTATTGTTTGCGAGTGGAAGTTGTAAGGTAGAGGGTGTTGTGATGTGTTTGTGAGTAGAGTGTATGTTGTGTGTAGGAGGGGATGAAGTAGAGGTAAGAGTGTTTGTCTTAGACTGGTTTGTTGCAAGAGTTAAAATGTGTGGTGCCGAGCAGTGTATGTGTTCTGCGTTTGTGTTACTATGGTAGAAAGAAGAGGAGTGTGTTGGTGGACAAATGATGGAAGGCTGAGTATATGTTTGTTAGTGATAAAAGGGGGTCTGTTAGGAGTAATTAGAGTGGGGAGTGTGTTTCTGGATGGGTTGTAGTTAAGTATGGTGTGGAATTGGGTTGTGTTAGTGATGAGTGGATTGGTTAGTGGTATAGGATAGGGTTGTGCACTGTTTGTAGGTGATGGTGGAAATGTGCGGTAGCTGGGATAGAAGGGTGTATAGGTGTGGTTTGTGTGGTTTTGGAGTGAGTGCTGAGACATTGAATTGTGCAAAGGGTTAGTTTGTAGTAAATGTGTGGAGTACATTTGGTGTGAGTGTGTTACTCTGTGGATGTGGATGGCGTAGGGTGGGTACTACTGAACGTGAAAATGGGCAGCATTTCTGGCCCTAGTCACGACGTCTTGAACAGGCTCAAACAGGCAACTGCCATTGTCCTCTCCGCCCTTAGCTGTGACGCCCTAAACCCTGGCCTTTTATAGCCCTAGTAATCAGGTGACCCCTTCAGCCAATGGGAATCCTAGCCCTAACCCTATCCAATCACAACACTAGCCCTAAACTCTAGAACCAATTGGAGACCAAGACCTTACAGCCAATCATAGCCCTAGTCCAAGCACTCAATCAGGCAGGAGACCCTAATCCCTATGTCCAATAAAAGGGCTAACCCTACCCCTAGTCCCAACCCAAGTCCCAGCAACTAATCACACAGGAAACCCTAATCCCTACTTTCAGTAAAAAGCCTAACCCTAGTCCTAGTCCCACACCTAGTCCAGCAACCATTCACACAGGAAACCCTAATCCCTACTTCCAATGGGAAGCCTAACCCTAGCCCTAGTCCCAACCCAAGTCCTAGCAAACAATCTCACAGGAAACCCTAATCTCTACTTCCAATAGAAAACCTACCCCTAGCCCTAGTCCCAACCCTATATTTATTGAATCTCTGACCCAGAAACCACTCAGAACACTCAAATAACCAACCAATGAGAACACTAACCCTAATCCAATAGAAACACCAGATACAACCACCAATCAGTGCACACATGTACCATCCAATAGCAGACTATATAAGGTCCCAGCAACCTCAGACAAGGTTTGCTGACCAGGAGTTGGAAGCTGCTCCTCTATTCAGAATCTCCTAGGAGATAGACAGGCTCAATCCACACTTTGGACTTCTGCAGGTAAGGGCCTAACAAACTTTGTCCTCTAACAATACTGTTTGTATACATTTTTACTCACTCTCCTAGCCAAAAACGAGTGCACAATCCCTAAAAAACACAGCTTAAACAGCTCACAGCAGATTACTGCTGTCTCAGGGCACCCTCTGTTCTCTTTCTGATGTAGAATATCCCTGTTGCTGGGGGGGAAAGTGCGGGAGCTGGTTTCACTCACTTGCTAACACAAAATGGGAGCTGGGGTGGACTGCTTAACATACAGGTCTTAGCACAGAGCAAGGGAGAAATTAGGAGGGAAAAACAGATAGTCACGGGGAATGAGAGGGAAAAAACTACAGATTTTGGACTGCAAATCCCACAATTCACCAGATTAAATTAAAACAGTCACGGGCAAGTAAAAACCACAAGTTTAAACACAAAACAGGTTATAAATGATGCAATCACGGGCAGGTTAAAACTACAATTTTTAAACTGTAACAACCACAAGCAAAGACAGTTAAAAAAAAAGTGATGCAATCACGGGTAGGGAAAATCGTTTTTTAAATTTTAGGAAAGAGACAGCACTAGTCTGCCTCCTTACCACCTCCTAGTCTTTGGTTCACTGCAATCTGGGGCAAAGGGAAACTGCAGCTCACAAAATGGAGGTGAATGTTTTGGGGTTCACCCAGCAAACCCTTAAGGGACCTGTGAGTAGCTCTCCATGTATGCACCTGTGAGTAGCTCTCCATGTATGCACCTGTGAGTAGCTCTCCATGTATGCACCTGTGAGTAGCTCTCCGTGGACCTGTGAGTAGCTCTCCATGTATGCACCTGTGAGTAGCTCTCCAAGCACCTGTGAGTAGCTCTCCATGCACCTTCGAGTAGCTCTGCATGTATGCACCTGTGACTAGCTCTCCATGCACCTCTGAGTAGCTCTCCATGCACCTTTGAATAGCTCTCCATGTACCTGTGAGTAGCTCTCCATGCACCTTCGAGTAGCTCTCCATGTATGCACCTGTGAGTAGCTCTCCAGGCACCTGTGAGTAGCTCTCCATGCACCTGTGAGTAGCTCTCCATGCGCCTTTGAGTAGCTCTCCATGTACCTGTGAGTAGCTCTCCAAGCACCTGTGAGTAGCTCTCCATGCACCTATGGCAAAAGCACGCCGGCCACATGGCCAAACAACAAGGAGGCATAGACAACAAATAACACATGCAGTCCAATGGATACTGACTACACAAAAGGACTGCAGGCCACATTGCATGGAGAACAAAGACAAAATGGTGGCCGATGGCAAAGACACACACAAACACACTAGCCAGACAAAGGAGGCGTGGCAAACAATGAAGAAAACACTACCATCAATCCAGCAAAGCCAAAAACAAAAATTAAATCAGCTACAAAAACTTTACAACAACACACATCTTCCCAAGATATCAAATATTACCCCACCAAAATACACCTTTAGCAGAAAAAAACATGAAATACAAAAAAACAACACATTTTGCATTTGATCCAATGCCATCCCTGGCCTAAATCATAGATGTTTTGAAACAACAAATATACCACAGGCCACGTACCACAACCATATTTACAGATTGAATAAAAGGTAGATACATAAACTGGGGCATGCCCTCTATCAAACAGCACCCTTTTCCAAAGTTTTTTAACTTACTTGTTGTGATGTCACAAAAAGGAAGTCCTTAAAATCCACTGGTATATATGCAGCAGAAAAACAGAGTGATCCTTTCACCTTGAAATCCAAATCAAAAAGTGACCAGGAGATGGACAAAACACTGCGAGGAGCCTTCTGGACAGGAAGAGGAAGTTTGAGTCACTGTGGCACTTCCTTTCTGTTAAAAAAAAGAAGTAAAATAAAAAAGTGCTTTCCGCACTGAAAAACAACCTGAACCGTTCGTTCGAGAAGAACATTCGCTTGAAAAGGTATTTTTGAGTTTATTTAGCTGCTTCTCGAGTAGAGAATCTACTCAATAAGCAGCCACGGCCACTCCAGATCGCCGGTGTCACAAAATGGCGAAGGAAGATTCCGTGGCGACGGGAAATCACAGGTGGCAAATATCGCTTGCAAGCATGCGTTACAGAGCCGAATGTTGTTGCCGTGAACATGGCGAGGCTCCAACAGCAGAAATTCCGCCACGTGCCAATTGGCGTAATTTGGCAGGAAGTCCGTGTTACACGTGTAATGAGGAGTTACCAAATTCCTCCAGCTCCACGAGCGCAAATATAATTCTGCCTCGGCCTACTCTATATAGGTAAATTTAGCTCTTTAATGTCTAACATCTTATTCAAACAGTTTAGATTTAGAGAGAGAATAGTTACTGCAACCTCTTTAGTGTCCAACACCTCACCTCAATATTTTTAGGCTAATGGAGTGACAGAATATGAAAGAGAAAGAAACAGAAAGAAAAGTAAGACTGCAAAGAAAGAAAAATGGTCAGAAAGAAAGGAAACACAGCTGATAGAAGGCACAAACGAAGAAGGGAAGGAAAGGAAGGTGGAAAGGAAGGAAGAGAAAAAGAAAGGGAGAAGAAATAGTGAAAGGAAGATAAAAATAAAGGGAAAAAAGTAAGAGAAAGAAGGGTGGCAGGAAGGAAAGGAAGTAACAACAAAATTATAAAATAAAAAGAGGAGGAGGGAAAGAAAGAACGAACGCAAGAAAATAAAATGAAATATTCAAGAAGTAATCTGAAAAAGAGGAATCAGAGATAGAGGAAAAAAGAAGGCAATGAAAGGATGGAAAGAAGAAGAAAAAGAATTAAAGAAGGAAAGGCATAATGAAATGAAGGGGGAAGGAAGGGCAGGAAGATGGTAAGCAAGGAACAAAAAGAATGAATAAGGAATTAGGGGAAAGAAGCAAAGAGGGGGAGAAGCAAAGGAAATTAATTAAAGAAGGGCAAAAAGGTAACAAGAAGGCATGATGGAAGGAAAGAATAATGAACAGAAGGAAAGCAAGATGGAAAGAAGGACTTAAAAGAGAGTAGAGAGTGGAAAGAAAAATACTATGAAGTAGAAAAGAAAAAATGATATAAAGAAGGAAAGAAAGGTAAAAAGATAGAAGAAATGAATAAAAGACAGCGAGAAATAGAGATGGAAAATAATAATGAAGAGTAAAAGGAATTGAAGACCTTAGAACAAAGGATAGTGTAATTGTAAGGTGGCAAACAAGAAAGAAGGAAAGACTGGTAAACATGCAGCTGTTTGGCCAAATTCTTAAAAAAATTATGATGTAAAAGCATAATTTTTCACTCTTTTCTGCACAGGAGAGGGCGGAACAATTCTCAAAGGTCTGCATAAAAATCGTGGGGCCTCTCACTTTGCTTGCTTGTTTACTGTCATGTGGTTCAAAGCGGGGGGCATTTTATTTTTCTGGCTACTCCTTTGATTAATAGCATTGTTTTTCATTAGTAGTTTTGGGTTTTCATAAGCTATTTTAGTAATGTATCGTTAGGTTATATTTAATTGTGTTATGTTATATATATTTTGATGGTTAAGTGTGATGTATATGTGTTTTGGGGAATGTCATTGTTTTGCGGTTGGGTTTTTGTACTTTACAGCATTGGGAGTTTCTGTTTCTTTTTTTAAAGGAAATCTATTTTGGTTTATAGTAAACCAATGATATTTACTTTGATTTCCTGGATTGTTTATTTTTTTTTAAAACACTTTGGGTTTTTTCAATGGTTCCAACATACTTTGGATTGCTTCAATGGTTTTTTATTTAATTCGTTTTATTTTTGCATTTTTTTGGGTGGCTTTTTGGACAAAATTTTTCCCATTTTTGGTGGATCACTATTTTTTACTGAGTGGATACAGAGGAACATCTGCAGTTACAGAACAGTAAGTTTTATTTATTTCATTTCTTTTGGGTGGGAAATGTGATATTATATTGTTTGTGTAAAAATTATGTATTTGCTCTTTGGAATTGTGTGTTTTATGGGTTGTAATTATTTTATGTGATGGATTAAGTTTAGTTTCTTAGCTGGTGATGTTTACATTTTTTAAAGAATAATTTATAATATTTCAGTCTCCATTAATTTAGAAATTACATTTAAATGTTTGACTGAATAAAATATCATATTTATTATTTATAAAAAATATGATTTATTTATCTTGGTTTACATTTCATCATATTTGTTTAGGACTTTGGTTGGTTATTATTTATTTTATAATATACTTTTAGCAATTATTTCTACTTGTAAGTAATCTATTCCTTTGTCATTTATGAAGATTTTGACTTTACATTGTAGCATGGCTTACATTGTTTTAGTTTGTTTGCTAACTTTAGGGTCCATTTGGCTTACAGATTGCCATTCATATATGTTGGTAGCTTTGCCTTTTTTGCAATGCTTCTATAATTTTAAATTATACATTTATAGATTGTAGGTTGCGTTCTGCCTAGTGTGGATTGGAAGACATTGATCAATCCTTCCACTGCGTTGTTTGTTTTGGCTTCCTGTGCGAAGGTGCTGTCATAGACGTTCCACCACGGAATTTGGAATTTGGGTTGGCGTCTGTGTCTTGACTGATGCAGTCTGCCAAGCCAAGTTTCAGCAAATTAATCCATCAGCAGGCTTAGTTTGTCTTCATTGTGCTGGTAGTAAGGGCTTTCTATTAGTAAATTGTAATGGTTGGCTACCTCTATGACAGGGACATAGGTTAGTGCTACCATTTATTTAAAATGTCAAATGCAAATTGACTATTTGTACAATATTCTACACAGTGCAGATATTTGGAGGCATCTCCATGTGCTTTGATTGACAGTAAGAGCCTTGTATGGCTGTGTGGGGGTAAATCTATAAAATGGTTTGAATCATGGATTGTTCAAAGTCTATGATTATTTTTTGGGGGGGTTGTAGTTTTTTGTTTAATGTAGTTGAAGTGGAGTTAGTAAGTGCTGCTTTGTTTATTTGGTAGTAGGGCATATATAAAAGGTATATTTGTATTTTGAAATTCACCATGTATGGTGTATATTTGAGAAAAAGGGATGGGACACATTTTGAAGGTCCCACCCATCATCCACGTTTGACATTGGCTAAGTTTCAGTAAGTTATTTTCTGTGGAAATTATTAGGATTCATTTCTCTTATTTAGGTTATCATGTAAAAGGAAAGTGCCTTCATAATGTGTCATTGTTAAATGTGGAGGTATTTCCATGTATTGATATCTTCTGGGGGCAGAAGGAGCATCGCTCGTGCCTTTTTTAGTTTGTGCAATTAAAAGTTTTAATTTGGGAATAGGTGGTAGTTGGCCTGTGAGTTGTTTGGGGACTTTAGGCAGTATATCTCTATAGATTTTGTTTGTGGCTTCCTGAGACCTAGTGCTTACCTCTCTCATGGCTTGTAAAATCTCCATTACTTCTATTTCTGTCATATTTGGGGGGGGTTGTGCTCTCGTACACGAATTACAACATAATTTTTTTTACTTGCCCTTCCATAGCATGCATTAGAATAATATTTGGTACATTTCCAGTTTAGATTTTCTGTTGATGCACTTTCTTGGCTATAGGTGCAGCCCATGCAATTTAGTAACTGCTTTCCTTTCTGAGAGGTGATGTACTTTGCTGACTCAGTCATTCTATCTGAAAGTAGTGTAATAGTATAAGTATATACAATAATTTAAGGTTTTTATGTTTGTTATATACATCTAAAGTTATCCAATCACTTCTATTTTGTATACTTACATGTGCGTTTTGGTAATATGGTTTACACGGTTTTGCAGCTTTTCTGTTGGAGGTGTTCTAATGTGGAACATGTTTTTTCCTTATCTGTTGGGGACAAAAATGTTAGTTTAAATGTAAATGTTAATTTGGTGGTAGTTTGTAGAGGTTGAGGTCATTAGGTTGATTTTCAGTAATCAGCCATCCTTGAACAGACTTTGCTGTAGTCACTCATGGAAAGCGCTCAGGCAGATTCATCTTTGAAAAAGTGCAAGAAAACAGCACAGCTCACACATTTCCTAATTTTTACTGCATGACCATTTTAACTTCTGTTGGACTTTCCTGTCTCAGAGCACTCTATTCCAAGCACCCTGGCACTCCTCTCCCATGCACCCCATTTCACCAACAGAATTGCTAAGTCCCGTTCTGGAGTTGAATAGCTGTATATTTTTTAGCACCAACAGTTCAGGCGACCGCTAATAGTGGTTATTCGTTTTAATCCTATTCAATAAAAACGTTATGGTGATGCAACATTCATCGCCTTGAGTTTGGACCAGATGCTGTACGAGTCTTTGCCTTTTATCATTTTTGGGTAACCCATTCCTTAAAGATTTGTGTGGAGGCCCGGCATGCAACGCATGCATTCATAAGCATGGAGCCACAACCAGGTGAAGGGCCCATAGTACAAGGAGGAGTAGGAACTAATTGTGGCACCTTTCTTCTCTACAGCATAGGCAAGGGGAGGTGCAAGTCAAAAGGAGACCCCTGCGGAGCTAAAAGCGTGAAGATCAGGAAGCACCAAACACAGTAACCTCAGCTCATTGGGCCACGGGCAATGGTGGCTTTCTAACAAGTGAATGGCAGGCCGGTAGGCGCTAATAAAGTTGGGTCAGCCTGACTGACTCAGAAGCTGTTCCTACCTGCTGGAGCCCAGTGAGGATTTCCTGACCCACCTACACCAAAGGAAGGCTTAGCCTAAAAAAATATTGCAGTGAATACCAAGTGGGCATAACAGCTCAAAGCAATGTATTTAAAGAATCCTAGGCCTCAAGTGGCCCATCTGTCAATCCTTGAACCATTGTGCGCCTTATTGTGAATACGGCGCATCCATGGTGGCGCAAGGATATCGCCAGGGCCGGACTGGCCGTAGCGGGCACGGGACGTTTCCCCGGTGGGCCGCCAGGGTGGGGGCCAGTTTTCGGTCCCTGGGGGGCCGTTTCTTGTTACCGGGGGTCGGCAATATCGGCCCCCTGTTACAAAATCGGCCGAAACTGGCCCTAGCAAATAGTTCGGCCTCACCCCCCCTCCCCTCCCAGCGGGGGCCGGCCGAGCAGTTTGCCAGGGACGGTTTCTGTTCCTAGTCCGGCCCTGGGTATCGCAGGCTGGCGCAGGGAAACTGACGCATCTCTACAGATGCCTCAGTTTCTTGTAAATCTGCCCCTTCGTTTCTAACTGCTCCCTAAATGGAAAAGTAACTGCAACAGAAGAACTTCCGTCTAGCTTCTGAAATGCCTCAATTTGCTTCAACTGTTAAACCACCCGCAGTGTAACAAGAGACAAGTTAGAAAAATTCAATTACAAGTTCATATTTATTGAACAAAATCCTTGAGTTCACCCCTGGAAAATATTACTGAGTCTTTACATGTTCGTTGCATAGTGATTAATAGCTCACTCACAGGGGAATATTGTGCTCTAAGTGTGTGTGTGTTCTCGGGAGCAGGAAGGCTGTTTAAGGACGGGGTCGGGGTGTAGTGCAGTCATGCTACTGCTTAGGGGGTGAAAATACCGGGCCTCCACTCTGACAGAAGACAACCTGACATAATTGGCAAACCCTATCTGCCGGCAGGGCTCTCTGGCACTCATGTACTAAGAACTAATTAAAACAAGCATTGGCAAAGCCAAAATGTTTTGCCTATGCGAGATGTATTGGCTTTTTCAATGTTTTCAGACATTTTACACAGCAACGCTGAAAATAAAGAAAATAATAATGCTATGACACGGGCAGCACTGGTATTGTCATAGTACTTTTTTTCTTTCATTTGAGCCATGTTAACATGCCCAAGAACACAAAAGTGCTTTCTCAACAGCCTACGTTACATGTTTTTTCAGGGAGCATTTCTGGGATCCGCAGAACAGGTATGTTAAACGTAGAAATAGCAAAAGGGGCAACTGCTGCAGAGCTGCGCGTGCTCACAGCAATAGGAGCGATGAAATGTGACACATAATGGTGCGTGCTCATTCGAAATAGTGAAACCGAACAGTATGGGCGAGGCGGAGCTCGGACTCGAGCGCGCCGCAATTATGGGGGTCGCGCCGGTCCCCCGGCTCAGAGGAGGTGGGGGGGTCACCGCGCGCACTAGTGATGTGGCGCCCTACCTCCCCTGGGCGGCCAATAGCAGTGGCCGGTAGGGGCGCAAACCGGTAGCACTTGAGTGCTTCCGGTTCAGCGCGAAGCCGAATCGTAGAGGCAGGCCGGGTTAAACCGGTCTGCCCAGTGCACCCCCTTAAAAGGGGCTGGGGGGAACGAGAACAGTCTCCTGTTTTCTCGCCCCCCAGCCGCCAGCATCTCCCACGGGTCCGGGCCACCAGCGGCCCATAACGAGCTTTTCTTTTGTGTTTTGCAGGTTATCGTCGATCGGCAGCGAATCGCCTGCGGTCCTTCACGGCGGTAGGAGCAATCAGCTGCGGGATAACGGAGGCGCTGCACGGCGGTAATCGGTGGCCTTCAGGACTTGTCGAGCTTAGTTTATGGGACTGACGGAGCTGCAGTCTTTCGGAGCGATCAGCTGTTTTTCGAGCAACGGAGCTGCGCTCTCAGGTGAACGCATGCCCGGCGCACAGCACGTTTGGGGGGCATTTGTGGTAGCTGGTTTTGCCATTTAAAGGCGAACGCGCGCTCTGCATCCAGCACGTTTGGGGCATTTTGTGGTGGCTGGTTTTTTATCTGTTTAACACGCGATCGGCTCGCAGCGCGTTGGGGGTGACCGTGCGTGTGATTATCTGCACGTGTGGTCGCATCAGCTGGGTATTTAAGCTGTAGCACGAGCGGCTGGGGGCAGTAAAGCGCTGAAGAGCGAGTGAAAAGGCCATCAGCCAGTTTTTGGGAACGCTTGCGTAGATCAGTAATTTTGAATCATTGCAGTTCTTTGCTGGCTCGGGCGGGTTGTTCACTGAGGGCCTATGGAGCTTTGTGGGACATCCAACTGCTGAATGTGTGTGGGGTGGCGGCACTTTTCAGCGTTTTTTCACATTATAGTGTAATAAAGCGCCATAGTAGAGCGTGGTCCGGTTCTCTTGGTAACTGGTCGTTTTTCCATTTTTTTTCCAGGTACTAAAGGGCATCTTGGTGAGGCATAAGCAAGCTCTGCAAGCTAACGCCCAATTTTGTCGGAGGCATCAGCACAGGACTGCCCACGAGGGTTTCGTTGACTGCAGCACCGGCAGGCCTGCATCTTCATCGTTTCTGGGAGCCACGCGGGTTTGAGTTTCTCACCTGACCCACTGGATTAGCTGGTGGGCGTGGCTCTGGTTGCGTGGGTGCTGTGGTCGGCTGGTGGCTGCTACTACTGCCAGGTAAGGGTTTGGGCAGTGTCTCAGACCGGTGGAGAAGGGGGTCACGGTGTCTTGGGCTATCTGTGATATACCCAGGAGTGCCAGTAGACGCAATGGCCCCTAAGGTGAAGCGTAATGAAAAACGTTCCCGCACGGATGTTATGCTGGAGGCCCTGATGCAACAAGTGCAGGTTATGGGTCAGGCGTTACCACAGTTACAAGACAAGGTGGATGGTCCGGATGGGGTGGAAGGGAGGCCCAGGCAACCGATAGTACCTCCTAAGACTTTCTCTCTGCCTTTACCCAAACGAAGTAGGCCCAGGTCTGGCGGGAAAGGGGCGGGGTGCCCCAGGACCGGCTCCTAGGGAGGTCATACCTCAGCCAATTGTTACACCAACACCCACGTTGCCGGTGGAGGAACAGCCACAGGCCCCATCGGGTCCTCTAACGGGAGGTGTAGAGGGGGTCACGCCAGATATAGTGTCCAGTCTGGCAGCAGTGCTCCCGTGGCTCGAGACGGTAGGGAACTGGTCCCCCGCAGCGGGGGCATCAGGCAGCGGGGCCGATGCAATGGAAAAGGCCAGACAAATAATGGCACAGTTGGGAAAAGCCAAGCCGAATGTTGGACCGGCAGTACCGGCGGGGGGTGCAACGCCGGTGGGCGCGGCACCGGTAGGTGGTGGTGGAAGTCCAGCACCCGTAGGTGCACCAATGGATCCAGGAGCTCCGAAGGCGGCTGACACAGCAGCACCAGCAGGTATAACTAAACCATTGCCACCTTTAGGTTTGGGGGAACTGCGCTCAAATAGAGATCAGTTGGGGCGACACTTGTCCCAGGAAACGAGGGAAAAAACTTGGAAGGGGGCATATGTGAGTATATTTTCCCTGTTGATAGATGAGGCAGAGAGGGAGGAAGCTAAGAAAAACAAAGAATGGACGCACCCTAGGGAGTGGGCTAACATAATTCTAAAATACAGGGTGGAAGAGACTTTAGCTAATTGGGTGCAAGGTTTTACGATCTACATGGCAATCATGCTTGGACGTTTTCCAGCTTTGGTGTCAGAGATGGCGTGTTACCAAAATAGAATTACTACTGCTCATACCAGGTATGGGGGCAATGGGTTGAAGGAATATTATAAAGAATTTAGGAGGGCAAAGGCAATGGATCCATCATTAGGATGGAGTCAAACGCACATGTTCATCCATTTGAACCACTTAATCCAAGGGTCATCTGACAACCACCGGGGACAGGCGCAGGACAATGTTAGGTTCCAGCCCTTTCGTGCCGGCCCCTCAGGGAACGCGGGGGGCACCTCAGGAAACACAGGGGGCACAGGGAAAAAGGGGGTGTGCTTTGACTTCAATAGGCGGACTTGTACTAGAGCCGCGGGCACATGTAGATTCAAGCACAACTGTTCATTCTGTGGCAACACATCAAACCCCGAATCCAAATGTTTCAAAAAGACCAGAGAAAAGGGAGTTAAAAAACAGGAATGAGAATGTGCCCCTTGCGAAAGCCAGGTCCCCCATAAATATCAGCGCCATGATACCTTGGTTGAACATTTACAATTGCCCTGACGCCGCAAGGATGATCAGGGAAGGGTTTTTGGATGGTTTTAGGATCCCGGCGCCGGGTTACACGGGGGTGGGACATTGCAGGTGCCAACTTTCAGTCAGGAGCAATGAGGGTGTAGCAGCAACAAAGATTGAAAAGGAAGTCAGGCTGGGCAGAGTGGCAGGTCCATTTGATGATGTCCCAATGAAAGACTTTGTTTGCTCACCACTGGGGGTGGTTCCCAAAAAGGAGCAGGGTGAATTCCGATTGATTCATAATCTTTCGGCACCCAGAGGGAGTTCTTTGAATGAGGCGATTTCAGACACATTGGGGCCGATTCCGATCTCGGCCGGTAGGGCTCCGAATAGGATTCGGCTTTACCGGATCCGATTCGGAGCCCTGTTTCCCGACCGAACCGTACGCGGGTCCGGCCGAGCGAGTACGATGCGAATTCGCCGACCGACTCGTCCGGGCGACCCGACCGCTCCGACCGACTCGTACCCGGATCGTACCGCTCCGACCGACTCGCTCGGACCCGATTCGCACCGCGCAATGGAGACGTTTTCCGGCCGGGTAAGTACGATGCGCACCTCGACCGCTCCGACCGACTCGCGCCGTCCGACTCGAACTCGCTGTCGGAGCCGTACTTTGGGGGTCCGTGTCGGACCCCCTGTACGCGCGTACCCGTGCGAGGCGCACACAGGGGACCCATGGGTCCTCCCTACCTGTGCGTGTGCGCCGCGAGCGCTTCGCGGCGTACTCGCTGTAGGGGGCGCCCTTGTCCGCCTCGCACCCATTGAGGCAATGGGAGCCCGCGTACGCGTTGTACGACCGGCTCCCATTGAGTTCAATGAGAGTCCGACCGACTCGTGTCCGGTGGCATACGAATGCATCGGACTCGTTCGGTCGGACTGCACGGGTCCGATTCGGTCGGAAATCTCTCCGGGTCCGGCTCGGTCGGAGAGATTTCCGGCCCGAATCGGAATCGACCCCATTGTGTAGTGTAAAATATGCATCTTTTGATCAGGCAGTGGACATGCTTGGAGGTCTGGGTCAAGTGGCATTGCTGGCGAAGTCCGACATCGAGTCAGCTTTTCGCCTACTGCCAGTGCACCCACTGGATTTTCACCTGTTGGGTTTCCAATTCCAGGGGAAGTATTACGGGACAAGTGTATGCCAATGGGTTGTTCAGTCTCCTGTGCTTATTTTGAGAAGTTTAGCTCTTTCTTGGAGTGGGTTTTCAGGCGGGACACGGGCCACCAATGGGTGTTACATTACCTCGATGATTTCCTCTTCCTGGGGGCGCCAGGTTCAGGGGATTGCAGTGCAGCATTGGGAAGGTTCTGTGCACTCATGGAGAAGTTCGGTGTGCCACTGGCACCAGGTAGGATGGTGGGTCCTAGCACAAAGATTGAGTTCCTGGGTATTGAGTTGGATTCAGTACAGGGGGTGTCTAGGTTACCTGCTGAGAAGGTGACTGATTTTGGGACAGCATTGCAGCACTGCCTCGCTAGAGAGAAGGTCACTCTGCATCAATTGCAGCAAGTGGTCGGACAATTGAATTTTGCACTGCGCATAATTCCAATGGCACGCCCTTTCTCACGCACCATCGCACAGGCTATGTCAGGTCTCAAGGAGAAACACCATCACACCAGGCTATCCAGCGAGGTCAAGCAGGACATGCTCATTTGGAAAGCATTTCTGCGCGATTTCAATGGTAGGGTGGTGTGGCCTAGCCCGTTCAGGTCCAGTCCCGAGATGGGGTTGATGACCGATGCGGCGGGTAGCAAAGGGTTCGGTGCTATTCTGGGGTCAGAATGGATTGCGCAGCGCTGGCCGGGCTGGTGGATAGACTCAGGGATCACAACCAACATAAGCTTCCTTGAGCTCTTCCCTATCCTGGTGGCACTGTCCGTTTGGCCTGACCATTTGAGAAATCAGTCTGTGATAATCTG
Source organism: Calotriton arnoldi (assembly GCA_963921515.1). Lineage (NCBI taxonomy): Eukaryota > Metazoa > Chordata > Amphibia > Caudata > Salamandridae > Calotriton > Calotriton arnoldi. The sequence continues at coordinate 522,286 of CAWUFW010005404.1, forward strand.
GTCAGATAACATGGCAGTGGTGGAGTGTATTAATTACCAAACGGCAAAGTGCAAAATGACCCTGCGATTATTAAAAGAGATTGTATTGCGGTGTATGAAATTGAATTTACTCTTTAGAGCTAAACACGTGCCGGGTATATTAAACCATGCCGCTGACGCACTCTCTCGTTTTAAGATGCAGGTATTCAGGTCCCACCTCCCAGAAGCAGCAGAGAACCCCACACCTTTCCCAGAACAGCTTTGGCAGCTTGGTGCCCCTAATTATCGGACCTCATGGCAGCCAGCCTTGCACCCAGGACCAGGAGAGCTTACGAAGGGGCGTTCTGGTCATATTGTCAGTTTTTGGGGGACAGTTGGGAGCACAAATGGCATGACCCAGGGTCGGTAGTCGCTTATCTGAGGTTCATGAGGGACGAGGGCGCTCAGTGGCGGTGGCTAGGCGTCACATTACAGCCATCTCCTTTTTGCTAAGGCTAAGGGAAAGGGGGATCCAACAGGCATTTTTGTAGTGCGAAAGGCTTTGAAGGGGTGGCAACGCTTACAAGGGGTGCAGCTCGATGAGAGAAGACCCATAGGGTTACAAACACTAGCTAAACTAATGGAAGCTCTGCAGCGAGTTTGTAATTCTGATAGGGAGGCTACTCTGTTTCAAGCAGCTTTCTGCCTGGCATTTTATGGTGCTTTCAGGTGCTTTTATGGAGGCCTTCATGGCACAGCGAACGTGGGCCACAGGGGGACCGCTTCTAGTCCATGTGGATGGTTCACCTCTCACTGTTTTCCAGTCTAAGAGGGTCATGGGTTTGGCCATGCGGAATGCTGGCCTGGATTCAGCTAACTTTGGGACTCACTCCTTTAGGATTGGGGCTGCCACGGAAGCAGTGGCCAGGGGTTTTAAGGAGGAACAGGTAAAAAGGATCGGTAGGTGGTCCTCTAACTGTTACAAACGCTATGTGCGACTGCATATGTTTTAGCCATTGGTAGGGTGGTGCACTGACGCTTGGTTCCTTTTCCCGATTTATTTGCAGTTTCTTCATCCTGTGACTCAGGGGAGAAGCTTGCAGCGGTCCACCAGCTAGGAGGAAAGACGTCACCATGTCACTCAGGGGGACGACGGTCAACGGTTCACGAATGTACAGCACAGGTGATGGCCCAAGTTCACTCTTGGGCCCAAGAAGACCAGGAGATCTGGATCGTAGGTCATTCATATGTTCGTCAACTAAAAGCTTTCTTTGAAGGGGCCCATGAGGCCAGGGCGCGTCAGTTAGGAACGAAAATAGTGTTTTATGGTCAGGGTGGACTGCGCATTAGGCAATTCAGGGAGCTGGTGAGCCGCGCTGTAAAAGGAAGTAAGGGGCCACCGGCAATCTGGATCTTGCATTTAGGTGGTAATGATTTGGTACACCTGGGGCGGAGGGTAGTCATTGAGGGCCTACTCACTGAGGTGGGATGGTTGGCAAAGAGGTGCCCCGATGCCATGATAGTCTGGTCTCACATGATTCCAAGGTTTCAGTGGAGAGGGGGTGAGTCAGTACGAGCGTTGAATCATGCGGTAAAGCGGATCAACACTAAGTTTGAGAAGTTGTTCAGGACCCCCAAACTGAAGTCGATAGGACATGGATACATCCGGGGCGAGCAATTCTTTTTGCAGGATGGGGTTCACCTCTCAACTAAAGGGAATCAGGCCTTCATGGAGGACATTCTAGCATGGTTAGAGGGCGCAAGGTGCAGGACATGACCTTCTGGGTAGCAGAGAGGGAGGCCAGATAGTCGGGCAACTATTCTGGCCTGTGGCGGTAAGGTCATGATTGGTAAGCATAGTTTTCGGTCCTTAGCGGCCAGCACCATGGAACTCCAGGGGCAGTTACAGCCGGTCGGTAGGCTGAAAGGGTGCGGGGGCCAGGGAGTCACTCTTTCCAGTAGGCTGGTCGGCCACTCCCCGCCCGCGCATGCGCACCAGGGCGCAAGGATGCAGAATTGCAGCGCCCCGTTATGGAGTTAAGGCTCAGGACGTAGGGGGCCCGGGGGAGATATCCGTCCGATAAGCTGGACCCCTACGCAATCTTACTCCAGTGGAGTTTTTGTAGTTACCGGGATCTGGGGCTGCCAGTCACTGACCTTGCCGTAGGCTCTAGCAGGGATACGCAGAAAGTAAAGTATATCATGTTTTAGATTACGGTAGGAATGGCTATGTATTAGAAACATGTTAAAGTTAGCCAAGTAACATCTTGTACCTATCAAATGTAACTGGACTTTCTGCGTAATTGTACATAATGTAAATAATAAGTTTAATGGTTTTTTATTTTGTAATAAAATACGGCCGGGGTTTACTATCCCAAATCCAAAAGAGTGTGGTTTGAAGTGCTTGCCTTGGAGGAGGGAGGGAGTCCACATCCAAGGGCCGTCTCAGGTCTAAAGTAAAAGGGGGACTTAGGCAGTACCAGGCCATATGGGCGAGGCGGAGCTCGGACTCGAGCGCACCGGCATTATGGCGGTCGCGCCAGTCCCCCGGCTCAGAGGAGGTGGGGGGGGTCGCCGCGCGCACTAGTGAGGCGGCGCCCCACCTTCCCTGGGCGGCCAATAGCAGTGGCCGGTAGGGGTGTGAACCGGTAGCACTTGGGTGCTTCCGGTTCAGCGCGAAGCCGAATCGTAGGGGCAGGCCGGGTTAAACCGGTCTGCCCAGTACACCCCCTTAAAAGGGGCTGAGGGGAACGAGAACAGTCTCCTGTTTTCTCGCCCCCCAGCCGCCAGCATCTCCCACGGGTCCGGGCCACCAGCGGCCCGTAACGAGCTTTTCCCCACCCACCATCCCCTAAGGCAGGCAGTTCATATGACTGTTGCTGTCATACATGTTTGGCTTTGTTTTCTTAAATTTTCGTTGCAGGTATCTCAGTAGAAATGGTTACTGTAAAGTTGTGTTGTTGATGCTTTGGTATTGTGTAATGAAAGTGTCAGTATATGTTTTTCATTTGCAGGTAATGTTTAATGTAAAGTTGTGTGTCTATGCGTTGGTAATGTGTAATAAAAGTGTCAGTATATGATGTTTTGTTTGCAGGTAATATTGTCGTATTTTTAGTATGTGTTTCCCTGGTCAGGCGGTAAGGTCATGATTGGTAAGCATAGTTTTCGGTCCTTAGCGGCCAGCACCATGGAACTCCAGGGGCAGTTACAGCCGGTCGGTAGGCTGAAAGAGTGCGGGGGCCAGGGAGTCACTCTTTCCAGTAGGCTGGTCGGCCACCCCCGCACGCGCATGCGCACCAGGGCGCAAGGATGCAGAATTGCAGCGGCCCGTTATGGAGTTAAGGCTCAGGGTGTAGGGGGGGCCCGGGGGAGATATCTGTCCGATAAGCTGGACCCCCTACGCAATCTTACTCCAGTGGAGTTTTTGTAGTTACCGGGATCTGGGGCTGCCAGTCACTGACCTTGCCGTAGGCTCTATCAGGATACGCAGAAAGTAAAGAATATCATGTTTTAGATTACGGTAGGAATGGCTATGTATTAGAAACATGTTAAAGTTAGCCAAGTAACATCTTGTACCTATCAAATGTAACTGGACTTTCTGCGTAATTGTACATAATGTAAATAATAAGTTTAATGGTTTTTTATTTTGTAATAAAATACGGCTGGGGTTTACTACCCCAAATCCAAAAGAGTGTGGTTTGAAGTGCTTGCCTTGGAGGAGGGAGGGAGTCCACATCCAAGGGCGGTCTCAGGTCTAAAGTAAAAGGGGGACTTAGGCAGTACCAGGCCATATATGGTCAATGCAATAGGAGCAGAATAGGGGTGACTGGAAATGTGCGTGCCCAACCGGACACTGAAGCAGAACCGAACTCTAGTGACAACAATGCGTGTGCTCTGTTTGACAATAGGTGTAGAGGACTCCAGACGAAGTCAGGCAATAGCATCGAGGGCTTCAGATACACAACCGTGGTCACCCGTCTGACAATCCTAAAGAGCGGTACAGAGCTGTGAATGCTCATAGAAATAGGAGGACAGAGCCATGTTTTGTGTACTGTGTTGCTTGAGGACTAGAAAGCTATGGGTCTGCCCCGCATCAATAAGAGTGGTATAGCTGGTGATCTTTTGAGGTTATCTAAACAGATTAATCAGGAAAGGGACCAAACTTGAGTTATATTCTGTGCTTCCGGTGCTCTCGGGTGACAACTCTCCCCCTCTCTAGCTTTTAGCTTTGGAAGGCATGCTCTCAGACGCTGCCTGGCATTTGGATGAGGAATAATTCCTTCCTATTAGAGAGCAAGCACACTGGTCATACGTCCGGCATCATATCCAACCAGCATAGCAAGTACAATAGATAACATGAGCACAGAGGGTGAAACCTAACAAAGTGGCCACAAATAGTGCTGCAACGTTTTGCAAATCATTTCTGGTGTTGCAAACGAATCTATGGAGGTGACAGAATGACCTGCCTAGTGAAAACTCATTAGGCAAGTTGCAATTTACGATCCCTTCAATTGGCCACAATTGCAGGGATGGTGGCCTGCAAGGGTCAGCAGACCACCATGTTTGTGATTGTTTTTAAAGAAAGAAGCACCCCATTTTCCTTAAACAAAACGGGACTGGGTTTAAAAAAAATGTTTTCTTTCTTTTTTCTAAAAGTTTCACTAAGAGCTGGTAGTGGTCTCATAGACTGCTCACAACTCTCACTGTAACTTTTCTCAAGAGTCACAAAGGGGAAGGGGTCCAAAAAGGACTCCTTCCCCTTTGTGATTCAGTTATCACTTCAATATGGTCACAAAACATTGAAACATCAGGGTCAGAATCGTTATTTAGAGGAGACGCCAAAAACGCCCTCTTTAAATTAGCGGTTCTGAAACCATTTCTAAACCCATGTAGCAATTCGGAAAACCTTTTCCAAATCGCTATATTGGTTTAACACATTTGAAAGAAAATTTTAAGAATTCAAAAAACCTTGAATTTGCCAAACCAGAGGGTCTGCAAACAGTAAAACCCTTTGTACATGAGGCCCTATGAGACGAAAGTGCATTCGCTGCTCTACGGAATTACAAGTGGAGAAAGTTTTGCAAAGGGTATATATCTCCAGCTCGGAAGAAATATAAAGCGAGGAATGCATATAGCTATGCATTTAGCAGCTAAACAGACACAACTATGAGTAAAATGTACCACCAGGCAGCAACATGTACCATCAAGTAGTAAAAATGCATCTGAAAACAAATATTATTTTATTATAGAGACTTGTCCCCTAACGGAGAAACAGTTTAGGTTAAAATAAAGTTTATTAAGACAAATCAAGTCTTTAAAGTACATACTCAAAAATAATTTGTTGAATTTATACATTCACAAAGGAAAACACTTTTTTTGCAGTTATCACGAGTGATAATTTTACCAAAGGAAATGAACCTTGCTAGGCTTTATCTTGTGAAAATTGTGTGTTTGTGTGTGTGTGGGGGGAGGGGGGGCCATTTATGCACTACTTGTAATCCTAATTCTAGTCAAAATTCCCAAATAACGATTTCCGGCTCATTCAAAGTGATGGTCATTAAGTGCTCATTTTATTTACAAATCATGGATTCTCTACAGTGGGATCCAAGATACATGACAGAGTAATGTCATGCAAATGATACATTTTCACTAAGCACTAGCTAAGTAGTTTCAAATCTGAAGCATGGGAGGATCAAGTTTAGCACCAAGTGTTCATTTGAGGGCAGCAGTGACAAGATTATTCACTAACGTCCCTCACCAACCAGAGTCTTCACAGACATCGGTGAGGCTAGGGTGAAGTCAATTACATTGATGGATGTGCAAGCAATGGCTGGGGTGGTATGTTGGGCTATCATGATTTCCCAACATTACCTTTGGATTTGCTAATAAAAATCGGTTTTATTTCCAAAGATCATCTCTTCAAAAGGATGGCAAAAGGTCCTGGACTTGGGGGCGTGGCAAGACGCCGATGGAGCAGGGCGCCTAAACCGGAGCTCCCGCGGGTGATCCCCCAATTCAGCCCATCCTGCCCGATAATGGGGAGCGTGAACATTTGATTGCCCACCCCCGGACCTCTGCAGGACCAGAGAACTGGCGGAGGCGGGTGAAAGGGAAGACTAGGCGCGTCTTCGCCGAATAATTGCCCCGGACGGGGGACCTGCACGGCTCACTAAGATGGCGCCCACAACCTGAGACAGCCCTCCGAGGCCGGACTAGACGCTAGCGGACCTGTACAACGGTGACAGGCGAGGCCCCGAGACGGTGGAGCACAAGGCTGGCGTGGACTAGCGAGCCCCGGGGCGGCAAGGCCAACCTGGAAGAAAAGATCTGCGGTATTGAGGGAGTGAAGCGGCCAGCCAAGATGGCGCCCGCGGCCCGGGATCCGCAACACTAGCGGAAATCAAAGGCGGATGCATGAAGACGGGGAGCCGGGCCGCCGCCTGAAAGGAGCACCAGGCGGTGTAGGGACGTACAGCGGTAGGAGGCCCCGGTGGCGGAGGTGCGGGAGAACCTACCCACTCTCCCCAATTCAGCGTGAACAACTGAGGACACTGCGGCCCGCGGACCCCTGCAGCCGAGGACTGTGTTGGCTCCGGAGAGTGCTTGCCTCTCGCTGCAGGAGCGGTGTCCCATACCGGTAAGGGGGGCCGCCCAGGACAGGGTGAGGTGCCCCCTGGGACCAGGGGGCTGCTGCTTGAGTCCTGACTTGCTTTCCCTTGGGGCTGCAGCGGGGGGGCGCCTCGCCGGCGACCCGCACCAATCCTATGGGACCCTGGGCTCTGTTTGAAGGAGGAGGGCTGCAGAACTTTGGCCCCCAGCGCTATTGCCCAGGCCGCCTGCCTGAGGCCTGGCCCAGCCACCCACAGCACCGGCTTCGGCGAGACCACTGCTACCGACACCTGAGGGCGATACCGGAGCGGGGTTGCATTCGCTTGCTGAGACCAAAGGGGTGCCCCTCCTCCTGTGAGGGTCTACCCCGGCTGCCTAAGATACCCGCAGGGGTAACTAGGAAAGACAATACTCACGCAGTTGACACCGGTGCCCGACTGAGTCCCACAGTGGTGGCCTAGGATACTCCCGGCAGTGAGGGGGGAACGCCCCAGCCAGTACTGCCACCTGAGCGACCCACCCTGTAGCCTGCGTCCCCCGCTGCTCATCTCTTGAGGGGCCACTGGGGTCGAACAGTGGATACCCGAGTACTGCCGGCGACAGCAGTGACATAAGCAGAAACCACAGATAACAGCTGGGACCGACTGGCAGACGTAGAGAGAACTTTTACCCCGGAGCGCGCATGGACCGAAAGGGGCGGGAGGAGCGAGGGCCCTCTCCGGGGGACTACACTCACCATGGGGCGCATTAACAAAAGGTGGGAGGCGGAGCAGCAGGACCCAGCGGGAGAGGACACTGCAGGGGCGCGACAACACACGGGATCCCATAGCGAAAAGACGACGGCCCAAGATGAACCATTACTACAAGACATCCTGCAGGCCATAGAGGCGTCGAGGACGGCAGTGGAATCTAGAATCGACACGCTCCGAGGGGATCTGGGGCTACTGCGGGCAGACCACAGGAAGTTGGCGGATCGCGTCACATCGGTGGAAGGGGATGTCGGAGACCTGAAACCACAAGTATCCGAGTCTGACCGCAAACTCACAGACATTGAAAAACGAGTTCAAGTGTTAGAACTGCGCGCCGAGGACGCTGAAAATAGGGCACGACGGAACAACATTAGAGTCACTGGATTGCCAGAAAAAATCGAAGGGAACAATATGGTGGCCTACCTTGAGAACTGGATCCGCACAGAAGAAGCTGAGGAGGGGCTATCGCCATACTTCGCCCTTGAGCGGGCACACAGAGTTCCTGCACGGGCACTCCCACATGGGAGGCCGCCGAGACCAGTGGTAGCTCGCCTTCTCTTCTACAAGGACAGAGATCATGTGCTGAGCCAAGCGAGACTCAAAGGACAACTAAAAATTGAAAATAGCATCGTACGGATCTTCCCAGATTTTTCCCGAGATCTGCAGCGATAGCGAGCCTCCTTCACTGCGACCAAACGGAAACTGCGCCAAATGGGGGTGTCGTACTCAATGGTATTCCCAGCTAAACTCCGGATAGTGCATGCAGAGAAGACCAAATTTTTTACCACACCTCAAGATGTCTGGGATTGGATCGAGGGGCTAGGGCCACAAGACCAGAGGCAAGAAAGCAGAGACCAGCCAGAGGAGAACCACACGCGATCCCCTGGAAGGGGGGGGGACCCAAAGGCCACCCAAACCCGGAGGAAGCTCGCCGGGACAGGGAGAGAGCGGTGGCAGCGATAGCGTCCATGAGTGCAGCGGGCCCACAGGGTGCTTCCTCCCTATCAAGGGAGGAACAGAGAGACTCGGACTCAGACGCCAGCTCAAGCACGGTGGGTGAGACCAGCCAGACAATGCCGGAGGTAACTCCCAGAACGGCAGACGACCTGATCTAACCCAAGCCTGACACGCAGGTACCTGCTGGACTTTGGGGTTCGGGGGGAGAGGGGGCACAAGGACTAGAGACTGGATCGAGAGCTAGAGGGGCTCAGGATGAGCACTATGCAAGCTAACCACTGGAAGGGGGGGACCCGGTGGGGCGGAGGGGAAGGTTTTCCTCCCAGAGAGCTGTAGTCTAGCCACCACCCGAAAGTTGGGCTTTAGCCTGTTTGTATGCCAGAGTGCAGTTTGGATGGGAGAGAGTTGCTCACTTGTCCTGGGGAGGGGGAGTTGGGGGAGTTCTATTGTTTTAAGTTGGGGGCACTGCTCTCTATCCTTACCTGAGCTTAAGAGCCGCAGCGCGGAGGATCCCACCATGCAACATAGGGCGCCGGGAATCGGGCAGGGACGAGGAGGCCAGACGGAGGTGGAAAGGCTGATCTGTAATGCCCAATCAGAGGGAATATAACCTCCTTTCCTGGAATGTCCGGGGGCTGCACTCTATGCACAAACGCTACAAAATCTTCTCACATCTGAATAAGCGAGGGGTTCACATAGCAATGCTGCAGGAAACGCACACATTGGCTTCCGAAGGGGCGACACTACACCGTAGATGGAGAGGCCAGGCATACTATACCACGTTCTCGGCATTCGCCAGAGGGGTATTGATCTGGATCAGGGCGGGCGTCCCCTTCCACCACACCGGTCACAAAGTAGATCTAGAGGGCCGATATGTGGTCGTTACAGGGTGCCTAGACGGGCAAGACGTCACACTGATAAATATTTACGGCCCGAATACAGACCAAGGAACATTCTATGAGCAATTATCTGGCTCTCTGGCGCCATACATGACGGGGTCAATTATTATGGGGGGAGATTTTAATTGTATAGCAGATCCAGCCCTGGACCGTTCCCACCCACCACTTCGGGAGGCCTAAGTACATAGGATAGCCAGGGCATTCAGGGAATGGCAGCCTCATTGGGGGCTGGTGGACACGTGGCGACGCACGCACCCACTAGATAGTGAGTACTCTCACCTTTCCCATGTACATGACTTACACGTCCGCCTGGACACCTTCCTATGCTCCCCGGACATGCACACATGACTCCACAGCGCGGAATACCTCACTTGAACAGTGTCAGACCACAACCCCCTATTGGTTCGACTACAGTGGGGAACCACGCGGCAGCCCATCCCCACCTGGCGCCTCAAGCCAGAGGCACTAGAAGACCAGGAGTTCCACCATGAGATTAAGGAACAAATCATCACATATTTTGCAGACAATGCACAATCCACAGACTCGAGGGTGACAGAATGGGAGGCCTTTAAGGCAGTGATCAGGGGGCGTTGCATGGCGCTGTCCATAGGGGTACGACGTACACTACTAACTGATGTGGAAAGGGCCGATCGAGTACTGAGGGAGGTAGAACGCCGACGTCCGAACAATCCAGAACTCCGCCAGGAGTTGCTTGAGGCAAAGGAGGAGGTGGCGGTGCAGGAAGAGAGACTGAGGTGCTTTGACTATCGAGCATACCTGGACAGGACTCATGCTGAGACGGACAAGGCAGGTGGACTGCTGGCGTGGCTCACTAATCCCACCCGCAGGGAGAATATGATTCTAGAAGTGGCAGATCAGGAGGGGCACTATCTATACCGACAGGACAACATCAACAATAGGTTTCGCAGCTAATATGAGAGACTCTATAAGAGTTCAGGGCCCCGAGGGGAAGGGGAAGTTGAGGAATACCTGGCAGACCTTCCGTTACACACCCTAACCGACGAGGACGCAGAGCTCCTAGGAGCTGACATCTCAGAACACGAAATTCGGGTAGCTATTAAGGAACTGGCGAGGGGGAAAACACCGGGCACGGATGGGCTCCCCAAGGAATTTTATGCAGCATTCGCGGGAGAACTGTCCCCCAAATTGGCGGATATGTATGTGGAGGCGAGGGAGAAAGGACACTTACCAGGCACCACTAGGGAGGCGGTGGTAATCCCGCTGTTGAAGCCGGACAAGTCCCCCTTGGAGTGCGCAGCATACAGACCCTTGTCGATGCTAAATCTCGACTTTAAAATTCTCAGCAAGGTGCTGGCAACGCGGCTGCTCCCCTACATGATACCCCTGGTGCACCAAGACCAGGCAGGCTTCATTCCTCACCGGAACACAACCCTAAATATTCGTCGACTGCTGTCCATTATCGAACTCGGGGCGACTGCGGACCAGGGAGGGGCAGTGTTCGCCATTGACATGGAAAAGGCATTCGATAGCCTTGAATGGGGGTTCTTATATGCCGTTTTTAACAAAATGGGCCTAGGACTGGGGTTCATACGCTGGGTGCGGCTACTATATACTGAACCGCTGGCGAGAGTCCGCACGGGACGCACAATATTGGAGCAGTACCGGGTGGAGAGGGGGACGCGCCAGGGGTGTCCCCTCTCCCCACTGCTTTTTGCCCTGGCTGTGGAGCCATTAGCTTGCATAGCGCGATCTGGAGGGGCTTACCGGGGGCTCCAGTTGGGGGAGCAGAGGCACCAAATAGCATTATATGCGGATGACCTCCTCCTATTCTTGAAAGACTCGGAGGAAGAACTGCCAGGAGCAAAGGCTATGATGGAACGATTTGGGTCATTGTCATGTCTGTGAGTGAACCGGCTGAAGTCCAGACTATTCCCTTTGGTGAGGGATATGCGGCCACCTTGGAACATAGGTGATCTGCGGTGGGAGCCCCGTTGCTTCCATTATCTGGGAGTACACATCTTCCACACCATGGAGGATGTGAAGGAAGGCAACATAAGGAGGGCACTGCGCTCGCTCAAAGACACTATGGCTTTCTGGGGTAGGTTTCCCCTCTCAGTAATAGGCCGCATCTCACTGCTTAAAATGGTGGCTCTTCCCCGGCTGTTATACTTCGTTGTCACGCTTCCTGTGTGGATATCAGCGGCATGGTTCCGGGAGCTGGACTCCTGCATGTCGGCGTTCATATGGGGGACAGGACGTAGAGCGAGTGGCCCTTAATACTCTAAAACGGCCCAGGTCGGGTGGTGGGTTGGCGGTGCCTGATATGGAGGCCTACTATTTGGCAGGCCAGCTGCAGAGGCTCACGAAGTGGGTGGCGGGGAGCAGGGAGCCGGACAGGGGGGTGCCACCTTTCACCCCGGATAAAGCCGATGTGTTCCGCACCCTGCTCAGGACTGCCAAGCCTCAGCAGGTCCGCAGTAATGAACATAGAGTGATACGTTGCTGCAGGGGCAGATGCCTGCAGAAAACCAGAACAAAATGCCCATACTCGCCAGAAATGGCAATGTCGCTGTTGGAGGCCCTTCCCCACGGAGGACAGTGGCGGGGAATAGACGATTGGGTACAAGCAGGGGCAACGAAAGTGGGGGATCTCTTCCGGGACAGGGAGCTTCTCTCCTTTGAGGACTTCAGCGCTGACTGAGATATACCACAGGGGCACTTTCTGCTCTACGGGGCGTTCACGGGGGCCATGAGGCGACACTGGGGAACAGGTACGACGGAACCGCCACGACACGCCACCTGTGAATACATAAGCCTGGCTGGGGGCACTATCAAGGCTGTTGCATGCCTCTACAGAGCTATAGGGCGAGATTCCATGCAACCGCTGGACCGACTGCGATACAAATGGGGGGACGACATTGACAGACCGCTAGACGACAAAGACTGGGACAATATTTTAGAACGGACCACCAAAGTATCTTGAAACGCCCGGTTTAGCCTGATAAGTTTCTATATACTTCACCAAGCATATCTAACCCCAGAGCGTATCAACCGCTATTTTGATGGCGCAGATGCTAGATGCCCGAGATGTGATACGCAGGGGGCGACTTTTACCCATATGATGTGGAGCTGCACCTCCTTAACGCAGTACTGGCAGGAAATCACACAGGAGACAGCTAGAATAATGGAGAGGGTGGTTCCCTGCACACCAGCCCATGTATTGCTCAACCTGTTCCCACATACTGCCAAAACCAAGACCACAGATAGGTTTCAGGACCTTGCATTTATCCTCGCGAAACGGGAAATTACTAGTAGCTGGAAGAAACCGGAAGGCACCAACGTGCACAGATGGAAACGGGAGCTGGTGAAATGGGCCGGGTGCGCGGGCAGGGTCCTGCTTAGAAATGCAAGACGGGGAGTGGGCAAGCCGGAACGAGCTCAGGCGTGGGAGGGGCTGATGGCAGACCTAACGAGAGATGTCAGAGCATCTGAAGCTTCCACCCCAGAGAGACCCCCACAAATAGAGAACCCCCAGGGGCCAGGTTAGGACGGAATAGCACTACAGACCCCGAGAGATGGGAACATTTCACAGAACTACACAGGTGAGGACAGAGATGCGACAGAGGGGCTCCGGCGAAGCACCATCACCCACATCTCAAGCGCAGGAGAGGCTCCTATCTGAGCTTAATAGATGTAGTAAGGAGACAGCAGTGCGGGCGGGAGGGGGAGGAGGGAGGGGTTCAGTTATTTGTTGGGGAGGGGAGGGAGGGAGGGGGGAATCTTCCCGATTGTATGCTGTAGCGATATCCGACCGAATATGCGACTGATAACATCAGGACTTGGGGGTATTAGGCCAAGCAGGGACTGCAATGTGCTACATTACACTGATCATGCTTTTTTTTGTCTACTAGCGCCGCGGAAAGCGGACCTGCTGTATAACATGAAAAAGGCAATAAAGTTTGTTTAATATGAAAAGGTCCTGGACTTTTGGCAAATGGTATGCAATGGGAGTCACTGGATGGCCCCTTGAACAATTTCAGATCTCTTACCTGACAGCGAGCTAGTTGCAAAAACTAGGATAGGAGATTGCCACATTTCTGTTGAAAGAGCTACTTGCCTTTCTTCCCTGGCAGAGAGAGTAGGGGAGTTCTAATTGTCTATTTTCTATTGCTAGAAATGAATGGAGAATTGTTTCCTTTACTAGAGCTCAGATGCTTCGCAAGTGGCCACTCATAATAAATAATCCTTATTAGGTCGTTCAAGCGAGTTACTAACTACCATCAACCTACAAGATGCACACATACATATTCATATCTCATTCAGCTCTGTATAAAGGTGATTATGGTGATGATAAAGATGCCTGAGGTTTATATTTGCCGCTTCATTTTGATTAGTAAATTTCAGGCCGAACCGATAGAGCAAATAGAGAATTTTAATCAGAGAGACTGCCAAATACAACCAAACAGCAGATGAAATATACTTAATAAAGACTGTGTAAAGGGTCACATGATGCAGAGAAGGTGGGCAGACATCCCTGCCTTTCTAGGCTTGCAATGTGAATCCACCCCCCTAAATTCACTATTTATCTTGAGTTGGATACATAATTTGAGAGAAAGACAGTGTGGGAAGCCTGTCATCCGAGGTCTGATATGGCCCGGCAGGGCTTTTTGAGATCCCTGCATGAAAAGATGTTTTCTTCCTTTAGCAAAACTAATTAATTGCTCATGATGAGGTTTATTATGAATTTACTGATAGCAGTGTCTTTCCCCAAAATATTCTGGTGCCTTTCCAGTAGCCTGCCAGTCCCTGACTTTAATCTCCACCTCATCACTGGGGATTTGCCCCTCTTTTTCTCTCCTCCCAACTACTCCTTGCCCTTAAACCCTTTGGCATGCCATCTTGGGTCAATCACACAGTTGGAGAGACTAATTCAATAAGCTTGTCTGCCCATGACATGATGATGCCCTGCCAAGCAGTCTAAGCATCATGCACACAGTACCTTCTTGCTGTAGCAGAAAGTGGTGCCCATCATGAGCTGTTTATGAAATGCACATTTTCACTGTGTCTTTCTCCAGAATGTTGTGGGCCTTTCTCGTTAGGCATATATCTACCAATTTGTCACCTGCATATTGCCCCCTCTACTCCTTCCCTACCAACTGTCATAAACTTCTCTCCCTCCAGCATGCCATCTTGGGTTGATCTCTCTAGCCCATCTTAATACTACACTTTCCTCATAATCTCTTTTCCCAGCGCATCCAGACTGGGTGTCAGGTAAATGGAGAAGAGGTTGAGGATGTATTCTTGTGAGTCTGAGTATTTAGACAAAATACTGTAAAAAAAAATTGCTAAACAAAATTATTGTGTGGAGAATATCGGGATTACAGAAATATCGTCGATAAGAATATCGAGGATAAAAATATCGTTTAGTATTGTTGTAAAACTATTGATGTAGAAAATGTTGTGGTATGTAATATCGTTTGTAAGCGTTCATTTGTATATAAAAACATGAGAGCGCCTCTATGATAGTTAGGTTAGGTGTAACAAAACCCATCATAAAGCATTCTGGGAACAAGATTACCAGGAACATGGCCCTCAGGGAGTAGAACGCCTCCAACTAGACCGTCGAGCAAAGCCAAGCGTGGGCCTCCACAACACTCTGCAGGAATCCCCAGACACCAGGTAAGAGCAAGTAGTGTTCCGCAATACAATGCGAAACGCTAAAAAAGAAAGTGCAGTTCGCTGCCTGCAGCCACGGCATGCACAGGAAATGGAGGGGCGAGCTGCGGTCTGATCCACAGCCCAAGGAGTAACAGTAGGATCCCCCCCTTCGAGGTCCCGGGCTTATCAGGAAACAGCCGGAAAAAACATCTGACATGGACAGGAGCATCTTCCCAAGAGCTATCACTAGGTGGATAACCCTTGCAATGGATCAACAACTGCACACTGTTCCGAAAGAACCAAGAGTCACAAATTCACTGGGCTTCGTAATCAGGAACATTGTCCACTAAAACAGGGGGCGATAGGGATTAGGAATGTAGGGCTTTAACTGAGATGTATGAAAAACAGGATGTATCTTCTGGGAATGTGGCAACTGAAGATGGATGGCTACAAGATTCACAAGGTGAATAATCCTGAAAGGCCCATAAAAACGAGGCCTACATTTGTTAAGTGACAGGCAATGGGGCAAACATTTCGAAGAAAGACACACCTTATCATTCACTTGATATCAAGGTGACTGATGTCGAAGAGCATGAGAGGACTTTTTCATTTTCTGTTTGCCTTCTTGTAAATTAGAGAGGATTTTTTGTCTCAGCAGTCAGAGATGACGAGTAAAAGACGCAGCTGCTGGGACTGAAACAGAGTCTTGAAAGGCAGAAGGATAGGTTCTGGAGTGTTATTCATACAAACAGAAAAAAGGTGTAGAATTGGAGGCCCTGTAGACTGCATTGTTGTAGAAACATGTGGCTAGGAGCAGATACTCTGAATTGAATTGCAGAAGCAATGAAGATATTGCTCTAGACCTTGATTTAGGCGTTCAGTCTGCCCATTGGTTTGTGGGTGAATCCAGAAGAAAGGGCTACCTCAATGTGTAAGAGCTTGCAAAAATGTCTCCAAAACCGATATATGTACTGAGGACCTTGATCGGAGATTATGATCTGTGGCAGACCATGAAGACGAAAAATCTCATGCATGAAGATCTTTCCTAAATATTTTGCGGTAGGCAGTTTATTTAAGGCTGTAAAATGTGCCATTTTGGAGAAGGAATCTACTGTTACAATTATGACTCAGTTGCCTGCGGAGGGAGGCAAAGCAGAAATGAAATCAGTGGCTTATGTATGCCAAGGCACAGGAGGAACAGATAGGGGCTGCAAGAGTCCCACAGGCAGGGTATGAGAGGCCTTAGTCTGTGTACAAAAAGGACAATAGGTCACATATATTTCAGTGTCTTCTCGTATCGATGGCCATCAAAAAGAGCGAAGGACTAGTTCAAGCGTGGTTTTAACTAGGCCTGGGAGGTAAATTCCGTTCCGCTCGCGGAATTTGCGGAATTTGGGTAATTTCGCGTTCCGCGGAGAATGCGGAATTACCAAAAATTCCGCGATCCGCGGCTTCGCGGAATTTTTTGCTTGTTCGCGCTTTCAAAATGCGTGTTCGTGAGATATTTCTCCCCGAGCACGCAAACAGCGTTCGCGAACAGGAAAAAAGCATCGCGAACTGGCGGAACTAGCAATTCCGCGTGTTCGTGGAACTTTTGCGTGCTCGCGGAGATTTTTTACCGTTTCGCGGAGCTTTGCGTAGCGCGACTACGCAAATTCCGCCCACCCCTAGTTTTAACACCTCGATGACCGGCAACGGGTGAATCATGGCAAATCTGAAGGGCCTCTAGCTGTACTTTCTGGGTAGGAATAAATAAAGCCTTATAATAGTGTTTGTCTCTTTTACAGATCTTATTGTTCAAATGATTCAAATCTTCATTAGTTAAGGACGTTAATCCTGACTAGACCCTGTCTGGAAAGGACTGAGTTGTCCCTTTTATACGTTGTGGGTCCAGAATATTCTGTTAAAGAGAAATCACACTTTCAGGACATTCTCGTGAAAGTGCATCCGCCAGAATGTTTTGGGAACCTGGTATATAGGTGATAGTGAGATCATATTGACTAAAAATGTTGGCCCATCTTGCTTTGGGACTATTTCGGCATTGTAGGTTATGAAGGCACTGTGGATTCCGATGCTCAGTCCGGATCTTGAAAGGTTTCTTCGTTCCCATTAGTAACTGTCTCCACTCACTTCAGGCGAGCTTCATGGCTAAAAGTTCATGCTCAAGAACAGAGTTGTTCCTCATGGAGTCAGATAAGACATGTGATAGATAAAATACAGGATGCTCGCACTCATCATCTTCTTGAAGTTGAAGTAGGACAGCTCCCACTGCCCTATCAGAGGCATTAGTTTTGACTATGAATGTTTTGGAATATATATTTTAAAGAGACAAGGGAACCCAAAGGGTCTGAGAGGGACCTTGGGTGTGGGTAATTATAGAGAGACAGAGGTCCCTATCAACAATTACAAATGGAACAAAATTAACACAGAAATATAATAACGATTGTGTCATGCATTTCTTATAGAAAAATAAGCAGTTTAATTATCATCATGGAGAACAAGGAATTAACACAAGGGAAGTGGGGTAGTGTCACAAAAAACAACACAGAGGGAAATTAAAAATAAATGCTCAGGCATAAACAAACAAGAATGTCCAAGACTTAATCAATTAGATAGGCCAAACAAAATAGTGAGTGCACCATTGCACCAATAGGGAATAGTTTATATGCAACAATTTTGTGCCAAGGTGCTAGAGTCAACGGCGTTTCGATCCCTAAGAGAATGGTGGCATCATCATCAGGACAAACCATGTGTGTGGCCTGAGCATTTTACCTGCTGGTGATTAGAGAATAGCTGTATATGGAGACCCAAGTGGTACAGGGGTCATCCATAATGGCATCAAGGGCCTACCGTGGCTCAAGAGACGGATCTGTCACAGAACCGAGTCTCCGGATTTCAAATAACTACCGTCCAGGGCAGCCTAGAGGGGCTACGTGTAAGACTGCTGCCTGGAGGGTGGATTGGTGATGCGGGGAGGGCGTCCACGGACAGCCTACAGAGGAGAGCCAAAGCGGACTGCAAGGGTATGAGCCGCAGTGCTCATGGAGAGACAGGGAGGCGATATCCTTAGTGGATATTAAGGAATAGTTGTGCAGCCGCAGGAACCAGTGATGTGGTCTGCGGCCAGTTTAGGGTGTGACAGGCACATCGAGAAATACGCCTTCCTAAAGCAGGGGTGTGACACCCCCTACTTTAGGAAGGCGTATTTCTTGCCAATACCTCTGGACATGCCTGTCACACCCTGAACTGGCCGCAGACCACATCCATTTGAATCCAGGTCTAAGACTCTCTTTCTTGAGTGTATGAGAGATGCGACTGGTCTGACTGGCGGAATTATCAATGAACTGACAGCAGAAATTTGCAAGCCCAAGGAAACATTGAGTTTCTTTAATAGAAGATGGAGAAGGCCACCCAAGAATAGCTGACACTTTCTGTGGGTCCATGGTGACGGTTTTGGAGTAATGTATCAAGAACTTGATTGACTTGATTATGATGGGAAGCAGCATTGAAAGCATAAACAAGGATATCATCTAGATATACCACTACGGTCTGGTTTAATAGGTCTGTGAACACATTATCCATGAACCTCTGAAAAATGGATGGAGCATTACTTAACCCAGTGGGCATGACTCAATATTCAAAATGACCTAGAGGGGTTCTGAAGGCAGTCTTCCACTCATCTCCTTCTTTGATGCGAATGAGATGGTGGGTTCCCCAAAGATCTAACTTGGCAAATTAGTGTGCCTCTCTCACAGACTCTAAAATGTCCTTGATAAGAGGAAGAGGATACTGATCTTTTATAGTTACTAGATTCAACCCTCTAGAGTCTATACATGGCCACAAATCTTTAGTCTTCTTGGGCACAAAAAAGAGATATGCCCCCGCAGGAGATGAGGACCATGTAATCAGGCCATTTTGAAGATTTTTCTCAAGATACAGCCTTAGGGTTTCTTTTTCAATTATTTCGGAAAGCCAAATGGCACTGTGGCGCCGGTTTCGAGGGGAATTGAACAATCAAAGTCTCTGTGAGGTGGTAAGGCCACTTCTATGGACTTCTGGAATACATCTGCATATGTCTGATAATGATCTGGAACGCCCTGTATGACATTAATGGTACCACACTCAGTATCCTTGGATGTGAATGTCTTCTTCGGTGTCCAGTATTCCTCTGTAACGTAGCAAAACTGCTGACAAAAGTTAGAAGACAGGGATGTGGTTCTACGTCCCAATTGATTTAAGGATTGTGTCTGACCAGCCAAGGGATTCCCAATATCATTATGTAGTTTGGAGAAGCGATAAGGTCAAAAGACAAGAACTCTTGATGTCTTCCAAAGGTTAACGGCAAAGAAGTAGTCATTTCCTTAACAAGTCTGGAGACCAAGGGAGTTTCATCAACTGTGTGAACTTGTTCAGGGGATTCCTTGGGAACTTGGAGTTGTTGTTTCTCTGGAGCCCACCTATCATCCAGATAGATTCCACTTGACCTGCCATCTACTAAGGTTAACAACTTCTCGTCTTTTCCATTAGGTAACTTCAGACACATGGGAAGGTAAAATAGAGAAGGCGCCTGTTCCTTTGATGAACAAATTGAAGGATTTTTGGACCATCCCGCCCTCTCCCCTCTCACAGAGGACGTGATCTGGCATTTCTCAAAGGCTTCTGTGGGTGTGTAGGACAACTACGAATGAAATGACTAGAAGAACCACAGTATAAGCATAACCCTTGCTTTCTTCTATGTTCTTGTTCACCCTCAGACAATGCTCCCCGGCTAGTCCGATCTTCATTGGCTCTTCTCCTGAAGAGGAAGGATTCTCAGAGATGGATGTATCAGCCTTATGGTTATTGAGACGAGTGATTTCAGTGTGTTGCTGAGTGTGAGTCTTGTGTCTTTCAAACCTGCGTTCCCTGAGGCGGTGTTCGACGGATAAGGAAAGAGCCATTAATGCTGCCATGGTATCAACACAAGGTGAATGTACCAATTCATTGTTTATTTCTTTGCGAACACTCCGGCAGAAGAGAGTAACTAATGTTCATTCCACCCACATAGTCTCTGTAGCTAACTGATGTAAATGGTTATGTATTGGATGACATCTTGATTGCCCTGATAAATGTCACACAGGGCTTCCACTGCAGATGTCTCCAAACCTGGGCGCTCAAACATCTGTCTGAAAATTGTAGGAAAGGCTGCATAGTTAGTAAGGCGTGGGTCTTCTGTCACTACCAGCGGTGTCTCCCATGCTAATGCCGGGCCCGACAGGGCACTGATCAGATACCCCACCTTGGCTTTGTCCAATGTAAACTGAGCTGGACGGAAGGTGAAGAACACAGTCAAGGAATTAAAAAATTCTGTCAGCTTGTTTGGATCTTCAGAGGAGCAAGAAGTAGAGGATGATATGGATGGCACATCAGATGCTCTGGTTGTAAGTGCCTGACAAAACTCCAAGTTTTTGTTTCGCAATTGTTGCAAATTTTGATCCTGTTGTTGGATAGTCTGAGCTAAGGCTTGTGCAGGATCCACTGGGTCCCCTTGCGATACTGCCTGGGGAACCTCCATGCTTTTGTGAATCAAACAAGGGTTTAGGCGTTGCAATCTGTCAGGTTCTTCAATGCACTTACTGCTTTTCTTGGTCTTGATGCAAAGTGAAGGTTCACACTTCTGGGTCTTAAAGGTTCTGGTCTACCCGAGGTAGGGCGACCCTTTCTGGTAGCCACGGTGCTGCTGACAATGAGATGCCTGAGCAGACAGTGCCTCTTAGAAGGAGTCTACAAGAGGAAAAACCCCGAAGGAAAAAAAACCTCTGGTGATGACAGAGACTCCAGGGGGCAGAAGAAGACTGAGGCAGATGAGACTCCAAGGCAAGAACTGGACTCGGAAGACTGCAGAAGATGAATTCCAGAGTGAAGAAAAGGTAGCAGGACAGAACACAGGTATCAGGATCAACAGGAACAATGACCCAACAGAACGAAGAATCAACGAAGAATCAGAAAAGGAGCAAGGACACACCAGCAGGGGCGAAGAGTGTTGCAACGGAAAGAGAGAAACAGTTCTGACCCTAAATACCCACAAACATTAAGTGATGAAAGAGGAAGCAATGAGCCGCCATTTTGAATAGGGAAAGACATAGAGAGAAAACATGAGAGTGCCTCCATGATAGATAGGTGTAACAAAACCCCTCCTGCCGCATTCTGGGAAGAATATTACCAGGAACATGGCCCCCAAGGAGAAGAATACCTTCAACCTGACCGCCCAGCAAAGCCAAGCATGGGCCTCCCTGACACTCTCCAGGAATCCCCAGACACCAGGTGAGAGCAAGTAGCAATCCACGATACAATGCGGGACACTAAAACAGAAAGTGCAGTTTGCCGCCTGCGGCCACGGCATGAACAGGAGTTGGAGGGGTGAGCCGCGGTCTGATCCATGGCCCATGGCGTAACAGATTTTGGGCAGATGGCCACCACAAATTCTGAAAATCCCACTCCTGCCACAAAAGAAAAAGGGAAGAGGCCCAGCACTAACATTTTAGCCAGATTACAGTTGTGCAAACGAGTCATTAGGCGGTTGCGTTCGTAGGGCCCCTCCTGCCTAAACATGCCTGTAATAGTAGCTTGGATTATTTTCGTTTGTGGTGCCACTGATGTGGGTGACTTCCGGAGAGAACCAAGATGTGGTAGACTCCTTGTGCCCTCTTAGGGAAATCACTGTATGCGGTGGTCTCGGAATGTGAGTCTTGTGCCATTTGGAGATTGCTGATTGTGTGGATAAACAGACATAATATTGAGTCGCAAATATCGACTGACACTAATATCGAGTCCAAAATATCGACATACAAAAATATCTACAGTCAGAATATCGTTGTCAAGAATATCGAGTTGAAGGTAAGTAATATTGTTTTCCCAAATATCGAAGTAATTAATATCGTTTGCAAAAATATCGTTGTTAAAAATATCGTTGTTTTATTTAGTGTTATGTATTTTAGTGTGTATTTTTAATGTATGTGTTCTATTTTTGTGTGGAAGTATTGCATTTGTTTTTGAAAATATGTGTTAAATTTTTAGAAGTAACTAAATTTTTTTAAGTAGATTTTGCGGTATAGTTCCGTAGCGGGTTGTGGGTTTATAGGGGAATAGGGTGGGAAGTAATTTAATTATAATAAATTTAATAATAATTTTTAGAAGTTATTTTTTTTTTATTACATTTTGTGGTTTTGTTCCGTAGCGGGTTGTGGGCTTATAGGGAATAGGGTGGGAAGTCATTTAATTATAATTAATTAATTAATGATTTTTAATAATTAATATTTAGGTATTTATTTATATTATTAATTGTGTTAATTAATTCATTATTAATTAGTTATTAATTGGTTGTTAATTAATAATAAATATTTGGTAAATATCTTAATTGTGTTATTTTTTAGGAGCGGGTTGTGGGTTTATAGGGGAATAGGGTGGGAAGTAATTTAATTATAATTAATTAATTAATATTTTTTTGTTAATTAATCATTAAAAGGCCCATTAGGATGGCGGGCGGAAGCACCACCGCCGTGCTGGCGGATGCAAAAACCACCAGTTACCGTCCGCCCGCCGCAGCCCACACGCCCGCCCAATTAGGATGTGAAAAGACATCCAAACACCGCCCGTAAGCCAGCGACGCCGTCCGCGTTCACGTAGCGGCGCGGCCCAATGGAGACACACCGCCCGACGAAATCACGTACCGCCCGGCGTACAAATTACGATGCCACAACCAAACAGTACCCCCGGCTAAGAGACACCGCACGTGAAAGCAAGGCGGAAACCCGAACGCACAGTACGGATAGCAAAGGCGTACCCCCGAGCATGAATCCAGCACTGCAGGCCCTCCCCATGCTCTACCTGATGCAGAACCTAGGAGTCAACGCACCGCGGAGACGCAGGTAGGCAGACACACAACAAGGCACGAACACGCACACACTGCAAGGGCGGGAAAACTGTATATGGCCCCCCGACACCCCTGCGTGGACACGACACATCCACCACTGCACCCACACATGCGCACAACACAGAGGCCAACGGCAGCGCCATGTATGCGCCGCACACAAATTACACAGGGTCACAACCAAACACCACACACACCAGCCCCACCCAGAACGCACATGTCACGTGACAGCCCTGCCACAGTCATGTCCCCAACCGGCAATTCACTGTTGCCAACCTGACGACACACAAGTGACCCGAACATGTCAGTGATGTCACGCCAAATTAGGACACATCCCTGTGTGCAAAACACGGCGAAGCACACAGCGGCGGCAACATCACCGAGCAGAATATGGACCCCGTCGGCAAAAGGTACGCCAGTACCACACAGAAACACCGATACCACCCTGCAGCCAATACCAAGACATGCAATACGTAACATTAAAGAACCCGGGGACCGACAACAGGTGGTTCCAATTATAACACCCACACACAAGGCCCAACGAATAGCGGAAACGCAGCCTGCCGCCCACACACGGGAGAGGAGACAGCACTGAATGACCTTCCATTCCCACTCTGAAACCATATCCCGACTAAACAAGCCGGAGAAAACAGTCAATGTCCCAAAAAAACAACAACACAGGCATGCAGAGGGAAGCGGCCACAGGGCAGATAGCGCATAACACCAAAGAACATTCAGAACGGAAAAAGAAATGATAACACTCCCCCATGTGGTTCGCATGCAAGTTATCTGGAAGGAGTCAGACACCACTGACCTTGACCATTCAGAGAAGCATGTGGGATGAGGGCCCGTGTCCTCCGCACAAGCCAACATAACACAAGTCCTGCCTCCCTACGACCATTACAGAATTCCCAGCAACGTCGGAGGTTGCACCCTGCAGACTGCACAGACAGCCGGAGCACGCCATCACATCGCCCTGCAGCAAAATGGCACTTGCACCACACCTACCCAACTACGCCGGACAGATGAAGCTGTACAAACATAACCTGATACAGATATTGGGATGTGAAAATCTGGCCTTGCTGAACGTAAGTTACCGACTAACTTACCGCATCGCATTGTTCAGCTGCGTAATCCCCGTCTTCTACTGTCGGAGGTGTCCCTTCCACTATCCTGTGGATATATGTCTCTCCAACCCGGCATGTCCACGGGCGGACCTGCTACAACTATTCAACCCTCTGGACGTCCACGACAGGGTCTATGGCGTATGTGGCTGCTATCGGACCCACACTGCAATGGGACCACTGTGCCTCCACACGACGGATTATGGATCACAGTTACATCGAATGTCATCCAACATGTCCCATCATGCTCCTACAAGGGACAACTTACGACCAACACCTTGACAGCCACCATCCGCTACATTGGATGGCATCCATGTTTACCACCAATGCCATGGAAGCCCGGCTGGAAGGTATCGCATACCTGACAACCTGTCAATTCGTCGGCCCCCGGCGCTATACTCCCAATTGAACAATCATGTCCCACACCGTACCCATGCTTGGCTTCCGCACGGATCTAGGCAGTTACCAGTACAACAACTATACCATACAACCTGC
Organism: Calotriton arnoldi; assembly: GCA_963921515.1. Classification (NCBI taxonomy): domain Eukaryota; kingdom Metazoa; phylum Chordata; class Amphibia; order Caudata; family Salamandridae; genus Calotriton; species Calotriton arnoldi. Next base: position 546,626 of record CAWUFW010005404.1, read on the forward strand.
AACTGACACCACACCATCAACTACACTGCCATGACATCTGATATTTTCGGGACATGCACTCTGTTCCTCATCACATCCAGTAACTCTGCATGAACAGGGGAGGCAGAGGCATGGGATTTGTGTATGGCAACCACATGGACAGAACTGCACGTACAACCATGCCATAATATGGATCCTGCGCCCATGAACATATGCACCGGTCAGTGGACAGTAATCGTCCTGCTGTAGTATGTGAGAGCTGTCACCTCACCTCCCTCTGAACGTCCGTGCCAGGACCTTTGCATGGACAACAAGTGCATCCACCAACAACATGAGCCCAGTGACTGTGACATGGCCAGTAGCCACCACATCGCAACAACAAGTGGGACGCCGTTGCATGCACGTAAGCCCATGCCCTGATGTCACCTCCACGCACGTGTGTATGAGTAACTATAGCAGCAAACCTGTAACATGGAACTGAGATGCACTGTGCCCATGATGACAAGCGGACTGGTAGGCTAAATGTATACTGTCTGTGTCAAAGTCAGCAGCACCACAGTAATTAGCAAATGTACATTAGCACAGCAACGGCTAAGCAGTTGTAACTCTGAAGCCCACATCCCACAGTCAACAACTAATCACATGTACCCCTACACCCTATGCTATGTGTACACATGCTGAGTATATCCTCCACATGCATTTCGCTGCCAGTAGTGTCCACTATACTGCATCACAGAGGACATAAGTCCCAATACATGGCTTGAAGCAAAAATGTGTCTCTGCTGATTCATTTCACAAGTACGAATGAGAGAGGATGAGAGTGTGTGAAGTACACGGCAGTCGTGAGATGACCATGTAGTCCACTGTCATTGGATGTCAACGCAAATGAGTAGCACAACTGTGGAAGACACACATGTGTCATGTGAAGCGGGAGTTACGCATGGCTCAGGTGGGTGGGTGTGACGGGTAGGTGCGCACATGCAATGTTGAAACACGCTGTGTTGGGAGGATTCAGGAACAGTACATTGCCGCTCTCCTGGGAATTTGTAAAGACCACCTGTCTGGGGATGAATGTGAACTCGTGTGTGCACAACAGGCGGGCACACGATCAATGCTGCATCAAGTGTAGACGTCAGCCCACCCTCCGTGGACATGCTGGATACTGCTGTGCGTCCGCCAGGCCCTTGCCAAGGCACTCACATCCCCTGTCGACCTGGTGTATCCCCAACATTGTCCACTTGCACAGGCAATCCAGGGCACGGGATGGCAGTGGAGCATGGTGGGTGAGAGGTCATGGCGCGCTCCTCCTGGTCACATCACGCAGGCAACACATCCTCAAAGTGTAGTATGGCACAAGTCAAATGGAAGTAGTGGGGGACGCACACATCACAAGCAGGAGTGACGTCACGGAAGGTGGCTCGCACCATCCCACCCATTGCCAATACACCCACACACGTTACATGCCATTGCAACAGAGAAGCCAGCGCGTGCACAAGCAGCTCCAAGCTCGCCCCAGAGAGGCCAAAGAGTGAATGTGTGGGTCCATGAGCTCCAGTTGGATGCGGCCTGGCCCGCTAGGGCAGCTACAGCCTCTGTGTGTTGCAGGTGGTGTATCCGGACTGCGGAGCCTGTCATGCATTGTCAATGTTGCCCGTGTCTCGAGTCGGGGCACCACGCAGGTGGACGGCGTCCCGCCACTTATTATACCGTGAGACAGACCACTTGTTCAACTGGACCCACACATACACTCCTTGGCCTCTCTGGGGCGAGCTTGGAGCTGCTTGTGCATGCGCTAGCTGCTCAGGTGCAAACGCATATTGGGGTGAGCGAGGGAGGCCATGAGGACAGTGCAAAAGATGACTGTTTGATTTTCAGCCAGTTTAAGGAATGACCCTGATGTGGTCGGAAAAAGACGTGTCTCGTGTGTATTGCAACTAGTAGATAAGCCGATGAACTTCCCATGTCTTGCATGTAGCCCCGCACCTAGCCCCGCCCACTCGACACATTAAAATGAGTACCAGCACCACATTCTACCCATTCGAAGCACTGACTGGGGGTGACAACCATTGGACAGTCTTGTGTAGTCCACCCACGCGTACATGTGGGCCCTCCATGATCCATGTCACCTGCGGCAAAGTGATGTCATGGGCAATGACGGAAGTGAGCAGAGCTGTCTGCCCCACGCACAGATGGTGCATCAGCTCAACAGACCCAGCACTGAGTGCAGCAGGGGTCACATGTGCAGGGGCAGCTGTGCCTGGTGTGAAGGCACATGCATATAGACAGCACATCGAGCAATGTGTAGTCTGCCCACATCTACTGTCCATTGTCAGGCGGACCTAGAAAAAGATCACAAGGCAACACATCTGTGTGGGTGTACCCACTGTGACCAACACTGCGCAACCATCAACGTACTCGCCCTGTGCATGGCCCACCCCGCAACGGAGGTCACATTCAGTGCCACTATCTCACACACACATCCCTATCACGAGGCATGGTGTGTCCAATCGACAGGACTGAGTTAGCGCTCATCCGGAGGGTCCTGAACAGGAGACACATGTAACCCACTAGGCAGTCTGTGTCGTCACCTACTGGCATTGTGCAGTCAATGTGCAGGCCAGGCCTGCTGGGACTGAGAAGGGCAGCATGGCCCCAGCCTGACATTCACACGACCAACAAGTGCACTGAGACCTGCATTGCCAATTGTCTGTGTCACTGGATGTCTGACATGAAGTTGCCATGTACCACCACTCGGGAGGGACAGACAGGTCAAAGCGCCCGAGAGCTCACATACCCATGCCACCTGCAGTCAGCATGGTGAGCAGTGCATGTTTGAACACCACAGGCTCTGACTCATAGTGCTGCGGATCAACGACATGTGTGTCCCCACATGCACTCCCACACACACTGCAGTTGTCTCTCACACACAACTTTCGCAAGGAATAGCCATGTGCAGTGTGCGTGGAGCTCGGAATCCAGGATCTCCAGCTCCTCGCTGGTGAGTGGACCTGGACATGTCCTCAGCGTCATCCACGTGTAGGTGGAGTGGTGGCAGCAGCAGGTGTTGTCGAGGGTGCCAGGCTGCAGTTCCAGGTAGCTGTGGTTATGCCTGTCCCACTCACACACACATATAACCCCCTGGGGCAGTTTCAGTGGGTACAAGCTGCTGCAATTCGTGTACCATGTCTGGCAGCTTCAATTGCAGACGTTGGCCTGCTCCCAGCTGGCCCTGGACGCCTACCTCCATAGTGGAACACGCAGGGTGCAACCGCGAGGGTCATTGGAGTTGGCCGTAAGGGCCTGGCCCATGGCGGGTACAGTCCGCTGATGCCATGTGCACCACACAGTATAATGTGCGCAATGCATCTGCAGGTGTGGCCATGATTTGCGTGTGGGTGCAGGTCCACAATGGACAGGGCCACAACATGCTGTGTGCATAGGCAGGGACGGCCAGTGCTCAGCCTCCACATGTCTGTTGGCACATCATCATGTACACATTGGCATGGGAGCATGGGATATGCATATGCACACACATGCCATCTTTCACTATGTACATCTGCCACTTGGCACGTGCAATGTTACGTGTCACTTGTGATGTGTAATTGCAAGCACACAGCCGTGTTGGCATGGGGCTGTCAATGTGTACACCTGTCAATGTTTCTGGAGGTGTGATCCGTACAGTGCTGTACATAGGGTGCAGTAGTGACATCAATGACTGTCTCATATCCCCTCGTGCCACAGGTCCCACTTGTTTTGGCCGCTCAGCCTGTGTCCATAGCGTTGTTGGTGTGTGCCCTACACACCCAGCCTCGGAAGCAGTGTGATGCACAGCAGCTAGTCATGTTGCCGTGGTGTTGCCGCTTGCCGAATATGCAGTCTGTTACCATCAGCATGCCTTACAAGTGATTGAGGCCTAGATCCCCATGTGCATGCTCATAGCAATGGGGTGTGTCACTGCCCATTGCTATTGGTAGGGGACCTGTGTAAGTGTATTGTGGCTGTGCTGTCCCTACTTGTCAGCTGTTCTGTTATTCAATTGCCTGCTCAGTCATTTATGTTTTGTGTATGTGAATATGCCATGTGGCGTGTTGCTTTGACATGTGTCCACTTCCATCTTTCCTAGGCGGAGACCAAACATTCATCGCCCCTACCAATTGCTGTCAGACATGGTGGATGTGGAGGTCATCCGCAAATATCGTCTGGACCGACCCACCCTGCATCGTCTATGTGCCTTGTTGGAACCCCACCTCCGTCCTCGCAGGGTGTATCCAACAGCATTCACCCCCACGGCTAAGGTGATGGCTGCACTGCATTTCTTCGCCACTGGGTCATTCCAACACACAGTGGGCAGTGGAGGTGGGATGTCCCAACCCATGTTCAGCATGGTGCTCAGGGATGTACTGTCAGCCATGATGCTGTACAGGAACAGATACATCCGATTCCCCAGGGCTCGTGAATTGGCGGCAGTGAAGGGTGCTTTCTATGCCCTTGGACGGATCCCCCACGTCGTTGGTGCAATAGATTGCACCCATGTTGGCCTTGTTGCACCACAGGCCACTGAGCACCTCTACCGCAACCGGAAGCACACGCACTCCCTGAATGTGCAAGTGGTGTGCCTTGCGGACATGGTGATTTCACACGTGTGTGCGAAATTCCCAGGATCGGCCCATGACGCGCACATCATGCGCAACAGCATCATACCACGTCTGATGACCAATCTGCAACCGGACCGTGGCTGGATTGTTGGTGAGTATGTGGAGTAGTGTAGCGTGCTGGCTGTGCGATGCTGTCTTGTGTCCAGTTGGAATTGCAACGGTACTCTGTGTCCCTCACACCCAGGTGACTCTGCTTACCCGAATGGGCCCTGGCTGCTCAGCCCATTACGACGTCCTGGGAGCCCAGCTGATGTCTGCTACAATGAGGCACATGGGAGGACCAGACGTGTGGTTGAGCGGACCTTTGGCCTCCTCAAGTCCAGGTTCAGATGCCTGGACCGCACCGAGGCGCACTGGCGTACTCCCCACAGAAGGTGTGCCAGATAGTAGTGGCTTGCTGCATGCTGCACAATCTGGCTATTCGCAAGCAGATCCCCCTAATTGTGGATGACGGAGATCAACCAGGGCCCCAGCCTGCAGACCAGGACAGCTCTAGTGAAGAGGACAGTGGAGAGGATGAAGCTGTGAATGTGCGTCAGCAGCTCATCGCCCGCTACTTCACTTGACGGTGAGTGTCCATGTACGACGGCTGATGTAGCTGTAGTTGTGCAGGTGTATGTGTGCTCTGTCACGGGGGCCTTTTGTTCACTGAGTGCTGTGTGTCAATGGTCCATGTCCAGGTTGGTATGCCACTGACAGTGGCTGTAGCATTGTGCCCTGTTGCTCTGTGAGATGTGTGTACATTGCTTGTAGTTGGTGACAAGTACTGTGTGATGAGTGTGTGACACACTCATTGAATGTACTCTTGTTCTGTTTTTCACCCCTAGGTCCCTACAGTCTCTCCTGTCCCATCGACATACCACACAGCAGATGCATTTCTGCTCATGGTGGCGATTGCACATCGTTGAATAAACCCAGGACACATTAAGCCGATTGTGATCAAGGTGTATTTATTAACAGCGGTGACATGTGATTGTGTGCAAGGTGATGACAAATGTGGTGCATGCTGTGACAATGAGTTGACGGTCATGGCTGCGTGATGGTCAAGGTGTACCCATGAAGTTCTATGTCCACAGTCCAACAGACACATGCCATTCACATGGCAGTGTGGGGTAGGATCGTATTCCAAGTCAATGCAGTAGGTGGTCAAGGTGGCTGGCTGACTCACTGGCGTTTGGTGCGTGCGAAGTCCTCTCTGGACACCTGTTTCCTCTTCGGACGGTCCCTTCCACGTTTGGTAGGGGGTGTGTTGATGTGCCGCTGGTGGTGGCTGAGGAGTGCTCACTCGCTGTGGACGCAGGGGAACGCGATGCTGCACGACCCTGCGCCACAGCAGGTGGTGGCGGAGGTGGTGTTGCTGGCCTTGCTTGTGCCCTCCCCCCACCACCAGCTGGCCCATGAGGGCCGCGATTTGGCCCATATGGGCGTCCATGGACCTCAACACCCCAAGGACCTCCCGCGTGTCGCTAGCCGACCTGGCCCATTCTCCTTGGGCCTCTTGATAGGCCCCAAGGACTCTGTCGATTTGCGGCAGGGCTTGGCTCCCAGGCACAGTTGGCGTTGGCCTGGGCCTGCTCCTCCTACCAGTACTGCTGCCACCGACCTGCCCACTAGCCACATTGCTCACCACGGTCCTCGCTCTGGCTCCCAGGGTGGAGCCCGACGGCCGTGCCACCCCTTGCGCAGGGGCTGTGGCGAGGGATGGCGTGGTGGTGGTGGTGGTGGTGGTTGCGGCGGTGAGGGTGGCCGCAACGACCGTGGCAGCAGGGGTCTGTGACTGGTCAGCAGCCCTGGGCGATGGGTTGGTGGGCAGGAGGGGCCCTGGGGAGCGGTTGTGCCCTGCCACTGCAGATGGGCCTGCTGGGTGGTCCGCGTCCGAAGAGGTGTCCAGCTCCTCTACATCCGTGAGTCCGGGTCGGGGGCTTGCGGACTGGCTGTGCTGGCTGCTGTCTCCCTCTACAGCATCCAGCAGTTCGGCACCTGTGGGGAGAATGAGATAGGTCATTGTGTTGCACCTAGCAAAGTATGTATTGGTTGTCTGACATTCACAGTTCGTGCACTGTCGTGCACAGGTTTCCCAGAGGCGTGTGTGTGGATGTACGATGTGTGTATGCGTGGGCTAGGCAATGGAACTGTGTGATGTGGACATGTGGCATGGGACGGATTAGCAATGCCGATGGGTGTGTGTTGCTATGCTCCTACATTTTGTGGGTCGGGTGTATGCGGGCTCCAGGACCATCGACGATGTTGGGTTGAAATATGCTTTTGGGGTTCAAATGGAACGCTTAGAAACGCTGATGCCAAAAGGGGTACAGCCCCTAAACGCTTTTGGGTTGAAATATGCTTTTGGGGTTCAAATGGAACGCTTAGAAACGCTGATGCCAAAAGGGGTCCAGCACACTAAACGCTTTTGGGTTGAAATATGCTTTTGGGGTACATACTGTGAGTAATGGGTGCAGGACGTGACATGTGTTCTGGCAACATGACAGTGCATAGACGAAGGTGTGTCTAACATGCCCGGCATATCTGCTGACTGTCATCATTCAAGGACATTACATTGGTAGCATTGTTGTGAGTTCGTGCTTGTTGTGTGCCACACGACGTATTGCAGATGGGCCAAATCCTTTGTGTGCGTGCTGCCCTCGTACATGTGCATCAATGCAGTGCTCTTGGGGTGTTGACTACATTATGTGTGTTGTTACTCGCAGTGTGACGTGCGCTTCAGTCACTGCAGGCACATGATTTGTCATGGGCAGGTATCTTTGCATGACTACTGTATGAGGGCCAGCTGTTCGGATGACATACCTTTCATGACACTGGGGCTGAGAGATGAGATGGATGATATGTTGAATGTGCATTGTGTGCCTGTGTGTTTCATGGGTCCAGTTGTCTTTGTGTGCAATATTGTGGTTCCAAGCTGGTACTTCTAGTAAGGTCTGTCTTACATGGGCGTTGTTGTCCGATGTGTGGGTGACAGGCAGTAAGGACTACATGGACAAGACTTCTATGGTGTTGCTGATGTGTGTGATGGGTGGCACAGTGCATGCCGTGTGGGTCTGTACTCCAGTGGGACTTGTGCATGCAGACGTGGCTCCTTGGGTGTTGCTGTATCTGTGATGGGTCATGTGGGGTATGACTCTGTAATACATGTCCGTGTGCACATTGGTCACATGATTGTGACTGGGAGCAGTGCTGCGTGTTCCTCTGCTATGTGACATGTCCCATGTGTCAGTCGTAGTACAGTCCTCATGCCTACAGACACCCCGCCCTGTACAGTTTCCCACCTACAGGTTGTTTTTGAGTGCGCAATGCAATGGATGCCACATGGTGCTGGGAGGGAGGGGTGCTCCACCTTGCTGGTCTGTGGGAGTGGGGGCCTGGTGGGTGTTGTACTTCAGCTGTCCCCCTCCGACCCACTGACTTTGTGTTCCGGCTACTTACCTGTTAGTTGTCGGTTACTGCAGCTGTGCCTGACACATGGGTGTGGGGAGTGCTCCACCTTGCTGCGCTGTGGGAGTGGGGGCCTGGTGGGTGTTGTACTTCAGCTGTCCCCCCTCCGACCCACTGACTTTGTGTTCCGGCTACTTACCTGTTAGTTGTCGGTTACTGCAGCTGTGCCTGACACATGGGTGTGGGGAGTGCTCCACCTTGCTGCACTGTGGGAGTGGGGGCCTGGTGGGTGTTGTACTTCAGCTGTCCTCCCTCCGACCCACTGACTTTGTGTTCCGGCTACTTACCTGTTAGTTGTCAGTTACTGCAGCTGTGCCTGACACATGGGTGTGGGGAGTGCTCCACCTTGCTGCGCTGTGGGAGTGGGGGCCTGGTGGGTGTTGTACTTCAGCTGTCCCCCTCCGACCCACTGACTTTGTGTTCCGGCTACTTACCTGTTAGTTGTCGGTTACTGCAGCTGTGCCTGACACATGGGTGTGGGGAGTGCTCCACCTTGCTGCGCTGTGGGAGTGGGGGCCTGGTGGGTGTTGTACTTCAGCTGTCCCCCTCCGACCCACTGACTTTGTGTTCCGGCTACTTACCTGTTACTTGTTGGTTAGTGCAGCTATGGCTGACACATGGGTGTGGGTGTGGGGAGTGCTCCTTCTGGCGCTTCTGGAGTACAAGGGGACCTGGTGGGAGTTGCGGTGCTGGCTGACTGTACACATGCCCCCATGGTTTTGTTAGTTGGTAGGTTTGGGCTGTGTGTGTGAGTGTCTGTTGCATGTGTGAGTGATGTCTTGTGTATTGTGTACTGGACGTGGGGGTGTTTGTCCCTCGGAGCTATGGCATAGTGGTAGTGCATGTGAGTACATAGCGGTGTGCTGGTATACGTTTGTTTGTACTTACCAGCCTCCACTCCCCCTGGTAATCCGGTGAGGATCTCCGGATGTATGATGACTCGCATCTTCTCCTCCCACGCCTTGAAGGTCTTGAATAGCGCGGGATTACCTCCGCCAGTCCTGGCAGCCAGCTCACGATTCTTTGCCTCCTTCTTCTTGACCACGCTTTTCAGGTCGTTCCACCTTTTGTTGATTTCGCCTCTGTTTCGTGGCACGTTCCCGACTGCATTGACCTGGTCTACGATCCTGCTCCACAACTGGGTTCTGGTGGCTAGTGGTGTCTGTTGGACCTGGTTGCCATAGATTTGTGGGTGCACCTTGACGATCTCGTCGACCATGACCGTCAGCTCAGTGGAAGTGAACTTGGGCATTCTGTGTGATGCCATGGTGTGTGTTTTGGTGTTTGTGGTGCTGGTGCGGTGTGTGGTGTGTGATGTGCAGGGGGTTTGTGTGGCCGGTGTTTGGTGGTGGTGGTGGTGATGTGTGTGATATATGCGTGTCTGTGGTGTGCTGCTGTCCTTTCTGTCTCGCTGTGTTGTGTGCTCTCGTCCTCAGTTTGTAATGTTGCAGGGGGTTGTGGTCTGTGAAGGGGCTGGTTTTGTACTTACCTATGTGGGTGTGTCATGAAGGTCTGTTGTTTTCAGGTGTGTTGTGGCTAGTGTTCTGGGATTTGTAGTTGATTTGTTTGTCCGGGGGGGGGGGGGTGTTTCCAGAATGTGTACTGTGTTTGGGTATTTGTGCGTGGGTTGCTGTGTGGACTTGTTGGCCATGTTGTGTGTGTTTGGTTTTGTCTGCGGTTGATTTCTGTGCATGGACGTGGCCGCCAGTGCTTCCGCCGTGTCCATTTTCGTCACTGTTGTTTACGCTGGTGGGCAGTGTATTTGTGGATTTTCCGCGCTCATGTCGGTGCGATCCTAATTTCACGGGCGGTGTCTCGGTCGTCAGGGCGGGCGGTTTTGGGTTGTCGTGCGTCTTTCCGTCCGTGGCGGGCGGATGGACTTAGACTCGGACATGGGCGGGCGGTATTCTTTGTTTATTTTCCGCCTCCGGCGGTTTTCGGTTCGCGGCATTGTAATTGCTCGGTCGGTATTCAGACGGTGTAGGCGGGCGGATTTTTACCACTGTGGTAGATGGCGGATTTTTTACCGTCCGTCATCGTAATGGACACCTAAGTATTTAAGATTTTATATTGTTAATTGAGGAGGTAATTAAGTTGTTATTAATTAGTTATTAATTGGTTGTTAATTATTAATAATTAATTGGTATATATGTTAATTGTGTCATTTTTTTAGGAGCGGGTTGTGGGTTTATAGGGGAGTAGGGTGGGAAGTGTTTTAATAATAAATTAATTTATATTTTTAATATTTAATATTTATGTATTTAATATTTTATATTGTTAATTGTGGTAAATAATTTAATCTTATGTTTTTATTAATTGGTTAATAATTAATAATTAATTATTAATTATGTTATTTGTGTTATTTTTTTAAGAGCGATTTGTGGGTTGATAGGTGAGTAGGCAGGGAACTAATTTAATTTTAATATTGTTTTTAAAATTTATTTTATAAAAATTATTTTCTGTTGTTTTTCAGTGTTATTTGTGTGAATTAATTTATTATTGATGGTTTTTAAATTGTTTGTTAATTATTATTAATCAATTAATTAATTGTTAATTAATTATGTTAATTGTGTTATGTTTTACAACATTGGTGGTGTTATTTATAGGGGGATATGGTGGCAGGTAAATTATTTGGAATTAATTAATTGTTTGTTAATTAATGTTAATTATTTTGCTGGAGTGGGAATAGTAAATTATTCCCCTCCGCTATCCAACACTTTCCCTACTGTTGCACTTCGCTGGAGTGGGAATAGTAAATTTTACCCCTACGCTATCCAACACTTTCCCTACAGTTGTACTTGTTGGAGTGGGAATAGTAATTTTATCCCCACCACTATCCAACACTTTCCCTACTGTTGCACTCTCTGGAGTGGGAATAGTAATTGTAACCCTTCCTCTATCCAACACTTTCCCTACTGTTGCAATCCCTGGAGTGGGAATAGTAAATTATTCCCTTCCGCTATCCAACACTTTCCCTACTGTTTTACCTGCTGGAGTGGGAATAGTAAATTATTCCCCTCCGCTATCCAACACTTTCCCTACTGTTGCACTTGCTGGACTGGGAATAGTAAATTTTACCCCTACGCTATCCAACACTTTCCCTACTGTTGCACTCGCTGGAGTGGGAATAGTAATTTTATCCTCTCCGATATCCAACACTTTCCCTACTGTTGAACTCGCTAGAGTGGGAATATTAATTTTATCCCCTCCGCTATCCAAAACTTTCCCTACTGTTGCACTCCCTGGAGTGGGAATAGTAGTTTTTACCCCTACGCGATCCAACACTTTCCTTACTGTTGCATTCCCTGGAGTGGGAATAGTACATTATTCCCCTCCGCTATCCAACACTTTCCCTATTGTTGCACTCTCTGGAGTGCTAATAGTAAATTTTACCCTACGCTATCCAACACTTTCCCTACTGTTGCAGTTCCTGGAGTGGGAATAGTAATTTTATCCCCTCTGCTATCCAACATTTTCACTACTGTTGCAGTTAATGAAGTGTCAAATGAAATTGTAAAAAAAATATATATTTTTAAATTTTAATTTATTATATATATATTTTAATTTTAATTTTATTTTACCGGTGTATGTATATATATGTATTTATAATTTTTAATATTTTTTAATTTATTAAAATCATTATTTATTAGTTATATTAAGTTAATATATTTTATATTTTATATATATGTAGGTTTAATTTATTTTTACATTATATTTATTACTTATCATTTTAAACATTTTCTAATAATTCTATCTTTTTTATAAATATATGTATTATTTGCATTATTTTACACTATTATTTAAACATTTTTAAAAAACGATATTTTAAACAACGATATTTTAAACAACGATATTTTTTTATCGATATTTTTGTACTTACCATTATGAAGATAGGACTTCGATATTTTGGACAACGATATTTTTGTCCCGATATTTTTGTAGCTCGACATTTTTGCTGTCGATATTCTGTCAGTGATCCGATTGTGTGATTCTGGCACACTGCAGACAATAGGGCTGCTTTCTGTACAGCTGTCAACCTCTTCTTCCTCATCACCTCCTTCTATCACTGTGACTGAAGCTGCTTCCCCTCTCTCATCACCACCACCACCAGCTACCTGTTTTAAGGGGCTCCTCCTACCGGATTGCGTGATGTTTTTACATATGGGTTGCTTGGCCTTCAGAACCATAGTGTGAACCAGGCTTACCTCGACAAACACTTGTGTGGCAAATGGAGCATATTGCAATGTTATACTCCTGCTTGCTAATTGTAAACAAGTCCCACACTGAGGAGGAGAACTTTCTTAGTCTGACACTGCCAATGCCTGAAGAACTGGAGGTAGGTGGGTGTGCCGATTGCCTCTCTGCATTGCATACTTCGACTGAGGGAGTGGTGAATGCAGGTCAAATATGGAAACTGGCAGCAGTGGAACCAGTGTCACATCCCTCTGAGCAGGCTGAATAGGAGGGGTAATCTCTGTGTCCTCTGAGCAGCTTTCCATACTGACAATCACTGGCTCATCCTCATCACTGTCCCTTTCCGTAAAAGTAAGGCTTTCAGGAACTTTCCCTCCCCCTTGTCTCTTGTGGTGGGTCTCAGATTTGGCCATGGTCCAATCCCAGGGGGTCATTAGGATGGTGGTCGGAAAACCTTCCCGACCGCCATGGTAGCGGGAAAAGACTGCCCGCAAGGCCCGCGACATAACCGCCGGTCGCATTACGATGTTCCTTGCTCGAAATCCGACCACAGCGGTCGGATCGCGGGCTTCAACATTGCGGCGGTTGCTGATGCAAGCAGCACCGCCGCGATGTCAAAAGGAGCATGTCCCGCATTTCCCTGCACTGCGTGGCAGGCACTGCACAGTGCCTGCCACCTGGTACAGGGAAATGTAGGGGGGGACCATGGGTACCCCCCCCAGTGCACCCACACCCCCCCCAACACATTGAGGGCCCGCAACGGGCCCCCGGAAGACATTCTCCGCCGCCTTTCCATGCCGGTTTGACCGCTGAGGAAAGGCTGGCTAACGCCGGCATCATAATCGTGCCGGCGGAGCCAGATCGGCACCGCCACCATTATCCCGGTCCTTCTCCGTCCGCAAGGCAGGAGTGCGGATGGCAACCGGCGGAAAAGCAGCGGTCGGAATTATCCACCGCTGTGGTCACCACCGCCATCCTAATCTGACCGGCGGTTTCCTGGCTTGCGATCGCGGGCGGATGTCCGCCGCCGGTCCGGCGGTCGCCACCGCCGGCCAGGCGGCGGTCATCCGCCCGCCATCCTAATAGGCCCCCAAGTCATGATGATCAGAATGGGGCTTGGAGAAGATGGTGGAATACCCTTTCTTTTTCTTTCTGGAGATCATGAAGACAATGGTTCAAGAGCTACTTCTTGGTCAGGAGGAAGCTCAACCTCCTGTTCTGCTCCTAAATCAGGAAGAACTGTTGATGGATGTGGCTCCTGTTTCTCAGTTTCCTGCGATAAAGTTAAAAAAGTGAATGCTGGTGCTCGACAATGGCCTAAAATGCAGAGACCTATGGAAGGCTGGGTTGCATGAAAAAATGGAATAATCCTTAAAAAAAGGGAATGTTGGGTGCACCAATGGCTTAAGAGACCTATGGCAGGCAAGGGGGTGCAGGGAAAATTTTTATAATACTTAAAAAAACGTGAATGCTGGTGTGCTCCTATGGCCTAAGACTCAGAGACATATAGCAGGCTGGGGACGACGGGAAAAATGGAGTAATCCTTAAAAAAAAGTGAATGCTGTTGTACACATGACTTAAGAACCCTATGGCAGCCAGGGGATGCAGGGAAAACTGGAATAATCCTTAAAACAGTAAATTTTTGTGTGCCTAAGACTCAGAGGCCTATGGCAGGCTGGGGACGCAGGACAAAATGGAATAATCCTTAAAAAAAAGTGAATGCTGGTGTGCACCTATGGCCTAAGAGACCTATGGCGGGCAGTGGGTGCAGGAAAAAATTGAATAATCTTTTAAAAAGTGAATGCTGGTGTGAGCCTATGGCCTAAGACTCATAGATTTATGGCAGGCTGGGGGTGCAGGGAAAAATTGAATAATCCTTAAAGAAAACGGAATGATGGTGTGCGCCTTTGGCCTAAGAGACCTATGGCAGACTGGGTGTGCAGGAAAAAATTGAATAATCCTTAAAAAAAAAGTGAATGCTGCTGTGCGCCTATGGCCGAAGACTCAGAGACCTATGGCAGGCTGGGGGTGCAGGGAAAAATTGAATAATCCTTAAAAAAGTGAATGCTGTTGAGCACCTATGGCCTAAGACTCAGAGACCTATGGCAAGCACGGGGAGCAGGTAAAAATTGAATAATCCTTAAAGAAAAGTGAACGCTGGTGTGCGCCTATGACTTAAGAGACCTTTGAGAAGCAAAAGGTGCAGGGAAAAAATGAATAATCCTTAAAAAAGTGAATGCTGGTGTGTGCCTATGGCCTAAGAGACCTATGGCAGGCAGGGGGTACAGGAAAAAATTGAATAATCCTTAAAAAAGTGAATGCTGTTGAGCACCTATGGCCTAAGACTCAGAGACCTATGGCAAGCACGGGGAGCAGGTAAAAATTGAATAATCCTTAAAGAAAAGTGAACGCTGGTGTGCGCCTATGACTTAAGAGACCTTTGAGAAGCAAAAGGTGCAGGGAAAAAATGAATAATCCTTAAAAAAGTGAATGCTGGTGTGTGCCTATGGCATAAGAGACCTATGGCATGCTGGGGGTGCAGGAAGAAATTGAATAATCCTTAAAAAAGTGAATGCTGGTGTGCGCCAATGGCAGGCTGGGGACACAGGGAAAAATTGAATAATCCTTAAAACAAAAAGTGAATGCTGGTGTGCACCTATGGCCTAAGAGACCCATGGCAGGCAGGGAGTGCAGGGAAAAATGGAATAATCCTTAAAAAAGTGAATGCTGGTGTGCACATATGGCCTATGATTTAGAGACCTATGGCAGGCTAGGGGTGCAGGAAAAAATTGAATAATCCTTATAAAAAGTGAATGCTGGTGTGCACCTCTGGCCTAAGAGCCAACTTAATTGCTGGTGTCTCACTAGGGACTATGAGAAATCCACTGGGAGGCAAGGAGGTGCAGGGGAAAATTGAAAAATGCATATAATATTATATACACACTGTACGTACATACTACAATGATTCTTCAAGCACATTAAACATATCAGGGAAAAAGTAAAAGAAATGAACAAAAAACAAAAAAGCATAGTCCTCTTCTATCAATGTCCCTAAAAAATGGCTTTGAAAACTGGGGAAAAAGGATTTAACACACTGGTGGGCTAGTGACTACACAAAATGGCCACTGGCCAATTGTTCAAAAAAACACCAACAAGCAAGGAGGCATGGACAACAAAGAACACATGAAGGCCTATGGCAACAGCACACTGGCAGGCTACAGAAAATGCCCACCGGTTACATGGTCAAACAACAAGGAGGCATGGACAACAAAGAACACATGCAGACCTATTGTATTGTATTGTATTGTAATTGCATTTATACAGCGCTTACTACCCCTGACGAGCCGTCGAAGCGCTTTTTCGGCAAGTAGCACGCTACTCTGGAACCCATGAAGGATTAGTGTGGAATTAGTATAGTGAAATATGAAAGTAATTTGAGTGGTGGATAGGTTAGTCAGTTATTTGGATTCAGAAGGATAGCGGAAGGATAGAAGAGGGAAGGAGGTTTGCATTTATATAGCGCCTGCTACCCCTGATGGGGTGTTGAAGCACTTTTTGGGCGAGTAGCGCGCTACTCTGGAACCCATATAGGATTAGAGTTGAATTAGTATAGTGAAATACGAAAGTAATTTGAGTGGTGGATATGTTAGTCAGTTATTTGGATTCAGAAGGGTAGGGGAGGGATCGAAGAGGGAAACAGGTTTACATTTATATGGCGCTTGTTACCCCTGATGGGGTGTTGAAGCGCTTTTTTGGCGTGTAGCACGCTACTCCGGAACCCATAAAGGATTAGTGTTGAAAATTAGTATGGTGAAATATGAAAGTAATTTGAGTGGTGGATATGTTATTGAGTTATTTGGATAGAGAAGGGTAGCGGAGGGATAGAAGAGGGAAAAAAGGTTTGCATTTATATAGTGCTTGCTACCCCTGATGAGGTGTTGAAGCACTTGTTACCCCTGATGGGGCGTTGAAGCGCTTTTTTAGCGTGTAGCACGCTACTCCGGAACCCATAAAGGATTAGTGTTGAAAATTAGTATGGTGAAATATGAAAGTAATTTAAGTGGTGGATATGTTATTCAGTTATTTGGATAGAGAAGGGTAGCGGAGGGATAGAAGAGGGAAAAAAGGTTTGCATTTATATAGTGCTTGCTACCCCTGATGAGGTTTTGAAGCGCTTTTTCAGCGAGTAGCACGCTACTCTGGAACCCATAAAGGATTAGTGGTGAATTAGTATAGTGAAATATGAAAGTAATTTGAGTGGTGGATAGGTTAGTCAGTTATTTGGATTCAGAAGGATAGCGGAAGGATAGAAGAGGGAAGGAGGTTTGCATTTATATAGCACTTGCTACCCCTGATGGGATGTTGAAGCACTTTTTTGGCGAGTAGCACGCTACTCTGGAACCCATAAAGGATTAGTGTTGAATTAGTATAGTGAAATATGAAAGTAATTTGAGTGGTGGATATGTTAGTCAGTTATTTGGATTGAGAAGGGTAGGGGAGGGATAGAAGAGGGAAAAAGGTTTGCATTTATATGGCGCTTGTTACCCCTGATGGGGTGTTGAAGCGCTTTTTTGGCGTGTAGCACGCTACTCCGGAACCCATAAAGGATTAGTGTTGAAAATTAGTATGGTGAAATATGAAAGTAATTTGAGTGGTGGATATGTTATTGAGTTATTTGGATAGAGAAGGGTAGCGGAGGGATAGAAGAGGGAAAAAAGGTTTGCATTTATATAGTGCTTGCTACCCCTGATGAGGTGTTGAAGCGCTTTTTCGGCGAGTAGCACGCTACTCTGGAACCCATAAAGGATTAGTGGTGAATTAGTATAGTGAAATATGAAATTTGAGAAGTGGACATGGTAGTCTGTTATTTTGATTGAAATGGATAGTGGAGGGCTAGAAGAGTGAAGGATTTAGACTTTTATTTGGAGGTCATAGCAGTAGAAGGAGGCTTGGGATAAGTAAAAAGGGATGTGGAGGGGAAGAGTCAGAGGGAAGAGTTTAGAAAGGCTTGTTTTGGGGGATCGGTATAGTAAAAGAGGTGTCAGATGATGCAAGGAGGGGTAGAGTAGGGAAGAGTCTAAAAAGGGTTATTTTGTGATCATAGTAGTGGTATGGGGATTGGCATAAATGAGAGATTAGATGTAGAGGATATATTGATAGGGGTATAGGGTGAGAAATAGGGTAGTGCATTGGAAAGAGTAGTAGAAAGAAGTTTGAGATGAGTCAGAAAGTTGGGATAGAAGATATATTGAGAGAGGTATAGGGTGAGAAAAAGTGTAGTGCATTGGATATGCTGAATTAGAAGAAAGTAATAAATATATAGATCCATAAGTACATGGAACGTATATAGATGCATAAAGGAGGTAAGTATATGTAGATTAAAGATATTGATAGAGGTATAGGATGACAAATAGGGTAGTGCATTGAATATGATTTTTTAGGAGAAAAGTAATAAATATATAGATCCAAGTACATGGAAGGTATATAGATGCATAAAGGGAGTAAGTATATGTAGATTAAAGATGCATTAGATAAACTCTGGTTTTCAAGTGTTGTTGTACTTAAAAATTTATTTTATTTATTTTTAACAACATAATTATTCTACATGTTTATACAAAGCAATACACAAAGATAGGTACATATTTATAGTACAAATAAATGCTTATATACAGAGGTATATTTCTGTTTGCGTATGGTGCTTATGTGGGGAAGAGCCAATTCTTGAGTAGTTTTCTGAAGATAAGGTGGTTGTCTGTGGTTCTTATGTTGGGGGGTAAAGATTTCCATAGTTTGGCTGCTTGAACAAAGAAGGATGTGCCACCCATGGTTTTTTTCTTGTATCTTGGGATTTTGAGGCGAGGTGCCACTCTAGAGCTGAGGTTCCTTTGTTGAATGTGCTTGGTGATTTTTTTCCTGATGAAAAGCGGTCCCATTCCATGTATTACTTTGTGGGTGATACAAAGCAGTTTGAACGTGGATCTTCTGGCAACCTGTAGCCAATGCAAGGCTTTCAAGGCAGGTGAGATGTGGTCTTGCGGTTTGATATGCAAGAGTAGTCTGGCAGCCGAGTTCTGAATCCATTGTAGTCTTTTCATGGTCGTTAAAGGTGATCCGTGGTAGAGGCTATTGGCGTAATCGGGTTTGGACAGAACAAGGAAAATGGTAGCCTGGACCTTGTCTGGAAATCTCAAATGGGGGAAGATTCATCACAGAGTTTTTATAGTGACGAAGCTTAATCTTGCTAATTTGTCCACTTGGGCATTCATCGATAGCTTGGAGTCCATGGTCATTCCGAGGTTTCTTACTTCCTTCGATACTTTAGTTGGTGATCCCAGGTAATCAGGCCAGGTGGCAAGTGGGTCATAATGTTTCCTATTGCCACACGTGAGTATTTCCGTTTTGGAAGCATTCAATTTGAGATGGCTCCAAGTCATCCATTGATCCACGGCTCTGAGACATCTGAAAATTGGAGAGTTTCCAATGTCATTGAGGCATTCCAGTTGAAGGAGTATTTGTGTGTCATCTGCATAGTTATAGCACGTGAGGTGAAATTGATTGATCAGTACCAGTAATCACTTCATGTAGATGTTGAAAAGCATGGGCGAGATGATAGAGCCTTGAGGGACCCCTGATTTTGTGGAGTATGGTTTGGACGAGAAAGGTGGGGTATGGATGACATTAGTTCTGTTTCGAAGGTAGGACGTGATCCAGTCTAGAGCAGTCCCCTCTATGCCGGCTTCGTAGAGTCTTTGTTTCAGAGTGACATGGTCAACCGTGTCAAAGGCAGCCGAGAGGTCCAAGAGGAGTAGTGCAGCAACCCTGTTGCGGTCAACTGTGTTCTTCAGGTCATCCCAGATGGTAAGGAGGGCAGATTCCGTGCCTCTTCCCGGACAGAATCCTGGTTGGAAATCTGAAATTATGGCATTTTCTTTAATGAATTGTGACATCTGGGCAAACGCTGCTCTTGCTATCAGTTTGCCCAGGAAAGGTCCATTTGTAATGGGTCTGTAGTTGTCACGGTTCAGCGGGTCCAAGTTAGTTTTCTTCAGTGAAAGGCGTATGTATGACTTTTTGAGTTCTTATGGAAATATTCCGGTAGTTAAGGAATCGTTGATGATTCTTCTTACTGGAGTGGCAGCAGAGGTTGTTAAAAGAATTGTCTTGAAAGTTTGCGGTGGACACAGGTCAGAAGGGCTGCCGGCAGGCCTGCTTGCTTTGACCAGGTCCATAAATTCATTGTGTGAGATGTGTTGGAAGGAACGAAGAGGCTGGGTTAGAGTATTCTTGGATTGTTGTTTTGTAAAAGGGTTAGTGCTGGAACTTTGTCTCTGTTTTAAGCATGAGTTCAACGTGTCTGCTTTCTCCGTGTAATGATCTGCCAGGTTGTCTAGGCAATTTGGTTTACAAAATTCATGGACTATTTTATAGAATTCTTTATTTGCCCATTCAGCATTTTGAATTCTGTCTGAATAGTACCTTTTCTTTGCTTTTTTGATAGCTGACTTGTATAATCTGTTAATTTTCTGTAGGTGAAGTTTTCTTGTTTGGCGTTTGTTTTGAGCCAGGTACGTTGCAGTTTTTTAATTTGTTGTTTTATGTCTTTTATCTCTATATTTCTCCAAGGTGTTTTTTTCTTTTGTTCTATTTTGTGGTTTTGAGTTGTATCAGGATGTCAAAAGTTTCCTGTAGCCACTCATATAGTTTTTGAACAGAATTTATTGTTTCCAGATCTGTACTGGATGTTAGTTGTGTTTCTAAGTGTTCCAAATTGAGTTTGTTCCACGGTCGATAGGTAGATGCATGTAAGGAAGTTTTAGGTGAGTCGCTCAGTGTTGTTTTATGTTGGGAAGCAAGCAAATGGTGTTCTGACCATGTGACTGGAGTTATAGTTTGAAAGTTAACTAGTATTAGCAAAAATGACATGTAGGATGTGTCTAGCGATGTGTGTGGGCTTGTGGACGATCTGATGCAGGTTCAGTGCATCTAGGCCAGTGATTATTGTTTTCGGATGGGGCATATTGGGTTTGTCAAACCAAATGTTGAGGTCACCCAGAATGCATAGGTTGGAGTGTTTTGTTATCAGGTTTGAAACTGTGTCTAGAAGTGTGTCTGGGAATGTCGCATTGCTAGGTGGAGGTCTGTAAAGGAGCAGGAAGTTACAGGAAGAAGATGGTGTAGGATTGCATCTGGTTAGAACAGCCTCACAATTCTTTATGGAGATGTTATCAACTTTAGTGATATGTAATATTTGCCTGAACACAACAGCTAGGCCGCCTCCTTTTTTGCCTATACGATTTTGGGTGAATGTTTGATAGCCTTGAGGAATGGCTTCATGCAGGACTGGAGCCATATCATCTCCTAACCATGATTCAATTATGAATAGTATGTCTGGTTTTGCGTCAGTGAGAAGGTCGTAGATGTGATGTTAGTTTTTAGAGAGCAATCAAGCATATATTAGTAGACAGTTTAGAGAATGTGCTTTGGTGACAGTGAGACTTTGTTTTGTAGAAGAGTGATCAGTATTGTGTGGGTTTGTAGCAGGTGTGTTTTTAGTGCTGGTATGAGCTGGATTTGGATAGCAATCGTGTAGCTGTTCTGTACTGTTTGTGTGTGTTTAGGGTGGAAGGTGTATGAGTTAGGGGTGGTTGTGTAGCATGTGGGTCATGTAGTAAGGTTCAAAATAGTCCAATGGATGAGAGGCGGATGGAAGAGAGTTGCTGTGTTGCTGTATGTGTGTTAGGTGTGGTGGAAGAGAGAAAGCTTGGCATTAGAGTTTGTTTCTTTGTATAGTTTGAAAGGTGGGTGTTGTTTATATTTTGTGACTGTAAGTATTATGAGGTGTTGTGCTTGAGAGATTATGTTGTGCTGGTGTGCGAGATATGTTTTGTTTTTGAGGAGTAGTGAAAAGAGGTGCTGGTGTATTTCTTTCATGAGATGGATTTGTTTGTATAGTATTGTTTGCGAGTGGAAGTTGTAAGGTAGAGGGTGTTGTGATGTGTTTGTGAGTAGAGTGTGTGTTGTGTGTAGGAGGGGATGAAGTAGAGGTAAGAGTGTTTGTCTTAGACTGGTTTGTTGCAAGAGTTAAAATGTGTGGTGCCGAGCAGTGTATGTGTTCTGCGTTTGTGTTATTATGGTAGAAAGAAGAGGAGTGTGTTGGTGGACAAATGATGGAAGGCTGAGTATATGTTTGTTAGTGATAAAAGGGGGTCTGTTAGGAGTAATTAGAGTGGGGAGTGTGTTTCTGGATGGGTTGTAGTTAAGTATGGTGTGGAATTGGGTTGTGTTAGTGATGAGTGGATTGGTTAGTGGTATAGGATAGAGTTGTGTACTGTTTGTAGGTGATGGTGGAAATGTGCGGTAGCTGGGATAGAAGGGTGTATAGGTGTGGTTTGTGTGGTTTTGGAGTGAGTACTGAGACATTGAATTGTGCAAAGGGTTAGTTTGTAGTAAATGTGTGGAGTACATTTGGTGTGAGTGTGTTACTCTGTGGATGTGGATGGCGTAGGGTGGGTACTACTGAACGTGAAAATGGGCAGCATTTCTGACCCTAGTCACGACGTCTTGAACAGGCTCAAACAGGCAACTGCCCTTGTCCTCTCTGCCCTTAGCTGTGACACCCTAAACCCTGGCCTTTTATAGCCCTAGTAATCAGGTGATGCCTTCAGCCAATGGGAATCCTAGCCCTAACCCTATCCAATCACAACACTAGCCTTAAACTCTAGAACCAATTGGAGACCAAGACCTTACAGCCAATCATAGCCCTAGTTCAAGCACTCAATCAGGCAGGAGACCCTAATCCCTATGTCCAATAAAAGGGCTAACCCTACCCCTAGTCCCAACCCAAGTCCCAGCAACTAATCACACAGAAAACCCAAATCCCTACTTCCAGTAAAAAGCCTAACCCTAGTCCTAGTCCCACACCTAGTCCAGCAACCATTCACACAGGAAACCCTAATCCCTACTTCCAATGGGAAGCCTAACCCTAGCCATAATCCCAACCCAAGTCCTAGCAAACAATCTCACAGGAAACCCTAATCTCTACTTCCAATAGAAAGCCTACCCCTAGCCCTAGTCCCAACCCCATATTTATTGAATCTCTGACCCAGAAACCACTCAGAACCCTCAAATAACCAACCAATGAGAACACTAACCCTAATCCAATAGAAACAACAGATACAACCACCAATCAGTGCACACATGTACCATCCAATAGCAGACTATATAAGGTCCCAGCAACCTCAGACAAGGTTTGCTGACCAGGAGTTGGAAGCTGCTCCTCTATTCAAAATCTCCTAGGAGACAGACAGGCTCAATCCACACTTTGGACTTCTGCAGGTAAGGGCCTAACAAACTTTGTCCTCTAACAATACTGTTTGTATACATTTTTACTCACTCTCCTAGCCAAAAACCAGTGCACAATCCCTAAAAAACACAGTTTAAACAGCTCACAGCAGATTACTGCTGTCTCAGGGCACCCTTTGTTCTCTTTCTGATGTAGAATATCCCTGATGCTGGGGGGGAAAGGGCGGGGGCTGGTTTCACTCACTTGCTAACACAAAATGGGAGCTGGGGTGGACTGCTTAACATACAGGTCTTAGCACAGAGCAAGGGAGAAATTAGGAGGGAAAAACAGATAGTCACGGGGAATGAGAGGGAAAAAACTACAGATTTTGGCCTGCAAATCCCACAATTCACCAGATTAAATTAAAACAGTCACGGGCAAGTAAAAACCACAAGTTCAAACACAAAACAGGTGATAAATGATGCAATCACGGGCAGGGTAAAACTACAATTTTTAAACTGTAACAACCACGAGCAAAGACAGTTAAAAAAAAAAGTGATGCAATCACAGGTAGGGAAATTCATTTTTTAAATTTTAGGAAAGAGACAGCACTAGTCTGCCTCCTTACCACCTCCTAGTCTTTCGTTCACTGCAATCTGGGGCACAGGGAAACTGCAGCTCACAAAATGGAGGTGAATGTTTTGGGGTTCACCCAGCAAACCCTTAAGGGACCTGTGAGTAGCTCTCCATGTATGCACCTGTGAGTAGCTCTCCATGTATGCACCTGTGAGTAGCTCTCCATGTATGCACCTTTGAGTAGCTCTCCATGTATGCACCTGTGAGCAGATCTCCATGCACCTGTGAGTAGCTCTCCATGTATGCACCTGTGAGTAGCTCTCCATGGACCTGTGAGTAGCTCTCCATGTATGCACTTGTGAGTAGCTCTCCATGTATGCACCTGCGAGTAGCTCTCCAAGCACCTGTGAGTAGCTCTCCATGCACCTTCGAGTAGCTCTGCATGTATGCACCTGTGACTAGCTCTCCATGCACCTGTGAGTAGCTCTCCATGCACCTTTGAATAGCTCTCCATGTACCTGTGAGTAGCTCTCCATGCACCTTCGAGTAGCTCTCCATGTATGCACCTGTGAGTGCTCTCCATGCACCTGTGAGTAGCTCGCCATGCACCTGTGAGTAGCTCTCCATTCGCCTTTGAGTAGCTCTCCATGTACCTGTGAGTAGCTCTCCATGCACCTGAGAGTAGCTCTCCATGCACCTATGGCAAAAGCACGCCGGCCACATGGACAAACAACAAGGAGGCATAGACAACAAATAACACATGCAGTCCAATGGATACTGACTACACAAAAGGACTGCAGGCCACATTGCATGGAGAACAAAGACAAAATGGTGGCCGATGGCAAACCCACACACAAACACATTAGCCAGACAAAGGAGTCGTGGCAAACAATGAAGAAAACACTACCATCAATTCAGCAAAGCCAAAACCAAAAATTAAATCAGCTACAAAAACTTTACAACAACACACATCTTCCCAAGATATCAAATATTACCCCACCAAAATACACCTTTAGCAGAAAAAAACATGAAATACAAAAAACAACACATTTAGCATTTAATCCAATGCCATCCCTGGCCTAAATCATAGATGTTTTGAAACAACAAATATACCACAGGCCACGTACCACAACCATATTTACAGATTGAATAAAAGGTAGAAACATAAACTGGGGCATGCCCTCTATCAAACAGCACCCTTTTCCAAAGTTTTTTAACTTACTTGTTGTGATGTCACAAAAAGGAAGTCATTAAAATCCAATGGTATATATGCAGCAGAAAAACAGAGTGATCCTTTCACCTTGAAATCCAAATCAAAAAGTGACCAGGAGATGGACAAAACACTGCGAGGAGCCTTCTGGACAGGAAGAGGAAGTTTGAGTCACTGTGGCACTTCCTTTCTGTTAAAAAAAGAAGTAAAATAAAAAAGTGCTTTCCGCACTGAAAAACAACCTGAACCGTTCGTTCGAGAAGAACATTCGCTTGAAAAGGTATTTTTGAGTTGATTTAGCTGCTTCTCGAGTAGAGAATCTACTCAATAAGCAGCCTCGGCCACTCCCGATCGCCGGTGTCACAAAATGGCGAAGGAAGATTCCAGTGGCGACGGGAAATCACAGGTGGCAAATATCGCTTGCAAGCAGGTGTTACAGAGCCGAATGTTGTTGCCGTGAACATGGCGAGGCTCGAACAGCAGAATAATTCCGCCACGTGCCAATTGGCGTAATTTGGCAGGAAGTCCGTGTTACACGTGTAACGAGGAGTTACCAAATTCCTCCAGCTCCACGAGCGCAATTATAATTCTGCCTCGGCCTACTCTATATAGGTAAATTTAGCTCTTTAATGTCTAACATCTTATTCAAACAGTTTAGATTTAGAGAGAGAATAGTTACTGCAACCTCTTTAGTGTCCAACACCTCACCTCAATATTTTTAGGCTAATGGAGTGACAGAATATGAAAGAGAAAGAAAGAGAAAGAAAAATAAGACTGCAAAGAAAGAAAAATGGTCAGAAAGAAAGGAAACACAGCTGATAGAAGGCACAAACGAAGAAGGGAAGGAAAGGAAGGTGGAAAGGAAGGAAGAGAAAAAGAAAGGGAGAAGAAATAGTGAAAGGAAGAGAAAAATAAAGGGAAAAAAGTAAGAGAAAGAAGGGTGGCAGAAAGGAAAGGAAGTAACAACAAAATTATAAAATAAAAAGAGGAGGAGGGAAAGAAAGAGCGAACGCAAGAAAACGCAAGAAAATAAAATAAAATATTCAAGAAGTAATCTGAAAAAGAGGAATCAGAGATAGTGGAAAAAGAAGGCAATGAAAGGAAGGAAAGAAGAAGAAAAGAAAGAATTAAAGAAGGAAAGGCATAATGAAATGAAGGGGGAAGGAAGGCCAGGAAGATGGTAAGCAAGGAACAAAAAGAATGAATAAGGAATTAGGGGAAAGAAGCAAAGAGGGGGAGAAGCAAGGGAAATTAATTAAAGAAGGGCAAAAGGTAACAAGAAGGCATGATGGAAGGAAAGAATAATGAACAGAAGGAAAGCAAGATGGAAAGAAGGACTTAAAAGAGAGTAGAGAGTGGAAAGAAAAATACTATGAAGTAGAAAAGAAAAATGATATAAAGAAGGAAAGAAAGGTAAAAAGATAGAAGA
Organism: Calotriton arnoldi; assembly: GCA_963921515.1. Lineage (NCBI taxonomy): Eukaryota > Metazoa > Chordata > Amphibia > Caudata > Salamandridae > Calotriton > Calotriton arnoldi. The sequence goes on from CAWUFW010005404.1 coordinate 572,401, forward strand.
AATGAATAAAAGACAGCGAGAAATAGAGATGGAAAATAATAATGAAGAATAAAAGGAATTGAAGACCTTAGAACAAAGGATAGTGTAATTGTAAGGTGGTAAACAAGAAAGAAGGAAAGACTGGTAAACATGCAGCTGTTTGGCCAAATTCTTGTAAAATTATGATGTAAAAGCATAATTTTTCACTCTTTTCTGCACAGGAGAGGGCGGAACAATTCTCAAAGGTCTGCATAAAAATCGTTGGGCCTCTCACTTTGCTTGCTTGTTTACTATCATGTGGTTCAAAGCGGGGGCATTTTATTTTTCCGGCTACTCCTGTGATTAATAGCATTAGTAGTTTTGGGTTTTCGTAAGCTATTTTAGTAATGTATCGTTAAGTTATATTTAATTGTGTTATGTTATATATATTTTGATGGTTAAGTGTGATGTATATGTGTTTTGCGGTTGGGTTTTGTACTTTACAGCATTGGGAGTTTCTGTTTCTTTTTTTAAAGGAAATCTATTTTGGTTTATAGTAAACCAATGATATTTACTTTGTTTTCCTTTTTGGGGGTTTTCCTGGATTGTTTATTTTTTTAAAACACTTTTTGTTTTTTTTCTATGGTTGCAACATACTTTGGATTGCTTCAAGGGTTTTTTATTTAATTCGTTTTATTTTTGCATTTTTTGGGTGGCTTTTTGGAAAATATTTTTTCCATTTTTGGTGGATCACTATTTTTTACTGAGTGGATACAGAGGAACATCTGCAGTTACAGAACAGTAAGTTTTATTTATTTCATTTCTTTTGGGTGGGAATTGTTTGTGTAAAAATTATGGGGCATATTATCTAAAAAGTGCGCTAAACATCGCAAAGCGTGTTTAGCGAGCACTTTTTTATCGCCGGCTATCGTCGGAATAATTTGCCATGCTAACGCTGTATTAGCGACATTTAGCGCTATGGCGATAATTATTCCAGCCATAGCGGTGTTTTCCATGAAACATCGCTGGTTTGCCAGCGATGTTTCATGGAAAACGGCGATAACCTTGCTGATACGACCCTGTGGTCGTATCAGCATAATCCACCCCCATGTTAGATATGGCTAACACCTGCTAATTGCAGGTGTTAAATAAATAGCGATGACCCGGTTAGCGCGAGTTTTCACGTCGCTAACTGGGGCCATGGCCACCTTGCTAATAGGCGATAGGCCTGTTAGCGGGTGTTTCCCAGGTTTGTTCGTCGGGAACGCCCACTTTGCATGTCATTAGCGATAAATATCGCTGACATGCAAAGCGGTAAAACTACGGGCGCTAATGCCCGAAAACTGTCTCTAACTGCTGTTAGAGACAGTTTGCTGATAGGGCGATAAGAATATCGCCTCTTTAGCGGCAAAAAGTGCCGCTAAAGCGGCGATAGTGCCCTTGCTAATATGCCCCTATGTGTTTGCTCTTTGGAATTGTGTGTTTTATGGGTTGTAATTATTTTATGTGATGGATTAAGTTTAGTTTCTTAGCTGGTGATGTTTACATTTTTTAAAGAATAATTTATAATATTTCAGTCTCCATTAATTTAGAAATTACATTTAAATGTTTGACTGAATAAAATATCATATTTATTATTTATAAAAAATATGATTTATTTATCTTGGTTTACATTTCATCATATTTGTGTAGGACTTTGGTTGGTTATTATTTATTTTATAATATACTGTTAGCAATTATTTCTACTTGTAAGTAATCTATTCCTTTGTCATTTATGAAGATTTTGACTTTACATTGTAGCATGGCGTACATTGTTTTAGTTTGTTTGGTAACTTTAGGGTCCATTTGGCTTACAGATTGCCATTCATATATGTTGGTAGCTTTGCCTTTTTTGTAATGCTTCTATAATTTTAAATTATACATTTATAGAGTGTAGGTTGCGTTCTGCCTAGTGTGGATTGGAAGACATTGGTGGTTTGGCATCACAGGCATTGGAAGTTGGAAGAGTTGGAAGATATATTTATTGAGTGTTTGTAGGATGAAATATGGTAGTGTATAATCAGGTGATTTTGTATGTGCTGGCTACTTTTACAGAGAAATAACGCTGAGGAATGGTGTCAGTCATGAACGCAGTCTCATGTGGATCTTGAATAATTCGTTTACATGCATTGTCCCGTCATCAGCAGGTACGAGTTTGTGTATTTTTGGATGATGCCTTCATTCATGCAGTAAATCAGGTTTATAATCAACATCAGATTTTCTGGATTTTGTACAGTTCGTGCTATTGAATTGGCCAGTTTGACTTTTTATGTTGAACATTACAACAAACTATACATTTAGTGAGTATGGTTTCTCTGCATAATTCTAAGCTCATTTTTACTGGGATCTTGGTTTCTTCTTTCTTTTCTCTCTCTTTTTTCTGCTTTGTTCTCGTTGGTCTTATTTTTTGCACTCATTGTTTTACACACATTCACACCGCGGATTTCTTGATGAACATGGTGTTTTCGGTACTGTATATGTGACACGCTTTGGAGAAGGATTACACATTTCACAAATGAATGAAGCACAAGTTGGCTTTAGATCTGTAGGAATGTACATTTTATAGTATTGTAACGCTAACCTCTTTTTGTTTTACAGTGATGCCCCTGAAGAAGGGACAGTAGTCCCGAAATGCATTGGGCTTACGTCTTTTAGTTATGTTTTGTTGTAATGATTTTGTTCATAGTATTGTTAATCTCTGTGGAGTTATTGTAATAACAGTACAGTATTGGTATGTATTGTTGATAAGACAAGGGATTTTCATGGTTGAAACTCCATGTTCAAACAATATTAAATGTTTGTTTGTTTGAAGAGTATTGAATGTCATGTTTTCAAATATGATGGACTGTAAATCAATTTAAGTTGTGGGCACCTGAGTCTAGTAGGCTGGTCGGCTACTGGCACCCCCTTTTTTTGTCTGATACGGTGTGAAAGGTACACACTGTCAGGCGCTGCACACTGATCATTAGATAGTTAGATTTTTTGTCTACAAAGTTAAAGCGAGGGGTGCGTAGTCCACACTATCACTTTACCTCCCAGATAGGACTTAGTGTGGGCTGAGAGTGGGCTGGGGTGGGGCGCTTTCCAGTTCCACCAGACCGCATTGAAGGGCACATTTGGTGCCCTGCTTGCATACATCGGTTTGAGCCAGTTCAGGAATGCTTGGTTCCCACTCCGGCGCGAAACTGGACAAAGAACAGAGGAGTATCCCCCCTTCTATAGAGCCCCTCCTCTGGGAGGGATCCCTGAGTTGTTCCAACCCTTTCCTTGGATATTTAAGGGCTCCGCCGTGAGTTGGGCCTCAGATTCATTATGGAACAAGACTCACCTCTGAAATCGAGACACGCTTTGATCGTCCGTACACTTGGACTTCGCTGGACTTCGCCTGGAACCGAGACTGCATCAAGGAAGCCTCCTGCCCCTCCTGGTCTCGTTGTTCTGCAAGTACTCTGCCTCATCTGTGTCTGTGCTTCACTCAGGTTCTCCAGAAACCTGTGGGCATCAAGGACATCCGAAGTAATCTCCCTTGGAGTGAAGGAGTCACTCCCCTGCATCTGCAGGCACCGCATCAAAGCTGACCGGTCTGCTGCTCCTGGCGTCCTAATGACTTCCCGAGGCTCAGCAACACAGGTGGTGGATCTTTGGTTCCCCCGAGGCCTGACCTGTCTTCCTGCAGTTTGGAGGACAGTATCCCTCGTCGGAGCCGCTGGGTCCAAACCCCTGTGCACAGCATGGATCTGCTGTTGCACAGGCTTGCTAGCTCTGCATTCCAGAGATCTTCAAGCTAAATGAAGCTCCAGCATCTCAGCCCTCGGAGAACACCATCCTCCCTGCATCCCTTGCATCGTGGGCCTTCATCTTTGGTGAGCTGCCTGAGGTCCTCTAGTGAATCCTGTGCCTTTGGGCAGTGGGTCCTCTCGAGGGTCTTCTTTGCTTTGGTGGACTCTCCTGCTTGCTCGGGCCTGCTTTGACTCTCCTGCATGTGGTGAGTCCCTTGGACCTTGCTGGTTCCAATGATTGCATCTTTTCGTATTCCAATCTAGTTGCGGCTACCAAGGCTTATTGGTGCTCCTGTCAGACACCTACACCTGTACACTGACATCCGACGTGGGACAGCTCTTGTGTAAGGCTCCTGGTCTTCCACAACATCACCTGGTCCCCACAGCTGCAGCAACCAGGTCCTCGTGAACTCTTCTGAACTCCTTGACAAAGGTGGGCATTGTGCTTCTGGGCCTCCTGGTCACCTCTAAGTGGCATAGACTCTGTCCCCTCTGCTTGTAGGTTCACCTCTTCAAGAATCCACCCTTCGATTCCAACCGACATCTTCACAGACGTCTCCAGAGGCAATTCTTCCTGAGTCTCCCATTGACATCTACCGGAGGTTCCGATGTCACTTCACCACATGCACCCGGCGTCCCTGGTGCAGGTAACCTGGTTCCTTGGGCCTCCATGGGTGGGGTAGCTCTCCAACCTTCCATCCTCCAAAGAGTTTATTCCGGGTCTTTTGGGAAGGATCCTTTTTTTTCTTTAAAACTGCAACCATGACTTCCCCATTGACTTCCATTGAACACCCAGCTGTGTTACGACTCTGCATACAGCCTCCTGGGGATTACTGGGTACTTATCTTAGGTGGTTCCTGATCCTCCAAGCTCTTCTAAGTCCTTTGGTCCAAGTCCTGTTTCCCTTGCAGTTCGCATTCCACCTATTTAGTATATGGTTTGGTCTCCCCGGAGACCAGTGTATATTTGTGCTACTTACCAGATTCCTTTGAAGTCTTCATATGTGTATTATTGATATCTCTGGATCGGAGATATACCAAGTGATAGTGATTGTGTAATAAATATACTTATTTTTCATGCACAATTTGTGGTTCCTTCTCATCTAATCTACACTATTGATTAAATGTGGTAAAACAAGCTGCTTTACACTCCTTCAAGATAAGCCTGAAGGCTGCTCTCCACAGCTACCCCTTTGAGAGCTTTAAGGTTATCAAAGACCATTAAAATCACCATAAGGGTTGCCTGTATTCGTGCAAGGTGCATCACTCCTTTGAGTGTGCACCATATACTAAGCCAGCCTCCTACAGACTCCATCAAACTCTTCATTTTATTTTCCTCCCATTTAAAACGGTCGCAGTTACAAACAGCAGGCATCTTCCTCCCAGTGCGTGGTAGGCAGGGTGCCATATTTAGAACAGAAAAATAAAGTAATTTATTTCAACTGGGAGAAATTGAAAGTAAAGAAAAATCCTTCATAAGACATAATTGACTTAAATTAATGGGAAGAAAATGCTTTATAAAACATTAATACGAGACGGATATCCCGTCCGCCGTATTACATGTTCCATAGGATATAATGGGATTGTAATACGGAGGATGGAATATCCGTCACGTTTGTGATGGAGTAACCCTGTCCGTCAAACTCATAATCTGGTACAATAAGGGGGGGTGGTCCCAGTGGAAACACAATATTACATAGACATCAACATCACCTCATTAATCAATTGCAAACAATATTTAGGCATATTGAAAATATTTAATCACGTTGAACATATAATGCATCATGTTCAAAACATAGCACATTTATCAAAAAGTTTGTGCATAGGTGCCCCAGAAGGGGAAGGGAGGAGTTGGTGCATCAATGTGCAGAAGTGAGGGTGAGTGATGTAGGGAGGGCAGTGAACAGTGTGTACATCCAAACGCATAAAAGGCCTGTCCAGCCTTAACCAAGGCTAAATTATTTACAGAAATAGAATGTCAAAAAAGGGACACAGTGAGTCTATCACTGTTGTCCGCATTCAATACAGAGAACATAGAGCTGTCGACGTTTCGACCCAAGGTTAGTGTAGGAAATTCCACTCCTTACATAAGGGTCTAGATCAGGACCATGGGGGGCACCTACAGGTAATTGGGAAAGGGACATTTAGTACAACTGGGTGATGGAACAAGATTTTGAAGAAAACAAGTTCAAACCATAAGAGAGATGGGCAAAATAATTACCCTTGATCCACCTTGTGATGCGGTGGAAAGAACAAGAACGGGCCCTGAGGCTCCAGGGGCAGAGAGGGACGGACTCTTGGTGATAGAATGCTGAAAAAATGAATTGGGAGAGTATCAGCATCAGGGAGAGAATATTTAGTAAGTGATTTTTTCTCACTGTCATTGGGGACAATTTTAATATACAACAGTTTTGGTACTTTAGCCCCAGGCATTCTCTTCCTGATGCTGATACTCTCCCAATTCGTTTTTTTCAGCATTCTATCACCAAGAGTCTCTCTTATGGTTTGAACTTGTTTTCTTCAAAATCTTGTTCCATCTCCCAATTGTACTAAACGCCCCTTTCCCAATTACCTGTAGGTGCCCCCCATGGTCCTGATGAAGACCCTTATGTAAGGAGTGGAATTTCCTACACTAACCTTGGGTCGAAACGTCGACAGCTCTATGTTCTCTGTATTGAATGCAGACAACAGTGATAGACTCACCGTGTCCCTTTTTTGACATTCTATTTCTGTTAAATAATTTAGCCTTGGTTAAGGCTGGACAGGCCTTTTATGCGTTTGGATGTACACACTGTTCACTGCCCTCCCTACATCACTCACCCTCACTTCTGCACATTGATGCACCAACTCCTCCCTTCCCCTTCTGGGGCACCTATGCACAAACTTTTTTGATAAATGTGCTATGTTTTGAACATGATGCATTATATGTTCAACGTGATTAAATATTTTCAATATGCCTAAATATTGTTTGCAATTGATTAATGAGGTGATGTTGATGTCTATGTAATATTGTGTTTCCACTGGGACCACCACCCCCACCCCCCTATTGTACCGCAATTCACCTAGGTCCTAGTGACGTGTCTGGGTCAACCCCATTTTGTGAAACTCATAATCTGGCCCTTAATGTTTTATTTGACATTTTTCTTCATTTTCAATTTCTCCCTTTTAAAACAATAGCTGTATTTTTCTCTTAAAAATGGCACGGTGCCCACCAGCCACTGGGGCCAAGATGCCTGCTGTTTGAAAATGCAGCACTTTTAAATGGGAGAAAATTAAAATGAAGGGTTATCAGTTAACTTTTCATTTTAATTTTCTCCCATATAAAAGCATTCACACAAACATAATGCTCTCATGCTAGCATAATAGACTATATCATTGTTTTTTGTAGAAGTCATTACGCTTTATGTTGATGTCTTGCATTAACTTACCCCTTTAGCTCCTATATTGCACTTAGTGCCTTAGACTTATTTGCAAGTGAGGTTCCTACCAACAAGCATTATTCCTCTTCAGCATACAGAGCAATAATGCCCACATGTTATCAGCGCCATGAGACCCTCACGGGTGAGGAGCGAGTTTTAAACCCCCTGATTGATTGATTGATTGATCAGTTTACTGAGATGCTCCCCATCTTCCGTCTGCACCTATGATCCCGGGCTTTCCATCTGAAGTGACACATTACAGAATTTAATGGGAATAAGGGACTAGCAGATGTTATCGTCTGGAATAGACAGTCTACAATTGTCTTTCCTGACTTAAAAAAGTTTTTTAAATTTCTTAAATTATAAAAATGTCTTCATATTTCAGGCTCAGTGGTCTTGGAAGTTGCTCTGAGCATAATACTGTGTCTCCCTGCCTTATTTAACCTTATTGAAAGTGTTTTCCTTATCAGTGGTGAAACAAAATGCCTTCCAAGTCTGACAATAACATCTTTTCACTGAAAATGACTGAAAATAACATAATTTGCACTGAACATGGCTATTGTTCAAACAATATGGGACTGTTCATCACCACCACAGTAATATGTTAGGAATTGCATTTGATCTAAAAACCTAAACTAGAAAAGTGTAATGTTGTTCCGAATTATTACAGTTAGTGCACTTACTAGGAAAAGATAATAGTATTATCTATTTTGGTGATTCATAGGATTGCAGCTGAAAGCCTAAAATAGAAAAGTGCAATGTACCGTGTTATTCTAATAAGTTTATGCACCTGCTAGGAAAAGATAAATAAGCGTTATTTTCTTGGGCGTGATTCACAGGATAAAAAATAATGCGTATTTATTATCGTTTCCTAGCAAGTGCACTAACTGTAATAATAGGAACAACATTACACTTTTCTTTTGTCAAGAACAGCTAATTGTGTTTAAGGCTGATGATTACAAGAAACCAGATACAAAAATCAGGAAGCTTCGCACTGCCGGGCTCCACTCATAAATAAAGCTCAACAGAGATCCATATTTTTTAAATAAAATGTTCATGAAAAGATACATTAACCCAAATATTGGGCCTTGGAATTCTCGAGGGAAGTCCCGTCCTGTCCTCTGGAGTCCTATGACACGACTCTGGGTACTGCTATCAGACACAGCACCAGCCCCACAGCCACTGCCCAGGCTACGACTCTGGTGCGAGGCTGCTCCAGGGGAAGGCCTGTGCTAGACTTGATCAGGCCCTAGAAAAACAGCAAGCCCAGTCCGGAGTTGCTGCATGGATCTATGGTTCCGTGCAGCTTAAGACAGGTGAATTATTTAAAGGTAACAATATTTTTGTTTCTGATATTTCTGTTTTCAATGTAGGTTAAAATCAATATTTTTAACAATTATATTTTTGTTGTCGATAGTTGTGGTTTTACTATTTAAGTATAGGAAGTTGATATTTTTGTTTTTGATATTTAATTTACGATATTTTTGTGTTTCTATAGTCTATGCATCAATATTATGTCAGTGATCCATCTCTAAAAGAACCTGTTCTTGCTTTTAAGGCAAAGCCACCTCATTAAAGTGTAGTCCGACTCACCTTCATGCCACTAAAATCTAATTTCTACTTCCTTGTAAATCCATGGATAGAAACTCTATTTTCTTCAGCATGTCCAGGGCATCAAAGGGATTCCCATTGTTAAGGCAAGCCGGAGCAACATCATGGTGTTCTGTCCAATCTAAATGGGCCACATCCCTGTTGACATGTGACATAATATCTCTACCCATGATAAAAACAATACTCTATTGGAGAGGCTATTCAGGTAATCAATGTGTTGAGTTGATTGATCAGAGATTTGGCACTAATTTTAATGTCAACGTTAAGTGATGAAATAGGATGATACAAAGAGCACACAAGAGGATTTTCTCATTCTTAAGTAATACTGCTATATCGGCTTCTTTCCAAGATTGTGGGGAGACTACCAGAGAGACTATCAATGAATAATTCAAAAAGAGACAAAGAATTGCAACAACATCCTTTTAGAACTCTGAAAAAAACAGAATCCTTCCTTGCTACCCTGCTATTCAGTAGCTTCCTCAGATAGGCTGGTGTATAAGGCAATAGGAATTATTTTGCTTTACAGTCCAGGAGGCAATAAGATGATAACTTGCTAGATTCATTTCTGTCACCCTTTTGAAAATTGGTTAAACACAACCACTCTTCCCTCACAGTGGAAATTTGCCTTGAAGATCAATTTGTTGACATTTTGGAAGTAAAAGGGTAATCACAATAATGGGATTTCCATATGACTGATTGTTAAGAATTACATTTTGAATGTCTAATAGAGTACATAAGACATCAACTGAAACATTTTTCTCCTATGAAAAATCATTGGAACCACTATTGATGGGAAAACCTCATAATTTTCAGTAATCCAAAAGTTCTTTTATATAGTAATAACAGAACAGAATGTGTTCCTTTCTCTATCAGAAGCTAAAACATTTTTTGTTTCTCTTTGGAATTGGAATTTGCATCAAACACTATTTGGAGTTCATAATTGTGCTCATTTTTCTTTTTACATATTATTTTTACAATCCTGCATTAGTGTCCTTACATGTTTAGTATGATCCACATTACTGTGGACTCTGCATAAGCCTTACAGTCTGCTCTTTTAGGTTGTTATGTAAACTAAACCCTTGCCCTTCATTAGTACAAGAGAAAACCAGCCATGTGAAAAATGTGTCACTAACAGAAACGATCTATCCACATGAGAAATAGTTATTAAAATCAACGCAGTGAGCATCATTTATTTATCATTAGGTGACATCATATGTTTAGCTTTAGTTACAGTAGTCATAGACCACTTTATTTCTTTAACAAGGAAACTACAACCTTAATTCACAAAGGTAAAAATACTTGTGTATATTTACACATGTACAGATCAATTCCTATACCTAGGAGTAAGGGCCTAATTACAACTTTGGCGGTGTGGGAGTTTGCCCCCACGCCACCGCCCTGCTCCCACACCGCCAAAGTCGACCGGCTCCTGCCTGCCCCCCAGATTACAAGTTTCCTCATGGTCTGGCGGGCAGAGCTTTGGCAGTCCAGCGGCGGTGCAGTTCTAAGGCCCATATGTGAGCCTTAGAACTGCCGCACCAAGTGAGCGCCAAAGCCCGTTCCTGCATGGCATGGAAAGTGCAGTCCATGCCGTGCAGCAACAGGGGTGCATGCACACAGGGGGGGCACAACATGTGCCCCTTGCATGCACTCCCATACATGGGGCACCAAGGGGCCCTGTATGGCCCCCTTACTTTCCTGGCTGCTACACTTTTCATGGCGGGCTCACCGCCATGAAAAGTGTGAAGGTCTGGAAAGACGTGATATGCTTGGTGGTGCCACAGCTGCACCGGCAGCATATTGCTGCCCCAGACCGCCTCGCCACCGCCAAGGGATTATTGCAGCGGTCCCATGGAGGTCGGACCTCCGAAGTTGTATTCCGGCGGTTGAACTGCCAGTGCGTAGGTAGCTGCGCCGCCACCGTTGTACCACTGTCAGTTTTGGGGTCCACAGACTGCCAAACTCATAATCAGGCCCTAACTCTCCCCTTTTTTGCTATTCACCATTTTCAAGTGGAGATGTATACCTAGGTATAGACTTATATATTTCTACCCACTCACATGAGGGGCTAGAGACTCCTACAACAGAATGCATAAGTGTAAAGTTATTTCTATTAACTTTTCACCAATTGGTAGAGACCTCCTCTACCTGGGTGGAAATCCTCCTATGGGAAAGAAAAAGAATAAGGAAAATTATTCAAGTGTATTATTTAATATTAAGAATCAGTTCAGAAGGCCAGTGTAAAACATTTAGGAACCACAAGGTCATCAAAACATCAGATTGAAGGCACTTGGCACTGGGGTTTGTGCATGCACGCTCTTACTCATCACCTTTACTCATCTATTAAAAGTCATTCTTTAGGATTATTCTTCTAACCACTCTTCTTCATTGCCCAAAATAGTTGTGAATTGAATGTATGTATTTTTTTGTTTGTAGAACTTATGCAGTGGGATCTAGCCACAGGAGCAGCAGAGAATTTTGCAATAACTAGAATACTATAGCAAAGTTAACAGAAGTGTTGGACCTGGCCCTTTATGCAGGGTTATCCCCAAACTTTTTGCCCTCCTTTTCCCTTTTTCTGACCCTCTGTTTGTTGGTTTTAGAACTCCGGGCACTTTCCCACTGCTAACCAGTGCTAAAGTGCATGCGCTCTCTCCCCTAAACATGGTATGATTGGTTTACACCTGTTTGGCATATCTGATTTACTTGTAAGACCCTTGTAAAGCGGTATACCATATACCCAGGGCCTGTAAATTAAATGCTACTAGTGGACTTGCAGCACTGATTGTGCCACCCACAGAAGTAGCCTTTCAAACCTGTCTCAGACCTGCCACCGTAGGACCCATGTGTGCAATTTACTGACACTTCAACTTGGCATTTAAAACTATTTGCCTAGCCTTAAACTCCTCTTTTATTACACATAGGTCACCCTAAGGTAGGTCCTAGGTAGTTCTATGGGAAGGGTGCTGATTAAGTAAAAGGTAGCACATGTACCTTTATGTTTTGCATGTCCTGGTAGTGACAAACAGCCTATTTCATGTTCACTGCTGTGAGGCCTTCTCCTCTCATAGGCTAGCATTGGAAATGCCCGTATATACTTTTAAGTGGTAATTCTTGATCAGAAAGAAGTGGTGTTACCCTGTTTGGTATGTTTAGAATGGCAGTGATAAATCCTACTTAATGGTGAAGGTGGATGTCACTATTTTAGAAATGCCACTTTTAGAAAGTGGGCATTTCTCTGTGCTTATAACTCTTTATGCTTTGCAGCCTGTCTCCAATACATGTCTGGGCTGAGTGACAGCTATATTTTGTGCATTCTCTCCTGACAGCCACAACACAGGAAGGGCTGGGTGTGACAGGGATACCTCTGCATTCATCCGCATACTGATAGTCTTCCTGGGCAGTGAGAGGGAAGAATGGTTCACACTTACATCTGAATAGGTTGTGTCCTGCCCTCACATAGAGGGCTGATTTACCCCCAACTGATAGTCTGGAGCCAGGGCTGGGCTGAAAGGCATCTTTGTGCACTTCAGAGGGCTCTTTTGAAGCCACCTCCTTTATCAACGGCATTTTTGGGTGTAAGTAATGGGGCTCTGTCCCCACTTAATCAGACACTGTGTGCGACTTGTAACCAGGCGCTGATGGTTCAATATCTGCACATTGCCAGTAGGACTGCTGTACTGCCAGGAGGAACCGCCCTTCTAGCTACTTGCTCTGATGTTTTGGCCTGCTGCCTGCTGATTGCTGGGCTGCAGGAGGGACTCCTACTTTGCAACCTGCCTTGATGTGCTGGCCTGCTGCTTGCTGCTTCTCTTGTGCCCTACAACTGTTCTCCAAGGGCTTGTTGGCTTGCCTCCAGTTGTAATGTAATGTAATTCTTGTTTCACTTTGCTTTGCTCTGTGAGTCGCGTGGCCCCACTCACGTGACTCACAGCTTCCCTGTTATGTTTTGCCTGTGTTCTCGAGCGTTGCTGCTCAACTGTTGAGGGTTCCTTAGTAACGCCACTGTCAGCATTGGATTCCCAGCAGCTGGACGGCTCCGGTCGTGGGTGTAGGAGTTCCTGAATAAATCTACAAGAAAACCACTCCTGCCTCGAGTGCTTCATTTAACAACTTGGCGATGAGCGGGATTCCCTCAACACCCACCGCCAAGATCCTGCCGTCAGATTTATTTTCTCGTTTCACGAGAAGAAGCGCACACGTTATTTTTCACTTCCTGCGCCATCTACGATCCTTTACATGTTTTTACCTTACTGCGTTTGCTTCGTTTGTGCGGCAGTTTGTTTCGCTCGAGCTCCAGTGCATACTTCAAATCTCTGCATGCGCACGCAGCATCCACTATTACGTAAGCTCAGAATCTATCGCCCATTAAAAAAAAAGAAAGCCGATCAAGTGTAGAAACACGGCTTCACCGTTGCCTAGTTACCACGCACTAGCACGCCCGACTGCCATTTTTAAGGAAGAACACGCAACTTCTTATTCAAAGCGCATACAACTTTATCCAAAGACTACACGATCAAGCAATCAACTTGCGATTACAGTGACAAACAAGCCTATCGTGCTCTTCGTCAATTACACTGTATGTCTTGCCTGTCACTTCTACTTCAGCGATAGGCACGCTTCTGTTTTTCATCTACATTTTGCCTATTGCGCTTCAACTTCATCAGCGATAGGCACGCTTTTATTGTGCATCAGTTTAATCAGCGATAGGCACGCTTCTCGTTTTATTACCATAAGCCTGTTGCATTCAAGAACCCCAGAGTCAGGCACGCTTGTTTTGCATCACACCCTTAGTGTACCCTGGATAGTTCACATAGCTCATTGCTTTCTTTCATCAGCGATAAGCTCGCTTAACTCATATTCCTTATTCCTGTACTTTAATTCACCACACTCATGGCTTCTTCTCAACAATTCCAAGCACCTCTTCCTTTTTTGCAAAACCCTGGCAAACCAACACTTAAATGGCGACAATGGCTGAAGGGTTTTGAGAACTATCTTGTTGCTATTGATGCTGTTAAATATAATCCTGCATGCAAAGTAGCTATTTTATATGGTTGCCTAGGTGTAGCAGCACAACAGGTATTTGAGAATCTTCCTGTTATTCCAGCTCCCACTGGTTCGGGTGATAATTGGAACACGTATCAAGAAGCTCTCCCTCGTTTAAGCAAACAGTATTCTGATGAGCCTAGCATTGTCTTGGAACGTCACAACTTCTTTAAACGCAAACAGGACATAGAAGAAAGTGTTGAGGATTACATTGCTGGACTCAGAATTCTAGCCTCCACTTGTGGATTTGGTGAAAGTACAGACATGTGCATCAGGGATCAATTTATTCTTTCTTGCTTCTCCAAAAATATTCAAGAACGCCTGTTGACTTGCAAAAATCCCTCTCTTTCCGAAACAATTGATATTGCCAAGGGCATAGAATGTGCAACCATCTCTTCAAAAATTTTACAAGAGAGTAAATCTCAACAAAGTGTTCACATGATTGATGAATGCTCATCCTCCACTTGCTCTGCCAATCTTGTCAACAAATCTGCTAGGCAGTTGCCAAGGAAACCTACGATTTGCTACAGATGTGGCTCAAAGAACCATGTTGGCAATTTTCCCGGTTGCCCTGTCTCAGACAAAAGATGTTCTTCTTGCAAAAAAGTTGGTCATTTTCAAGCTGTATGTAGAGGTGGTAAAAGATTCTCGAGGATCAACAGCATTGAAGTCAATGAAAATTTAGACATGTGTTCTGAAAAACTCAACAATGTACTTGTATCCATTGAGTGTGACTCTGTTGGTCTTTCCGAAGTCAAAGGACAATGGTGTGAACTCCTAATTGGTGAAATTTCTTTGCAGGTCAAAGCTGATTCAGGCTCGCCCATTACAATATTGTCAGACTCCACGTTTCACACAAACTGGGGCAGTCGCATTACTCTAACTAAATCAGATGTGAATCCCAAGGCTTATGGCGAAAAAGAGATAGACATGTTAGGACGCACTTTCACCAAAGTGTATGTTGTTCTCAAAGGTCGAAACATTCTTGGTTGGCTTGATATAGCCAAAATGGGTTTGTACCTTAAACCTGGTTCTGACCAACCTGTCAGTTTAGGAGATGTTCCATCCGACTATTACAGTTACTGTGAATGTGAGAATCTCAACGTTTCAAATCTGTCTATATCTCACTCAAATGTTGATGCTATTCTTAAACAATTTCCTTCTGTCTTTGAGAACAAGGTTGGTAATGTTTTAGACTTTGAGCATGAAATCCGTCTCAAATCTAACGCTCAACCTGTCATTCATAAGGTTCGCCCACTTCCTTTGAGTGCAAGGGATGAATTGAAGGAAGTACTAAAAAACTTGTGTGATGAAAAGATAATTTCACCCTGTAATTCCTCTGAATGTGTTTCTCCAATAGTTTTAGTTCACAAAAGTTCAGGCGAGGTCAGATTATGCGCCGACTTGCGCTCCCTTAATAACAATATCATCGTGGATTGCCATCCACTACCTAAGATCCACGATTTATTGGCTAACTTGGGTGGCGCAAGGTATTTCTCCCTACTTGACCCAAAATCGGCATACCATCAAATTACACTTTCACTAAATTCTCAAGAGCTGACCATATTCATCACACCTTTTGGTGCCTATAAATATCTTAGGTTACCCTTCTGCCTGGCCTCTGCGGCCAGCGTATTTCAAAAATTAATGGACACCTTATTATGTGACATTCCCGGGGTACAGGCCTATCAGGACGATATTCTAGTGTATGCTGCTGATGCCAAGGAACATAATGTAACCTTGGTCAGAGTTTTGCAGGCTCTTGAGAAAGTTGGAATGACCGTTAGGCAAAATAAGCGTAAATTTGCCATTCAAGAGCTAGAGTATTTAGGTCATACTCTCTCACCGGATGGCATCAAACCTAAGTTCTCTCTTATAAAGGCTATCAGAGATGCCACACCCCCCAATGACAGAGATGCCTTGCGTTCGTTCCTCAGACTAGCAGAATACTATGCTAGGTTCGTGCAAGGTTATGCACAAATCGTGGAACCTCTGAGAGCCCTTCTAAGGAAAGGGGTAAAATTTACATGGTCTGAGGAATTACAGAAAGTTTTTGAGCAAATTAAGAAACTAATTGAGAATTCTCCAGCTTTACGTCCATTTTCGGACGGCCATAAATGTTTTCTCACTGTTGATGCCAGCCTTACTGGCTTGGGAGCTATGTTGGGACAATGGGTGTCAGGCAAAGAACATATCGTTGCTTTTGCCTCAAGGGCACTACAATTAGCTGAGACCAGGTACAGTACCATTGAGCGTGAAGCTCTGGCCTGTGTCTGGGCCATTCAAAAATTCAAATCTTACATTTGGGGTCATGAGTTTGAGATCTATACTGATCATAAGCCACTTATGCATATGCTCTCCAGTAGCACCTCCAACAGAGCATCGGCCAGACTAGTTCAGCTACTTTCTAAGCTGCAAGAGTTCCACTTTGTCATCAAACATATCCCTGGTGGGAAAAACTTCAGGGCTGACTGTTTATCAAGGATGTCTTTAAATGAGGTTCCTGAAGAAACTGATGATGTTGAGTGTGTGGTTGCAGCTATTGATGCAGTTTTTGTTTGTCCACTCATTTCTGAAAGCGAAAGGAACACTGCCTATGATAATGACACTACTCTTTCTAAAGTTAAAGAATTCATTTCCAACAAATGGCCTGAACGCAGGATTTTAACTCCTGAGTTGAGGTCCTTTGCAAACATAGCTGATGAGTTATCTGTGGTTCAAAACATGGTTATGTGTCACGACTTGTTTGTTCCACCAGAGATTTTACGCAACACTATTATTCAAATGGCTCATCAAGGTCATTTAGGTGTGACTAAAACGTGTCAGAGAATTAAAGAATTTTATTGGTGGCCTTCCATGAATGCACATGAATGCACAGTCAAGAAGATGGTTGATTCTTGTTGATTCTTGTACTGAGTGTCTTCTTTCGGATAAACATTGGAAAACCCTTGCTACCCCCCAACATCCTGTTCCTCTTCCCGAGAATCCCTGGGATAAGGTAGGGTTAGATTTTTCAGGCCTGTATGAGATTTTACCCAGTGAGAACAAGTATTTAATCGTACCAATTGACTATCACACCAAATGGCTATATTATTGCTTTTGCTAGGGACCCACAACTGAAAATGCAATCAAATTTTTACAAAATGTGTTTGATATTATTGTAACCGACAATGGCACACATTTTGTCTTAGAAAATGCGTTACTTTCTCGAAACACACGACATTTCTCATTTTAAAGTCTCTTTGTACTCTACCACCTCCAATGGTCTGGTTGAGAGGGGAAATCGGATCATCAAGGAGGGCATACAAACTGCAATTTCTTCCAGGCAAGACCCTTTTCTGTTTGTGCATGACAAAGTGTAGGCATATAACACCACCCCACATTCGACAACAGGTGTTGCACCCTTCACTCTTCTTAGAAAAAGGAAAGTACACACTCTCTTAAATCCCAGCTGGTTGCATAAGAGAGGTGTACAAAATGATGTTCCTACATATAATGGATCTAGTTCTTTTAAAGAACTTGTGAAGAGCAAATAGTTGTCCATGAAAACACGTTTTGATGCTGGCAAACATGCCTATGATCAACCTTTGAAAAAGGGGGACTGGGTATTGATCAGAAATCCCCAAAAAGTTTCCAAAGGAGCTCTAAGTTTTCGTCTCCTGCTCTTGTTTTACAAGTAAGTAGAGGTTCAGCTCTTTTGGAAAATAAGGGTTGGAGGAACAAGAGAGCTCTGGTCAAAGTTTCTTCTGAACAGGCAAATGTTATTGTTAAGCATACTGATTCTGAAACTGAACATTGCGACTGGTTTGATTTGCATCAGGATGAAAAGTCTGTTTCTAGTTGTTCTCCAGAGGCGATTACCGCATAACCTGTTCAACCTGATTCTAATGATTTTTCGGAAGCTTCTTGCAAAAGAGTTACACGTGTTAAGCAGATTCCTTGCAAATTTAAGGACTACGTTTTACAGTGATTCTTCTCAGCCTCACCTCTCTTCACTTGCATTTTCCCCTGCTTCTCCTATTATTATGGTCCTTTGTACTGTCACATTCCCCCTCCTGCATGTTTTTTCTTTTTGTTTAAAAGGAGGGAGGTGTTGTAATGTAATGTAAT
Organism: Calotriton arnoldi; assembly: GCA_963921515.1. NCBI lineage: Eukaryota > Metazoa > Chordata > Amphibia > Caudata > Salamandridae > Calotriton > Calotriton arnoldi. The sequence continues at coordinate 590,362 of CAWUFW010005404.1, forward strand.
GCTTGTTTCACTTGTTCCACTTTGCTTTGCTCTGTGAGTCGCGTGGCCCCGCTCACGCGACTCAGAGCTTCCCTGTTATGTTTTGCCTGTGTTCTTGAGCGTTGCTGCTCAGCTGTTGAGGGTTCCTTAGTAATGCCACTGTCGGCGTTGGATTCCCAGCAGCTGGACGGCTCCGGTCGTGGGTGTAGGAGTTCCTGAATAAATCTACATGAAAACCACTCCTGCCTTGAGTGCTTCATTTAACACCTCCCCATTCTTGTGGAATTTCAGGGACCTAAAAAGATTTCATTTGGCAACCTAACCCTGCTGTGGGACTCTGCCCCTCGTGAGTCCAGCTGCTACAGTAGATGGTGTCTGATCGCTCTGCTTGTGTTCATTCTACGCACGTCCTGCGCTCGGAAAGTGAGATTGGGTGCCTTGTGACTCACAGTGGACTGTGCTGTGCCGTGTTCAACCTGCACTGTGCCTGATTGTCGCTGTGCCATGCCCAATGTCCCATGTGCTGGTGGGATCGAGTTGCCGGTCAGCAGTGGGGGGCAGATTTACGAGCCCCCTGCGCCACCAGTACGTCACTTTTCGTGACGTACTGGTGGCGCAGGGGGCTGCTCCATATTTACAAGGAGAGGAAAAGCCACCCTGCGTGACTTTTCCTCTCCTTGTAAATACGGCCCCTTCACACGCAGCACTTTGCGGGGAAGGGGCGTTCCATGGGTGTTGCTGTGGGTGTTCCCACGCAGCACTCATGGAACAAGACACATCTCCAGATTTACGAGAAATCGTAACTCTGGAGATGCGTCTGAAGCTACGCCACCCTAGAGGTGGCGTAGCGAGACGCACCGAGGAGAAATGTTTTCATTTCTCCTCGTTTTTCCTCTTTCAATGCGTGCTGCATTCTACAGCACGCATTGAAAGAGGAAAATGGTTGTAGTGATTGTTTTTGTGCAGGAAGGTGCCCTTCCTGCACAAAACAATCTCCCCACGACGCAGGCATCCTTGCCGGCGCATGGCTGCAGTTTGTGCGCCAGCGCAGGGGGAAGCACAAGGATGCGACATATTCTTGTAAATATGTCGCATCCCTGTGCTTCAAAACTAACGCAGCGCGGCGCAGCAAAATGACTTGCTGTACCCCGTTGCGTTAGTTCAACATAAATCTGCCCCTGGGTTTCTGTCTGATCCGCCGCAGGTTCTGAGGATTACCGAAGTGCTGGGGTGGTTTTTAGGGACTGGTGTGTCCCTTTCCTGAATCGCGCCACACCAGCAGCACGTGCTGACTCACCAAGCTGCATTCCTGCAACAAAGCATTGCCAAGATGACGTGGAGACTCCCTCGTTGATGTCAGCACTGCTTCGCTTCACCCCCAGAGTGCAGCCGAGTTGGATGCCAAGGGCTTCGTTTCCGAGGCCCGCCGGCACGTCTGAGGTCATACTGCCACAACACTGTTTTGCAGGATGCCCCTCTGTTCAGCGAATCCCCCCCATGGAGCGCCCATCTCCCCAAGGAGCACCATGGGTGAAAGGGGCCCGGGGGAGTAAGGCGTCTGTCCCGCGCTTCCTTTAAGGGCTGCTTCATTTCTTTTGTACAAGAGGAGGCGACCCGGGTTGCCACGAAGGAATCCGGGCTCACCAGCGTTTGGGGGGCATTTGTCTTCTGCTACTTGGCTGGGTAGGACCCTCACAGATGACCCCGAGATCGGCGTAGAGCCGCCGTTGAGGACTGAACTGCTAAGGGAGCCCCCAGAAGATACTGTATAAAGCCTAATAGGAGCGCAGGTGTATCTATGTACTATGTTTTCTTACGTATGCAATTGATTAGGATTTTCCTGCAATGTATGAGATACAATATAGTAACCTATTTTTATAAACCCTGTGTGGAGTCTCTTTTTGTGGTGTAATCATAGTGGTTACTGTGTATGTGTGTTGCACAATTGCTTTACACATTGCCTCTGTAGATAAACCTGCCTGCTCTGCGCCAAGCTACCAGAGGGTGAGCACAGGTTATCTTTGGTGTCAATCTGATTTACCCTGGGTAGAGTGGTGGGTTCTTCCTGGCTGGGGTGCATACCATAGCCAACCAGAAATCTAATTTCTAACAAGGAGGTATGATCTGATGAACAATGAATATATGATGTCATGATGTAGACAAGGATTTGGGACATGAATAATTAGTCTGAGTGGTAGAGTTTGGAAAACTAAGTTGTATGCCCTTTATGAATTCTAGGAATGAGGAAAGTAAAGATAGGCAATGTAGATCGTGCGCGCCTAGAAAGATATGTCTAAGTCACCTTTCAAAATAGAAAACAATAGAATGAAGAAGGGTGTACATTTTGAAATGTACATATTTCGTTCCAACCACACTGCTGAAACCTAGGGAACAAAACAGCTGTATGTAAAGGTAGCCACTCAGAGCTCAAAAGAGCAACAAGCAGAACCAAGGAACCGGGCCGCTTGTTATTTTAAAGCATTAAACTAGCACTGCTATTTACAATTGGCAGATGATTGCTTCGTTATTTGTGTTTTCTATTCATTATACTCACTTGGACGCAGTGGTATATTCTGTTTATCTTACTTGTGAAAATGAGGTGATTTCTCAACGCTGTTCATAAACTGATATGTTGGAATTCAGTATTACCAGGAATAAAGATGAAAAGCACATTTGACATCTCCACTGGCAATACAAATAGCTCATTCCACAAAAAATGCATTCTTCTTCTTACAGATGCTATAGCTGTCAGTCAGTCCCCAGCAGCCAATTTAGGAGTACATCCCGAGTTAATAGCTGTGAGACAGCCTGGTGTAAAGTAAATGTTTGTGCCTCAAAATTATTCGTGTGAAAAGACGCCGCTCTACCCAATTAACCAAGAAAATGGGGAGAGCTGAGAGATTGCTCTGAACTGGAGTAAGCTCAAACGTGTAGCAGTTGAAAGTGGCAGCAACAATTGTCAATTTTTTGAGTCAGTTAATACACATTATGTGAAAGGCTTTAGTTAAGAGATTCCAGAAGCTAACCAGAGCCAGTGGTTACGGGGCACTTTAATAGGATGCATATCACCTCCTGACCTCAAATTACTCCCCCATCTTCTGGTTCACCAAAGCCTTCCTCTGCTCTTCTTTATAGTCATCTTCAGAGCTCAATGTTTTTTTTAATTCCATGCATGAGTACCTCACCCTGTCCAGGTTTTTTTCTTTGCATTCTGGTACATGTAGTCTGTTACAATCCAAAGGAAGTCCAAAGGTAGCCATGAAGTAGGTTTTAAGTAAGAGGTTCGTTACAGGTTATTAGGATGGTAAGTAGAGGATAAGAAGTTCAGCCCCACCAGGAGCAGCATCCTCGCTGCTCAACCCACACACTCTAACTGTCTCTCTGTCAACCACAACAGGCATTCCAGCATTCCACTACCTCATCTAGCATTCCAACATTCCACACACATCACATTCATACTGGCTGAGCAGCAGGGAACATGTAACTAAGGGAAAGGATGCAAAGCAACAATACAAGTTACAACACATCTCCTTCCCTTGGGGAAAACAATAATAATATTACAACAATGTACAATGGAAGTACGCACCATTTGATATCATCAATACGAAAGAGACATATACAATTTAAAACTAACAATTGCAATTTGAAAGAACTCAGGATAGGAGAATATCAACACAGTCCTAAAATACCGAATAAATTGAAATTACGCCACTGTAACATTATGTATCACTCACCCCCTTCTGCACACCACATAGAGCACACCTGACAGGACCGGAAGTCTCAGGCAAGACAACCGCACAGGGTAGACGACCCTTCAACGCACACCTCAGGTTAAACAACAGCACAGGGTATACGAACCTTCAACGTACACCTAAGGTTAAATGACAGCACAGGGTAAACCACCCTTCAACGCACACCCAAGCTTAAATAACAGCACAGGGTACACGACCCTTCAACACACACCTAAGGTTAAACAACAGCGCAGGGTACACGACCCCTAAACACACACACTTCGCACACCTGACACCCATAGCGCACATAACAGCATGTCCCGTTGACTGGAATGCACTGTATTACTTGCTGGTACAAACACAGCATGACTCACACACCTAGGAATGAAGAACAACTCATGAGTCTGAGTTTAGATAATTACTCTGAACACCCTGTTAAAGCAAAATACAGATCAACATTACAAATTGACCTGTAAGATAAGGCAGAGAATGAGGACTGGCACTGTGAAACCCAACATCCAACATCGCATCCACTCCGCCCGTGAGCGACTACTCACCTGAAAGGAAACTGCACACCCTCACAGTTCACAACTTCAAATTGCCGCCGGTAGCTGCTTCTGGAAATGCAGGAGTCCAGTGAAGTGGAAAATGCCTTTTGTTATTATTTTCTTCAACAACATCTAACATCACACATGGGGTGGGCGGAATTTGCGTAGTCCGCTACGCAAAGCTCAGCGAAACGGTAAAAAATCTCTGCGAGCACGCAAAAGTTCCGCGAACACGCGGAATTGCTTGTTCCGCCCATTTGCGATGCTTTTTTCCTGTTCGCGAACGCTGTTTGCGTGCTCGGCGAGAAACATCTCGCGAACACGCATTTTGAAAGCGCGAACAAGCAAAAAATTCCGCTAAGCCGCGGATCGCGGAATTTTTGGCAATTTCGTGTTCTCCGCGGAACGCAAAATTACCCAAATTCCGCGAGCGGAACGGATTTTACCGCCCATGCCTACACACGGGAACATAACTGCGTCCAAGTGCACGACGAAGGAATGCACACACCAGATTCATTCCTCCTCCTCGCAAATGAAAATAATCTTTAGCAGACAACGTTGACTCACGCTGCCCAGGAACCTCAAAGTTTACACGCTGACACAATAGCGTGTGCACGTAAAGAAGGACGTCACGTAACCCCAGAATTCCGCCCAGCCCACAGCAGCACTGTTGACAGAGGCTACGTGCATCTGAAGAAATTTGCACAAGCCTCCTGCTGTTGCCATGTAATGGAGCAGGTCACTAGGGATGCGACGCCGTGTTCTTATGACGCGTCCACCGCCAGCAGACTCAGGAATAAAACATTTTCCAGCTATCGCGACAAGAATTTTAGATTCTATTAAGGACACGGAGGCGAGGATTATGCTTTCTCAATTTCTTTACTGACTCACAGCAGCCAATGAGAATAAAGTAACATTTGTAAAAAACTTCATTTCCCATGAGGCTTTGAACCACGCCTCTTCAAACAACCAATAGTAACACATTACAGTATACAAAATGATGAGGCCCCATCTTGGCTTCCTCTTTCTTTGCAAACCAGTCCTTAAGTGTCCAAAAAACAAGTAACAATCCTGACTCTCAACAGAGAGCAATAACGGCAATTCCAATTCTCAACGGAGAACGCGATCCCATAATCCTGGATACAACAGCTATCCTCCAACAACGAGGTGATCCATCCCAAAGAGCAGCAGAACATTAATTCTGTTTCGAATCTGTTCCTGAAAACAGAAACAAGTTTGAAAATAGGGAACCCAAAAGGATCGATAACTCAGGGTGGGCATAACATTGCATAAGTAAATATCTCACAACATGACAGTTGATTTCTTATCTGTCCCAACGGGTGGGATAATCCTCGCCTCCGTGTCCTTAATAGAATCTAAAATTCTTGTTGCGATAGCTGGAAACATTTGTATTCTATGGCAGGACCGGAGGCTTCAGATTATGCTGGTTCAAAGCTCGCCAACAACAACAGAGGAAACATGCGTAATAGGTTTATAATAAAACACTTTAAACATTGAATCCGAAAACCAATCTGCAGCTTTTAAGATGTCTTCTAGTCGAGACCCCAACATATATGCTTTAGAGGCCATAGCAGCTCTGGCGGAATGAGCACCATACACAGAAATATCAATCCCAGATTCAGCCATAACCCATCTGACCCAACGCGCCAAAGTGGCCGCTGAGACTGGTCTGAAGGGCTTTTGGATTGCTAAAAGTAATTGCCCCAAAGGATCATTCCTATGCGCCAAAGTACGTTCTTCATAGGTTTTTAAACATTGTAAAACACATAATTTATCATTGTGTGGAAAAGCAGGATACTCAACCGAACGTGACATAGTTTTGGTCCGTCTCGAGATGATGAAAGAGACACCCTGTGGGGAGAACATCCTTCCTGCCAAGTCTAAAGCACGCACATCAGAAACTCTGCGACAGGAGATCAAACACAATAGCATTGTAAGTTTGGCAGATGATTGTTTTAATGATAAATCCTTGTTATCTGGCCAAGATTCCAATAAGGACAAAACCTTAGAAACATCCCACAACGTAGTATACCTGGGCCGTGGTGGTCTAGCCACTCTAATGCCTTTGAGCAACTTACACACTAGGGGATGCATCCCCACCGGCTTACCGTCAAGAAGATTGTGTCCAGCCGAAAGCGCTGACCTGAAGTTGTTCACAGACCTATATGAAAGACCAGATTCAGCACATTCTGACAAGAAATGTAATACTTCCTTTACATCCGATCCCACGGGATCCACCTGCCGCTGAAGGCACCAACCCATCCATCGCTTCCACGAAGCTGAATACCGTTTGCGGGTGGATGGAGCCCAAGCTTGGTGTATAAAGTCGGCAGCCGCCGGTGAAAGGCCCTCAATTCGCTCATGTCTCCTGAGAGCGTCCAGACCATGAGGGATAACTGGTTCTGCAGGACCAGCGGATGAGGGGCTCCCACTGGGTCCTGGAGAAGCATCGGAAACACAGGAAGTTGAAAGGGTAAGTCCACTGATAACGCCAATAGTGTCGGAAACCAAGACTGAGTCTTCCACAATGGTGTGACCAACACTACTGACGTCACCTGTCGACGGATATGGGCCGCCACCCTCGGAATCAGAGCGAAGGGGGGAAAGGCATAATTCCTCTGCGACCCCCAATGTTGAAAGAACGCATCCGTTCCCATCGCCATCGGGTCCGGTCTCCAGCTGAAGAAAAGTGGGAGATGTGCATTGAGGCGGGACGTAAAGAGGTCTATCATGCAGGGACCTCGCATTCCCATGATCTCTACAAACAAGGAAGGATGGAGCCTCCAGTCGCTGTAATCCCTCAGGAATCTGGAATTCCAATCCGCTACCTGATTGAGCTTGCCTGGCAGATATTCCGCTCTCACACTGATCTTGTGGTCCAGGCAAAAATGCCAAAATTCCTTTACAATATTGGCCAACATTCGATACTTCGTCCCCCCTAGGAGATTGATGTATCGCACCGCTGACACATTGTCCATCCTGAGAAGGATGCAACAATTGCTCTTCAGCGGAGAGATCGATTTTATGACGAAGGAGCCCGCTAACAGCTCCAGGCAATTGATGTGCAACCTTAACTCGTCGGCGGACCATCGTCCGCCGGTGGCAAAGTCTCCACATCGGGCGCCCCAACCCCATCGGCTGGCATCGGACTCTATTATGACGTCCGGGGAGGCGCCAAAAATAGCTCTTCCGTTCCACGCCCTAACCACCACTGAAGCTCCTCTCGAGCGTCTGGGGACAGGGGAATCTGATGATCGTAAGAAAACCTTTTTTGTAGGTAATGAATCTTGAGGCGCTGCAAGGCCCTGTAATGGAGGGGACCTGGAAAGATGGCCTGAATAGAGGACGCCAGAAGGCCTACAATCCTCGCTAGGACCCTCAACGAGATCATCTGTTTGGACAGGGTGGAGCTGATCTCTCTCTTGATGGATCTGATTTTGGTCATAGGCAGAAGCAGTTGGGCAGAGACTGAATTTATCTGAAACCCCAGGAACTCTATTTGCTGATTCGGGATGATCATGGATTTTTTGAGGTTTATCACAAACCCTAACTCCTGTAACAGTGACATTGTCCACTCTAAGTGAATGAGAAGAAGGTTTCCATTCTTGAGCTAGAAGCAGCATATCGTCGAGATAGACGATCATGCGCACTCCCATCTCTCGCAGGCGAGTGACCACCGGTTTTAACAGTTTGGTAAACACCCATGGCGCCGAGGACAGGCCGAAGGGTAGTGTGCGATACCGGTACCATTGCCCTTTCCAGTAGAATTGAAGGAATTTCTGATGAGAAGGGCAAATGGGAACTGTGAGGTAGGCATCTTTGAGGTCCAGACGGACCATCCAGTCGTGTTCCAACAGAAGATCCCTCAGTAGATGGATTCCTTACATCTTGAAATGCCTGTACACCACAAACGGGTTGAACTCTCTGAGGTTTAGAACTAATCTCTGGCCTCCTCCCTTCTTTTGGACCAGGAAAACGTTGCTGCAAAACCCTTCGGGAATGAAGGGTCCTACGGCAATAGCTTGCTTGGTCAAAAGCTCTTGAAGTTCGGAATCTATAAAAACTTGCTCTTGTAGGGAACAAAGGAGAGGCCGAGGAGGAGCCATCTGACACGGGGAGTGTAATAATTCTATCTGATACCCTTGGATCGTGTGGAGGATCCACGCATCTGAGGTTAGATATGTCCAGTTCACTACAAAATGTAACAGTCTGCCCCCGAGGGGGATCATTGGAAAGAGATGGGAACTTACCAGATGACTGGGCATCGAAGTTTTTGTAACCCCTGTTGACGCCTCTGTTGAACCGGCCACGGAAGCCGCGGGACCTGGAGGGGTAGAAACCCGCTTGATCTGGTTCCTGGGTGTACCCCCTGCGCCGAGGGGCGAAACCTCGTTGAGGACTGGGGTTGACGTAGCGGCCGGTCGAGCGTCCTCTGCCACAGCCGGCCCTACCAGAGACCTGGTGGAAGACTCTTTTTAACGAAGACTGGGATTTGTCTAACGAAGCAAAGGTACTGACAAATTTGGCTATGTCCTTGACAAAGCGATCGCCAAATAACTGCCCCTCAGCCAGAGGACCTGGTTCGGCCGCAGCCAACTCCACAAGTTGCGGGTCGATTCTCAAAAGGACGGATTTGCGGCGCTCTGAAGAGAGGGCACAATTGGCATTGCCAAGGAGGCAGATGGCTCTCTGGGTCACCCAGCTAGGACCTCCGGATGAATAGCCGCTCCAGTCTCTTGTGCTTGCAGGGCTAATTCAAGGATTTTCGCTAGAGGGCCTGCGACATCCAACACCTTGTCTTGACACGCCCTAAGGGCACGATCTATGCCCTTTTTGGGGTCTTTCTTGTATTTTTTCAAAAAGGTGGTCATTGAAGAATCAATATCAGGGGTAACTGCCACTTTATGCGCCAGGTCCGGACGGGGACATTCTGATTTTAGGCGGGCTCTAACATCCTTGTCAAAACTTTTCCTAAGGTGGTTTTGCATATACTCCGCTACCGCTGGGGAGGGAGCCCAGTCAGCGGAGCGGGGGTGGATCATGTCAGAAGGATCAAAAGGAAAGGGTGAAGGGTGGACGGGCGAGGAAGAGTGTTTGCGCTTCTTGGCGCGTTTATGTGGCCTGGACTCTTGGGAGGAATTGGTGTCTGTGCCTGCGTCAGTAGTAGTGTCAGGGACAGGGCTCGTGAGGGCAGGGATGTCATCTTGGGCCTGTTCTTTGGATTTGCATGGAGAGGAATAAACCTTGACGTGAGGCCAGGGAAGTCCAGCTGGTTCGGGGGCGGGGAGGGGGGCAGGAGTAGGACTACCAGATGGAATAGGATTACCTGCAACCAGTTCTAAACGCTGGGAAATAGGTAAAAGGGCGGAGGAGAGGACCTTGTCCAGCTTGGCATCCAATTTATTGTCAATAATATCTTCCATAGATTTGTCATAATAGTACCCTTCCCCCTCAGGGTCATCACACGCAGCCACCTCCTCCTCGTAGACTTCGCAGTCTGACATATCAGCCACCAAGATTAGAAACGTCTCAAATCCCCAGAGGGAAGCTCAATTATACAGCCCACTAGTTCTCCAGAACACGGGCGTTGGTCGGGAGCAAAGCTGGGGCAGAGGGGGCCACACAGGTACCAAAATATCCCTGGCCGATAGGACTAAAGGAGGGTGAAAAACCCTGATTGCCTAATCGGTCTCAGGGTTTTCCAAAAATTATTATTTGCCACTTCTGGGCTTGCAAGGGTTAAACACTCGAGTGTTTCTTGATGTGCATGAAAACGCTGCCTCAAATCAGGGCCCGGTACGGGCTCCACCTGCTGCCTGCCGCGTGAAGTTCCCTGATTCAGCCCGAGAGAGGCGTCACAACCAGCTTACAGGATCGGGGCTGCACGCGTGCACTGACGCGTGCAGGCTCACGAGACGCACGCAGGATTCCCAGTCGGGTTCCGGCGTGCGCCTCGCTCCCTGGGGGGGGGGGGCAATCCCCGGCAGCACGCCACAAGCAGCAACCGCACAGCTCGCCCCGCGAGTCGGAAGCGGTAAGGGGAAAAAGCAATGCAAGAAGAAATAACGGGCTAATACAGCGCAACACGCGCTGAGAATAAATTAGACAAAGGGGTGAGAGCGCGCGCGCGGCGGGCATTAAACACACGTATACACAGAAAATTCGGCATTTACCATACGGCATCAAAATGCATTAAATATTCATTCAAATCAATGAAACAAGAATCACAGTAGATAATAGGAACAAAATAATGAGGCACTTATCTTGACTGCGGAGCAGCAAAGAAAGAGGAAGCCAAGATGGTGCCTCATCATTTTGTATACTGTAATGTGTTACTATTGGTTGTTTGAAGAGGTGTAGTTCAAAGCCTCATGGGAAATGAAGTTTTTTACAAATGTTACTTTATTCTCATTGGCTGCTGTGAGTCAGTAACGAAATTGAGAAAGCATAATCTGAAGCCTCCGGTCCTGCCATAGAATCCAGGAAGAAACGTCACAACATCCAGAACACTGCAGGCGCACAGCTCGATGGAACGCCACACAGAGGAAAAGCATCCAGTCTCCCACGTGGCTCCTTAAGGCTCAAGGTAAGCCGCTCGAGTGTAAGTCTGAGCTGTTTAAATTTAAAAAGACAAGCGCTGTGACTATGTTGAAAAAATGCACCCACTGTTACCAACGCACTCACGGGTAATAACTCCCACATCCACAGGTGCCAAGTACATAATAGCACATCAATCACAGGCTCCGGGGCTCAACTCTATGGAAGGAAATTCAGGAGGTCAATTCTTTGGCACATGAAGACCGTAAGGTGTAAATCAAACCAATCCAAAAGCAACACAGTTCTGAGACGCAGAGGCCCACTGTCGGTCCATTTCAAAAGAGTGATAAATTATGTAAATGTTGTACAGTCCCAAAAATGCATCCAGAAAGCCAATTGCTCACGGTATGTTCACCTTTATTGCTTGATACGTTTCTTCTCACTGGAGGTGAATACAGGCTCACATAATAATTGGACTGCCAGTTGTGTAATAGTTGAAAACAAAGTAATGTCAGCTCAGCAGAGCTAGTTCCAATGCCCTGGGCTGAGACTGTCTGCGTATTTCCTCATAGTAGGCTTAAACAGGTATTCCCAGAAGTACTCTCATGAAGCCTCCATTCCCATGAAAGATGGCAGTCTGTGTAAATGACAGATTCACGCCCTGGCAGTGGGCTGTCGGGTGGGAAGGACGCTGGTGGGGCTAACAGGCCATTCCTCTTCCTTTAAGTTCCAAGTTTCTTCACTTCTGGTTCTTCAGTAGTTTCAGATACACTTCATCTTCCACAACATGTAGGTTTCTTTTTCTCCAAATCGTCGCCATTGTTACAATCCAAAGGAAGTACAAAGGTAGCCATGAAGTAGGTTATAATTAAGAGGTTTATTAAGGTTAGTTACAGGTTATTAGGATGGTAAGTAGAGGATAGGTAGTTCAGCCCCACCAGGAGCAGCATCCTTTTTACTCAGCCCACACACTCCAACTGTCTCTCTGTTAACCACACCAGGCAGTCCAGCATCCCACTACCTCATCAAGCATTCCACACATATCACATTCATACTGGCTGAGCAGCAGGGAACAGGTAACTAAGGGAAAGGATGCAAAGCAACAATACAAGTTACAACATAGTCCTTTTTACCTAATCATAAACAAAGAACTACAAGTATTAGGATGCAAAAAAGAAACAGCAAAGTGAGGAAGAGCAATCTTTACTTATTAAACTTCGGGCCCTCAGGGTAAGCCGAACACCTCAATCCACTGCTGCGCTCCAATTAAGAATTGCAACACATCTTATATATTTATATGCACCTGTGAGTAGTAGAGTGCATACTGATATCTCAATTGTCACAGTTACAATAAATTATTTGAACAATTCCCCAAAAAATGTAAGTTAAAGGGAAGTTAAGGTTGACCAATGTATTATCACTGGCTTTGCCATCAAAATTAAAGTCATGAAATCCACAAATTAAAGTGCCAACCCTTACCATACCAAGTCAACCTTAACACTCCGTCTTATTTCTTCAGAAATCTTAAAACTAGAAGTGTTTTAGACATACATGTATTATTATTAGTGTTTAAAGATTGTATGCTAGTATTACTAAGTTCTTGAAGTTGCACTAAAGAGCATTGGTAAAATGTGGCTATGTGTCTGTACATATTGGTCAGTGTGTTGGTGTATAATGGTGGGCGAGTTGATCTATGATAGTAGGTGCATGGCGGGTGATAGGTATTTGATGGAAGGTGTGATGGCATATGTTGGATTCTGCCATTTTTGCAGGGTCATTCCAGAACTTTTTGCCTTCCTCTTGTATTTTTTCCGACCTGTTGTTGGTGGTTTTATTAGTCTGGGCACTTTTCCACTGCTGATCAGTGCTAAAGTGCATATGCTCTCCCTGTAAATTGTTGTTTTGGATTGGTGATTCCATGATTGGCATATTTCATTTACTAGTCAGTCCCTAGTACACTGCACTGTGTGTGCCCAGGGCCTGTAAATCAAATGCTGCTAGTGGGCCTGCTGCAAAACACACAAGATGATGGACGGAATGCTGCACATTGGCAAACACTCACCCCCAGTCACAGATCTGGGTTTAATCCATCGTTATTTTGCTTCACCACGCCACCCCAGTTCAGACATAGCCATATGCAAATTAGTCTTGACCCTGTGCCTCATGGGAACAGTCCAGACCGAACTGCCAAGCCATGTCTTCCCTGGACCGGAATCAAGCATCCTAGGACCGGTTTCAGGCTATCAGCCTTCATCAGCCAGGATAGCTTGACTCCAGTGGCGTAGTGAGCACGGGACCCACGTCTGGGCATACCCTTCCCACTTAGGGCGAAATGCAAAACACACAAGATGATGGACGGAATGCTGCACATTGGCAAACACTCACCCCCAGTCACAGATCTGGGTTTAATCCATCGTTATTTTGCTTCACCACGCCACCCCAGTTCAGACATAGCCATATGCAAATTAGTCTTGACCCTGTGCCTCATGGGAACAGTCCAGACCGAACTGCCAAGCCATGTCTTCCCTGGACCGGAATCAAGCATCCTAGGACCGGTTTCAGGCTATCAGCCTTCATCAGCCAGGATAGCTTGACTCCAGTGGCGTAGTGAGCACGGGACCCACGTCTGGGCATACCCTTCCCACTTAGGGCGAAATGCAAAACACACAAGATGATGGACGGAATGCTGCACATTGGCAAACACTCACCCCCAGTCACAGATCTGGGTGCCACCCACATAAGACAGCCACTTGGGGGATTGAGGTGTGTCCTGCCTTTCCAGGGTGAGTCAGGGCTTGGCTGAATAGAACTGTGCTGCATTCAGAGTAGGGGGAGGAGATTTCTTTCACACCTGAATGGGCCTGGTCTGCCAATTACAATGCTGTCTCCATCTCCTACCAGGAAGCTGCACCAGAGAGGACAGAACTGGTTTTGGCTGGGCAAAGGGCTTATCTGCCACAGAGAAAAAAGGATTTTACTGTATAAAAAGAGGGGCCCAGACCCCAGACTTTTAGATCACTCAGTAAGAAACCGACACATCACCTGCTCTCCAGTAAGGAACCGACGCACCACCTCCCCTGTGCAGCAGTAAGGAACCGACACATCACCTCCCCCGGAGCAAGGAACCGACGCACCACCTTCCCTGAGCGTAAGGAACCAACGCATCACCTTCCCTGTGACCCTTTTTGTTTGTGTGCGCGACGCATCCAAGGCAATTTGTGTGAAAAGTGTCACATCTGCAATTTGCTTTGAACTGAACTATTTCTACCATTTGAAAGTCATATTTTTATTACTGTATTGTGGATTTTTGTCGTTTTGGTCTTGTTTTGGTTTAGATAAAGATTACTAATTTTTCTAAACTGGTGTGGTGTCCATTTGTAGTGTTTTCACTGTATTACTGTATGTGTTCACAAATGCTTTACACACTGCCTCTGAGTTAAGCCTGTCTGCTCGTGCCAAGCTACCAAGCTACCAAGGTTGGTGAGCAGTGGTTATTTTAGAAGTGTATCCCCCTTACCCTGACTAGGAAGAAGGGTCCCTACTTGGACAAAGGTACCTACCTCTGCCAACTAGAGACCCCCATTTCTAACAGCATATAACTGTGACGGTGTGGCTGTGTGACTGCTCTTATTACTTGATTAAGTTTGAAATGTTATGTGTTTGAGAGGGTCGTTTATTATGTTTCTTTTTTTTTTCACAACGTAATTTTATTGTTGACAGCCGGTACAAGTCTGGTGCCACTAGGAACACCAGTAATATACAAGTATTGACAATAATTCTGATCTCAACATTTTCAGTACTACTGTAGCATCGTTTGTGGAGTAAACGTCTTTGTATATAACTTTTTAAAACAAACAATAGTGCCATATAAAACTTGCAGAAAAAACAAGTAGGTCTTAAATACAGGGGTCAAAGCTATTCATTTTGAAGACAAATATAATCAGCATCAGAGTCATAACATAGTACAATCATCCTGGCAACTCCTCGATAGCGGAAACGGGAGGAACAGGTTCTAAATATAGCCCTCTGTATTCCGCCCACCTTTACCATATTATAAAATGTTTCTGGGGGCACCCCCTCACCTTAAAAACGGGTATTTCCAGACCCATGGAAAAATCTAGGCCTTTCTTCCATTTTGCAACTGATTGTGGTTACTAATCATACCACGCCCTGGCAATATCTCATTTAGCCAAAGTGAGGCTGAGGAATAACAGGTGGCGCTTGTATCTGTTGCCGCCCAGGCCCTCAGTAATGTGCAGCAAGACCTATCGTGGCGAAAGCGGGATATCCCTCTCCAAAACCTCGATAAAGTCGTACACTGCCACACCGTGTGTAAGAAGGTACCCTCAGCGGCCCCACAGCACAGGCAGTGAGTGGAGGCGACCAAGCCAGTGCACCACAGCTTGTGTCTGGTGTAGAAGACCCGGTGTAGATATTTGAATTGGATAAGTCGCAGGCGGGCCGCTATCGCCGCACTATGCGGGACTCCAATGCCTCCACCCAATCATCTTCATCTAGGGGACCCAGGTCCAGCTGCCACACGTCTCGAGTTTTATGTAGTTTTGTAGAGCTATTGTTCAGGAGTGTGCAATATATTTTGGTTATTTTATGATCCCCCAGCTCTCCCATAAAGACCTTAGCTTCTACAGGATTAAAGTCAGGTATATCGGCTTGTTGTGCTATGTACGGGGAGAAGGCATGTCGAAATTGAAGGTATCTATAGAATTGTGAACGGGGCATGGCGTACTCTGTCTGGAGTTCCTGGAAGGACTTTAGGTTCCAATGATGCATAACTGCTCCCACTGCGTCCATCCCGATAGCCTCCCAACCCCGAAATCCAGACAGCTGAGTCAGCTGTGGCAACTGACCAATGTGCCACAGAGGGGTTTCCCTCGTCAGCCTCCCCCACCATCCCATTGTCGTCAGCCTCCCCCACCATCCCATTGTACGAAGTGCACGTTTCCAGATCATGAATACCATTTTGGTTGCAGGTGGCAGTTCTCTAAGTGTCGGGGCAGAATACAGGACCGTATGTAGTGACTTGGCGCCCAGCAGCCAACAGCCGACCGCATATTCTGGGTCTCCTCTATCACCATACCACCAATCCTTGAGGACGAGAAGATGTGCATGCGCGTGGTAGACCTGGACATCCGGGGTGGCGATGCCACCGCAGTAAGTGGACTGGAAGCAGGTCCTCAGGGCCACTGGCGCTGTGCTGCCCCCCCAAAGGAACCGGGCCAGTATTACATTCAGTTGCCGAAACCATGTCGGCCGTATTGGGTACGGGTGGTTCTGGAGTTGATATAGGAGGCGGGGCAAGGAGACCATTTTAAATATGGCAGATCTGCCACACAGGGACAGCGGTACATGAGACCACAGACGGACCCGGTCTCATATCTGTGTCCACAGTGGTGCCAGATTTCTGTCCCCCGAGATAGACTGAGACGCCGAGAGAACACCCCCAAATATTTGAAACCATAAGGGACCACTGCCACCTTCCGTGACTATCCACCCAACTGATCCCCCCCAGGCAGGGGCCATAGATATGATTTGCCCCGATTCATGTAGAGGCCCGAGGTTTCACCAAAAATTTGCATGATTCTGAGTAGGCGTGGGCCAGTCCTATTGGGCCGCATGAGGAAGAACAATACATCGTCCGCATATAGCGCTATGCGGTCCGAGACCTCCCGCGACCACTCAAAGCCATAAACCTGTGCATCCATTCTCACCCAGGTCGCCAACGGCTCCATGGACAGTGCAAAAAGATAAGGGGAAAGGGGACATCATTGACGAGATCCCCGCCCAATGGTAAAGCTTCCCGATGTAGAGTCAGCCACTTGGACTGATGCCATAATATCGGTATACAAAAGGCGTATTAAGTTTAATAGGCGAGGGCCAATATTTAGGTGGCTGAGCAAAGCGAAGAGGTAGGTCCAACTGAGGGAATCGAAGGCCTTGTCGATATCCGCAAGGAGGAGTGTGGCCGGTCCCTCAAGTCGGCCCACGGCAGCAATGGCATTGTGTGTGCACCGAATATTGTGCCGTGTAGCGCGGCTAGGCATGAAGCCGGTCTGGACCAAGTCTGTAATATGGGGAACCAAGCGATTGGCGATTGCCTTGGCCAAAAGTTTGGCTTCGACATTAAGAAGAGAGAATGGGCAATATGACGAATAGTGTTCCGGCGGTCGGCCCGGCTTTAGGAAAACGACTATCTCCGCATGTCTCCAGTCCGGCGGAAAGCAGCCGTCCTCCACTGCAGCGTTAAAAGCCGCAAAATATGGTTCCATCGATTAAGACTGGTGTTTTTGGAGAAACTCGCAAGGGAAGCCATTTGGGCCACGTGCCTTCTCCAAGCACATATCCAACAATGCCGTTTGCAACTCCTCAACCGACAATGGGACATCTAATGCCTCTCGTACAGTGTCAGAGAGAGTCCGCGGGGGGAGGTCTACAATGAACTTGTGAATGGTTACTGCAGGTAGGGTCTCTCGGGGCCATATAATTCTGTAAAGTGCGCGGCAAAGCAAGCTGCAATTTGCAATGGGTCCGTGGGTATCCTCCCGTCAGGGCCACACACACCCGGGAGGGTCTGTGGGCGAAGCGTCTGTTGACACAAACCATGTAGTAGGGCACTTGATTTATCACCCCACTGGTAGATCCGGTTACGGGTAACGAGCCAGTAGAGTCTGGCTTCAAACAGCAGCTCGTTGGCATATGTTTGCTATGTGCTCAGTAGCTGTCTGCGCGCAGCGCCCCCATCCTCCCCCCTACTTCTATGCTCTAAGTTGATCAGTTGAACTTCGGTCTGTAATAACTTCTCGTGGCGCATAAAGCAATGTCCACCCCCCTAAGTGTGGGATTCATAACTTCCCATAGGATTATAGGGGAGTCAAACATGCCTATGTTATGTGAAAGATAGTCAGTGAGGGGCGTATGAATGTGCGACCTATACTGCTCGTCCTGCAGCAGTCATGGCGAGAGCCGCCATCGGAACTGGGAGCGTCTAGGGTCTAAAGACAATTGCAGGGATACTGTCGAATGGTCCGACAAGCCCCGAGGTAGGATCTCAGTGGACTTTAGCCTGTGGGCGTGGGTTGTGGATATAAATATGTAGTCGATGCGAGAGAAGGACTCATGTACCCCGGAGAAATATGTGTATTCGTGATCCGCGGGGTGTAGCGCCCTCCAGGAGTCAACCCACCCCATTCCCTGAATCAAGGGCACCAGTCTAGATTCTCGGACCACAGTCGCCCACTCCGTGCTGCACCATCTGTCTCTCACTGGGCATATTACATCATTCCAGTCCCCACCTGCTATCGTTACACCGGATGGGATCTCAGTCCATAGCGTAGTCAAGTGCTCCACGAGGTTCCACGCAGGGGGGGAGCATAAATACTTCCTAGAACAAGGGGTTCCCCATATAATGTTCCATAGATCACTATGAATCTGCCCTGTGGATCAGACCACGTCTTACAGTGGACGAATGGAACGCTGCGATGAATGAGGATTGCTACCCCGCGGGAGCCTCTAGTGAACCCAGAATGAAAGGTTTGGGCAAATCCAAATCTTGCTAAGCATGGTGTCTTAGTGCCCAGTAGGTGGGTCTCTTGTAGAAGTAGGACTTCCACTCTATAGTGTTTGGCCTGTCGGAGCACGGCACCCCGCTTGGTCTTGTCTAGGGGGCCACGGGTGTTCCAACTAAGGATCCGAAGTTCACGACTCTCAGATCTCATCGAACTAGATGTCATGTCTGGTATTGGGGCATGTGGACGAATGTGCATAACTGAATGGCTTGATCGACCCTGAGACTATGTGTTCAGTATCTGGTAATGGCACTAATAAAACACAAGAACTTCCCACAAAATCTCCAACCAACCCCCCCACCTCAATACCTCATAAGCACTGAAGTATCTATGGTGGCATGATGTGTCCCCAACCCCCAACGGAGAGTAGAAGCATCATGTAGCCAATGGATCCCCGATAAGAGGCCCCTGTGCATATTAGAGTCTAATGAGAGGGGAACATATGTACAGTTGTAGCCCAATAGTTCTTGTCATCCGAATTGTACAAGTTTGATTTAGATATAGATCTCAGTGGGGTATCAGTTAGGATGCTGCTGGTTCCGGCTGATCATCGGACATTCGCCTACTGGACTTGCTGCGAGTATTAGTTTCTTAGAGCGCGATCGGCAACGCTGCTTTTCAACTGTTCCGGGCGATCCACGTCCAGGCCCCCCGGTTGAGGAGTCCGAATCAAATCTGGGTGGAGTATGAGGTTTGATTTTCACGGTTTCATCCATCCAACGGAATACCTCCTCCGGTGTCTCGAAGAAGTGTGTACGGGACTGGTAGGCCACCCTCAGGCGGGCCAGGAACAACAAGGACTATTGGATTTTAAGAAGACGAGCCTTAGCCTCCACAAATGATTGTCGGCGCTGTTGTACCAGCTTGGTATAGTCTGTAAAAATCATGATATGTTGAGAGGCAAATGTAAGGGTTGCTTTCAATCTGGCTGGCTGCAAAATAACGTTTCTGTCTTTGTAATTAAGAAGCCGCGCTATTATTGGTCTAGGGCGGGCGCCCAGCGGTGGCTTCTGCAGCAGCGCCCGGTGTGCGCGCTCGATTATGAAGCATGGGGAGACCATACCAGGTGGGAGCCACTTCGTGAGCCACTTGACAAGGAAATCTTCCACGCTGCCTCCCTCACAACCCTCAGGGAAGCCAACGAACAGGAGATTGTTCCTGAGGGCGTGCCCCTCCGCATCCTCTACCCGCGCCGCCAAGCCCCTCGTAAGTGTCTCCAGGGTAGATACTTTTTCTGGAGTGTACTCACTGTGTCCTCCACCGTTGAGATCCGGGATTCTGATTCCGTAATACGTTGCACCGCGTTTCTGAGATCTTGTCGGAGCGGCATAGCGTCGGCACCCACAGCGCCAATCTTGGCCTCAAGCATTTCTCTGGACTGCGTGATCGCCGCCAGCAATGCAGCAGTGTCCGGCATAGCTGCTCCCTGGTCGCCCAGCACCGGCGCCGGGGCCACCGCTCCAGTATACCTATCCATCATGCTTTGCTTATGATGATGTGCCAGGTGGCTTGTCCTTGGCCATGTTATATGGTAGTGAAATAGGGGGTCATCTGGATGCGGAGCCAAATATATCCCAGTGTTCCACACTGAGGTAGGTCGTTATTGCCGGTTACTCTCGCCAGGGGGGGCACCGCACCCACAAGCTGCATCAAACCTTGTTTAACTGCTTCTGTGAGCTGGGCACCCCCACTTCCCCTAGATGGCGCCGATCAACCACCCCAGGCCCATATGTTTCTGAATGGCAGGCTGCCCAGAGCGACCGCAGGATAGCAATGGGAGCCTCTGGGGGGGAAGCGGGTATCCAGGCTCCACCCCCGACCGGGAAGCCCAACGTCCATGCAGGAATGAGGCGGCGGCCCGAGGTCTCACCACAGCCCGCACCGGGACCCTAACCAGGGTGCCAGGAAAGGGTGGGAAGAAGGGGCCCAGTCGATGTCCGCCCCTGGCTCTCAGGCGGTAACTAGCTAGGCGTCGCAGGCCTCTGAACAGGGTCCTCGATGCAGCCGACACCAGGCACTCCACTCGAGACCCACCCAGGCCGGGAGTCTCCAGCATGCCCACGGCCAGGGAGGGGGGCACACTTGCACTGCAGCCCGATCCGGCCGCCGAGATCTCGAGGGATAGTGCAGTATAGGGCCACGGGTTTGTCTGGTAGTTTACCCCCCGCACAGCGGCCAAGGGGAGATCACCTCTTTCATTCACCCCACCTCAGGCCCCAAGCCAGACCGACTTCATCACTGTCGCGGCCCGAATTAGCTGCCGAAAATTATTCAGGGCTCGAGGTAGGCCGCCCCCACTCAGCAGCAGACTCATCGCCCCGTTGGGCACAAAGTATCAAAGTGGCCCCCGTGCCGTCACTACGGCCGCCTGCACCACCACCGCCTGCAGCCCAGACCAGGGGGGGGGCCCCCAGGGACATTGATCGCGTGCAGCTGGGCCCAGAAATCTGCACGGCTCCCGCCCGCTCCCACACCGTGGCCCGGTCCAGCCACCGAAGCTCCGGCAATACAGAGTCGAGCGTCCCCGGCCCCGCGCCCTCAGCCACCGCCCCTAAAGACCTCACCTTACAGAGCACAGCTGCTCCTGCGGTTCAATGTCGGATAGATGTCCGGGTGGGCCGGCAGCGCGTCCCGTCCAGCAGCGCGTCCGAGTCCTGGCGCTGAGGCCGCCTGCCACGCAGCCGCACCCCGGCCAACAAATGTCAGCTGCGCGTTCGCCGGAACCCGCTGTTTGCAGCAGTGGAGTGTCCCCGGGCTTCGCCGAGTCGCAGATTGATCCAGGATACACGGATGATGCAGGATTAATGGAGGATTATTTCAGGCTACGGGAGCCTCACTAAGGAGCGTCCGCCAAGTTGGACCGCCAAGCCACGCCCCTTATTATGTTTCTAGGGCCCTGATTATGAGTGTGCGGTGTTTTACAACCACTGTGTGAACCCCTGTTTGCGCTGGGGTCGAAATTACAAGTTGGATAGTATTTGCAGCATCCGGTAATTACTGGGTGCATTAAATAACTCACCCTTTATTAAATTTTGGTAGGTCATGCGTGCCAGAATTTAACATTGAAAAGTGTATGGTACTTACCTTCTATGGAGGATTTTAGTGCAATTCAGTGGCAAAATGCATGTTATTCCCCCGAAGCTCATAATAGGCGCTAGCGAACGCACCTGGTAAATAACGTATCCAAAGGTATCATTAATTATCTGGTGTGATATAAGCACCTAGATTTCGAAAAACTCAGAATCGGGGCCTAAGTGTCTGAAAAGTTGTATGACGTTGTGACTATAATTTTGGAGTGACATTGTAAAGCACTGGTAAATGGTGTCTGTGTGACTGAATGATGGTTGTTGTGCTAGATTTGTGGGCGTACGATGGTGGGTGTTTCAATGTATGATGGTAGGTATTCTGGTGTTCGTTGATGGATATGCAGGTGTATGACGGGTTCGTGGGTGTTTGAGTGTATAAACTAATGCTGCTGAATGTGGACACATGAATGTAGATGTCTGATTGTGGATGTGGGGTGTATACTGGTAGCTGTGGGGACTAATAGCGGTTGGTGTGTGGAAATATGTGATGTTGGGAGGATGGCCGTATGATGTTTGGTGACTTGCCATATGATGGTGGGTGGATGCTTTATTGACAGTGAGTGCATTGGCATATTACAGCCGTGTGTTGGTAAATTAATATTATGACTTTTTAGTTTTCGTAGCAACACCGGTATTAACATATTAGTTAGTACACCTTAACTCATTTTGAACGTTAGTGTTTTTAGGAAATTGCATTCTTTTATAAGTAAAGTTCAGTTTATTTTTCTAGCCAAAGTTACTTTTTGTGATCAGAATCCAATCCACTTAAGGCACATTGTTGGAATTATGTATGATGTCTGCCCATTAAAGTTGTATCCTATTATATTTTAAAATTATGTCACAGAACACGTGATGTAAATTGTCTAATAGATAAGCATTTACTTGCAAAACTAGAGGGATGTGATGTAATTTCATATCTGCAAGCAGTCACATGCTGTTTTTTAACCAATTACTCTTAAATGTTTATGCATGTGGGTGTTCTCTTTTAAAGAGACATGCATTTTAATTGATCTTTTCCAGTTTTTCCTGGAGCTTTGTCGAGCCTTTCCATAATTCCACACTTGTCTGAGTTTGTGGGCATTCTTGAGTGTACTGAACACAGCACTTTGCTTGACAGCACAAATTTGAGACAGATTTGGGCTGTGTAGGAGAGAGTTGTAAAGTGGTAGGGGTTTTGTGGTATAAGACTAAGAGTGGGGGAGTTCCAACACTTCAGGATAGTTCTAGTTATCGCCATGGTAATATTATTTTAATGCTCTTAGGCATATTCCGGACTCACACCTTTGCTTTGTAATGAAGAAAGATGTCACCTTTTCACATCCTATGTATCCCAGTATTCACTTTAATGCCTCACACATAGTGGCTCTTCACTTCCATGCACAACCCAAAGATTCAGCATTGCCATTGAAATGTTACACATTTCATGGGTGCACATTTTTGAGATTACCGATTACTATTTTGGCAGCATTTATTATCATAGTATCAGATTTGGCAATTCAGGTCTGTTCTGCAGAGTAGTGTCCATTTTACTGACTTTGGTGATGCTGTCTTTGTGTTTTATCCCCAAAGTGCTGTTAGATATGCTGCTTAGTGTCCAACAATAACACATCTGTCTCTGGCAGTACCACCTCTCTTTACACCTCTCTAAAATGCAGTGCAGTGACTCTTTTAAGAGCTCCCCTTATATTTCTTCATTTATTTTTAATAGAAACTTTGTTATTTTTTTTCTTTACGTTTGCATGGATTGAAGTACTGTTTGCAAAAACTGGATATAAAATAAAAATATTTTACATTAATATGATCACTCATCTACTTTTAAACCTTTTGGCGGCCCAGCAGGGGAACTAAGAAAGGGTCCTTGGTAGTAGCTGGGTATAGAACAAACTATTAAACAATATAAAATAGAGGGAAACATGGAAGATGTTATTTCCATATTACTCATTTGGGATAATCAGCTCTTGGTTCACAAATGGCAAAATGCCATTCCTCAATGCTTTGTCCTCCACATCGATCACAACAAAGAGAACAAGCGTGCCAATAACTCTTATGCAACCTCGGTACTGGCATTGGATGAGAAAAACCTGCATGTGAATATTGCTCTACTGATGGTGTTTCTGAAAGAGACATTCCAGAGTCCAAGTATTCACCACTCTGTTTCTTGTCCAGCATTTCCTATGGTTGAGGTGACTCAGCTATAGTCCTGTCCTAGGTGTAGGGTTCTCTGTGACATATCCATCGTTAAGTTATATTCATTTAATAAAGCGCAGCGAATCACACCCGAAGGTGTATCTCGCCGCTCGACCTCCACATAAGTTGCATCTAGTAATTAAAACAGCCAGGTTTTTAACAATCTTTTGAAATGAGCATAGCCCAAGCAGCAGAGAAGATGGAATGGAAGCTGATTCCGCGCCATCGGGGCAGTATAGGAGAACGCTCTGCCCCCATATCTTGAGGCAGGGATGCGGGGAAGGGACAGAAGCGCCTTGTCGCTGGATCTTTATTTGTATAGCTGCATCACTGTGGCAGTACCAATAGTGTACATCTGATATTGTTTCCCACATTTGAGAACTTTGACTCACTTACACCACATAACTCCTTCTGTGTGCTTCTGATAGATACCATCCAGGGTTAAAAAAAAACACCATTAAACAATACTACGCAATATAGGTCACGTGATTTTGCAGACTATGGGTATACTTGTGATGTTATTAAACAGAATTCAGAAAAACAACAACAAAAAATAAAAGGTAATCGCTCTAAAAAAAAAAAAAAGAATAAAAAAAAAAGAACCATTACCCAAGAATCTTGAGGTACAGGCCAGCGAACTGTGTGTAATATAATAAGTTCTTCATTGTTCCGAGGATCAGATACCAAAGGTGGTAATTACCAAATGTTTTCAGATTCGGCGCACCTTGACAAGTATTAGCAATAATGCATGCCAGACTCTAATGCGAGCTTCCCAATTCTCACACGAATATGTGTTTGAATACAGCTATTTAGCTTCCAAAGTCAAAGAACAAGTGCATGTAAGAACAAAACTTTACTTTTCCATCTGAAACTGAAACCTCTCTCTCTTGCCTCCAGTTGTCATGGTAGTGACGCTAGTTGACAAAATAATATTGTTTGCAGGGTGCTAGGTGATGTGTAGAGTCTTCCATTACAAGTCAGTTTCCATGTTCAAAGTCTATTTTTAACCCTTTAATTGCTTATTTTTTCAGTAGAAAATGGAACTTGTTATTTCCTAAATGCATTTTTGTAAACGTCAGACATAAATGAAAACGAATAGCATACATTTTTACTTCATAAAATGTTAATGTTTTTTAAAGTGCATAATGTTATTATTATTTTAAATAGCATTTATGTGCTACCTTTTGTCACTTTAAGAGAGATATATTTGGCCGTTTTTGTTACATATTTTGTCAGTAAAGCAAGTCAGACTTCAGAACTTTCTTTCTGTACTTCATTGCTGGCTAGTTATTTCATAAAGCATGTTCCTGTACATTGTGGAGGCATTGTAAGTGAATCTGTGAATGCCTTGTAGAATGCTGAGCCTTCAGGAAAAGCGGATCCTGGCCAAGGAAGATGGAACAACAGCTGCTTGCGTTGACAGCAGTGATGCAGAACCTACAGTCAGTGGCGGCTGGTGACGTCCACAAGTGGAGAGGCAAGAAAATTAATAATTTTCACCCACTGACAGGCACTGTGGGAAATCAGCAAAACCTTTAGAGTCAACGCCAAAGCTCTCAATCATGGCTCATTATAAACGGTGGTTATAATGAACCATGACTGACAGCTCGGAGTTGAGACTGAAGGCAGTGCAAATTTCTCACAGAGCCTGTCAGTAGGTCATAAAATAAAAAATAAAATGTTTTCCTACACACTGGTTCGCCTCCTCCAGTGCTCAGTGTGCTTCCAGTCCGTTGGAATGCGTGATTTCAGAACTAACTCCCCAATACAAATCCAGGTGCTGCTCTCATGCTGCTGATAATGTTAAGCAGCATGAGAGAAGAGCCAGGATTGGCTGGAGCGGGCTGGCTCGATGCTCCCTCAGGCACTGGGGGCATATGCCTTCTGTCCACCCAGGTGTCTAAGACAGCTTGGGGTGGAGATGTTTAAAGTGCACATGACAGGCTGGCCGTCGCAAAGACAGCTGGCCAAAGTGACATGTGCACTTTAAACAGGAATGGGCACCACTCCTCCCCTGCTGCCAATTAACAGCAGTGGCTTCGCCCAGCCCTGACGCTCAGGCTGGGAGCAGTGAGAAAAAAATGGTAATAAATTTAATTTATTACCATTTTATTTTCACATTTGCTGTGATTTCAGCAGTGGAGCGACATTCCTCTGAAGTAATGGAGGAGCCGAGGCTGCCTAAAACCCCAGCACAATTTAGAAGAAGAGGCCCTCAAAATTCTTGGGCATAGGTGCATAGGTGCATTTCACACCCTTTGCATATTTAGAATGGAAACTTGCAGAATATGTTAGGTGATGTGTTAAAGTGTAGTAATGTGTATACATACCCTTTAGGCATTACAATCATTTTGTGACACACAATCAAATCACTGAGATTTCATGCCACGCAGTGTGCATCAACACATGCACAGTGGCTGATGATATGTCCACCACTATGGAGGTGTTCATGTTGCTCTCGGCCAGCCATACCTTACTGTGGAGGAGGATGGTGCTAAACCTTCCCCTTCTGTTGCATCACCAGCTGATGCATTTGGACAGATACTAGAGCAAAGTGAGAAGTCTTCTTCTGTGGCAATAGACAGCTGTGCATATGACATTGTAGCAGCGGAAGCGGTGGGGGTCTTTAATCATATGTATCCCACACCAACCTTTATAACATCAGTGGAAACGTAACTCTAATGATGGGCCCATAAGTATTATTGGCCCACATGCATCAACAAATGTGTTTGCGATTCCATAATAGCGAAAAATAAGAAATCGCTATCATGGAATCGCAAAATGGAATGCATCAATGAAATCGGTAAATATTTGCGAATCGTTAAAAATCGCAAATGCCATTACCGATTCCGTGTATTCCGAATCTGTAATTGCGAATTCGCAAACACCGAATCGGAAATTGCGATTTACCCATATTGCAGCATTGTGATGACATCACAAACCAGGAAGTCAGTCACTGAATCACCACACCTGCACACAGGGAGAGGAGGAGGAAGACTGGTGGAGCACACCCTGGAGGAACTGTTGCTGAACAGGAGCTGTGAGAAAAATACACCATGGCCACTGAAAAGGCACAAAAAAAAGGAGAAGGCAGGAAGAGAAAAATCAAGTTCAGTGATAAGGAACTTGAAATCCTCATTGAGGAAGTTGTCCAGAGACATGACCAGCTTTTTGGGAGACAATCCCTGCATGTTGCAGAGTCAGTGAAGAGGAAGATTTGGCTTGGCATACAAGCCAAGGTAAATGCTGTGGGGGTGACACACCGTGACACACAGAACCTGCAGAAGAGATGGTATGACCTTCGCAGCCGTGCCAAAGAGAGGGTGGCAGAAAGGCTAGCCGCAGCTAACACAACAGGAGGGGGAACATCTAGCGTGCGCCCGAACACCACACTGGAGGACCTGGTGGAATCCACGTTGCAGCCAGCCAGAGTCAGTAGTTGGTGTGACACAGATTGACACCTCAGGACATGCGGGCACCTCCCAAGGTAAGTGCACAGCTGAACATGTACATATGTCAAATGTAATCACAACGTGCCCCAAATGCATGCCCTGCGTAGTGTAGCACACCTGAGTCCAGTCCACCTTTTACAAGCAACACCCTAATGCATTCTGGGAGTTGTATGCAGACAAATGTAAGGGGAAGGCATGGAGGGCACACCATAGGTGTAGTGCAGCACAGTACAGCAAGGAGTGACAACAGTAGATATTGAACATGACAGAAGTAGATTTAATATAACTGCGCAGGCGTAATATTACAAACAAGTGCAAACAAAATAATAACAGAACTTGCACTGTTCCACTCACAGATGCAGCGCAGGACAGTGATGGGGAGGACAACCACGAGTCCGAGGGAGACATGGAATAGCATGATGAGGGACAAGAAATGCCGCCATGCCCACCCATACCTGCTCCCACACACCGCAGGAGGAGAGTACTACCACTCCCTGACTTGGAGAGTGATGAGGACAGCAACACTGGATCCCACACACTGCAGCCTGCACATACCCCCCAACACCAGCACCAGAGTAAACAATGCGGCGCAGTCCCGTGCAGTACCGCAGGTGAAGGCCAAGGAGATTTCCCACGCCTGCTGATGACAATAGCGAATCCACCGCAAGTGCCCTTGAGTCCAAGATGCTGAAGGTTCAGCGCCTGCAAGGGAAGAACATCCGTCACATGCAGGTCCAACTGGGAACACTTGCCAAACACATGGGTGGTATTCATGACTGCCTGAGGGATATCACAACTGCAGTGGTGGAAGGGCACAGGGCAAACAATGCGAGACTAGACCGTGTTGCAACTGGCATTGAGGATATGTGCAGGGCAATTCAGGCAGAGCGTGTCACAAATGGCAGGAGGCATCAGACTGCTATGGCACGCATGCACAGTTACACCCGGGCCATCAATAGGCTGAGTCACACCACAGCTCAGCTTTCAAGGCGTGCTGTCGGCATGCAGGTGGAGATGGCCCACTGCTGTGGGGATGTCGCCAGGGGCCTCATCCAGGTCACCGCTGCTGTGGAAGGACTACAGACTGCAGCAGATAGCGGAAGCCCCATGCGTGCAGGGGGGGACAGTGAGGAGGGCTCCAGCCTGAGCAGCCTACTGGCACCTGTGTCACATGACAGGAGGCGCAGTACCAGGAGTCAATCCGGCACAGAGGGGTCCATGAGGGGGGTATCAGAGCCCACAAACAGGGCCACAGGAGTGCGTGGCAGGAGAAAGTAGTGAATCGCACCTGTGCCACTCTGGTGGGGTAACCAGAATTATGACTCCATCTCCCAAAGATGTTGCAGTGCCAAGACAATGACTTACAAATTGTCTGCACCCACACTGCACTTTTCTGATAATGGCATGTGTGCATCAACACAACTACCCACCTAACAGAATAAACCGTTACGTAAAAAATGTGTTGTGTCTTGATTTCTCACCTTAGAAGTAACGTTGCGTGATTTCGGCACGTCTCCTTCTCCCCTCTGCTGCATCTGGACCGCGTGCTGCTTGGTGTGGTTGTCTTGGCTGGATGTCCAGTTCTGGCTTGCTATCAGAGTCTTCCAGGTGGATGCCCCTATTGGTGGCAAGGTTGTGCAACATAGCACATGTAGCGACGATCTTACAGCATGTCTCCGGCCTATACTGTAAGGCCCCACTGGTTTTGTGGAGGATGCGAAACCTGGATTTGAGTACACCAAATGTCCTCTCAATCACATTTCGTGTCGCAATGTGGGCATGATTGTATCGCTGCTCCTTTCGTGTTGTGGGATTCAGATAGGGAGTGAGGATGAACGACCTCACAGCGTATGCACTGTCACCTACAGGATGTTGAAAATAGACAAACATTAGGTACTGCTATGTGTCACCATGGCAGACAGGTGTGCAAGACAGTATGACATGTGTTTACCCAGCAAATATCCTTCTCCAAATTCACCAGCCAGCAGACGTCTGTGTATGCCACTATGCCTGAAGATATAAGAGTCATGGGCACTCCCAGGGTAACTTGCCACTATGTCTGTGATTATGGTTTTCACATTGCATATTACTTGGATGTTGAGTGAATGGTACGATTTGCGGTTCCGGTAAATATGTTCATTCACTGAGGGGGAACATATGGGTACATGCGTCCCATCAATGCAGCCAATGACTTGTAGAAATTGTGCAACCTGATAAAAATCTAATTTGGTTTGCATCAATTCCTGTGGTGTTGTGGGGAACCTGATGTGGTGGTGTATCCTCTGCAACATGGCATTTAGGAAGGCGTTGAAAAAGCGCGATAAGGCACTTTGGGAGACACCGCCAGCTGTTGCAATTACTCCCTGGAAGGCCCCTGACGCTGGGAGATGTAGTGAGCATAGGACCTGCACATGGGTGGGGATGGCATGTGTCCTGCGAGTCTGACGCTGCAGTATTGGGTCTAACTCAGCAATGAGCTCTAAGATTGTGGCAGCATTCAGTCTATACTTATCGTAAATCTCTTCCTCCGTCTGCCCTAGCAAAGTGACGCGCACTCTGAAGATTCTCTCCTGTATCCTTCTTCTCTGTGCTGCTGCTCTTAGCCTCATCTTCCGCGCTATGAAGTAGAGCACTGCCATTGTGGAACACTCTGATGCATTCTGGGGCTGTTTAAGTAGTTTGCTAATGATTTACACCTGATTTGTTGAATGTGTAATTCTTACCACCTGATATGGTTTCTTCCTATTTAGGAGATGCAATTTGCGATTCTTTACTGATTCTGTATTTGCGAAGTCTTGTTGCATGCGAGTTAGGGATTTCTTATTTGCGAATCAGTAATACAGAATCGCTATTACCGAGTCGGAGACTTAGAAATCGCTAAAATACCGATTTCTACACTTTTCTGTGAATTTGCTTCATGCCTTGGAAGAAGCTCTTTTGCGATCGCAAACGGCATTTTTTACCGATTCGCAACGTTTGCGATCGCAAATTAGCTTGATGCATGTGGGCCATTTTTCCTTATAACAATATCAAAGGTCCTCCAATGGATCTTTGGTAGAGCTAAAAGGGACTAAGTAGAGAAAATTGGAGAGCTATTCCCTCATGAGGATCTGTAATGAAGAAACAGCTATATTTCATAAACGACAATACATCAAAGATAACTCAGAAATAATTCATAACTCATGAATAAAGACAGACACTTTTCTTTCTAAGTATCTTTTCTTTGTTATTTTAGTAATATGAATGGTCAGACACAAGTACAAAACATAAGTTTCTCTTAGGTCTCATGTTACAGGTTAAAATGCATTACAAATATTACAAGTCGAATGAATCAAACTCATTACACAAATCAGGTAAAGTATAGAGGAGGGAGAGGGAGAGAAAGAATAATCATCAGATATCACAATTCGGTTACCTCCCAAAATGAGGAAAACTAATGCACAGCGTGCAATTAGTGAGAAAAACTATCTCCACGGCCGTAGGAGACTAGCACGGGCAGCATCACCAGCCGATGATGTGCAAAGTCTTTAGAGTAAGATTTCTCTGTAAAATCAGGATTGACAGCCAGAGCGACCAGGAATCAGCACAGCATACAGCATACCACGATTGCAGGACAGGTCACCAGTTTTACTGAGGCCTACATAATTTTAGCAAAGGAAAAAGGAGAGAGAAAGTCATTTTCTAAGGCCTACATAACTTTCACGAAGAATAAAAGTATTTTTTCTCGTGTTTGCAGTTGTTTATTCCTGCAGTTCGGGAAACATATAAACATATCAATTAGACAGACAGGATAGTAATTTCTCTCTTTTCTTTAATGTCATCTGCTCTACATGTGTTATTCTGACTTTTAAATACGTGCACTTTTGCACATTTTTCAGTCGTATTTTTCCAGAATTTGCACGTTTTAGTATTCTTGGGTTTTCACCCACTTTAGTACTTTATTAAAACACACACATGGGTGGATTTTCTCTGAGCAGATTTTATTTACTAAAATCATGCTCCATCAACATTAATGTCACTGCTCCTGTAGTATGCAACATCTGTTGAGCCACACTTGCTCGGATGCTAAAGATTATGATGCAAGCAAGACTATCATCTAAAACTATTGACTCTTTGGTCCCACAAATAGCGAAAGTGAGTGAAGGAGGCACATTCAAATCCACTCCCGAATTCTAACCCAATCCTCTTGCAATCCAAGGTCATGATGGATCACCAATTGTGTTTGAAAATAGATACAATCTTTCTTTTTTTATTTTTGAGTGTCTGTTGTGATGTTCACAAACATGTTTGTGATCATTTCAGTGGTGCATAGTCTATCCCTGGGATTTGTAAATCGCAACAGCTACTCAATGAGTGTAGCGGTGCTGTAAGCAGGATAGATCCTAATTGGTCAGGGGTCAGAATGCAGATTCAAAGAGCCATGTTTTAAGAAACTGCTTGTGGGTCTGAATATCCACAGTGGCCCTAAGCTGCTGAGGCAGGGCGTTCCAATCTTTGACCGCAAGGTAGTAGTAGGATCTGCCACCCCATTTTTTCCTTTTGATCTTGGGTACCACCACCAGCAAAGAAATAGAGAAATGAAGAGATCTAGATGGGTGATAGTGAGTAGTTCTTTTTGACAGATATTGAGGGCCAGATTGATAAAAAGTTCTATGTGTGAGGACTAGCCTTTTAAACCTCACCCACTCCTTGTTGGGAACCATAGAAGTTGTTTCAGAAAGGGGAGGATATGAGTCCTCCCAGGAAGTTTCAGCAGCAATCGCGCTACAGCATTTTGAACCAGCTGCAATCCCTTCAAAAAGAAAGCTGGCAGTTCCCATTAAAGTGAGTTGGCATAGTCTAACTGGGAATTGATCAAGGCCTGAATTGCTATTTTTTGTTGTGGAAGAGGAAGGACGTAGAGAAACTTTTTTATGCTTTTTAATAGTCCAAAAAAGGAGCCCAGCACACTTGCCACCTGACGGGTAAAGGTGGCCGCACTGTCAAATGTCACCCGAAGATTGCGTGCCACTGTGGCAGAGTCCGGTGGGGGTAGGATCCCACTCGGCCAGAATGTCATTGTACCAATTAGGAGAAGGAACCCCAAAAAGCAAGATTTCTATTTCCCGTCGTTGCATTGAAGGTTGTTGGCACATATCCACGAAAGCACTGCTAAAATGCAAGCTTTGGGAATCGCTTTATCTAAGGTGAGGCGCAACTATGTGTAATCAGCATAAGAAACGATTTGTACGCCGAATGATTCTTCAAGGGTCGCCAGTGGGGTCATATAAATATTGAACATTGTAGGACTCAGGGCAGACCCCTGGGGCACCCCAAAGCACAGGGGTTTTTGTTCGGAGGAAAATGTAGTCATCCAAACAGATTGATGTCTGCCTGCAAAGAAAGAGCGAACCCATGCCAATGCAGAACTAGCAACCCCTATGTCGCCCAAACGCTGCAGAAGAACAGTATGAGAGACAGTGTCAAAAGCCACAGATAGATCAAGGAGAACCAGAGCCACCTTGTTTCCCTGATCCACCACTCACTTAATTGAGTCAGCAACCTCCAGCAAAGTAGTCTCAGTGCTAAAGCCGGAATGAAAGACCGACTGGGAGGGATGAAGCAATTTATTACGCTCTATATAACTTGAGAGTTGCCGGTTAATAAGTTTCTCTAATATCTTTGCAAACGCCGGCAGCAGGAAGATTGGTCAGAAGTTAGACAAATTAGATTTGTCAGCTGAAGACTTTTTTAACACGGGGATTAGTTTGGCCTGTTTCCAACATCTGGGGACAGTGGCCGTCAAAATAGATAAGTTTAGCCGCTGGTTTTTGGGGCAGGCGGGTTGATTGCTGCACTATTGGAAACAAGATTGTGGGGGAGGGCATGGATCATCCGGGGACACTGATTTGTATGTCCTGAGAGCAAGGGCAGAGTCCTCTAAGGAGATAGGAACAAACTCCTGTAGGGAATGATTACTCAATATAGGCAGAGCCTCTGGCTGCACCATCGGACCCCCGATAGACCAGCCATCCGGGTGCATAGCGTGTAGGGAATCAATGATTGTTTTTATTGTTGAGTAACAGAAGTTTGACAATTGTGTACACAGATTAAGAGAGGGAATAAGCCGCTGAAGTAAGGCATCAGAGTAAATGTTTTAACAATTTTAAAAAACTTGCCTGGTTTATTGTTGGAGGAGTCAATCTGAGCTGTGAAAAAATCTGATTGTACTTTCCTAATTGTGTGATGATATTGGTTTAAGGCCTTCTAATAAATTAGTTTATCGTAAGGAAGGTACTGGCACCTCCAAACTCTTTCCAGTCTCTAATATTGTTTGCAGAGCTCTATGAGCTCCTCATTGAACCATGGTGCAGATTGTCGTTTGACCATGGAGATAGCTGTTTGCGGTTTAATAGGGGCAATGATGTCAGCCGTCTGTGTAAGCCAGGCATTAAACGATGCAGTCTATGTTGATATCACCACACATATGTGGGGGTTGCTCGCTCAAGGAGAGACTAAACACTGAGGGACAAACTGTGGCCCAGTTTCTGCGGGAAAGGTGGGAGCCGTCCCGCATACACGAGGGCCATGGTGAGTCTCCCATTTGAAGCAGATGAGAGAATGGTCTGACCAAACCAGGGATATAATATCGGGCACCAGTACATGACCACTGTGAAAAATTATATAGCCTAACGACATACTGTATGTCGGGAAACGTGATTTGGACCACCAGGGCAAGGACTTTGACCACAAAATCCATGGGTATGTTTTTTGTATCAGTGTTCACAATCGTTACCATGGTACAAACCAAAAAAAACCATGCGGTACTGATATATTGTATGGATGGTGGAAGGCGTGATTGCAACCTTCAGGCATGGGCTTACCCATTATGAAAGTGGATGTTTGTAGTTCACAATGTTCTTGAACATATCTATTTTTTAAAGTGGACAGTATCTTCCTAGTGACATATTGTAATTGTGATAGATGTGTGGGTGTGTGCTTGGTTCCGATGTTTGCAAACATTTCACTCTTAATGTATTTCGGAGTTTTTCAATAAAATCACATACATAATACAAAATAAGTATATTAATCTGAAACAGCATTTTAAAAGTTTATAGATGTGCATAAACAATCTCCAATTACCCAATTGTAACAACCTTGGAAAGAAAATTGTCAATTTTGGAGGAAGGTTTTGATCTTTCAAAGGGCATTATTGAATACTAGACTCATGTACTGCCATGCTCTTAATGCTGGTCTTCATGAAACTCACATAAAAAGTTAAATGTGGCCTAAAATACACCAATCAGAGATGCTCATGACTGAGATCCAGTCACATGTTTGATGCATGTAAAGCTTGTTATTGTCTCTCACTTAAAGTTAGGGTATGCAGTAAACTGGCCTTGGTTTGTTGTTTATATTTTACCTCAAAAAATGTATTAGTTTATTAAGATGTACTCTAATAAAACATTTACCACATAGAATAATGTACACACGCAGTTCACAATAACATGTTGCATAATTGCACATAAAAATTGGTTGAGGACAACAGCAATGTAAAATAGCTCCATTTGCCCTAAAAAGCACATTGTATCAAGACTATTACAAATATTATATTTAAGAAAAAACAGGCGTAAATATTTAAAAGTCAATCATGAGGGAGGGACCAGGAGCTATTAAAGGTCCAGCCACCCATGCTCCTAACTCTAAATATTCATACAAATATAGGGAGGCTGTTCCTGAAGTGGGGAAGGTAGAAGAAAGGGAAGGTTGGAATGTCAATTAATTCTAGGGAGTCTTCCTCTTTGGAAGATAAAGCCCTCACACACCCAAATGGGTGTCATGCTTCATCATTGGGATTTTGCTCCTCCTGGGGCTGGTGCTGCAATGCCCCACGGGCCCCACAAGAGGGCTCTTTGTCGGAGATCTTCACTTTTTGCCGTTTTGGTGAGAGCAGGAATGTGAAAGTAGGGTAGTGTGTGTGCTAGTGTATTAAAACTACCTAAGGTGTGCTGTATAATTTTTAATCAAGTGGTACCCTTGGTAGGGATAGAAACATAAATGTGACTACCGTCATTAGGAGACTTATGAACCGTGACAGTCCCACAGTGTTCAATATTAGGGGTTTTCTTTATATTTAGGTCATTGGCAACATGTGTTCCCCTCATTTGAAAATGAAGTAGTGTTCTGGAGGGACTGGGGAAAGTACAAACGAAAAAGAGCAGGGACAAGGATGTAACCGTATTTAGAACCATTACATAAAGGGACTCATTAACATACAATGCAGCACAATTGCATTCTTCATTAACTCAATTTCTCCCACAGAGTAGATCGACTGGGTCAAAAGCAGCCTTAAAGGCAGCCACCTCGAAGATTTAAGGTGGAAAAAAGTCCAGCGCAGTGATGCAGCACTGGTATTGCTTGATCTCACCACAGCCTTCGACACGGTCAATCACAAAATACTGCTCAAACATGTGAAGGACGCAGTGATTCAGGACAGTGCACTTCACTGGATTAGATCTTTTCTTGAGGACCGCACCCAATCAGCAATGTTAGGGCCTTATAAATCCCATCCAAAAAGCCTAGCATGTGGGGTCCCTCAGGGGTTCTCACTGTCTCCTCATTTATTTAATCTCTATATAAGGCCTCTTATCACTGAATTGGTAACTAGAGGTTGCAGTGTACATAATTATGCAGATAACACTTAGCTTGTATTTCAATTAGATGGCAAACCTGGAACCCATACACATTTTTAAGACATCAAGGGTTGAGGAACCAACTTAAGTTAAACGCTGATAAAATGGAAGTTGTCTTGCTAAGTAACAAGACTAAGGTTTGGGATCAACATTATTGGCCTACAGACTTAGGCTTGCTGCCTTTCCCATCATCAGTTGTTAAGAACCTGGGGGGTGATGATTAATGGTACCTTGTCAATGCAGGCTCAAGTGGGATCCTTAGTGTCCAAATGCACTTTCTTTTTAAAAAGCTATCAGGAAAATAGCCCACCTAGTGTCCATGAAAGCATGTAATGTAATGGCTAGTTATTTTATACAGGCTAGACTACGCCAATGTGATTTTAGCCACCCTTTTACACAAACATCAGGAGTTACAAAAAGGCGGCTATGCAAATTTTTGCCATTCCAAGGCACACTCATGTTACACCATTGCTGAAAAAGCCACATTGGCTTCCTGTGAAACAAAAGATAGGGTTTAAAATTGTTGCAGGGTCTTGAAGAGTGTAAATAATTTAGCACCGTAATGTTTGGCATATAAGATTACAAAGCATGTCCTTTCCTGTAATTTAAGATCTGCCTATTGTAACTTATTAGTCATGCCCAAATTCCAGAAGAACAGATCGAGAGGCAGGAGTTTTGCCGTATTAGACCCCTCTACCTGGAACTCTCTGCCATGGACAATACACCAAGCTGTGAATATCTTGTCATTTAGGAAACACTTAAAGATCTGGTTGTTTAAACAAACCTTTGAGATTTAATTGGAGTTTAAAATCCTGCCCACTACTTTTCACTATAACGCCAAGAGACCTTTTAGTATACGCGTGCTTCATAAATGAATTTTAACATAACTGGATCGATCAATGAGCAATTGACCAAAGGGTGAAGAAATGGTCCAGGATTGAATGACTGGGGGTGAAACCCCACCTGATCAGATGGAACAACCCCATTATTAGTAAACCACATGGGTAATCGTTTTCAAATAAAACCTTTAAAATAATATCTAACAAGATGATTAATCAATAATTATCAGGAGCCAATTTATCACCTCAACTGGGTTTTATAGTTGCACCTATCCAAAATGTAAAGATTTCCCCGGGTGTAACAACCCACTTAAAGAGAGAAAGAACAGAATCCCACCAGGTGAGGTACTTTCCCAAGAGTACTGCTGGTGCATTGTCAGGACCTGCAGCTTGTGTGAAACTCACAGAATAACCTCCTGAATTGAGTCTTGCTCCCTTCAGTGTAAGAATCCATCATCTATCATATAATCGTTTGGGGAAACCCCATCACAATCTCTACAATATTTTGTTTTAATAAAGAGGAAAGGTAAACAATCCAAGAAGAGTGTGGTGCAGACTACTTCAGAGAGGTGGGGTTAGCATAAAAACTCTGATTCAACAAAGACCAAATTCGGTGAATATCACCAGACCCAACAACATCATTCATGTTCG
The DNA here is from genome assembly GCA_963921515.1 of Calotriton arnoldi. Taxonomy (NCBI): domain Eukaryota; kingdom Metazoa; phylum Chordata; class Amphibia; order Caudata; family Salamandridae; genus Calotriton; species Calotriton arnoldi. Next base: position 627,648 of record CAWUFW010005404.1, read on the forward strand.
CATAAAGAAGGGACATTTTTCCTCTTTCATCAATCTTCTATTCTTATGCCATTCAGTGTCGGTAATTGCCGATGAATGGTTAGTCACGGTACCTCCCTTTAGATTGCACTATCACTTCATAAAAGCTACTTATGAACTCCATAAGTATACTTATTGTGTATTTGAATTAAGAGATAGTGTCTTCTTTTTAGTGCTTGATGAGAGTAGTCAATAGTACTCTTTTGTGGCATAACAAGTTACGTGAGCAGCCCCCGCCCTTGGGTGCCATTGCCTTTGGAGATGGGGGTTGGGATGGTGAAGGCAAAGAAAAGACTAAGGGGCGTATTTACAAGCCCATTGTGCCGCTGGTGCGTCGCTTTAAATATGGAAAAAAGTGACATAACGGCGGCGCAAATGGCTTGTAAATAAGCCACTAAGGATTTAGGGTTGGTGATAATTAGGGGTGGGTGGAACTTGCAGATTTATCAAAACTCTGCGAGATTCCACGGAGTTCCATGAGTGGGTGGAATTTGGCACGTTGCGCTGAATTTTAAGAGCCGGGGGCTTGTTCTGCACTGTAAAATCAGTGCAAATGGCACCACGTGGTGTGCGCACTCAAGTAGATTTTCTAATCGAGAGGCAAGTTTCTTAGGGCGAACTTTTTCCACCTGCTGAGACCGCCCGCAATGAAAAAATCTCGCCGCGTGTCGTTCTAGCGCCTGAAAATCAAGTTTATAGTCTATAGTTATACGTATGTTAAGAAACTATAACTTGTGGCCTAAAGTTACTTAACGGCACAGGTTATAGTTTCTTCAGATAAGTATTCCTATAACTGCTGAATTTGTATGGTTTTGTATGGGTAAAACGTCAACCTAACTATAATGTCCCTTTAACCTTTGTTTTTTTCAGTGAATTTCTGTGTTTTTTTAACGTAAAGTAATAGAGGGTGAGGTTTTTGTTTTCCAAATGGACTTCGGATAATCCACAGGTACCCGCGGATGATCCATGTCCCTAGATATCTACAAATTTCTTTCTTTAATTGCGCTCAAACTACTGAACAGATTTTCAACAAAATGGTCTCTTTGTAGACCAATACCTACCTTTCTGCAAAATTTGGTGTAATTCTGTTTAGCGGTTCGGCCTAAAAACTGCAAAATCCTCATAGATATTGCATGGGGAAAAAGCGTTTTGGGACCCCTCCTTTCTTTGGGCCCCAGCTTTATGACTCACACCAAAACTTTCCAGACAGCAGCTCAACTATCTTGAGTACATGTTTTGAAAATTTCGTGAAGATTGTTCAACCAGCGCCAATGTTATTAACAAAATAAAGACGTTTTGTCTATGGGAAAAGTTGGTCCTAGCTATAAATATATATATATATATATATATATATATATATATATATATATATATATATATATATATATATATATATATATACATACATATTTGAAATTTGATACTTGTAGATTAGTAATTCCATATATATATATATAATAACTCCACAGATTTCTCTTTCCAAATGATCAAGTTCTAACATCAATTTGAAATTTGATACTTGTAGATTAGTTATTCCATATAAATATATATATATATATATATATATATATATATATATATATATATATATATATATATATATGGAATAACTAATCTACAAGTATCAAATTTCAAATTGATGTTAGAACTTGATCCTTGTAGATTAGTTATTCCATATATATATACAGGTATCAAATTTCAAATTGATGTTAGAACTTGATCATTTGGAAAGAGAAATCTGTGGAGAGACAAATTAGATCTGAACATGAACTAAGTGATGCGCAGGGACTGGATGTTAATGAGAGTGTCCTTACACCCTTCAAGCCCAAGTCCTCGTTTGTACCCATGCTGCCAGGAGACCCAATAGATATTTTCTCTGAGTTAGTGGTTGAAGATCTCAAGACCCTGTTGAGCAAGGCTCACTGCATTGCAGTTGGTGGTACCCTCAGCCAACTAGTCAGATTCTGCATGCTCATGGAGAAATGAAGGCACAGAAAAGAGGCTGTGATCTGCCAGTCTGACAAAGGGGGAAACATTGTCCTCTAGCCATGTACAAAACTAAGGCATTTTGACAGTTATCTGACATGAACTGGTATTACAAGATGACTAAAGCAGATATGAATGATGTGCGGGTGGCATATTCTAAGGAGCTCTCCAGATGGCAGGGGATGGGATTAATTTCTCAAGAGGAATATGAAGTTTTCAAAGTTAGTTCTCCAGCTACACCTATACTGCAGCTCATACCCAAAGTACACAAAAATATCAGTGATCCTTCTGGAAGGCCGATAATATCAGCCATCAGTGGTCTATTTGAGAATACATCCAGATTTGTAGATTTCTTTTTAGAAGAATATGTCCAAAATGTACCCTCTTACATACAGAACACTGGGGACTTCTTATGTAGAATTTATGATGTAGCATTGGAAGACACCTTTATCCTAATTACAATGGATGTAAAATCCGTCTACACTAGCATTTTGCGTCAGGATGGCCTGAGGGCTATTGAACACTTTTTGGGAGCCAGACAAATATCCTTATACCAACACACAAAATGCTACTAGACATAGTACATTGATGCTTACACAATAACCTCTGTTTGATAAGGTAATCTACAGGCACGTGAGGGGCACAGCAATGGGCACCTGCTTTGCCCTCAGCTATGCTAATTTGCATATGGGCTTGGAGGAGGTGCTCGCTCAAGTGTTTGCAACTGAAGGATCTGAGAATGTGGTTATTTGGACACATTTTATTGATGACCTTTTCATCAATTGAAGGGAGACACAAGCCTCAGCAAAGCTGTTTACTGATAAACTAAATGAGAACAACCTGAATTTGCAATTCACTACTACCATTAGTAGAGAAGTCAATTTTTTGGACTTAACAGTTTATGTGAAGCATGGTTAAATCCAAACAAAAACGTATAGGAAGCCCACTGTGGGGAACTCCACGCTTCATGCTCGAAGCTTCCACCCCAATAAGTTGAAATACAGCATTTCTTATGCAGAGAATCTAAGAATGAGGTGCAATTGTAGTGATGGGCAGCTCCTCGTGGAAGTACAGAAAGAGCTCAAGAACAGATTTGTGGTGCGAGGCTATAGTTATGAGGAAGTGGAAGCTGCCAGGCACAGAGCAGAACTTAAGGAGCGTGAAACTCTCCTGCTTTTGAGAAGGGCCCCAAGCCAACCTCCTGAACAAGTACATAGGATGATCAGAGGGTACAGTACTGACCACCAAAGAGTGAGGAAGATTCTCACACAACATTGGCACCTCACCAAAAGTGATTCCAACCATAGGACATACACTGCACAGCAAGCAACTGATGACCTTCCGCAGAGCTAAATCAATGCGTCAGGAATTGGTAGTGAGCGTCCGAGATGTCTAATCCCAAGCACTAGTTAACAGGTACTTCAGGCTCTAAACGTTGCCACTATTGCAAAGCCTGTCGCTATAGTGTTAACAGTAAAGAAGTCACATCGCCTTTGACTAACATCACATACAAGATGTGCGGTCTATTTCACTGTAAAAGTGAGCATATGGTGTATGTGTTAAAGTACACCTGAGAATCCTACAGCCTATTGGGGCCTGTTAGACCTGGCACCATTGGCGTGGGTCTCCCTTCCATCTTTCGCTTTTTGTCTCCTCTGTGTTTGCTGGTGTTAGATGCTCTGGGCGCTGTGCCACTGCCATTCAGTGCTACAGCGCGAATGCTCCCTATTGTAAATTGACTGGATGAATTGGTATTCCCATAATTGGCTCATTTGATTTACCTGTTAGTCCCTAGTATAGTGCACCGTGCGTGCCCAGGGCTGGTAGACCGAATGCTGCTGGTGGGCCTGCAGCGCTGATTGCGCCACCCACATAAGCAGCGCGTAAAGTGTGTCTCAGACCTGCCATCGCAGAGTCTGTGCGCAGTCCAGAACTGCCATTCTTTGACTGTAAAGTGAACCCACTTCCCAGTCCCTCAACCTTCCCTTGGCATCATGTAAGTCATCCCTTTGGCAGGGTGCGTTGTATGTGAAAGGTAGGACCTGCCTTGGTCTGTGTGGCATGTCCTGATAGTGAATTACACTCCATTTCGTTTTTCACTATTGCAAGGCTATCTGTTCCCTTAGGCCAGAATGGGCAGTTTTGATTATTACATCCTATAATCCTAGCTGACCCAAGGAACATGTTTGGAAAGTCGAATTTAGTATGACTGAGCTCAGAATATTAAAGTACATCTTTTAGTGAGGATTATTTTTATATTCTGTGTTTGAAAATACCACTTTTAGAAAGTGGGTATTTTCTTGCCTAAGTCTTCCAGTGTGCTCTGCTGTTATGTGTATTGGCTGTCTGGTCTTGGAGGGACAGGGCAGTCTGAGCCCGACCTGGATTGAATAGAGAGATCTGCAGTTGGAGTATGGGGAGGGGTGACCCTTTGATCTGATCAGGGCTGTGCCTGGCAAGGTGAATGATGGCTCCACCTCCCACTGTGCATCTGATGGCAGACCCCCTCTTCCTCAAAGGCAGGATGCAGCCTTATAAACAAAGTGCTCCAGGACCACACCGAACTGGTTCTGGCTGGGTTCAGTGACTTGTGACTTTTGAGAACAAAGACCTGTGGGGTATAACTATCTGGGCCAAAACCCCTACAGGGTGTGTTACTTCTGGATGTCAAGACGAACCTCTGTCCATGTAACTAGAGGGAAAGGACTTTGAAACTTTCATCCATCTTGCTGAAGCAACTACCCAAGGACCTGATTTGAGCTTGCCTCCTGCTGAAGTCTCAGGGACATTAGACTTCACCCATCAGCCTTCTGAATTCCTATTGAGGGAGATTCTACCCGCAGGTGAGGCTTCTGTCGAGAATTCCAGAGCCTCTGGGTCTACTGCGGGGAACGCGGGCTGAGAATCATCGCTATCGCTATTGTGGGCCGCTGCAGCCGAGGAGCTGTTGCAGCTGAGAGCCCGCATCTGTCTGTGCTACGAGAATCATCGCTATCGCTATTGTGGGCCGCTGCAGCCGAGGAGCTGTTGCCGCTGAGAGCCCGCACTTGTCTGTGCTACGAGAATCATCGCTATCGCTATTGTGGGCCGCTGCAGCTGAGGAGCTGTTGCCGCTGAGAGCCCGCATTTGTCTGTGCTACGAGAATCATCGCTATCGCTATTGTGGGCCGCCACAGCTCAGGAGCTGTTGCCGCTGAGAGCCCGCATTTGTCTGTGCTACGAGAATCATCGCTATCGCTATTGTGGGCCGCTGCAGCTGAGGAGCTGTGGCCGCTGAGAGCCCGCATTGGTCTATACTACGAGAATCATCGCTATCGCTATTGTGGGCCGCTGCGGCTGAGGAGTTGTTGCCGCTGCGAGTCCGACTGTCATCATCGCGGCTTCCTCCCGAAGCTGCGTGCCGTGCCCCTTTAAACCTCAGGTACATTGTGCATCACCGGGTCGCGTAGACCCCGGCCTCGAACTAAGTTTGTTTCACCCGCTTTTGAGTGCTTTATTTCCCTGGTCAGTGAACTTACCTTAACGTGCATTGTGGCTTGTTGACCGTCTTCGAGCCTTGTGTTAAACTAATATAAAGCTACTCCTTTTTCTATAGTTACTTGTGTGGTGTCCCTTTGTGGTGTCTTCACTGCGTTATTGTGTATAGTCACGAATGCTTCACACACTGCCTCTGAGATAGGCCTGTCTGCTCGTGCTACGTTACCACAGGGTTGAGCAGGGGTTATCAAAGGGTGTAGCCCCCTTACTCTGACTTAGGAAGAAGGGTCCCTTCTTGGACATTGGCGCCAGCCATTGCCAACCAGAGATCCCCATTTCTAACAGGGCCATAAAAAAATCATGATCACACTGCAAGCCACTTTCAGGAGGTACACAACAGCAATAATGCTGACCTTACTTACTTTGTGATAGATTCCATGCCGAAGGATATCAGGGGTGGAAACGGAGTTGAAGCTGAGGCGACGTGAATCTAGGTATATACTTGCCCTAAATAAATATAAATATACCCACTGGACTGAATTCATAAGAGGAAATATATGTACATTTGTAATGGCTTGGTTGCAGCACATACCCTCTTTTGACTCAACCACAAATAGAACCAGCAGATGCAATTGAATTATCAGAGATATGTTTTTCATTTTATTTTATCATCTCTTTTTTCATTATTAGAGCACTTTTGAAGGGTTATCCACTGATAAATTCTGATTGGTCCTTGTATGAAATTGAATTAATCATGTGGATAATTGATGCAATTACAATATGTTTTAGTTTTAGGCACTGCACTTTGAACCTTTAATACTGAACATAGTGAAGGGCATAATGATGTTTACATATTTAGAATGGGTGTGCAATAGAAACTGCCCACTTATGTTGCATAACTGCTCGACTCGCAGTAATGGTGTTGCTGACTGAAAGTGCCACGTAAACCCACTAGGATATCACGATCCACACACCACCACCTTCATGACACAGAAGACCAGACATGACGACAGGCTTTCAGTCACGCTTGGTGTCGCCCACGCATCCAACTTGAATATGGAACAGTTCAATGTGATTTACAATAATTCCCTCTCTCACCATAGAGATAAAAATTTTTTTATTTTTTTATTATTTATTTTTTATTCTTCAGGACAGCAGAAGTTATAATTAGTTACATAAGAAAGCATCAATTTACATGTGAAAAAACATATCAAAGAAAATAGCATTTTTCAACAATTTGTACAAAATTCATTCTAAATTCTATTCAGTCTACTGATCCAATAGCAACCCCCAAATTTGAAGACCCCTTTTCTTCGCTTTCCTACCTTTGCACTTGTACAATGCCATTTCCAGATTACAGACGTGAAAAATCTAGCATACCATGCCTGGAATGTCGGAGGGTCTTCATCCTTCCATTTTGAAGCTATCATTAGCCAAACCATAGCTGTCACCATAAAACAGAAATAAACTTCAGTCAGTTCCAGCTGTAAGGTTTCATCATACCCAATTATCAACAGAGTTGAAGTTAAAGGGACCCTCCGACCTATATTTTGCTGCAAAAATATTTTGATCCCAACTTTCAATGCGTTCAATCTACCACATTCAGAAAACATATGAACCATGTCTGCGGGACCCTGACCACATCTTGGGCAGTTATTGGTTTCTCTGTGTCCCCATGCCCATAGTTTAGCCGGTGTATAATAAAGCCTAAACAGTGTTTTAAAATGTTGAGCCTTGAGGTTAGCTGATAAAAATAACGTATTTGATAATTTCAGAGCTCTGCACAGATCCACATCCTGATTATTCAACTTATTAGCCCAACCACTTTCTATCCTTACTATATCGTCTGGATTAGCGTCCATCAAAATCGCATATAGATCCTTGACTCGGGGGTGCCCATGAGTTAAGTTCTCTAAAAGCGGAATACAATCCAAATTAGTGAGCTGTGGAACTAACGGCTGGATTGCCTCTCTAATTTGGATGTATTTAAACAGTGTCTTAGGGTCAACCCCATACCGTTCTTGTAGCTCGTCAAATGACATGACTCGTCATATTAACGATATCTCCCATTTTATTAATTCCTGCCTGTTCCCATGTTTTGCCTAGATTGTCATACAGAGGGGGTAAAATAGAAGATGACCGCCATAAGGACAGATACCGCTGTATTTTTGGGATCTTGAGATGTTTGCCAGATTTTCGCCACACACTCCAGGCTGCTATTAAAGGTTTAAAACGAGTTCTCTTATAGTAATTCCCCTCCAATCGCCTGAGCATTATTCCTGGTGCCGCATCTCCAATAGCTAGTTCATAAATAGAGGGGGGGGGATTCCCTTTCTAAATCTACTATAGTTATCGCGTCCCGAGTCTTTGGCCTAAATAACATTGTCATTTGCTGCAGCATAATAGCCCAGTAGTAGTAGAGCAAATTTGGTACAGCCAGACCCCCTCTATCTTGTGGTAAGGTCATTAACTTCAATGATCTTCTTATCTTTTTGTATCCCCATATAAATTGTGAAAACATCTCCTCTGTTTTTTTAAAAAGGGCGTTCAGAGGTTCGATTGGTATGCTCCGAAATAGATAGAAAATTTTTGGAAACATTGTCATTTTTATAACATTTGCTCTTCCGATTATGGAAAGGTGTAAATTATTCATTTTCTTTAAATCGCCCCCTATCTTCTTCAATAAGGGTTCTGAGTTGATATCCCAAATTGCCCCAACTTCCGCCGAGATGGTTATACCTAAGTAAGTGGCGGCCTCCACCCTCCGTGGGTCCTGAAATACCACAGATTTGGAGCAGACTATTTTCGTTTTATCTGTGCTTAAGCCATAGCCTGACTGTCTACCAAATTCCAAGGCCAGAGCGTCAATTCTTCCTATTGCCCCTGATGGATCAGGGGTGACGATTGCAATGTCGTCAGCATATGCTAACACCTTGGTACAGTAACCCCTGACCACCATGGGTTTAATTGCCTCATCGCCTAATAATGATCTTATCAAAGGATCTATATATATTGCGAAGAGTATAGGGGAGCAGGGGCACCCTTGCCTTGTACCTCACCCGATCTTAACGTTTCCCGATTCCTTCCCCATTAATTGTATTTTGGCAAACGATTGTACATACATTGCTTGAAGGGCGGTTAGTATACGAGGCCCGAACCCCTTAAATTGTAAGCACTTCCATAGAAACTCCCATTCTACCTGATCAAACGCTTTTTGCGCATCTAACAATATTAGGGACATACGCTCACCTGTTTCTTCCGCAATGTTAAATAAAGAAATTACTCGGCGAACATGGTCCACCGTCCCTCTGCCCGGGATGAAGCCATGTTGCCATGGACTTACTAGGGACGCAATAATATTGGATAGGCTTCGTGCAATGATCTTAGAATACAGCTTTTCATCAGTGTTTATTAGTGATATGGGTCTGTATGAGGCTGGATCTTCTGGAGCCTTTCCCTTCTTTAAGAAGATGACTATATTAGTCTCTTGCCAGGATTGAGGGGGGATACCCTTTTGCTGTACAGCTAAAAATAAGTCCAGTAACAGAGGGGCTAATTCTGTCTGTAGTATTTTATAAATCTCGATTGGTATCCCGTCTGGGCCCGCCGCCTTACCCGAAGCCATCAACTGGAGTGCCTCGATTACCTCTGTTAATGAAATATCATCCTCTAGCTCCTGAATCAGTGGGGGTGCACCTGCCGTTTCTATTATAGGTGCTCCACAGTCCCTGGATTGATACAAATCTTGATAGAATTCAGCGAATATACTAATTATATCTTGGGGCTCAGTAACTATATGGCCATCCTTCCCCCTTATCCTTAGAATATTATTTGCCATCGCCCTTTGTTTTATGCGGAGTGCCAAGTGTTTCCCCGTCATCTTCCCATACTCATAGTTATCCCGCCTGGTAGTTTGGAATTTTTTTGCAATTATACTATTATAAAACCCATTGATTTTGGCCTTAACGCTAATAACTTTTAGCTCTAGCTGTCCCTGAAGCTCCAGCTGTGTTTGTGCTATAGCTGACGTATGTTCTTCCTCATATTTGCTTAGCTCCTTCATAAGTGTGTCTACTACCTCTCTCTGCTTTTTCCTATTCGACCCCACAAAGCTAATTATCTCCCCCCTGAGACCTGCCTTGAATGCGTCCCAGACATTCTCCCTAGATGTGCTAAACCTATTCATGTCGTAAAACTGCCAGGTCCACCCCCTTATATGTTCTGTAAATCCTTCCGTTACTAGTAGTTTCCTGTCAAAAGTCCATTTTGTGTATGTTCTCGTATACCCCGGAACCATGACGTCTAAAACCAATGGGGAGTGATCCGACAGGATCTTAGGCATTTTCTTAATGTATGTGCCTTCAATAAGAGTGGAAGAAACAAAGAAGTAGTCTAACCTAAAGTACTTTCTATGCGGGCAAGAGAAATATGTGAACCCTGGATCATCCGGATTCCTATAGGACCATACATCAATAAGCCCATGGCTATCCACTAGTGCTTTTAAGGCTCTATAAACCTGTGGTTTCCTACCCTGATAACCTCCCCTGAGCGGGTAACCTGTATCCAAATGGATGTTAAAATCGCCACAGATAATAAGGGGAGATGGCCATAAAGTAAGTTCCAATTCCAATTCTGACAGTATTTCCCCCTCGTCTAGGTTTGACCCATAAATTGTACATAATGTGAACCCGCTTGGGATTGAAGCTATTGCCCATCTCCCCCATTTATCCGAATACGTACGGTTTGAAAGTGGAAACCGGTTGGATATGTGAATTGCCACCCCTCTGGTGTTGGTAGACTGAGATGAGCTGATGGCCTGTGTATACCCTGGTATCATATTAAGTCCTCTCCTCTGCCAGGGAATGTGAGTTTCCTGTTGACATATGATATCCAGCTCTAGTGCTCGTAGCAGCTCTCCGGTCCTGCCTCTTTTATCCTTATCGTTCAGCCCACCAACATTTATACTACAAATCTTTAACCTTCCCATCCCTTTTTTTGATCTTGTTTCCTAGGTGTCCCCCTGAGTCTTTCCTTTAAATCAGCTCTCCTCCGCTTTTTTTCTTGTGATATCCTGCTATCCTGAAAATATTTCTTCCCTCCCCCCCCCCTCCTACCCTGCCCTGTATTATGAAGCGACAGACCTGTCAGGTCTGTGGATGATGGTGAATGGTGGTGACCTCCCCGTGGTGACAACTGAGCCAGTTGTAATTCTGAGACTACCCCCTGTGCCTTACATTTCTTCTCCCCTCCCCCCTCCTCCCCCTCCCCACTCCCCACTCCCGTCCTCCCCCCTCCCCCCTCACCTCCCCCACAGTTTGAACAATTTATTTATGCAATGCGATAAAAAAAAGAAAGAAGGACTTGCAAGAGTAAAAGAAGCACGTCGGTATCAAAGTAATATTATACTGGCCAATGCATTTCGATACATTTCAGTCCTATGCCCTCCTGGTGATGAGAAAGAAGAAGGATAAAGAAGAAGAAAAAGAGAAAAAAACATCAGGGGGGAAAGAGAGGAGAAAGAAGAAACAAAGAAGGAAGGGTTGAGGGGCAAAGAGAAGGGAGTAGAAAAGAGGTCATCTTCCCCCCGCATTCAGATACTCCTTGGCCTTTATCTCCGACGTGAAGAAGCTGGTGTGATCCTTCCAGACTACCTTCAATCTTGCTGGATTCAAGAGGAATGCCTGCGCACCCTTATCCTGAAACTGGGTGATCATTTGGCGCAATCGCCATCGTCGTTCCACTGTGATGTGGCAAAAATCCGGCCTTGTAAAGAAAGAAAATCCATCAGTGGAGCGTTGAGCTTCTGGTCTGGCCTTCTCGAACACATTCTGTCTTAGTAGATAATTGCCAAAATAAACCAAGAATGCCCGTGGTTTGGTGTCTGGCCGCACTGGCTGCCTTATATTGAAAGGTACACGATGTGCTCTTTGAATCTCTTGGGGCCAATTCCACCCCTCCAATTCAGGAAAGGATTTCTGCAGTAGCTGTACCATGAATGAACGTGCGTCTGACCCCTCTTTGCCTTCTGGAATGCCAAGGAAGCGTAAGTTGTTCCTTCTCTGGCGATTTTCACTCTCCTCTAGCTCCATTGAATATCAATGAGTTGCGCCTCGTGTGCCTCTACTCGCCCTTTTGAGCCGGCTATATCCTTCTCCAGTGAAGTGGTTCGTGATTCTATATCTGACATTCGATCGCTGATGTCGTTACAGGTCCGAGCGATTTTCCTGACTGCCCCTTGCAGCTTCCGGGCAGCATTCTGTGATCTTTTACTTTCTGCTCTGGCCTCTTCTCGGTGTGCGATTACGCACTGCAAGATGGATTCCAGTGTGGGAGATGCTGCGATAGAGCCGTCTCTAGAGGACTGATTGCTGTCCCCCACCAAGTGATCTCCAAGCGAGTAGTCCCACCTCAGATCTCTTTGTCTTGCGGTTTCGGCTCTCCCTACTCTGGAATGCGATTTCCGGATATTTGTGATAGTCCCCGGGCCGCTAATGCCGGTGCTGGGTGCGCTGTCCTCCTCGCTGGATTCTAAGTTGGATTCGGTATCTGTACCTAAGCCCGACCACGTAGCATCCGAGAGTGAAAAAAAGTCATTTGCTTCTGAATCGATATCTTTCTCTCTACCCGCCCTGGGCGTCTTAAAACTCCTCAAAGATTCTGCACAATCTTTTGACTTCACCCTTAACTCTGGCACAGTCATATGATTGGGAGCCTTTTTTACACCTTTCTGAATTGGGCTTTGGTTCAGGGGCTTATCCTTTTCAGTCAGCTGTTGTTCTGTGACCCCCGTGTACTGGTCACTAATTGTTACTTCCACCTCCCCTGGGGTGTCATTCAGGGTCTCTACATTGTGGGCTGTCAGTGCTGTCGGTACTGTTACCGCTGTCCCAGTTACATCTGACTCCCCCCACTGAGATACCTGCTCAGCATCGCTCTCATTTTGCTCCTCAATTGGTAACAAAACAGTCTCGCCCGTCTCACCGGTTTCACCAGTTTCCCCGGCCAAAGCCTTCCTCTGATCCCCCGACCCATCAGCGCCCATGGGTGGCTTACCCAACAGTCTCCTGCTCTGTCCTCTCTCCTCCGTCGGGATTTCTGCCCGATCGTGTGTCTTCTCGCTCCCCTGAGCTGCCCCTAAGCATTTCAATGACGGATATCGTGGTGCGAGGCGGCTGGGGCTGTACGCCCCTCCCCTTCCGGAAGAGTTTCCATCCGGGTCTTCTGCTTCCGACCAGGCGCTGCGACTGGGACGGGGGTGGGAGCCGATCCTGCCTCCTCTGGATTTCCCTGTGGAGAGTCCCGTGCCCCAGCCTGCTGGGCTGCACCTCTGCCCCTCGATCCAGACTTGGGACCCATCTCGCTAGGGCCAGGCTTGGTTCCGAGATCTGGATCGGCCCTGAAGGAGTAGGAGAGCGCCTGCTCGAATCCCTTGCAGCCTACAATCAGCTGCTCCGCGATCTCCGCCAGCTCCAAAATCCAGCGCTTCAATCCCGGTAAGGCGTCAGAAGGCTCGGCCCTGTCCCTTTCTCCGCTGCTTTCTATCTGGGGGTACACCTGGGGGTATTCCATATTAAGTTCTCTTTCAAAGCTCCTACATCATCCCCGGGCTATATCCAGCCGTCACCTCGGGGGCCACCACCTCCGACCGGTCTTACTCGGTCGCCATCTTGCCTCTATCATAGAGATACATTTTAAATGCAAGGTGTACATTGTTTTTTTTATTTATGTGCTATTTGGAGTAATGAACTTGAGGTATGTGGTAACCTTAAATTATGTTTTTCCATCATGTGATTGCCAAAACCTTTTATTGCTTCAATCATAGTAATTGCTTGATTAGGTTACATGGACATTCTCGTCATGAATGCCGCTGAGTAGTATTTCCATGTCACTTAGGTGCCCAGTGTTTAGGACGTCATGATATTTAAGGGATGCAAAAGATGGCGTCTATGAATGTGAAAAAGGCCGTCCACCCAGCCGAAATGCGTAACAGTTTTGTCACATCAATAAACTTTGGTATACGAATTCCAGCAAGTGTCAGTGCCTATATAGGAACAGTCCAGCCCGGACGGCCAGGCCAGGTCTTCCCTGGACCAGAAACAAGCATTCTAGGACCGGTTTCGGGGTAACACCCCTAATCAGCTAGGCTAGCTTGAATCTGGTGACGTAGCACAATTGTTCTTTTCGCATTTGTCACCACAAGTGGGACGGGTATGCCCAGACATGGGTCCAGTGCTCTCCATGCCACTGGAGTCAAGCTAGCCTGGCTGATGAGGGGTGAAACCCCGAAACCGGTCCTAGGATGCTTGTTCCAGGTCCAGGGAGAACCTGGCCTGGCAGCTCGGGCTGATTTGCATATGGTTGAGTTTAAACTGGAATGGCATAGGGAGAAAAAAATGATGGATTTAGGCCCAGATCTCTGTACTGGGGGGAATGTTTGACATTGATTAGCATTCTGTCCATCAATTGTTCTTTTTGCATTTATCACCCCGAGGGGGACGGGTATGCGCAGACATGGGTCCCATGCTCTCCATGCCACTGGAGTCAAGCTAGCCTAGTTGATGAGGGGTGATGCCTAGAAACTGGTCCCAGGATGCTGGTTTCTGTTCCAGGGAGGACCTGGCCTGGCAGTCCGACTGGACTGTTCCCATGGGGAACAGGGTCAAGACTGATTTGCACATGGCTGGGTTTAAACTGGAATGGCATGGGGAGCAAAGAAAACAATAGATTTAGGCCCATATCTCTGTACAGGGGTGAATGTTTGACATTGATCAGCATTCTGTCCATTAATTGTTCTTTTTCTGTTTATGAATGAGGAGCAGGCGGTTTGGAGATGTATGTATATATGTATATATGTATATATGTATATATATATATATATATATATATAGATTCACAATTTCTTCCCGCTGCATGGGACAAATGTGGTTACTCGAGATGGCGCTTTTTTTTTTTTCTTTTAAAGCCTTTATTGCAGCTCGTCCAACACTGACGTGTTTCGGCTGTCCTCAGTCTTTCTCAAAGTATACAAGGCCCACCACCCAGTGAGCGTTTAAAAGCAACCATCATGAATATAGAAAACATACTCCAATCAAACTTTTTCAGAAAAGAATCCATAAGGCACATTTAGGGATATGATAAATCATGCAATTTCCTTTTTTTCTTTTCCTTTTTTCCCTCTTTTTTCTATTTTTTCAGTTTTTCACTGTTTGTGGTACCAAACTTAACTCATTTCGTCCACATTTTAAGTGAATGGAGCAGTTTTTCAATGTTGGGCCAGTGCCTAAATTACAACACCTACTAGGTGAACTTAATAGAAAAATGGATCCTTATTCTATTCGCTTTTCCCATGTGAACCTACGCACAGGGTTCCTCTCAAAACATTTATATTCTCATTCATGAACGCATCATCTAGCCGTAGGTCCCAATCCACATTTCTGGTTTCAAAATTCTACTCTCGCTCTCATCAAGGAGCGAAATTATTCAGAGCCTCACTATATGTACAAAATAGTAATAATATAGCAGCTAAAAGTTAATAATAAATATTCATTACATAATAGTTTTGCACTAAATCCCAATAAAAATGGAAATAATCAACCTAATATGATATATCCTCTATAAATATTACTGTAAATAAACCACTCTCAAATTTGCAAAAATGCAAAATGTAAACAAATTCTCGATCCATATAAATAAATCTTATTCAATTCATATTTAAATAACTTTATGCATATAAATAATCCATCTTTATAAATTACCCAGGCACATATTAAGAGTCCCTATAAATCATTAAAATAGAACAGGGCCTACAATTCATATATTCAACATTCATAAAATGGCGGTTTAATTCCTCTGAGATTCCTTCATGTTAAAAATCCAAGTCATAATAGCACTATAAAAGGGCAGCAGCAGATTAAAGACAGTTATCCCACGTGGACTTCCATTGCCTCATCTCAATTCAATCCTGCAGGGAATTTCGTATGTAGATCCAGAATATATCTGGATTCCAGTCATCTCAATTTCATCACTCTATTCCCACCTCTCAGATAGGGGGTTACTCTTTCTACCGCAATATAGTTTAGACTTACTGGGTCACTATCATGTCTCTCATAGAAGTGTCTCGCCACAGGATAACTAAAATCATGATTTCTTATCGCCCGTTGATGCTCTAAAATATGTTTCTTAAGGGGAAAGATGGGACTCCCTACTTACATAAGAGAGCATGGGCAGGCTAACACATACACAGTGAACAGTGTTGAAGTTATAAAAACCATTGGCCCTGCTCTTTTGACCATCTGAAGTATATTCTGATGTATTCGTAATTATCTTACATGTCTTGCAATGATGACACTTGAAACCCCCCTTTGTTTTAGACAGCCACGTGTTTTGCTTACGGTTGCTGGTGAAATAGCTATGAGTTAATTCATCCCTTACGGTCCTCCATTTCCTATAGGTAATAGGCTGTGCCCTTGGTAACTCCTCTCCTATTACTGCGTCACCTTTGGCTATCGGCCAATGTCTTCTAATCACTTGACTTACTTTCTGTGACGTAGAATTAAAACATGTAATCAACCGAGTAACAGACTTTTCGTTTTCTGATCTAACATTGGGATACAACAACTGATTCCCCGGTTAAATTCTTAGATTTCTTCGTAGCCAAATTTACTGTTTTAGAACTATATCCTTTTTTTTAAAAATCCCCCTTTCATCTGTGCCAACTGTTTATTATACTCTTCTTCCTGGCTACATATTCTTTTTAATCTGAGAGATTCCCCGTACGGAATACTTTCTTTTAGGTTCTTGGGATGTTGGCTTTTAAAGTGCAATGTGCCATTTCCAGCTGTATCTTTACGGTATAATGATGTATGAATTTTGCTATCACAAATCTTTAATGCTATGTGCTCCCGGCAAGCCATAGCAAACTGCAATGTCCCGGGAATGGGCACCCCAGGACATTGCTGGAGCTGGCCCTAGGGGGTGGCAATTCCCAGGGCCATGTAGGGCTCCTGGAGGGGGGCCACGTGGCCCCGCTCCTTTATTCAAACTTGCCCTGGGGATGGGGGTCTGTAACGGACCCCCTTCACTGTTGTGTGCCCTGGGGAGGTGGCGGTCCCCGGGGCTGCGTGGGAGGACCAGAAACCCCCTACGCATTATTTGATATAGCCCCAGGGAGGTGGCAGCCCAAGGGGCTGCAGGGAGGCCACGTGGCTCCTCACATGTGTGAATTAGCTCAGAGGAGGTGGCAGTTCCCGGAAGGCACTAGGGCCTTCCCGCATTACTTTAAAATAAAAAAAAAAAATTTAAAAAAAAAGTGTGCCCCGGGGACGTGGTGGGCCCTGGGCCAGTGGAGGGTCCACCAGGCCCAAACCTGTATTATGCAGATTAGCCCCGGGGCAGGGGGGGGGTTCACCAGCCCCTCCCCACATAATTGGAAATAGCCCCGGGGAGGTGGCAGTCCCTGGAGCTGCAGACGGGCCAACCTGCATTCATAACGAAAACTGGGGGTGGGGGTCCCTGGGGCTTTGAAAGGCCCAAGGAGGGGGGGCCCCGTGCGCCCCCCTCCTATATTTATTATATGCCCCCGGACCTGGTCCACCTGCCGGTTATTTAAAAGCAAATGTGGGAGCCCGCGCTTGCTTTAAAAAAAAAAAAATTGCCACTAATATGATTTTGCAGCAGACTTTTTTTTCAAAAAATGCTTTTATAAGGTGCCCGGGTCCATGGTATTCCTACCCTGTCCCCTTTTCTTTATTTTTGCATATTTTTTGGGAGACTCGGTGTAGCAGAGTCCCAAGATGGCTGCCAACACTTCCTGGTTGAAGTGTTGGCAGCCAATCAGAGCAGTGCATTTCCCTCCAAGCTCGCCTTATTTAGAGACGGCTTTGCGACCAGAGCTGTATCCATCTTTTTCTTCTTAAATTTCTGAAAAACTACTGAATGGATTTACACCAAATAACAAAAAAGCACAATCTGAGTAACATCTAATTTTCTGCCAAATTTGGTGTAAATCCGTCTAGCAGTTTGGGCTGTAGGTTCGACAACATGTTCCTATGGGAATTAACATTACAAATGTACCCTTTTTTCATACCCCTATTTTTCGGTCCCCACTGCACGGATCGCACTCAAACTTCCCATCACACAGAATCTACCTTGACACTTTTTGGGGGAAAATTCCATGAAGATTGGGCCAATGACGCCAATCATATAGGCAAGTCAAAAAATGCTTTTCCTATGGAAACTAGGTCCTAACTAGAACTACCTACTGGCAACTGCCAGTAGGGAATATATATCTAACCCGGGAGAGGCATTGAAGTGCTTTGCAGACAGGTAGCACACTACTTTGTAGAGCCCAGAATTATAGTCCCAGCCCCCTGATATACCTCCGTAAACAAATCGCTGTCCAGAGATTTTCATTTTTGATTTGTGTTTTTGGATCATTAATTAGTGAAGTAATTTAGCTTGGGTAGACATTGTTGATACAGGCCGAATGTTTTTGGACGACATTTGTTTTTAAATGGCGGATGTGTTGCAGTGATGATGTAATATTTCAGGAACCATGAGACCTATATACTTCATTTTGGGGTCAAAACATAGGTTTGGGGAGGTCAAGTAGTCTTAGAGACAGAAAATAACTCCTCACAGCAACCATCCTGCCATTTTCCAAAATGGAAGCTATAATAGAAGAGTCATATATGGAAATGAAACAAAGAATAATGTTTTTTAATTCTTTTATGTATACACCAATGTTTATAATCTGAATATAGAAAAAGAAATGTTTATCACTCCTGTTTTAGACACATTTTAAAAGTTCACTTTATTTGTTTCGGCAATCGCTCGTGGTACATTTCCAGAATGTTGAACATTTGAGAAGGGAATATCAAAACAGACATTTTTGTAGCACAGGTTTTGCATGTACGTGCAAGTTCTGTGGGTAGAGGCTTTAGAAACTTCGTAGGTTTTAGCACCCCATCAAGATCTTCCCAACCAAATTCATACAGATCTTTCACTACATATGCATGTTCCAAAACATTTACACATTATCAAGTAGAATGCTCTTTTAATGTGTCCACCCACAGAATATGACGTCAGTGGAAGGTCACTTACTGGGACTGATCTCAAACTCTAACGAAGATCGTCAAATGTGTGACAGTCAGAACTCGTTTTCCACACAGGCACAAGGTATTTTTCTATGTTTTTAAAGTCACATTCTTCTTTTGTCTCAGCAAATCCTTTTAGAAACTTTACAGGTTCAGCAGTTAAAGCTCCAAGCTTTGTTCTAATTTTGCTCAGTGTCATCACCCTTAAGAATATGATTTGACAGTATAATGACTATTGGAACCATTTCGAACAGCTCACTCAACATGTGGCACAACACGAAGTCAGCTTCCTCCAATTTGCTGTTAAGTTCTAGAATAATATGGCCTGTACCTTTTGAATCTCTCTCTGCAGGAACCAACTCCTCCTTGAGAATCATTTCACTTGCAATAATTGGAAATTCAATGTTCACTGAAGCATCAGCAACGTTTTGGTGAGTTAACATCTCCAAGTTCATCCTGTTTGATGTTGATGACCAGAATTTATCAAGTTGCACAGGTATAGGTGTTGAATTTTTGATGCAGACAAGGCCAATTAGACATTTGTCTGATTCTCTCACATTCTTTGACAGATAGTTCAAGATAACTGTGAAAGACAATGTGCAGTTCATGCAAGGTGTACAATATCTGTAGAACAGTCTGAATGACCTTTCCAAAGTTTTGCATAGATGAAATCCTGACCATTCGCAATTGTGACATAGTTCACAACAGCAATTTTCAATGAGGACACCTTTTAGAATTAAAAAACTATGTCCTTGATAAATGCACCCGTTTCTTTTGCTACATCCATCCCTCTCTGTGCTTGCAAAAGTTGTTTTTTGTAACCTGTTTTGTATAGGCTGGTTGGATGAAACTCTTACTATGGCAATTAAAGCTTGGAAGTTTAGTTATTGTTTCAATACAAATCTCTCCTGCTTCAGTTCTGCATATAGTTTTGTTCCAGGACATCTAGTAGACGTGCCTTTATATCGTTATCCACATATTGTTTGGTCACGAAGTTGAGAAGTCACACTGACTCATTTCGAAGGGGTTTCCTTGCTGCTGCATAAAATGAAAGCTGTCAACATGTTTATTAAAACATTCCCCTCTCTTTCCCACAAGTTTGTGGTGAGGAGCAGTTTCACGATGGTCCATTAATTTTGAATTTCTCATCTCTGAAAACATTGCAAAAAGAAAGGCCTTCATGGTAAACTAGCTGCCATTGAGTAACATATTACCTTTTAAGTGTCC
This sequence comes from Calotriton arnoldi, assembly GCA_963921515.1. Classification (NCBI taxonomy): domain Eukaryota; kingdom Metazoa; phylum Chordata; class Amphibia; order Caudata; family Salamandridae; genus Calotriton; species Calotriton arnoldi. Next base: position 647,450 of record CAWUFW010005404.1, read on the forward strand.
GATCAACAATTCCCTTGGAGCTTTTCTGTGATCTCTGGATAGTCTGTTCCAGTTTCATATCTGGAGCCACAGCATTGAACCTTCGCTCTGTCTTTCACCACAAAATGTCTTTGGATGAATTTTCTGTAGCAGGTTTTATTTTTCTAGCACTAGTTTCTTCACACTGTCCAAATACCAGGACCCATATCTTAGGTAGTTTATGCAATCAAATTAGCAAAACACAGTAATCCGTGACTCCACAGTCTTCACGTGCAGCTCCCAATCACCTTCCCGATCAGCATGCACCAAGTTTATCACTAGCCATCATGTGTAAAACATTTGCCCAGTACTTGCAAAGTTCTGATTTTTCTTCACATTCTTTGACATACTCTACGAACATGGTTTTCTGATTTTGAACTGAGTGTATTGAACATTGCCTGGCTTTACATTTATGTCTTTTGTATAAAGTGCACCCTGTGCCTTGTTCACTTCTGAGACAGGATATGCAAAACCTAATATTTGTCATTCTTGTTCCAGAAAGCATTCCAACGCGATGTTTCTATAGCCTCAGATATGATGAGCATACCGTGTAACCAATGAACATTTTGAGAACCGTTCAATAAGGACTGGTCAGTTTTGCTTTCAAAGATTCCAGCTTCAATGAGCCGACTGTCTATGCCACATCCACGGAGAACTTCCTGCACACTGCAACACAACTTGTCATGTGGAAAACACCCATCATTGGATAATGATCAACAAATTCTACTAGATTGCTCATAGAAATTTCAGCTACAACACGGAAAACTATTTCATCGCAGAAAATTGAAAGGATAGGCTGGTCTTCAAGCCAAGCACGCACATATTGGAAATTTCTTAAGAGTGGTGTATACTGCTGCGTAGTTTGTTACTGGAGGTGGCATTACTGGTAAAAACCCAACCTCCAATGGGACGGTATTCTGGGATATCAGAGCATGAATTCCAGCCCACGGTGGAACTGGCTTTTCTTCAGTCCACACTGAATAAGCAATATGATAAATTCAGTTAAATCATCTTTGCGGACCACAGCATCAGTTAGAAGATCCATGTCCTCAGCCGCTTTGAAATTTTCTGGTAGACTGGGACGGGTTTGATGGCTTGTAGTGATTTTGCACGTTGGCAAAGCAGTTGGGTTATAAGTTTGCAGCTTCGTTTGTTTATGCCTAAAGCTGACAGCTTGTTTTCCAGCAGCTACTTCATTGGTACAGTCTTGAAAAAGCCCCATGGCAGTATCATGTGCGCTGGATGTTCCAGACAAAGAAAGTTATCAAAAGCAGCAATAGTAAATCTTTTCCTGGTAACATGACTTTAAAGGTACCTCTGCCTAAACATTAGATTAATTAAAAAAAGAGTACAGTTTAATGGGAAGGTTTGAGCATTTCTAAATGTAATGGAGGCCACTCATTGTTCATATTGTATTGTTTGATGCACTTCACTGCTCTCACAAATCAATCTGAGGATAGAAATTTAATTTTTAGCCTCAAATTTCAAATGCATTTACAGAACGTTTTAAAGTTTTCAGTGTTACAATTTGCTTTTTTATATATACACACCTTATCAATCTGATATTTAATTGTCCAAGAAGAGACAGATTTCTTAAGTAGGGTTCACAGACCCCTAGGGGTCCCCCCGACCACAGGTTAAGAATCCCTGTGGGAAAGTTATTATTCATGAATATGCTTTAGCTATGAACGGATATGCGTTCCAAATTGTGCCTGTGATTAAATGGAATATGAGACACCGGAACTGGATGGCATTACTGATAGGATACAGAATTATATACTTTGGGTCATGCTAATACAAGCAGAGTGAGTTTGGCGAGAAGAGCTCAGTAGGATTTAGTTTAAAAGGTCAAGCACCAAACAGAATGAGACGTAAGGTATATTTATAATTTAAAAAAAGCCAGTTACGCTAGTCGTGCACATTATGATAATGACATGTGTAACATTAAGGAGTGAAATAAATTAAAAACCATTATTTGCAATTACAGCAATGTATCCTTCAGATGAGCACTGATCATGTCAGAATTCCATTGGTGATGCTCAAGATCTCCGTAGATGCGATGGAAGCAGCACTTCATCCTCAATCACTTCATCCTCATTTCCAGATGTAAACTAATATTCCATGTTTGATAATGTGTTTTTCTGGGTAGTGCAGATTTATCTCCTGCCAGGGGCTGAAAGCTTCTCCAGCGCTGCACAGCTCCCCCAGGAACCAGGTTGTAGCCACCACAGTCCCATTTAAGAAGTGTCCCACAAGCATCACGTTACCTCCCTCTGCCCCCGTCAACCCTAGCCCTCTACAAAGTCTAATGCTTCCCAACTATTCCTGCCTCACTTGAGACCACCCAGATGAAGATTGCCACAACTACCTAATTTCACACATCCCTGGAAGGCAGCCAGGCTTGGAGGACTGAAGTTTCAGGTCTGATGAGACCGCCTCAGACTCCGCTATGGGAGTCCCAAGCACCTATTGCAATCCTACAGACTAAGAACCATGCCACAACTCTGGTACACCACAAAATCACGCAATTTGGGGATCATTCTATCCCTTTCAACCATTATTTTATACCTTTCTACACCTTGCCCCAAAGGAGGAGTATCATTTATTTTAGTGAAAAACACTTGACTTTGACATCTACTGCCATTTTGCTGAGTCTTGTTTACTTTGTGGTGAGCTTAGCTCTGTTATGAAGGGCTGGTGTCTACAAGACCTACCCCTGTGAAAGCATTTTGCTAATCTCCATATTTTATGTTTTAGTTTGTTCCCAAGATAATAAAATATTACGACTCTTATGTTTCTTGCATGGAATCAAGGGTTTTGTTCCATCTGAAAGCTCTAAAATACCCACTTTATTCCAAGTAGTAGAAAGTCTGACAGGCCATTGTTCATAAAATATGACAGGCAAAGTGGTAACCCCACACCTGCAGACCGCCGATTTCTAGTGGCGATGAGCAAACACTGGCCAGAGACACCGCATCTCGACATGCACCCGAGGAAACCAAATAGTTGATTGAATTTACACTTCCCCATTTTATTCTGCAACAAAACAGATCACCAAATTGTGTAAGAATGCAATCAAAATGTGTGATAATGCAGCCTTAAGAGTTTCCTGGCCTAATTATATGAAAACATCCTAACAGAATTCTGGTTTGGCTGGTGGACTTTTAGTTAGATTTATACAGTCATTCATGTGCAGTTTCCTCATATTGCAATCGTCCCAGGAGCCTTTAAAAATGAAAGGTAAATCTAGTGCCAAGATGCTCTATAAGAACTTGAAAAGGTCGTTTAAGGTATGGCTTGGCATGGCTACTGTCGCCTAAGGTTATGTGATCAACAGAAAAAGCTTCTAGAAGTACTGCCAAGAGAGGCTTTGGCTTCACCCACAGTGCGGCTTTTAAGTGGGTTGAAGTTGTGTGCTTCCACTGAAAGAGTGCTTGTATTACAACACAGCTTGTGGGAAACCTACTTTATACAGCACGACTGGTGGTGATAGTGGTAAATCCAGGCTAGAAGTCCGATTTGTTTATGAAAGATTGTTACAAAGGAAGTAGGCCTACCATATGGGGGGGAGAGAAACATGTTAAAGTGATTAGGTTTTAATGGGTAGATTGTTATCAACCTGAATTGAGGACTTATTTTGTTACATGGAGTCTCACAGATTGCCATAACAGGCAAGTGTTGTGGCATTGGTTACTGCACAAGTTATGGGGATAGAAGATTTGCACTGTGATAATCCTGGTTAGACCCTCGTAGAAGAGATGGCATTTTGTTTAGCAAACTACTTTTGTATACATTTTGTAGTTTTATGCCAGATGGTTGCTTTGTGAAAAGTGCATGCTAAACAGGGTAGGCCTAAGGTGTTAATAGCAACAAGCCAACACTAAAGGCTACTGGCCGGATACGTTCACTGAGAAAAGTTATGTACATTGCCTTAGGTCTGATCGGTTCATGATAACTTTGGATTTATTTATTGTGAAAAGCATTAGTTACAGCAAATATGCCCTAGATTAATGTTTGTTTTTATACTGTTAATGGCTGTAGGTAGGCATTTTGTTTCAAGAAATATCAGATTACTATAGTAGGCAAGGGGTCTGGTTTTGTAACAGCTGCATGACAAAACCCTGGGGATAGATTACTTTCACTGTAATAATCTAGGTTAGTCCCTTGAGAGGGGCTGCATAACAGCCACGGCTGGTCCATTGGGGCTGAGGGACCCCTCACCTCTTGCCCCTCACGAACAGTGTCAGGCTGAGCAAAGATTGGCCTGACAGACTGTTCATTTTCAGGTGAGGAAGCCAGGAGCTAGACATGCGCACGCTCATGGCTGCCTGAGCTGTTCTTTGCTGAGCTCATGCCCACAGAAGCTGTAGCATTCTCAGCCCAGCAAAAGTCAGTGCCGAGGGGTAGCGTCACTCATTGCCTCGCACCTGGGCGCTTCAGTTTTAAGCCCTGGAGCACCCAGGGTCGAGGGTCAATCAGTGGCACTTTGTCAGAGTGGGGTGGTGTCAGCAGTCTCACTGACCACATCCCACTCTGATGACGTAGGGACTGCTGCCATCTCATTAACTGACCCAAGGTCAGCCAATGAGGGAAGGCAGCTGTCCCAAGCCTCCTGGGACCTCCGAGGCAGAGCTGCAGGTAAGTGATTTTTTATTAATGTTTGGGGGGTGTGCATGTTTGAATATTTAGTGATGTGAATGGATGTGTGTGTGCACGTGTGTAAATGCATGGTTGAGATTGTTTATGCGTGCATGTCCTGTCCGCCTCCCCCCTCCTACAATTACCGGCCGCCACTGCTGCATAATGCTTTGCCAACAACGTTTCTGTATATTTTTATTTTAGAACTGAATGCCAGTTTAGGCACAATTCAGTAGGCCGGTGTTAGTTATGGTGATGAGCCTATAAGGTCTATATCCTTTTCAATGGACTTATTAGGAAACAGCCAGATTCCCTACGCTTAAGCTGTTAAATATGGAACAATTACAAAGCCAGTAGCCTGACTTATTGTGAAAAGCAACTGTTAAAAGGCAATAGGCTTTCGGGGATGGTTTATTACACCGAGCTGAAGCCAATAGACAGGTGGTATGTTACATGGAATCCCACAGATTACTGTAGGAGGCCAGAATTTTGAAAAGTCATTTGAACAACCCAAGGGGACAGAGGCTCTTTGCCGTGATCATACTGATTAGGCCCTCTTAACCGGGATTTTATATTGTTTTGACAACTGTAATTGTGTACTTATTTGTAATTTTATCACAATATACCCAATGGTTGACTTGAAGGAAAGCTTATGTTCAAAGCAGTAGGACCAAGTTGGTTATGGTGACAAACCAATGCTAAAGGCTATAGACCTCATTGGTTTGTTGGGAATAGTTTTGCCAGATGCCCTCAAACAGATCTGCTAAATATTAACAGTTATGACAAAGGTAGTAGGCCTGATTTATCAGGCAACACAAATGTTTATGCCTATAGGCTCTATGGTGGATTATTATTGCATTCGGTTGAAGCCTGCAGACATGTATTTTGATAGATGGAATCTCATACACCAAAACCCTCGTCTTTAAGGTTGTCCCTTACCCTCTGACAATCCTTGCGGTAGAAGATTTATACTGTAACAGCTCTTGCTAGAATACGTTCAAAAGGTCTGACAGGCTTCGTTGTCTGCCAGGATAGTTTAATCGAAAAAAGATTTAAAAAATATGTACACATACATAAGGAGCATTGGGCCATCCTTCTGCCACTTCGTTTAGGACACTCATACAGTTCCATTGATAACTATTGCCATGTGAGAAAAGGCATTGGTCTAATCACGTGCATATCCATCTGAAAATGAGTGGGCTTCAGTGCCAGGGGTGGTGGGAAAGTCCTGTAGTTTTCCATTTCCTCCTTTTATAGGTTCCTTTATTACCCTCTTTGTTTTCATTTTTAGAGCATAGCACAGCTCTGCAGAGTGCCAACGGGCTGGTTGCTGCTCATCACATCTGCAGAAAGCAGCATCTAATGCATCCATGGTCTCTAAATGAGGCGACCATCATGGAATGGTATTGTCTATACTAGTTTTACCATTCAAAGATGGCCAGCATGTTAGTTATAAATATAGCAGCCATGCTGGAACTTAATAACAATGCACAATTGGTATCACACCAATGGATCAATCTAGCAATTATCTACAGCAAAGAGAAGGGTTCATGCACAATCCTATTTATCCTGTGTATGACCATATATCTATTGTCCGCCTGAGGACCTCTTGTGAGACCTGGATGGGATAGAAGTGGTTGGAGGTGATGTATTGGGAAGGCAGTATACTTGTTAAAAACAAAATGCCTAAAAATAAATGCTTCAGATAGAAGGAATGGGTCCAGTTAGCCTTTCCAAGAATTAACTAGACTAAAAAATGTGCCACACCAAGATATTGGACTGACATGGGACAAAGATAAGTACTTCTAAGATTTGGATAGTGAATACAAATTGTGAAGCAATAGCTCTCTCAAACAAGGGCTTGCAGAAATAGTTTACCAATAAATAACACATTTGCTAGTTTGGGACAAACCAGACTCATTTTCCCTGGATCAAGAAATATTAAATCCATGTCCACTTATCTACGCTGAATTTTGCCGGAGGAATATTTACAAAGGTACACTTACAAGTGAGTACATTTAAATGTGAAAAGTTTAGTCCTACACTTTTGAGTATCTGTACTACTGTAGATATTCACCATTTACAAGTGAAAAGTTAGTCAAAAGTGTAGACTTGCATGTCCTCACCCATGAGATGGAGTGCGGTCAGTAAAAATGTTGTATACGACTGTAAAGTAACTACAAGTAGCGACTTTGACCATATTCGGGAATCTTCACAAATAGACCTGCAAAATTGGGGTGAAGATCTCCTTATGGTGAAGTACTGGGAAAAGTATTAGTTTTTTTTTTTAATTGTTAAATGTGAATCTTATTTTAATGCAGTACAGCACTATTAAATTATAAATAAAAATGCCGAACTAAATGCAAGTATAAGTACATTTTATTTTTTAAAAAGTACCTAAAGTAAAAATGTTATATTAAGTATTAAATATAACCAAAAGTTGTGTACAATTTTAATTGTTAAATTAGCCTTACATTTATTTAAAAATAAGTCTACTTATAATTTTTTAACATTAAAGTAAATGAATATGCATTAAAAAAAAAAAAAAGTAAATACATTCATTTACTTTAACATTATTTGTCATGGACTTCTATTTTAGGTTCCGGCCTCCATTATTATTTATGGGAGGGTGTTGCTGAACCAGTGGTTGGCCATGTATCATCCTGGAGTACAATTACTACAGTTTTGGGACCTTTTGGAAGTACAGTCTGAATAGGAATGGACTTACTCGAGGGTGGGTGCTTACTGCTCTCCCTTAAATACTCCCCTTCACTAATAAGTATTCCCCATTTTCCAGCTACTCCCTTCTGTCCACCACACATTTACTGCTAAAATCTATGAAAGTGAAGATATCCACAGTCAGTGCGTGTTTTCCTGCATAGAAAAGATAGGAGAGCGGCATAGACCTCCACATGGAACAGCGTTTTGTAGTGCATTGGTAGGGCTATTGTGGTACTAAAGCACTACAAATGTAGCTTGCTGATGGTTTTCCCATCAGTTTTCTTCCACTAGCAAACAAGTTCGCACATTACCTCCTCGACCCAGTCTTTCCATTGTGTGGTTTGCTTCGTTATACAAACGAAAATAACTTGGACTGTAATGAGGAAGCTAGGCCTTGTAAGAATGAGGATTACTGCTAAGTATTTGGGGCATTAGTGCTGCATTTCACATGCTAGAAGCATGGGAAATTTTAGTCACATGCTCATGTCCAATCTTCATATACTATGTTAACTCCGAACCCCGTTTAGAGGAGAGTAGCAGATTTTCCGGTAAACCTTAGCTTTTTAAAAATTATAGTCAATTCATTTCCTTTAAGGGTGCTTCACTAACCCTTTTATATGCCTGTAGAGGTACAGCAAACACATTCTTCCTTTGTAGCATTGTGGTGTTGTGTTAGTGAATTTGCACAGTCAATTAAATTGAGACAGCCATTTTGCCATATGGAACCAGAAGTTGCATATACTCAAAAACTACCACAGGTTTGGAAAGCATTTCAAAGGTTTATTTACAACTGTCACAGTGACAAAAAAAGTTTTGAAAAAAATTCTAGCTTCTCCCTGAGCCTCAAATAAGAATTACAGAAATATAGTATATATAATGTATAGTACAACAGATTTTACTTGAGTGCTTTTTGTTCTGATACATTAACAAGAAATACACGAATAACGTCCAAAGGATGCAGACAAGTATACAGAAATCCTTAGGGGTTTGGACAGTGTTCCCTTTGGGATTTGAACAACCAACAGTAGGAAAGGGTGTGGTAGACTTCCTTTTGCTTCATGTTACTAGAAAGGTTTAAAATGTCCATCTTTGTCTGGAAAGCAAATCAGAAGACGAATCAGTAGACAAAACACATCACAATGGAATGAGCCAAACTATTATATGGTTCAGGAGCATGTTCCGTTCCATGATGTGACAAGGACACTCCACAGGGGATAACATCCTATAACCGCAGTTCAATGATGCCACAAACAAAATACACAGACTATACACCAAGAAATATTGAACGGATTCAGTGTGACGTCCATGGAAAACAACCTGTTTTACTGTTCAAAACAGTCTAGTCACAAGCAACAATATTCACAAGAACTGGCTTACTGCTCCTTGAGTTGGAAACTGCAACACATAACTGGATTTATTGCTAATATGTTACAGACACAGACAAGGACACATCTGGACCATCTGAACCCGTTCCCCACAGCCCACTACTGAAACAGCATGTTAACACTCATGAGGTATCGATCCTAGAACAAATACACAATTTCTGAAAAACAGGAAGAAATGACAAAGGTTGTTGCACAATTCTATTTATCCTCCACAGTTCTCCACATGTGCACATTTCCCTTTTTACCTGGTCAGAAAGGTAATTTAAAAGAGAGAAGTGGTGCTAGGTTTGGCGAACAAATGTTTACTCAAAACCAGTGTGCTGAAGCTAGAGGCCATTCAGGAGAGAGGAAATAAAAAAACAAAGGGGTTTGCGCCAAATGTTGTTACATAACTTATGTCTGTATACATTTAAAAAGGGAAGACAGACTCCCAATAGCATACTGCCCACAGGCTATGAATCCAACATGTAATACTGGTCTCAGAAGCAGGAGGTGGTGCCTCTCCCATAATACTGGGTTACCAAGTTTTCATGCACCAATGGCACGCTCTTGTCCCAGATACTTTGCATACTATTTGCACACCATTCTCTCCCTTCATTTACTTATTGCACAATTCAAAATTAGCATCAGGGACAACCCACTCCTCACCCCTCATTTGCATTCTTGAAAGGCTGCTTGTTCCTAGGACAGAAAAAAAAAAAAAGCAGGCAACAGTTACCATATAGGTACATGACCTTGCTGTCAGGCCACATAACCAAGGAAAGCCACCCCCTCACAAACAATGTGCTAGAATTAAGTGCGTTGCATGACGGTTTAGGGACAAGGGGCTTGCACATTTCAGGAGTAGGTTTGTTACTCCACATCAGAACACCATTGCTTTATGGCTGCATAAATGCTTGTGGTTACCTTCTCCAGTTAGAAGCCAGACTTTGATCTCAACTTTAACAGCCCTAGGTGCCGCATCCCGTTTTAAAACTTATTTCTACTTTCAAGGGAAGAAAAGCGTAGCTAGAAAAGGCTTCAGCTTCACACATTGTCAATTTGTTGAATGTAGAGTCTTTTTCAACTTCGGCACCAATTTCTCTAGTTTCTGTTGTCTTAGGGGGAAAACACTCCTAGTCATAACCACCTAAGACAGCAAACATTTCTAGTCGATTCCTCTGAATACAGGGCATGTCATGTTGAGGGCTTTAGGTTTTCACTAGGGTGAAAGAAAAACAAAAACCTCCATCACAAACTGGATTTGCCGTTTAATCTAATTCAGGCCATACGAGTCTTCTCCCTCAAGATGATAAAGTCGAGTGATCGCTTCTAGCACATTCCACTCTCACTGCTCCTCTCCTTGCTGCGTTGTGTCTTCATGGTTCTGTTCCTTCTCCTCTTCTACCACAAACTCCTCTGGAGGCCACCTGAGCTCCCCACTCTCCACATCCCCATCAGTGGGCTCCACCACAATGGAGGGCAGACGGTCCTTCAATTTACAATAGCGGTCAAAATCAGTTGGATCTGGAAAGATCTAAAATAAAGAAAAGAACAAAACATCAACAATTGAAATAGACCTGTGTGTAACAGATTATGAAGTCCTTAAATTATTATACTAAATAGTGCACATAAAGCACGTAATGTATAGACTTCAAACAAATACGCTTTAGGTAATAGGTTTTAAATATAGTAAGTTTTGCTAATGAGCAAATATCGGCAGACTGGCAAAAATGGGGAAATTTATCCTGCAGAAGGGAAGGTGGGAAATACTAACAGGAGAAAAAGATTGAGGTATATAGGGGCCTGATTACAATGGCTGTCAGACAAGCATCCAACTACCATCATTTCAGGCAGGTGTCTGCAGTTCCACCTGCCCAATTACAATGCAAGCGCAGTGCACGGCGGTCGGACTACCATGAAAAGGCAGTCAGAAAGGGCCATCGTAATCCATACGGCAGAGCCCCTGCCGGCACTGCCACCATTGTAGGGATTACGGTCGGACTGATGCTCAGACAGGCTCGTTGAGCCTGTCGAAGCATCGGTTGGTCCCTCCACGGTCCGACTGACCGCACTGTAACGTGGCGGTAAGACAGCTATGCTGGACATAATGGTGGAACACTATGGTGGGATATAATCGGGCCCATAGTAATGAAAACATTCAAGACCATGGATTTGCACGAGGGTCCCACAACAAGAACGCTAAGCTAAGCCTCAACATAAAGAGGCATGGTGAAGGTCAAGCTAAATTCAAGCTCGGAATCATTGCATGTTTAAGTAGTTGGCATATGTATTAATCTGTAAATGGGTAATTTACAGGTAATGAGCAGACTGCTACAGAGGAAAGGAAGAGCAGAACTGGCTTGGACATTAACTGTCCAAGGCAAAATACTTGTATGACATGCGAAAAAAGAAAAACCAACCAAGCACAATAAAGGAGACAAAAGTCAGAGGGCCAGAAGTGTAAATTGGCACCAGTAAAGCCTGTTAAGGGAATACAAAGCATCAGAACACTACGCTAAACATATGAAGCAAAACAATACACCATTAAGAGCAAATTCACTGTTTCTGCATGGCAACCCCAGATGTTGCCTTTCTTACACTTCTTTTTGCTGGCTATGGGACTCTGCACGTCCCTAATATTTAGAAGGGTATAGAGGGTTCTCTCTCTAAATCACAAGCTGTACGTTGGAACTCCCCATTTAGCCTATTAACTTCACTGTAAGCCCATATATACAGCCTTAAGTATGCATATGGCATTGAAAGCTAAATGTAGTGACAAGACATACAGGGAAAACTGCCTTTGCCATATAGAGAAGAGCACCTCGTTAGCCCACGGGGCAGGATGCCAATGTATAAAAATAAGACCCCCTATGTATTGGGTTTGTGTGCCTCAATAGTAAAATAAAAGCTAAACGCTTTTTCACACTGAAGATCTGGCTAGATCATGTTCTAGTGGCACTGGGTGAGATTAAAATCTTATTTTCTAACCTGCTTAGGAAAGGCCTACAACAATGTTCCAAAGTTACTTCCTGCTTAGTTTTTAAAGTAAGACATTGGTGAAATAAGATTTGTTAACTTAAGCAGAAAGTAGCTTTAAAGAAATGTGTTTTAGGTTGGCTGTGCCAGAACTGGTTTAAAACCAGTTCTGCTACTCATCACACCTCCAGAACTGCTAACCACTTATTTGGGATTTACCATCTGGAGTGGGCAGGAACAGTTGACAGAACAAAGAGCAGCTTTAGCCCTACCTCTTGACTTGGAGATGTCTGGGTTTCTCCTATTCATTCTCAGGACCATACTAAACAACCAATCACAGTAACCCATTTCCACCATTTATCACTTTGAGCTGAAACACACATTTTGGCTGGGAGACTTAAAGACCCCGGCTCAGAGGACAATGGCTTGCCTCCGGGCCCAAAAAAGAATAATTGGTGACCACTTAACAGGGCTTAGTAATCGGAGTGAACAGAACAGTTGCAATAACATCTCAGCTTCAACTCTACCTATTTTGACAGATGCCCAGGAGGGTTTCTTCTAGTCATTCCCAGGACCCTCTAGACAGTTAAGTGCAAGGTACAGTAGGAAGGAAACATTTGACCTTGTAAGGTAGGGTAGTGGCCAAGAAGCTGGAGACGGGCCTGCATGGTGGCAGATGGGTTGTGCCATCTTGAAACAGGGGCTTCTGGAAAAGAAAGTGCTGCAAAATTAGGTGACCTGACTGAAAATGGTTAGGATTGGGCAGTAGAATTCTTTCTATCATTGGCTAGTACACATGATAAATCGGACACATCCATTAATAGTTCCTCAGAATGCGCCATCTGAAGAATGCTCCAGCAGAAGCCAGAAAAGGGCGCAGTCAAGGACTTCTGAATCCTGCTGGCACCCAGGGACTGCAACTGCTCTCCAAGAGTTAAGTGGTTAGCTGCCAGTTTACCTGCTTTATGGGCACAAAAAAGCAGGACGGACTTCTGGATCCAAGAGGGCCCAGCTGACTAAAGAAGACTAGATACTGATGGAGACCTGGCTTGAGAGACTGTGCACAGAAGCCTGTCCTGGAGAGCTAGGACCAACCAGAAGAAACTTTCCTTGTAGTGTAAACTAAATCTGAAAGTAAAACCTTTGACCAGGAAACCCACTTAGTGCATCTGACCTCTGCACCATTGTGGTCAGCCTTAAAAATGTGGCTAGGTTCCGGCCCACTGCAAACTGTTGTAGGCACTTTTTTTTCTTAAAACAAACCATCTACATCTCTACTTCGCCTTAAACTATGAACTTTGTGTCTTTGCTTTTTTCCTAAATTGGCTTGCGAATTTTATTGTAATCTGTTCTTTGCTTTGAAATTGTTGTTACTTCTTGAACTTAGCACACACTTCTCTGGCGATTGCCTGCTGCTTGTGCCATGGGGTTGAGCAGGGATTCTCTCAGAACTGTTTTGGTCTAACCAGAGTGGATTTATTGAGTTGGTGCCCACTCTCCCAAATTAATTACCCCGTTTCGGACAGTGGCAAATTCATATGCCACAAAATATGCAACAAAATGTGTGCGGTTGTCTGGACGAGATTTGTCAACTATCTACGCTGTTCATTTTTATCTAATTACCAGTATGGCATACAATGTGTGAACCAAAATGACATGGTTATTAACAGTTAGGGATTGGTGCTTTACTGAAAGGGAAGAAAAAAAGCTGAGCAAGATGGGGAGTGTAAGCGGAACCAATAGACGAGCTGGGGAGGGCTAGGAAAGAGTGAGTGTAGAAGGGACACAAACCTGAAACAGCACAAGGGCAAGAGCATGAACATAAGTGCACGCCCCTGGTGTACTAAAAGCAAAATGAAAGTGGTTTCCTGAATGTAAGCATTTGAAGGACAAGTCATCCAATCAAAGGTAGTGAAAAAATGTGCCAAGAGAGGACCAAACTAGAAATGGAAGAAAGGCTAGCTATTAAGCAGTAAGCAATTGAGGTAGATGGGAAAGCTAACCAATCATGGGCAATGGGTTGACACAAAGCCTACTTTAAGAGCCCACTAAGTATTGGTAACATGGAGCTAAATGTCATTCTGAATGAGTTTTCTGAACAAATGAGGAAAAGAAAGGTGGCGAAAAAAATGTAGTCATGTAGATTTAAAATACCAGAGTGAGAGGGAAGGAAAATTAATATTAAAGCAGGCAAATTGAAGAAAACTGGATGTATAAAATCCTTCTCAAGTGCCACATGTTGAACTCCTTACAAGGGACAGGCATTTCGTTCCATGTATTGTAGTCTCACTTCAGGGAATCGGTGTTAGTTTCTATCACAGCTCTACCTTGGCTTGATTAATCTTCCTTGGTCTGTCTAGTCTCCCCTGCATTGTGGATATTTTAATTGTATTTTTCAGAGTGCATGTGTTACATCGCAATCTGTTCATTCGTATTGAAGGTTTCACCGACTTCTGGGACTGGTTGTCCAGGGCTGCAGTAGCCTTTAGAGTACATTGTTTATGGCTCTTGTTAAAGAGGATCATTCAAAAAAAGAAACAAACGTGTGGGTGCTGGGAAGGGTTAGGCAGATTAAAAAATAACTTTAAACAAGCACTGTCAAAGCCAATAGGTCTGGGGTGGTCTGCTTGCAGTTTGGCAATTCTTGTTTTGTTATGGTTTTGGCAAAACGTTTGTTCTGGGAGCTGCTGAGTCAATCTGAAAAAAAAAATGTTGGTCTCAAAAGATGGCACACATTACCATATCTAATATCTAAAGGGAACTACTTGTGTGTGGATGCACTCATTGTGAAAGGGCAGCATGCCATAACCAAGTAAAGTCAGCCATGGACTGAAGTGAGCTGATGCATTGCCCCTCGACGCGTGCTTGAGTGGGTTGGAGAAGAATGTGAATGCCAACTACAGACAAATGGATGAAGTGTGGCTGAAAACCCCTATAAGGAACTATGTCACTCATTTTAGTAAACTCAAAAGGTCTTGGTTAACAGACCTAAAACAGCCAATCGTTCTGCCACTGGCTGCCAGGCAAGGATAGAAAGCAAGAACCAATGAAGGACTGAAAAGGACAGAAAGACGGAAGGACAGAAAGAAGGGAGGAAGGGAAGAATGACTGGAAAGACCGGAAAAGACCGAGGGAAAGAAAGCTAGAAAGAAAAAAGCTGGAAAGAAAGTAGGAAAGAGTAAGAAAGAAGCAAGAGAGAAAGCAAGCAACCAAATGAAGCAAAAAAGAAGGAAATACATTTCAAAAAGTGTTTCAAGTGCTGCAAATTTAACATGATAAAGGCTGATTTTCTTCCTCAGCAAAGTTTATTAAAGTACCATTAGTGAAATGGAGTCCAGAATAAACGTGTTCTGAAGAATTGTCTGCTTATGAATTCATATGAAAAATATTGAAGCTTTCGGTTTGCATAGTAAAATTAGACTAGCTTGATACTGAACAGTTACAAATGGACGCAATCTGGTATGCTGTGAAATACACACAGAAACTGATAAAGTGTGGAATGGGGCCTGTGCTCACACCTGGTAGAAAGGCCCTGCATTGACCTCAGGCTTAAAACACAAAGGCAACACTAAAGTAATGATAAAGTAAAAACAAACACAGGCACTAAAAGTAACTTGCGTGCAAATGTGCTCATAGTGAAAGAGCAAAATGCAGTCACTCAAAGTGAAGTCTAGAGACTGATGTAGGATGACCCATTGCCCCATGCTGTATTAGGCCGAAGCAAGGTGTGAATCACAGTTCAATTAATGAAGAGAGGTGGCTGAAAGCTCCTTTAAGTAGGTACACATATATAATTTTGGTACAATCAAAAGGCCTTGGCTAATGCCAGACCTAAAAACAGTCCCATGAATTGTCATTCAATGCAAAAATATTCTAAGTAAATATGCACAATATTATTATTATTAGCATTTGTTAGGCGCAAAACGAATCATCCCCAAGGGGATCTTCTCAGCGCCACAATATCTGAAGAGCAGAGAGGAGACAACTGATTAGTGACTAAACAACCAGGTTTTCAGACGTTTTTTAAACTGCCCTAGGTTGGGGCAGGCGCGAATGTCGTCTGGCAGTTTGTTCCAGTGGGAGGGAGCAAGATGCGAAAATGAGCGGCCACCCATTCTGATTTTATTAATCCTCATAGGGCACAACAGCCGCCGATCGCTCGAACTCACTTGCCGGGAAGGAATAGAAGGTTTTAACTTTTTACTGAGGTAAGCCGGACCATTCCCCTGTAGTGTTTTAAATACCAGACACAAAAGCTTAAATACTGCTCGTTTCCTAATGGGCAGCCAGTGGAGTAGTCACAGGAGAGGTTCGGAAGGTGATCAAGA
This sequence comes from Calotriton arnoldi, assembly GCA_963921515.1. Taxonomy (NCBI): domain Eukaryota; kingdom Metazoa; phylum Chordata; class Amphibia; order Caudata; family Salamandridae; genus Calotriton; species Calotriton arnoldi. Next base: position 663,498 of record CAWUFW010005404.1, read on the forward strand.
GGGCCGATTGAGGGCCAGACGTGCAGCTGTGTTCTGCACAACCTGCAGCCTAGAGAGCAGATCTTCCCTAATCCCTACCAGTAGGGAGTTACCGTAGTCTAGCCTACTTACTAATAGTGCCTGTATGAGAGACTTTCTTGCTGAAAGAGGAAGCCAAGGAAAAATCTTTGAGCATTCGCATCAGGCCGAAACAGGTGCCCGAGATGCTTCCCACGTGTTCTTCCATGGAGAGTTTGTCATCCACAATAACACCTAGGCTTTTCATCCATTTTTTTGGGGTGGGGGTTCACCCAGCTCAGAAGGCCACCAGTCAGTAGACCAGAGCTCCTCCGCTTTTCCGAACAGCTATAAAAAATTCACCGCCATCCAAGCCACCGTCTTTAGCATGCACTTTTTAAATTTTTCTCTGGTCGTCGCGGGATCAGTGTCAATAGTAACTATCAATTGTGTATCGTCCACGTACGAGATGGTGTCAAATCTACAAGATGTAATAATGGAGGCCAGAGAGGACCCAGATGTTGAATAAAGTGGGGCTTAAAATGGAACCCTGTGGGACCCCTTTGTCCACAGCCGAAGTCTGAGAAGTAAACGACTCAAGTTGGACTCGCTGTGTTCCGTCAGCAAGGAAGCTTTCAAACCATTTAAGTGCCATACCGCTGACACCAATCTCTCGTAACCTGTGCACTAGGATTCGATGAGAGATGGTGTCGAACGCTGCCGACAGGTCGAGAAGGATCAGCATTGTTGGTGTCCCCTTATCTAAGGCCAACTTGATCGTGTGTTACTTCAGTTAGTGCGGATTCGGTACTGTGCGATGCACGGAAGCCTGACTGGGAAGGGTCAAGTAAGTTATTCAGTTCAATATAATGTTCAATATGGCATCGCTTGCAGTACATCTACTGTCCAGCCTCTAAAACAGCTATATCACAAAGGCCATACTATTCAGATGTGCTTTTATTTTTTTAAATGCATAACTGCATTAACGCTGTGTGATTAACATACTGAATGAGATACTGCCAAGAAGCATTTTATTTTAACATTGATAATGTAGGCCTGGATATCAAAATTGTTTACTGCCTATTGTCATTTTATTCTTGCATGTTGAAAGATAATTATAAATTACACCATAGAAATACAATGACATCTATGTATATAAAAATTGAATATTTATATTTCAATCCACAAAAATTTACATGGTGTAATTTATCATTATCTTTCAATGTGGGGGACCATTGTTCCTAGATAGATGCTCAGAACCAAGGTCCCTTTCATATATACTTGGGTGCCCTTGTCTTTTCATAGTATTTTATTCTTGCAGTCATCTTTGTCCTTTTCATATTGTGAATCCATCGCAGAAAAGGTTTTGTAGACAATGTTTTCAACACAATGTCACTCATGTACAACATGCTTTGTTCTCAAGGTTCGTTTTCATGCTATGTTTGCATAGTGAATGTTTTCCCAAGGTCTCATCTACTGGGACCACGATGCCATTTTCATGAGAAAATAACCGACTTGTAGCAGAATTTGTACTAACTATAAAGTGTCATAGGAGCACCAGGGATGGTAACTGTATATGAATCTGTGGGACAGTAACGACAAATTTTAAACTGTACTGTTCTTTCTTTAACATGATTGGGTGGTATTTCTAAGGCTTTGGCACATTCACAGCAAATGTATGAATATTATATTATGGCCTATCAGATGGTGTTTTGCTCACACTCCCCCGATCTTTAGAAGGGGACCCTGTCTGACCTCCGATTTCTGACTTATTCACCGAGCTGAATTATGCTCTGTTCTGCCACTTTAAAATTCACATTTTATTCCAACTTTAAAGCTTTTACATGAAAATGTATTAACTAGCTGACTGCCATTTATTTGCTTTCTCTGCCTTTAATTTACCAATAAACCTTCTTGGTTTTCATTATAATACTTGCCAGTCTTTACTGTGAATCCTAACGTGCTTTAAATTTAACTATGAAATGTTATTTGATATCTGGTTTACATGTTTACCAAATCCAGTTGTGTTGCAACAAAATCCTTCGGGGACTATAATCCCTCCGGGTCATCAGTAGCGCTTTATTCTGAAGACAGAAAAGCGAGATGTTTCGATTCATCAGGAGCTGCTGATTTAACGGCACTACTTTAATAAGCATCCTGACCATCATTCAACAGTGCAGGTTAAAATTATACAAACCACAATCCATGCTACATAATGGAAAAGAAAAACACCCCGAAATGCAGAAAATACTCTGATATTAACAGCTCAGCCAAGTACCACGCATCAGGAGTTAGACAGACGCATTTTGGTGCTGGTGTCCGCATCACAGCACTAAAATGCATTAGTCACGCCGTGGGACCTCCTCAGGGCATGCTTTACTATGGTAGTGCAAGCGTGCTGGCAGTGACTGATGTCCTGTGCTGCCAGAGGAGAACAGAGCACTGTGCTGGCATTTCTTGTCGCAATGGCACGGTGCGCGCCCAGACCACAGTGCTCTTAGTGGTCAAGGTAGGTTTGCGGGCAGCTGCTGTTCTCCATGCTCATCCGCCCATCTCCTGCCTGCTGCGTGTTCATTCGCAGTTTATAGTTCGTTGACCACTAGTATGCAGTGCTGCGTATTTTAGGTCAGTGAGGGGTATCACCTGCGTTAAATGACTCATCTACCAGGAACTGCATGTAAAGGTGCAGGGTCGATCAGCTCAATCGCACACCAAAATAAAGACCAAATCTAGTTATGTCCACAGCCTCAAAGAGGTATTTTAGTTCTTTTTTCTTATTGGCAGGTGCCATAATCCTAAATGAATCAAAGAGCTGAGCTCAGCCAGTGCCCAGGGCTCTGCGTACCACGTGGTTCTACTGTGTCTAACATAAAAAACAGACTCAGCAGTGAGCAGCCACCTGGATGCGGGGCTGCACCTGCCCGTTTTGTTTTACGGCAATACAACCGCCCGCCCCCCCTCACCTTCCCCCCCCCCCGTCACAGAGCATTAAATCAGCTCTGCAACAAATTTTAAAGTGCTTTACTCAAATGTTTGCATTAATAAGAGAAAAAATACCAGCTTTAGGTGATTTTTTTTGCTGGGACATTTAAAATGCCAGTCTGGCAGATAAACCCAAAAAAAAAATAGCCAGTTAGCAACGCTTAAGGCCGGTTCTGGTCGCTGTACCTGGGGCCAGAATAGCTTCAATTACTGGGTTGGATGGATATTTATGGTGTCTGAATGTACTGGGCAGGGCTGACTGGGTCATACTGGGAAGGGGCCTACTGGATGGGACTAGGCCGGACCATGCTGTTTCTGTTGGGGGTTAGTTGGTCTAGAACGGGCTGGGCAGGACAACACTGGTCCAGGTGGATATGAATGGGGCTAGAATGGCATTCAGCTGGCTGGGGTGGCTCTGATGGATGTACATAGGGTCAGAGTGCATTGAGCAGGGGTAGATCTGCTGGACGTGTGCAGGGTTTCAACACACTGGGTGGTTCTGCTTGTTTGATGCTTTTTTGAGTTAGGATATACTGGCTGCGTCAGACTACTTCTGATTGTGTGTTAAAATGGAAAATATAGTCTGGTTAGTACTTCTCATTGCCCAAAAGGTGATCATTTGGGATATTTAGCTCAATATTGACTTCATTGCTCATTTCTACTGGCGAGAAAGTGTCACTCGTGTTACACACTGGGCAGTAGAATGTCATAAGTACACTAAAAACATGGAAATGTCACATAAGCAATCTGGAAACCTGGCAGCTATGCATGAATCACCTCTTGTGCACACCAATAGTCGAGCACCACATCACTTGCTGTCTGACCACAGCAGTCATGGTGACAACCTAAATAAATGAATAATCTTGCTTTAAGACACAACCAAATGCTGGGTGAACACGAAGCTTCATTCTGCAAACAACTCGTACTGTTGAAAACAAACAATCAATTCCCAGAGCACAGTGAGTTATCAGGACTCATACTGCTCTCTGCAGGAGCTGCTCGGCCCCTCAGCTTCTTGTAAAGAAATAGAAAAACAGACTGCCCAGCATTGTGCTTCCCAGTTTACCAATTTAAGTCTTTAGAGGCCTGTTTATTTACTGTTGCAAGCTGGGAATCTTGGCATGGATAATTAAAAAAATTAAATTAAGTACTTTCTAAAAGTGTGTTTGAATCAAGGTGCAGCCTGGTAGCCAAGTGCAGGTACTGGACCCCCCAAAAATGTCAAAAATAACAGCATGGAAGAGTGGGTCGACAGTTTGAGGGGAGAAGTCTATGCCAGAGCAGGGAAAAGACTGAGAGGAGCAGTCTGGAGGGGGGATTCATAAGTAACGGAAAAGATGCAGACAAGGGTGCTGAAAAAAACAATTTAAATAGGGCGCAACAGAGGACCTTGTGGGAGATGGGGTTGAAAGTACAATTCACTAAAAATAAGAGGAAGAAGCAACAGATGAGGTGGAGGCAGGTTACACAAACCACAAAGTGTGGAATGCGGGAGGCGGGGTTGGGGCTGCAGCACATGTGGGAGAGACCTAGAACACAGGCGCACAAGGATTTCCGAAAGAAAAATAAATAGTTCCCTGAATGTAGGCAATGGAAGGTCACAACTCAGGCAATCAGAAGGATGTAAAGAGGCTATGCTCCAGGGGAGGGACAAAGAGGAAGGCAAGCCACTGAATAGGAAGCAAGCAAATGAGTGACAAACTAAACCAGTGGTAATGGCCAGGTTGTAAGCCCACAGCAAGTTAATATTAGATCTTTTTCAATCAGACAGCTTATCCTATCAGGAAGGCAAGACCTAAAACTACTGAGCAATCCTTCTATAAGAGGGAAGCATTTCCTCCGGTAGGCAGCATATTGCATTGCAGCCACTTTCACCTAAATTGAACTGCTCACAGCATAATCAAGGAAGAGGTACGAGTGTTCATTCCAAGGATGCCTCCTAGAATCAGGCTGGTGAACTCTGCAAATAGCTTGGATCACACAAATACCCACAGGACTAGGGAGGAACACTTCAGTTCATCTTCCGGATACTCTACAGAAACCTCACGATTCACTTACAAGGTTGGGACTGAACAGGAGCAGACCAGGAGACCAGCATAGCCATTTCATTGAAACTGTGATGAATTTGTTTGAGTATCTCCACGCACCAGAGAGATAGGTAGCTACTGAACAGATTTCTGCCTATGCGGCTGGGACAGACTAAAGATGGGATTTCCCCCTTAGTTCTAGCAACAATCAAAATGACTCAAAGTATGAAAAAGGAAATAACACTATCAAAACCCCTTAACTGTACTTTTCGCACTTATCCATATGAGTATTTAAGAACATTTGTTTTCAGTCAAAGATTTTCCATAAAGGTGACATTTATTCACCAGACGCTCTGGAACAAGTTCAGTTCTAAATAGCAGGGCTGAGCCATCTACATACAACAGAAGGGGGCTATTATGGTAAATAACTTGATTTGGGGAGGGGGGGTCTGTATGAAAGGAAACATCCTCGTTAGCCAATGTGGCAAGAACATCTCTTTAGTGGGCCCCTTTAACCAACTCCTAGGACAGTACATTCCACTGGTTGCCCAAAACTGACTTTAGACCTTGGAGATAAACGAAGTCTTTGTAATAGCACTAGCAACCTTTCTTCTACCCCCAACCTGGACAGCACGGAGCATAATTTGGACCAGTCAACTAAACAAGCCCCTTACAAGCCTAACTAATCCCCTCCATCTTTTTTGATCTTGACATATTTCCCTATCATGAGATACAAGTTAATGCAATGGTCTTTTTTCCAAGCCCAGCTGAACCTTTGAGAGAATTCCTGCCCTGGATGGCCATTTCAGTAACCTAACCTGGATTATTCCTCCAAGGACCAATCTATCGAGGAAGGGCATGGGGGTTATAAGTGCTACATAAATACAATTGCAAAGTCTGTGGTCTAGGGGCAGTCCACAAGAACAGTGAAAAGCACACCCTGCCTCCGGCTCTTGCTACCGTGCTCCAGCCACTAACTTCGGTTACTTCACTCAAGATATCTGGTGTCTGCTGGAAAATTAGCACAGATTTTATGGGAGTACTAAGTGTTGACATTTTCCACAAAACCTCTCCAGGGACACCTCTACTATACACAGAATGTCTGCACACCACCCCTCAAAGGGGGTGGGGGTTTACAAAAACAGCATCCAGTGCCTGTATATGGGAACAGTCCATAGCCCATAGGGCTACCCTCAAGAAACTAAAGATGGTTTGGATGCCATGGGGTTGCTCACAGATCCAGGGACTGGCTGCAGGCGGCAGAGCAAAGCTGAGAAAAAAGACTGGATGTTAAGCAACTGAGCACAGGAACCGCTTTATGGCTTTCCATATGACAAATCAGCAAAGCTGGTGTCCCCTCTCGGACTCTCTCGGGGCAGAGGATGGAACAAAGGTGGCTACTGAAGGCAACAAGGTGCTCAAATTTCCCTGCACTAGGGATTCTGGGAGAAAGTAATGGTCAAGCTGTCCAGTATTTACCATCAGAACTGATTAATCGTTTCCATGGCATATGTCAAATTCGGGAGGCTCCACCAATCAAACCTCGCCCCTCCTCGGAAGCTCCAGTAATCCCAGGTACTAATAATGTTTACCAGGGCAAGCCATAGCTCTTGATAAGTCACTCTCCTTGCGAGTTCAACACAAATGTGGCACCCAGCGCAAGCTTCCTGGAGGAAGTGCTGATGTCCAAGACTCATGGCTCGCTGGGCCCAAGCCATCACTAGCATTACTGTTACTAGAGAACTTATTCCTGTCCAAACTTTCATTCTTCTAAGCAATCTAGAACCTTGGTCCATTTATGGGGACTACAACTCCCAGAATGCAACGAGTTGTTAACCAAGCCCATGGCTCATAAGTGCTGCTGCAAAGACAGATAATGGGTTTCTGTACACTGAAGGACGGTCCGCCCAAGACTTCAGTTGGCCCCAGTGTGCCAAAAACGCGAAATCCGCAGCCACACAAGTAAATTTCAGCATGTTAAGTCAATCCCCCTTCCCTTACAATGGGTCCCATTACTTGCTTTGCACAGTCTGTTGGCATACTAGCAGACACGAATTTGTCGTGCGGGCTTCGATAAGGTTTCGGTTTAAAAACATTTTCAGCGACGCCACGACCCCCTCGCCCTCCCACCCAGCAGATCCAAGCGACCCTTTGGCTGCCCCCCCCCCTCCCCCTCCTCCTCCTCCCCAATCGCCCGGTTACACAACGCGACTGCAGCATAAAAGACAGCCTGTCAATATTTCACATTGAAACAGCAATTCATTTCCTTGCAGAAAATGTTATTCAGCTCTTTCACTTGGCGTCGTAATAACGTTATCTGGAACAGCTGCAAGAAGGCTGACCCCGAGGTCAACTTTTTCCACTAACTCATGCTTTTAAATCACTGCAGAGCGCAAAACAAAAGTTGAAACCGTAAACGCGCCCTAGCCAGCCTCTGCAAAAAACCCATCCCAGGGGCTGGAGAGGGGGGCGGAAATGATAACGAGGGGGAAATGTGTCGTGCCAGTAATTCGCTATAGACAGTTAGTATACGATTAAACTTATCCCAACACTCCAGTAGCAGGTTGTATTAAGTTACAATCGATTTACATCCGTCAAGTTTAACTTCCTCCAGAATTAGCTGCCAGGAAGGCTCTGGGAGCGCTGCGCTCGCCAGTGGCACGAACAGAGCGTGTCCTCAGAGCGGGAACGGCAGACTCCGCCTTCCATCCTTCAAAGGTTGATACACGGAGTACTAACTAGTAATAACTGCTATTTGCAACACTACAAGCGGCAGCATGCCACATTTACCTCCGTATTAGTATCCCAAACTATTCAGCTAACCAATCATGGAGTAAAATGTGTTTAGGGGCCTGGTGAGTCCACCCATGCCCCTGCTAACGCTAACCTCAATTTTTTTTTTGGGGGGGGGGGGGTGTTGATTTTGAAAACCACTGCGCGTAGTTAAGGTCACTGGTCACTATAAAATTCCATCTCGGTGATACCTGGTTTCAGTCCCGACTCGATAACGCGTTGCATTCTGGGACCTGTCCTGGCATGAGCCGTGTATTAACGGTTAATTCGCATAGACAGGGCTGATAAAAGCATCTGGGGATGGTGACGTGCCCCAATGTGGTCCCTGGCACCCGTGGCAGAGTCCTTTCTGAGGAAGTCCAAGTAGCCGTGAAGGTAGTGACAGATGAAAGCAGGGCGCCAAGAAACCAATTCGCGGTCTACTATCGCATGCTGCCCATCTCCAGGCCCTGCACAAGAGGCAGGCATCAGATGAACGAAGTTTGGGGCTTGGGTAAAGCTCGTTGCATCAGGGGTCACAGGGTGTGTGACGTCCCTTCCACCCCTGGCATTTCAGTCCTTCAATGGCCATAGATTTCTGGCCTAGGCACTTGAGGAGCAGCATGCAGGCACTTGAGGGGCAGCATGCAGGCACTTGAGGGGCAGCATGCAGGCACTTGAGGGGCAGCATGCAGGCACTTGAGGGGCAGCATGCAGGCACTTGAGGGGCAGCATGCAGGCACTTGAGGGGCAGCATGCAGGCACTTGAGGAGCAGCATGCAGGCACTTGAGGAGCAGCATGCAGGCACTTGAGGAGCAGCATGCAGGCACTTGAGGAGCAGCATGCAGGCACTTGAGGAGCAGCATGCAGGCACTTGAGGAGCAGCATGCAGGCACTTGAGGAGCAGCATGCAGGCACTTGAGGAGCAGCATGCAGGCACTTGAGGAGCAGCATGCAGGCGCCTGAAAGCAAGTTGAACTCCTCTTTTGTAACTTGTAAAGTACAATTGTCAGCCAGTTTCTGGCTTTCAAAACGTCACTTACAAGAGACTTCCAATAAAAGTTGAGGGACTGGATTTCTGGGCGTAACAGGACAGTTTAGACCCATCCCATCTTACTTTACCTCCTACCTCTGGCTGGAAACCGAACCGACCTGTGACGGCCCCATGCGATGTCCAGTGAACGGTCTCCATTGCACCACCAGGGACCACTCATGAAGTCCAGCAGATGCTCCAACCACAATGTGCTGTAGAACTCCACCTCTTAGGCAAAGGGGAAGCGGCACACGAGATACACCAGGGTGGAGTGAGGGCGGTAAACTGGATGCCCACTGGATTGGTGAACCGATAGGAGTGTCCTGTGAAGTCGTCAACCAGTTTAATGCACTGGAATGTGGCAAGGGAAAGGTTGCAAAAAAAGAAACCCCTAACTCTGAGGGTTATGTGGCAAACCTAATAAAAATGGAGGTCCTCATGATACTGCTGCATGGGGTAACTGGGGATAATACTGAGAACCAGTGCACTAACGAAGAACCACGTTTCAGGGTGCTGCAGAACTCACTCCTCCACCCTTAGCTGCACTCTACAGAACTTCAGCAGTGACCAGTCTGGACTGCACCAGAGGGAACTAGAGAAACGGCAGAAGGGAGAGTGGCGGACCACGATACAAGTCAAGGTGTCAGAATGGACAAGACTGCCAGAGCTGCACAGCAGGCTGTGCACCACCTCCTTATACGAACATAGGAAACTGCCATCAACTGGGCAATCTAAATTGTGGTGATATTCTGTAATGACAACTATAGCTACCAGTATTGATTGATGGAAGGTCTACTTTACTAAGCATGATCCTGGCTGTTGGGAATAGGATGTTCGGCTGCCTTGTAAAGATCAGAGTAGCTTTCATACCAGTGGAAGGTAATGAGTCTGACCAAGATGTTGCTTTGAAATCATGAAAGGATTACTACTTCGAGGAGCATCTTCTCTTCTTACTGGTATTATTTTCTTAAGGCCAACTGCAGTAAAAGTTGCTGAAGCTTCACATCTTTCTTCGATAGAGGCAAATAGAGTGGTATGTTTTTATATGCCAATCTTAATGCTTCCCTTGCAGGCAATAACTACTGGCACAGCCCCACTCAGGAAGCAATCCATGACTGCCAGATCCCAGTCATTCCAGTGTGCACTGCCATAGAAAGTTGAGGTACAATACCACCACCACCTCACCCCCCATCCCCCAGTAGTCGGCCACTGCGGTCCACAATTGAATCCAAGGGTCAGAAATATCAGCAAATGAATGTGCCAGCTCTGCCAGTATCCTCTCAAGTCAATTGTGCACTGTAAGAGCAGAAACAGAGGCCTGTATAGGTCCTGCATCCCAAGCTATGCGAACGGATGTGCCATTCCGCGCATCAGAGTGTGCTAAGACGACTGGAAGAATAGATGCAGGTCAGGCTCCTACACAGTGGACCAGATCTACATTGTGTTTAAAAGAGCAGATCCAGGATTATAAATCTATGTGTTCTACAAACTCAGACTAATACTCCTACCCAAGGGTTAGATGCCCAATTTGTGATGTGATGGTTACTCATCTGTCGTGAGTCCTGAGGAAGACTGTTTCAATATTGTACCAGCCAAAACAGTGGATACCACTATGGCATGTGGTCACAATTGCCTGTATGATGAACTCGAGTTTTCGTACAGACGACATACTTCAGAGACATTGTATACTTCTACGTATGAAACTTCAGTCTACATCTAGAAAGAATGACAATGTTCTCTGAATGATGTAAAAAAGCTTAATATACAACAATGTTTACACAGGACTATCGAACAAGTATAACGTGTAATTCTTAGAAATCAATATTTTGAATACCTAGCCCTCCCCTTTTCTATCACAATTCAGTGTTTATACTTCGAGATGACAATTTTACCAACCAACAAAAAAGCAATTATGTTCAGCTGCCAATAGTAACAGTATTTAGTGAAGACTACATGCACAGCCGGATTGAAAAAAACAAAACAAAAATACACCACCGCCACCACCACCCACCATCTTAAACTGCAGCTGAGAGCAGAAGAGGGAAACCGCATCCTAAGCTGCATGTTGGTAGCTTACCAGCCAATCTTACCGCTTCCCTTGCAGGCAACAAGTACTTGTACTGCCCCACCCCAGAAGTATTCCATGACTGCCAGTCATTCCAGTGAGTACTGCCCTTTTGAGTTCAGGTACAGCACCACCCCACCCAATCGTCTGCCACTCAGGCCCACAATTGTGGGGCGAGTAATTACCAGCCTTTGCCTGCATGTCCAGGGTATACTGCTCAATTTTGGACTCCAAGGCCAGTAGTGCTATTTACAAATGAATGCACCAGCTCTCCAGTGTCCCCCCTACTGTCAGGGCAGCAGCTGAGGCCTGCATTGGTCCTGCTTCCCAAGCAATGCGGATGGCTGTGCCACTCAGCACGTCAAAGAATGCGCTAATAAGCATTGCCCAGTTCATGCCGAGCCTGCAGGATGGAAAACTAATGCTCACATTTCACCTGGGTGAACTGAAAGGCAATACCAGCTCGAAAACCACCGACTTCGGTATGATCTTCTATTCGTCCACAAGCCAGATGACCGAAACCTGACTTCCAGTGAAAGGAGATTTGGCAGCAGGAGCGGAAAATGTTAGTGACCCCAAAGAGGCTCCTGTGCACCCTCTCCATCACACTCCCAAGCAGCACAGCCCCCTGTCAGCACAGCAAGGAGATAGTCTGGGAGGCAGCTTAGCAATGCAAATGGGGGAACCAGACACCAGACAGATGAAAGCTACCTGCTGCACGCAGCATAGTAATTATTGCTGATGAAGACAGACAGCACCACAGAAGGTCCAATTGCATACTTACAATATGTCAATCACTTACCTGGCAGTCGGAAGAAAAACAAAGGTACCAAACAAACAGACTACTCACGCTCCTGCAATCAGTGTAACAAAGGCACCGCAATTAATAACCGCCTTTTCAGCTAAAGTGGGTTTGTGAATACGATTTAAGGTAGGCTGCCCACGCGGAAGGCGGCCATGTTATCTGCTGGAGTGATCAAAGACGCCATCAAACAATTAGCAGAAAGGGTGAATGAGGTCATGACAAGAACACAAGACTGGCTGAGGCGCTCGAGGTTCCAAACGATGCACGTAGCGTGTAATCTAGTTCGCTATCCGGCGGACACAGGAGAGGGTGAAACAAAGAACTAGAAAATGAAACAAAGAACTAGAAAATGAAACAAAGAACTAGAAAATGAAACAAAGAACTAGAAAATGAAACCGGCGAAATTCTAGTAAGCCTGCGGCAGGGCCGGGCAACCACAAGCAGCCCTGTAAAAATGCTCCAACCAACCCCGGTCACTTATGCCAACTCCCTTTCCAGCCATCGTCTGGATCCTTTTCTACTCTCTCCAGGGTCGGGGCTTTGGGAGGGGGCGGGGGGTGTTTGGATTTTCTGAATAGTTGGGTACAGGGGCTTTCAGTCGAGTATGGTGAGCTGTGTCGAATTTCACTAGGATTTATTTTACATTCACAGACAAAAAAAGCACACCTTCTCCCTCTCTCCGGTTTGAAAGTCCTCAAAAAGGTTTGTTATTTTACAAAACATTGTGTATTCTCCCACATTAGGGCTTCTTCCGATCTGCATTCCTCTCCACTACTACTCAAGTCCCTGGCATGCTCCCTGCTTGTCGTATAATGTTTAACATAATGTGCCGGTGTGATGGTTGGAAAATCTGATGCTCCCCCCTCCATCTGACTGACCAAGCTACGCCTCTGACCGCTTTCTCTACCATCCCATCCCTCTCTCTCACTCTTGAGAGCTCCCCGTGCAGCTGCAATTAACTCCCCGGTACTGGGGAAAGTAACAGAACAAGGGGTGGCCCTGGGCTTCCAAATTCGGCCTCCCGGGGCTTCCACCCCCCAGGAAATACCTGGTGGAATAAAAGGCCCGTCAGCCCTGGCCTGTAGAGAGAAACTGGGTAAAAGACATTTTTTTTAAACTGCCACAATCCGCAGCGCAGTTAAACTCTAGCAACAGGTATCCCTACCTGAACACAACCCCCACGCGTTCAGACGGCTCCTGGTACACAAAATACTGTCAATATGGACGTAGACTGCTCACAGCAATTTCATATGTCTGCCATCAGCCAATAAGAATGGTTCTAAATCAGAGCCAGAGAGTGCAGATAAGTCAGAAGGTACCATGTTAGCAAAGTATTCGATTCCCAGCAGGTTTTATTTGTCAAGAAGGGGTCTAAAGGTGGAATACCAAATTAGCTGTGAGAACAATTTCTGATACAGAACCACCACTGGGCAAAGGCACATAAGACTTGGGGTTTCTTAAACGTACAGAACTGCCACTGTGCAAAGGCACATAACGCACAGGGTTCATAAATGTACAGAACCACCACTGGGCAAAGGCACATAAGACTTGGGGTTTCTTAAAGGTACAGAACCACCACTGGGCAAAGGCACAAAGCATGGGGTTTCATAAAGGTACAGAACCACCACTGGGCAAAGGCACATAACGCACAGAGTTTCATAAAGGTACAGAACCAGCACTGTGCAAAGGCACATAACGCATGGGGTTTCATAAAGGTACAGAACCACCACTGGGCAAAGGCACAAAGCATGGGGTTTCATAAAGGTACAGAACCACCACTGGGCAAAGGCACATAACGCACAGAGTTTCATAAAGGTACAGAACCACCACTGGGCAAAGGCACATAACGCACAGAGTTTCATAAAGGTACAGAACCACCACTGGGCAAAGGCACAACGCACGGGGTTTCTTAAAGGTACAGAACCAGCACTGTGCAAAGGCACATAACGCATGGGGTTTCATAAAGGTACAGAATCACCACTGGGCAAAGGCACATAAGATTTGGGGTTTCGTAAAGGTACAGAACCACCACTGGGCAAAGGCACAACGCATGGGGTTTCTTAAAGGTACAGAACCACCACTGGGCAAAGGCACATAAGACTTGGGGTTTCGTAAAGGTACAGAACCAGCACTGTGCAAAGGCACATAACGCATGGGGTTTCATAAAGGTACAGAACCACCACTGTGCAAAGGTACAAAGCATGGGGTTTCTTAAAGGTACAGAACCAGCACTGTGCAAAGGCACATAACGCATGGGGTTTCATAAAGGTACAGAATCACCACTGGGCAAAGGCACATAAGATTTGGGGTTTCGTAAAGGTACAGAACCACCACTGGGCAAAGGCACAACGCATGGGGTTTCTTAAAGGTACAGAACCACCACTGGGCAAAGGCACATAAGACTTGGGGTTTCGTAAAGGTACAGAACCAGCACTGTGCAAAGGCACATAACGCATGGGGTTTCATAAAGGTACAGAACCACCACTGTGCAAAGGTACAAAGCATGGGGTTTCTTAAAGGTACAGAACCACCACTGGGCAAAGGCACATAACGCACAGGGTTTCTTAAAGGTACAGAACCACCACTGGGCAAAGGCACATAACGCAAGGGGGTTTCATAAAGGTACAGAACCACCACTGTGCAAAGGCACATAACGCATGGGGTTTCTTAAAGGTACAGAACCACCACTGGGCAGAGGCACATAACGCATGGGGTTTCTTAAAGGTACAGAACCACCACTGGGCAAAGGCACATAAGACTCGGGGTTTCTTAAAGGTACAGAACCACCACTGTGCAAAGGCACATAAGACTTGGGGTTTCTTAAAGGTACAGAACCACCACTGGGCAAAGGCACATAACGCAAGGGGGTTTCATAAAGGTACAGAACCACCACTGTGCAAAGGCACATAACGCATGGGGTTTCTTAAAGGTACAGAACCACCACTGGGCAAAGGCACATAAGACTTGGGGTTTCATAAAGGTACAGAACCACCACTGTGCAAAGGCACATAACGCATGGGGTTTCGTAAAGGTCTTTACATTTAAACGCTGGTTTAATAGGTTTAGGCTGGCTACAGAGATTTAGAGCAAGTTGATTGATTTTCCTTGAGGGCCAACTAACAATTCAGGCAAAGTCAAATATTGATCAGACAAATCCAAGCTTCAAACAAAATGTGATGTGAGCGATGCTTGCAATTTAGCAAACTACTGGCAGTCGCTCGGGATATCCTTCCAACCATCATTCTTTTGCCCACCATGCCACCTCAGTTTGGACCCAGTCTCATGCAAATTAGTCTTGACCATGCTCCAATAGAACAGTCCAGCCCCAACTGCCAGGCCCTCCCTATACTGAAAAGAGCAACCCAAGACCGATTTCAACCTGGTTGAGGGGCTTCAGTCCGTTTTAGCTTGGTTCCAGTGACAATGAGAACAGGGCCCCTAACTGGGCATACCCTTGCCACAGATTCCTATTGCTTAAAAATATTTTCTGTACTAGGCCCTTTCTTTGCCCACCCCACCTGTGAAAAACTGGTTTTCCTCCCTGTACTTTATGCAGCATGTTTTATTGGCCTGCAAGCTGTAACAGAAAAATGCACTTTATGTTTGTAAATAGTAAAAGTGTTTAGACCTGGAGGGTGTAGGCCACATTTGTATACTCTTTCACTCACCACTCGTGCCACATCCCTGGTGAACATCCACAAATGTAGCAGAAGAGAACTTCAGAGCATCGTTTAGGTAATGCGCTCATTTCACGCACTTGCAACATATTTAGAAACGTTCAAAAACTGCTTTAACTCACTCATTTGCAGGTGTGTCAGTCGCAGGTTAAAAAGCGTCCTTTGTACATAGCGCTTAAAGACCACGGAACACGTGTGGTACATGCCAGCATCTCCCTGCAGCCTATCCTAGCTCACTGTGGAGGCGCGTGCACACCATGGTGGTCCCTCCCACTGCGATGCTTTGATGACCGCTTCCAAACAGCGAGAGCAGCCAGAGCGGCCTGTCACCCGAGCCGAGACGTTACCCAATCCTGGTTGTGCAAACATTTTCCTATGCTATATAAAGACATGCGGCACGCCCTGCGAGCCCTTCGTACTTAATGCATGGAGGTGAATGGTCAAACAGATCTTCCATAACAAGTCTGCGTGGAAGGGCCACGCTGCTTTCCATCCAGTGCCTGCCTTCTGAAGCACCTAGCATTTAAGAGGACAGCTCAAGGCGCTAGATGAAATCGGGCAGCATCAGCATGTGGTCGTAGACCAGAAAGGCAGAAGGTAAAAGGACGTCTTTCAACTGGTTCTACAAAGTAGCTTTTTGTAGGATGGTGAAGTGCCAGAGGACCCTTAGACATGTACACATAGTGAAAACAAGCATCAACCAGGGACATCACCCCACTTCACACCACGTCCTGAGCTGTGCCGGAAAGCGCCACGCCTTCCTTTGCCAGGCATCGACAGTGCTGTATGGAGAGTCCAGCTTTGATCAGGAGCAAACAAGAGCAACAGGCTAATATGGCAAAAAGTGAATACAAATCTCCCGTTTAGCCTACTCTGGTTCAGAGGGTTCCTGCTTCATTGATGCAGTACCTGGTGTGCATTATGTACTTCTGGTGTTTGACTACATATGTATACACACACACACACACACACACGCACACACGCCTCCAAGCCACCCCCTTCACCACACCCAAAACACTGCTGCACGTGTGATCGTGAGCATATTCAGTTCTCACAGGTGTCCTGATGACTCCATGAACACAGACCACCTTTTTTCAGGAATCAATGCCATCATGTGTTAGACCCACTGAATCCAACAAATCCCCCCCCCCCCCCCACCGGAATGTACCAATCTTTTGATAAGCGTCTAGAACTAGAAACAATTGGCTGGAATCAATGCTGAGCGGCAACCCCCACACATCACCTCATGAAAACAGAAAACAGACTCCCTCCTCTACACATTCCAAAAGGGCTGGCTAGGCTCTATTCACTGATAAGTGAATTCTCTGGCTCACAAGTAGGTTTATTCTGCAACTCACGACTACACTTTACTCTGTTGGTGCACTTAAAGGCTCACATTACTGTTCTATTTTGTTCAGAAACATTTCCCCAATAAGTGGTTACTTTTAGGAATCCAATGTTCCGTAACAGATTAGGAACTCATGTTTGGACACAGTACCTAACATGAGGCCAACAAGAAGTGCTAAAGTCCAGTCACTGGAGATGTGCGAATATAGAGTTTGATAGAGTCACTGAGTATTTCCAATACTACTGCCAGCACACCACACATCTAGGCACCCAACAGCAACCAGTAATGGCAGAGAATTGCTATCAATCGCTAAACCCGAGGATCAGGTGGCAGCAGCAAGGTTACTGATGGTCATTCATTCACACCAAGTCCCCCAACTCCAGTACCCAAAAAAATGGTTTGTGTTACCACCCCCTTTCTTGATGTGAGACTGCACACATTTGAGGCTGGGCTACATTGAATCTCTGAATGGTTTGTGCTACAACGTAGATGATTTGACAGCATGCTTGCACTCAGGCGCCCACCTCACTCCAGCTCTAAACTTTTCCTCCACAAATCATTGTTTCCAGGTGAATCGGTCAAATTAGTCCAAGGGAAGCAGAGCAAGAGAACAGCACCCGTTATGAACTTCGTGATCACATGAAAGTTCACAACTAGAAAAAGCTCCCTAATGACATGAAGCTGGGCACCATAGCTCGAAAACGTGCTGAAGAGTGCTCAAGGAAGGAACAGCAAACACTCCAATAATACTCTGGAAAATCTGATACAAGAATGTCCAGAAGCAATTATAACATCTGCAACGCAGTTAATTTAACCAAGGTATGGATCTGATCAATATTATAAAGACCGATTTCATTAGAAAGTAATTCCACCCCTGCTAAGGATCAGATGTGAAATGTGGGGAATGGATAACCAGCACATGCCAACGTCCAAGTGACCTGGGTCTTTGCCTGGTATTCTTTATGCAATGATACCCGAGAAAGAACAAAAATCCACATCAGTAGAAGTTGCACTCCTTCCCATAGGTTCATAACAAATTTAAGTCCTACTAAAAGGTTGACTGCATTAAAGAAAATTGTTAACCGTATAAGGAGTAGGATAAGAGGTGAAGAAAAGTAACCCAAAACCAACACACTTGTAACAACTAGGCTGCAACAAGAGAAGGGGCCCCATTAGCTACAAACACTTTGCCTTAATACTCCATGAAAGAAAATGTAACCTAGAACATGTAAACCCAGAGAATCAACCAATGTTGCACATTAATTCAGGCCACCTGAGAACCATGAGCATTAGAGTAAACCCACAGCATTCCAGGGAGGCTAGAGCGGATACTTCAGAGGACACAGCAGCATGCCAACACCAGATCAATGTTCAAAAACGAATCCATGACCATTTCAGACAATTTGGGTTGTATGCAAGAAATATTAAGGGAGAGGGACCTTCAGTTCAGAGGGGATTATCCTACATATCGCGTTACTGCACAGTATTAATTGGCATGTTTTGGAACTTCTGTGGAAAGACCCAGCTTGTGAATACATGGTTAGTCATAAGAGTAGTCCTTCCTTGGCACACACAAGAGCCCTTTCCTTTGGCCTCTTAGAAAAAAATGTCCAGTGGACGACTCTAGAAGCATGGTGCTGGCTCAAAGGTGGGAGAACATTTCAACAAACAAAACTCAAAACTTGTTTCCACAACCTGCCACTTCCCATAATATGGTGCCCCTGAGTTCATAAAGATACAGCATAACCCCACAACTTGGGCATAAAAAAGCAACCAGATTAATGAGAGGCTCAAAGAGACCAGAGCTATGCCCAATCGATCCTTGTTTGCAAATTTCAATCTTTATTTTCATTAACAAAACAAAAAAAAAGGACAGGATGTGACCCTCTGTTGCACTAACCTAGTCCAATACAGTTCAATGCGCATATAAAGAAGAAAAGCATCTTCACGTGAGACCACCCCATGCACCAATAGTGTAGGCATTTATTCTCTGTGCCAAGCATCCGAACAATCATCAGGGCGAAGACACTTATATTAGATGTTACTGACAACTCACCTGATAGGAGTCCTTGCGGGGGCTGAGTCCCATCTCATCCATCTGTGGGGAGTTCATGATCACCTCAGTCATTTCAGCTGATCGTAGGTAATCAGGGCTGCATGGGGAAAAGAAACATACCTTCAGCGGGGCAGTCATACACACTGAAAATCAGATGTTAATTAATTCTGATACAGGAGAGTGACTGCCTAGCTCTAAGCAATGCTACTACTGAACACCATGCTGCTAGGCACTACAGAAATCACCCAGACAAACCATGCATGACAACTACAGACAAATGCTTCTGGCAAAAGTTGGCAGAAATTGGACTGCTGCCCTGGGGAATCTACATCATCCTTCACCCTTCGGATGGGTCCAATCAGTTCTTGACCAGAGTTATTCCTCGGAAAGAGCTGAAAATAGATCAGTCCTAAAAGAAACTTCTGTCTGCTATAAGACAACAGGACTGAAATCCCCAGTAATGTTTGCCTGAATGATGAACATTTTGAATAGAGCACTGGTTGGGTCAAGATGGGGGTGGAAAACCGAGCCTCAGGCTGTTTTACTCAAGTGGCCTTGGTATTGAGAGATTCTTTATGCAACAGTCTCTGGACCATGTATATACAAGTTGAAATACACCACAGTAACTATTCAATAAAGGGACTCCACATTAAATGGGCAGCAGGCATCTCAATGCTACGTAGACTTATCCTAGGCAGGTCTCATCCAAGAACTAAATATTGCACCATCAGCATATACGAGCCACCCCTACAAGCCACTGGAAGGAACCTGCACATGATAGCCAGATCTGAGTAGTACTCTAAACGACAGACGCCGAGGTACAATTCAGGCCACCAGCACTTCAGCCCTTGGACAGAGTTAGCCAACAATTAACTGGAGCTAGCACGGAACCTGGTCCCAATTGACCAGCCAGAGTAATTCGTCCAAAAGGAATTTGTGACCCTGGGGTAGATTGGAGGCATGTTAATCAGGGCTGAGAATTTATTCTCAAGACAAACGCATCACCTGTAAGAACTAGGTCAATAAAACCTGTAGGCCCGGTGTAAATCCATAACGAATAAGGTAGATTAAATCCCATCCTGGTCAAAGTCCATGTGAATGAAATTCCAAGTACAGTCTTCAGAGCCCAGCTTTCCTGAAGATACCCATGGTTGCTCTTGTGGAGTAGAAAACCATAAACAGAATACCGTGTGCTGCCTTGATGCACTGTGCAGTACACTGAACTGGCTACAGATGCTTCTGGTTTCAACATGCTCACAACATGGCTGCTCTGCACTGGTTTAAGGAGGATGTCTGTTCTTTTGGAACATGGATATAATGCCATGGCAGTAAATGGAAGATCCATGTAAAAGCTGGGGTGCAAATCCAGGTGTGATGAGGCTTACCACAGTCCTGCTGTGCAAAGGTGATCCGGGTGCACTTCAGTTGTACTTGCCCAACAGTGACCTAGGAGAGCCACGATAATTAAGAACAGTATCCCAGGAGGCCTCGCGATCCGGCTAAAGACCTTCATTTCCGCAGAGTGGACACCCGGAGAGAGACTCCAGAGATGTAGTGCCTCATGGCGCTGGCAATGCAGTATAATATCCATCAAGCAGGTACTTTAATGATGGTGTTGTAAATGGGGGTACAGGATCGCTTCGTTACTTTAACCAACATTCTCGGGACCGGTCACAATTTGGACATCCGGGAAATGACGTGCTCACTCCCTCTCCATCCGCTGACCAGAAATCGGCAGTGGGTGGCGGAGGAGCCCACGTGCACACTTTGTCGAAATAAACAGACATACAACTGAAAGCAGTGCGCGTTAAACACAGCAGCCTTTGCAAACTCAAGCCCCGTGTTTGCCAGCCGGTGCGCACTATGCCATGCAGCCAGCTTTACAACTTATCAAGTCCCCCTCCCAAATACACAAAGGGTTCGCTATCCCTACAGCACGCGCCTGTAAAAGGTGACCTGGGGACGGCACGCGCCTGTTAAAGGTGACCCGTGGAAGTGGACGGCCGCATTCTGGCCGCCCTCCCCGCTCGCATGCGGCAGGTAATTGCGTGAATAAGTGAGCCATTGAGAAGCTCTTAATCCGCGACGGGCCCGACGTTCAGCCCATTCAGAGCTCTCGTGCCGCGCTAATGTTGTGTAACGCAGGGCCTTGCTGGGCACCGAGCAGGCAACTCATGCGGGGCTCCGCACAGCAGCCTAGCCAGGGTGCCATGGACCCTAGCGAAAGGCAACAATATGGGTTAATTGGGCCTCTGGGCCCCGACGCCACTGCACCTGCTGCACCGATGGAAGCCACGCCCTTCCCGCCGCACATACCTGCATGCCCTGAAAGGCGGCGATAAAGAGCACGTTCTGCACTAGTGATGGGTATGCCCATTGATAATGGCCCTCATTTTTATCATACTTTGCCTTAAGTGTCTACGGATGGACTACTTACTGCACAATACGCAGCCCACTCTGCAACAAACATGCTTGGGGCTTGCAGGCACACATTGTGCCTGCAAGCCCCAAGCATGTTTGTTGCAGAGTGGGCTGCGTATTGTGCAGTAAGTAGTCCATCCGTAGACACTTAAGGCAAAGTATGATAAAAATGAGGGCCATTAACAATGGGCATACCCATCACTAGTGCAGAACGTGCAGTGGCACTGGGGCTCACAGGAGCAGGGCGTTACTGCACCACAAATATAGCCGTCTACTACCAAACCAGAGAATGGAACCATTTTCCTCGATTACATTTGGGTCCATGGCAGCTGTAACGCCTGTTACTTGGAGCGCTTTGAAACGGGGCGCCATGAAAAAGCAAGCTACAATTGCCAAAAGTACACACCGTGACGTATCCACAAGCTCAATGCAGCAAAATTCACAGCTGGCGGGTGATTGCTGCAGCCTTAGTACGCGGCTTCTCAGCACCCGCATGTTATCAAACTATGACGTGGCAAGCACGCCGGGGAGAGAACTGCAATAGCATACGCGTTCGGAGCACCGGGGGATACGGGTCGTTAGAAAAACATGTACACGCTGCCCCTTCGCCAAAATAAACCCAAAAGCGACAAAGACTCCCGAGGAGGGGCGATGGGGTGTTGAAGTTATCCAAATCGTAGGACAACACCCCTTCTGTGTCCATCAGAGCCAAGGGTGCAGTGGGGTCGGGGCCCAACCCAAATCCACTCCAGTCGAGTTGGCGCTATATAAATCTGCAAAAAAAAAAAAGAAGTAGCAGGTCGTCTTGTTTGCGGCTCAGCTGGCGCGAATTGGGTGCAAATAGAAAAGATGTTCAAGTCACTATTAAAATTAGTGCGACACGTCCGCAGCACAATGAAAAGTGACACGAGACAGTGGTGCCATATTAAGTAAAAAAATGTAAGTCCGTTTTTATATAGCGCAGCTACTCACCCTTACGGGTCTCAAGGCGCTGGGGGCCGTCGTGGAAATTAAGTGAGCTATTGCCCAGAGTCACATGGTGCTGAGCTGCCGCCGGAGCCGGGGATCGAACCGTGAACCCTGTGCTCCGAAGTCAGCTGCCCTGGCCGCTGCACCACACCTCTCCAAGGGAACTAGGGTACCGCTGATTAGAGTGCACGATGACAACATTCATAAGCCCAAGCAAAGCCAACTCACCCTTCCTTCCTGCCTGCCTGCCAACGTCTTTAAACTAATACCATTAAACGTGGTGGAAGTGCGATACAAAGCACTGTATTAAAATAACGAAAAAGTTATCATAAAAAACTTTGAACGGGCTTTAAGGACTCAGATTTTGGGGGTTTTGTTGGATAGCCCTCCTCGCCAACCACGAAGCGGAGTCTGGCGCCCCCTTGCGCATCCACGAGCGTACTGCAGACCTCACAGGCGCAGAGACTCGCAGCGCACACTATAATGAGAGAAGACACCTGTTAGAGGTGACAACGCAAGGAAACACCACTGTCAGCAATTAGTCGTCACCGGAACAAACTACTAAGCGCAAGACATAGAATGTGCACGACAACTGCTCGCGGGTGCTTTGAAGCAATAGGATGGCGGAAGGCTCGTCTTTCCAGTAACTATGGGTCTTGCTTCAAAGTCCTAGGAATACACAATTGATTTATTTTAAAGAGTGGGCGAAGCACGTCGTCTTTCAAGTAGCTCCAGTGGTTTACTTATTTAAATGAACCCATGTCCAAGTTACACTACTCAAACGATTAGCACACTCCACCAGCACACTGGAATCTTTCCTGCCACATTACTAAATGGTACATCAGAAACCATCATGGTGCCTACGGTATCACAACCACGTGAAGCGTTATATCGTCAGTGAGCCTCCAGAGGGTCCAATTATAACACCTCTCCCCCCCCCCCCCCCCCAACTGTCGCATTCTGCTTCTACTATGGCAGTAAGTATATATATCTGCCATAATTATGGCCTGCGCGCAATATCGCCAAGTAAAAACATCGGTACGGCCCCAGACTGCCCCCATGTCAAACGGCCATGAATTTCACAAGCGTTTCCTGCACCACTAGTAAAGTGCCGCCTCGAGAACTTCTCGCAATGGCTTGAAGCGCTAGGTCTCACCTCACACCGTAGACAACGCTGAGCATTAAGTCCGCGGGTGGTTCGTTTTTTCACACCAGAACTCCACAGAGTCCAATTCACCGCCACTCCGCGTACTACTTTAGTACACAGTCTGGCTTCTCGCTGTTTAACGCATGGCATCGTGCTGTGCCAATCGGGGTCCAATCCAGGCGCCTTGTGCTGTGTCTCGAGGCTAACAAAGGCACTGAGTGTTGTGACGACAATCGTACGGGGTTTGGGGAGGAGGTGACGTGCAGGGACAATGCAGCAATGACACCGAACCAAAGCACCATGAGTCTGAAGGTAGCTCATGGCCACCGATGGGCAAAACCAACACTGACAGACTTGGAGGCAAATGATAACCATATCACCACAATGCACCCGAGAATAGGCATGGCACACACCACATGCACCCGCGCAGCCCCAACAGAGAACACTGCTCGAACAAAAGAAGAAAAACATTTCCTAAAACAAAAGAGCGCAACAAACCAATCAGCGCAGGCTGGACTTTAAAGAGTGCGTTCAACTTGCTGACAACACACGGAAGGACCTTACACGAACGCTACTGCAATCACAACGGTGGTGCTAAGGATGCATGAGATGAAATGTTACCCTTCTTAGTCAATGGAAAGATCCGGTAGGGAAATCGGTACTACAGCACAGTTTGCAAAAAAAAAAAAAAAAGTTTCTCTCCGAGGAAGGTGAGCCCACTATATGAGGACACCATGCAAAGCATCCATATGCCCTCGCACTGCTAATGAAACTGCGCATAACAATCCAAACTGTCCCGTGAGTAAAAGAGGCTGCGCTACTCACCAGTGAATGGGGTAAAATACAGACATGAAGTCCGGAAAGAAGGCACACAGTCCTGGTTATGGTAATGACGCGCCAGGAGCGAGTTGCAGCAGAGCTCTAGGTTTGAGGCACGATTACACAAGGGAGCCGCTTTGAAGCTGCTCTCCAAGAACTATCCGCTCTGCCAGACTAACTCGCTCTTACATGAACACCGCGACCAGGGGCTTTTATAAAGTCAGGGGCGTGGTCTGGAGGGGAGGAGACCGCCCCCCCCCCCCAGCACTAACGTCACCAAATTCATGAATGGCCTGTGCCAGGTCTGTCTGATAGAAGACTTTGCTGATGGCTGGCGTCAGGTTCAGCCAGTGTGCTGGCGAGCTGCGCCGAGCGCGACATCCAATCACCTGGTGGATTATGCGGCTGCGCACAGCCAACCCGGCCTTCTGCAGCTGAGTAATTGGCAATACGAGGTAAGATGTGAAGTAAAAACCACCGTCCGCCTTAAAACGTAGTGTTCGCGACTGATGTCAAAGTGTTGTTCATAAAAAAACATACATTTTTCCGAGAAAAGTACAGTATGTTACGTCATGAATGTCGTATCACATGTTAATAAAGCCCGGCAGATTAAAAAAAATAGTGGATTTTTATTAGCTATTTATATGTCTGTTACTAATTTACTGTAGAGTTTGCGATTTGAAAATATGATAGAAAAAGCACACTTTGCTGGTATATCATCTAGTAATTCAGCTTTGCCGTATAGTATGCCAAGTTGGCTGCACCCTCCATGCACTGCACTTCCTTGTTCTATTCTACTGTGGGCTGCGCTCAAACGGTGGGCTTCACTATGGTAGTGACGTCTTTCAGCTAAAGCGCGCTAGTGGGCCCTGCCGCGCATGCGCACAACGAGTGTGGCGGGTTTATTGTCCCTATCCATTGAGAACTATTTTTAGATTATCGAGGAATGCGCAGGCGGCTGGTTTAAAGAGACAAGATCAATGGCAGAAGGCGGAGGGAAAGAGTCGTCCTTTCAGAGGGCGGTCCACCCTTGTAGAAGCGTCTGCATCACCAGAAGCTCCAGCAAATTTCAGCCAGTCAACAGCTCCCACCATTTATTGCAGTATTACAGCATCTGCAACAGCTCATTCATCCTCTTTTGCACCAATCACCCTTCCTTGTGACCGTCCTACTCGCACACGCTGCTCCTTGTAGCAGTTACTGTGCCTTAAGACTGGCTCCTACCGCAGGAGTACCTGCGTTATTTGTCCCCGCAACGTCCATGCTCATTAAAATGCAGGTCAAGCCCGCATCGCCTCTTTTTCTCCGTCAGTAGTGGTCCATGTATGTGCTCCTGCAGCAGGCGTACCACAAGACTCTTAAGCTGCAGTATGTATCTAGCTGTGACGCAGACTCCCCGAGCCATGGATGCCTCCACTGCACAATACTCCCTTGAGCTGACCTTCAGGAGTTTCCCTTAAATTGGGGCTGGGAGTATAAATCCGCCACTAGAGAATAAACAGCAGGTTTCTGGAAGAATATATCTATACTTCTAAACCCAACTCTAGTTATCTTAGTGGAAAGGGGTGGGTTTGCAGACCTAAAACGGAGACCTGGTCGGGACCGCAGAACAGCCTCAACAAACCCAGACACCCTTTCACTCATACATAATCTACACAAGCTTTTTACCACTGGGTCTCTCACTGTGTGTGTATATATATATATATAAATATATATATATACACACACACAGTGTATATATATATATATATATATACACACATATATATGTATATATATACACACACACTCTCTCTCACTCACTCTCTCTGATCATTTTCCAACTCTATACGCATTCCACACATACAGGAGAGAAACATGGGCATTCCAAAGTGCACAGTTCAGGAGAGAGTGCCAATCTTCAACCACATCGTGACTGACGTGACACCAGCCCTGGATTTGAGGTAGTGCGGCTGAAATCAGGTCCTCATGGTCCTGAACACTAACCATTTTCCCCACTCGGTATGAGTGACAGACCATCTGTACTGGTGTTCCTGCTGCCTGGCTGATATTATTTATTTTATTTATTTTAAGAGTTTTATATAGCGCTGGCCAGACCCTAAGGTATCAGAGCGCTTTACAACATTTGTCAAGTAACAATCGAGTACAAAGAGAAATAGTAGTAAACACAATGATACGAGACGGGGGACATAGGAGCGAGTCAAGAGGTAGATGCTGTAAGAAGTCACTTCTCCAACCCTATCAAGCTATTGACCATCGTACATTCATGAATCCAAATAGAGCATTTTAGAAAATGCTCCTCTTGCTTGGTTGACGTGAGGCACTTCACAGAAAAGGTAACTCAATTGTAGAGACGACAATAAGACTCAGTCGGAGTACTACTTCCCACACACACCTTTTAACAAGGATGTGTTAGAGAACACGACTAGGCTCTTAAAATCGTACACCCTCTGCTGCCATGACAATGAGTTCCGATTAAAACACTACATGCCCCATTTAAAAAAAATAAGTTTCATTCTTGAGCTAAGAGCAGAGACCGCCCATGGTTTACATACCCGTTTGACAGGTTAATCCTACAGACGACACAAGCTTGATCTAAGTACATATTTTTAGTCAAATTGTGCAGCCCTGGTAGCTGCTCCAAAGAAATTGGAGCACGAGTATTAAAAAAAACTCAAAGCATAACCACTTTCAAACGTGGTTTAGATTTCCGCCATTTAATAGGTTTGTCAGGAATGCAATTTTATATAATTTGTTAGCGCATTATGCAGTCACATTCCACCCGTCACAAAGACACGAAATTGTTTCACTTGTAAAATTGCTGTTAATTTACAACCGGATCTGAATCAGGACTTTATTCTGATTGACTGCGTTTTAAAAAGTCTGTTTCGTCCTATAAAGAACTAAGTGGCATAAAAACTGACCCACAGACTAGGTATACATGCACTAGAAACTATACCTTCCCTACAGTAGAAGAGGCCTGCTGTAAGACTGCAAGCTTATAAAGCGTTAAGGAGGCACACTAATGGAAAGTCTTTACGTGCCAAAATAGGCCAGTTCTATGAACTGAAACATGGTTCCCACGGTCTGTAGCAAATGAAAATGCATGAATATATATTCAGAACCCATTTGACCAACAGAAGCAAATAGCCCTTCCACAAAGAGCAGGGCAATAAAAGCAACTGTCGGGAAATGCATCGAAGCCAGATTTGCATTCACAACAAATATGTACTCCGAGAACGGTGAAGTGACTAAACACATTGTTAGTCGGTCTGGTGGCTGCCTTTTTATGGAACCGACGTAATATGGCCAGGCTCATAAGAGCTGAATATTGACCCTTTGTGGATTAAAGAACTTCTATGGCCTCAGAACAGTGATAGTTTAGTGCTCTAGCCCCAGCAGCCCCCCCCTCCCGACCCCACTAGATTCGACACCAGTATGTTTCACCACAAGGTCACGAAATCTAGATTTGACAATTAGAGTCGGTTTAAGAACAGAATATATTTGTTAGAGAATGTACCTTGAATGAGTGAAACATTCATCATTATACAGTACATTTGTATCCTTGCAATACAGAATACCACTTTAGAAACTTTCCACTTGCATCCCTCAATGGGTTCAGCGAGGTCAGTGGGTTGTAGACAGTCTGGGCCGAAAAGACTGAGCCATAGGGCTGCAGCCTCGTGCACACCAGCAGCAGGCATTTCATTACAGCCTCTAACCATTTCTGTTACTTGGGCAGCAGCTTGCAGGACAGGAATTCAACTGTCCAGTCCACCCTGTCATCTGCGTCTGGCTAAGCACTGCCACTTGCCCACATCTAATGCATCTGTCTGGACAATAAAGGGCCTCCCCAATTGACAAGCACAGGAGTCTGACAGTTTCTTTGAGAGCCTCTAAGCTCTCTTGACATGCCAAGTTCAACTCCACCATCCAGGGCATGCTCTTCTTCAAAAGTTCAGTCTGTGGAGCTCCTATGGAACTAACACTTAGGATGAACCATTTAGAGTAGCTGGTAATGCCAAAAAAACTCTAACCTGTTTCTTTGTGCAGTCTACTGACCAGCCTGAGATGGTTACTACTCTTGCCTACAAGGCTTCAGAGTGCCCCAACGCATCAAACACCCCGGGAAGGGCACTTCCTCAAGGCGAACTCTGGTCTATGCTTTTAAAGTCAGTCCTGATTCTCTGATTCTCCCAGGCACAAATTAAATACGCTGTAGGTGTTGTGTAACTTGCAGTTGTGGCTGAAGATGGAAATACAATCAAGGTATGTCAGGACAAAGGGTTCCAGATCCACCACCATTTTATTCATGAGGAGCTGCAAAGTGCCAGAGGCAGTCTTCATGCGAAACAGGGTGACTGTAATCAAAGCAACCCAAATGGCAAGTGAAAGCAGACCTGACTCGCGCCCGTTTGGTTAGCTTACCCTGCCAGTTCCGTTGTGTCAAATCACATGTAGAAATGGACTGAGATGGTCCCAGCTTGTCTAGCATCTCATCAACTTTAGGCATATGGCATGCATCACCCTTGGTGATCTGGTTGAGCCTTCTATGGCCAGTAAAGAACTTAGAGGTTCCACCTGCCTTGGGAACTGTAAATATAGGACCCGGGAATATAGGGCTCCTCCAATAAACCTCTAGGGTTAACATCTCTATGATCTCCAGTTGATGTGCAGCAGGGCTGACGCTGAGGCCCGTTAGTGTCGTGGCATGGCGTGACCAGTATCTACACTGAGCGCCACTCCCTTCACCATACCAAGCCAGCTAGAGAAGGTGTCTTTAAATGTGTGGACTACCAGCTACAACTCCCTCCTCTGGGGCTCTATGAGATCCTCTGGGAGCTTCACAGAGTCAAAGGTGCAGCCCTGTAGGTAGCAAAGCACAAGATCAGGAGTCTGGTCATCCTCCTTATGGGGGTCTTCTTGGCTGAAGTCAAACAAAGTCTCCTCAGTTTGGCTGTGGTAGGGCTTCATCATGTTCATATGATACATGTTTGAGCCCCAGGTTTGTTCTCAGGGTGCTACCTCATAACCGGTCTCACTGACAGTCCTTTCCGCCTCGCAGGGCCCTGTCGAAGCAGTGTGCATCCTATCCTGTTCCGGGCTACTCCCCCCACTCTCTGTCCCATCTTCCGCTCACCCACCAACAAAAAAATTGAATTGATGTGTTGGGCATGGCTAGAGAGAAGCTGGGTGTAGTAATAGCTGCCCTTCCCCTTCCCCCCTCCCATATCCGTGCCCAGCAGCTCGAGCCTTGGATGGACCTGGGAGGGTAGAGAACATAAGATATCCCCTTGGTAATCAGTTTGTACAGGATTATTCGACTCACTCACCTACCAATCACACAGATTACGCAAAACAGTACTCAATACACTCTAATATATCCCACTTATTAATAAACCACCAAACTAGAGATGTAGCGCTCGAGGATTATTTATTTCATTTCATTAAAAAACCTTATTTTTTCAAACAGGGTTACTTCTTTTTTAAGAAAGAATTTTTTTTCATGTAAGCATAAAAAGTAAAATACATATAAAGCATGCAGTCTTTAATCAGGTACAATGTACAATCATATTAAAATCCGGCGAGAATTGTCACAATCCTAAACATTAAAATAAAACAATAGAACAATAAAAATAGGAGACCCTTCCTACACAGTTATGAGCTAACTGTTGTATAAATTGATCCAACAATAGACATCAAGTTCATATTCTGGTAGGTATTTCAATTTGTTCATTCCCAGAGTTTCTCGTGGTTGGATTCAAAACTTAGGGGCCGATTCCGATCTCGGCCGGTAGGGCTCCGAATCGGATTCGGCATAACCGGATCCGATTCGTAGCCCTATTTCCCGACCGATTCGTACGCGCGTCCGGACGAGCGAGTACGATGCGAAATCGCCGACCGACTCGTTCGGGCGTCCCAACAGCTCCGACCGACTCGTTCCCGGGTCTAACCGCACCGACCGACTCGCTCGGACACGACTCGCACCGCGCAATGGAGACGTTCCCCGGCCGGGTAAGTACGATGCGCGCCGCGAGCAGTCCGACCGACACGCGCCGCCCGGCTCGAAAGAGCAGTCGGAGCCGTACTTCGGGGGTCCGTATCGGACCCCCCTGTACGCGTAGCCGCGCGAGTCGCACACAGGGGGGACACATGGCTCCCCCTACCTGTGCGTGTACGGCGCGAGTCGCTTCGCCGCGTACCCGCTGTAGGGGGCGCCCTTGTTCGCCTCGCACCCATTGAGGCAATGGGAGCCCGCGTACGCGTTGTACGACCGGGTCCCATTGACTTCAATGGGAGTCCGACCGACTCGAGTTCGATAGCATACGGACGCATCGTACTCGTTCGGTCGGGCTGCACGGGTCCGATTCGGTCGGAAATCTCTCCGGGTCCGGCTCGGTCGGAGAGATTTCCGGCCCGAATCGGAATCGGCCCCTTAGTTGTTCTATTGTTTTATTTTAATGTTTAGGATTGTAAATTTCTTTCTTAAAAAAAAGAAGTAACCCTGTTTGAAAAAAGAAGTTTTTTTAATGAAATGAAATAAATAATCATCGAGCGCTACATCTCTAGTTTGGTGGTTTATCAATAAGTGGGATATATTAGCATTGTATTGCGTAATCTGTGTGATTGGTAGGTGAGTGAGTCGAATAATCCTGTACAAACTGATTACCAAGGGGATATCTTATGTTCTCTACTGTTTAGTAGTGCCCTGTTCCCTTTGGCAGTGGGGCCACCTCTCTAGTTGTAATTACTGGACCTGGGAGGGGCCAAGGAATCCTTCCCAGCTCCATTCAAATTGCATGTAATGTCAGTAATAACGTTGTACACGTATCAATGAGGCGGTCCAGATATGAGCACTGAGCTGCCTCATTCATAAGTTTGCCAGTGCCCAGAAAGTATTGGGAATCTTCCCAGGATCCTCAGGAAGAGAAGGAGGTTATTGTCCATCAGGAAGAAAACGGAAAAACAGGTGCTAGACTTTTTGAGGAAAAAGATAAGCATAATATATGGACATTCTGGTGATACATATTCATGATGTGTACATACATCATGGTGGGCAGCCAAATGGCTAAAGCTCGTTTTCTGTTGCTATGGTCTGGCAGCAGCTTCTCTTTCAAGTCAGACCAAAAAAACGGGCATTTGTGAAACTTCTCTGATAACATGAAACCCACTTGAAAAGAACACTGTCTGAAGGGATGTTAGGGAGGGGTTTAGAAAGAATCGTGCACCCACCTACAAAAAGAGTAAGCCCATTCCTGTTCACAAACTGCACTTCTAAACCTACTACAGCCAAAAGGAAGCAAAACAATGTTAACTATACCCCAGCTCAGAGCTGGAGTAAGTCCAGCACCAAACATAGCCCCTTACAGGTACTGCAGCACCGTCCTGTAGAAAATAAAGGCGGTAGGGACCGAAAGTAAAACCCCATAGAAAATAATGTTACATTCAATTAAAGTAGTTAAAAATACAAATACATTTCATTTAATGATAAAAATTATCTAGGAAGAATTTCTTTTTAATTTAATTTAAACATTTTAATAACCTTTTTTTGAATGTTAAAATTAATGTAACATTAATTTTCATTAAAATATAATGTAATTATTTTTAATTAACTCTATAAATCACTTTTAATATTTATTAATACACAAAAGTATATTTTTTACTTTAGATGGGAGTTTTTAAATGTAAACTTTATAAAATATAAATTGAATTTAATATATTTAAAATGATTACATTTTACATTTAAATTAAGGGCCTTATTACGATCCTGGTGGTCTGGGAACTGCCATCGCATTTTGGCGGTCCGGCCGCCCGCATACCTGGCGGTCCAACTGTTGGATAATGATGCAGGCGGTGAGACTGCCTCCCGACTGCCGCCACCGCCAAGATCCGAGCTTCTGCGGCGGTGGGGACAGCAGCGGTCAATGTTGGCGGTACCGGCATGGGCACTGCTGTGGGAATTATGACCTGCCTTTCCGCCAACCTTTTTATGGCAGGTACACCGCCATGAAAAGGTCAGCGGAAAGGTAGATAAAGGGCCACAAAAAGGGCCTCAGGGCGAATAATCCCACGCGGACTGTGGCCGGGAGGCATGTTGTGCCTCCATATGCCAGTACGGTCGGTGTGCGCACTGTTTGCCATGCACAACATGGTGCATGGAAACAGTGCGCCCAACTTGCAGGAGGCGCAGCAGTGCGGCCGGCATGGGCTTCAGGCTCTCTCCTAGAGCCAAACACACCGCCATCCCCGCGGTGATCTCATAATGCGACGGTCGGGATGCTGCCAGCTTGGAGGCGTGTTCCCGACCGACGTCATGGCGGACTGGTGGTGTGACCTCCAGGGTCATCATCAGGCCCTAAATTATTTATGCTGTAGCATTGTTCTACATTTAAACAGATATATAAAATTAATTTACAATATTATTTAACATAAAAAGGTTTTTACTGTTTTTGTTATGTTTAGTAATCTGTTTTACTTTTCCCTGTACTTTATCTTAGGGATAGGGAGATCTCTGCCACCGGGGTGGAGGTCTCCCTATGGTAAAGTATAGGAGAAATGTAAAAAGTTTACTAAGCTTGAAATAAATTAGTGAACATACTTTTATTTTAATTTTATATATTTATTTTAAACGTAGAACAAATAAAAAAGAATACAGCACAATTAACTCAATGTTGAATTAAAATATTTTTATTCATTTAGCTGAATTAAATTAAATTAACATTATTTTTAAAATATGTATGAACAAAAAATCCCACATAAAACTGTTTACATTTAATTATTATGCATTAAAATATGTTATGCATAGAATTAATTTAGGTAAATTTTTTTTTTTTTACAAATTAAAGTTACATTTACTTTGAAATTGAAAACAGTTACTAAACTATGTTACCATAAAATATGACTTTTTAAATTATATTTTTTAACATTAAATTAATGTTATTTATATATATCACCATTGCGAGGAGATCACCAGATGAAAATTCAGCGGCAAATACGAACTTTCAGCCCGAAAAGCCAACATGAGTTGGGGCATTAATATGTGCATGGGCGCCAGTTACTGAACTGATGCTCGCTTAATGGACTGTTAAGTGGCATTGGGCGGCTGAATTCGAGACTTTGTGTTGTGCCAGAAAGAAGGGACACTGTACCTTTTAGAAACAAGTGTGACGTGACACACTCGCTTACTTAAGTGCTGCCAGCTGATGAACCCCTCATATGAAACTGGCATTGTTAAAGGCAATTTGCCGAAACGCGTCTGCCTTAGCGTTTCACGGACCACACATAACCATCTTTGTACTTACGATTTCAGGGATGGATTAAACTCGCTGGCTGTGTACCTGAGCTGTGTCGACCCATTCTTGAACCTGAGTGGGATTGTGAGACGATTATATATATATATATATATATATATTTATATATATATATGTAGTGAAAATAATTTAATTTAACATTATTTCCTATGGGCTTCCATTTTAAGACTCTGCCTCCATCATTTTCGGAGGTGCTACAGTATAAATATTTGGCCATGTGTAGTGCTGGACTTACTATGGCTCCTTTTTGGCAATAGTAACTTTACACTTGTAAATTTGGCTTTCCCTCTGTCCCAGGAGGTAGAGACATGTAAGTCTACACTTTTTAACTTTACACTCGTAAATGGTGAATAGCCAAAAGTAGTAAAGTTACTCAAAAGTGTAAGAGTAAACGTACACATGTAGATTTACTCATGTGTAAGTTTACCTTTGTAAATAGTCCCATTATGTGTGCCGGACAATCTGATGATCATCATAGATACAGCACTGCTTTGGATTATAGCTAAAGCCCTTATTTAGTGATTGTTGCGTTGGCTACCATACGGCTGAAGAAACAGCAGTTAATGATTAGTTATGGGTCAGTGAATGCAAACCTGGAAAACCCATGAAAATTGCCACTGAGGGTATGCAACACATATCGTAACTCACACCACCTGCCATTCTTGCGCTTAATAATCAACTTTTTTTAACTCTGTCATTCGCACAGCGGTGTATCAAGCATGCTGTGCGGCATGAGTTATGCTGTGTACTGAGTACCGTTTTGGCAAGTTTGGGGGTTAACTCTATTGGTAGTCGCTACATCATAACTAACCTTTACTGTTATTTTTTCAGTGAATTTCTCATTTGTTTGAAGCAATTCATTCACTTGCCATGTACCCACTTGGTGATGCACAGCCAGGCCCTGCCCATCCTGCCACAAGCCTTCAAACCCTGTTGCCTTCGGCCTAGTGCAGTAAAGGCTGGTCACAGGGCCTGGCCTTTGGCAAAATCCTGCACATCAACCTGCCATTAATGGCCATCCCCTGCTGCCCACAGCATCCAGGCCTGGACAGCAGGAGTTGACCACAGGGCAGGCCTTAAGCCATGTCATGCACCCAGCCGTCTGCAAACTGCCAACCCTTTCTGCACACAGACTTGTGCTCAGCCCAAAATGAAAACAGGTAACCTTTGAGTTTGGTGTCTTTGGAATTGTAATGAAAAATCCTCGCTTATGATAAAGTCGGATTTTAAATTACAATTTTGAAAATGCCACTTTTAGAAAGTTGAAATTTTCCTGCCTTAGCCATTTAGTGCCTGTAGCCTGTGCTGGGTCACATGACTGGGTATAGCTGACAGTCTGGCTTTGTGTATTCCTCATAGACAGCCACACACATTAGAGAGCTTAGGTGTGCCTGGATGGGCCCTCACTGGCAGACTGGGAGGGCGAAGCTAGGCACAGCCCTAGTTACACTTAAATAGACTGTGTCCCACTCCTCCCTCCCATCCTGCCAGTGATGGCCCATCCAGGAGGCTGTGTCCTGCCTCCGCTCAAAGGGCTGCATATCCCCTGTAGTTAGTGCCCCCAAAGCAGGGGAGGCAGGAAAACTGCGCACTTCAAGGGGAAACCTATAGAAGCTTCTCCTACTTCAAAGGAGGAGCCAGGTACAAATATTAGAACTAGACACCAACTCTTCAGTACACTTCTGGACCAGGGAAAGACTCTGCCAGGAAAAAGGACTGCTGTGCTACAGAAAGGACTGCCACTCTGCTGGACTGCTACCCTTAAGGACTGCTGACTGCTGTGCTGACCTGCTACCCTCTTTCCTGAGTGAGAAGGACTGGACCTGCAACCTGTACCCAGGACCGCCAGAGTGACTTCAAAGGCCATCCATCTATAACCAGCAACTTAACTCTGCAACTGTGAGTTCTACCCTGCCAAGTGCTGCCTCCATAGTCCTGGACACCTGGAAGTAGGCCTGAAGGTGCTCCGCCAGCCCATGTGCGGATCCAGCAGAACCAACAGATCTCCTCTCAGGGGCGGCTCCTGCGCTAAGGCAGAAGAGCATTGCCCCACTGCTCTCAGAGCAGAAAAAAAAAAAATGATAATAACATTGTGTGATGTTCCAATGAAAGGAGGTAGACTGTGAAGTAGTTTTATCTTGATGATAGTTTTATTCCAAAGTTCAGTCAGGACAGGAGCACATGTAGTATTAAGTAAATCAGATGAATAAGCCCCACCGGGAGCAGCATCCCTGCTGCTCAGCCTACATACATCAACCGACAATAACACTCAAAGATACACAAAGAGAACATTCCATGACATCACTGAGACTGGCTGAGCAGCAGAGTACAAAACACAGAGAAGGGACTAGACAGAAAGAAGAGGAAGATACCACACATTGTTAGTATTTTATTTTTCTTTGCTATGGGGCTGGGTTAGGGCGGGGCGGGGCTGGTGGCACAGGGGGAGAAGTGTGCACAACTGCTTGGCCGGCCATCTGGGGCTGGCTTAATAGTCATGCGCACTTTGCATGTTCCTCACCAGGCTGTATTACACAGCCTGGTGAGGAACATGCACAGGCTCCCATTCCCCGTCTGAACGCTGAATCACGGCGCTCAGACCAATCACAATGCTGCATTGCAGCGTAGTGATTGCCTTAGGGGGGCCTGGGTGCTCCCTGGTTCCGGGACTGCCAGGAAGAGAAGCAACGGCGGTGAGACGGTGGCGGGAAAAAGGTAAGTGTTTTTTTTCTTCTTTTTTGTTCACCCCCTGCCTCACCCTGCCGCCCCCGTTCCCTGCCAGCCGCCACTGTCTCCTCTGCTGCGTGATGCAACTCCAAGCAGAACCTATGCATCATCTCTGCGCATGGATTCTCCCAGCGCAAGTACTCCACATCGACCCCAGCCCGCATCGGAACTGCTGCTGTGCGACGCATCCCTGACGCAGGCCCTCGAATCGCAAATCTCTTGTCGCTGGCAGCCTCGAGTAAGATGCAGGTTCATACATCACAGCCTCACAGCTTCTCAGAACCAATGCATCACCTCAGCTTTACGGCACTTCCTAGACGCCAGACATCGCATCGCAAGCCCTTGTCGACAGGATCCTCGACGACGACGCAGAAACTTGCATCGCAGCTTTGCAGCCCCTCGGAACCAATGCTTCGCCTTGGTTTCGTGACGCATCCTCGATGCGAGACCTTGTAATGCTCGGCAACCAGGATTTAAGGTACTCTTGTTCAGCAGGCCTAACGGAGTCCCTGCAGCCAGCCCGCACTCGATCGTGGTCGGCCTGAACTGGTAACTTTGTTCTGGTCAGGCGCAACCAGATATCCACAGTTGGCGCTTTGTGATTTTTGGTGCTATTTTCACATAAACCTTTAAAACTGCATATGTCCAGTTCTTATGATTGGATTTTTGTCATTTTGATCTTGTGTGGGATCCTTTTTGTGTTGTGTTTTCATTTTATTACTGTCTGAATTGCTGCATAAATACTTTGCACATTGCCTCTAAGTTAAGCCTGACTGCTCTGTGCCAAGCTTCCAGAGGGTTGAGCTCAGGTTAATCTGGGGTTTGCTTGTGATTTAACCCTGACAAGAATTGTGGGTGCTGCTTGAGAAATGTTTCACCCCCCCTCAACCAGTAACCCAATGTCTTACAACATCACATAAAAGGAGAGCAGTATAAAAAAAAATTAAGATTGTCATTTAAGAAGATAACCAATGTTCGGGTTTCAGGTTTTATCATTCAATTTTGGAAAATTGCTTAAAAATTTCGCTAAGGGTAAAAACCCAGAAACATCTTCTGTGTTCAAACAGTATTTCACAACATCCTTGCATGTCGAAATGCCCGCTTTAAAAAAAAATCGTTTTTAATAGCTTATTTTTCTCATCATGTAACTTGCTGATCCTCATGTAAAGCGCTCTGATACCTTCGGGTCTAGCCAGCACTATATAAAACTCTGCAAATAAATCTCTAACTCCAGAGCAACAACAAAGGAGGTGCAAAACTGTCTCCAGGTGGTAGGGGCAAAATCAATAGTATAAACTGGTAGCAGCTGAAATTGCATTTGCATGATGTTAATCTGGTTTACCTTCTTGATTGAGTTCTTTAGGTAGTACTGAATTAGAGTTTATAATGAGTCACATATAATATCATCTTTGCTAGACATGTTCAAAAGCACAGTAGTCCTTCCTGCATGGATTAAGGTTAGTTGAGTTTTTATTATGGGCTTTGGAGCTAGTTTTGATCCGATGTTGGCCAGTAAGTACTTATTTTCAAGTCTGCTAGGGCTCTGCATAGCTGATTGCCCCACTGTTTTTCCCGGTGTTGTTATCTTTAATTGTCATCTTGAGATAATACTTCAGATGGCCAGTTGCTGCATCTTTAATACTGTAGCAATATTTTAGAAAAGTTGCATTGTCAGCCAGTTCCTGACGGTCTAAGCCAAATTCCAAGCCTATCTGCACACAATTGGGATTTGGAAGGAGGAAGTCTTCACTAAAGATTTTGCATTGCAGTTTATCTAGCAATGGATCCATTTTAGCTGGAAAAACTTGTTACTTATAGGTCAGTGCTGGTAAAAACTTGTCTCTTATTACTTTAAGGATGGACTTAGACAAAGGGCTCTGAAGTTTTGTAATAATCCTGCAGATAGCAAAGGTAAGAGCAGATACGAGAGAGTTGCTATCTCTAGGAGCTGGTGTCGAATATCCATTTGCCTAGATAATTATAGAGATGACTACCTGGAGCCTAGAAACCACGTTTTCTTGGCTTTGTTCTTGCATTTCCCGACAATTAATATTTTGGCTTTTGATTTGCTTGATGTTAGTTTGTTCTGCTGGTTAATTTATGGAGTTTGTCCAGGGCGCGCTGCAAACCCTACTTTGGTATGATCCAAGATAACTAAGGGCCTGATTACGAGTTTGGCGGGCTTGCAGAGGGCCGCCACAAAAGCGCCTCGCTGCAAGACCGCCAAATCTGTAGTCAGACCGCCCGCCAGATTACGAGCTAATCCTGTGCGGGCGGTCCTGCAACGGCGGTGCGTATCTAGGGCGCACAGGTGTGCCTTAGACATGCACCACGTGAGACCGCCACAGCCCGTTCCTGCACAGAAAGAAATGCACAATGTTGAGCATTTCTTTCAGTGCAGGAACAGGGGATGCAAAAATACAGGGGGGCACAACATGTACCCCCCTTGCATGCACCCCAATGCACAGAGGCGACAGGGGGCTCTGTTAGGTCCCCTTGAGTTTCCTCACCACCACCCTTTTCATGGCAGGCTCACCGCCATGAAAACAGTGAGGAAACTCGGAATATGCTTGGCGGTACCGCAATGGCACCACCAGCATTTTGCAGCCTCAGACCGCTCCACCAGCGCTGCGGGATCCATGATTTCCTGCGGTTGCAGCGGTCCCTCTGCCGCACTTGTAATACGGCGGTCAGACTGCCAGTGCGGCAGTGCTCAGACCGCCATTGCAGCTACAGCAGTCCTATGGACCGACGTAGTCTTAATCAGCCAATAAGTCATTGGCATATTCCAGGAATTTGGGGCTAGGTGTACGGAGCATTTTAGCAGTCCCAAACGGCCCGATTCACAGAAAATGCATTTTGATATGTATTAATCCCAAATTGCAATTTGGTAATATGTTACCGAATCGCAATTTGGAAATACAAATACATACCGATTTGGTATTTTGAAGGGGCGTTTTGAGGCGTCCTTCCAAATACCGAATCAGAATGGGATGTATGAATGTTTTGTGACCGAAATACGGTTGCAAAACATTCGCAATTTACCACCAACTCAAAGTTGGTGGTAACCCATTTGCAAACTTGAAGGGGTCCCCTTGGGACTCTTTCCTCTTTGATAATGTTTAAAAAATAAAAATGACATTTTTCATTTTTTATTTTTAAAAGTATTACCTTTAAGTAAAACATCTGCATTTTAAAATAAATGATTGCTTTATTTAGAAGCAATCACAGACATGGTGGGCTGCTGACTCCTGCAGGCCACCATCCCTCTGATGGCAGCGAATCCTATTGGGTCACAAATTGCGACCAACCTCAATATTCATGAGGTAGGTCTATTTGCGACCCATTACAAATCGCAAATTGGCCAGATATTACTTTTGTATGCTGATAATAGCGAATACCAAATAGCTATTCGCAAAAAAACGCTTTTGGTAATCGCTACTCTAACTGTAACCCAGTTGTCTGTATGGAAAGTCCTGATAGTGTTCAAAAGTGGGTGCGGAATTTCCCAGTTGGTCAGTTTTGCCCAGAGTGTGCTCCAGTCAACTTTGTGAAAAGTTGCTGTGTAATCTAAGAAGCACATGTAAAGAAGGGGGGCCAGGAGAAGTGACAGATTGTACGCCATATAAGACAGTGGAAGGATATTATCGGTGGTGCCACAGTTGGGCCAGAAGCCAGCTTGATAAAAAGATATTATTTGATTTTTAGTGGCACCTCTTTCAAGAACTTTCAGAAGAATCCTGGCGTATACTTTTGACTCTACATCTAGCAGGGCTATAAGACGGTAGTTACCAGGCTTCGACCTGTCGCACTTTTTGTAGATGGCAACCAGGATGGAGCTTTTATATGGAGCTTTTATAAGAGTCTCATACTTCTGCCAGCAGAAATGAAGAGGAGAAGAGATTTTATCCTTTTGCCCAGTTGTCAGTTTCCCACATACATACTGAGCAAAAAATTCCATTTGCTCCTGGAGCACCATTTGACCTGCAGAAACTTAGTGCTTGGTGATCATGTTTTCTTGTTGTGCATTACTAGAGGAACTAGGTGGACTTGAGCCTTTGATGTTATTTGTTGAGACGTTGCCCTTATTGGCTTCCTGTGAGTGGTATAGTGTGTTAATATATTTTACCCAACCACTGGGGAACGCTTTGATAAAAGATATAAACTCCCAGAAGGTGCTTTGGTCCCTTTGTCACGTGAGCTTGTGAAGAGTTTGCCATTGTTGACTATTATATTTCTTTTTCACTTTCCAGAGATGTGTTTGCTGGTGTTTCTTCAAATCGCGGGCATTATTAGTGTCATGATCAGCGAGTCCAGCATTCCTGTATTTCTTTTAAGGGTGTGAAGTTCAGATCTCAATATTTTTAGTGTACTTGTATACCAAAGGTTTTTGTCCTCTTGGCCAAATTGAATTATGTCTTGGGTATCCACTTGCCAGTAATCTAGCAAAGAATTGATTACTTCAGGCCAGATGTGTAGACATAAAGTGTGATCTTCTAATCCCACTAATAAATCCGTGGTTGTGCCTCAGATAGCCCATTCCTTTAAGGTATGAGGACCTGTCAGACTCCATTTCAGTCTCTTCAACTTGATTCTTTAGCTTGGATGACCAACTACTGTGATCTCGCCGGCTCTTTTAATGATAATGTCATAACTGTAAGTCATTGCATAGTGATTGCTTTCTTTGCGCTGAATTATTAGGAAGGATCTGCAGATTTATTATATCATATTGCTTACAAATGTGTAGTCAATAGTTGAGGTTCTTCCGACTGACATATGTGTGTGTTGTAGTGTGATCCAATAAGGGGTGACCTTAGAATGGTTGAAATCTGAATGCACATTTATGATTTGCAAGCCAAAGAGGGTTTTTGTCATAG
Source organism: Calotriton arnoldi (assembly GCA_963921515.1). Lineage (NCBI taxonomy): Eukaryota > Metazoa > Chordata > Amphibia > Caudata > Salamandridae > Calotriton > Calotriton arnoldi. The sequence continues at coordinate 704,532 of CAWUFW010005404.1, forward strand.
TCCACAGGGACCTGTGCCTCAGTGTCTGGAAGCCAAACTCGTTTCCCGGGCACTGGAGCAGTAAATCTTTGATTTCTTCACTGAAAAGTGAAACTTTCATGTTGTGTTTGTCATGTTCGTCATTGTGTCTGTTCAAGTATACATTTATTAGCATGAGAGACAAAGTTTGATTACAAAAGTGGCAGCATTCTAGCTAGAATAACAACCTGTGCAGAATGTTTAGTGCGAAGCGCGGTGATGATTTTAATATTTAACATATTTGAGATATATATGTTAAGGCTGCCTGATGGGCACCCAAATCAATTTGTCTTGATTGCAGGTACAAAGAATTTTATAGCAAGACAGGAGGCTAGCATTATGCATATTACTTTTATTTACCACTTCTGAGCAGCACTTCAAAGAACTATCAGAATAGAACTTCAACACCAAACAATTGAAAAGAACTCTAAGGTCCCATAATATCCTGCCGTCCGCCATCTTCTCCCTCTTTTGTTTGCTGCTTCTTGAGCAGATAAGTACTCTATGTTTATTGGTAAAGTTTTGAGATATTTGTTTGTCTGGAGTGTTGTTTGTGCGAAATGGTCCAATTTTCGGACTAAAAATCTAATGAATTTGGTATGGTGGTGTGTGTTTAAAATTTATGTCAGTTTTTATAAAATTATAGGAGAAAGAGTTTCTTTAACAGATCACGAATGTTAGGGTCTGTATTTGTTTGTAATCTATTTTGTTTTGTTGTTTCTGTGAGGTTATTACTCTTTTATTGCTGGGTTTTATTTGCTAAGAGATAGATTTTAAAGTCAGCGCTTACCGTTGCTTGCGTGCGACTTGAGGCGGCTTGGTGCGCGAAGAAACCGTGGCATGCAGCTCGAGGCTGGTATGTGGTGCGGCGGCCATTTTGAGATATGAAGCGCCACAGCAGGGAGCTCGCAGCTTGTCTGCGCTGCGGACGGCCATCTTTTAAATAAGAGTGAAGGAGTTTCACGTACGTTGCGACGTACGAGTGCTGACCCATTCTGATACTTTTGAAAAGTCTGCATTTTTTGGGGCAAATTTGCAGTGTATTTCTTAAATTTAGGAATTTATCAGCACCATTAAGTTAAAGGAAGTTGATTTGCGGTCGCCATTTTGAATTGGGCATGTTCGAGTGACGTGCCGAGTTTTTTTTCTGTGGTCGATTGGCAAGGCTGTATTGTGTTAGGATCGTTATTAGGTGACCATTTCTGCCATGTTAATAACAGAAGGTGCACATATTAGGACTTAGGCCGTTGTGGAGAAAGTGTAGCGTCAGTTTTGGGTGTATTTTTTGAGATAATAAATTTGACAGTGATGTCTGAAAAGGAGGTTAATATTGTAGAGACAGGGACATTGCCGGGGGTGGAGGGGTTTGGGGATAGCAGCGGAAGCGCTTCCGCTGCCATCCCTAGTGGGGGCATGAAGGTGGGCGGCTGAGGGGGGAGTGCGAGCGCTTCCCCTGTGGGTTAGTGCCAGGACGCAATGGTTACATCCTAGGCACAGCAGCCCTGCTCCTGAGGATGTAACCATTACGTCTACAACATGGAAGGGGTTAAGTATGAGAGTTCAATGATGGGAAGACCAGAGAAGGTCTCATTGTGATGGTTTCAAGCCTTATTCTGCCAGAGTTCATTTACACTGTGCAACCTTGACATTTTCCTTTTCCTTGGCATTTGGACTGGTTTGGCTCATTTTAGAAGTAACGTCCAGTCAAGTTTAAAAAGAGACTGTAAAGGCTGTAAGATTGCAAGTATCTTGGAGCAGTCCTGGAATAATCCTCCACCTATCTGGTGCACCGTGCGATGTGTTGTGCAATGCACTATTTTTTTGAAGAGTGTGGGGCATGCGTCGCTAGTTCTAAAGCCAAGTTCCAAAATCAGTAAAGCAGCCTCCATGCTGATGTCAGCTCTCTGCATGATTCTCAGCAGATTTAGCAGGGCTAATCCCTGACGTGTTGCCGATGGTATTCTTCCACTATGGCCCTTATTACGTGTATAGATGCTATTTATCACACCTGATAAATAACAATACCATGTGGTACGTTATTTTTGGATGCAATAAATAGCACCTATTACAAGTTTCTGGGGAATAACATGCATATTTTGGTTTTTAACGCACCAAAATGTGCTTGATACGAGTAAATACACTATGCTTTTCCCCTGTTAAATTTCGGCAGGTTTGATTTGCCAAAATTCACCGAATACTGAGGTAGGTATTTAAAGCATTCTGATAATTATTGGATGCGTTTAATAACACTTAACTCGTAATTCTGACCCTTGCGCCAACAGGGGTTTACGCAGGGGTCGGAAATTAATGACCCTCTCATAATCTCTAAGTGCTCTAAGTGTGTAAATGCAGTATTTTTATGCAGTATTTTTATGCAGTATTTTTGCCAAGCTGCGCCAAGCACAATGCTCTCCACAATCCAAATAGGTTGCACAAGTTGAACTGAGCAAGTGTGGGGACTTATTTCTGGTGAAGAATTCTGCTGATACTGTGCTGTACTGTGTTTTCAGTGTTGTTTTGTTGCTATTAGTAACTTTAATGGATATTTCCACAAGTGACCTTAGCATCTTTCGGCAGCTGTGCTCCCACTACTTTGCCAAGCTGCGCTAATATTCTGGTCCAGTATGACTGTATGTGGGGGCATTCCCATAACATGTGGATAAACGCCCCTCTCTGCGTCTTACAGAGGAGTTAATTTGGTGTGTCAGCCCTCCCAAATGTACGTAGGCAGGCCCTATCAAAGTATACCCTGTGTAAAATCTTAAATTGTATCAGTCGCAGCCCTAATTTAATGGCCACCTCCCTCGGGTGCATTAGTGCGGCCTCCCAATTGATATCGTCTTGTTCCCCTATGGTAGTTTCCCATTGGGACCTGGGGGCCTTCAAATTGTCTGGAATGTTGTTTATTAGGGGTTTCTACTTTCACGAGACAGCTTTATCCGAACTTGAATTCTTGGACCATCTGCGGACTAATGGTCCAGATAGTTCTATGTTTCTAAGTTTGATTGTAAGTTTGGCTAATTTTGAGATCTGCAAAAATCACTTTACTAATGCTAATTTCTTGAAAACTGCTTAATGGGTTTACAACAAACCAAGCAAAAATTCTAGTTTCATACAAAGTTTGGTGTAATCCTACTGCAAATAGGAATGTACAACAGTGTCTCAGACACTGTTTGCGATTCCTAATGGGGTTGCAAATTGCCTGCCTCATTAATATTCATGAGTCAAGTGCAATTTGTGATCCCATTAGGAATGGCTAGCACTCCCGGGGATGGTGGCCTGCCTGGGTCAGCAGACCACCATGTCTGTGACTGCTTTTTAAATAAAGCAGTTTTTTTTTAAATGCTGCCAGTTTTACTTAAAGGAAAACGGGATGCATTTGAAAAAGAAAAGTGAAACATTACTGTTTCATTTTTTAAGAGAAGGCAGGGGTCCTTGGGACCACTGCCTGCTCTGAAAAATATTTCCAATGTCAGTCACAAAGGGGAAGGGGTCGTTTGCGAGTGGGTTACCACCCATTTGAAATGGGTGGTAAACTGTGAGTGAATTGCGGCCGCAAAACAATCTTACAATGAAGTGCGAGTCGCTATTAGGAAAGGACGCCCTTGGCACGCCCCTTCCTAATACCGAGTCGCAAACCCTATTTTGCGAGTATGTAATAGGTTACTGACTCGCAAAATAGGGTTTGTAAATAGGGCAGACCTATTTTGCGGTCAGAAGCGGGCCGATTTCCCGTTTGCGAGCGCAAAATATGGTCGTACATCTGGCCCCTAGTCTTTTGGATGGGCTGTCCTACACCTCAGTTGGGAAACAGAATGAAGAAAAATCTTTTCATTTCAAAGATCTTGCGGCTGCCCTACCATCTTTGGAGAGGGTAAATATTTGAAGAGGGAGAACAGCAGAAAGTCTGATAGCAGGGACAGCATAGCCAGAGTATCAGACCCCAGCTCACTCTTGAGGCAGCCAGGGAAAAGATTTTGTTCCACAGATGAAATGAGCACAACATTCATGATGTCGACATTTGTGAAACACCATACCAGTGGAAAGCTGAAACGGATAAGGGGTGATTTGAAAAGTATAATCTCTAGAATAATTGTCCCACTCCCTCCAGCCCACAAAGACACAGTGCAGTGGTCCTGATCAAGCACGGGCTCAATACACTGAGGTCTTTTGATAACTCCCCCTTCCACAGTAAGGATGTGTCCCACCAGGAGCTAGAGACTGAGCGCCACAGCATAGATATCAGCCCACATTTCTTTATTGCGATTTTTATAATACATGAAAACAATTTTAATAACGTACAAAGTACCCCACAATCTACCTCATGAACACTATAATTAATAAGATCCAAATAAGGAATTATTGGATCATAATAAAGGAAGAAAAGAGAGAGAAAAGAAAGCGAATAAATAAACAAATAAATAAGGAACAGAAGAGTCATCACGTTTAACCAACACAGTTTAAGCAATACCTAGGATAACCCTCCACCACATAAAACGTACTCCTCTTAAACAAACATATAGTACCACAAGCCCCAAGCACATTATCCCAAACACTAATCTTAAAATTAAAGTACTCCAAACACCATCCTAGATTAATTGGGCGGAAAAAAGTAGGGGTCACTTGCCAATGGAAAACAGTCAATGATCACAAAGCCTCAAGCTTGGTTTTCTATGTCGGTACAGATCTTCTGGCAGTGCATCAGGCTGTGTCAGCTGGGACTCTGAAGATATCTTGACTACCTTATTCTTGAGGGTGCAATTGTTTTGCTCCACTTTGTCCGCTGACTCTGGGTGATAGGCGTAGTGGAAATGCTGGTCTATTCCCAGGGCTTTGTAATTTTCCTGCACTACAAATGAAATCAAATGTTTTCCTCTGTTGCGCAAGAGGGTACCCAGGATTCCAAAATGTGGAAAGTCCCTAAGTAAATACTTTGCAATGTAACAGCACCTGCTCTTGTGCGGGGGTAAGATACCAAACACCCAAAAACATACAGACACTTGGAAGTACATAGGAGTGTGAAGCACACCTTGCCGTGTGGATAGAATGCATCAGCAGATGCAGAAATGGGCCCTAAAAAGGGAGGGTGAACAGCGGGAGTGGTCTTTGTCATCCTTCCAGCATTGTGGAACTGACCAGTGTCACAGGAGTGGCAATGATTTTGGGCCATAGAAGGAATGAAGGGTTACGGTGGCATGGGCCATGCCATCCCTACCGACATGGGCCGCTCCAGTATAAAACCGTGCAAGGTTGGGGAGTACAAATTTGGGTGCGAGCGCATGCCCCAGGCTGTTTCCCCACACTCCTTCGGAGTCCCTTTTGGACTTCTCCTCAATTCTCTGCTGTTTCTCACTCTCAGAGGCTCGTCTCTGCAACAGAGACAAATCTTTCAGGGAAGTTAGGGGAAACAAATCAATTTGTACAACATACCTAGCAGCATCAACAGTCCATGACAGAGCAGCCTTTTAGCAGCTGAATCTGCAAGCACGTCTCCTTGAGACACTTCATCATGAGGATTTTGGTGGGATGTGAAGTTGACAACTGCAGTTTTTTGGGGTACCATCAAAGCTTTCAACAGATTCTGTTTATGTTGGCCATTTTCTATAGGGGTTCCAGTAGCCGTTAGGAACCCCCTTTGCATCCAGAGGAGCCCAAAATCATTTATAACTCCAAACACGTACTTTGTTAAAGTTACAATTTTTTTTTATACAATCTTTTTCTCAGCTAGGACGCAGGCACGAGTTTGTGCAATGAGTTCAGCAACTTGAGCAGACTCCACATTGGGCAATCTGCAACTTTCATCAATTTGGTATATTGTACATAAGACATAACCTGTGACCAGTGTTTCCCCTAAGATGCACACCTGTGCGCCTGCGCAGCCTCCCTCTACATGCCGCGCAGTGCGTGGCTCTGAGCGCGCGCATAAAAATACATTTGAAGTTGTTTATCTTTTTCCCGTCTTAAAGAAACAGGTGTCTGCTTGATATTTTATCAGCATCCGAACCCCATTCTGAAGAAGGCTCTCACGTTGTTATGTGCAAAATATAATTTGTGAAATGCTGCAGCGCCTTTTGACCCCGAGATTCCAAAGCTGTTTGATTAGTTCTCAAAGGAAGTTCTGCAGCAGCTGTCAAAGAAAGCATAAGGCAGCTCATAAATTCATGTGTGATATATGGGACAAAGGTGTAGTAATGCTTTGTTTAAAAAGAACTTCCGAAACAATTGAATGTGCTTCTTTATTGCGGCGGTGGCTCCTCCATTATGGGGGAGGAGCGTCTCCCCGCCTGCTGCAGGTGCAGCTGGCAAACACATTAATAAAATGGTAATAAATAACCTTTTATTAATGTGTCCAAGGCTCGTGCTGTTACAGCGCAATGGCAGCGGCTGGGGCTCATCAGTGCGATTGCACTAGTAATGCAGCCCCCTGCCAGTGCGCAGATCAGATTGGCCGGCTGCCTACAGCCGACCAATCTGACCTGCGTACTTCAGAGCCTGCAATCCCAAGGCTGAGAAACAGCCGAGGGATTGCAGCCTCAGGCCCCCAGCCTCAAAATGGGCGCTGGGTTAGCCTGCTCCAGCCAAACAACTCCAGGATTGGCTGGTTTTGCATTGTCCTAGGCGGAAGTCCTTCCCTTTCCACCGAGTCAGCCCAGGAGAGCGCCCGGAGAAAGTGGGTGGGGGAACGCATTCAGAGCCTGCCAGGACACGGAAATGAGTGTCGGACAGTAGGTAAGTTCTTTGTATTTTTTTTTAATGTGTATTGTCTGTTTTCCTCCCCACCTCCCCGTTCTCCGCACCCCCTCCCCGCCCCGCCACTCCGCCCCCACACCAGCTGCTACTGCTGCAAACCACGTTGTAGAAACTCATAGTGTGCAAAGTCAATCAGTGTGAAAAGAATGGACTTTTTTTATTTACCTTTTATTTGTTCTTCTGATAAAAAGGCTTGTAGAAACAAGAGTCCAAAATAGCAATGTTTGTGAATTCCCTCCAAATAAAACCTTTATAAAAACAGTGCTGTGAGAAATGGGTAGTTCCCATCACATTAACAGGGTCTTTCATATGTTTTACTTCATCTTGCATTCCTTAGGAGTACTTTCTTTTCCAGATGTGTTTCTGTACCTTTTTAAATGCAACATACAGCTCTTTTATAGTGCTTACTGTGCACTCAGTGCCTTCTAGGAGTCTGGGTGTACTGAATTTGTGGATGGATGTTCATAACTGGGCACAATTGAGAGAGGTGTAGTTAAGTCTAAATGCAGTGCGAGTTTCTCATAGTGCCTGTCAGTGGGTTGTGTTGTTCACACTACATGATCAGCCAATCTTTGGCATCTCTGTAGAGCGCACATGGCAAAGGTCACATAATGAAAGTCACATTCTTTCCTATTCATATACGAGAACAATGGGAACCAGAATGTGGCAGTCATCTATGAACTCTGGTAAATCAAGGCGCTTACCCTGTGGAGCCTTGCTTCCCAATGGTCATTTTTTGTCAGCTCGCATCTCACTCAATCAAAGACTAAATAGTGTTGAAAACTTCTCTAGATCATATTCTTTGTGGCTGAAGTTCTTCAGTGGAACTGATTCCTGTTGGAGTGCCACTTATTGTTCCTTGATGGAGTCTATCTGTACTAAAGTTATGCTTTCTTCTGGGGTTATAATCTACTATTCTAAAGACTTTAAGTCACTTACTTAACATGGTTTCCTGAACATATTATAAGGTGCAGTTCACAGATAGTTAACATATTAGGAGGCAGGTGAACGAACGTTTTGTGATTAGCAAATTGGTTGCAAACGTATTTGAGACTGGAAAAGTGGCCTCTCGTTATGTACGAATGCCAGTCGGTATCCACAAATTGCCATGCAACCAATTTGCGAATCGGTATAGTTGGTCGACCGGTGTTTGCGACTCGCAAATATAGAATCGCTAATTGCGAGTTGTAAACCCTATGTCCGACAGTGGCGCAATTTGCAACTGGTTGCAAAAACACCTGTTTCACATGCAATTTAGCACTGATTCCATTCAGGTGGTAAGTAGATTCAACCTATAAAAGCTGGCACTTTTTGTGATTGCGATGAGGAGGCGATTCCTGGCTGCCCAGCAGAGGAGGAGGAGGCGGAGACAAGAGAGGATCTACAGAACCAGGGTCACCATATTTCAACAGACAGGGGAGGAAATATATGAGAAATACAGACTGGGTAGTGCAATGATGTTAGAGTTGATAGAAATGCTCAAACCACATCCAGAAAACAGTACCCTGTGCAGCAGTTCCATCCCCACACATCTGCAGGTTTTGTGCTCACTGCACCTTTTGGCCTCTAGTAGCTTCCAGGGGGTGATTACTGTCACAGGTCGGATGTCCCAAAGTGAGTTGTCACATTTCTTTAGGAGGTTCCTAGATACCATGCTGTTACACATGAACAACTACATATACCATCCCAGGAATGAAGAGGAAATGCACAATACCAAACTGAACTTTTACTGGATTGCCAACTTCCCCCATGTATTAGGGTGTGTAGATGGGACACATGTATCCATCTGTCCTCCTGCACATATCGAATATCTGCTCAGAAATAGGAAAAATACCCATTCCCTCACCATCCAGGTGGTATGCAATGCCCGTAATGTCATCACAGATATAGTGGCAAAATACCCAGGTAGCACCCATGAAGCATACATCTTCAGAGATAGTGAAGTACAACAACGCCTGGAACATGGGGAGTTTGATGGATATTTACTAGGTGATGTGTAGGTATAACATTAAGGACATATATGTGTCTGTCTATTATAAGAAAGTCAAGACATGGCTCTTTCCTAGAGTATAATTACTTGGTTTAGCCCCGCAGTCTACCCGCTAGCTTTCTTCCAGTATCTTAGCGCCAGGATGCCCGTAGGGTTACAGTGCGCTTTATAAATGTCAAAAATAAATAAATAAATAAATCAGGTCCTGCCATGCTCACACTTAGAATTTTTTTCACTAGATGACAGTGCAGATGGTTAAGACCATGGATTATGACCCGATGACTAGCCCCTGTAGATCATAATGAGAGGCGTTATAACAGTGCCCATCGACGCATCAGAGCTGTCATTGAAAGGACCTTCGGCATGCTCAAATTCAGATTTCGGTGTCTTCACAAAGGGGAGGTGCACTCCAGTATGCCTCGGAGATAGCCTCCAAAATCGTGGCAACCTGTGCCATTTTACACAACATAGTGACCAGGCGCGGGCTACACCTTAATGTGGAGGACACGGATTCTGAAGATAAAGAGCCAGAAGCCCCTCTACAACAGCCTGGAGATGGTAGCATAGCAATGGAGGGGAGATGCTGACAGGATCACATAGCAACACATAGCAAGGTAAGTCATGAGTAACACTGCCTCACTTAAATGATGTACGCATAGCCAAAATTGCAAACTTAAACAAGCTTTATTATCAGGCTACTCTTCTTTTGTTCAAATTTTGAGGTATATGAGAAACAAGTGGCAAGTATAATACAACAGAATGTTCTTTACATCACCCTAGGCCCCATGGCCACATCACCGCTGAAATGTCCCATATCCACCTGGAGCGTGACAACTCCTCTGGAGAGGCTTGCAGTGGAAGTGGACAAATGACATATGGATCGACTTAGCCAGTCAATTCTTGCAGGAGCACTGCAATCACGATGCCTCAGAAGGGCATGGTCAGCCACCATTCATCCGCATAAGTCCTGTATGGCAGTGGTGAGGCTCACTACATTGTTGCTCATTGTGGCCAAATGTGTCCCAATACTATCAAAGTCCACAGTGATGCTGGTGTTGGCTCACACTTGGCTGTGGCATGGAACTTAGTGGCAGAGGGACATTATCGCCATCCATTGCTGCGGCCTCTGCTGACAGTGACACAATGCCAGTTTGGGGTGGGGTGGTGCTGCCATGACTGTCTATGGGGATAGATTCCTCTGCTGCCATGTTGGCATCCTGCACTCCCTACACTGGTGTGCTCACTATGTACCTGAGGGAGATCTGTGGGACAAATGAGATACATCTTATTCACCTATTGGATGTGCAGCGCAATAAATATACATATGACTCCTAAGCTGACTTTTGGACTACATCACCCTTAATGCACTATTATGGCAAAATACAAAGTACAACTGTCTGATGCATGCTACTGGACTGTGTGGGTTTGGGCATGGAGTTGTGGTCTGAGCTGTGTCAAAAGGTAATATTTCACACTTACTTTGTGTGGTTCCAGGTGTTGAACTGTCGATGTCCACGATGCCCCCGACAGCCTCCCGCTTCTGTGTGGTCTCCACCATGGTCTCTAGTGTAGTGGTACTGTGGGTGGTCTGCCCCCTGTTACCCGGAAGCCCTTGAGTCGCTGGGCCACCTTTTCCTTGGTCCGTGACCTGAGGTCATTCCACTTCTTGCGGATTTCATCTATAAAGCGGTGAATGACTCCAATCGCATTTATTTTTGCTTGTATTTCCAGCCAGATTTTCTTTTTTGTGACTCTGGCACAGTCATTGATACCCTCCCAAATAGGACATCATGGTGCTCAAAGCACTCCTCTGTGAGTATCTCCAACTCCTTCTCTGCAAATTTGAGTTTCCTTTTCCTCCCTGCATGCGTTTTATCAGCAGTTTGGCTGGCCATGGCTGATGTTTGAGCTCCTTTCAGCTTGTTGGACCTGTGCTCTGTATGCCAGCTAAACTCCTCCTCCACTCAGGCTGGTTCCCAGGATGGTTCGGTGAGGCACTTCCTGGTTCAGGGGTCATTACCCATGACTAGGAAGTGTTTTTACCCTATTTGTGGTGTTGGTTGCAATTAGCGACTCAACTCGCAAAATTGCAATTCGGAAACAAGTCGCTTCCCAATTTTGGTAATCATTATTACCGATTACCAAAATTGTGAAGCGACTTGTTACCGACTCACAATTTTGGGTCTCACATCGTACGTGCATGCCAATTTCTGAGTTCCGATTTGCGATTCGCAAATTGGGAATCGTACATTTTTTTGTTCGTACATGTGGCCTTTGGTTCTGCATGTGCGCTTGGGCCACAATCGCAAACCTTAAACCGACTCCATCTTATTTGTGTCAAGTGAATGCATTGCAACAGCACTGATACATGCTTGAGCTTCAACAACATATAATTAAGGGTATTTACAGAGCTTAGCTCTGGGTGGCATGGGAAGACCGAGGAGTGAGAAATGATGATCTCTCTCTGGCATTTGCAAGTGTTTTCAAGGTTGCATCTGCAGTGGTACAAAATCATTGTTTAACAAATGTTATCAAATACAACAGGAAAGAATTATGACACGTATAATGATGGCACAACGGTTTGACTTGCCTGAAAACTGAACCATTGTTGGGTAAATTTCCATTGTTGAATGAGGGTATATATATCTGTGCCTAGAGTTTTTTGTCAGACATTTTGGTGGAGCTCCAGGAGCACCCCTGTCATTCAGCTGAATAAAACCTCACTCTCAAACAACCATCCTGTTTATGAATTTTATTTAGGATTCAGGCCATAACACATTACACCACAGAAGGGTGAGCCTTAGGCTAACATTTCCTATTTTATGTTGTAGACGAATCAACTATATTCACAAGCACACGTAGCTGCAGAATGCTACTGTAAAACATATATTATACACAGTATGTAGACAACGTGAGATAGTTCAGTAAATAATATAATATAGTAAATGTTGTTTATTCTCTTAAGGACTTAAATGTAAGAGACAAATCCATACAAGGACCCAGAGAGGGTACTATGCAATGACGCATGTCTTTCGCAATTCCTTTTTCTCCCTGTGTTCTCAGGATTGGCTTTTGACCTCCTTATACAACAAGGTGAACGAGATGGAGCAGTATCGAAGTCCAAGCATCCCCACATTGTAACTTAGAGTCCGACATCAGTTTACATGAAATGTCCCGCCCCAAAAGGTTAGATGGTGAGGCAGGTCTGAGTAAGAAGGCATGTTTATCTGTGATGGGTCCATGTGATATAGAGACATGTCAAAAATGTGATGAGGAACACATTTGTTGTAAAAAAAAAATAGCAGCAAGCACTGGTGTCAATAAGGCAGGGGATGTGTTAACCATTCATCAATCAAACAAAGAACCTCTCTGATCTATAGGAATTAAGGTTTTATTGCATAGACTCCTAAAATGGCTTTGGGACTACACAGTGAATCGCTATTTGGAAGAGTTGTGCTGTAGGCATCCCTTCGAACAGCGATTCGGTATGACATGTATCAATGGTTTGAGACTCAAATCCAATTGCAAAACAATTTGAGACCTTCCTCATTAATATTCATGAGGTAGGTCAGATTGTGACCCTCTCTGAATTGGAATTCAGCCAAGCAGCTGATTAATACATAGGAAAGTTTATTCAATTTGTACAGGTTGCAAAAATACTACTCACAAACTGCTACCAGATTTCTGTGACCAGTAATTTCTATATCCGGCCTTAAGTGACTAAAGGTATAGGGGCACATGCATCAAGCAAAATACCGTTCGCAAACCGGCCGATTCGCAGAATCGGCCCCTTTGCGAACGGTATTTTGCTACTTGGGATGCATCAACCCAAAAGTAAATTTGCAAAATAGGTAATCGCAAGATTTGCGATTACCTATTTTGCGAATGCATTTAGGGAATCACAATTTGCGATTCCTTAAATGCAATGCAAGAAGCAATCTAAGATTGCGACTTTGCATTAAGGAATCGCAAATTACCATCAACTTCAAGTTGATGGTAATTTGCAATTCTTTAGAAAAATGCATAAAATTGCATTTTTCTAAGTGCCATGTGGCGCACACACATGCCCTTAGGGCATGTCTGTGCGCCACATGTGCACACATGCATGTTTTGGGGGTGCATCAGGGTGGCCTTTAGGCCCCCTAACACCCTTGAAATTGCATTCGCAATTTGCGAGTACCTATTTGGTACTCGCAAATTGCGAATGCTGTCCCATTCATTCCTATGGGCCTTTAGGTCCATAGGAATGAATGGTAAGGCATTCCTTAATTGCGAATCGCAATTTGCGATTCGCAATTAAGGAATGTATAGGAATTGCTAATATTTTAGCGAAACCTACATGCATAAGGAATTGCGATTCCTTAATAGTGATTCCTTAATAATCGCTATTAAGGAATCGCAATTCCTTACTTTGATGCATGTGCCCCTCAGTTCCTATAGTTGGTCCTTCATGTCTATCCGGACAGCTGCTATGGTCCCATTACAGGAGTTAAAAGCAGGGTAATGCACAGCATAAAACCTTTTATCATAGACATTTCAAGGACTGTTCAGAATGAAAGATGCAGTTCGGTATGTTCAGGACTTATTGATGTAATTTTATTACAAGACTGGGTGCTTATATTAGGTAAATTCTTTTCTTGCTTTTTATTTCATACAGCCCTTAAATGCACTACAATGCCCATAAACCTGTGTACCCAGCAGAAAATGAGACAAAACACAACAACAGTATAAACAGCACCAATCCCCTCTTTTCGTGCTTCTGAGATGAGGCATTGTTTGGAAAAGAGCGAGTTGCTGGCTTTACTAAGATTTGTTTATTGCCGGGGGGGCCGTGTTAAGTGCAGTGCTGAGAAAAGGTCTTTCACTGAGGAAGGATTGTCAGGGGAAGTTACTTAGTTGCAGACAGTGCAAAAAGTATGTATTTATTTTGACACATTGTTAATGGTTTGTAGCCGGTGGGATGCGTGTTAGCTACAACACAGTCCCACAGGCTTTCACCTTGAGCGCAGTGGATACACAGTGTTAGAAATGGGGTTTCAGGTTGGCTAGGGTATGCACCAAAGCCAGGCAGATTCCACCACTCTAGTCAAGACAAGTAAGTTACCCACCAAAGATAACCTGTGCTCACTCTCTGGTAGCTTGACACAGAGCAAGCAGGCTTATCATTAGAGGCAATGTGTAAACACACTCACACAGAAACACAATGAGCACACCACAAAAGAGGCCCCACACAGGATTATATGAAAATATATATAGCTTATTGTACATAGAATAAGACCAAAACAACATGAATCACAAATACTGTGCATACTATGCAAATCCTGAGATAGTACTCGTTATCATGACAATGCAAGAATCAAAACGACATACATTACTAGATCAGTGCATATTTAGGGCATGAAAATTATGATTATAAAAAAAGCACATGGCTCATCACCAAACCATAGGGCACAGCGCACCTCTGCTTCTATTAGACTTCACATAGTAATTAGGCATCAAGCATAGTGCCCAGAGGCACCTGCATGCCTAGAATACGTAAGAGGGTAATTTTACCAGCCCGTAATGATTTCAGTTTGGGAGCCACAAGGGAATTACCTCATAACGTTCTTTTTCTGAGCCGAACTCAACAATCACTAACCCAAGGTACTTTGAGGCTGTGTACCAGAGATCAATGTGGGGATTGGGCTTCGGTCACCAGTAATTCAGTGAAGGCAGTGCTTAATTTCCTTGGGCTCCTTTTAGAGCCTTTACGGTAAATTTACAGAAGGCAAAGGAGCTATCTTCCATGTGGGAGCACCCACGTATTACTAAAACTTGGTCTGGTACTGAATGAGCATGCTCCATGTTTCCCTCGGGACTGGGTTCACTGATGATTTCCAATCACAGTTCCTTCCACCTTCCAAGAGCCCCTGCTATGAGGAGGCGACACAATTTTCAGGCCAAAACAGAGTTGCCCACAAACGGACCTCAGAGGTCCGATTTCCAATCCCCGTACCTTTCTTTGTGGCCAAGTCAGCGGGGTGACAGGTGGACTGGGCAGTCTCAGCGGTACAGTGGGGGCACTGCCACAGGATCCCTGAGCCTGCGCTCTTGTTCCCGGCCGGGCCCCTCACTCAGGACTGTGGCAGTTTTGTCGAACTGGCTTCTTCTTCCAAACCAGGCAGGGCTGATGTGGTTACCGTAATACCCGGTATCTAGGCAACGTGCCTAGAAAAAAGGCAGCTCGGCGGCTCGGTGCGCACAACCTGCACAGCGCAAGTTCAACACCAGTAAACTGCTGATCCTTCTTGGAACCCTCTGTCACAGCAAGATGCGCTGATCAAAGCAAAAACAATGGAAGGAGTAGTGGATTCCAGCTTCTCCGTTAGCCCTCTACTGCTGGACTCCCAAAAGGCAAAGTCCCACGGCTGGGGAGCTCAAATGCAGTCTTTTCAGGCCCTGAGATTGCAGGAAAACAGGGGGCAAGCCAACATGCCCTTGGGGAACACTCTTGGGGGGGCACATGCAGGAGCAGGTAGCAGGCTAGCGCATAAGGCAGGTAGCAAGGTGGCAGTCTCTCCAGCAGCCTAGTAGTCAGGCAGGCCAGCACAACAAAGCAAGTAGTCCCAGTGGCGGTTCCTCCTGGCAGCACAGCAGTCCTGTGGCAATGTGCAGATTGTAGAGCCAGCAGCTTCTGGTTACAAGTCAAACAGGGGGCCGATTCACAGAACTAATCTGAGACAAAATCCTAAACTTACTACGTCTGGTATTCACAGAAGGCACTTACGATTTTTGGTATTCACAGAAATCACTTACGACTCCTGGGCTCGATTCACAAAAGTAATCTGAGACAAAATCCTAACTTTACGACTTTCGGTATTCACAGAATACATTTAGGAGTACTAAAGTTAGGATTCCTAACTTTACTACTCCTAAACTGAGAAAAATCCTAACTTTACAACTTTCGGTATTCACAAAAGGCATTTAGGAGTAGTAAAGTTAGGAATCCTAACTTTAGTACTCCTAAATGCCTTTGTGAATACCGAAAGTCTTAAAGTTAGGATTTTTCTCAGTTTAGGAAGTAGTAAAGTTAGGACTCCTAACTTTAGAACTCCTAAATGCCTTCTGTGAATACCGAAAGTCGTAAAGTTAGGATTATTCTCAGTTTAGGAGTAGTAAAGTTAGGAATCCTAACTTTAGTACTCCTAAATGCCTTCTGTGAATACCAGAAGTAGTAAGTTTAGGATTTTGTCTCAGATTAGTTCTGTGAATCGGCCCCTCAGTGTCTGGTTAGACCAGAGTCAGGGAGCAGCAAGTAGCAGTGCAACGAGCAGAAAAGCAGTCCAGTTGAGTCCTTAAAGCAGCACAGCAGTTAGCAGGCAGCAGGGCAACAAACAGAAAAGCAGTCCAGATGAGTCCTTAAAGCAGCTCAGCAGTCCTTCTGACAGAGGTTCAGTTCCATATCCAAAAGTGCTTCTCTTTACATGGGGTCAGAGCCCCTACACTTATACTCAGAAATGTCTTTGATGAAGGGGTGACTTCAAAGGAACCCTTTCAAGTGCTCAACAATCCCTTTCAACCCAGTCCTGGCTCCAGACATTGGTAGAGGATAAATCAGTCCTTTGTGTGAGGGCAGGACACAACCTATACAAATGTAAAGTGTGAAGGACCTCTCCCTCTCCCAGCCCAGGAAGACAACCAGTATGTAGATGAGTGCAGATGTAACCCTTGTCACCCCCAGCCCTTCCTGTGTTGTGGTTGTCTGGAAAGTATGCACCAAGTGTAGCTGTCACCCTAGCTCAGACGTGTATTGGAGTCAGGCTGTCAAGCACAGAGTCAGAAGCTCAGAGAAATGAAATGCTCACTTTCTAAAAGTGGCATTTCTAAAATAGTAATATAAAATCCAACTACACAGGTAAGCAGGGTTTATCACCACTATTTTAAACATACCAAACATGGCAATGCGATTCCTTTCTGATCAGGAATTACCACTTTAATATATATTGTTATATGGCCGTTGGGGTCATTGCTAAATTGGCATGAGCACGGCTGCCATGATGCTGCTTTTGCGCATGTTACTACATGACTTTGTTGTGCAAGACTCTGTTTGTGCCTTTCACATGAGAACTGTCTGCTTTCTGCGTTCTCTGCCTGCTCTTGGAGTTTAGTCTGAACACGATGTGCAAGGTCAATAAACAATGCCCCTTGTTATTCTGTTCTGGTCAGTCCCTAGCATCTAGACAAAACATGCTAACACAGCTGCGCTGCTGGAGGCTCGTGCTTTGATACTACAGGGATGCATGTTATTCTGACACACACTTGGAGAGGGTCCTTTCCAGGGAGAAGAGCTATGCGGTTCCTATGATTAAAAATGCTTCCATCTAGGCACTAAGGTAGGGGGTCTGCTGACAAAGCCCAGAGATCTTCTTTTATATAATAAACATCACTTTACCAAGGAGAGGGTGGTTAGGCCTTATAGTCCTTTTTCCACTGTCTATATATAATGACATCCCCCTTTATATTCTATGGAATTGTAACAATGCTAATTGTTCTAAGTTTATGCATTTTGCTGCTGGTAGTGGCTCGTATACTGCATTATAGAGCACAATAGTTAAAATAAACATTTTGAACTATAACAGTGACTCTGACCATTCTTTTTGTGGACAAGTACGAGTGAGCGAGTGAAAGGGTATATCTTGCTGCCCCGATTCCTGAGAGAGTCGGGAGTGTTGTGTTCGGGATTGTCTAATCATTTGTAGCTTCGTGATTTTTGGAGAACGAATGAGACACTATAGCTAGTCGGTTTTGGGATTTTGGGTACTAAGGTGGTAGGTTGGTACACCCCTATACACCGAGGTCCTGTTTTCCTGCACATAGTTCTGTGTAGGTGCAGAATCCCCGCAACATGGCGCCACCAACGTTTGGTCTGGTTCTTATCTGCGAGACTCTTGAGTAGTGCTTGTGCTTATCCACAATACCCTCACATCTGTTTCCGGAGAGGGTTGCGAAGGTGTAACCTCCTATATTGATATTTTATAGGTTCTTTCAAGCTTGAATTTTAAAAGGTTCCTTCTCTTTCTTACTAACCCGTTATTGTGCTGCCGCGCTTTAGGTTGTTATTCTTTGTTATTCATTATGGCGACTGCCATAGCACTGCCTAATCGGGCTGCAGTCACAGCTTATTTGACTCAAAATGGGGTCCCTAATGCTGGTGTTGTGCTCATTTTTGTTGTAGAAGCAGATGCAGCTTACCCCTTTGAGGTGTTTTATTCTTGGGTCACCTTTCCAGCGGTAGATGGAGCAGATAATGTGTTTCACGACTATACTGCCACGGCCCTTCCTCAAATTTATCAGCTGTATAGGGCTCTCGAAGTTCCCCTGATGGCTTGGCAACACCAAATATGGTTTAATGGCGCCCTTCCTCACCCAATCACGCCGGTACGTTTAGGCCCTTTATCAATAGATGGGGCCACGTGGCCCGAATTTGCTGTGTATACCCCACACCCGAGTTATCTAACAACTGCAACACTCGCAGAACTGCAGGTATTACATACATCCTTAATACGTATACATAGAGCTGTTATACTGTTCATGTCGCGCAACTTCCAGGTGGGACCACCTGGCGTTGCTGCGCAACCAGCTGGACCTGGTGGTGTAACCATCAGTCCTCTTATGGTTAATTCAGTGATGGGTAAGCGTCCACAGAATAAAGATGAATTTCCTTATTGGCTTGCTGAAAAATTTGGACAGAATGAGGCTGTTTTTCCGAATACCACTCCTGTGGAGAAACACAGGATCCTAACCATAAGTTTACCTAAAGACTTAGTTCCCAAATTAGCTGATTGTAACACTAGGGGTAAAGTGTTTGCAGAGGTATATTCGATGTGCTTCGGCACCCCCTCCATGACCGTACTCCCTTCCGTATTAAAGCGTGTTCAGGATGAACACGGAGCTGAAGCGGCTCTGGAAAACGCCTGATTGATTGGAATTGGGGATGAGGCTGGTCGGGGTGTTCGACGTGGTTGCTGATATGATCCTTGCTAACGTTAAGGGTGATGCTGTAAGCTTACAAGTGGCTAACCGCTTGGAGGCTGTGGCAGATGGAGACAAGCCGCGCGAATTACCGAAGATTATTGCTAAGGCTTATAAAATCTTAGGCTGCAATAGTCTGGGAGTTAAGCCTTTTACTCAAACGCAGACACAATCTCAAACTCAACAAAAAGCCCAGACTGATAAAGATGGGCGCCTGTTCTTTCCTAAACAGAACTGGAGAAATAAAAAACAGAGGCAGCAACAGCAGAAGCAAGGTTCGCGTGCTGGTTCACCGACACCTGAGTCCTCTGAGCGTACTTATGACTTGCGAGACCGCGTGAAAATTAAGACTCCTGATAGATTTCAGGTCCCTGATCAGCGCTCTCCTCGTTCTTTACAGGACACATCGGACTCTCAAGTCGGTGGTGGGGAACGCCAGGATCATGCCAAAGGTCCAACGAAACAACAGGGACGAGATCTACCTCGACAGTTTGACATTAAAGCTAAACAAGAGGAACTGCCTCGTTTTCGACCCCCGTATCAGAAGAAAAAAGTTGCTGCTTTAACAGCGAAGTGTGCCTCAGACGGTGAGAACGCGACTCCTAGACTGGACATGGGCAGTGACTCTGCTCGACAGCGCAGCGGAGGTTACCATAGTGCGGGAGGCACTGCGTCCCTGTCTGGAGGCAACAGCAACTGATACATTCATTACAGTAGAAACAGCAGATACCCGGGTTGCCCCCACGGATAGACTCCATGAGATTATCATCCAAATTGAAGGTGATATATAGCATCCAATCAAAGCGGTTTTCTGGGAAAATCTCACCTCATCATACGACATTTTGTTGGCGGAGGCAGATTGGCCTCCACCCTTTGTGCTAGCTACTTCTAGAGGGGAGGACGTGATACTTCCGAGTTTTTCGCGTTACGTCCCTGAGGAACATGCAAAGGCTTACACAGCTGAGTGGGCTTTGGCCCTTGCCCCAGCGGTGTACCGTAATCAGATGGGCTGGGATATTGATTCACCGGCACATGAGATACCTTTACGGTCTATGCCACAAACACAACCGCAATATCCAATCAGACGTGAAGCTAAGGCTCATGTTTGTGACATTCTAACACAGTTGGTGTATCAAGGAGTGATTGAATCCTGTGTATCACCGATGAATAATCCTCTTTTTCCGGTCTCAAAACCTGACGGTTCATATCGCATTGTGTTGGATTATCGAAATTTGAATAGCCATTGTCGCACTTTTGCGGTGCAAAACACACACAGCTCTGTGCTGGTGAACAACCTGGTTCGTAAAAAATACAAAACTACACTGGACATATCCAATGGTTTCTACAGTCATTATCTGGCTCCTGAGAGCCATGACTTGACAGCATTTACCGCCGTCGGAAATCAGAAAAAATGTACGCGCTTGCCTATGGGGTATAAGAACAGCCCCGGGGCTTTTGCTGCGCGTGTTGTGTCTTTGTTGCACGACATAGATCCAGATGCGTTCTCGTACATTGATGATATTTATCTGACGGACGACGAGCTAATGCCACATCTTGTCTGAGTCGACCGCATCATTTTATTGTTTGCCGACTACGGATACAAGTTCAATTTTGCAAAATCACACCGCTTATTTGGCGGTGCTCTTTTTGGACTGTGAGCTCAATATTGAAGGTAGGGGGTTAGCCCCCCACTTCCTGGAGAAATGTGCACACTTGCAACCTCCATCTACGCAGAAGAAACTTCAGTCTTTGCTGGGATTTTTGAATTTCGGAAGGACATACATCCCCGATTATGCCCAGCATATCAAACTGCTTTATGTGTTGATACAACCAACCTATTCTTCTGCCAGCTGGCTTCCGGAGCATACCACTATCCTACAATCTTTGCAATCTGATATGCTTGCAACTAACTACTTGTTGACGCGTGATAACACCACAAACCTGGTGATACGTATAGTGCCAGGGAAGGTGGGTTTCACTACTTGACGTTCAATGAGGGGGACACAGTACCTATTGCATACAAATCACATTTGTACACTGCGGCGGAGATGCGTTTTTCGAATGTTGAAACAATTTTGACAGCAGTCCAAATGGCGATTCTGAAAGAATGCTCACTGGCGCAAGGAAAACGCATTCTCATGGTCACGCCTTTCCCTGCTTTAGAGGCGGTCACTAAGGCAAGTGTACCCAACTCTAAGGCACTACATCCCCGTTGTATACAATGGGCTACTTCTTTGACATCATCTGATGTCACGTTTATCTTTGACCCTGCACTTCAGACACAGGAGTTTTTACAGTATGAACACGTTCATCCTCCTCTGTTGTCGTTGCTTCTTTTGGATGAGTACAAATGCATCATTTATACCGATGGCTCGGTTCAACCGGCCACCGGCTCCAAACACGATTATTCAGCGGCTTGCGCTATTGTGGCTCTTTCGATTGTCAATTGAGAATTTATGTCTTCCATAGTGCATACTCGGGCTCTTGGGTCTGTACAGCACAATTGGCGGAGCTGCATGCTCTTGTTCTTGCCCTTGAGTTTGCCGATCCTAATGTGAATACTCTTATTGTATGCGATTCTTACTACTGTGTTCAATCTTTTAATGACAACTTATTCTTTTGGTCTCAAAATGACTATCGAGACTCTAAAGGCAGCGCAATCAAGCATAAAACGCTTTGGGTTCAAGTGGCAGACCTTGAACAACGTCTGCCCCTTACGCATGTTATCCATACTCTTGGCCATCAGCGTGTGGGAGCACATGCTCTTGGTAATTCTTTGGCTGACGAAGCGGCCAAATCTGCAGTAGCCACATGTTCCGTAGCAGCAGTTACAAGGTCCATGACTAAAATAGATAATGATATTCTGGCAGTGGTAGCTGCTACGAGGGAGGGAACGGCTTATCCTCAGGGTTTCCCTTCAAAATACTCTTATCATATATCTCCCAAACAAGTTCCTTATGCTACGATTCCATCTGTTGGGGATCGGCTGATTCCCAACATGGACCGCAGACTTGCTTTGATCAGAGCCGCACACGAGGGCATGGCTTCTGCACATGCCGGGGTGTCTGCGACAGTCTCGATTCTACAGCAACGTTATTGGTGGCGTGGTTTATATAAACAAACCCATAATTATGTGCTTTCTTGTGACATTTGTCAGCAAATCAAACCGTCTACGGTCTCACGTCCACCACAAACACAGCTATGTATTTCTAATCAACCATTTGGCTGTGTATATCTTGATCACTGCGGTCCATTGTCTTCTGATACTGCATATAAATACATTTTAGTTGCAGTTGATTCGTGCACTAGATTCCTTTGGGTTTGGCCACAACGCAGTGCTGACGCTCGAAATGTAATCAGGGATTTGCGTGTCTTTGTCGGGATGTTTGCCTGTGGCACCTTCCATTCAGACCAAGGTCCGGCGTTCGCCTCTAAGGCGTACAAGGATGCGATGAAGTCGATGGGAGAGCTGGTGCAGTTTTCCTCTCCATACAGGCCTGAGGGCAATTCTATTGTGGAGAGAATGAACCGCGACTTAAAGCAATCTTTGACAGCTAGAGTCTTAGGTACTGGCAGGAACTGGCTGGCCCATTTGTATGGAGTTCAACGTGCACTAAATAATCTCCCTAGAAGTTCTCTGGATGGGCGGACCCCCTACGAACTGCTCTTTGGCATTAAAATGTTTGTGCCTGACCTTGATGGTGGCGGCTGCCGCAACCTTTAACGTAGATGATCATTCTACTATAATACAGGACCTCCAAAAGACCACTGACAGCTACGCAACTGAACATTTACCCTCTTTCAATGACACATCGATGCTGATTCCGGTCACCCGCTGGCTTCCTAAGATTTGAGATCTGGTACGAGACAAGCTGGAGAACAAGAAAGAATTTGGCCCCTCTTATTGTGCACCGGTCCCGGTTCTTGGATTGAAGGGTACTCGTACAGTGATACTACCACCTTTACCTGGCCGTAAAGACAACAGATATATTTCAGTGGACAATGTCAAGTTACACCGTCTGGCCGATTCTGAATAGTGTA
Organism: Calotriton arnoldi; assembly: GCA_963921515.1. Taxonomy (NCBI): domain Eukaryota; kingdom Metazoa; phylum Chordata; class Amphibia; order Caudata; family Salamandridae; genus Calotriton; species Calotriton arnoldi. The sequence goes on from CAWUFW010005404.1 coordinate 727,342, forward strand.
ACTCCTGCTGTTTACTGCAACGCTATCACAATGAATCCGGTGCATTCGTCCACTTCAACTCATCCTCCTGTTACAGAGGGTGACATGGAATCTATTATTGACCTTTCACCTGTCCCCACACCTCCCTGTTCTAATGCAGAAGTCGAGTATACTTATCCTGCGGAAGAGTCCCAGGGTGAAGTGCCGAACAGTCCACGTCAACACCAAACTGATGTCACCAATCCGCCTTTGATGAATATGAGTGCAAGCGGTTATTTTGGGGACTGTCCGAGCTTCTCCTGTGACTCTTCTTCCTCGTCTTCTACGTTGGCACTTCCACCGACAAAAATAAGTATTTTCATCTCTTGGTTTGAAAAGACTTACTTGGTCCCACCCTGGACCTACATCTGGTTGGTACTCATCCTGATTTTCCTCTTCATGTCAACTGGATTTGTAACTGTCTTTTTCTTACTCATCAATGGTCATTACCTGCCAGAACACTCTGCTGTAAAATTGGTCGATGGAATTCTGGCCCCTCATACATCGTCCCATATAATGAAACAAGATCAAGCCCTTGTGGTCATTTCAGCTTTCCCAGTTGCAGATGGCATCGTTTGGGATAAAGTAGCATTTGAAATCCATGGTCCGACGGAAGTCCTCAACGTACCATACGTGTTTCGCGTTTCCTTAGGAGACGTGGTGACACCGGACATACATTCTGATGATTGGGATGTACAATCAGTACATTCACTGTTTTCGGATTTAAAGTATTATGCTGCTTTTGATGCTGAAGATTTATATTTAAATTCTGCCAATTCTGCTGATTTATTCTGATTACATTATGGGCATCATTAATTACACAAGACAAACACGTTAAGACCTGTTTTTAATTACACACAATGGGAACATTGTCCAACCCCTTTATGGGGAAGTTCTAAAACACTTAGGGATAAGTTCACCTATTTCACGGGTTATGACATGTCCAATCCTGAATCCTATTTCTTTAAATTACAATTGTCATCGCAATCTAAATTTATTCTAACCCATACTAAGTTAATCTATTCCAATTCCTTTAGAGGTGATTTGGCCACACAGGGTTATAATCACTGGAGTGCTACCATTGATTTAAAAACAATATGGGGCACTAAGAATTGGCAGGTTCAGGGAACTGAGGCTTTACATCGTGCCTGCCTAATACCTGCACAAATGTTATATTTGAATGACACGGTATATCAAACTACTTCCATTGGCCTGGCAACTGCAAAAAATTTAAATAATCCGTCCATTCCGTCTTTGGCTGAATATTATAATTGGCGCACACACACAAATTATTCAATAGAGGTTTTACAAACTCTTTTTCGGAATGGCACTTTCAATGCTTCTGGTGTTGACCCTAGCGGTTGGCTGCTGTGGCAAACCAGTTCAAATTCATGCAACTGCGTTTTTATAATATAACGCCAAGTTTTACATAGGCTAGACCGGATCCATGTTTTTCGCACTCACATTCAGTCACAACATATTCGGTGGGTAAATTGTGCCAACAATGGTTGGAACACTCTACGTTGTCCTCTGTTAAAAAACACTTGTCTCATTTGTCGAGTGACATCAATTTGGCTGATTTTCTTCTAGGTCCTAGGACACCGAGAACTAAAAAGATTTTTCTATGCTGCGTACAATGAAATATGGAAATTATCGCAGATGGATGCAGCATTTCGTCTGCGACAGATTGACAAAGCAAATTTGGAAGAAGTCCTTGCAGTGGTCGACAATAGCATTAACACATTGTCTTCACGCATTTTTACCTTGGATAATATTCTTTCATCTGTTATTGATATTGTTCAGACTGATGTATCTGTGTTATATCATGGTCAAAATCAATTACGATCAGTAATGCAGTTTGCATGGACGTTACAAACTCTTAAAATGGGTAAAGTACCTTGAGATTATTTGAATGCTTCCGATTTGTTTTTGCCATTTAATTTAACTGATAAACAACGGTTTATGTCCATGAAAGATGCTACATACACATTACTACACATTGAACAATTAGAACATTTGCCGTGCTCTGTGGTGGAGACAGATTCAGCTGTGTGGTTAATACACAGGGTTATCTCTCTCCCTTTCTCGCTGTTTCAATTTAAATCTTGCATGAAACATTTCCCGATTGGCCGTTTTGAGCCCCTGGGTAGTGCGTTTCTCCATGAGTTATGGTCCCTACTTTTCACTTACAGATGTCATCGGGAGGATAAGGAAGTTTTCCTAACAGGGGAGGACTGCGATTCTACGGTGGGACACTCCCTAGTTTGCAAACACGTTAAGTTGCACGGTGCTTGTAATGTTTCCGCACCTAATCTTGCTTACTTTTTAAAAGGGAGTCCCGTCCCAGCAATAATTCCCGCTTTTACTTTGCTTACTAACGGCAGTTATGTTATTTTGAATAACCACGACTGCTGTGGTTTACGGGCAGGAATCCCGTATATAGTAACAGTTTCACAACGTGTTACTTGTTGTAGCGATGTGCTTTTCCCGCCCCGCATGGGAAAGTAGATATTTCCATTTGGCCTTCCATTCTGACTTTGAAAACAGATTTTAACAAATTAAGCAGGCTCAAAGCGCTATTGTTTCAACAAGAAGTGGCTCTCACTTCTGCTCGAGAGACCTTCGAATTACAGGTGGCAAGAACTTTGAGTGAGATTCAGCCACTTCTGAACACGAATCTCCCACTACATTTTGGGGAGTTGATACATCAAATATTTAATGTGTCTGGCACGAAGGCCTTGCTCATTTTTTTAAACTGGTGGGATCCGGCCTTGTGACTTCTTTTCAGACAATATTTGGTGTAATACCGGCCTTTATTCATTCTATTTTTTCCAGCGTCTTCGGGGGATTCCCTTTATTACTGGCACTAGCTGGTGGAATCCTGCTTCTTCTGCTCCTGCTGCGCAGTGGCTGCTCATCTTGTGGTAATGCACAGACCAGGCCAATTGCACTGTGCCGTGATCGAATGCAACAAGTTTTTGGATGCTTGCCATTAGCGACGCTTAGCGTGAGTTATGGATTAACTTATCGCTTTGCCTACTTCACTTCCGTGCAACCTGTATTCTACTGTCAACGGTGCCCCTTCTATTGGGCTATGGATTTATGCCTCTCCATTACGTCATCTCCTGTCCCGGATTTTAACCTGTTGGTGGGTCCCTTAGAGGCCCATGACCAGGCTTGTTCTGGATATGGCCGTATGGCGCGGGCTGCTGCACTTGGAGTCTTGGCTGAATGGAATATCTGTGCGGCTGCACAGAACCCATTGCAACGGAGCTTCATTGAATATCACGCAAGTTTCCCGGATATGCTCTTGGAAGCATCGGATTACGAGGAGCACGTTTGTTCCTTCGGCCTACTTGATTGGATGGCATCCCTCTTTGCTGCTAACGATAGGGATAACCTTTTGGAACGCATTGCATTGACATTGTCATGTGCTTTCATGGATACACCACCTCCATGTTAGTCACGTTGTTCGTGACAACGAAAAAATTTACTAACTTAAAAATTCTATATACCAGGAGAGAAACTTGATGGCGGACTAATGCTTCTGCACCTCACACTAGTTTCAAATGTAGTAACGGTCCAGCGCAACAAGCCCGGGCATCAGCCGTCAGGTGACGCCTCTGTAGTTCAGATTCTAAACGAAGCAAGGGGTGGGCGTGCGCCAGATAATGAAGTCCAGAGAATTGGTATTAGGTTTTCAGAATAGTCTTTATTTTCAATTGATTAATTCTCACGATATGGGAGCATTATACTCAGTCAACGCGTTTCGTTCTCACATGGAGAACTTCATCAGGGCTCAATAAGGCGAGTGTCCTCACGAAACTGAAATCTTGCTACACAGAAAGTGCGCTCCAATGAAGTACACTGGGCGCAGTGTAGGAAGTACAGAAGGCCTGGTCTGGCCTCACATCTAAATAAAGGCGAGTTTCCTTACGATAAGGAAGAGATAATATAAACTCGCGCTCCCGAGAAGTACAGCAGAGCGCAATGTGGCAAGTACACAAAGCCGAATCTGGCCTCCGAGCGTAGATCTGTGTAGAATGAAGAAAAAAGTAGTAGAAATGTATGGTCGGTGCTCCAGGCAATAACACTGGACGCAATCGGGAATTCCCAGGGCCAAGTGTGGCCTCTCGAACGCTGTGATATCGTCAAAAATGCTCGGCAAGTCCTACCGCTGCTTTACCTGATCCACTACAATCAGATATGACGCCTTCATGGACCCCACCCGAGGTAAGTCCAACACACACCACCGCACGCATCTGCCTGACACCAACATCTCCCACACCCAGCTCTGGGACTACTAACCGGTCAGCCTCAGACACCTTGCTGGACACATAAAAATGCTGTGCAAGAAGTGCCGTTGTCACCTCATTTGCGGCCGGGCCCAATTGGCGGACACAATTCAGACATCTGGTCTGGCCGTGGTGGTCATGGCACAGCAGGGGCAAAGCGGTGGGCAAAGATGGCCACGTGGATGCAGATGTTCCTCTGACGAGGAAAGTGTCGCCCAGGGCATTTATTGGTATCCCAAAATACTAGTGGGGCTCTCAAAGGAGTGTGGCAGATGCAGTGAAGGGCGTGGCTTAGAACGCCTAAGCAGTAATTCTGTGCTCAGCATGGTGTGCCGCCTGACTGCCAAGCTTGGGCCATTGGCTATGTCAATGGGTGTTAGGTATATTAGATACATAAGCAACAACAATGCCTTTGTCTCTGTGACATAGGTCATTGAAAATACTTCCTTACTTAAATGATGATACTGTAAACTATTCAAAACGAGTCTCTCAGAAGTTACCTCAAAGGAAATGGAGGGTGTTACTGCTGCAGAGTGAAGATTATCTAACAAGCCCCAGCCTGAGTGCAAAAATGGAGAGACCAATAGAGACACCTTTTGTCATCCTGCTTTCTAGAACTGCTGGTGCTGAGCACCGGCAAGACTCAGCACACTCAAAACCCTGTTGATGCCATATCATCACAGTATTCCCTACCCCACAGGCAAACAAAAGATTTTGCCAAAGTTAATCCAAAGTAGCCCTACATAGCTCCTGTAATGAAGGAGGGGCAGGGACAGTGTCAAGCAGGAAGTAAATGAAGAGACCTGTCAGGACCATCTCCTAGAAGTAGCCTGCGCAGAATGTATGCACCTGCTAAGTTTACAAAGAGGAAAGTTGTGCTCTGTCTGTTGCAATGCATGTGTAGTAATTTCAGCTTAGAAGTGGTTAGCACACCCTACTCATAGGGCAGCACTAAGCTCACAGTCAGCACAGGCACATCATCCGTGAGATCATATCTAGCCTACTCCCCCTGAATAGGTGTTGGAGCGCTTATTGGTCAGTTGTATGCCATTCTGTAAAGGATTAGTGATGGAATAGTCCAGTGAAATCTCTTTTAATGTGAACGGTGGCCATGTGAGTATGTGAAGTGGATTTAAAACGATAGTGGAGGGAGAGTAGAGGGAAAGGTCCAGGAAGTGCACATTGTGAGATCATAGTAGGAATATGAGTTTTGGGATGAGCAATAGGAAAGATGGAGGAGGGCAGAGTCTCCTGATTAGGGAGCTCATGCTAGTGAAATGAGGCTTGGACTGATCCAAGGAGGAACAGAGGAAGGAAGAGTAAACCAAATATGAAATTGGAGATCACAGTAGTACAATGAGTTCTGAGTTGCATCCCAGAGTGGAGGTAGATGACACATGAAGAGAGGTACCATGCCATACAGTCCCAGGCCATATCATACCACAATCAGCCAATGACAGGCACATACCATACAATGGCATAACATACAGCATAATGACAGGGCATGCCATTCATCACACCAGAGTATTGCTGCCCTGCTCTGTAAACTTCATGGCATCAACAGTAGACATCTTGACTCCTATCTGTTTAGCAGCACAACAAGTTGCCATGTGTGTTTGTCCCGTCCCCCAAAAACATTAACTATGCAGCTAGTCAACTTAAATGCTCCAACCCAGTACTTAACATGTAAAACTGTAGCATAAAGCACTAAAGCTGAATGGATTGCTGATGTGTAATGAATGGGCCACTAATAAAGCGGTGACACATGACCTAAGCAACATAGCAAAAGTCATCATTGTCCCCCTGCCTTACCCTCCTGTGAATAACCTTGCGGAATTGATTACTGAATAATTGACTGCTCAGATTCCAGAACCTTCGCAGGTCAGTCTGCATGTCAGCTCCATAATCCACTCTCTGCCAGCCTTTAAGTCACTTTCCCCTGCTTCGTCCACACTGTGTAAATCTCAAACACAGTATAGGAACAAGTTAACTGTTCCAAAGTTGAGCAAGCACTGCAAGAAATGTTTGTAGAAATGAGTGGCTGCATATGTTGCTGTAAGTAAAGAGGTCTCACTTCTGAGATCACACCTTGTAAGTATACTGACCTCTGTGTGGCACAGAGCTGGGATAAGAAGGAAAGATATCATCAGTGCAGTATCACCGTGGTCCAGCAATGCAAGGAAGCCATTGATGCACAATGATTGCACATTGGCAATAGGCATCCAGGGATATGAAACATAATTGCCTACACGATTCCTACGTCAGTATGCCACTGTCACCCTTCTACTGCCTCTCTCTGCTCAGCTCTGTCATGAATAATGTAAAATCCCATTTTACATCAGCCCTCACTTGCCCAGCCAACAACTTCTCTGCAATAGCCCCTGCTCAATCCCTGATACAGGTGCCACACCATTAGCATTGTGTCCCTGTTCCAGAGTGCCTCAGACAGGAGGGTATACCAAATCTAGGGAGCCCAGGTCAAGCATGTCAGATGCTAAGTTGTACACAAGGCAATTCCCAAGGCTCATCCTCATAGACAGCCTCTAAATGCGTTCACAAACTATGGGGATGTGTAGTAAGAGAGAGGGGGGACAGGCCAATGTGCCCATACACATACCAGTTTTCCATTTGGCCAACCACATAGACCGTAGAAACCCCATTAACACCTTATTTCAAAGGACAACCAATAAATTGGACCCCTCATGGGAATGAGCTAGACCAATATGGCATCACTGCTGCAGAGACTCCACTGGTCACAAAGGGGTCACTGTGTCATTCACCCTTCCCAAGCATTAGCAGACATAATCCTGACAGCACATTGGTCACAGATAGAGTGCCAGAGCACACATATCAAACTGTACAAAACTCAAGATGGTCTGATTTGACATGCACAAAGGGAACCCAAATACAAAAGCAACACACATCTGAGTGCACTTAATGACACACACTCCTTACACACACTCCTACAATGACAACAGAACACACATGCACTGCTCTGTGGAAAGAGTCAATACACAAAATACACTCCACTCATCCTAATCAAACTCATTAACCATTCACAGTCAAACACATCCCACAGCAAACATAGCTGGACAAGAGTGGACCTCACAACTATCAAGGGGCATGATTCTGCCACCGACAGCACTGCATGTGCACAAAGCAGGGTGCCAACACCACAACAAGTGAAACACATAACTGATGTCAAGAGCATGATCAACAACATCACAATTCACCACAGCACACATTGTACTCCGCATTATCCATGATTGACCCATACAATACCCCCCATATCACTTTCACAGTCCACCCTTCATACGCATTACAATGAAGGTCACCAGCTACAGCACATCTGCTACTAGGAGGAACATTACCATGACCAAACTGTACACTCAAAACACAGTAGAGCAAACAGCTATTACCTGTACATGTCAGGGTGTCAAGAAAACACATACTGAATGAGCTTTACCAAACACTCAATATCAACACACAAAAGGCTATTAAAAACAGAGATAGCATACAGAAAACACCTAAGTAGGTGTCCTCAAGACACATGCCACCCCCACCCAAAAGCATCAACACAGTGGCAAAGGTCTTCACTTACACATCCATGCACAAAAACAAGCAACTTTGATCATATATGGAACATCTCAGCCATCAGACCCCCACTCCCATGTAAGTTGCTTGCCCTGTGTCCACAAAAATCAACATGGACTGGCCTAAACAAACCAATCAAACTACTTCTCACACACCACATGCCCATTCTGTACAGTCTGCAGACCACAGTCCTCACTCACTGCACATCCTCACAAATGACACAGTCTGCATCTCATGCCTCAGCCTCAAATGCACCCCCACATACGTCACATACTCATATAACAACAAACGTCAGGATGGGTGGGATTGGCTCACCAACCGGTCCCAGGATGCTTGTTTCCTGTCCAGGGAAGACATGGCTTGGCAGTTCTGGCTGGACTGTTCCCATGAGGCACAGGGTCAAGACTGATTTGCATATAGCTGTGTCTGAACTGGGGTGGCGAAGTGAGCTCAAGAAATATGATGGATTCAACCCAGATCTGTGACTGGGGGTGAGTGTCTGAAAAGTTTCAGCGCTCTGTCCATCATCTCCTTGTGTTTGCTTTGTTCGCCCTAAGTTGGCAGGGTATGCCCAGACATGGGTCCCTTGCTCACTTTGCCACTGGAATCAAACTAGCCTGGCTGATGAGGGCTGTTAGCCCGAAACCAGTCCCAGGATGCTTGTTTCTGGTCCAGGGAAGACATGGCTTGGCAGTCCGGGCTGAACTGTTCCCATGAGGCACAGGGTCAAGACTGATTTGCATATAGCTGTGTCTGAACTGGGGTAGCGAAGTGAGGTAAAGAACAATGATGGATTCAACCCAGATCTGTGACTGGGGGTGAGTGTCTGCAAAGTTTCAGTGCTCCGTCCATCATCTCCTTGTGTTTGCATTGGCTCACCAAACACATCAACACTGCGGATGTCACATACTGCTATACAATGTAAGCAACTACACATGCAAGGGATAAGCGTAGAGTACAGTGTTGCAAAGTGAAGTGTACTACAATGGATTTGTTGTCACTGGAATGTGATAGAGTCCCATAGCATAAGTTGGAGTGCCAAACACTGGTGATGTGCACAATGGAGTAGGTCAGAATGGATTGTTCCACAGTTTAGTGGCACACACTGGAGTTGTGCGTAGTTGAGTGTCATACACTGGAATGCTATACAGTGTAATGGTGGAGAGTAGAGTCGCGTAGAGAGGAATGTTGCACAGTGGATTGGTTTCGAGTGCAACATGAAATATTGGAGGATAGCAAATAGTAGTGGTGGATAGCAAATAGTAGTGGTGGATAATGCAGTTGTGTAGACTGTAGTGTCATATAGTGGTGGCAGTTACAGCATAACAGCATGTCAGAGCCAGAGGAGGTACTCATCCCAAAGCCATGAAAAGACCCCTCACTCTACACATAATACCGACCCATTGCCCTTCTGAACACCGATGCGCAGATTTTCACTAAGATCCTTGCAAATCGCCTTGAACCCTATCTACCTGGCATTATAGACCCAGATCAAGTGGGCTTTATTTGTTACCGCCAAGGGGCGGACAACATATGCCACACAGCCCATCTCCTTGAAAAAGTACAGCATAGAAACATCCCGGCTTGCCTGGTGTCACTGGATGCGGAAAAGGCGTTCGATTGGGTGGACTGGCGCTTCTTACGTGCTGTGCTCCATTAGATCGGCCTGCTCCCGGCCATGATCTCTAGGCTGATGGCCCCTTACACTGGACCGCGCACGCGAATCCGTGTCAACTGCTGTCTCACTGCCCTAGTTCTATACACAGGTGCACCAGGCAAGGCTGCCCGCTCTCTTCACTCTTGTTTGCCCTGGCAGTGGAGCCTTCAGCAATCGCAATACGCCAATCGCCAGCCATTCTTGGTATCTCCTTCGGAGCCTATGAACACAAGATATCTCTATTTGCTGACGATCTTCTCCTCTCCTTAAGCACCCCGGCCTCCTCTCTCCCGGTACTGGCCTTGCTTCTTCGCTCCTTCGAAGGAGCCTCGCGCTTCAAGATTAACATAGCCAAATCCCACGCCCTAAACTCTACCCTCTCACCTTCAGAGGTACAGGGATTACTGGCCCTGCTCCCTCTTCACTGGGCTGAGTGATCAATAAGGTATCTAGGCCTCGACCTGACCTCCTCCCTATCCTCCTAGACCCAAGCCAACTGGCTGGGCCAGTAGACGTGACATACGAGAAGATATCCCCGGTGGAGGAATCTTACTCTGTCTTGGTTCGGGCAACTCAACGCGATTAAAATGTCTCTTCTTCCAAAAGTGCTCTATTTATTTCAAACCCTTCCCACCCCAATACCACAACTGGATATCCAAGCTCTTCAATGAGATCTAACTGCCTTTTTATGGGGCAAAGGTCGTCCGCATTTTTCAAATGAGCTACTTAGGCTTCCCCGTGATCGCGGAGGACTGGCATGTCCTAACCTTCTTGAATACTATTGGTCATGCCATCTCCATTATATTTCGGAATGGGTTGTTCGCAAGAGCGAAAAACATTGGTTCCACATGGATCCAGCGGTCTCCTGTAGGCCTCTATGGGACATAGCTTGGGTCTCCAGATCGGCCCGCCCCCGTAGTGCATACATAGCTATTCCCACAAAAACAGTTCTCGACATATGGGACAAATTCGCGGTTTCTCGAGGCTTGACTTTGTCCCCATCTCCCAACACGCCTATAACACGCAACCCTATTTTCCCGTCAGCTTTGCAGCCACATGCCTTTCTACCCTGGACAGAGGGAGAATGCAGCACAATTCAGGACTTATTTCACGGGAACACATTCAAAACTTTTGAACAGTGTAAAAAATCGTTTCATATTGCAGACACTTCGAGGATGCAATTCTACCAACTCTGTCACTGGCTGCTCCCCCCCAATTATGTACAGGGAGCGACCAGATCGCTTACCCCATTTGAAGCCCTAGTCTGGGCCTTTGAAGGGTTCACAAGGTCTAATCTCTCGCACGTATAAGGTTTTACAACACTCGCAGCAGGTCCAACCCCACACATACCAAAGGCAATGGAACACAGACGCTGGGGAGGAGGTCACGTCAGAAAGCTGGGATTGGCTCTGTCGCTATATTCCCATAATCTATAAAAGCATTTCCCAACGCAAATCGCCTACAAAGTTATGACACTGGTACTATAAACCTGTCCGTCTCCAGAAGATAGCTCCAAACCTCTCCCCGATATGTTGGAGATGTTAGGGTGGGACCGGTGATTTTTTCCATATTGGGTGGACCTGCCCCAACTTGGTGATCTTCTACAAAGAAGTTCTCAGTCATATTAAGGACACCGTGGGTTTTCCCATACCAAGCTCTCTCACGGTGGCCTTACTGGGCATTAGGCCTTCTTGTTGGTTGCCATGACCCATTCAAATTGGGGCCTCATTGCGCAGATGCTGTGGGCAGGGTACACATATGTGTACCCTGCCAGAGGGAGAAGGAGACAAGTGCCTGTCTATCGGCCTTTTCCAAACTTGTTGACCATGGAGGAGCGAGACGTCATCAAGAAGTTCAGACTCAATTGCCTGACTATTCAAGAGCTATGTCAGCAGTTGGCGCCTCAGTTAAGGGCTCACAGAACCTCTCCCACAGCTCTGACCCCAACAGTGAAGGAGTTGGCCACTCTGCATTTCTTTGCAACTGGTTCTTTTCAGTACACTGTGGCTACACCAGGTGGGATGTCACTACCGATGTTTAGTATTGTGTTGCGTGATGTCCTGTCAACAGTGTTGATACACATGAACAGTTACATACAATTTCCAAAAAGAGGAGATTTGACAAATGTGAAGGGTGATTTTTATGTCCTAGGTCGCATCCCACATGTTGTTGGAGCCATTGGTGGCACTCACATTGGCCTTGTTCCCCCTCAGGCACGTGGGCAGATGTACAGGAACCGTAAACCTCATCATTCCATCAATGTGCAAGTTACATGCCTAGCAGATATGACCATTTCACATGTATGTGTTAAATTTCCAGGCTCTACCCATGACTCCTATATCATGCGGAACAGCAACATACCCCAGTTGATTTCACATCTACAACCAGAGAGGGCCTGGCTTGTTGGTGAGTAAGATGGGTCAATATTTTAAGTGAGTGTGTGACATGCAAAGCTCATCATCAGTGAGGTTGATTCTGATTGTGCATCTGTGTGTCTCACAACTAGGTGACTCAGCGTATCCAAACCGGCCTTGGTTGTTGACCACACTGAGAAATCCAATGACACCAGGGAAAGTCCGCTTCAATGATGCCCATGGGAGGACATGTCAGTTAGTTGAGTGGGCCTTTGGGCTCCTGAAGGCCAGATTCCGGTGTTTGGACAATACAGGTGGAGCCCTCCTCTACTCACCAGAGAAGGTGTGTCAGATCACAGTTGCATGCTGCATGCTCCACAACCTTGCATTGCACAAGGAGATCCCTCTGATTCTGGAGGATGGTGACCAGCAGGAGCCCCCGGCTGTGAATCCTGACATGGGCAGTGAAGATGATAGTGGGGAAGTGGAAGGTGTGGACCAGCGTCAACAGCTCATCAACAACTACTTCCTTTGACTGTAAGTATGCATTGAGATGGCATGACACGGCTGCATCTGATGTCAGCTGAAGCAATGAGGATGTTGTGTGATGATGACTGTTTGTTATGCACAACTGTGGCCTACTTTGTGCATAGCTGTCTTTGGGCAAACTCCTAAATGATGTATACATTAACGGGGCAACATACATTGCAACACAGGGATTACAATGCAATGCCTTTACAACGTGGACAATACAACACACTTTCCATTACAAGGCATGCCATTACAATGCAGGTCACTCACTGACAAGCACCTTCCATGAGCTACGCACCCGGCGGGGTTATATTACTGATTTTTTGTATGTAGGAACATGGGTTGTAATGGCTCGCATTGTATTGGCATGCATTGTAATGTAAGCTGCCTTGTATTGAGCTCGTTGTAAACGAATGTGTTGTATTTGTATGTGCTGTAATGTCATATATCCCGTTATTGGTGTAGGTAGGTGTTATGTATCTGATCCATGTACTGTGTACTCCAGTAGTGTAGTGTAGTGAATGGGACATGATGAAACTCCTCAATTACATCTCCTTGTTGTGTTGTTGTAGGTTCCTTCGCCCTGTAATTACCATAACTGACATGTCAGTGTATTGACATCATCAGCGGAATGTTGCTGTTCTGCCATGAAAATTGCACGTGATGTGTCCATTTGAATGTCTGACCCTGACTTTTTGAGTACAACTCTGCTTTGCAGGAACTTGCACAGCAATGGGATGGCTGTTTAAGGTACAACTTGCTATTTATGATGTGTTGTGTGTTGGTGCATATCCTATGTCTTCCATCGTGTTCATCACTGCATTGTGTCTGCAAACCAATACATATTTTAAAATTTTTACCTAGGCGTATACTTCTCTATGTGCAAACTGGATGTAGGTGTGCACGTGTGTCATTATTGTATGTGACAGACAAGTTGCAACACATACACATGGCCCAAAGATATGCATGGAGATGCAGCCACAACTGTTTGGAGTGTACCAGTGCAGACCTACTGTTTAGACCCACTGATGCTGTGACTGTTTGGCTGTGTGAAGTCTCTTGTGGCATACTTGACATGTCTGTAGCTTCACTGATGACACAGCGGTGTGCTTACTCTGGCATTCAACAGTGCATCGTGTTTCCAAAACATACTTGTACTTGAGATGTTGCTTTATGTGTACGGTGGTACAGCATCTTACACTGGTGACACGGGTGTTGTTACTGTGTGGATCTGCTTCTCCTCACAAGTACCTATGTTTGTGACACTGTAATAAAGATATGTGTTTTTTTTACTTCAAAGTCTGTAAATGTTGACATGTTTGGTGTACTCATCTGCTATGTTGGCTAGAGCTGCACCTAGTGACCGGCTATATTGTTTTGCACATAATGACTTTTTTTGTAAAGTCACAGTCAAGTTCACATTTAACTGAATCTGAAAACATACAACTCTGACAAATAAATGTGTGATATGTGAGTGTTTATTTAGGTGCATAACAATGATTTTAAAAACTATTAAATGAAAACAGTGGGGTGTGAAACACAGAGGGCTTGAGTTGTCCGTGATGGTAGATGTACACATAGGAGTTGAAACCACATTGGTAATGTCCACAGTCCAACAGACTCCTGCCATCAGAAGGGAAATGTTGGACAGGATAGTGCACAAAGTAAATGACCTGCACACAACTGGTGACATCATTTGCGGCACTGCTTCCTGGCTTGGGGTGGTGCATTGCCACTAGAATCTCCCATCGTATTTCTTGGACGTCCCCGCTTACGTTTGGTGAGGTGGGGGTTAAACTGCTGCAGGCTCTGAGGAATCTGAGGACAAGGCATGTGTCTGCTCCTCCCTCCTTGTGGCAGCCGCAGAGGTAGATGGATCTGAAGACTGGCCACTAGATGATGATGTGGGGGGGAGACGTGACTTGACCTGATCTGATGTCCCTCAGAACCCTAAAGAGCTGGCCCATGACATCGATGAGTTGACCAAATCTGGTTTCCATGGACCGCTGCAGCAGCCTGATCTCCCGGAGTTCTTACACGACCTGGCCCATCTGTCCCTGGTTGCCTTCATAGGCCCCAAGGACTCTGACAATGGTGGCCAGGGCTTCAGTCTCGACATTGGGCTCCTGTGATTGGCCTCCAGTGGCCCTCCCACAAGCCCTGCCCCCGGACCTGTGCCCTTGGCTGGGCCTGCACACGCACACTGTCCCCTGGATCCCCGCTGAGCGTGGTGTTGTTGGTTTCCTCTGGGACAAGTACTGTGGTGCAGGCAGCAGTGGTGGTGGTGGTTGGCTCACAGGTACTTGGGGCAGTAGTCAGCATTGTTCCGGCTGCTGTGGTGGGAGTGGTGTTGGGGCCAGTGAGAGCCACTGACTGTTGTTGCCCTGGCAGGCCAGAAGGGCCAGGTTGGTCCTCCACGTCCAAGTTTTGGGGAGATTCGGCATCCAAGAGTTCTTGATCCAGGGTTGTGGACTGGCAATGCTCAGTGTTCTGAGTCTCAACTGATGGTGATTGAGATCCACCTGTTGGAGAAAGGTTACATTGTCAGGATGTTGAGTTCAGTCCCAAAAATAACTTACGCAGTGAGTAATGTTTTGAAGGCAATAAAAGGCAATAAAAGGCTGTAAATAACAGACATTATCCATGTGCTTTACCAGTATAAGATGAAACAGTGGATACAACCAATATTTGTTTGTGAACTTTAATGGACTTGAGGATTAGTTACATTGCCTGTGTCAGTAGACATTTTATCACCTGGCAACTTGATGATTAACCACTGTATTTTTGGCATCTGTATTAGTCATTTAGCAATTGCATGTTTACAATCTGTGGGCATAATCACATTTTTTTTAGGCCAATTTGCATTGACCAGCATATGCACTTTGTAATTTGAAGGCATGTCCATTCATGTATTGTTGCTGTGTCACCTTAATGATTACCATCCATTGTATGTACACATACCATTGTGAACAATATATGATATGTCACTGTTATGCTGTTCAGTGGTGAGTCAAGAGAGCTTAAGATGGCTACCTACCTGTGAGGTGAATCAGAGGAGGAAGATGGCTGCCACATGGCTCTGGGTCGGGGGGAGTGTTCCATGCTGTGTGAGAGTAAGGCAAGATGGCCTGGTGTGAGTTGTAGTGGTGTTCTCCTGCCCCCGCAGCCCCCTCCCTAGTAAGATGGCTACTACTTGTAAGGTGAATTAGAGGAGTGAGATGGCTGCCACATGGCTCTGGGGTTGCGGGAGTGTTCCATGCTGTGTGAGAGTGAGGCAAGATGGCCTGGTGTGAGTTGTAGTGGTGTTCTCCTGCCCCCACAGCCCCCTCCCTAGTAAGATGGCTACTTAACTGTAAGGTGAATCAGAGGAGTGAGATGGCTGCCACATGGCTCTGGGGTGGGGGAGTGTTCCATGCTGTTCAGGGGTGAGTCAAGAGAGCTTAAGATGGCTACCTACCTGTGAGGTGAATCAGAGGAGTGAGATGGCTGCCATGTGGATCTGCGGTGGGTGGAGTGTTCCATGCAGTTTGAGAGTGAGGCAAGATGGCCTAGTGGGAGTTGTAGTGGTGTTCTCCTGTCCCCACACCCCCTCACTAGTAAGATGGCTACCTACCTGTAAGGTCAAGATCAGATGAGGGAAATGGCTGTCCAGTGGGTGATGGGGTGGGAGCAGTGGGAACAACATAAGTGATAATTGGATGTGATAGTGTTTATCAATTGGTGTGTAAAAATGTAGATTTTCCTAGTAATTTATGACGGAAAGTCTTAATTTTATTAAAGACACGGAGGCGAGTATTATGCTTTCTAATCTTGCTTTTATTAAGCAGCAGCCAAGATAAAGCTAAAAACTACAGTTCCCAGAAGGCCAAGGCAATCTAAGGGCCAATGGGAAACTTAGAATCCAACACAGTAACCAATGAGCAGGCAGATATGGGTATAACGTAAGTCCTGACTGCGAACAGCCCTCTTTTCTTCGGCGAGCAGACTAGATAATGTCCATAAAGAGGGGAAAGATCGAGAGAACCACACCAAAGGCTAGAGTCCAAACAGAAAATTCTCGACAAAATTCCAAGAGCCTCATCCTTGAGACTGGCATTGGAGAAGGATCAGGCAAACCAACTGGATCTGGACGGCATAGGTGAGAAATCTTGAGCGGACTGTGACCCAGTTTATGAAGCTGCTGGTGGCAGAGCTGGAGCCGCTAAGGGAGGGAAAAGAAATACATGTATGAAGTAATGCGGTGGGATAATACTCGCCTCCGTGTCTTTAATAAAATTAAGACTTTCCGTCATAAATTACTAGGAAAATCTACATTTTATGACAAGACCGGAGGCTCCTATTATGCTTGTTCAAAGCATATCAACAACTAAAGAAGCAGCAGTAACAACAGGTTTGCAATAAAACATGCGAAATACATTGTCATTAGACCAATCAGCCGATCTCAGAATGTCCTCCAATCTGGAGCCTGCCCAAAAAGCTTTGGAGGCCATGGCTCCCCTGGTAGAATGAGCCCGAAGACCGAAACGTCAATACCAGCCAGGGACATAACCCATCGGACCCACCGGGCAAGGGTGGCCGAGTAAACATGTTTGTGGGGTTTACGGAAGGAAATGAGAAGCTGGGAAGAGGAGGACGTTCTGAGATCGAAGGTCCGTTGTTCGTACATTTTGAGGCATTGACCTACACACAACTTGGGCTGTGAAGGAAAATAAGGGTAAAACACAGAATTCAAATTAATTTTGGTACGTTTGTTGATGTGGAACATTACCCCGGACGGGGTAAACTGGCGAGAAGAAACATCCATAGCCTTGACATCAGACACACGTTTAATAGAAACCAAGCACAAAAGCATAGTAAGTTTGGCTGAAAGCATCTTTAGAGAAAGAGTAGAATTATCTGGCCACTCAGAGAAAAGTCTGAGAACCAGATTCACGTCCCATAATTTAGAATACTTAGCTAAAGGGGTTTAGAAAACTTCACTCCACGAAGGAGGCGGCAAACCAAAGGATGTTCACCAACAGGCTTACCGTCTACCATAGTGTGATTTAGAGAAATCGCTGATCTGTATAGGTTAACAGTCCTATATGACTTATCTGAACTGGCTTCAGAGGCCAGAAAATTGATAACGTAAGTTAAATCCGCTGAAAAGGGATCGACAAGTTTTCCCATACACCAGCCTGACCATAAAGACCAAGCTGACTTGTAAGCTTTGGTTGTGCCTGGAGCCCAGGCTCTACTAATGAAGAGAGAAGCTTCTTGCGAAAGGCCGTGGTCAGATCGGGAAGGCCCGATATCTTCCACGCGGATAGAGTGAGAGAATTGTCCAGAATGAGACTGTGAGGTTGCTCACAAGGATCCAGTAAGAGATTGTGGGACGAAGGGAGAAGGACAGGGAAGTCCACCGACATCTCCAGAAGAGACGGGAACCAAATCTGGGATTGCCAAAAGGGAACCACAATCACTAGAGAGGCTAGTTGACGTCTGGACTGAGCAAGAACTCTGCCGATCATGATGAAAGGGGGAAAGGCGTAATTGAGATGACGAGACCAATCTTGAAGGAAAGCATCCGTAGCGAAGGCTAGAGGATCTGGACGCCAACTGAAGAAGAGGGGTAGCTGAGAATTGAGCCGAGATGCAAAAAGATCGATATACAAAGGGCCCCATTTTTGAAACAGATTGAAAAACGGATGGAAGGAGCCTCCAATCGCTGGAGTCTCGAAGATATCGAGAGTGCCAGTCTGCGATGGCATTTAGATCGCCAGGAAGATATTCGGCTCTGACAGAGATCTTGTTGAGAAGGCAAAATTCCCAAAGACTCTTTGCCAATTCCGCAAGAGGCTTGGATTTTGTGCCACCAAGATGGTTTATGTAACGGACCGCAGAAACATTGTCCATGCGCAGGAGAATAGCACAACGAACTCTGTCTTTTGCGAGGCTTCTGATCGCAAAGGAACCTGCCAGCATCTCTAAACAGTTGATGTGCAATTTTGACTCCTCTCGAGACCATGTACCGCCAGTCGAGATTGTACCATATCGGGCGCCCCAGCCCGACAGACTTGCATCTGATTCTAATACCAGATCTGGGGCTGAAGCAAAGATTGTTCTGCCGTTCCACGCATCTAAATGGTCTATCCACCATTGCAGTTCTAGACGGGAATCTGGGTCTAGAGAAATGAGATCCGAGTAGGCCAGACCTTGACGCAGATGGCAAATTTTTAGACGCTGAAGGGCCCGATAATGCAGAGGACCTGGAAAGATAGCTTGAATGGAAGCGGACAGAAGACCCACAATTCTTGCCAGAGATCTTCGAGAGACGAAAGAGCTTCGAAGCACCTGAGAAACTTCTGATTTTATGGCTGACACCTTTGCCTGAGGAATGTGAAGCGAAGCTGTGGACGAATCCACCAGAAAACCTAACAAGTCAATCTGTTGAGAAGGAGTGAGCATGGATTTTTCGGGATTGAGAAGAAAACCTAGATCTAAGAGAAGGGACCGAGTAAGATCTAACTGAGACAGCAGGGTCTGTTTGTCTGAATTCATAATGAGAATGTCGTCGAGGTAAATAAGTAACCTGACTCCAAGAGACCTGAGATAGGTCACTACTGGCTTCATTATTTTTGTAAAGCACCAGGGTGCTGACGAAAGACCGAAGGGGAGAGAACAAAACTGGTAAGTCACTCCTAACCATTGGAACTGAAGGAATTTCCTGTGAGAAAGGTGGATAGGAACAGTAAGATAAGCGTCCTGCACGTCTATTCTGACCATCCAATCGTGGAGTCGGAGAGAATCTCTGAGGTGAATGATGGTCTCCATCTTGAAGTGCCGATAAACCACAAACTGGTTGAACCACTTGAGATTTATGACAGGACGCATTTTCTTGTTCTTTTTCCGAACTAGAAAGATGGAACTGAGAAAACCTGAGGTATCCAGAGGGACGGATTGAATAGCGTGTTTCTGAAGGAGGGACTGAACCTCGAGAGACACCATCTCGGCCATGTCGGTGGAGAACACGAGAGGCTGAGGGAAAACTGTTTGGAAAGGTGGAGCGTAGAATTCTATAAGATAACCTTGGATAGAATTTAGCACCCAGGGGTCTGTAGTTAGTGTTTGCCATTTTTGAAGAAAAAGACTTAAACGACCCCCTACTGGAGGAGGATTTGAGGGACTCACCTTGTTGGTTAGCGTTGCGGAAGTTCTTTTGCCCTCGACCTCTGAAACCACGACCTCTTTGCGGGTAGAAGTGGGGTTTGTACTCCTGATAGTTGGCGTTTGAGTTGAAAGAACCTCTGGAGCCTTGGTTGTGGTATGGACGGCCGATAAAGCGACCCCTGCCTCTACCGGCCCGTCCAAAAACCTGTTGGGTGAAAACCTTCTTTAAAGATTGCTGAGCCTTGTCAATGGAGGCAAAGGTAGAGACAAACCTACTGAGGTCCTTGACCAGAGAATCCCCAAACAAGAGCCCATCTGCTTTGATACCCGGATCAAGGGTAGCCAAGTTGGCCAAATTAGGGTCCAGTTTGATAAGAAGGCCTTTGCGGCGTTCATGAATAATAGCCGAATTAGCGTTACCTAGAAGGCAAAAAGCTTTTTGGACCCATAGAGAAATTTCCTCAGGATCAAAATCTGAGCCCTCTAAGCGAGCAGATTCTGCCATATCAAAAATGCGAGCCAAGGGACCCACAATATCCAACAATTTGTCCTGGCAAGTAGACCAGGCCTTGTCCACTCCTTTACGAGGGTCTTTACCAAACTTGGAGAAAAAGGTCAGAAGGGGTTGATCCACAGTGGGCGTAGAGGAAATATTAGAAGGAAGAGAAGGTTTGGGACATTCCGACTTGAGCTTGGACCTAGTGGATTTGTCCAAAGGCAGACGAAGTCTAGCCGAAATATAATCACCCACATGAGAAGCAGGGAACCACTCGGTAGAATTGGGGTGTCGAATGGAAGAAGGGTCAAACATGGGAGCACCCTCGGAATCCAAGACTGGCTGAAAAGAAAAGGAGTCAGATTTTGACTTTTTATGTACTTCTTCCAATTAAGGAAAACAAAGAAAATAAGTAGATTCCTTACTCAGGAAGCAAAACTGCAGGCAGTCCTTGCCATGGTGATCTCGTATAATGACTATGCTAACTCCTTATATTTTGGAATCCCGGCCTATCTCATTCATCGTCTCCAACTGATACAGAACCAGGCGGCCAGACTGATTCTACAGGAAAACAAACGTCAACACATCTCTCCTCTTCTGAAGAAACTACATTGGCTCCCTATAGCACAGAGATGCGCATTCAAGACGGGATGCATTATCTTTAAATCCTTGAATGGCAGAAACCCCAAATTTATTAATAGCCTGATTAACAGATACAATCCAACTCGTAATCTGAGATCCGCCCACATGCACCTCCTGGCAACCCCCTCCTTTAAACAGAAACGATTTGGTGGATCCAGGTTTTCTACACTGGGTCCAAGATACTGGAACTCTATGCCCCTAGAGATCAGATCCTGTACTGATTTCATAACATTTCGTAAACTTCAAAAAACATGGCTCTTTAAACAGGCTTTCGCGTAATTCGTGGAATTCGTATATCATCTGAACAAACCTGCATCCATCACCTTCCTGAGGAGCGCCAAGAAACCAATCTGGTGTACGAGCGCTATACAAATTAGGTATAACATAACATAACATAACAGGAGAGGAAGGATCATTGATATCCAGATCAAATGCATCATCTGCGTCACCCAAATCATCGTCTGTGTCCAAAATGTGAGAAATAACCAATTTCTGTGGTACCTCCGAGTGTTTAGACTTTGACTTTGCTTTACCAGCACTCGTAACGGAAAACCCCTCCTTAGCAGGAGGCCTGGGAGGAACCACGTCCTCAACCTTGCGTGAGGCACCCTCACTAAGCATTCTTGACTTAACAGTCACAGAAACACTGAACTGATCATTATTATTACCGGAAGGTAACCACTTTCTCTTTCTGCTATCCCCCGCAGAATGGGCCAAAGCTTTGGACATCAAAGACAACATGGAGTTCTCCATATCCTTAGAAAACCTCTTCATAATGGCTTCTACAGCATTCTCCACAGAGGAATTAATAAAGACGTTAAGGTCATTTTTAAATGCCTCCCCTTCCTCATTATTCATATCTGACCCAAGAGAACTGTCAAGCTCCATAATACAGGCAACCAAAAAACGAGTCAGCAAAGAGTTAAATACTTGAGAGGCTAGGACCGCCCCTAGGTGTGTAAAATCACTGACTAGCCTGGAGAGCAGGGAGAACCCCTCCCAGAAGATTTGGAGCTCAGCACGATGAGGAAAAAAGGAGAGCGAGGCTCCGAGAAACCGGCACAAACAGCAGGGCTCCACAGAAGGAAACACCAGCGAACGCGGTAGGAGACGGCCGCGCAGCAACGCCTCAGCTTAATTAGTGAGCGCGCGAGTGGCGGGAGAGCCCACAGGTGGGGGAAGCGGTGGGAAGCGCTTACGCGTATTATAATGGCTAAAGGCAATAAACAGCACCAACAGACAATAAACTTAAATAAAACCACAGCGCAATACAAAGTACCCAAGGAGAGAAAAGTGTGTACTTATCTTGACTGCGAGCAGCAAGAAAAGAGGGCTGTTCGCAGTCAGGACTTACGTTATACCCATATCTGCCTGCTCATTGGTTACTGTGTTGGATTCTAAGTTTCCCATTGGCCCTTAGTTTGCCTTGGCCTTCTGGGAACTGTAGTTTTTAGCTTTATCTTGGCTGCTGTTTAATAAAAGCAAGATTAGAAAGCATAATAGGAGCCTCTGGTCTTGTCATAAAATTAACATGACAATGTGGTGTTTTTTGTAGTTCTTACTTACCAGTCTGCTCTCCCCTGGGTATTCCTGTGGAACTCTCTGGATGCAGGATGGCAAGTACCGTCTCCTCCCATTCAGTGAATGTTAGTCGTGGAATGGGAGGGCCCCCGCCAGTCCTCTGAGCTGCCAGGTGGTTCCTATTGGCCCGTTCTTTGACACGGGTCTTGAGGTCATGCCACGTTTCTCTGATGTCACGCGTTGCAGGTGATACCGACAGCATTGACTTTGTCTACTATCCTGTCCCACATTTGATTCTTCCTGGCAAGTGGGGTCTGTTGGGCTAGGTTACCAAACAAATGTGGCTCAACTCTTACGATCTCATCTACCATCACTGCTAACATATTGTCAGAAACTTTTGGCATTTTGTTTCTGGGACATGGTGAGGGGTGTTAATGAAAGGAATACTAGAGCAAATGTGGATGTGGTGGTGAAGGTGTGAGAGGTGTGTGTTTAATGAGGATTTGTGTGTGGAGATAGGTGGGTGTGATGATGTGCAGTGTGAAAAATTAGCCTCTCCTAGCAGTTGTGTTGGCCTAGAATGCTGGGTTTTAGCAAAGGATGCTGGTCAGGGAAGGGGTGTGTTTTATACTCAGCAATGTGGGTGTGTCCGCCTGAGGAATGACCATCAGCTGAGTTTTTACTTGCTGAGTTTGCTTTTGGCCTATTTTTGATGTTAACTTAGCAGGACTGCGGCTGTTGGAACGCAGAGTTTGTTGCAACAGGACCGTGGTCTCATCATAATTTACTCAGCAGTCATACTGCTGAGGAATCGGCATTTGGTTATCGGGAAAATGCTTTTCCCTCCGCATTGGTTGGAGTTTCAGGCATTTCTACCGTTGCAGACAGATTTTTTGTGGATTCCGACCACTACAGAAGGATTCTGCAGTCCATGTATGGTAATTTGACCGTCGGATATTCCCCGGACCCGGCGGGCATTTTTTCAACGACACCACGGCAGTCGGAAGGCTTTCCCGACCGCCATCTTAATCGACCCCTCTGTTATGTTTAGTTTCTTTTAGAATGGTATCAGATGTCAGGGCACTGGATGTTTCTGCTATGTAATTCAATCCGGTTGGTGTACATTTTCATAATACAAGGAGGACTATGAACGCGTCCACCTATTTTGGGTTCCCAAGTTTTTCTTCACACCTAAAGATTTGTGTAGTGAGGTGCCTCAAACAGTATATCCACATAACAAAGGAGGTGAGGGCATCTGCACCTCAGCTATTGATAGCTTTAAGGAAGATTTTGCCCCAGTAACATCATCAACATTGGGTAGATGGGTAATGGAGGTAATGAACATGACAGGTGTTGATACAGAACGATTTGGAGCACATTAAGTCAGGGTTTCCAATGTGTTCTGTGCTGGTGCAGGGCTAGAGGACATTTTAAAAGCTGCAGATTTGTCTAGGGTGGCAACTTTTAGAACATTTTATTGTAAACCTGCTAACCACACAGTAATGACAGTTGTTAATATGCTTTGCACATGCATATTATGAGCAGCCGGTTTTGTAATAAAATTGCAACTTCCCCTAGCCAGTTGTCAAAGGGATTCCTGATTTTATTAAAGACAACAAAGGCGAATTTTATCCCACCACTAGTTCACCCACCGTGGGAATGGGTATTAAAATCAATGTTTTTTTTTTTAGATATCTTTAGTTGCTGGGGCAGTCAACCAAGTGGCAGCATGAGGTTTTGAACAATGGCTGGTTTAGGGGAAAGGAGGAACTGGACTCTGAAGCTTGTTGCACGAGAAGATGCAACAAGGCCAGGAGGACTTAATGTGGCGTTTTTTGGGATTTCTTCAGTTGTTTTGGATTTTTTGCATTACGCGTGGATTTTAAAATTTTCACGGATGCATAAAGAAAAGAGGAAACCATGTGGGGACTGGTGCTATTTGTACTGTGTTTGGTTGTGTTTTGTGTCATTTCCTTTTGGGTCTGCAGCAGTATGGGTATTGTACTGTGTTTAGGTGCTGTATGAAATGAACAGCAAGAAAATAGCCTGCATAATACTCGCATCTGTTTTCTTTAATAAAATCAGGACATTCCTTCACAAATGGCTTGAAGAATCTGCAGTTGTATAATTTACCTAATTCAGGGGTCTCTTTCATTTATCTTTTTTTAATGTCCCCAGGCAAACTGAAGAGGCAACCTGACTCATATTCATGAATTCGTAGTCCATGCTATTTTTCTTGTAGTCAATAAAAGTAAATTCCACACCAATAGTAATAATACACATTAATTACGTAATTATATATAGTGCTTCATACTGCACTTATTCTTCTTCTCAGAGCTCTATGACACAGATGCCACTACTACCAAAATCATAGTACTGGGAATAGTCTAAGAAATTCATACACTTATCATAGAATACAATGTATTATAAATAAAGGGGTTTGGATAAAAAGCTCATGTCTCCCAAATAAATTTTGCTTTAAAAATGAAAACGTGACGTATAAGAATGTTTTGACAGAATCAAAGTGATTTTTCATGAATAGGCTCCAACCTTATTCACCCTTGATATCTCCAACGGGAAAAAACAAATTCAGCGTGGACTATTTCCTGCCCAATAAATAGAAATTAAACTTAATAATGGATCATTTTATTCAAAAACATATTTTGACAGTTCCTTTTTTCACCAGTGATTTTGTGACTAAATAGAATGCCTTCACACTATTGTTTGAGGGTGGAACAAAATTACCACAACTTTAGGAGAAAGCCAGACCACAGTCCAACGGGCTACTGTTATGACTTCGGCTTTAAGAACACACGTTTTAAATGAAAACTACACAGAAAAAATAGACTAATTTTCCATACATTTTCCATACATTTTCGAGTTTCCATCCTCCTTGACCTCTACAGGGGGAGGGGGATGGGCCAAGGTTGGCTGGGAGCTTTCAGCTTAGCACTGAAAGTTCAACCGTAGTTTTGTGAGAAATGTCAAAGATCATTTTCTTGTGAACAGTCACTTTATCCTCGCGAATACATCCCGTAGTTTCAGAAGGCATTGCCTGCTGTTCCAGAGTTTCCTCTTTCTTTCCTGTCTGAATTGGGTGATTTATGCGAGGGTCAATAAGTTGACAGCACAACTGTTTATACAAAGCTTTGGCTGATCCTGGTTTAAACATCAGTCTCCAGGGCACCCTCCCTCTGACTTTTGAAGTGAAATCCTGACAGAGAAAAGACAGGGAAAAATATTTCATAACTGACCTTGCTTTGCTGAGACAAACGAGTGAACAGAAGTATTGACACATGGATTTAACTATGACACATGCCCTGCACAGGTAATGTCAGACACGTAGAGGAAACTTGTTCTCAAGTCACATTGTATTAAATGAGCTCCAACATTACTCTTTAGGACATGGGGAAACAAACATACCATCTCTGATAGATAACAGAAGGGTGCTGTCCCATCTGCAGTGTGCCCTCTCATGGGTGGTGCCGGCAGTGCTTAATTTGAGCCCGTGGTTTCCGGTGCTCAGCACTGGCACATAATTGTCAGCACCAGTACATATGACAGTCTGCCACACGGTGGCACTGTTTGTCTAAACTAGAGCTA
Organism: Calotriton arnoldi; assembly: GCA_963921515.1. Lineage (NCBI taxonomy): Eukaryota > Metazoa > Chordata > Amphibia > Caudata > Salamandridae > Calotriton > Calotriton arnoldi. The sequence goes on from CAWUFW010005404.1 coordinate 753,202, forward strand.
AACACAACAACAATTGTTTATTAATTTAATATACAATGAAAAATACATTAAAAATGATTAATACCTACTGTCCAAGCCATTCTTACAGCTTTGGCCTGGAATAGTCTGAATTGGCACACTTGTAAGAGTATGATGGTTAGTAGTTGTGTTGGTTCTGTCATTGGCAGCGCTGGCAGGGGCAATGGGTGGTGCAAGCTGCAGTGGCTTCCTGATGAGGGCCCTGGCACTTATTGTTTTACAAATTAAGCACTAGGTGGTGGATGGCTTGTAATCCTGTGACCTGGGGATAGCGAGTGACTGCAGCTTCAGACAGACACATCTTGCGAGATGTGAGTAGTGCATATACAGAGTGAAGCTGTAGCAACTGTCATCATTTACTATGTGGTACCCTGCCTGGCTGATGCAAGCACAGTGAGGCCTTTTCCTTTACTGTTTTTGCTGGATGTGACATATCACAGGGGGGCATTTGCTGACATGACACTGCCAGGTTGTACAACACTTAAGGTGGACTTCAGAAGCCATTACAGTTAAACAGTTGTAGCTCACATACCAGACATCCATAGTCCGAGATAACAATGTGGGATTTAGTCGTATAGGATATTTTATCTGCCTTACACTGAACAGCAGTGTCACGCATTTTGGGCAGCTTGAGACACGCATATCACTTCAGATCATACACAACCGTTAGTGACATCAACAGCAGCAGACATGAGAAGGGTGTGCATTTTGTGAGGGCATAGTTCACATGATGCTTGTGAGTATGGGACATGGGTAGGTGAGACATGAATTATATGAATTAGTATGTTAGAGAGGAACTTTGAGGTGTCCATGTAAGTGACCAAGTATTAACCCTGTGTTGCACTGCAGTTTAGTTGTACATGTGGAAAAAAAATTGCCATGCTCTGCGGGCCCTTCAGTCTCAGAGGCCGCATGACTGAGCACACATCAGCATGGAGGCCAACAACAACGGGGGTGGTGGCAGATAGTTGAGGCCCTGACAATACAGACCTTGCAACAGTGACAGAGACAGAATAGATTTGTCAAGATTTTTGCATTAAGCATACGGTGGAGGTTCAGTGGACTAATCCATGCGTTGCAGGGATCTGGGTTTGACCCTGCCGACACCGGGCCAAGTCCTGGATGGGCTACTGAGCCGTTCTTCCTTCAGGGGTTGATAACATGAGTCTCATTGAGTCCATTCTCTGTCAGCAGCGACAAGAGACCCCATCAAGGTTAATATGGACTCTGCAAATATGCCCGTTATGTGTTTCTCTGTTTAGTTATTTTTCATCATATGATGCGGCAGTGCTGCGGGAGGGTCAGTTTGCGATATGAGTGTGGAAGGGACATCGCTGACTTGTCCCCCAACTCTTATCATGGTTTCAGATGCAAGACTGATATTTGACTTCCAAGCACATCAGAGGTGATCCTGACATGTGACTGACTAGACCCAGCTGTACTAATCTATCGGTGATGTGTGACTGACTCTGAACCAGCTCTATCAGCCTTTCCGAAGCAAATCTAATGTGTGACTAACCTTCACTCGCCTATAATGTTCCTGGCAGGTGACTGATTTACCCCAGGCCAGTAAACTGCCAATGGCAAAGATCTACTTCTGTTATACTTACCTTTCAGTGATGACCCTGACAGGTGACGGACGTGCTGCCAAGTCTCCCATGTCATGTGTGACACCTTCAGGCAGTTTGCACCTTTTATCGAGCAGCCCACTACCTTCAGGGATTTTATAGTTTTTTTAAAAATATATATAATTTTGAACTCCCACATTTCAGGATATGTGGCTGACTTCCTATCATTTAGAGACAGGTTAGAAAAATGTATGCATTTGATGCAGCACAACTCATGTAATTTCGAAGATACGTCAGAAACGTATTATATAAACAAATCCATCACTGAAATTGTACAGGAACGGCAGCTTTAAGCATTCTGTTTCCATGCTTAGATCAAAGGAGTGAATTGATTTCTTCTCAGAACTTTGGTCACGAGAACTGGCGCTCGAAGACTGCTGGCAGGCAGAAACAGTGCAACTTCAAAGGGACACTGTGTCTAGCAAATGAACTGACCTGCCACTTGGGTCGAGTAAAGGGTAAAAAACACGTCATCGCCATTATGAGTGGGCGAGGAGGCATTTTTGAGGTCTGATGGTTTTATCCAGTAGAACAGGAGACCCATGTATCTTCTCTTGAGAGAGCAGCCAGGTTAAACTACAAAGATGTTGCTGGCAGAGACATGTAGTATATGGTAAGTTTCCCCTTTAACATGGAATCATTGCCATGCCAGCCTCTATACTCGAGCCTGAGATTCCATGTTATATATATGATGTAATGGAACCTTGTACGAGAGAAGTGAAGGGATCATTACCAGAGAAGGCTGATGCACCCGTGTACTCTGTAACGTAAATAAATAAATTTTTACTAAATCTTACTTATGTGTGGTGATCACTACATGATTTAGCGTCGAGCAGGAGATTTGAAGTATCAACTTACAACTATACATCAGATGAACCAAGTACAATGCTTCCCTGCGCCCCGGGGACGAAAAAAAGAAAACAGAAGAGGAGGATAGAACAGCAAATACAATTATCTTTAACATGAGTCCTCTTTGAAAAAGGTTGTGTTTGTTTGTGCGCTGTGACGTTGTACGTTGTGTGGTGGGCCACAGAGAACTTAGTCGGCACTCACCGTAACGGCTAACATTTAATTGTCGCATTGCCACACGCACTGCCTTGCGCGCTCCGTATTCAATAAACACAGCGCGTCAGGGTGCAACCGCGTGTCATGGTGCGCGACCTCAGCGTGACTTCCAGGATGTCGGAAGGCACGTTACGTGCGGCCATCTTGGGGGAAACAAAAAGCACTGGTAAGTATATGCAAAAAAAGTGTCGGAAGCTGCTGACAAGAAAAGTTTTATCCTGATTCTTGGCAGTTGTTTAAAAAAAAGGAAAAGAAAGAAAAGAAACAGGTACTTTTCACAATAATTTACAAGGATGCATAGAGCCTAAAAGTATTATTTTAAAGTACATTTTTGCAGAGTGTGTGCTTGTTTGGTGTGCTCTGTTTGTACCTTAAATAGACATGTCTTCCAGCGAAGCAGAAAGAAGTGTAACACCAGGCAATACTCAGCCCTTACATTTGTCATCTCCCAAGGAATCTTCACCTGGTGAACAAGCAGTCCAGTAGAATGAATGGAAGGACTATTTCTTGAATCATATAGCTAATTTGGAGGACATCAGTGGTGTATTTTCTGCAGAAAGAAAAAAAAAGAATTCTTATGTATTGCTTAGGACCAGAAGGATTGCGCATTTACAAACAGTTACAGAAGTCAGAGAGAGCTGGGGGTAACATTGATGTGTATAAAAGTGCTATAATGGATTTGGATGATCACTTCTCACCATCTGTGTGCATAGCTGTTACAAGACATGCTTTCTTTCAAAGGAAGCAGGAAAAAAGTGAAAGCAATGAGGATTATGGTGCAGCTCTCAAACATCTTGCTAGTAGGTGCAGTTTTGGAAACTTGTATGACGAGCTAGTATGTGACCACATTGTCATCTATACAAACAAGCATTGGCATAGCCAATAGGTCTCGCCTTTGGGGCCTTATAAGTGTTTAGCCAGAGCTATTGACTTTGCCAATGTCTTCAAGCTGTGCTGTAGAGAAGTGTGGCTGCTGTGCGGCATGCTGAAAAGTTATAATAAAAAAGTGTCAGAAGCATTTTTGTTACTTTATATATGACCAAGAAGGCATTATGTAAAACTGAACGACCATATTAAAAAAAGTATTTACAATAAAAAATTTCCTCAGTTTTCTTTTGTTCTTGCAATGCTGGCAATGGTTGTTTGTTAAAACTTTTTTTTTGAGGGGGCATAAACAATCGGAGGGTGAAGGTTGGGAACTAGTACCTGTATTATAACACTAGCAGCGGCCAGACGCTAGGGAGAATCAACAGATGCCAGATTCCGAGCAGGCTGAGGTGGTGCTGAGTGATGCTGAGGTGGTAGTGGTGGTGGTGGTGACTGTTGCGGAGACGATGCTGAGGTGATGCTGAATGATACTCAGGTGTTGCTGAGTGATACTGCTGTGGTGCTGAGTGATGCTGTGGTGGTGCTGAGTGATATTGTCTTGGCGCTGAGTGATGCTGTGGTGGTGCTGAGTGATATTGTCTTGGCGCTGAGTGATGCTGTGGCGGCGCTGAGTGATGCTGTGGCGGCGCTGAGTGATGCTGTGGTGGCCCTGAGCGATGCTGTGGTGGCGGTGAGCGATGCTGTGGCGGTGCTGAGCGATGCAGTGGCGGTGCTGAGCGATGCAGTGGCGGTGCTGAGCGATGCAGTGGCGGTGCTGAGCGATGCTGTGGCGGCGCTGAGCGATGCTGTGGCGGCGCTGAGCGATGCTGTGGCGGCGCTGAGCGATGCTGTGGCGGCGCTGAGCGATGCTGTGGTGGCGCTGAGCGATGCTGTGGTGGCGCTGAGCGATGCTGTGGTGGCGCTGAGCGATGCTGTGGTGGCGCTGAGCGATGCTGTGGTGGTGCTGAGTCATCCTGTGGTGGTGCTGAGTGATGCAGTGTTGGCCCTGAGTGATGATGTGGTGTCGCTGAGTAAAGCTATGGTGGTGCTGAGTGATGCTGTGGTGGCGCGGAGTGATGTTGTGGTGGCGCTGAGTGATGCTGTTGTGGCGCTAAGTGATGCTGTGGTTGTGCTGAGTAATGCTGTGGTTGTGCTGAGTGATGCTGTGGTTTCACTGAGTGATGCTGTGGTTGCACTGAGTGATGCTGTGATGGCGTTGAGTGATGCTGTGATGGCGTTGAGAGATGTTGTGTTGGTGCTGAGTGATGCTGTGCTGGCTCTGATTGATGCTGTGCTGGCTCTGATTGATGCTGTGGTTGCGCTGAGTGATGCTGTGGTGTTGCCGAGTGAGAGATAGAGTGAAGATATAATGCCCAATTAGAGCGGGTGGTGAGAGAGAAAGAGAGAGAAAGGGTGTACATAGAATAAAGAGTGGAGCGGGATAGAGAGAGAGAAAGAAGGGAGAGAGAGTGAATGAAGGAGTTTGAAAGAGAAACAGATAAAGGGGTGAGAGAGAATGAAAGGCTAAAAAAGATAGAGAGGGGAGAGTTAATTAAGTAGAGAGAGAGAATTAGAGAGGGAGAGAGAGAGAAGGAGAGAGACAATAAGAGTGGGGGGTGGAGTTTAAATAGAGTGAAGAAGTGACGGGAAAAAGTAACCTTAAATATAGCTTTGTGCTTTGCGCGAATAAATATTTTTAAAAAAACTGTGAGAGACAAAAATACTGGTAATTAGGCTGTGACTCCCAATATAAAACAAATAGCGATATAAGGTGAAATCAACCCACCGAAGCAATATTTCTAACTAGACAAAAAAAAGCTTGCATTTCAATGCTAATCGCTGTTGTTTTTCATGTGACTGTAGTCCAGGGCCCTCAGTTGGTATTGTGAGCTGCTGCTGCGATTGAAACATCAGAGTCCAGAGAGTTAATGAGCCATGACGAGGAAATGAGGAAGAGATAGGAAACCCAGATGCCAGCTGCGCGTGCACGCCATCGTGAACTCAAGCTGGTCGCCAGCCGAAAGCCAGTGTTTGCACTTCCAAAACCCGCTTACTAAAACTCTCGGCCAGACCAGCGCAAGCGCTGGTGCAGGCCGAGACCTAAAAACAAGGCCATTCAAGACAAGTTATGGGTCGAAGCAGAAAATAAACTTAGAGAGATAATAGCTATGATAAAAAAAGCTGAACTTTTGGATCGTTGCGCCAAGGCTACACTGTCACAGGAAAAAGGTGTTAGTGAAGTGGTAGGGAAGATCTCGGATAGCAAGCATAAGAATAGATTAAACAGTGACATGCACAAAGACCAAAGGAAGGAAAAGCAAAAGGAGACAGTGTTGAACATGGGAAGAGCACTAATATTATTTGTTTTAGATGTGGGAGTTTGTCACATTCAGCAAGATTTGAAAGATGTCCCGCCAAGTCTGCAAAATGTTTGGAGTGTGGCATATTTGGGCATTTTGCAAGATCTGTAAAAGAAAACAGAAAAAGAAAGGTTTAATGTCTCACAAAGTAGCGTATGTGAGAGAAAGTGATGAGGGAGACTCATCAGATACGTGGTAAAGTTGTGTTAAACATTTCTGGGGAGGGGTCCTCTAAACCCCTTTGCTGGGTACATTTTGATGGAGTCAGGTTACAAGTAGCAGCTGATTCAGGCTCACCTTACACCATCCTTGCTGAAGCAGTTTGGGAGAAGCACTTTGTTGGTCAAATTGGTGGGCAATTGGCACCAGCAGAGTTTTCCCCAGAAAGTTTCATGGGGAGAGAATAGATATGTTAGTATTCAGACAATTAATATTTAGATTTAAGGACAGATACGCTTCATGCAAACTGTTTGTTGCTAAAGGAGGTCCTTCAGTTTTGGGGTGGAAGGATCAAAAAAGTATCAACATAATTCTGGACCTTAACAGCAAAGAGCAAGTGTTGGTAGCTTGTGAGAGTGAGAACACTAGAGAGTGGGCATCACCGGAATTTCCCTCTGTGTTTGATGACAAAATGGGGAAGCTCAAGGGCTTTTCACAAAAGATACGACTCAAAGATGGAGCTACCCCCAAAATGCATAAGGTACATAACATACCATTCATAGTGAGGGATAAATGGAAGAAGGAGATAGAAATATTGTTGGATCCGAACATTAATGAGCCAGTGGAGGCCTCCGAATGGATTTCTCCATTGGTGGTCGTACAGCAGCCCAATGGCAAGGTCCATCTATGTGTGGACTTGCGCTGGCTGAATTGTAACATTATAATTGATCAGTTTCCATTGCCAGAAATTGACGAAATGCTAATGTTGACCAGACAAGCTAAGTGGTTTTCCACACTGGACTTATCGGCGGCTTATCATCAAGTGTGTTGGAACCAGAAAGTAGACAACTTAGCACATTCTGTGCACCCTTTGGTTATTTCCAGTTCAAGCACATGCCATATGGATTGGTATCAGCTACAGCGGTATTTCAAAGGTTAATGTCCCAATTATTTGGACATATACCTGAAGTTGTTTTGTTTTCAGGACGACTTCTAGTGATAGGTAAGAATAAACACCACCACGAGGAGGTTTTAAGGGAGGTCTGAGCATCCTTAGGGATAAAGGTTTGGCTGCTGAAAGTACAAAATGCAAATTTGCTAAAAAGAAAGTTACATTTCTTGGTCATGAGATCACTGATGTTGGCATCAGTCCACAAAATGAAGTTTACTGAAGCCATTGTTAATGGCCTTTCCCCTAGAAATAAGGAAGAATTGCGATCATTTCTTGGTTTAGCCGAGTTTTATGCAAAATTTGTGGAGAATATTTCACACAAAACGCATAAAGTGAGGTCTTTATTGAAACACAACTCTCAATTTGAATGGAATGAGGATTTCCAGCTATCGCTTGAAGTAATCAAACAAGACATTGTGAATGCTCCCATTTTACAAGGTAGTAATCCCTTGGCGGACACCTTTCTCAGTACGGATGCCAGCGTTTTGGGAATAGGGGGGGTTTTGTCCCAAAACTCTGAAAAAGGGCAAGGAGGTGATTATTGCATTTGCGTCTCGCTCTCTATCACCTACGGAAGAAAAGTACTCGGTGATAGAGAGAGAGACATTAGAATGTGTGTGGACCATGTAACATTTCCAAAGATGTATTTGGGGCAGGAAGTTTACATTACGTTCGGACCATAAACCACTGACTAAAGTGTTGACAACGGAAGGGTTGTCCAGAGCGTCAGCGAGAATTGTTCGTTTGTCCATGAGATTACAGGATTTCATGTATGAAGTCCAGTATTTACCTGGCATCAAGAATGTAACTGCCGATTTTCTCAGTAAAAAGTCGTTACCACTAAAGGAAATTGAGAGGGGTCCATGGAGTGAGTGCTCTGTTGCTGGTATTTTTGACAAAGAAGGTACCTGTTGTATACAGAAGGATGAAGGGACGGAGGCATACTTCAAGGATGACACATTGATGGAATTGAAGAACAGAATTATGAATGGATGGGGAATGGTATGCAGGAAGGAGTGCAATAATGAGTTGAACCCTTTTTGGGAAGTGAGAGATAAGCTAAGTGTTTGTGATGAATTCATTTGCAGCGGGGAAAGAGTTGTTCCCCCCAGTGCTGTTCGTAGTAAGATGAATATAATGGGACATGAAAGACATTCAGGTATTACGAGAACCAAACACAACATCAAAATGTTGTATTTTTTGGGCGAAGGTGGATCTTGAGATTGAGAGGTTTGTGAGAACTTGAGTAGATTGTGAAAATGCTGACAAAACATTGAGAACTCTCAATCTCCTGTTATCTTCAATTGGTTGTCCCAATTTACCTTGGGAGGAGGTAGCATTAGGTATTATGGGACCTGTGGCATGGAAGGATGGGAAATGCAGGTATGCAATTGTGTTGGTGGGTTTGTTCACCAGATGGATTGAATTGGAACTAGTAGACAAGGTAGACATGGACACTGTCATTAAAGTTTTGGAGGAAATCTTTCTGAGAGAAGGTTTTCATGCGTATATGTTGACTGATAATGGAGTCCAGTTTAAATCGGAAGAGATAAGATCTTTTGTGGAACATGCAGGTATCGAACAAACATTTACGGCATTATATCATCTTCGGGGGAATGCTGTTGTTGAGAGAGTTAATAGATTGGTAAAAGCCATCATACAATGGGCAAGTAAAGGAAAAAGTAATTGGGATTTTGAACTGAAAAGTATGATGTGGACATACAGGATGACACCACATGAGACAGATGAGCAAAGTCCTCTTTATTTGATGAGGGGCAGAGTACCCATTACAAGTTGAATCCTGGCTGGAAGAAGAGAATCAGGATGGTGGATTGGAATGTGTAAAGTGTTAAACATTGTTTTGTGCCCTTGCAGGGAAAAAATAAAGCTTATTTTGATGCCAGAAACAAAGTTTAGGATGCTTATTTGAAGGAAAGTCAATGGGTAAGAGTCAAATCATGCAGGAAGATGATCAAAGGTGAGAGCCATTTTGGTGATCCAAGGAAGATAGTTAAAGTCATGAGAAACACGGTGACGTTGGATGATGGTAGCATTTACCATATGAGTTGGTTAGCTATTGTCAAGCCCAGGACTAATGTCAAAAATGTACATGATAAAGAAGTGATTGAGAAAAAGGTGAGGAGATATTGGTGGTTGGAGGTCACTAGTGATGAGGAACAGAAACGGGATGGCCACAGGATGAATGGTATAGAGATACAAGGTTTGGATGAAGTGAGCAGCGAAGATGGTAATGGTGAGGATGTGGTGGATATAACCAAGTGGGACAGTGATCAAGTAAGCAGAGCCAGCAAATCAGGAAGGGTGATTAAGAAACCTAAGATTTTTGAAAATTTTGTATACAATTAAGGTGGGTTACTTAATGCATACTTATTGGAAATCTGTATGTAATGGTCTACGCTGTTTCCAATTTTTTTTATTGTGTTTTTGTTGTATCTTCTTTAATTTTGTTTTCTTTCAGCATTGTGTTTAAATAAGAGGTAGTGTGTTAAAGAATGGGGAGATGTTATATATTTTGTAATTGCATGCTTTTAGTTAGGTATCTTAGTTTTTTTTATTCATGCTTTTAGTTTATTGTGTTTAAAGAAGGGGGATGTGTAGTATATGGTAAGTTTCTCCTTTAACATGGAATCTCTGCCATGCCAGGCTCTATACTCGAGCCTGACATTCCATGTTATATATATGATGTAATGTAACCTTGTACAAGAGAAGTGAATGGATCATTACCAGAGAAGGCTGATACATCCTTGTACTCTGTAACTTAAATAAATGCATTTCTATTAAATCCTACTTATGTGTGATGATCACTACACAACGAAAAATACTGTCTGTAGATATCCAAAAGAGTGGTTCAATGCAGCAGTGACCTCCAAGGACAATTCACACTATGCAGCCCTCCTTGCTGATCAAAAGTGCTGAACACAGCATCAGCTGGTACAGTCATATTTAAGGATGCAGCCCTCAGTGTTCACTGCACAGAGAGATCCGACTCATCAGGACCTCTTGAACCAGAGCAATCATATTGAAGCATATTGAACGTCTTTATCCAGTGCTCACTTCACAGACAAAGCACCACATATGGTATAAATATTTGTGCAAAAGAGTTCCTATTTACCAAGGAGTTTCCCGAAACAAGGACATGTAAAGAATGCAGGTTGGTATTATTCCTTAAAGTTATGACAACCATATAGAAAAGAGCTAGTATTGCCATATTAGAAGCACAGCTGCACCAAGGAGAAGTGCCAGTATTAACCCATTAAAATATTATCCCCTTCTGAGACATTATGGAACAGGTTATTAGAGGCCCTCATGGATGGGGTACAGATAAAGCAGCCCTGCAGACAGGCATCAGTACTCTTGCATTGGATGGTTATATCCACTGCTAAGAAATGCCTGTAATGTCCCTTTAAATAACAGTATTGCAGAGATGTCTTAATATTGTTACTGTTCTAGTACATTATAGTAGTGTTGCAGACATGCTCTTGTACAGGCCCTCCAAAGGTATAAAAGCCCTGCAGACAAGTGCTGCACCGTTTCATAACATGCATGACCCTCTTGTTGAGATGGTATCACTGCTCCACTAAAGCATAGGTTCGCTGGTAATGGGCAATATCCTATTAAAACACTACCAGCCTTGTTGAGAAGTATTGGCTCTGTCTTCTTATATGCATTGCAGCTCTGCTGAGAAGTCCTTGTGTTGTGCTGATTAAACTACAGCTGCCCTTTTGGAAAAGCAAGAGTAATTTAGATCAGCAGAGATTCGAACTACCGTCGTTCAGGTATGTGCAGAGCTTTGCAGCAGGCACACTGACATTCCAAACTAGCTTACTGAAATCAGAACCTTGGTTCCCCAAATTAAACATTTCATCAGCAAGCACAATAACCCAAAAAGCTATGTTTCATACAAGAAATATAGCTCTAGAAAGGCTGTAGGCTGGAGTTTTGTCTGCCTAAAGTAAGGCATACCTGACTTGTGATTAATAATAGCCTTTGGAATGGAGATAACCTAAAAAAGGTCTGGTAGGGTTTGAACACTGTCAGCAGGGCGCTTCTAAAATTATGGCCACTGTAGGCAGCTCCCTTCCGGCATTATCACAAAGGTCCAAGGAAGGCACCATATTGGAACAAATTGCCTGGGAACAACACTATTGCTAGAGGATGGGGCTTGCCCAAGCAGCTAAATATTATTTTGCCTTGGGCTCTGAAAATCTTTGTACCTGTGCTGACAGCCACATAATTATGTGGCATGGGGAATGTAATGAAAGGATCTAAATTGTGAGTACTATGGCTAGATTTCCCACACAGCTGTGTAAGATTTGACACTGCAGCCACTGTGTATTAAACCTGACCTAAAAGATTGGAGGGTTGTTTAGACTATGCCCAGTCAGTCCTCGGGTTCTCAGTTGTGATTGGTAAGAAGTCATTACAATTGTAGCCGTCTGAGAAGTGTTATTATTGTTCCATTAAAAGTATTCAAGTCCTGTTGAGAAATGTGATGTCCCTTTAAAGTGCAGAAGCCTCCTCAGCAGTGCTCGTAGGATCACTGACATAAAATCGATGCATACAATACCAAAACACACAAATATTGGAAAAAAATATTGTTAACAAAAATATCGCCTTCATATGCCTAACTAATATAACTACAAATATCGAGAACACAAATATCATTGTTATAAATATCGATTTTTACTTATATCGAAAACAAATATAATGGAAACAAAAACATTGTCAGCTGTAAATAAACATATTAGTCATAGTCATAGTTTATTGTATATGATTACTTAAAATCGTTACAATTTACGCAATATAAAAAATGAACATATTATATGTCAAAAATATTGACTACAATAATATTGTCAAAATAACTACATTAATAAATATAAAAAGACAACTATTTATGTAAAATAATTATTTAAAATAAACGTTAAAACATTTTATACACATTTTCAATAAAAAACATATATTACATCACCACAATCTTTCAATTCACCCCAATAAAATATAGATTTAAATTCCTAACAATATAACCAAAAAGAATTCTATTAACTACAAACTTTTATACAACAATCTCATTATTAATCTGTGTGTGTATATGTATATATATATTACCTACTGGCGGTTGCCAGTAGGTAGTTATAGTTAGGACCTTGTTTCTATTCAAAAAGCGTTTTTTCTTTTGCCAATATCTTTGGCGCCGTTTGATGAATCTTCGCGAAATTTTCAAAACCAATGGTTCACTCAGGTCAGCTCCAGTCTTCAAAGTTTCGGGGTGATTCGTCCAGCGGGGGCCGAGAAAAAAGGGTGGTCCCAAAACGCGTTTTCTCCATGTTCATTTCCATAGGAAACTTTAGACAACACTACAGCCCGAACTGCTGAACGGAATTGCACCAAATTTGGCAAAAAGGTAGGTCTTGGTTCAGAAAGCAACCTTTTTTTTAGATGGTGTAAATCCGTTCAGTAGTTCCTGAGAAATACAAAAAATAAAAATATTGATATCTGGTGGTCGAGGAGGATTCGCGAACCCTCCCGAGCACGAGCTTCATTTTGATTGGCTGCCAACACTCCAAACCAAGAAGTGTTGGCAGCCATCTTGTGACTCGGTAAAACCGAGTCACAAGAAAACAGTAAAAAAAAGATAAAAAACAAGAAAAGGGGGCAGGGTAGAAACGCCCTGACCCCCAGGCCTGCTCATGGGGTCGCCCAAAAAAAGCATTTATTTATTTTTTTAAACGGCAGAATTCACGATGGCTGCGCGAATCCCGCTGAAAAAAAAAACCCGAAGCCCGGTCTCCCGCGCTTCGTTTTAATCAGCCCCCGGGTGGGCCAGGTCCCGGGGGCAATCACAAAATATATGTAGCCGGGGCCCGAAGGGGCCCCGCAGCCCCGGGGACCACCACCTCCCCGGGGCTTTGCTCATAATGTTTGAGGGGCACGCGGCCCCCCCGCAGCCCCGGGGGCCGCCACCTCCCCGGGTCTTGAAAAAAAAGTGTGGGGGGCTCCAACCCCCCCACACTGCCCCGGGCACGCCACCTCCCAGGGGCTTTGATGTATTTGAGGCGGGGGGCCTCGCGGGCCCCCCAAGCCCCGGGGACCGCCACCTCCCCGGGGCTTAAATTTAAATAAATAAGTGGGGGGCTCCTGCCCCCCCCACACTGCCCCGGGGACCACCACCTCCCTGGGGCACTAATTAAGATAATGCGGGGGTCCATTGTGGACCCCCGACCCCCGGAGACCACCACCTCCCCGGTGGTATGTAAACGTTAGGAGGGGGGCCATGTGGCCCCCCTCCTGGAGCCCTCCTTGGCCCTGGGGACCGCCACCCCCAGCTCCAGCAATGTCCCGGGGTGCCCACCCCCGGGACTTTGCAGTTTGCCCAAAAGCAATGCCGGCTCATCGCAGGAGGCAGGGAGCCAGCTGGGACCGCGGGGGCATTGGGGCTCTCCACGCGGTCCCCAACATGAGGGCAGGCCCAGGGGACGGGGTCCCAGGGGCCAGAAGTGGCCCGGGAGGGGGTCACTCGGCCCCCTCCCCTTTTATTTATTTATTTTTTAAACGGAAGGCCGGCCCTGGGGGATGGGATCCCCGGGGCCATAATTGGCCTCAGGAGGGGGGCCATGTGGCCCCCCTCTAAAATAAAAAATAAAGGTTGGCTAGGCCCCGGAGGATGGGGTCCCCGGGGCCAGAAGTGGCCCAGGGAAGGGGGGCCACGCGGCCCCCCTCCTCTAATTAAAGAAAAAGAGGCCAGGCCCCGGGGGATGGGGTCCCCGGGGCCAGAAGTGGCCCAGGGAAGGGGGGCCATGTGGGTCCCCTCCCCTAATTAAAAAAAAGAGGCCAGGCCCCGGGGGATGGGGTCCCCGGGGTCAAAAGTGGCCCAGGGAAGGGGGGCCACGCGGCCCTCCTCCTGTTAAATAAATAATAAATAAAAGAGGCTTAGCCCGGGGGATGGGGTCCCCGGGGCCGAAATCGGCCTCGAGAGGGGGCTGCGCGGACCCTTTCCTGTTTTTTTTTTTTTATTAAAAAAAGGGTCTGGCCCTGGGTGATGGGGTCCCCAGGGCCCAAAAATTACTAAGAGAAGGGGGGCCACACTGCCCCCCTTCTAAAAAAATTAATAAAAGAGAAGCCGGCATCTCGCTGGAGGCCCCGCCCCCTCCCTGCACCACTCTGCAAACGTGCCTCCTGGCGCGTTCTTGGTTGGGGGATTAAGTCCCCTAGAATGTTAAGGGTCCTTAGGGGCCAACTAGCGCACCAGGTACCTCCAGTAAGCCCTACACAGCTGGATTGCTGAAAGTGGTCTGAGGCCACGCCCCCTCAGACCACTTTGGCGCACTGCTGGTGGGGCGATGAGGTCCTCTTGTGTCATGGGGACCTCAGGAATGAAGTGGACTTCATCCCCCGAGCAGCAGTGCGCCACGCGGTGCGTTTGCAGAGTGGTGTAAAAAGGGGGCATGGCCTCGGACCATTCTCAGCAATCCAGCTGTGTGGGGCTTACTGGAGGTACAGGAGGGCTAGTTGGCCCCCAGGGACCCTCAGAAGGCAAGGGGACTTCATCCCCAACCAAGAGCGCGCCAGGAGGCACGTTTGCAGAGTGGTGCAGAAAGGGGGCGTGGCCTGTGTCCACCTCTCAGCAATCCCACTATATGGGGCTTACTGGAGGTATCAGGTAGGCTAGTTGGCCCCTAAGGATCCCCAACTGCGAAGGGGACTTCACTCCCCATCCAAGAGTGCGCCGGGGAGCGTGTTTGCAGACTGGTGGGCAAAGGGGGCGTGGCCTGCTTTCAGAACTTACCAATGCTGCTGTGTGGGACTTACTGGAGGTAATAGGAGGGGTAGTTGCCCCCCAAGGACCCAACTACCCCTCCTGTTACCTCCAGTAAGTCCCACACAGTGGTATTGGTAAGACGTCTTCGGAGGCCATGCCCCCCTTTCTCCACCGCTCTGCAAACGCACCTCCTGGCACACTATGGGTTGGGGGATGAAGTCCACTTTGCTCCTGAGGGACTTTGGGGGCCAAGAAGCCCTCCTGGTACCTCCTGTAAGTCCTACGCAGTGGAATTCCTGAGCGCTGGTCGGAGGCCCAGCCCCCTTTCTCCACCTCTCTGCAAACGCGACTACTAGTTAAAGAAGCATTTGCAATGTAATAGGTTTCACATTTGCAAGAGTTAGAGCTATAGGGTTGTAAATGTAAAAGTGTTTTACTAATGTTTCTTGGAGTGGAGTGGATGTAGGTTGTGTGTAGTGGAATTATGTGGTATGATGTGCAGTGAAATTATGTGGATAGACCTTGACTTTGATGTGGATAGAAGGTATGTGGTATTTAGTGTATAGGAATTATGTAGAGTGGGATTCTGTGTTATGGAGAGTAATTATGTGGTATGGTAGTCTGTGTTGTGGAGTGGTAACCTCAGGTTTAGTCTTCCTCGTTTCCATAGAAGCTAAACTATAAACTCAATGAGACAAAAAAAGAAGGAACCACTAAGGAGCACTTCTGGACCTAGTCAGAGGTATGAGTGGGGCCAATGGAATTATGCGACTGTTTGGCTGCACCGACTTTCGCACAATTATACATTTTCTGCATTTGCCACATAATCCATCATCTGCTGCATAATCTGCAGTTTTGAACAAAAAAAACCTTGTTTCTAGCTCAAACTGCTCAAACGCTACCAAAAATGCAGCGACAAGTGTTACAGCGTGGTGGAAGGCCCTTTGCAAACCTAGAATGGTCACCTGTTACTTATTGCTAAATGTGGGTATTAAATTGGTACTAATGGTGTGCAAACCACTCTTGCTTCTTTCTGCACCTCTCTTGCCTCTTTCTGCATTTCTGTTGCTTCTTTCTGCACCTTTCTTTTTTTCTGCACTTCTTTTGCCTCTTTCTGCTCATCTCTTCCACTTTCTGCACCTCTTTTGCCTTTCTGCACCTCTGTTGCCTCTTTCTGCACCTCACTTGTTTCTTCCTGTACCCCTCTTGCCTCTTTCTGCACCCTTCTTCCCTCTTTCTGCACCTCTCTTGCCTCTTCCTGCACCCCTGTTCCCTCTTTCTGCACCTCTCCTGCATGTTTCTGCACCTCTCTTGCCTCTTTCTGCACCGCTGTTGCTTCTATCTGCACTTCTCCTGCCTCTTTCTGCACCCCTCTTGCCTCTTTCTGCACCTCTGTTGCTTCTTTCTGCACTTCTATTGCTTCTTTCTGTACCTCTGTTGCTTCTTTCTGCACCCCTCTCGCCTCTTTCTGCACCACTCTTGCCTCAGTCTGCCCAACTGTTCCCTCTTTCTGCACCTCACTTGCCTCTTTCTGCAACCCTCTTGCCTCTTTCTGCAGTTCTCTTGCCTCTTTCTGCAATTCTCCTACCTCCTTCTACACCTCTCTTGCCTCTTATCATGGCCACCGAAGAGATTCGTAGAGTGATGGATGGTGGGGGAAGAGCCGTCCTCATCTTGCTTGACCTTTCAGCCGCGTTCGATACTGTTAACCACGAGGTATTGACGCAACGGCTGAGGGCAGCAGGCATTGAGGGGTCGGCTCTAACACTATTGACATCTTTTCTGGCATCTCGCGAACAACTGATAGACTGGGATGGTCTCGAGTCTGCGAAATATGGCCTCCTGTGCGGCGTCCCGCAGGGATCCACGTTGTCACCCACTTTGTTTAACCTTTACGTTACCCCTCTGGCCAGACTAATAAGAGATCATGGTCTGATGCTTGTATCGTACGCAGACGATACCCAGATAGTGGTATCAGTAACCCAAAGTGTGGACGAGACGGCGGTTAGGTTTAGGAACTGCCTAAAGAATGTTATGCAATGGATGAGCTCAAATTCTTTAAAGCTCAACACGGAAAAGTCGGAGGTGATTGAATTCGGGCAGAAGCCTTCAATTTGGAGCCAAGTATGGTGGCCCACTGAGGCTGGGAACTGCCCCACTCCTGTAACCAAGGCCAGGAACCTTGGCTTTATGTTTGACAGCAATTTAAAATTTGCCCAAAAAACCAATCAGGTGTCATCTGCTTGTTTCTTCACGCTGAAAAACTTGTGCAAAATCCTTCCGTTCATTCCCTTAACCCTGAGGAAAACGGTAATCGGGGCCTTGATTCTTTCCAGAATCGATTATGGGAGCAGACAAGGGCCAGATTGCCAAACTACAGTCCATTCAGAACGCGGCTGCCCGGGTGCTTTATGGTCTTCCCAAACATCACCCTACTTCAGCCACTATTAAATTGCTCCACTCCCTCCCGGTCCGGCAGCAAGTGGATTTCAAGGCTCTCTGTCTTGTACACAAGGCCTTGTATGGTGGGGGAGCTGCGGACGTGCAGCTGCTATTCAAACGGTATTCTCCTCAACGCTGCCTCAGATCAACGAATACAGGTCTGATCCTGATCCCAAGATAAAAAAAAGTCAGATGGAGAGGCAAGGGTTTTTCGTACCAGGTGGCAAAGCTATGGAACGTACTCCCCGTACAGATCAGGCTACAATCAAACAGGACCGTCTTTAGGAAACAAATAAAGACCTGGCTCTTTCCCAAACTGGCAGATTAACCAGTGTGGCCAAGACGCCTCGGCATTTGCACGCTTAATAAATAAGTCAGTCAGTCAGTCAGTCTTTCAACACTTCTCTTGCTTGTTTCTGTATCTCTCTTGCCTCTTTCTGCACCTCTCTTGCATGTTTCTGCACCTCACTTGCTTCTTTCTGCACCCCTTTTGCCTGTTTCTGCACCCCTCTTCCCTCTTTCTGCAACTCTCTTGCCTCTTTCTACACCTCTCTTCCCTCTTTCTGCACCACTCTTGCCTCTTTCTGTACCTCTGTTGCTTCTTTCTGCACTTCTCTTGCCTCTTTCTGCACCCTTCTTGCCTCTTTCAGCACCTCTGTTGCTTCTTTCTGCAGTTCTCTTCCTTCTTTCTGCACCCCTCCTGCCTCTTTCTGTACCCCTCTTGCTCTTTGTGCACCTCTCCTACCCCTTTCTGCACCCCTCTTTTGCACCTCTGTTGGTTCTTTCTATACCTTTTTTGTTTCGTTTTGCACTTCACTTGCCTTTTTCTGCACCCCTCTTCCCTCTTTCTGCCCACCTGTTCCCTTTCTGCACCCCTTTTGCCTGTTTCTGCAACCCTCTTGCCTCTTTCTGCACTTCTCTTGCCTCCTTCTGCACCTCACTTGCCTCTTTCTGCACCTCTGTTGGTTCTTTTGCACTGCTCTTGCTTCTTTCTGCAGTTCTCTTCCTTCTTTCTGCACCCCTCTTGCCTCTTTCTGCATCCCTCGTACCTCTTTCTGCACCTCTCCTACCCCTTTCTGCACCTCTCTTGCCTCTTTTTGCACCTCTGTTGGTTCTTTCTACACATCTTTTGCTTCGCTCTGCACTTCACTTGCCTCTTTCTGTACCCCTCTTGCCTCTTTCTGCACCTCTGTTGGTTCTTTCTGCCCTGCTCTTGCTTCTTTCTGCACCTCTATTCCAAATTTCTGTATCCCTCTTGCCTCTTTCTGCACTCCTCTTCCCTCTTTCTGCCCACCTGTTCCCTCTTTCTGCACCCCTTTTACCTGTTTCTGCAACCCTCTTGCTTCTTTCTGCACTTCTCTTGCCTCCTTCTGCACCTCTGTTGGTTCTTTTGCACTGCTCTTGCCTCTTTCTGCAACCCTCTTGCTTCTTTCTGCACCCCTCTTGCCTCTTTCTGCACCCCTGTTCCCTCTTTCTGCAACTCTCTTGCCTCTTTCTACACCTCTCTTCCCTCTTTCTGCACCACTCTTGCCTCTTTCTGTACCTCTGTTGCTTCTTTCTGCACTTCTCTTGCCTCTTTCTGCACCCTTCTTGCCTCTTTCAGCACCTCTGTTGCTTCTTTCTGCAGTTCTCTTCCTTCTTTCTGCACCCCTCCTGCCTCTTTCTGTACCCCTCTTGCCTCTTTGTGCACCTCTCCTACCCCTTTCTGCACCCCTCTTTGCACCTCTGTTGGTTCTTTCTATACCTTTTTTGTTTCGTTTTGCACTTCACTTGCCTCTTTCTGCACCCCTCTTCCCTCTTTCTGCCCACCTGTTCCCTTTCTGCACCCCTTTTGCCTGTTTCTGCAACCCTCTTGCCTCTTTCTGCACTTCTCTTGCCTCCTTCTGCACCTCACTTGCCTCTTTCTGCACCTCTGTTGGTTCTTTTACACTGCTCTTGCTTCTTTCTGCAGTTCTCTTCCTTCTTTCTGCACCCCTCTTGCCTCTTTCTGCACCCCTCGTACCTCTTTCTGCACCTCTCCTACCCCTTTCTGCACCTCTCTTGCCTCTTTTTGCACCTCTGTTGGTTCTTTCTACACATCTTTTGCTTCGCTCTGCACTTCACTTGCCTCTTTCTGTACCCCTCTTGCCTCTTTCTGCACCTCTGTTGGTTCTTTCTGCACTGCTCTTGCTTCTTTCTGCACCTCTATTCCAAATTTCTGCATCCCTCTTGCCTCTTTCTGCACTCCTCTTCCCTCTTTCTGCCCACCTGTTCCCTCTTTCTGCACCCCTTTTACCTGTTTCTGCAACCCTCTTGCTTCTTTCTGCACTTCTCTTGCCTCCTTCTGCACCTCTGTTGGTTCTTTTGCACTGCTCTTGCTTCTTTCTGCACCTCTCTTGCAAATTTCTGCACCCCTCTTGCCTCTTTCTGCACCCCTGTTCCCTCTTTCTGTACCTCTTTTGCCTGTTTCTGCAAATCTCTTGCCTCATTCTGCAGTTCTCTTGCCTCCTTCTGCACCTCTGTTGCTTCTTTCTGCACTTCTCTTGCCTCTTTCTGCACCCCTGTTGCTTCATTCTGCACTTCCCATGCTTCTTTCTGCACCTGTCTTGCTTCTTTCTGCATTCCTGTTGTCTCTTTTTGCTCTCGTCTTCCCTCTTTCTGCACCTCTCTTGCCTCTTTCTGCACCTCACTTGCCTCTTTCTGCACTTCTCTTGCTTCTTTCTATACTTCTGTTGCTTCTTTCAGCAATTCTCTTGCCTTTCTGCACTTCTCCTGCCTGTTTCTGCACCTCTCTTGCCTCTTTCTGCACCTCTCTGGCCTCTTTCTGCACCTCACTTGCTTCTTTCTGCATCCCTCTTGCCTCTTTCTGCACCCCTCTTACCTCTTTGTGCATCTCTCTTGCCTCTTTCTACACCTCTCTTCCCTCTTTCTGCACCACTCTTGAATCTTTCTGTACCTCTGTTGCTTCTTTCTCCACTTCTCTTCCTTCTTTCTGCTCCCCTCCTGCCTCTTTCTGCATCCCTCTTGCCTCTTTTTTGCAACTCTGTTGGTTTTTTCTGCACTATTCTTGGTTCTTTCTGCACCTTTTTTGCAAATTTCTGCATCCCTCTTCCCTCTTTGTCCACCTCTCTTGCTTCTTTCTGCACTTCTCTTGCTTCTTTCTGCACTGCTTTTGCTTCTTTCTGCACCTCTTGCCTCTTTCTGCACCCCTGTTACCTCTTTCTGCACCTTTCTTGCCTGCTTCGGCACCTCTCTTGCCTGTTTCTGCAACTCTCTTGCCTCTTTCTGCAGTTCTCTTGTCTCCTTCTGCACCTCTGTTGCTTCTTTCTGCACTTCTCTTGCCTCTTGCTGCACCCCTCTTGCCTTCTTCTGCACCTCTGTTGGTTCTTTCTGCACTGCTCTTGCTTCTTTCTGCACCTCTCTTACAAATTTCTGCACCCCTCTTGCCTCTTTCTGCACGCCTCTTCCCTCTTTCTGCACCTCTCTTGCCTCTATCTGCACCCCTGTTCCCTCTTTCTGCACCTCTTTTGCCTGTTTCTGCAACTCTCTTGCTTCTTTCTGAACTTCTCGTGCCTCTTTCTGTACTCAAATGGGAAGTGCAAGCTGTCAAGTTTAAAGGTCTGCGTGCTCTCGTGACTGAGGTATATGTCTACTTGTATATGTATTCTTACATGTGTTATGCATCTGAAGATGGTAGCTTAAAAAGCATGTAACTTCTCCTATAGGTGGTCACATTTTCTCATTTCTGCTCTGTCATTCGGTTCCACAGGCAGACATGTCTTATGTATATATGTGTTATAGAGCCCCTCAAATATACTATTGAATACCTATGTGCCCTGTATTGTGAGCAGAAAGAAATGCATACACATTTTTTTACACACATTTACAGAGTATGCTGTTTGAAACACAGGTATTCAAGTATTTCTATGTTTATTTTTATGTAACATGTCACTCAGTAAAAGCAGAGACAAACATGCATACCTTCACAAACTTGGTCAGACTTACAACAATGATATGCTTAGGATTGCTGTTTTATATTTGGTAGGCAGGCCTAACATTCTGAGCAGTCGATTAATAGTGAACCTTCAAGAGAAAAGTGAGGTTTAAGACATCTTCAGAGAAGGATTAGTGATTAGGGTACTTTGTATGAGTCTGTTGTAAGGTACAGTCAAAGTAGGCCTCTTTCTGCACCTCTGTTGGTTCTTTCTGCACTTCTCTTGCTTCTTTCAGCACCTTTCTTCCTCTTTCTGGACTCGTGTTGCCTCTTTCTGCATTTCTCTTGCTTCTTTCTGCACCTTTCTTCCTCTTTCTGCACCTCTCTTGCCTCTTTCTGCACTTCTCTTGCTTCTTTCCGCGCCTTTCTTCCTCTTTCTGCACATGTCCTACCTATGTAGGCATAGTTAGAAATTAGCATTTAAAAAACCTTAGAAATTCACTGAAAAAAACAGAGGTTTTAGGGACGTTATAGTTAGGGATTAGCATTTAAAAAACCTTAGAAATTCACTGAAAAAACCACAGGTTTCAGGGATGTTATGGTTAGGGATTAGCATTTAAAAAACCTTAGAGAGTCACTGAAAAAACCACAGGTTTCAAGGATGTTATAGTTAGTTGGACATTTCACTCGTATAAAACCAGAGAAATTCGTCTGTTATAGTTAGTAGAGCTAACTATAACTCGCACCCCCGCAATGCACTGCTGATGACGTCACATATTACATCATTCATGACATGGTCAGTGACATCACTGATGACATCACTGATGACATCTCAAATGACATCACTGACGACATCACTGATGACATCATTCACGTGATCATCTGATGCACCTCCTCACACCCTAATAAAACCTTTTATACACCCACTCTAAAATACAGACTACCAATATCGAAACCATAGACAGACCAATAGCAGTTAGTACATACCCGCTCAGTGATTCATACGTCTACACGTAGGGAAGGGGAGAGGTGTGGTGCAGCGGCCAGGGCGACTGACTCCGGAACCCTGGGGCTCACGGTTCGATCCCCGGCACCGGCGGCAGATCAGCCCAACACCATTTGACTCTGGGCAATGGCTCGCTTAATCTTCCCAACGGCCCCAGCGCCTTGACACCCTCGGGTAATTGTTCGCGCACAGCCATTCATCAATACAGCCACTGATATATCCACTCATACATCCATATAGACACTCACACACTGCCACTCACCCAAAGAGTTACTCAAACACCTAGTCAGTCACCAAAGAATTAATTACACTGCCATTTACTCGGCTATACAGTTATACACACACACCACCTCACTTATTCATACAGATAGTACCATATACGTACTCTATTCAACAATTACTGACATAAGCACACACTTATCCATGTAGCCACTGTCACAATCACTCAATGTCACATATACTCACTTATATACTCCAACACTCACATATAATGCCTCTCACATATGTAGTTACTTATACATATACCACTAAGACATCCATAGACCAATAGACTGTACGACATGCTACAATGTAAAGTCAAAATCTTCATAAACAACAAAAGAGTAGATTGCTTAGGAATAATAGCCAAAAGCATGTTAGAAAATAAATAATAAACTACAAAAGTCCCAAAAATCTGTCACCAAGTCTAAGCCAACATGACAAATCATTTTTGATACAAATAATAAACATACTATTTTATTACATCAGTCTAAACATTAACTAAAACTCCAATATTGAATAAGACTCAGATAATAAAATAATATGTAATTTTTTTACATGAAAATATAAAACTCACCAACCAAAAAGCTCAAAGAGCAAACTCAATCCATCACGTAAAATAAATACAACCCACAAACCACACATTTCCAAATGATAATCACATAATATTTTCACAAACAATAAAACCTAACATTTCCCACCCAAAAGAAATACAATAAATATGACTTACTGTTCTGTAGCTGCAGATCCTCATCTGTATCCACATAGTCAAAATAATAATCCACTAAAAATGGGAAAAATATTTTCCCAAAAGTTCCCAAAAAAATACAAAATAAAACAAACCCAAAAGAGATCACTTGAAGCAATCCAAAGTATATAGGAACCATACAAAACCCGAAAAAGTGTTTAAAAAAATAAACGCTTCTGAAAACCCATTAAAAATGAAATCAAATGTAAAAATATTGGTTTATTGTAAATCAAAAGTGAATTTCTTAAAAAAATAAGAAAAAACGTTTCTCCCAATGCCCATATGACATGTTTATTGACAAGAACTTGTAAACTAAACAAGACAACCCACCCGCAAAACACATTACACTCCCAAAAATGCATATACATTACAATTAATCATCATAAAATAAGTAACATAACACAATGTAACACAACATAATGATACATTACTAAAACAGTGTACGAAAACCCCAAACTACACACTGGTGAAAAACACTGCTATTAATACAAGGGCCTCATTACGATGTCGGTCGGAAAGCCTCCGGCCAACAGTCGGATTCTCCTAGACCGAGTCGGAACCCATCCGCCCGAGTTGGTCGGAATCCAATCCGCCTGACCGATTACGATGCTTGCGATGAGAAGGGGAACCGTTCGGTCATTCCGAATCGGTTCTGACCGGCAATCAGAGAATCCGAGTCGGTCGGAGGTGATCTGTACAGCTCTGCGGACAGCGTTTCCGACCAACCGATTACGATGTCGGATTCTGACAACCTTTCCGACTCGGTCTGTCTGACATGAAAAGGCTGACGGAAACTGACTTTGGGGGACCCTAGCAGGCCCCCCTTCATCTTGAGGCCTCCGGTTTGGGGTCGAGGGGGTACCCAAAGGACCCCCCTGTAAAACCATGCACAGTGTGGCAGGCACCATGGGGTGCAAGCCACAGGGTGCTTGGTTTTCAGCAGACACCCATTTTCCCCATACGAGCCTGTGTTGTCGGTCGGAACACAGGCTCCCATAGAAGTCAATGGGAGTCCTTCCGAACGGTGTTCGGAAGCATTGTAATTGGTCGGGAGGAACCGCCGACCGCAAGTCGGTCGGATCCCGAATCCCAGACGGTGTCGGTCGGAGGCTTTCCGACCAACATCATAATGAGGCCCTAAATGTTCAGAAAACTCACAAACAACACTATGAGTAACCTCTAGACCATGCCCTACACTCCCACCCTCAAAACCCTTAAAAGTACCTTTGAAAAGGACTAACCTGTTCTGACAAACAGCAGCATCATACCGTGACCAGGATCTTGAAAATAGACTAAAAATGACACTAATAGACTACAAAATTGCAGGTAGCGGTAATAGAAATAGCTGCTAAATGAAACAAGAAAAAGACTATCTCCCCCCAAAAATAATTGTAACATATACAATTATTTAATATATACTGAAAAAACGTATGTTAAAATGATGTTGAAAATATGTTTATAAGACAACTTAACAAAAGTTAAAAAAATATTAAACAATGGAAAAACGTGGAAAATGTACAACATACAATACTATTTAAATGTGATTTACATTTTTATGTAATAATATAAATTAATTAAAAACAATAGTTTATTTATCTGTATATAAATGTTTATTCTGAAGTTTAAATATATATGTTTAAAAATGTAAAAATATTCATTAAATAAACTTTGATCACATAAACACAATTAGAAAAATGTGTTACGTCTTTATTTTATAAAAATATGTAATTAATTATATTATTTATTACAAATGTATAACTAACCAATGTTATTTTTATTTTTCTAAACACCAACAATCCTAAATAAATAACACAAACTATTTCTACTACATACAAATACAATTTAAAAAAAGGATTTCACACTAAAATTAAAAAATTAAATAATCACACTCCAACTTAAACCATTTTTAAGACAGTGTTGGACATTGAAGAGATGACATTTACTATTCCCACTTCAATCTATACTAATATGAAGAAGGTGTTGAACACTCAAGGGATGACATTTACCATTCCCACTCCAATCTATATCATTTTGGGGAAGATGTTGGACACTAAAAGGGTGACATTTACTATTTCCACTCCTATCTATACCAAGTTGGTGAAGGTGTTGGACACTAAAAGTGGCATTTACTATTACCATTCCATCTATACCAATTTGCAAAAGGTGTTGGACACTAAAGTGGTGACATTTACTATTCCCACTCCAATCTATACCAAAATGGGGAAGCTGTTGGATGCTAAAAGGGTGACATTTGTATGTACCCAATCATAACTCCATACTCACACATAATTTGTATCCATACAATAAACTAAAATTGACATAAAAAGACACTAGCCAGGGGGGGGGCGTAGCATGACCGGGATTGGTGTAGGACTCAGATCGTCTGAGTTCCTGCTTTCCTTGGGCCCCAAAGCAAGGAAAAGCCACTCTACAACCACCACAGCTGACATGAGTGGCGGGATAGACTCCCCTGTGCTGGCCCCTGCGCCCCAGTCGCCCTTTCCATCACACAGGCCCAAATGGAAAGGTTCCTGACAGACATCTGCCCGGAGATTGACTCTTTGAAAACAGACTTCAGGGGGCGTGGCCAAGATGGCGGAGCGGTAGGACGCGTTCTCCTGTCTCTCCGCTCCCGCCGGACTGAGGTGGGCAATTACCCGGTGCCTAAAGTGGGCCCAGCAGCAGACATTCCTGCAGACGACACTGCTGACATCAGTGGTCCCCCCTGGGAGGTCAGATCCGGGGGCTCCGCACAACCGCAACGCCATAACGCGAGAGCGAACGCTGCGGCGGTGAAGAGACCGAGCCTGCGTGCCTCGCGAGGCCTAGTGCGAGAACCTGACGGCCTGGGGGCGCGGAGCTGAGATCGAGGGCCTCGACTTGCTTGTGGCGAGGCTGCAAGTCTGTTTGGAGCGGCCTGGTGCGACGGCTGCCTCCTTCTTCTGTGGTGCTTCCTGCGGTGGCTTTCTACGGCCTGGGGAGAGAGTCCAGCCTGAGACGTGAAGCGGAGCCTGCGGCGAGATCTTGGACCAGCGGAGGCCTTGCTCCCACTTCGGAACACACACAGCGACCTGCCTGGTGTTCGTGTGGGGCTAAGGCCAGGGGAAGTCACGATGGAAGATGCCGGCGAGCCGGAGCTGTTAGCGCGGCGGCCTTGACAAGCGGCCGCGGAGAGTGGGCCCCATGCACCGCGGAGACGGCCCAGACGGCCCGGGTGTGGTTTGTGGCTCCCTGGTCATGCCCCCAATTGCTGCCTCTTGAGCGTCCGGTGGCCCCCCCCGGCGATGAGCCCAGGTCTTGACAGTGGAGGATTGAGAG
Organism: Calotriton arnoldi; assembly: GCA_963921515.1. Taxonomy (NCBI): domain Eukaryota; kingdom Metazoa; phylum Chordata; class Amphibia; order Caudata; family Salamandridae; genus Calotriton; species Calotriton arnoldi. The sequence goes on from CAWUFW010005404.1 coordinate 779,713, forward strand.
GCACGGGCCACCTGATTGAGACCCGGAGAGGACCCCCCCCTACAGAGCAACAGAGCGGAGTGCACCGGTCACCACAGTGAGTACACCTTGCCAAATATAAACGCAGAGCTGCGGAGGGCACGCTAGATATCGGAGAGGCCCCAGACTGAGCAACTAGAGTTGACTATCGCCGGATTGCTAAGGAGAGCTGCCGCCGGGGATCCGGACCGTGCCGCAGGGCTTGTGAAGAGTCTGGCTTAGTGGCGTGAGGGTGTCGCCCCAGTGTGACGGTGTTTGACACCGGATAGTGAGGACCCCGCCACTCCTGTGCATCGAGTCCCCCTGCCTGGGGACTAGAGAAAGGGGGGGTGCCCCTGGCCGGACCCACAGTGCTCCGCAGTTTCAGAGGGGAGAGGAAGTTCGCAGAGCCGCCCCCCACCATGGCAACCGGCAGAACAAAGAAGGACAGGTCGGTTAAGGATATGCTCCTGCGGGCGCCCCGGTCTCAGAGCCCGCCCACCCATAGTGGTCCAATGGCGGCAGAGGAGGAGGAAGAAGACATAGAGCATCCAGTTAGTTGCTCCTTCTTGGAGCCCCTCTTCTCCTCCCTACATGAGGACCTATCCACCATGAAGAGGGACCTCTCTGCAGACCTGAGAGAGGTGCGGAGGGACATAGACTCCTTGGGGGAAAGGGTCAGCTCCTTGGAGAATCACGAGTCAGGCACTGCGGTGTTGTATTCCGCTTTAGGTGTCCGTATATAGGTTTTCCTGAGACATGTCCTTATATAGGCACAATTCGCATTGCCCTTATATAGGCATAGAATCCCAGTCCTTATTTAGGCATTAGCCGTGCACTCCAAATACAGGCATGGTCACCGACATCCGTCCACCCTAATGTCACAACGAGTTCTTAGAAACCAGACCCTTAAGCTCTCGGGAGTTCCCCTAGCACAGGATTATTGATTTCTCCAAGAACTCATCTATTATGTATGAACCGTTATACCTTAAGGGTTCATTCCTGACGTCTTCCTCTGTCCGACTTCACGTCAATGCTAACATTCCAAGGTACCTACCAGGTATAAATATACCTTCCCTTGCCCAAGCAAGTTAGAGGAGACCTCGACTTCAGAGGAGCCCGTATCCCGGCCTGACGCACTGAGAAGACGCTGTCATTCCTGCTCACAGACGAATCCAGCTTCCAGTGTTCTGACTCCTTCGCGGGGTGTTAGAGTTCCAGATCCGGCAAGAGATTCCCACCTCTCTCATTCTCAAGGTATGGAGCTGACTAGAACCTAGAGGGACTCTTGGCATACTAGACTTAACATACTCTTAGTATACCATACTAGACAATACTCCACCTACTTCTTACCTTTCCCTACACCTAGACTAGGTTAGGTACATTGGGGTAGAACTAGCTTAGAGAGGTATCGTATGAGTACTCGCATTTTTAGCTCATGTTATTTATGTACGTGAATATATGCTAAAAGATAATGCTAGCGCAGTATTATTTATTTCTACTGCTTACGCTGTACATTATTTATCTTGCATACTGTCTTGTGATCATAACAGCACATATCTCTTACATGAGAAACAAGACTGTTCAATAAAACCCTTTTATTGAAACGCCCGTCTTTCCTTTCTGTGTAACTCTGCGGAAACTAAGCATGCACGATTGACTGAGTGAAACTGTTATCTATTGTTTCCACGATTCTGAGACGTGTTCCGATTCTAAAGGGAAACAAAGTGGTCATGTTTATGCGGTTGCCAGAAACTACTCCCTTCTTGTTCTCAAGGAGTTTCTAGTGGCCTCTGAGCTAGCTGGCACAAGTAATTAAGTTTAATATACTCGATAGGGACATACCGACCTCAGTCCTATGTCAAGCCTATAGGTTATATTATTCCAATGCGCAGAGCCTATTAGGGAAATAGGAACTACACTACATGGCGCCCAACGTTTGGTAAGGCAGTAATTTAACGCTAGATACTGAGTAACTCAGTTGTGCTTTTCCCAGAGACCCCTACTCACATACTCCATAAGACGTCTGGAGTGAGTAGGGTTAAATATCCGCCAAAGCTAAATAGGACAAAAAACCCTATATATTAGTTGCTTGGTTTGTTCAACGTTGAAGGATACAGTGTTCCAAAATATTGTGCACCTTATCTTTTGTTTCCTTGAAACTTGTTCTACATTTTTCAAAAAACAAATGTCCATACACGGGGACAATAACACCGGGAACGGTGTAGCTGCGGCTGACCCAGTCATAGCAGCTTTTAACTTTACAGGTTTAAATGAAACCGAGGAGGGTGTTATAGATATCCATCCAAACTTAAGAAGAGCCATCACTCTAAAACTTATAAAACACAGCCTACCACCAAGAGGCGGTAGAGCAGTTTTCGTGATAGAGGCACACGAATCCTTTCAGACAGAGGTATTCTATTCATGGATAGTATTCCCTGAATCAAATCCAGTAACAAAACTGTTTCACTTCTACAAAGAAGATGAACCACCAGAGGAATATATTCCCTTCGAGGATATTGAAATTCCACTAACATACCAGGAGCATCAGCTCTGGTTTAAAGGCGCCCTAAAACATCACAGAAACATTACCAGGCTCGGTCCACTAGGTAGACCAGGAGCAACATGGCCGATTTTAGCCGGGTACACTCCTCATCCTGACCTCGATATAATGTCAGACGAGTAATTACTTACTCAACTTACAGAGTTAATAAAAATCTACAGACAATTAGTCCAATATGTCATGCGGACTTTCACAGTCCAACCACCATTGACCATTCCAAATCAAACCCCTCAACAGAGGAATACACTAAAAATTACACCACAGACTTTATACTCAGTCATGGGTAAAATGCCCACAAAACGTGAGCAAATTATATTCTGGATAGCTAAAAAAATTACTCAAATCGAAGCAGTATTTCTTAATACTAGCCCTTATGAGAATCACAGAATACTAACAATCTGTTTACCAATAGGGATCACACCACAACTGGAAGACTGCACCACTTGGGGCTCAGTCTTTGCTGCCATCTATACTAAAACACATGGTGTTCCGTCAATCGCAGTAATACCAGATGTCCTGAAACAAATTCAAAACGAATACAGGGCAGAGCCTGCTCTGAATTTAGGTATGAAATTACTGAAAAACTTCGACCAGGTCTCAACAATAATATTATCTAATATTAAAGGGGAGGCAGCAGCAGTGGCGATCCGCCAACGATTAAGGGAATTTGATGTTACAGAACATCAAACAGAACTACCCAGAATAATAGAACAATCTTATGCAGAATTAGGCAGAGATAGTTTGGGTGGAAGACCATTGAAGCCAAAACTATCTGAAAGTCCTGAGAAGGACTCTATTAAACAAACTCCTACATCTTCTAAAAAGAAGTGGGAAACTAATAAACAAAATTTAAACGAGAAACGTTCTCAATCCCGAGGTAGGTCTCCTCAAAAGGAGCCCTCTGAAAGGAGGTATAACCTCAGGAATAGGGATAATTTAAAAAGCCTGACAGGTATCAAGATACTGATACACGTTCCTCTCGTACCTTTCAGATATCGTCACAGACATCGGAAAGAAGAGGACGGTCAGAACATAGAGAAGAATGCGTGAAATCGAAAGACGACAAACACGTTCCGAAAAATAAATCTAAACCTCAATTCTCAAAAAAGAAGGTAGCAGGTCTGAAGATCAGACATGCCGAGGATATTGAGAACACAACTCAAGAACGGAGAATGGGCTCAGACAATGCTGGACAGTGCGGCAGAAGTCACAATAGCTCGCCAGAACCTGAAGGAACTTCTGGAGATAGTGGACTTGAATGAGTACATCACAGTTGAGACTGTAGACACCAGGGTTAGTACTCCACAAAAGTTATATGAAATAACACTCCGAATGGAGGGAGACATACCAAGAAAGGTGAAAACACTCTTTTGGGAGAAACTTTCAAGGGGTTATGATATACTTCTAGCAGAAAAAGACTGGCCACCACAATTTGTCAGGGAGTGCCCACATGGTGAGGACATCATTATGCCTGCCTTCTCCAACCATATTCCAATTCACATAAAATATACTTATGCCAGGAAATGGGCAGTTGCCCAGGCCCCAGCATTATATAAAAATCATGTAGGATGGGATGAGGACTCACCTCACCATAAAATACATCTAAAAAATGAACCTTCTGCACAGAGGCAGTACCCAATAAAGCAAGAAGCTAAAAAACAGGTCAGGGAGATCTTAGATAAACTTGAATACCAAGGGGTGATTGAAACATGCACCTCTTCAATGAACAATCCTTTGTTTCCTGTCTCCAAACCAGACAATACATATCGTCTAGTTTTGGATTACAGACACTTAAACACTTGTTCAAAAACATTTGCAGTGCAAAATGCACATAGTACAGCATTAATGAATAACATTGTGCGTAAAAAATATAAAACCACATTGGACATCTCAAATGGTTTCTTTTGTCAAAACATAGCACCTGAAAGCAGGTACTTGACAGCTTTCTCAATAATGGGGACCCAGCGTCAATTTTGTCGACTCCCACAAGGGTTCAAGAACAGCCCGGGGTTATTCTCAGCGAGGGTAACAGAGTTACTACAAATTTATGATAATGAAGCATTGTCATATGTCGATGACATCTATCTGACAGACGATGACCTGGCTAGGCACCTGAACAGGGTGAGCACCATTATATTGGGCTTCGCCTCTGAGGGCTATAAGTTCAACTTTAAAAATCCAGAATTGCCCATCTCAATGTCCTTTTCTAGGATATGAGCTTTCAAGTGAAGGAAAGAGCTTGGCAGCCAACTTTTTAGAAAGTTGTGCGCTGCTCCAACCTCCTAAAACGCTGAAAAATTTACAATCCATCCTGGGTTTCCTAAATTTTGGAAGAACTTACATTCTAAATTACGCAGAAAGGGTTAAACCTCTCTACGCATTAATCAAACCTGATTTTTCAATCAAAAATTGGACACATGAACACACAGAAATCTTGCGTTCACTCCAAGCTAACATGTTAGCAACAAGTCACTTACAAACACGCATAAGTCAACGCAACTTGGTGATCCGAATATTTTCGGGTCAATGCGGATTCACCTACTTAACATTTAATGAGGGTGAAAAAGTACCAATAGCATACAAATCACATTTGTATACACAAGCAGAAATGCGCTTCACTTCAACTGAAAAAATACTGACAGCAGTTCAAACCGCTGTAGCAAAAGAAAGAGCTCTAGCCCAAGGGAAACGCATTATTGTCGTAACCCCAGTACCGGCTTTAGAGGCGGTAACTAAAGCGAGCATTCCAAATGCTAAAGCATTACATCCTAGATAGATACAATGGGTTAATTCTCTTGCTGCAACAGATGTTGAATATGTTTTTGATCCTGACTTAAAAACACAAGCGTTCCTGCAATATGAACATGAATGTCCTCTGCCCACTGAAACTCTGCCTCTCGATCAGTATGAATTTATAATTTACACTGACGGATCCGCACAACCCGCTACAGGGAGTAAGCAAGCTTACAGTGCAGCGTGCGCAATCGTTAAAGGTCGCATGCGCGATGGTAACTTCCGACCAATGATCACTAAAACTCAATCTCTAGGAGATTGCACAGCTCAGCGAGCTGAACTACAAGCATTCAAACTGGCACTTGAAAGTATAGATCGCGAATTCCCCACACTAATAGTGTGCGATTCTTTCTACTGTGTGCAGTCGTATAATGAATATATACAAAATTGGCTTGAAAATGGGTTCAAAGATGCAAAAGGTGGCACAATAAAGCATAAAACGCTTTGGGAACAAGTAGTTCAGTTAAAAAAAGAACTACCAAAGGCTCACGTGATACACACGCTGAGTCATCAACGTGATGGCGTTCACGTTGCAGGAATTCATTGGCTGACGAAGTCGCAAAGGGGGCTGTTCAGACGGTTTCCGTAGCTGTGATCACTCGTTCAAAAATGAGAATAGACAGTGAGATATTGTTGGCTGTCAATGCTACGAGCAAAGGCAGTGGTGCAGCGTTACCAAAAAGTTTCCACTCAAGTACTCTTATGTAATTGATGCGAACAACGTTCCTTTTGCTCGAATCCCTGGAGTGGGGGATAGGGTAATTCCAAACATGGAACGTAGAGCAGCTTTGATTTATGAAGCACATCTGGGGGAGGGTCTGTCACATCAAGGGATCTCTAAAAACAATATTGACATTAAAAGAGATGTACTGGTGGCCTGGAATGAATACACAGATTCACATCTTCATCAATGACTGCATAGACTGTAAGGTACAGCGTGATGCAGAACGCCACCAGACACCATGCTACGAAGTAGCCTGCCCAGTACAGACACCATTGTTAGACAGCATTAGACTATCTACGTGCAGGCGTCCTTTAGGACAAATGCAATCCCACAAATACTAAGTCAAGGTTCCTATGGATATGGCCTCAGCGCTCGGCTGACGCTCGAACTGTTATAAAAGATTTGCGAGTCTTTATCGGCACATACGCAATAGGCACGCTACACTCTGACCAGGGCCCTGCGTTTGGCTCTCGGGCTTACAAAGAAGCCATGGCCAGTTTGGGCGTTGCATTGCGGTACTCCTCTCCGTTTCATCCTGAGGGAAATTCTGTTGTGGAAAGGAAAACCCGGGACATAAAGCAGTCTATAACAGCTAGGGTATTAGGTTCGGGTGATGGGTGGGTCAAACATCTTTATGGGGTCCAACGCTCATTAAATAATTTGCCAAGAAGTTCTCTAGGGGGGTCACTCCATATGAGGTCCTATTTGGGACAAGAATGTGGGTTCCTGATCTCGAATGTAAAGGCACAGTGGTGGAAAATAAAACCTTTGATATCAAAGATTGTTTGGCTGTTTTACAGGATCTAAATGAACTAAGATCGAAACAAAGCAACGTGTTCCTGCAGCCAACCACCACTGGGGAAAAACCGGCAGTCCCAGCAAGGCCTGTCTGGATCCCAAAAGTTGGGGATCTAGTCAGAGAGAAGATTGCGGACAAGAAGGAATTTGGACCTTCTTACAGACAACCAGTACCTGTCCTAGCTGTACACGGAACAAGAACAGTACTTCTGCCGCCCCTTGCTGGAAAAAAGGAGAAAAGATTTGTGTCCATCGACCTCATCAAACCACAGTATGTGGCCAATACTAAATAGTAGGCCTCGTGGACTCCGACCTAGTAGCAGACGCACTCCTCTCGCTACTATCCAAGAGGTCCAGACTGAAAGACTGATAACCATCGAGAATTCAGCAGTAACAGATGAAGGACTAAGCAACAATGCTATGGAACTCATCCCTCTTGAAACTCAAGTAACAGTTCGCCCAAATATACCTGTCTACACCAATGTAACAAGTGATCAACTGCTTCCAGCGATTTCGACAAATCCTGATGCTATTCCAACAATTGACAGAACTGCTTCTGGCTATTTCATTAACTTTGATACGTTTTCTGAGGATCTGAGTGAGCCTGAAACGACGCCAGCATCAAAAACTTTCAAACAGCAAGTACAACACTTTTTTCATTTTTTGAGAAAGACTTATCTGGTTTCACCATGGATTGAACTATGGATTATTTCTGGAATATTTTTCTTTCTGCTTTGGCTAGCTCTGGTTATGACTATCAGCGTGCTTATAAATGGCAGATACATCCATTTGGACATTGAAAGTAAAGATGTGAACTTACTTTTGAAACCACACAAATCATGCCATCGTGAAGCAAGAGACTTGTCAGCAGTGAACATCACAGCCGTTCCTATACAGGATGGTATAGTGTGGGACAAAGTAGATTTCGATAACTTCGGCCCTACGGAACTTTTGAACATTCCACATTTATTTAAAAATTCACTAAGTGATTTTATTTCATCCAGTACCTATTCTGATGATTGGGACTTTGAAACTGTAAATGATATGATGTTTGACCTAGAAAGGTCTGCTGCATTTTCTAATAATGAATATTTAGAGGGTTCATCAGACTATGAACAGCTGTAATGCTATAACCACTATGGTCATCATTTTTTGCATAAATCTGCAACACCTAGAAATGTGTTTATGTTTAACCAATGGGAGCATTGTCCTACACCACCCAAAGGTAGTTCAAGAACGTTTGCCAAAAAGTTTTCATATTTTTCAGGATACAATACATCTGACCCAGAAACATTTTACTATAAAAATGTAAACAAAACAGGACTGAAAATTATGTTAACTAATACAAAACAGATTTACTCTGCAGCATTTATTGCCCAACTGTCTAGACATGGTTTCGACTTGTGGAAAGACACAATAGACACAAAATCTGTCTGGGGTACTAAAGATTGGCAAGTGCAGGGGATAGAAGCTTTGTTTAGAGCATGTATCATCCCTCAGCAAATTATGTTTTTGAATGACACTGTGCAACAAACGTCTTGCCTTGGTTTGGCCAAGATCTAAGACATGAAAACACCTTCTGTACCAACACCTGCCAGTAATAACAATACACAGGCAGCGGTTACAGTTGACACAATACTACAAATCAACAGAACAAATCCTGATTGGAGAAAATGGTTGATCTGGCCCACAGACACAAACACCTGTCAAGAAAGATTCCTGAATAGAACACAGGGGTTTACTATTCATAGGCCAGACCCACGATACGTCCAAAGACAGCATCCGGGGGTAGTAACAACATACAGTGTAGGAAAATTGTGCCTTGACTGGCTACAAAGATCTACGCTTAAGGATGTGAAACAAAACTTATCTTTACTTAAAGAAGACGCAGACCTTAGGGAATTCTTGCTTGGACCAAGAAAACCACGTCAAAAACGTTTCATATATGCCGGCATTTATGCTGCATATAATGAAGCATGGAAGGTATCACAGGCAGAGGCCGCAGAACGAATACGTGAACTTGATCGTATTAACTTAGAGAAAACTCTCTCTGTGGTCGACAATGGGTTAACAACTTTGTCCTCCAGAATTTATTCATTGGACAGTATTGTATCCTCTGCTATCGACATACTGGAACAAGATTTAGCCATGTTACAGCAAGGCCAATCTCAGTTACGTTCTATTATGTTATTAAGCTGGACGCTGCAATCTTTGCGTGCGGGCTATGTGCCTTGGCGTTTATCAACACAACGGCTCTGTTTGCAGAATACAATCTAACTGATAAACAGATCGAACTGGCACAAAGGGGAGCAAAGTATACAGTACTGAGCATTGAAAAACTTGAAAAATTACCATTCACAGTGGCAGAAAAACCAGCTACAGAATGGCTTATTCATGGCAAGATCACTCTGCCTGTCACTACTTTTCAGTTTCAGTATTGCCTCAAACAAATGCAAACAGGCAAATATGAAAGTTGGGTAAAGAATACATTAAGACATCCTGGACTTTACCTTATACATATAGATGTTGGAGTGGGGATCGTGAAGTGTTTCTAAGCGGTACACACTGTGAAAATGCACTAAGCGGTTCGCTCATTTGTTAGGACATCTCTTTACACGTGGCTTGTAATGGTTCTGTGGCAAATTTGTACTGCCACCAGCAGGGTACACCAGCTACTGTGATTAATCCAACGTTTGGCCAACTTTCTAACGGGAGTTACCTCATGTTGAATGATCAGAGTTGCTGTGGCATGTTGCCAGGCATCCCATATCTAGTAACGGTGGACTCCAGGGTCACTTGCTGTATGCAAGTATTGTTCCCCCAATAGACACAGTCAGGGAGTCGCCTTTATGGCCTTCATTGAATGTTTCTTTTATACGATTTGATACTTTAAGCAGAATGAAAGGCATGCTTATACAACAAACAGTGCCTTTGACCTCGGCCAAAGAAATCTATGATTTACAAGTTGCAAGGACTTCGGCTGAGATACAGGCCTTAATTCGTGCAAACTGCCCTATACATTTCGTAGAAATGATGGGACGTATCTTTAACATGTCTGATACGAGCAGAATTGTACATGTATTTAAGTCCATCTGTTCCGGACTATTAGCACCTTTCCAGGCAGTCCTCGGAATCATCACAAACTTCGCACATTCGGTGTTTGGTGGTGTGCCATTAATTCTAGCACTTGTTGCGGGAATTCTATTTCTATTCCTAATATTACGCTATGGCAAGCCTATTCGCCAACATCACTCCGAGCGATGTGGAGAAAGCTCTCCTTGAACGGAAGTGCCGTGAGTGCATAGTACAGCTTTTGGGCATGCCTCGTCTACGGGAACTTAATACAACGTGGTTCCTGTCATTCAGACCAATCTGGCAAGATTGCATCTTACCTGTTCTACGCTGCCTGCTTTGCGGTGAAGAATGCGTGCTAGACACCTGTCTATCACTCCCATCAGTCATGCCAACGGATATCGATACTCTGCTGGACCCGATAACGGCCCATGCTCTGTGTTGTCCCCAGAGGCTTCCAATCCTGATGACGGCATTCATTGAGATCTCACAGATGCTTCCTGCAGCTGCTGAGGTACGAGATGGATCAACAGGCACACAGGTAACAACGGACGCGAACATTGCTGCGGCATCTTCTGCTGGAGGCGATGCTTCTCATATCTGTGCAATTAACCTTCTGAACGAGGTGTTCCAAATGTCACCAACTTCGGTAGACGATATTTTGGCTACAGATATAGATGATTTCATGTTTACTCCAGACCCATACACTGACTTTGATTCGGCTCACAGTGTACCAGGGAAGCAATGAAATTTGACCTTCATATTTTCAAAACTTGGAACTTTTCCCAGAATTGAACTTTTTCTTTTTAATTTTTGAAATGACATGGCAAAAAACAATCTGCTTACAGTAGAACTATTCTTATAAAACGGACTTCTTTGAATACTTCCAGGGACACATTGTCACCTTACTTGTCTAACATTTCATTTAATACCATGATATGCAATGGCTTTGATTTTTTGACAACTTGTCAACCATTTCATCATATGCATATATTTCTGTTTATTCATTCATGTTGCATTTATTTCCATTATATGCTTAGAATGTAAACAATGCTTTAAATGTACAGTACCCATTGCATTCAACAGTTTATTTTAAACTTCTTTTAATATGCCTTTAGCAATTTCTTTAGCAACATGTGGTACTCAATTTAATGTTTAGCATTTCATGTTTAGCATTTAGTATTATCGTTCATTCGAAAGTGGAGTGGGTGTTGTATTCCGGTTTAGGTGTCCGTATATAGGTTTTCCTGAGACATGTCCTTATATAGGCACAATTCGCATTGCCCTTATATAGGCATAGAATCCCAGTCCTTATTTAGGCATTAGCCGTGCACTCCAAATACAGGCATGGTCACCGACATCCGTCCATCCTAACGTCACAACGAGTTCTTAGAAACCAGACCCTTAAGCTCTCGGGAGTTCCCCTAGCACAGGATTATTGATTTCTCCAAGAACTCATCTATTATGTATGAACCGTTATACCTTAAGGGTTCATTCCTGACGACTTCCTCTGTCCGACTTCACGTCAATGCTAACATTCCAAGGCACCTACCAGGTATAAATATACCTTCCCTTGCCCAAGCAAGTTAGAGGAGACCTCGACTTCAGAGGAGCCCGTATCCCGGCCTGACGCACTGAGAAGACGCTGTCATTCCTGCTCACAGACGAATCCAGCTTCCAGTGTTCTGACTCCCTTCGCGGGGTGTTAGAGTTCCAGATCCGGCAAGAGATTCCCACCTCTCTCATTCTCAAGGTATGGAGCTGACTAGAACCTAGAGGGACTCTTGGCATACTAGACTTAACATACTCTTAGTATACCATACTAGACAATACTCCACCTACTTCTTACCTTTCCCTACACCTAGACTAGGTTAGGTACATTGGGGTAGAACTAGCTTAGAGACGTATCGTATGAGTACTCGCATTTTTAGCTCATGTTATTTATGTACGTGAATATATGCTAAAAGATAATGCTAGCGCAGTATTATTTATTTCTACTGCTTACGCTGTAAATTATTTATCTTGCATACTGTCTTGTGATCATAACAGCACATATCTCTTACACGAGAAACAAGACTGTTCAATAAAACCCTTTTTATTGAAACACCCGTCTTTCCTTTCTGTGTAACTCTGCGGAAACTAAGCATGCACGATTGACTTAGTGAAACTGCTATCTATTGTTTCCACGATTCTGAGACGTGTTCCGATTCTAAAGGGAAACAAAGTGGTCATGTTTATGCGGTTGCCAGAAACTACTCCCTTCTTGTTCTCAAGGAGTTTCTAGTGGCCTCTGAGCTAGCTGGCACAAGTAATTAAGTTTAATATACTCGATAGGGACATACCGACCTCAGTCCTATGTCAAGCCTATAGGTTATATTATTCCAATGCGCAGAGCCTATTAGGGAAATAGGAACTACACTACAGTGGAGGAGCTCAAAAGCCTGCAGCAGGAGGTTATCCGATTGCGAGAGCAAAACCTCGACCTTCAGGCACATACAGAAGATTTAGAAAACAGGTCCCGCCGCAACAACATACTCATACGCGGCATCGCATCAGGGTCGGAGGACTCCAACATCGAAACCATGGTGGCAGAAATGTTTTGCACGCTCCTTGGCGAGCCGGAGGGCTTCTCAATTCGGCTAGACCGTACACACAGAGTGGGACCCCGTAGGGGGCCCCCCGGCAGACATCCTAACCTGCGTCCATGATTATCAGCTGAAGGAACGGATTTTAAGAGCGGCCAGAGCCAATCCTACCTTCACATTCAGAGAGCAGAAACCCACTCTCTACCAGGATCTAGCAGCCTCAACTCTATTGAAGAGCAAAACATTCCGACCCATCACTGCCCACCTCCGATCCATTGGAGTAACGTACTCTTGGGGCCAACCGTTTTGATTGATCTTCTTGCACAACGGCGAGCTTCGCCAGCTCCGATCGGTTGCGGAGGCCAGCAGGCTCCTGGGTATCGCAGATCCTAGAGTGGAGGGGATGTCGTCAAATGGGTCGACCAAAAACAAGAGGAGCGGCCACGGATGGACCTAGATCAAGGTCACACATAGCTCGATGAAACCCGACCCAGCCACCATTACTAAGGAGCGCCAGGCTGTTCTGGAGTCCCTCGCCGGGGGAACATCGGGGGACGGACACTCGGAATAATATAAAACAGCACGTGCACACAACAAGCCCTCAACCATTTGAGTTATACATGGAGCCTCTTCTGTCCGGGGGAGCGGAGAGACACCCTCCACGAGCACCCTCTTCGGTTCCATCCTTCCATCCATCGGGAGCAGGGGTGCACCCCACAGACAGTTCACATTCCAAGATGTTGGACTTTTGCTCTTCAGGACTTTGTTGTTGGGGGTTTTTCTTTTTGTGGGTTTTTCCTCTTCCTTCCCCTTGCTACCCTCAATCCGTCTCCTGGGTCTGGGCCCCGACTTGCCCTAGCTGCAGTAGAGACTGCCTATGGCACAAGAGCACTAGCACCAGAGGGGGCCTTAGCTGGAAACTTCTGGGACACGATCGCACAACACCGCACGACACACCAAGACACTCTAGGTGCTACTGGTGAGATTAAAATCCTCTCATTGAATGTGAAGGGTCTAAACGGTCCGATTAAAAGGACAACTGTCCTGTCCTACCTAGAACACTCGGAGGCACAGATTTGCCTATTACAAGAAACCCACCTCTTGACGAAGGACACTCATCGACTTAGATCGAGGGCATTCCCCCAACAATACTTCTCTTCACACACTACCAAGACAGCAGGGGTGGCCATACTCTTTTCACGCTCATTCAGGGGCAAGGTGGGTACGAAACGAGCTGAAATTAAGGGTAGGTTCTTAGCTCTTACGGTTACGATCGACGACTGTAGCTACACCATTGGCTCCATCTATGCGCCAAATGAAGGTCAGGAGGCATTCTTGAGGCTGGCAGTGGCGGAGTTCGCCACCTCTCCCGACCGCTCGATTTTATTGGGAGGTGACCTAAATTTAGTCTTTGATAACCAGCTAGATCGCTCCGCACATCGCTATGGGGCGACAGGGGCCCTTACACCGGCTGGGCGGGAATGGCTGCAGGAACTGGGACTAGTAGACACATCCACCCCAATAGTCAAGACTACACTTTCTATTCACACGCATTAAAACATACGCTAGGATTGACTATTTTATAGGGTCGCGCTCCCTGCTGCCCCATGTGCTGTCCTCGGAAATCGAACCGCGCTCTCATTCTGACCATGCAGCTCTGTCGCTCTCACTTAAGCTCCCACCACTGGAGCGTCCATCGCTCACCTGGCGACTGCGCGACACCCTGTTGCAGCTCCCTGAGGTGATAAAAAGACTGGTCATGGCCATCAGAGAATTTCTTACATTAAACGACTCTTCAGACATAGCTATACACACACTGTGGGAAACACTGAAGGCTTACGTCCGGGGAGAATTGATAGCAATATCAGCAACTGACAACAAAATCAGAAAGGAGAAACGGAGGGACCTCACCAGCCAGGTGCAAGAACTGGAGCGCATTCATAAAAGAACGGTTGCCCCAAGAGTGTGGCGACAGCTGGAGACAGCGCGACGACAACTAGCTGGTCTTGATCTAGACAGGGCGGAATACGCCGCACTCAGATTGCGACATTCCTTCTATGTGGGGGGAGACCGATGCGGGTGCCTTCTGGCTAACAAACTCCGGGTACAACGCCAGTCAACGGCTGTCCACACAGTCCTTAATGAGGCGGGGAATGAGATATCAGACGATGGCGCTATCACGCGGGCATTTCGAGATTTTTATGACAAATTGTATGCCTCGCAACATTTAAACGAGCAGGACTCCCTCTCCTATGTACAAGGAGCTAATCTTCCAAGGCTCACCCCAGACCAGGCGGCCAGCCTGGATTGCCCCATTAAGATCGAGGAGGTGATATCAGCTATTTCTCGCCTCAAGTTGCATAAATCACCAGGCTCGGACGGTTTCTCTAATATTTTTTATAAGACCTTTTGTGCATCTCTTGCCCCTATCCTCACTAGACTATACAACACTGTGGGAGAAGCTGGGGTTCTCCCTCCTACAATGTTAGGTGCCTCTATTGTGGTGATCCCAAAACCGGGGAAAGACGTCAGGTATTGCGCCTCCTACAGACCAATATCACTCCTGAACGTTGATGTTAAGCTTTTAACGGGCATATTAGCAACGCGCCTGGGGCCGATGATGCCGGGTTTGATAGACCCAGACCGGCTTTGTCACCACCAGGCAATGTGGCGACAACACGAGGAGGGTATTTCACCTCCTAGACAAAGCACAACGCCAGGGAGCGGAGCGGGTTATGGTATCGATAGATACCGAAAAAGC
Organism: Calotriton arnoldi; assembly: GCA_963921515.1. Classification (NCBI taxonomy): domain Eukaryota; kingdom Metazoa; phylum Chordata; class Amphibia; order Caudata; family Salamandridae; genus Calotriton; species Calotriton arnoldi. The sequence continues at coordinate 795,006 of CAWUFW010005404.1, forward strand.
CTTTGATCGGGTGGACTAGGGGTACCTAAAGACTGTCTTGATGCAGTTTGGGGTAGAGGGCCGGTTTTTAAAATGGGTGCTTAGCGGATACAGCCAACCAACGGCCACGGTGCGAGTTAATGGGCGCTCCTCTGAGCCCTTCCGGATTTCCCGCGGTACCAGGCAGGGATGCCCGCTTTCCCTGCTGCTCTTCGCACTTTATATGGAGCCGATGGCCCAAAGAGTGCGGGAAAACCAGCAGATTAGCGGGATGTGGTTCGGAGGTGATGCGCATGCAATCAATCTTTATGCAGATGACGTGGATGCCACTTTAGAGAACCCTCTAAGAGCTATCCCCGCCTTTTCGCTGAGCTAGAGAGCTTTGCAGCTGCCTCTGGCTTCAAAATTAACGTGACAAAATCTCTAGCCTTGGGGTTCTCCCTCCACCAGACCACCAAAGAGGCTCTATCGCGTTCATTTCCGCTCCAACTCACAAAATCCACCCATCACACAGCAGCGCTGAACTACAAGACACTTCTATCCCAGGAGCGGGGAGTTACGTAGATGGGGACCGTTTGGTTTCTCTTGGTTAGGGCGAGTGGCAGCGATAAAAATGAATATCTTGCCCAAAATCATGTATATATTTTAAACTCTCCCTGTAACTCCCCCACCTGGCACTCTTAAACAACTACAGGAGGAGATTAACTCGTTCATTTGGGCCAATAAAAAACCTCGAATGAGCAAAGAGCGAAGCTACAGATCGCCGGGAGAAGGGGGACTGGGAATCCCAAACCTGCTCCGCTACTTCCAAGCCACTCAGCTGCGTGTTCTTTTGGAGTGGTCATGCAGTGAGTCGGATAAACACTTGCTCTTTATGGAGCGAGCGCTTGCAGGGCGGGCACTATGGGGGGTTCCCTTCCTGCGCAAGTCACAGCGCCCAGAAGGCATATATAATTCACCAATTATTAACGCCACTCTACGAGCATGGGATGCCACATCGGTTAAGTACAATCTGACCTCTTTTCCGTCTCCCCTTACCCCCATCACTGGGAATGAGGACTTCTCTCCGGGACTGGACTGGAGGGTGTTCCATCACTGGGAGACTCAGGGTTGCCGTTCCATCGGGCACATATTGGATGTAGAGGGCCCCTTGACGTTTGCTGACCTCAAATCCGCATTCACATTACCGGAGACAGAGCGTTACCGCTACCACCAAGTGAGACACTGGGTGATGCATCCGCAGGTACGCCCCGAGGCCCAGAGACGACTGACACCATACGAAAAGTGGCTTCACACCAAGACAGATAACACACATCTGATTACCGAACTCTATCACATGCTGCGGCCTCCCGAACAGGAGTCCCCCACATCCGGGCAACGGAGGTGGGAGACCGAACTGGGCCGCACACTCTCACAGGGGGAATGGAGAGATATCTATTACAGGGCGCGCCACACAGCCCGAAATGTCTCTAGTATCGAAACTGCAACCAAAATAGCCACCTATTGGTACTTCACCCCGCCCGAATACACAAATACAACCCTACCCGTTCATCACACTGCTGGAGACAATGCGGAGAGGAGGGCACGCTAACCCACTTACTATGGGAGTGTGTGCACCTCGCTGGGTATTGGGAGCAAGTCCTCTCAGACATTGATAGCCATTTTGATACACAAATCCCGTGATTCCAGCCTACATTGTGCTTGGCTTACCGAACAAAATCACCTTCCCGCTTAAATCCCGTAGAGGTAGGCAGATGGGCATAGCGCTAGAGGCAGCGCTCCAGAACATCCTCACCCATTGGGGTACTGGTAGGATACCGACATATCAAGGCTGGCTGGGTAGGCTATGGACTGTGTTGGGCATGGAGCGCATCACACTCACACTACAAGGGAAGGGCGACTCGTTTGCAGAACACTGGCGCCCATTCCTATCGCTGCTCAGCGCAGAAATGAGGGAACTCACCCGCCCTAAGTACTTGCGACTTTTGCGACTCGAGAATCTCACTCAAGACCCCGTCCTGCCTACCACCCCGGGGACATAAAGGGCGCTACCACTCACTGTCAGCTGAATCTCCATGACATAGGGGAAGAGGCGAGCGAACGAAAGGAGAGAGCTGCAATTCATAATAGACGGGAACCCAGGAGACTTCTTTTCCCTTCCCCTTTCTTCTGGTTGGTTGTTTTTCTGTTTGCTGGGTGGGAGGGGGTGGGAGCATGCAGAAAGTTTTATTTGGAACCCTGTTCAATGCTGCGAGCGATTCCGCCGCATTTCTTTGAATGCTACCTATGGCATTGGGTGTTTGCAAAAATTTAATGAAAATGATTTAAACCTAAAAACAGACTTTAAGAGCTCCCTCAACAACCTCCGAAGAGATGTGAAGGTGGTGGGCGACAGAGTGGATGACCTAGAACGCACTGTTGTGCACTTTCGACGCGTGTGCGGCGGATCTAGAAGAACTCTGGAGAAGAGATAATGTGCTGGAAGAACAGAATATCGAGCTCCAGGCCAAGCAGGAAGATTAAGAGAATTGTGGCCGACGCAACAACCTGCGCATCAGAGGTATACCCGTGGGACGGAGAGGGAGGACATAATGTCTTTCACCAGGGACCTTTTAGGGGCCATCCTAGGCAACTCAACAGGGCACATTGAGTGGGAGCCATGTCTGGGTGGCCCGAAACTCCTCCCAACATTCTCACCAGGGTCCACTTTGTTCAGGACAAAGAGGCAGTGCTCAAGGCCGCGAGGGGGAAGTCCGACATAGTGTTCCACGGCCACACCGTGCAGATTAACAAGGACCTTTCCCCCTTGATTCTGAAGAAGAGGCAAACCTTTAGGCCCATCAGGGAGCACCTGCTCACCCAGGGAATTAATTACCAATGGTCCCATCCCTTTGGCCTGCTCTTAACTTGGGATGTTATACCACGTCTGGTCTGCTTCCTTGCTGAAGGCAAGACAGCCCTCGTCCTCCCCGGGGCACTCCCCCAGCAGAGACGCTTCATCCGACTCTTCAGCGTGCCTGGAAGCCTGGTGTCCCAGGTGGCACACAGTCCAGTGACGTGGCCGCAATCACAACAACCACAACGGTAGGGCAGCACGGGCCTCCGACATGGCAAAAGCAGACATTATCACACACCTCCATAAGATGAGACCGGAGCCTCCAACTTCCCGGCCGAGGAGAACTGATTTGCGCAGAACAAGCTCCTGTCCCACCCCTGGACTGCCCTGGACACTGCCAGCCTATTGCAATTCCTCCAACATCGCAAGGCCCGGCGCTTGGACTCTTGAGGCTTGTTTGTTATTGATTGTGATTTTCTTTCTCTATGCCTCTTATAGTTAATTTTTTGAGGGAGCCAAGTGAGGAGATTTCCCAGATGTTTCTGTGTAGGAAATTTTAGGAGAACAGACCTTTTGCATTTTGAATTGAGTTCCATCTGTGATGGTGTAGACTGTTAGAGAGTATATATTTGCTCCTTAGATACTGTGCACTAAATTTCTCTAAACTATATAGCAGGAGGAAAGTGCATTAATACATTTGAAGACATGGCAAACTAATCTGATGAAAATACTATCTCTGGCTGAACCAATGTAGAGCCCCCTGCCCTCCATAACATGGTCTCTTCCCCTTGAGAGCACATGGGCAACAGCATTTTGAGTTCTTTAGATATTATGGACTAGTAATGCAGGAAGACTAGCACAAAAAGTGAAACCCACTGGTACTTGCCTTCAGTAATGTTTTGTTACTATAAAAACACAAGAGCGAATAATATTTTTCTGTATTTATTTTAATGGTTTGAACTGTAGACTCGGTATTGCTGCTTTTACTGAACAAACTGCTACAATAAGGCTTGCTAAATTTCCCCTTTCTCAGATTCTTACAAATAAATACATCTAGGGGCATATTCACAAGGACCTACCGCCGATTTATCTCCACCATAACCCATCAAAAGTGGAGATAGATTTAACACCCCATTCACAAGCGGGTGCAAACTGCAGACATCGCCAGTATTCCCGCGACAACTGCCCCAAAATTTAACACCACGGTGGACACCACCAACTAACCCTAATGAGATGCAGAGTAGGCGTTCCCGTGCAAAAACACACGAAAAAACCACAACACCACTTTCACAACGAACTGCCAGATCTGCGAAGCGAACCAAAAACAGGCGATAAGCTGCGGTAGCACCAGGGATTTAACACCTGCCTTTTGCTGGTGTTAAGCAGGACGACTACCTGCAGCATGAAAGGGAGCCCAGCCAAGATCCACACCCGAAGACCCACAGATGCCATGGAGACAAACATCATGCAGCCCGGATACCCATGAGGGCCACAACACCCACTGCCACCACCCCCAGCCCCCCTCCCCCGGTCCCACCTCCGGACATACACATACCGTGCACGACACAAGAGCCACCAAAAGCGCCTGATGACGCACATTGTCAAAAAATAACACACATGTGTGGCCAGAAGAACGAGAAACAGTCACACAGCACTGAAGTAACAACCAAAAACTTTATTGAAACACAACACAAAACACCAATGCGGCAGACTCCTGTCGGGTCCGTCCGGGACAATCACGACGTCACCGCCTGGAAAATAAAGCACAAAATCAGAACGTGTGCCATGCGCACATCAAAGGAGCGAGACACAGAGAAATAGAGAATGAAAGAAAGGCAGAGAGAGAAAGAGAGAGAGGGAAGGTAAGGAGAGAGAGAGAGTAAGAGAGAGGGAAGGAAAGGAGAGAGAGTGAGTGAGAGAGAGGGAAGGAAGGGAGAGAGAGAGAGAGAGAGTGAGAGAGAGGGAAGGAAAGGAGAGAGTGAGTGAGAGAGAGGGAAGGAAAGGAGAGAGAGTGAGTGAGAGGAAAGGAGAGAGAGAGTGAGAGAGAGAGGGAAGTAAAGGAGAGAGAGAGAGAGAGAGAGAGACACCGCCGCCCCTGCGCACCTAGGCCCCACTGTTCACCTGCTGCCACTGGTGTGTCTCCAACCACGTGCCGGGATACACTGTAAGCCACCAGGACTGCAATCTGTAATCAAGGCCAGAGTCAATCATGGCAGAGTCCATCTCACAGCACACGGCAACAACGCGTGTCCGTCCCTGCGCACGCATGCAGCCGCACACCAACCCCTCCCGCCGGCCGGCCTGCGCTGGCTGTCCGCACTTGCCCACTGCTCACCTGCCGCCAACGGTGTGTCCACCAGTGGGCACACCACGTGCCCATGCAAGCTCCAGGCCCCGGTCCCGCCACCATAGCATGGTCCACATCATGCGGACACGCCCCGCGGCCCAGCAGGTCCCACACATGTTGCTGAGTCCTGAGGCATCAATGGCAGAGACCACATCAGTGCACACGTCATCATCGCAGGCTGCACACCCGCTCAGCTCTTCCGGTGCCACTAACCCTGTGCAACCCCAGTCAGCGCCATGTGGTGGTAGGCCCGTGACGGCCGCAAGGCCTCGGGTGCCACTAACCCTATGCAACCCCAGTCAGCGCCACGTGGTAGTAGGCCCGTGACGGCAGCAAGGCCTCGGGTGCCACTAACCCTGTGCAACCCCAGTCAGGGCCACGTGGTGGTAGGCCCGTGACGGCCGCAAGGCCTCGGGTGCCACTAACCCTGTGCAACTCCAGTCAGCGCCACGTGGTGGTCGGCCCGTGACGGCCGCAAGGCCTCGGGTGCCTATAACCCTGTGCGTCACAACTCATGGGCCCTTTATGATTGAGAACCGTGGAGCGTCCGTCATACAGTCACCACTGGCAGTGTGACGTCGTCGGCCCCTTATATTTGCGGGGTCACATGGCCTGTGACGACTGTGCCGGATGGGTGTGGTGTGTGTGCAGACCTGCCCTCAGGGAGTGGCCGTGACATGCTGACAACTAGACCAGTGACCTGCATACCACCAGCGAGTACGCCTGCGACATGTAGCTATGTGGGCCCCCCCTCGGAGCGTAAGCGGAGTGGTCTGGCCTGGCGTACGCCGGACCAGCGCAGGGCTTGCAACAATGACTCGGGGGCTCTGGGCGTGGTTCAGTCAATGTCCGGACAAGGGAGTGACTATTGCGTGTGTCCCTGTTGTAGTGTCCACGGCAAGCGGAACACAATAGGCAATGTAGCACACTGTGACTGGCATCCCACTAGATGAGCATCATTGACGTGAGGGAAATCACTGTCCCTACATTCATCCACACATTCATACATGAATGATGAAAGACATGACACAGCAGTGCATTTCTGGATGTTTATTGCACATCCAGTGGAGTTTTGCAGCTGGAGCAGTACAGGGCCATGCCAAGCACACTACACAATATGGGCCCGTGGAGGGGCAGCCAGAGTCCATCCGGGGATGACAAGTACTGCGGAAGAGGAAGGGTACAGTCCGCAGTCTGGTCGCCGAGTCATTGGTCATCAAATAGGATATGGCAGTCCATGTCGCGGTCCAAGGTGAGTGCAGCGGAGTGTATCAGGGGTCAGTGGCAGGTCATGGGGCCATGTGCAGCACCAAGCAGAAACAGGCAAGGTGGCGGACATGAATGCTAGTGCCTCCTTCTGAGCCCAAGCCCGTCCACGTCCTCGTCGTCGGATGTGTGCTCTGCCCCACCTGTGGGTGGTACAGTACCGGCTGCGGCACTGTGTGCCACTGACACATCAGGGGCCGGAGGAGGATTGTCGGCCGCACTGTGTGGCAGTGACATATCAGGTGCCAGAGTGGATACGCCTGCCGCACTGGGAGGCACTGACACACCAGGCGGTGGAGATGTGGATGGTGTGGGGGCAGCAGCATTCATCATCGCCACGCTTTGTGGCAGCAATGCCATGATGAGGACATGCAGGGCATGGTAGGTCCCAGCTACATTTTGCTCATGTGCAGCGGTGGCTGCCATCCTTTCCGCCTCCATCCGCACCATGTCCTCCATGAGCCTCCGCATGTGTGCCAGCTCACGGCTGGGATCACTGGAGCCACTCTGAGCGGACAGGTGTTCTTGTCTCCGAGTCAGGACTCCAGCAATGTCAGTCATGGCTCATTGGAGACCATGGAGCGGGCCGTGGGTGTCCGTTAGGGACTGGAGCTGGTCCCTGATGGGACCTAGACACCCATGGATGGCGTCCAGTTTGGTAGCCATGAGGTCGAACCCCACCCGCACCTGCTCAGCCGTCTCCCTCTGGCCCTCCAGCACACGGCGTTGGAAGGCCATGTGTTGTCCCTGGGGGTCTTGGGAGACTGCCGGGGCTGTGGGTGCCTCCTGCTGGGTGGTTTGTGGAGTGGGTGGGGTCTCCTCGATGCAGCTGGGCTGCCCTGGTCCTGGAGGTGATTGGCGGATGAGTTCAATGATGTCTTGGAGGGCTTGGGTGTCGATGCTGGTGGTGTCCTCCTCGTCATCAGTGAAGAGTGGCTGGGACTGCTCTGCAGGAGGTGTTGACGGTGCCCCTGCAATGTGAAGGGGAGATGGTGTATTACAATGTGTCCGCTTGTATGTAGCCGCATGGTACAGGTTCACATTCAGACAGCATGGCATTGTACATTGTGACAGTCTGTGGATCAGGGCCATGATCCAGAGTGACTGTGGGTGTGCACTGTGCTCTGCTTGATTGTGCATGTGTGCCATTGTGGCCATCTCCCCCCGTCCCCCAGTACCTGGTGGTCACTCACCCTGTTGCGGTTGTGTTGTGTCCTGTCGAGCTGTCTCCGGTCCCCCGACTCCTGCCACGGTCTCCACACTGATGACTGTCGACACCAGCTCCTCCATGTCATCCAGCTCCTGCTGTGGCGCAGGGCTCCCACCTCCAGTCTGCATTGCTGCCTTCTGGTTGGCTGCGAGTTTCTCCTTGGTCTTGCGCTTGATGTCAATCCATCGCCTCTTGACCTCGTCCATTGACCTCTTGTGCTCTCCGATGGCATTCACCTTGTCCACGATGTCCCGCCATATTCCATTTTTTGTGCCCAATGACACGTTGGAGGTGACGAACAGTTGTTGATGGTGTTCCATCACCTCCGTGACCAGGATCCTATTCTCCTGCGGACTGAACTTCGTCTTCCTCTTCTTCTTGTCCTTGCCCTTCCCTGTCCCCGAGGTCCCAGGCTGCTCGTCCGGGGTGCTTGTGGGGTTGTGCTCGTCCTCTGCGCCTGCTCCGGATGCCTCCATGGTGCTTGGGTGTTGGTGATTTTGTGTTTGTGTGTTTTTTATACTGGTTTTTCCCACCTGCCCTGTGTGTATTGCAGGCCTGGCGCTGCTTGTCGCTGATTTCCTCATCGCGCTTTGGCCCATCGCATGTTTTTTCGTGTTGAGGTTTGTGTTTTTATCACGGTCGCGGTTGTTGTATCGCGGACATTGTCCGAGTTTTCGGGGAACTATTGCATGGTACCGCCGTGTTGTGAATTCCAGGTTGACACGGGGTTATTTTCCCGCGATGGGCTGCAATGTGTGAAGTTGCGTTAACATTTTTTGGAGATGTTTAGCACACGTTCTTGTGAATATCCCCTCTAGAGTTCTAATTGTTTTTCCTGTAAATCTTTTTATTGAAAGCAGAAGCATAAATGAACCGCTCGACCAGTGTCCAGCCAATGGTGAGACTTCTAATACTTTAAACATTAAAAAGGAACACAATGAGTATTAACCACTGCACACCTTCATGGGGAACATTACTGATGAGCTTAGAAATCCTATCAAAGAACATTGGCCAACAGGGAAGCGTCAAGATCATTCATATTGGCTCCACTTGTGCTAATCATGGAAAAAGGGAAAGGTTGCACTCCTAAGGCCCGATGTATCGAGGGCGGTTTGAAAACTAAAATGTGTATGTTGCACACTGAATGGTCTGCGGCCTGCTTTTCATAATGCAATGCAACCAATGTAGTAAAAGTTGCAGGTCTCACAGGACATAATTTGTGACCACCTTTGAATGGCTGCAAACACAGGAGTGAGGGCCTGTTAGGCCAGGGATAGTAGATCACCATGTGTGCAAGAACAATCCCTGCTTTAGAAAAATAAATCAGGCAGGGAAGACTTTCGGGAGGAGTTGTTTGGGCCGGGAGGAAGGGGAAAGCATGCAGTAGTCCGGCCTAGCTAGGTAAAAAGGTGCAATGAAGAATTCAGAAAGAAAAGACAGATGTCACAAAACCTATATGGAAATACATGTCAGGTACAAATGTAGGCTGCCTGTTACATTATTTTGATTACTGCCCTAAATATCAATCATTAAAGTTGCAAAACATGTTGGTGCCATACCTTGACAGTGCAGGACTTGTGAGACTCATAATGGCAGCTGTTATTCTCCTAGGCCAGGGTGGTGACACTGAGTAGTGCTGCATCCCTTGAGTGGTTTTCTCACTTGTGCTCACAAGACTTGTATGCTTCAGGAAGCAGGAAGTAAGCGCCGCCTAGGTCAGTGGAGCCCATACTCTCATGGCCTAGTGAAGTGCCAGCAAGCCATGTTGTCGTCACCACATCAGTGGCTGACCCTGGGGTTTTTCCGTTGTCCCGGCCCACCTTGCTTACAACTTAAGAGGTGGAGAAGAAATCGGTGTGTGGAAATTGGGATACAGGATTCTGATTGGTTGTCCTGTGCCTGTCACATTGGAGCATTGCCTAGTAAAGATGAGCGTGGTTTGCCTTATGCCTGTCCCAAATCCTAATTCAGAACACCGGCAGCAATAACACAATGCATCGCTGTGTCCTGATTGCGCCTAGCCCCGCCTAAGCAAAGGCTCTTTATTGCACAGAAGCACATTTTGCGCTGAGCCAAACCATAGTCCAGACGCTGACAGGTGGGGATTCAGTAACTTCCCAACATGACACTGCCAAAATTGGTCACTCGGGCCGCAAATAGTTAGTTTACAAACTTTGCACATTACAAAAATCTTCTTCGAGCATACTATTTGCAGCCCTGAGTAACCCATTTGGCAGTGCCACGTTCCAAAGATATGGACGGCGCCCCTGGCAAGTTCTAACAACACACAGTTTGGGAACCACTGTCTTATGGAGAGGTTCACTAGGTTGGGCCCTGTTGGCCCTTTCAGTTCTTCCTTGCCCCACCCTGCACGCACACCCTCCCTGGCAGGTCTCCATGCTGTCTCTTCGATTCCCCCTGGGGTCCAGCGAAGGGGGGGCTCTCTTCTTCAGCAGCCTTTCATAGGGCGGACGGGCAACTCCTTCAACACCTGTTGTACATCCCTCTTTCCACATGGGCTCCCCACACCACCTGAAGCTACTATCCCTTAATGTTCGCGGGCTCAACTCCCCCAGCAAACGGCGATAGATTTGGCGCTACCTCATCCAACAAGATCCTGACATAATCTTTCTTTCAGAAATGCACCTGATTAGAAATGACTGTCACCGCATGGTGTACCCTATATACCCTCATCAGCATTGGGTATACACCGACATGAAGACACTTGGGGTCGCCATCCTGTGCAAGAAGGGTTTCTATACAAAAGCCACCAAAGTGACCAGGGACCCCAGGCGGTTCCTTACCTTGACAGTTGACAGGGGGAGGGACATACCGACACTCCTCAACCTCTATGCTCCGAACCAAGCGCAAGACGTATCCTTAAGACAGACACTCACAGAACAATTGAAATCTGTCAGAGACAACATCCTAGTGAGTGGGGAGATTCACTCTGGTCTGGAACCCTGTTCTGGACAGAAACAACGCATGTTCAGTGTACGAGAGCTAGGTTCGGCATACTTAAGAAAGAGCTTTCGGACGCGTGCCTGGTTGAGTCCTGGTGACATCTGCTCCTGGACTCAAAGGACTACTCCTTTTAATCACACGTGCACCTGTCTTATTCCTGCATCGACTATATGTTTGTCACTTCCTCCCTGCTGCCAAACCTAACATCAGCGCAGATTTCTGACATCTCCATATCGGACCATGCACATGTGGAGCTTATGTGGACACCGTGGGCGGGTACGTCACATGCTCCCCTACACTGGCGTCTCTCCCCCAACTCCTATGGGACCTGGTAGATAAGGCAGCTATAAAAGACGCCAGCACTGAATACTTTACACTCACCGCCCAGAACACGGGACTGAGACTGCCTTGCTGACTGTGTTGGATGATCTTCGTTTGCGTGCGGACATGGGTCAATCTACTATACTGATCCTGTTGGATCTGTCCGCCGCATTCGACACAGTCAATCACAAGGTTCTCCTGGAACGATTGGAAGGTGTGGGGGTAGTGGGCTTGGCCCAGAAATGGCTGCATTCATATCTGTCTGACAGATGTCAGGCTGTGGCCCTCCCCCCTTTTCAATCCAAGTTTACTAAGATACATCATGGTGTACCGCAAGGCTCTGCTATCAGCCCTATTCTTTTCAACGCCTATATGCGTCCCTTGGTGGATGTCATTAAATCTTACGGTATAGGTCTTGTAAATTATGCGGATGACACCCAGCTTATTCTCTCTTGGGATAGAGAACAGTCATTTTCTGTGGAAAACTTTCATGCATGTATGCAGAGTGTGGTATATTGGCTGCGAAATAATTCCCTGCAATTTAATGCAGATAAAACAGAGTTTCTTTATATTGCAGGTGGAAGAGTACCACATCCTCTCCCAGCCAATATGTGGCCGACTACTGCTGATGCCCCGCTGGTACCCTCTAAATCTGTTCGTAACCTGGGAATTTGCTTTAATGATGAGTTGACTTTGGAAAATCAAGTCAACAAGACGGTTGGGAGTTGCTACTCCCTTATCAGAGTTCTTAAAAAGTACTCCCCATGCTCCCGGTACATACTCGTGCTCTGGTAGTAAGGAGCGTCATCCTGAGTAGGATAGATTATTGTAATGCCTTGCTATTGGAGTCTCCTAAATACTTAATGGGGAGACTGCAGAGAATCCAGAATATAGCAGCTAAGTTGGCCTTGACGAGACCTCGTCAGTCCTCCTCCTCTCAGGCTCTAATGGACCTTCATTGGCTTCCAATCCTGCAGAGGGTTCATTTTAAATCCCTCTGTGTTATGTTTAAGGCATTGCACGGTCGTGGGCCATTACCTTTGTAGAGGAAATTCAGTTGGTATGTTCCCACCCGTTGCCTCAGATCTTCCTCTGCTAACTGGGTGAAAGTGGCTAGGGTCAAGAGAGCTAAACTGGGGGGGCAAGCTTTCAGCGTTGCTGCTGCAAGACTTTGGAATAGCCTACCCACGGAGTTGCGACAGATGACGGATTTTATGCCTTTCAGGAAGAAATTGAAGACCTGGCTCTTCCCCAGAGTTTGATGCCTCCTACTCTTTATCACAGGCTCTCTTCCGTCTCCCAGCGCCAGGATACCCGGCGGGTCACAGTGCGCTCTATAAGTAGCCCTTACATTACATTACATTACCTTCTTTCCCAACACTTCCCCCCACACTCTCTGGGATGGGTGTAAGGCCACAATCTGTGGAATGATGTCTTCTATCTCTATAGCCAGGGCTCAGGAAGTGCGCCCATTCGAAAAGGAACCCACAGACGACATTCTCTCCCTAGAATGCTCTGACAAGCAACATCCTAGACTGAGGGTCAAACGACAACTGGCCATACTGAATGGTCAACTCCGGGCACACAGGGTTAACAAAGCAGAGCGTTCCCTTCTAGTGCTCAAGCAACTGTACCATGAGGGGGGTGACTACAGTGGGTACCCTCCTGGTGCGTAGATTGCGCCAACAACATGCCAGGTCCCGCATCGCCAAAATCAGAACAGGTGACCCCAGCTGGGCTATCAAGATGACTGACAAGCAGGAGACCTTCCTAGCCTTCTCCCAAAGTCTTGACCCACCCCCGATAGCATCTTACCTCCAGGTCTGCACTTGGCAGCCGCTAGACCCCTGCCTAGCCCATGAACTGGAGGAACCCTTCTCTATCCGCAGGGCCCTTAAAGAGCTCCCAACTGGCAAATCCCCGGGCATGGATGGTCCTCCCCCAGCTTTCTATATGGTTTTTCTGCCACAACTCCAGAATCACTTGCTCAAGCGTTATAATTTATTCACCCACACAATGGGCCTCACACCTACCATGTCTAATGCAGAAATCACGCTCATTCCTAAGCCTGGCAAAGACCTGACACGCTGCTCCTCCTGTCGCCTTATAGCCCTGCTCAACACTGATGCTAAGCTCCATACCAAAATGCTGGCCAACCGCCTGGAAGCTCTGTTGCCCGGCTTAATCGACCCTGACCAGGTCGGCTTCATACAGCACAGACAGGGCTCAGACAACATCCACCGCCTCGCTCATCTCGTTGAGAAAGCTCGCAGACATGCCATCCCCGCCCTTCTCTCTCTCGATGCAGAGAAGGCTTTTGACAGGGTGAGCTGGGCTTTCTTAAGGGCGACTCTCCAGAAAATTGGTCTGGGCCCCCTAATGGTTAGCAGGATCATGGCTTCCTACTTGGCACCTACCGCCTCCATTTGAGTTAACGGGTAGGCGACTCACTCCTTTCCACTGTTGCAGCGCACTCGGATCCTATATCTTTTCCAATCACTGCCTACCCCCATCCCCCCCAAAGACATTAAACGAATGCAGGGGGACCTCTGCTCCTTTATCTGGAAGCAGAAACATCCTCGCATCTCCACGGTGCTCCTTATGCTCCCACGAAACCGGAGAGGGCTTGCTTGTCCCAACCTCCAGGACTACTAGTGGGCTGCCCACCGACACTACATCTCTGAATGGGTAGTGCGAAAGAGCAAAAAACACTGGTTAAACATGGATTGGGCTGTTGCCTGTCACCCGAGCTGGGATTTTGCTAGGCTCCTGAAGCAGAGTCGCCCCCGCAGCACTTACATAGCTACCCCGACATGCACAGTGCTGGAATATGGGACAAGCTAGCTATTGGGAGGGGTCTGACCACATTCCCATCACCAAACACCCCCATTGCGTGGAACCCTGACTTCTCTCCCGCTCTCCCCCGGGACTCTTTCCCAGACTGAGTGAGGGGTGAATGTAGAATTCTTCAGGATTTATTCCAGGGTCAGATTATCAAACCTATTGACCAGTGCAAAACTGAATTTCATCTTCCTTTCATCAACCTGATACCAGTACTTTCAGTTACAACATTGGGCTCTCCACCCTCCCAACTCTCTAGAAGCCGCTCGCTCACTCTCCCCTTTTTAAACTCTGGTTCGCATCTTCAAAGGAACCCGTGGCTTGGTGTCAAAGACATACGATGTCCTCCAACAATCACGTCTCTTACCCCGCCATCCCTATCAGTGGAAATGGGCCACTAATAACACTCCAGACATTACCCAGAAACAGTGGAAACAGCTATAAAGGGAGATTCCACGTATACACTGAAGCATTCCCTAGCAGGAGGCAGTCTACAGGGTAATGTTCCAGTGGTACTACACCCCAGCCTGCCTAATCTCTATATATCCCGCAGCCTCAGCCTCCTGCTGGCGATGTGGGGCACAGGTGGGCAATTTCATCACATATGGTGGGCTTGCCCTGCTCTCACTACCTTTAGGAAGGAGATTTTAAGCCACATAAAGGGTGCTGTGGGTTACCCTATTCTGGAAGACTATCACACAATCATCCTGGGGTTGCGCCTCACAACTCTAGAAACAATGACCCACGCGGACTGGTATCTCATATGCCTCATGACGAGCGCTGCCAAGTTGCTCATAGCTCTTGAGTATCCGTGCGCGCTATAAATGTAGTATAACATAACATAACATAGCTTGATTTTGGAAGTCCCCCTCCGCCCTTCCGGCAGTGTCTTGGTTCCTGCAGCTCTGGCACACCAATGCAATGGAACAAATGACTCATAAACTGTCTTATACAGATAAAAAATTCCTTTCATTGAATACATGTCCCGTCTAGAATTCCTATGCTTCCAACCCCCCAGACTCCGCGCCCTTCACCTGTTTGACTTGCCGGAGTAGTAAGGGGAGTCCCCCCCAACCCACTCGGGGCCTGCAACAAGGAGTTCACATAATCCAGCAACCCCCACTGCCAATCATGCCCCAATACCAAGAGCTTTCGCTTGGAGACCTAACGACCTTCCATGGTCCCCTTCCTCTCCCTTTCCTACCCCTCCTATTAGTTCTATTGTTGTGCTTTCCAGCTGTGCATATAACGGCGTGGGAGCAAGGCTCCATGCCCCCTTTCTGGGGCGTCACCGCCCACTGACTAGGAGCACATTGGTATGCCCACAGGCCTTTACATACCCTCTTGCCCATGACAGTTTCAATATATCCACTGGGAAAAAGGGTTAAAAAAATGTCGTTCTGTAAGTGCTGCCAATGTTATGTGTATGCTAGTTGGTGCTTTTGTTTCCTACACTGCGAATGTGCTGTACCATTGAAAAATTTTAATAAACAGAGGTTGAGTAAAATAAAAAAAGACACTAGCCAAAATTACAATATTCATATTTAAACATTAAGATATAAATGAATATTGTTATCACTATTAATAATTAATATATTTTTTTAATTACTACCATTTCTAAACTTTGAACCATGAAATAAAAAATTCAATCATAATCCAAAATGAACAATCCTAAAATAAAAAATATTAAAAAATGTTTTAAATAGAAAAATTAAAATATTTTTGCAATGGCATAATTTTCAACATAATTTAAAAAAATATATATTTTTATTAGGATATTTTGTCAGACAGATTACATAATTTAAATTTTTATATGCATTGTTTAAAATTAATTTATTTTAATGACAATTAATATTTTATAACTAACATTTTTATTTTATTTACTATTTACAATAGAATATTTTTGTAACTTATTATAATGAATACATATATGAATTAATTATAAATTATTATTTATTAAAATTGTTTACCTTACAAAATAAATGTAAAAATTATGCAATATTAATTTGCATATCATTAGAATAATTAAGATTACATTTACATTAAAATATCCACTTTTCAAAAATCTCCCGTCCTCATCCCCTAAAAACCCAATATCCCGCTGCTAACAAACGTTATAAATCCAATATTTTTATACATTAATAGAACTAAAAACACACATTTCAACAATTTCATAATTAATAAATTATCTTACTAAAAACTTAAATAAAAATAATTAATAGGCATGTAGAATCAAACAATACAATAAATTACATGCAAAATAAAACAAATTATATTAAATACAATATTTTCTAAATCGATATTTTTACAACAATATCAAAACATCACTTAAAACGATATTTTTACCTTGAACCTTTGATATTCCTCTTAATTATATTTTTGACATCCCGATATTCTTGACTAGATATTTTTGTATCACAATATTTTGTATTCAATATTTTGTCCAAAAACTGTGCTGCAGCTCTCCAGATAAAGGATTAGCTGTCTGGCTGTGAGCAGTGAAACTCTCATGACCACGTATGTGACCGTACCAAGGAATGTATTAAATCTTTACAACAGCCTCGCTGAGGAGTGCTAATAGCTTTCATAGCAGCCCTTTGGTGTGCTTCATACCTGTTCTGGAAGGTAAAAGTGGGAGATGAGTCCCCATAGAAATGCAATGCTTACACTTTTTTTAACTAAACCTGCAAGCAAGTGATGTAAATGGTATTTTATGTACATGATGCTTCTTATGAGTGTGGTTCTAAGCACTACGATCTTCTGATTTATAAACTCTGGCATATTATGCTAAAAGACCTGGTTCAGAAACTTTGCAAAACAGCAAAGTTGTCTGATCAAATTTCAGATCCTGAATCACAGAATCAGGATCATTTTTCCCTCACAAAGTGCATTAATGAACTTGGAAGATCTACATTTGAAAAGGCATGAGGGTGGTAAAATCAGAGTTGCTTGTAAGGTCATCGCACAGGAGTAGGTGAACACCCCCAAACCTGTAAGTCTATGGGACTTCATGAACTCCAGCAGAGAGATTCCCACCCTCAAAACATATGTGTATTTGCTCCTGCTAAAAGTAATAACATTTCAACAGGACAACTGCAAGAATATCACAAATTGCATAGCCATTCCATGTTTGCCAATCAGGATTTCAACCTATGAGCAGGAATAGTCAAGATTTAGGTGCTCTGATTTATGTAAAAGAAAAACCAAACTTATTTGTAATTCCCTCCCACATCCTTGGGGACAGTCTCAGAGCCTATGGAGAAAGTTAAAAACTTCAGCATGTTATTTGATTCTTGCCCCTCTTGGTCTCCCCCAGCTCCCTTACAAATAAACGTAGTAGCCCAAACCTCCGAAGTTTCACCCTGTGGAGGTTCCTGCTAAGTTATCAAGCAAACCACCTGATGAAGCTGCCACAATACCATTGTGGGATTGATACTGGTCTCCCCATAATCTCAACATGTTAACAATCAGTCAGTAAGCATGGCCTTCAATTTTGAAAATACCCGACCACATCAAACTTGCTTTACAAATGCTCCTTTAGCTGCCATAGGAATCCAAGACTAAGGGCCTGATTACGATGTCGGTCGTACCGCCACCGACAGGCCGTCGGTGGCAGTCCGACCGACCGACAGCCCTTTGGTCCCACAGCCGAATTACAATCCAGGCGGTCAGACCTTAAACGGTCGGGGGACAGACCACCGCCTCCGCCAGGATCAGTGATCCCATCGGGGTGGCGTTCGGAATCGCAATCCCGATTGGAGGCGGTGCCAAAGCAGGCACCGCCGTCGGGATTACGATATCCCTTTCCGAAAGCCTATTCATGTCTGAAAGACAGCCATGAAAAGGCTGTTGGAAATGGAGTTTGGGGGCCCCAACAGGTGCCCCCTCCTGTCGTGGGCCACTGTAAAGTGGCCCTGGAGGCATATGTAGGGCCCCCACGCACCCCCATGCACCGTGTGCCATGCACCACATGGTGCATGGCACACGGTGCATGGAGGTGCAGGAAGTGCTTCTTTACACTGCGGCTTGTGCTGCAGCCCTTTTCCTAGGCCACAGCACAAGCTGCCGTGTAAAGGCACACTTTGCAGCTGGATCGCCAACTGCTTGTCGGGCGTCTTCTAACCGCCGTGATAGTGGTTGGCGGTCCAACTGACCGCCATCATAATAAGGCTCTAAATTCTCTCCTCTATGCATAATGAGGTTTACAACAAGGGTCCATTGTACATGCAGAAGCTGGGAGCAATTATGCACTAGCCAGGACAGAAAGCTTCAGTCGTTTTCTTTACAGACCATCAGCATGAAGGAATTCAACAGATAAAGCCATAAAGGCAAGTCCATAGGACTCCAAGGTCCCTCTCTCTCAATCTGACAGTTAAATGGCAACCAAAGTACCTACTCTGCGAGAAACCCATGAAAATGTAACTCTTCAAGGAAAGCTTTGAGAAATGAGACCTCAATATTTAGCGTCTGGGGAACTCCAGATTTCCAGACTCCAGCTGTATGTGGTCCCCAGAAATGTGTATTCTTACTGCACAACTATTTAGACTTCTCTAGCTTCATCATTTTCTATCTACTACTGTAGACATTGGCACATCCTTCCTCTGATCCAGAACTCGGTAGGTTTAAGTTTCTTACCCTTTTCATTCTGACCTGATACTATTAAAGGTCACCAAGCTTAGAGCATATAGGTGCCTGGCAACATTAAGCACACCTTGGGTTGATTGACACTTTTCCAGATCTGCCTACGCTCTGTAGAGGTGGGCGAATCACCGAAAGCTAGAGCCAGGCTCGAGCCACAAGCCTTGCTCAGGCTCAGCTCGAGGTCCTGAAGTCCATAAAGAGCCAGGATTTCATGTGGCCTCTGCCTTCCAACCTTGCTCTATCCAAGATGTGGAGTTATGAACAGAGCTGCAGCCTTTGGAACTGGGGAACTAGGTACGAGTCTCGGCGTCAGCTCAACATCCTGTGATTCTGGGCAAATCACTTATTTTCCCTATGCTTAAAAAAATGGCTATGACCAAGTTAATGTAACTGGTGCTCATGTAAAGAGCTTCAAAATCTTTGGATCGAGTTTGCGCTAATTAAACAATACTTCAGTAAAATGCATAAAAAAGGTCAAAACAAAGCATTAACATAAAAAGGATTGACATTTAGGTGCCCATTTAGTGGCTGATTTGAACAAAGTGAAACCAAAAACCCTGGATAAATCACAGCTTCCCCACTTAAACTGTGTGATCTTAGGCAAATATTTTATTTGATAAAAACTTATTTTTCTTCATAATTGGGTGTGATAGCACTTTCGAATGTGTTAGTTCAAAATACCAGTGGTACAAAAACCATGGGATTTTATTTAATATACTATAATGTTGCTCTAGGTATAACAATCTGGGTCACATACAGGGTTCACATGACAACTGTCTTGCCTCTTGGTTCACTTATGGCACTGTTGCCAGTGTGGGAAGAGGTAGGAATGGTCCTAAGTTAATGTTTAGAAACTATCACTTTTAATAAGTATTTCTCAGTGAAGTCCTTTAATGGGACCTATTAATGTCTTAGAGGCAGATTACGACTTTGGTGGTGCTACGCCAGCTCTGCGCCAGCTCAGCACCTCCAAAGCCGTGCAGGGACAGTTGAACTCGTATCTGGCAGACTTTTCCTGTCTTTACTCTTGCTGTTCCCACGGCGTTGCCCTGAAAACGGTACCACAATAGGAACGCAAAAGAAGTTCCAGAACGGCATGGGCTGTGAAGGCCATGCCGCCCTGGAACTTGGGGTGCAAGCAAACTAGTGGGCACATGTTGTGCCCCCCTGAATGCATCCCTATGGTTGCAGGGGCCCTGTAGTGCCCACTTTGTTTCCCCTCCGCCAGCCTTTTCAAGGCGGTGAGCCTGCCATGAAATGGCTTGCGGAGGGGAAACTCATAATATGCTTGGCGGACTGCTGCTGTCCAGACTTGCATATTATATAGGCCTCTGCGCTGCGCGACCACCAGGGAATGGCGGTTCCCTGGCGCAGCGGTGGCCAGCCCTAAAAGCCGCCTTGGAATAGGGCGGATGCAGGACCGCCACCACTGCGCCACCGCGAGTCTGGCAGTCAAAGACCGCCACACTCAAAATCAGGCCTTAAGTTCCCAGAAGGTAAAAAAATTCACTTTTTTTTATTTTGTAGAGACTTTATCATATTTTATGTGATGTTTGTTCTATGATTTACACAGCAAACATTTTCAGGGATCGGCTCATGCATGGGCTCTAAGAGCCAAGCCAGACCCTTGGCTTGGCTCTGCTCTCCCTGTTAGTTTGTTGGCTCGCCCACTTCTAACGCAACAAAATAGATTATTCAATCATATACAAGAGGGTTTTGTGCAGCCCACACCCCGAACTCAAGTAT
Organism: Calotriton arnoldi; assembly: GCA_963921515.1. Taxonomy (NCBI): domain Eukaryota; kingdom Metazoa; phylum Chordata; class Amphibia; order Caudata; family Salamandridae; genus Calotriton; species Calotriton arnoldi. The sequence goes on from CAWUFW010005404.1 coordinate 815,157, forward strand.
TTGAACGTACTCTCATGTGTGATAATGAACAAATAGGTCCTTCAGTGAAATCATGTATTTGCCGAGGATCACAAAATGTGGTCAAGCAGGGAAGCCTGGATTGAACCCTGGTTTTGCAGTTTGACTCTGCAATTCAGCTAATACATGGGTATCTTTTTCTCACATCAAAGTTTAATGTTTTAATCCTTAATTCGTTTAGGATAAGATTAGAACATGGGCGACAGTCGGAATCACATTTTATTTTGGCAGATATTACATAGGGCAAACCTTGCCCACCTTAATGAAAGAACTTCACATCTGACACAAACTACGTTACACTTTTTTTGGCACAGGGAGATTTGAAGGGAATTAACATGATCCTGAGACAGAGTTTGTTAGGATGTGGCCTAACAGCCAGAAGTGATGAATTTGGATTTGGGGAACCAGTTCGAGTCTCATCTTTGAATCAACATCCTGTGATTCTGGGCAAATCACTTAGGGGCCGATTCCGATTCGGGCCGGAAATCTCTCCGACCGAGCCGGACCCGGAGAGATTTCCGACCGAATCGGACCCGTGCAGTCCGACCGAACGAGTACGATGCGCACGTATGCCATCGGACTCGAGTCGGTCGGACTCCCATTGAAGTCAATGGGAGCCTGTCGTACAACGCGTACGCGGGCTCCCATTGACTCAATGGGTGCGATGCGGACAAGTGCGCCCCCTACAGCGTGTACGCGGCGAGCGATTCGCGCCGTACACGCACAGGTGAGGGGACCCATGGGTCCCCCTGTGTGCGACTCGCACGGCTACGCATACAGGGGGGTCCGACACGGACTCCCAAAGTACGGCTCCGACAGCTCTTTCGAGCCGGAGTGCGCGGCTCGGTCGGACTGCTCGCGGCGCGCATCGTACTTACCCGGCCGGGGAACGTCTCCATTGCGCGGTGCGAGTCGAGTCTGAGCGAGTCGGTCGGTGCGGTTAGATCCGGGAACGAGTCGGTCGGAGCGGTCGGGATGCCCGGACGAGTCGGTCGGTGAATACGCATCGTACTCGCTCGCCCGGACGCGCGTACGATTCGGTCGGGAAATAGGGCTCCGAATCGGATCCGGTTAAGCCGAATCCGATTCGGAGCCCTACCGGCCGAGATCGGAATCGGCCCCTTAATGTACCAGTGCCTAAAATTTTTTTTTTTTTAAATGATTGTGTCCTTGTGTGATGTAACTGGTGCCCATGTAAAGCATTTCAATCCCTTTGGGTCGAGTTAGCGCTATATAAAACGGGGAGAAAAAAACAGAGTTCAAACTAGGCCTGGGCGGAGTTCCCACTAAAAAACTCAGCCGGGTAGTCCCGCAAGCGATGGAGTGCGTTAGGTCGCGCCGTTCGCACAGATTTTTAGCGCCGGATGTTTGTCCTGCGCTGGAAAATCAGCACGAATGACACCATGCGCAGTGCAAGAGGGCGTTGCTTCTTTCTGCCACTCGAGTAGATTTTCTACTCGAGCGGCAGCTTCCTCAACGCAAACGGATGGTTTCTAAACGCCAGTGGCCGCGACCATTCGCAACCGCCCGTGTTGAGAAATCTCGCTGGGAGGTGGTCTAATGTTGGATTTTCCTCGCTCACACTCGCCAACTTAACGTTGGTGAGTGCGAGCGAGAAAAAAACTCCGCTCTGAGTTTTTCGGAACTTCGCATGCCCCGCAAACGGAGTGGAGTTCCCCGCCCAGGCCTAGTTCGAACTTGGTTTCACATGTTGCATGATCAGCAGCTGTAGCACCTAGGCCACATCGCCTCCCTTGAAGGCTCAGCGTGTTTTGGGCTCGAGGTCCCAAAGAGGGCCTCGAGCAGAGCCAGGCATCAGGTTTGAGCCTGGATCGAGCTTTTAGTGGCTCGTCTATTTTTACCCCCAAACTGTCCCTAAACAAAGAGATTTTGTCAGCAGGTTGGGTGAGGATTTACCATTGTTTACTTGCCACTGGGAGGAGGTGGTGTGATGGCTCAAAGAACAGAGGAACGAGAGACGTATGGAACGAAAGAGAAGTAAAGATGAGCCAAGAGGTCCTGGGCCAGGCAGGCTAGACGAACAAGGAATGAGACTGAAAGGCGGGGGTGCGACATATCATTGGTTAGAAGTTAGATTGTTGATAGGAAAGGGAATGGAAATGTATGGGGAGGAATCTTTTTAGATGGTTGTGAAAGAGAGGGTTGTTTAGGGTATAGTAGTTTGAGGGGTTCAGCACACGGATGTAAACATGTGAGCCCAACTTGCTCACAAATAAATCAGCCTTTTTAACATCTGATTTGTGTGGTGAGGCTTATTCCTCGCCCTCTATCTAGTTCCTGATCAGGGCTGCAAATGGAACCATTCGTTGCCCTGAGAAGAAAAAAAATTATCTCTGTCTCTCTCTCTCTCTCTCCGTCCTTGTTCTTCATTGCGAATCGCCCTCTATAGCTAGTGCTTAACTTGTAAATGAAAACGTGCCGGTGCCCAGGACTATGCTCAGAAGCCCACAGCCGGTGCAATTAACTGTTGGTGCACCGAGCACCAAGGCTGCTTAGCCCTAAACCCGCTCGCGCCTCTTTAATCCACCACTAGACACTCCTTCCCTAGTTATTTTATCTCAGTCTTGCCGGTTCCTGCATTCTCATGTTGTGACTGTTTTGTGTGTTTCTCTTTCTTCGTCTTTCTCTTTAGTGTGTTTTTCCTCGTCTGCTCTCTGATGCCTACGAATAAGGGCCGATCCCCAAAATTGAGTGCAGGTAACCACCGGCTCAAATTAAGCACTGCCTATAGCTGAAAAAGTAAAGCAGATGTACATTTGAGAAGGGCCTTTTGTTCCTTAAAAATGTGCACCCATGTTTGGGCGAACTGTGAGCTTTATGTATAACAATGTACTATGTGAAGTGCCAACAAGGAGGCACGGTTGGCGCTACAGAAAAGACTTACAGATGAAAATATATTTTCCATGTCTTTGTTGTCCTCAGCTGATGATCCTTGTCGTTGGGCAGGGAGAGGGGGGTTAGAGGGGATAATGGAGGCATTTTCAATGTGCACAATTTCTATTTTTATCTCACAAAGGTCGCCTGCAGTCATGGTTGTGACAAGCTGTGACTCTCTTCAGCTGGTGGCATTCTGAATTGCGACAAAACACCCAGCAGGAAACCGCCGCTCAAATAAAACATCAAACACAGTGATCAAGGAACAAGTTGTTTCATTTTTCGATAAACACCCAGGATTTGTATTTGAGTGTGCTGTGTTTGCTTTCTGACAGGAGCTCTGACGGGAGATCTTCCCCAGCGCTGGTTTAGTATTCTGCTCGCCCCAGCTCGGAGATTCATTTATTTTGTTGGCTTGGAATGTAATTGCACATTTTCATTTTTCTTCCCCAAGCTAAAACAATCATTGCAGGGAGAATTAGAAGCCGTGCTTAATCCCCCAAGATGTTTTCAAATTCCAGAGGAAAATAAACGCAGCAATGAAAATGCAGAAAACGTTTCCAAAACTGAGGATTTACATCTATAACTAATGTATCGGCCATAAATCCTTTGTAAGTCAGACAAATCAAGTTGCAGCCCCTCCTTGGTGGTGGGTTTTATTTTTACTCACAGTTTATCTCTTCTCTGCATCTGTCTCGGTGCCTCTGTAGCTCTCCACATCAAGAACACAGGGCTCCAGCCATGGGAAGCGTGCGCCCTCTACAGGGACGAAGGGAAAGTACTACTTCAAAAACAGCACGGGAACTGTTCTGCCTGCACAGAAGAGATTACAAGGACGTTTTAAAGAAATGTTGTAAACACGTCTGAAAACAAGCATTAGCAAAGCCAATTGGTTTCGTTTGGAGCGAAGGGGGGAGCAAAGCACTGGCAGTTGGAGAGATACAGGGGTGTGAATGGAGAACAATGAAGAGGGGGCAAATATGTGCTCACACAAGAAGTATGAATAGAATGCCAGCAGATCGACATTTTAGAGATAAAAATCCTATGAACCTCCTCCAACAAACTTTAGCATTTTGCAGCAGCATGTAAACAAACCCAGAGCCCTGAAGAACCCGAAAGCCAGTAATGTACTGTAAATGAATTTATTTAGCACTTAGCACCTCTGATGAGGTGTTGGAGCGTCGTGTGCCAGGCAGCATGCTGCTCCAGAACCCTACGGTAGTAGTTAATCAACTGGTTATTGGTGGTTGGGATTAGCCTGGCGCTCTCATGTGAGCCCAACTTGTTCCCAAATAAAGCAGCCATATTAGCATTTGAGTAGTGTGGTGATGGTTATTCCTCCCTCAACTGTAAGTGTTGGAGCTGCCCTGGCAGCCTGGCCCTCCCTGTTCATGATCAGTGCAAAAAGAACAATTGATGGACAGAATGTTGAACATTGTCATACATTCACCCCAGTACAGAGATCTGGGCCAAAATCCATCCTTTTTTCTGCTCCCCATGCCATTCCAGTTTAAACCCAGCCATATGCAAATCAGTCTTGACCCTGCTCCCCATGGAAACAGTCCAGCCCGAACTGCCAAGCCAGGTCCTCCCTGGACTAGAAACAAGCATCCTGGGACCGGTTTCGGGATTTCACCCCTCATCAGCCAGGCTAGCTTGACTCCAGTGGCATGGAGAGCACCCATGTCTGGGCATACCTGTCCCACTCAGGGTGCCAAATGCAAAAAGAACAATTGATGGACAGAATGTTGAACAATGTCAACCATTCACCCCAGTACAGAGATCTGGGCCTAAATCCATCGTTTTTTTGCTCACCATGCCATTCCAGTTTGGACCCAGCCATATGCAAATCAGTCTTGACCCTGCGCCCAATGGGAACAGTCCAGCCCGAACTGCCAAGCCAGGTCCTCCCTGGACAGGAAACAAGCATCCTGGAACATAAAGATAGTACTCGTAAATGCCATTTGTGAATTCCCAAAGTCGTAAACTTAAACGTTTGGTCTAAGTTTAGACCAAGGGGCCGATTCCGATTCGGGCCGGAAATCTCTCCGACCGAGCCGGACCCGGAGAGATTTCCGACCGAATCAGACTATGGCAGTCCGACCGAATGAGTACGATGCGCACGTATGCCATCGGACTCGATTCGGTTGGACTCCCATTGAAGTCAATGGGAGCCAGTCGTACGACGCGTACACGGGCTCCCATTGACTCAATGGGCATGATGCGAACAAGGGCGCCCCCTACAGCGTGTTCGCGTCGATGCGGGTCGCACCGTACATGCACATGTAGGGGGGACCCATGTGTCCCCCCTGTGTGCGACTCGCGTGCCTACGCTTCCAGGGGGGTCCGACACGGACCCCCAAAGTGCGGCTCCGACAGCTCCTTGGAGCCGGACTGCGCGAGTCGGTCGGAGCGGTCGCGATGCGCATCGTACTTACCCGGCCGGGGAACGTCTCCATTGCGCGGTGCGAGTCGTCCCCGTGCGAGTCGGTCAGAGCGGTCGGGTCCTGCAAACGAGTCGGTCGGAGATTTCGCGAGCGCACGCATCGTACTCGCTCGCCCGGACGCACGTACGATTCGGTCGGGAAACAGGGCTCCGAATCGGATCCGGTAAAGCCGAATCCGATTCGGAGCCCTACCGGCCGAGATCGGAATCGGCCCCTAAATGTTTAAGTTTACTTTTGTGATTCGGGCCCAATATGCTGGGTTCAGCAACAGTCCATCGAGACGTTTTGGATGCAATTTGCCCCTGCCTTACGCGGAGATTGATAGAACTTGTAGTGAGGCACAAGGTACATGGGAAAAAACAACTTAAAAAGAGTAGGTAGAATGGGCAATCGTGGGCTGACAAGGTATATGTTTTAAAGACTCAAAGGATACCTAAATTCAATATTTGTCTTGATAGAATAAAGACGCAAATAACAAAATGAGGGCAAGTAGAGATACAAAGAGAGTCATTGTATATCGTAAAGTTCAGAGAGTTCATATAGTCCTGTGGTGACGGTGTCCCATTTAAAAATCAGGGTTGCTTCTCGCCTCAAAAGATTATGTTCTGTGTGTCGTGGGTCCTTCAGGGTCACATCCACGATTGTCCATTTAAGTTGGTTCTCATTGTGCTTGTCATTTATCTAATGTTTGACTATTGGAGCAATCATCTTTTTGCTATATTCTAGATTTGTGCTGGCATTTTTTTTTCTTATTTCCTAGTTAGTTTTGCCCATTTACTGTTTTCCACATCTACATTGGATCCCGTACACAAAGTTTATGGATTTGCAATTGATTATAGTTCTATAGACTGCCCTCAATAGTTGTTCGCACACAGAACATCCACTGCATTTGTGGTGTCCTTCTAAGGGCTGTAAATTTCATAATTCCCTTAGATCTTGCTTGATTGATAATTCAGGTTCCATGTATGCCTTCACTAAAGATTTCTAAAATTGTAATTTTGTTTAGAGCAAACAGTCGTTTTTCAGCATGGTGAGTATTTGAAGACAGTAAGTGCCAGTTCTGGTTGATAATTTTTTTTAACTGTTGTGTACTTGGGTTGTAAGTCACAACACAAATCAATTATGCTGAATATATATATATATTTTTTTAAAGAAGTGTTTACATGGTTTAAACCAGTCTATTTTCAATGAGTTCTTGTAGAGCTTTGATGGCTAGGCTCTAGTACTTAGGTTTTCAGTCAAGGAGGTAGCATGCTCAAAATAATCCCTCCTAGTGGAACAATTGTGGCATATTCTGAAAAATGTTCACAGGAGAGGTTATCTCGGAGGCTTCAGGGGTGAAAACTATTATAACCTAAGACCCTGTTGAGGTCTTTTGGTTTGATGTAAAGTGAGGTGACCAAACAGTTTTTTTTATTTTTTTGATCCAGTTGTCCAAAAATTGATTATGTGTTGTCAAAGCTCATGTTAAATTGGATATCTCTGGAATGGTCATTTAACCACAGAAAAAGTGTTTAATTCATGGACTGTTCCAGTCCAAATACTAAGGGGCCGATTCCGATCTCGGCCGGTAGGGCACCGAATCGGATTCGGCTTTACCGGATCCGATTCGGAGGCCTAGTTCCCGACCGATTCGTACGGGCGTCCGCGCGAGCAAGTACGATGCGAGCGCACGTGAAATCGCCGACCGACTCGTTCCCGGGTCCGAACCGCTCCGACCGACTCGTACGGACACGGCTCGCACTACGCAATGGATACGTTACCCGACCGAGCCAGTACGATGCGCGCCTCGAACAGCCCGACCGACTCATAGCGTCTGGCTCGGAAGAGCTGTCGGAGCCGGACTTGGGGGGGTCCGACACCCCCTGCACGCGTAGCCGCGTGAGTCGCACACAGGGGGGACCCAAGGGTCCCCCCTACACATGCATGTGCGGTGCGAGTCGCACCAACGCGTACCCACTATAGGGGCCCCCCCTGTTCGCGACGTGCCCATTCAGTCAATGGGAGCCCGTGTACGCGTTGTACGACCGGCTCCCATTGACTTCAATGGGAGCCCGACCGATTCGAGTCCGGCAGCATGCGGCCGCATCGTACTCGCTCGGTCGGACTGCTGGAGTCCGGCTCGGTCGGAAAACTCACCGGATCCGGCTCGGTCGGAGAGTTTTCCGGCCCAGATCGGAATCGGCCCCTAAGAGTGTCATCGATATGTGAAATGGAAGGGTCGTGACTGAAGATAAACTGTTCCCTCAAATCCGACAATGTAAAGAATGGCTGCCGGTGGGGCAAAGGAACAGCGTGTTGCAGTCCCTTTGACTTGAAATAGAATTTACCACCGAAGAGGAAATAGTTTCTCATGAGGGCAATCCTAGCAAGGGAGAAAATGAAGACCATGGGTAGCCTGTGTGTTCTTGGATGTTTATCTAGATAACGTTCTATCACCTGTAGCATTTGATCTTGTGGGATGTGAGTGTAAAGTGAGATGGCATCAAATGTAACTAAAGCCAAGAGGTGTTGTACGGCATACCTTCAATCTTCTTTATTAGATCTGTTGTATCTTGAATATAGTATATCAGTTTGAAGATAAACGGCTTACGGAATGTGTAGACATCTTTTGAGATTGGTTTCAACAAGGAGCGATATCCTGAGACTATAGGTCGGCCAGGTGGATTTCTTGCATCTTTGTGAATGTTAGGTAACATATAAAGGTCCAGTGATGTTGGCAAGGTGTTCTTAATGAACTTGATTTTTTAGGCCCAATCCAACCTTGATCAGAGGCCTCTAATAGTAGATGTGAGATCTCTCCTTGGAGTTGTGATGTTGGGTTTCTATCTAATTTAAGATAGTATTTGTGGTCGATTTGCCGGTGCCTTTCACTGAGGTAGTCATTTTTATTCTGATTCACAATTGTTCAGCCTTTCTCTGCAGGCACATAATGACAATTGTTTAGTTGTTTTTTTATTCCGTGATTGCTTTTATATGTTATAACGGCATGTCTGGTTTGAAGAAGTTGGACTTTTTCGCCAAATGGTTAATTGCAGAAAGGGTTGTTTTTTCAAAAGTGAGTACTTCTCTAGAATGTCAGTGGCAGGTGATGTAAATGTCGATTTTTTTCAAAGCTCAGAGGTTTCGTCTTGTTGTGGCATATCCTTAGTTGAAAAAAAAAATTGTTTGAATCTAATTTTACAGATTAGTTCAAGAGCTTCAGGTTTAAGGTGAATGAAATCCATCTTTCCAGCTGGCACAAAACACAGTCCTTTGGAAAGAAGGGGTCTGCAAAATTTGCATGATTTGCTTTCACATTATTACACAAAATGACAGCAAAATTATGCGTAATTATGCGATATGCAAATTTACCAATTTGCACTATATTTTAGCTCGAAATGCAAACTCGCGCCTATTTTTGCTGCAGGGATGCATGTAAACAAAAGCACTGTAAACAACAGTCGCTCGCGTTCTGTTATTCCAGTGCATTCAGGGTAAATTTCCACTGCGAATTAGCGTGAATTGCGCCATTCGCTGTAAATTTTTATTGCACAAAGAGTTATAATGGTGTAATTTCGGGCAACTGACGTAACAAACGTAATGCGAAATCCCCACTATTACTCGAATTATGCTGCCATAATTTAAATCTCACCCAGGCCTGCTGGACAAGACTTTGAGTTGTTCTTCAGTAAGTGGGAATCGTCAGAGACTGAGGATTGAATTCATCGCCGTCTCTTGTAATTTTGTCTCCTTATTCACATTTCCCATGGCTCGTTGGTGGGTTTGAACCTGCCTCTTCCTCAGCTCTGACCTCGACTTAAAATATTTTGGGTGTTGAGACATCTCTCGTAGTTGCTGTTGAATGGACCTTCATATGGGTTTTGGTCAGTATCCAACTCATAAGAGGATGTTTCTGCGAATGTTATCAAACGTTGTGTTTCCTGTGAAAGGGACGCCCTCATGAGAAACTATTTCCTTTTTTGTGGTGAATGTTACCTTCAAGTCAAAGGGACAGCGAAGGGCTGTTCCTTTGCTCCAGAGGCAGCTTTTCTTTGCATGGCCGAATTCGAGGAACAGTTCATCTTCATTCACAACCATTTTATTCCTAATATTTCCAGTTGGATAAGATATATCACGGACATTATGTGCACTTGCACTGGAACCACCACCACACAAGAATTAAGCAATTTGTTGTGTGGTTAAATGAGCCTTCCAAAGATATCCAATTCAACATGAGCTTTGATCAACACAAAATCAACTTTTTAGACAATTGGATAAAATATCAAGAAACCTATCTACAGAGAAATGCCAGTGGAAAGGGTTATTTGGGGATAATGTCTGACTGTGTTATTATAATGTGATGAATTCACAAAGAGTCTGGTTAAAGCCTGGATTGAAGTCCTTGGGTGCAAATGGGGCAATACTCTATGGCCTTTTTGTTTGTCATTGATGATCCAGTGATTGTATTTGTCATAGTCCAGAGTTCACTGCTCAGTGCTAATTCCCCTTAATAGTGTGATCAGGTTGTGGATTGCAAAGATCTGAGCTGTGGCTATTTTTCTCTTTTATTTTGATTTTTAATGCATTATTTGCTATTTACTGTTGTCTTGGTGTAAATTCGAGATTTACTAGGTACAAAAAATGTGATTGAAGGACGAACACCAGTTTTGTTGACAACTTTAACAAGTAATGTAATGAAACCACAATACAGATTTGTGAGTGATCAGCTCGATGAAGACATGCTAATGGAACATCATCAAGAGATAAAGAAAATGGTGAAAAAAGCAAACAGGGAGCTAGGAGCGATAAGGTGCAAGGCTCACTTTCCATAATTACCACTAAATCCGGACTATAATACAAGTAAGGCAGAATACGGAGAAGTAGTCTTTTGTGCCCACATGAACGAAGCCAGACTCTGATGAACTCAGCATACCAGCTAGAGGTCACATAAACGCAATTGCTGTGTTGAAATGCAAACGAGTGGGATCACTAACAGAATATCGACAACAACATCGTGTTACACAAATATCGGGACATAAATATCGTTGTCAATAATATTGACTTCCTATCTTCATAATGGTAAGTACAAAAATATCGGAAAAAAATATCGTTGTCAAAAATATCGATGTACAAAATATCGTTTTTATATGTATAAAAAATAATGTAAAATAAATTAAATAATAGATTTAACTTAAAAAAATTATTTAGATTTATTTGTAAATGTAAACAATTATAATAAATAAATTTAATTTAAAAAAAATGAAACATACATATATAAAATGTAATACATGTATATTTACATAAAAACAATTAATAAGTAATAATTTTAATTAATTTTAAAATGTCATAAATATATTAAAAATTAAATATATATATATATATATATATACATACACCTGTAACATAAAAATTAATAAATAAATAAATATATTATAAATTAAAATATTAAACTCTTTAATATTTTTTAAACCTACATTTTGCACTACATTGAGTGCAACAGTAGAGAAAGTGTTGGAAAGCGGAGGGGTAAAAATTACTATTCCCACTCCAGCGAATGCAATAGTAGGGAAAGTGTTGGATAGTGGAGAAGTAAAAATTACTATTCCCACTTCAGCGAATGCAACAGTAGGGAAAGTGTTGGATAGCGGATAGGTAAAAAATACTATTCCCACTCCAGGAAATGCAACAGTAGGGAAAGTGTTGGATAGCGGATAGGTAAAAATTACTATTCCCACTCCAGCGAGTGCAACAGTAGGGAAAGTGTTGGATAGCAAAGGGTTAAAATTTACTTTTCCAACTCCGAGTGCAACAGTAGGGAAAGTTTTGGATAGCGAAGAGGTAAAACTTAGTATTGCCACTCCAGTGAATGCAATAATAGGGAATATATTGGATAGCGGAGGGGAATAATTTACTATTCTCACTCCAATGAGTGCAACAGTAGGGAAAATGTTGGATAGCGGAGGGAATAAAATTAGTATTCCCACTCCAGCGAGTGCAACAGTAGGGAAAGTGTTGGATAGCGGAGGGGTAAAAATTACTATTCCCACTCCAACGAGTGCAACAGTAGGGAATATGTTGGATAGCAGAGGAGTAAAAATTACTATTCCCACTCCAGCTAGTGCAACAGTAGGGAAAGTGTTGGATTGCGGAGGAGATAAAATTACTATTCCCACTTCAGCAAGTGCAACAGTAGGGAAAGTGTTGGATAGCGTAGTGGATAAAATTACTATTCCCACTCCAGCGAGTGCAACAGTTGGGAAAGTGTTGGATAGCGGAGGGGAAAAAATTACTATTCCCACTCCAGCTAGTGCAACAGTAGGGAAAGTGTTGGATAGCGGAGGGGATAAAATTACTATTCCCACTCCAGCGAGTGCAACAGTAAGGAAAGTGTTGGATAGCGTAGGAGATAAAATTACTATTCCCACTCCAGCGAGTGCAACAGTAGGGAAAGTGTTGGATAGCGGAGGGGGAAAAATTACTATTCCCACTCCAACGAGTGCAACAGTAGGTAAAGTGTTGGATAGCGGAGGGGATAAAATGACTATTCCCACTCCAGCGAGTGCAACAGTAGGGAAAGTGTTGGATAGCGGAGGGGATAAAATTACTATTCCCACTCCAGCGAGTGCAACAGTGGGGAAAGTGTTGGATAGCAGAGGGAAAAAAATTACTATTCCCACTCCAGCGAGTGCAACAGTATGGAAAGTGTTGGATAGCGGAGGGGTAAAAATTACTATTCCCACCAAAAAAAAATTAAATTTAAAAAAAAAACAAATATCAACTACAATACAAAAAATAATAAAAAACTAAAAAACAAAACAAATATAAAAATATAAAAAATTACAAAACATAGAAACATACTATAATGTTTAAAAAATCTAAAAATTACATACAAAAATTCATTTATTAAATTAAAAAAATAATTTACAAACAAATAAATTTTTGTAATAGAAATTATTTATAATAAAAAACATTAATTATTGCATAAATGTAATATTTTTTTACGAACCTATAACACAACACAATTTACAACACACATCTAAATTTAAAAAAACGTGTACCTCCTTAATTAACACAATTAATTATCAATTAAACAAATATTATTAATTAAAAACTACATTAAAAAAGATAAAAAATAATATACTAACCAAACGTTACCGCTATAGAACCAAAATCCACAACCAAATAAAAAATAAACAATTACCAAAAATATTTATCAAATAATAAATGAATATTAATGATCAAGGGGCCCATTACGATGGCGGGCGGAAGCACTACCGCCGTGCTGGCGGATGCAAAAACCACCAGTTACCGCCCGCATGCCGCAGCCCACACGCCCGCCCGATTACGATGCGAAAAGTCAGTCAAACACCGCCGGCAAGCCAGCGACACCGTCCGCCATCAAAGTGCGCCCGTACACGTAGCGGCGCAGCACAATTGACACACACCGTCCGACGAAATCACGTCCCGCCCGGCGTACAAATTACGATGCCGCAAACAAACGGCTCCCACGGCTAAGAGACACCGTACGTCAAACCGAAGCGGTAACACGAACGCCGAGCACGGACACCGAAGAAGCGGTTCCCCGAGCATGAATCCAGCACTGCAGGCCCTCCCTATGCTCTATCTGATGCACCACCAAGGACGCAACGTACCGCGAAGACGCAGGTAGGCACACACACAACAAGTGCACGCAAAAGCGCACACAGTGCAAGGGCGGAAAAAGCGGACAACCCCCCACCCCCGCGTGTACACGACACATCTACCATAGCATCCACATATGACACACAGGCCGAATTGTAACATCTCGTAACACATGTGTACACACCACCTGGGACTAGGAACCAACGACCCGTCACGGCCCCAAAGCGGCGATGACGCTGCCACACATGCGCACAACGCAGAGGCCAACCGCAGCGCCATGCATGCGTCGCACACAGACACAGGGACACAACCAAGCAGCACACACACCAGCCCCACCCCGAACGCACATGACACGTGACAGGCCTGCCACAGACATGACCCCAACGCCCAATTCACGGTCAACACCCAACCTCACACAACCGACGCACACATGTCAGTGAAGTCACGCAACAGCAGGACACACCCCAGTGTAACAAACATGGCGAAGCACACAGCGGCGGCAACACCAACTAGGAGAAGCAGGGCCCCTTCGGGAAGAGGAACGCCAGTACCACACTGAAACACCCATACCACCCTGCACACATGAACAAGACATACAAAACGGAACAACAAAGAGCCCGGGGACCGACAACAGGTGGCCCAAGAATAACATTCACACACAAGGCCCAACGCAGAGCGGAAAGTCAGCCTGCCGCCCACACAAGGGAGAGCAGACAGCACTGAATGACCTTCCATTCCAACTCCGAAACCACAGCCCTACGAAAGAAGCGGGTGAATACAGCCATTGTCCAATAAAAGACCAACACAGGCATGCAGAGGAGACCGACCACAGGGCAGATAGCGCATATCACAGAAGAACACTACGGACGGGAAAGAAAAAGAAAACACTCCCCCATGTCGGCCCCATGCAAGTTATTTGGAAGGAGTCACACATCACTGACCTTGAACTGTCTGAGAAGCATGTGGGATGAGGGCCCGTGTCCTCCGCACAAGCCAACAGAACACAAGTCCTGTCTCCCTACGACTACACAGAGCTCACAGCAACCTCGGAGCGTGCACATTGCAGACTGCACACACAGCCGGAGCACGCCACCACAACGCACCGCTGCAAAATGGCACTCGCAACACACCTACCCAACTACGCCGGACAGGTCAAGCTGTACAAAACCAACCTGATACATATATTGGGATGCGAACTCCTGTCCCTGCTGAACGTAAGTTACCGACTGACTTACCGCATCACATTGTTCAGCTGCGTCATGCCCGTCTTCTACTGTCGGAGGTGTCCCTACCAGCATCCCGTGGAGATGTGTCTCTCCAACCCGGCATGTCTAAAGGCGGACCTGCTACCACTACTCCTCCCTCTGGACGCACACGACAGGGCCTGCTCTGCCTATGGGGGCATGGCGTATGTGGCCAACATCGCACCCGCACTGAAATGGGACCACTGTGCCTCCACACGACGGATCATCGAGAACAGCTACATCGAATGTCACCCAGCATGCCCCATCATGCTCCTCCAAGGGACAACTTACGAACAACACCTTGACAGCCACCATCCGCTACATTGGCTGGCAAACATGAATACCACCAATGACATGGAAGCCCTGCTGGACGGCATCGCATACCTGACAACCTGTAAATTCGTCGGACCCCAACGCAAGTTCCCCAATTGACCTATGATGTCCAACCCCGCACCCATGCTTAGCTTCCGCACGGACTGGCCAGTCACCACCACAACAGCCATATCAAACGACCGGCAACATTTACCACACCATCAACGACATCGCCATGACATCGGATATGACCGGGACATGCACACTGTTCCCCATCACATCCAGGAACACCGCATGCATCGTGGGAGGCAGTGGCATGGGGTCTGTGTATCGCACCCACATGGACGGAACTGCACGAACAACCAGGACACGACATGGATCCAGCGCCCATGGACACACACACCGCTCAGTGGACATGAATAGGTCGCCTGGAGTCTGTGGGTGCTGCACCCCTCCCACCCCCGCCCCGGGAATCCCATACCAGGACCTTTGCATGGATGACAAGTGCATACAACAACAACACGACCCCAGTGACTGTGACATGTCCAGTAACCACCACATTGCAACAACAAGTGGCACGCCGCTGCATGCACGCAAGCACATGCCCTGATGTCATCTCACATGCACGCGTGCATGAGGAACAACCGCAGCAAACCTGTCACATGGAACTGAGATGGACTGTGCCCATGATGCCAAGCGGTCTGGTAGGCTACTTGTATACCGTCTGTGTCAAAGTCCGCAGCTCCGCAGCTATGCGTAAATGTACATTAGCACAGCCTTGGCCAAGCAGATGTAACTCTGAAGCCCACATCCCACATGCAACAGCCAATCACATGTAACCCTACACCCTATCCCATTTGTAATCATGCTCAGTATATCCTCAACATGTATTCCGCTGCCAGTAGTGTCCACTATACTGCATCACAGAGGACAGAAGACTCAATATAATGTTTGAAACCAAAACTGTCTCCGCTGACTCATTTCACAAGTACGAATGAGAGAGGATGAGAGTATGTGAAGTACACGGCAGTCGTGACATGACCATGTAGTTCACTGGTATTGGATGTCAACGCAAATGAGTAGCACAACTGTGGAAGACACACATGTGTCGTGTGAAGTCGTATGGACGCAGTGCTCAGGTGGGTGGGTGTGACGGGTAGATGCGCACATGCCAAGTTGGTGCACGCCGTGTTGGGAGGGGTCATGAACAGTACACCACCGCTTCCCTGGGCATTGTGAGAGGACACCTGTCGGGGGGAAGTGAACACGTGTGTGCACAGCAGCCGGGCACACGAACAATGCGGTACCAGGCGCACACGTCAGCCCACCCTCCGTGGACAAGCTGGATCCTGTTGTGCGCCCGCCATGCCCCTTGACAAGGCACACACAGCCCCAGTCGACCAGGTGTAACCCCAACATAGTCAATCCGCACAGGCGATACAGGGCACGGGATGGCAGTGGAGCATGGTGTGTGAGAGGTCTCCTCGCGCTCCTCCTGGTCATATCACGCAGGCAATAGAACCTCAACGTGTAGCATGGCACAAGTCAAATGGAAGTGTAGGGGGACGCACCACAGCACGAGCAGCACTGACGTCACGGGAGGTGGCTCGCACCATCCCATCCATTGCCCATTATACCAACCACGCCACATGCCATTGCGACTAAGTGCAAGCGCGTGCGCCACCACCCCGAGCCCTCCCCAGAGAGGCCAAAGAGTGAATGTGTGGGCCATCAGCTACAGACGGACGCGGCCTGGCCGCAAGGGCAGCCACAGCCACTGGGTGTCGCAGGTGGCGGATCCGGAAGGCGAAGACTGTGATGCATAGTCCATGCAGGCCGGGTCACCATTTGGGGCACCACGCAGGTGGACGGCGTCCCGCCACACATCATGCCCTGAGACAGCCCACTCGTGCAACTGGACCCACACATACACTCCTTGCCCTCTCTGGTGCGAGCTTGGGGCTGCCTGTGCAAGCGCTAGCCTCGCAGGTGCACATGCATATTGGGGGAGCGAGGGGAGGACATGAGGGCTGGGGCGAAGATGACTGTATCACTGTCAGTGAGTACAAGGGATGACCCAGATGTGGAAAGGAAGAGACGTGTCCCGTGTGTACTGCAACTAGTCGCCAATCCAACTACCCCCCATGTCCGGAATGTAAGCCCGCACCTAGGCCCGCCCATCCGCCACATCGAATATACCACCAGCACAACAACCTTCCCATTCGAAACACTGACTGGGGGTGGCGACCAGTGAACAATCATGTGTAGCCTACCCACGCGTACATGTGGGCCCACCATGATCCATGTCACCTGCGGCAAAGTCATGACATGCGCAATGAGGGAAGTGAGGAGAGCTGTCTGCCCCACGCACAGAAGGTGCATCAGCTCCACAGACCCAGCAGCGAGTCCAGCAGGGGTCACATGTGCAGGGGCAGCTGTGCCTGGTGTGAAGGCACATGCATATTGACAGCACATCGACCAATGTGTAGTCTGCCCACATCTACAGTCCATCATCATGCGGACATAGGAATTGAACACAGGGCAACACATCTGAGTGGGTGCACCCACCGTGACCAACAATGCGCAATCATCGACGTACCCGCCCTGTGCATGGCCCCCACCCAACGGAGGCACATCCAGTGCCACCATCCCACACACACAAGCCTTCCACGGAACATGCTGTGTCCAATGGTCAGTACAGAGTCAGCGCCCATCTGGTGGATCCTGAACAGGAGACACATGCACACACATGCCAGCTCCCACCATGTAAGTCTGCCACCTGGCACGTGCAATGTAACCTCTCACCTGTGACGTGTGTCTGCAAGCACACAGCCGTCTTGGCATGGGGCTGTCAATGTGGACACCTGTCAATGTTTCGGGAGGTGTGATCCGTACAGTGCTGTACATAGGGTGCAGTGCTGACACCTACTACTGTCTCATATCCCCTCGTGCCACAGGTCCCACTTGTTTTGGCCGCTCAGCCTGTGCCCACATCGTCGTCGTTGTGTGCCATACTCATCCAGCCTCGGAAGCAGTGCCATGCTCAGCAGACATTCATGTTGCCGTGGCGTTGCCGCTTGACGAATATGCAGTCAGTCCCCATCAGCACGCCCCGCAAGTCATTGGGGCCTAGATCCCCATGTGCATGCTCATGGCAGTGGTTTGCATCACTAGCCATTGCCATTGGTGGGAGACCTGTGTAAGTGTATTGTGGCCGTGCCGTCCCTGCTTGACAGCTGGGCTGTGACTCATGTGCTTGCTCAGTCATGTCAGTGATGTGAATGCGAAATTGCTATGTGTTGTGTTGCTTTGACATGTGTCCACTGCCATCTTCCCTAGGCGGAGACCGAACATTGACCGCCCATACCAATTGCTGGCGGACATGGAGGATACTGAGGTCATAAGGAAGTTTCGGCTGGACAGGCCAACCCTGCATCGACTGTGTGCCATGTTGGAACCCCATCTCCATCCCCGCAGGGTGTATCCGACAGCATTCACCCCCACGGCTAAGGTGATGGCCGCCATGCATTTCTTCGCCACTGGGTCATTCCAGCACACAGTGGGCAGTGGAGGAGGGATGTCCCAGCCCATGTTCAGCAAGGTGCTGAGGGATGTACTGGCAGCCATGATGCTGTACCGAAACAGGTACATCAGATTCCCCAGGGCTCGTGAATTGGCGGCAGTGAAGGGTGCATTCTATGCCCTTGGCAGGATCCCACACGTCGTTGGTGCCATTGATTGCACACATGTTGGCCTTGTTCCACCACAGGCCACTGAGCACCTGTACCGCAACAGGAAGCACACGCACTCCCTGAATGTGCAAGTGGTGTGCCTTGCGGACATGGTGATAACCCACGTGTGTGCAAAGTTCCCAGGCTCGGCCCATGACGCACACGTAATGCGCAACAGCATCTTGCCACGACTGATGTCCAATCTGCAACAGGATCGTGGCTGTATTGTTGGTGAGTATGTGGAGTGGTGTAGCGTGCTGGCTGTGCGATGCTGTCCCCTGTCCAGTTGGAATAGCAACGGTTCTCTGTGTCCCTCACACCCAGGTGACTCTGCGTACCCGAATGGGGCATGGCTGCTCAGTCCATTGAGGAATCCTCGCACCCCAGCAGACGATCGCTACAATGAGGCACATGGGAGGACCAGACGTGTGGTCGAGCGTACCTTTGGCCTCCTCAAGTCCAGGTTCAGGTGTCTGGACCGCACCGGGAGTGCGCTGGCGTACTCCCCACAGAAGGTGTGCCAGATAGTGGTGGCGTGCTGCATGCTGCACAATCTGGCCATTCGGAAGCAGATCCCCCTCATTGTGGATGACGGAGATCAACCAGGGCCCCAGCCCGCAGACCAGGACAGCTCGAGTGAGGAGGACAGCGGAGAGGAGGAAGCTGGGAATGTGCGCCAGCAGCTCATCGCCCGCTACTTCACTTGACGGTGAGTGTCCATGTACGACGGCTGATGTGTCTGTATTTGTGCAGGTGTGTGTGTGCTGTGTCAGGGTGGCCTTTTGTTCACTGCGTGCTGTGTGTCAACGCTCCATGCCCAGGTTAGTATGCCACTGATGGTGGCTGTGGCATTGTGCCCTATTGCTCTGTGCGATGTGTGTACATTGCTTGTAGTTGTTGACATGTACTGTGTGATGGGTGTGTGACACACTCATTGAATGTGCTCCTGTTCTGTCTCCCACCCCTAGGTCCCTACAGGCCCTCCGGTTCCATTGCCATGCCACGCATCAGGTGCCGTTCCGCTCAAGGTGGCCGTTGTATTCCGTACAATTAAAACACAGGGCACAGACAGCAGTTTGTGGAAGAGGTGCATTTATTTCAAACTGTAACATGTGATTGTGTGTAAGGTGATGACGAAAGTGGTGCGTCCAGTGACAATGAGCTGTCTGTCATGGCTGCGTGATGCTCAGGGTGTACCCACTGGTTCTATGTCCATAGTCCAACACACACATGCCATCCAGATGGCTGTGTGGAGTGGGATCGTAGTCCAAGTCAATGCAGTGGGTGGTCAAGGAAGGCTGGCTGGCTGCCTCACTTGCGTCTGGAGCGTGCGAAGTCCTCCCGGGAGATCTGTTTCCACTTCGGACGGCCCCTTCCACGTTTGCGAGGGGGGTGCCTGCTTGCGACATGCTGGTGGTTGAGGTGTGCTCACTGGCTGTGGACGCAGGGGAACTGGACACTGCTGCTCGACCCTGCGCCCCGGCAGGTGGTGGCGGAGGGGAGCTGCTGTCCCTGGCTGTGACCTCACCGCCACCACCAGCTGGCCCATGAGGTCCACGAGTTGGCCCACACGGGCGTCCATGGACCTCAGCACCCCCAGCACCTCACGCGTGTCTGTAGCTGACCTGGCCCATTGTCCTTGGGCCTCTTCATAGGCCCCAAGGACTCTGGCCATTTGAGGCAGGGCATGGCTCCCAGGGGAGGCTGGCGTTTCCCTGACCCTGCTCCTCCTACCAGTCCTGCTGCCACCGGCCTGCCCACTAGCCACATTGCTCACCACGGTCCTCGCCCTGGCTCCCAGGGTGGATCCAGTCGTCCGGGCCACCACCTGCGCTGGGGCTGGGGCCAGCGAAGACGTGGTGGTGGTTGCGGCAGTGGTAGTGGCCGCAATGACCGTGGGTGTGGCCGCAATGACCGTGGGTGTGGCCGCAATGCCCGTGGGTGTGGCCGCAATGACCGTGGGTGTGGCCGCAACGACAGTGGCAGCAGGGGGCTGGGAATGTTCAGCAGCCCTGGATGATGGGTTGGTGGGTAGGAGGGGTCCTGGGGAGCGGCTGGGCCCTGCCACACTAGATGGGCCTGCTTGGTGGTCCGTGTCCGAAGAGGAGGACAGATCCTCCACATCCGTGTGTCCTCGTTGGGGGCTTGTAGGCTGGCTGTGCTGGCTGCTGTCTCCATCCCCAGCATCCAGCAGTTCGTCACCTGTGGAGAGAATGAGATTTGTTATTGTGTTGCACCTGGCGAAGTCTGTATTGGTTGTCTGACATTCTCCGTTCGTGCACTCTCGTGCACGTGTGTCCCGGAGGCGGGTGTGTGGCTGTACAATCTGTTGTTGTGTGTGCTTGGCAATGGGACTGTGTGCTGTGCACATGTGGCATGGGACGGATTGGCTATGCCGATGGGTGTGTTGCTGTGCTCCTACTTATTGTGACTCTGGTGTATGCGGGCTCCAGGCCCATCCTGGGTCTGGTTTGTACTTTGCTTTTGGGGTGCATATGGAACGCTTAGGAACGCATATGGCAACATGGGGGTCATGCCCCAGAAACGCATTTGGGATGGAATATGCTTTTGGGCTACATGCTGTGAGCCATGGGTGCCGAACGTGACATGTGTTGTGGCAGCATGACAGTGCATGGTCTGAGGTGTGTGCATGCCTGACATGCCCTGCATATTTGCTGTCTGTTGTGATTACTGGACATGGCATTGGACGCATCGTTGTGAGTGAGTGATGGTTGTGTGCCACCCGACGTATTGCAGTTGTCCCATCTCCTTGGTGTGCGTGCTGCCCTGTGCCATGTGCATCACTGCAGTGCTCGGGGGGTGTGGCCCATGTTGTGTGTTGTTGCTCACAGTGTGGCGTGCGCTTCATTGACTTCTGGCACATGGTTGGTCATGGGCATGTATCTTAGCGTGACTGCTGTATGTGTGGCAGCTGTTCGGATGACATGCCTTTCATGGGACTGGGGCTGACGGATGGGATGGATGGTATGTTGTATGTGCATGGTGTGTCTGTGTGTTTGATGGGTTCAGTGGTGTTCGTGTGCATTTATGTTGTTCCGCTCTGTTGCGTCTAGTGTTGTTTGTCTTACATAGGCGTAGTTGTGGGGTGTGTGGTTGACAGGCAGTAGGGGCTACATGGACAGGACTTCAATGGTGTTTCGGTTGTGTGTGATGGGTTGCACAGTGGCTGCCGTGTGGTACTATATTCAGTGTGGCTTGTGCATGCAGACGTGGCTCCTTGGGTGTTGCTGTGTCTGTGATGGGTCATGTGGGGTGTGAGTCTGTGGTTCATGTCTGTGTGCACATTGTTCACTTGTTCGTGACAGTGGGCGGTGCTGCGTGTTCGTCTGCTACGTGACATGTCCCATGTGTTGGTCGTGTTACGGTCCTCATGCCTCCAGTAATCCAGCCCTGTCCAGTTTCCCACCTGCAGGTTGTTCGTGCGTGCACTGTACTGGATGCCACATGGTTCTAAGCGGGGGTGCTCCATGTTGCAGGTCTGTGGGGGTGGGGGCGGTGTTGTGGGTCGTGGTGATGGCTGGACACCCACTGACACCGATTGTTGTGGACCGTGATGTCTACCTTTCGGCTGTCGGTGTGCACTGCGGTGGCTGACACGTGGCTGTGGGGTGTGGGGGATGCTCCTCCTTGCTGTGCTGTGGGACTAGGGGCCTGGTGTGTGTTGTACTTGAGCTGTCCACCCTCCCACCCACTGCACTTTGTGTTCCTGCCACTTACCTGTTACTTGTCGGTTAGTGCAGCTATGGCGGACACATGGGTGTGGTGGGTGCTCGTTGTGGTGCTTCTGGCATACTTGGGGACCTGTTGGTGGTTACGTGGCTGGCTGAGTGTACACATGCCCCCACGTATCTTACAGTTGTTAGGTTTGGGCTGTGTGTGGTGGTGTCTGTTGCATGTGTGTGTGATGTGTTGTGTATTGTGTGCTGGACATGGGGGTGTTTGTCCCTGGGAGCTGTGGCATGGTGGTAGTGCATGTGAGTACATAGCGGTGTGCTGGTATACATTAGTTTGTACTTACCAGCCTCCACTCCTCCTGCTAATCCGGTGAGGATCTCCGGATGTATGATGACTCGCACCTTCTCCTCCCACGCTTTGAAGGTCTTGAAAAGCGCGGGATTCCCTCCGCCAGTGACGGCAGCCAGCTCTCTGTTTTTGCCCTCCTTCTTCTTGACCAGGCTCTTGACGTCATTCCACCGTTTGTTGATTTCAACTCTGTTCCTGGGCAGGGTCCCGACTGCATTGACCTGGTCTACGATCCGGTTCCACATTCTTTTTCTGGTGGCTAGTGGTGTGTGCTGGACCAGGTTCCCATAGATTTGTGGGTGCACCTTGATGATCTCGTCGACCATGACCGTCAGCTCAATGGGCGTGAACTTGGGCATTCTTTGTGGTGCCATGGTGTTTGTGGTGCTGGTGCGGTGTGTGTTGTGTAATGTGCAGGGGTTTGTGGTGCCGGTGTTTCGTGGTGGTGGTGGTGGTGGTGATGTGTGCGTTTCTGTGGTGTGCTGCTGTCCTTGCTGTGTCACTGTGTCCTCTCCTCTCCTCTCTGGTTTGCAATGTTGCAAGGGGTTGTGGTCTGTGGGAGTGCTGCTTTTGTACTTACCTATGTGGGTGTGTCCTCATGGTCTGTTGTTTTCAGGTGTGTTGTGTCTGGTGTTCTGGCCTTTGTTGTTTTTGTTTGTCCAGGGGGTGTTTTCGGGATGTGTACTGTGCTTGTGTATTTGTGCGTGCCTTGCTGTGTGGACTTGTTGGCCATGTTGTGTGCGATTGTTTTTGTCAGCGGATGGTTTCTGTGCGGGGACGTGGCCGCCATGGCTTCTGCCGTGTCAATTTTCATCGGCGTTGTTGGCGCTGGCGGGCGGTATGTTTGTAGGTTTGCCGCGCTCATGGCGGTGCGATCGTAATCTCACGTGCGGTGTGTCGGCCGTGAGGGCGGGCGGTTTTGTGTTGTCGTGCGTGTTTCCGTCCGTGGCGGGCGGTTTGACTCCGACTCGGACGAGGGCGGGCGGTATCTTGTGTGATTTTTCCGCCGATGGCGGTTTTCGGTTTGTGTCATCGTAATGGCGTGGTCGGTGTTCAGACGGTGTGTGCGGGCGGATTTTTGCCGCTTTCATGCCTGGCGGATTTTTTTACGCCGGGTATCGTAATGGGCCTTCAAGTTATAATTATTTAATTTAAACTAAATTACTTTCCACCCTCTACCCCAATAAACACAACACACACCTAAAAATAATTACACAATTTCCATAACTAATTTTACATTAATAAATTAATATCAATTAACCACAAATCATCAATTAATAAAAATAAATTTACTTCCCACCATTTACCACTATAAAACCCACAACTCACACATCAAATTAATTACACAATTGCCATATTTAAATTTTAATTAATTAATTAACATTAATTAACAAATAATTAATTAATTATAAATAAATTACCTCCCACCCTATTCCCCTATAAACCCCACCACCCATTTCTAAAAACACGACACAATTAACATAATTACCAATTAATTCATATTAATTAACAACCAATTAATGAATAATTAATAATAAATTAATTCCCACAATTTACAGTATAAAATATTAAATAAATAATTAATTTAAAAATATATTAATAATTTAATTATAATTAAATTACTTCCCACCCTATTCCCCTATAAACCCACAACCGCTTCTAAAAAAATAACACAATTAACATATTTACCAATTAATTAATACTAATTAACAACCAATTAATAAATAATTGAAAATAAATGAATTCCCACAATTAACAATATAAAATATTAAATAAAAAAATATTAATTAAAAAAAATATTAATAATTTAATTATAATTAAATTACTTCCCACCCTATTCCCCTATAAACCCACAACCCGCTTCTAAAGAAATAACACATTTAACATATTTACCAATTAATTAATACTAATTAACAACCAATTAATAAATAATTAAAAATAAATTAATTCCCACAATTAACAATATTAAATAAAAAATATTAATTAAAAAAAAATATTAATAATTTAATTATAATTAAATTACTTCCCTCCCTATTTCCCTATAAACCCACAACCCGCTACGGAACTAAAACGCAAAATGTTATTAAAATAAAATAAAATAAATACTAATAAATAAAAAATAATATTTAATTTATTATGATTAAATTACTTCCCACCCTATTTCCCTATAAACCCACAACCCGCTACGGAACTAAAACGCAAAATTGAATTAAAATAAAATTAATAACTACTAAAAATTTAACACATATATTAAAAAACAAAAGCAATACTTACACAAAAAAATAGAGCACATACATTTAAAATACATACTAGGGGTGCGTGGCTTGGCGCGTCAAGATGGCGGTCGCACTCTACGAGTGCTCCGGACCCTCCGTCATCCGCACCAAGATCCCTAAGCACCAGCAGACATCCATTGGTAAAATCTACAACCAGCGCTTTACGGCAACCTGCGCCACACATCCACGGTGGAAAATCTTCACAATATCCCTGCATTTCGGCGCAAACCTACTCACCGCTGAATACCGGCGCCACTACTCCTAAAAATGGCGGCACCCGATCTCTGGGCCGCGGTGCCCTAGCCTGAATCACCGATGCGGGACCGAGGCCCATACTCGCCCCATCTGCGGCCCGAGGCCGGCACGGAGACAGGCGGCCGGCCCGACGACACGGGGGGACAGACGAGCATCGCGGAACTGCTCCTGCGTCCCAGTGACCCGGAGCGGGTCATCCAATCACACGGCCCGCGGAGAGGCCTCCTCCTCCGGCGAGGTCCCCGGGAGTTGCGGTGGGGCCCGGTGCCTAGTGGGCCTCAGCCAGCGGCCGCCTTGCACCTCCATTGAAGACTTCAGCGCCGGCTTGTGAAGCCCGGCGTAGTGCCTGATGGGCCCGACGGCTCACTGGCCACCGAGGAAGAAGAGGCTGTAGGGCCCGGGACCGCCCCTTGCTCCCCGAAGACCCGGAGGGTAGCGTTTGGACGGTGCGGCCAGAGAGCGGCCCCCCTGCCCTTGCCCAAGTCCCCGTGCTCGTGGCGGGGCCTGGCACCGAGGGGCTGCAGCTGGGGCCGCGCTGAGCCGCAACTGCAACTTCGGCCGCCACTTTGGGCGGCGGAGGGTGAAACCATCAAGGGCACTATCGGCTCCCCCCCATCCCACTGAAGGCGGCCTCCCAATAACCCTGCCGGACCCGAAGCGAGACGGCCTACCTGCAGTGCCCCCAGTGCGGCAGGCACGACTCCAATGGCCCGGGCGGGACCGTGCGGCTCCTAGCGGCACCCGGTGAGTGTTGGGACAGCGGCAGGAGGACGTAGGGGCCCATCCAGTGCAGTTCTTCCCACGCACTATAGACTGCTTTGGGGGCAAGACTGTTGTAGTGGTGGATCCGGCTGCACCAATTGAGCAGCGTGGGGTCCTGGGTGAGGGTCCCCTCCACCGATCCCCCACTCCTGTCCTCGCAGTGGCTTATTTAGACCCTGGGCGGCCTTGACACTCAACTGGGCCCAGTCTTACCACACCCAAGCCATCCACCGCAGTCCGGGCGGCGCCAAAGACCTATACCCGTGCTCACAGGTGGCCTGACATCTGCGCCCTGAGGAGTCCTACCACGAGTCCAGGTGACACCCACGCACGGCCTGGAACTGAGTCTCTACTGGGTTGACCCCCTGGATTTTCCCTCCTTGACCCGCCTCTGTCCGTAAATCCCCACAGTCCCGGTCAAGCTCTTGTTCCCCTGGCACTCGCAGGTGGGCATGAGAGGACACGCTGGTCCCACGCACATCCCCCAGACTGTGTCTCCTGAGGTCCCACTGGTCGGGGAGCTGCGGAGCGTGGAGGGCCCCTGGGGTGAGGTGAGACCTGCCTGCAGCCATTCGGACCCCCCGGGGTGCGTCGTCCAGTCCCGTTTCCAGGTGTGCTTGGCCGTGACACCGTGCAGTTTTGGTCTCCTGGAGGGGGCCTGGCCTTACCTACTGTGATATATGCACCCGCCGCTCACGGGGCGGCGCAGACTTGAGGGACCAGTATCCTGCCGCCCCTAAGCCAGGACCCAGCAGTGCACTTATCACTAATATCACATCCGCACTCCCCCGGGTGCGTCCTTCTCCTCCAGAGATCCCCTGGGTCGACACTTCGCCTGAAGAATCTCACCAGGCCTTGGATCCGCAACCACAACTTCCTGCCTGTGTCAACTCTTAGCCAGAGGAGGCCCGGCGTAGCAACCTCTGCTCCTCTAACGCCAGGGCCCCGTTCAGGCCAGGTGCCGGCCTGCAGCTCAGAGGACCCGAACCGGGGATATCCTCTCCCATCCAGACCCCCTGCCATGCTCGCCCTCCTCCGAAGGGGACCCCCGGCAGTGGAACCCACCTATTGGACCCTCAGGGGTGGCGGCCTATACCGGGCCTCGGAGCCCCACCACTGGTGCATCTCTACACCCAAAGCAGGAACAATTCCTGTCCCGGTGCAACACGGCACGATCGAAAGCCCTGGTGCCCTCCTCGCCAACAAACACCTGACCCGGCGACACTTCGGCTCCTGTCTCCCGAATCCATCCTTCGCCCACCATGGGGAGAGACCGTGGACCCAAATCCTCCTCTACCCAAACCAAAATGGATCGATTCACCATGGTGGAACAAGACCCCCCGGAACGGGCTGCAGGGGTCCTCTCCCTTCCAAGTAATGACCTAACCGCAATCCTGCAAGCCATTGATTCATCCCGCACATCGGTGGAAGAGAAGATCGGAGAGGTTCGAGTGGACGTGTCCCTCATCCGGCAAGACCTACGTTAATTGACAGCCCGCATCTCTGAGGCTGAGTCCCGCCTCTCCACGGTGGAAGATGTCGTCCACCAACTGCAAGACCAAGTGACCCGCCTACATTCTCGCACAACGGAGCTGCACAGAAGAGCCGAAGACGCTGAAAGCAGATCGCGTCGTAACAACTTACGCCTGGTGTGGTTTCCAGAAGGCAGCGAACAGGGACAAATGGCCAGCTTCCTTGAAACCTGGATATCATCTTGGATGCCCAAGGACACACTCTCTCCCTGGTTCGCGATTGAACATGCTCACCGCTCTCTTGCACCCAAACCGCCACCTGGAGCCCCACATCGTCCTGTGATCGCCCGGGTCCTCAACTTTAAAGACCGCGACGCCATCCTGCGCGAGGCACGGATCCTGGGCTCCTTGAAGTTCCAAAACCATACCATCATGGTGTTCCCAGATTACACCAGAGAGGTGCAGACCCAAAGACGCTCCTACATGGAAGTCAAGCAGAAAATGAGGAACCTGGGTCTACAATATAGGCTCCTCTTCCCGGCACGCCTCCGTGTCATCTTCCAAGGCAAGACACTCTTCTTTGACTCCCCCCAAGCCGCCTGGACTTGGCTGACCGAGGAGCGGCCCGTAGTAATCCGACAAGCCTCCTCACCGGCACACTCTGTCCCAAAGACCTTGCGTCCCTTGTCTCCTAAACAGCGCAGGAGACACACACAGTCCCGCAGAGAACATGAAGGTTGTGCAGACGCCCCCAGATCGCTAAGCCCGACCACCTGTGGGCCCACGGCCGAGACGTCCCCCGCTGGCTCCCACTCCAGACGCCAGAACAGATCGGTGGGGAACTCCTCCAGGGAACAGACTAGACCGGGCGAACACGGACTCAGATCTCTCCCGCAGTCCGGTGATCTGACGACTCATCTGAAGATCAACAAGAAAGATGCAAAGATTCTTCACTATCTGAAGAATAAGAACTGCTTCCCTGCAAGGTCGAATTGCAGAACCTGACACTGCCGCTGCTACGTCCACATCTGACATGAGCAAAGGGGTCCACCACGCATCTCCTGCACTAAACACTTTTGTTTAGCTAGTTTCCAGTTAGTCATAGGGCGACAGATGCTTCAATTCAGGAAGTATAGGGTGGGGGGGAGGGTTTAGGACCGCTGTCCGATGTTTCAGTTCTGGTTTCACACTACATTCTCCACCTCAAACAGCACATTGCACTTTCCTATGACTAAGCTACCTGCACAGGCTGACCTTACACGGTGGGCACACCTCCGAAGCGTTGCAGTTCTCTCTCACCCTGGGGCCACATCAGACCCCGCTCGGGATTACCTCCACCAACAACTCTTCCACATGACAAACGCAACCCAAGGATACACCTCCCTGCGGGTCATGTCCTGGAACGTAAACGGCCTGCTTGATCGCATAAAACGTACTGCAATCCTAAAATATGCCCAACGACACTCCCCTGATGTCCTTCTCCTCCAGGAGACCCACCTCATGGGATCCCACTGTACCTTTCTGGCACGCTACGGCTTTGATAGAGTGTGGCATTCGGGCTTTAGTAGGGGCTCCTGAGGAGTAGCCATTATACTTAAGAAGATTCTCCCATTCGTCCTCTCTCACGTAACCGAAGACCCACAGGGATGATTTGTGGCTCTTTCCGGGACGCTGTGCGGCAGCATCCTCAACCTCTTATCTAGCTATATCCCCCCCACGATGCTTGCCTCCACACTGCACCATCTCACAGACACTATCTCCACATTACCTGACGGTCAAATGATCCTGGGAGGTGACTTTAATGCAGTGATGCAACCCACCCTTGACACTACGGGCATCCCCTCCCCTACCAGGCTGACCCATGCCAAGAAATTGTCTGATTGGGCGACCGCCCTGGGCCTCTGTGACATATGGAGGGTTTGGAACCCCCGAACTCCCCAATACACACACACCTCGGCGGCCCACCGCTCCCATGCACGCATTGATATGATTCTCATGCCAGCCCCGGACTGTCAATGTGTGACCGCCATCTCCATCCTCCCCCGGGGTATCTCGGACCATTCAGCGTTACTCATGCACCTGGGCTGCACCCCTGGTGGGCTGCGCCCTATGTGGCGTTTGAACGCCTGGTTCCTCCAAAACAAAGAATTCCGCAAGGCAGTCGGGCAGGCACTTCAACAATACTTCCTCATGAATCTGGGTTCGGTGGCCTCACCGGGTACCCTCTGCGAGGCTGGTAAGGCGACCATCCGGGGAGCGGCCAAAAGCCACCTTCGGCCACAGCAGCAGGCCCGGAGGGACGCCTCGCCCTCCTCGAGGCACAAGCGCTTCGGCTTGAGACTGACCTGACCAGGCCCCCGAACAAAGCCCATGAAAGGCAACTGACGGCTGTGCGCGAAGAGATTAGACAGATCTCGCTGAAATCAGCCAAACTGCTGTGGCATTCATCTGTCGCTCGGGTATACGGTTGGGGAGACAAAAATGGGAGTCTTCTCCACAGACTGGCGTCATACCCATTGGCCTCCCGGATAATTTCCAAGAACCCGCAGGTTCCATCTGTCACACCTCCCCCGCAATTGCGCAAGCCTTCACGCGATACTACTCCTATACTCGATACGACCGCGGGAAGGTACCCTTACAGATTACCTTCGCCCACTGCGCATCCACACCCCCCAATTAACGCAGTCAGAAGCCGCTAATCTAGACCTTCCCCTTTCCCTAGAGGAGATCAATGCCGCAATCTCCCAACTGGCATCTCGGAAAACTCCAGGCCCGGACGGGTTCCCCCAAGAGTACTACGCCTCATATCGTGAGCAGTTAGTCCCCCATCTTCTGGCTTTCTTCTGCCACGTGAACGAAGTTGGGGCTTTTCCCCCAGAGACACACACGGCCACTATCGTGGTAATCCCTAAAACCCAGCCACCTTCGATATCCTGTGCGGACTACCGACCGATCTCTCTGATCAACACCGAAATCAAAGTCTATGCCACGATTCTCGCTCAACGCCTTCGCCCTCTCCTCACCAAGTTGATCCACCCGGATCAATGTGGATCCATGCCCGCTCGTGCCACCAGACATTGCCTCCGGCGCCTACACGTGGCGCGAGCCAATCGCCAAGCACTCACCCCCTACCTAGCACTTCTCCTTGTAGATTTCGAGAAAGCCTTTGATTCGGTGGACTGGCTGTATCTTGATGAAGTACTTATAATGATGGGCATGGGCCACTGCTTCCGAAGCTTCGTCCGGGTCCTCTACTCTAGCCCCCGAGCCAGAGTGTTAATTAATGGAACTCTATCTGAACTATTCCCAATCCGGAGGGGCACGAGGCAGATCTGCCCCCTTTCCCCGCTCCTCTTCGCCCTGGCGATGGAGCCCCTGGCATACCTCATCCGCACAGATGACTCGATACAAAGCTGGGCATGGGGAACCCATCACGTGGATAAAATCGCACTATATGCGGACAACGTTCTGCTGTTCCTGGCCGACCCAGCTCGCTCGGACCCCAGATGTCTTCAAGCCCTCCATGGCTTTGAGAGGGTCTCTGGCCTGCGACTGAACCCGGCCAAATCGACTCTTGTGCCACTCCATCCCTCTAGAGAATGTTTCGATTGGCAAACGAACATACCCCTCAAATGGCAATCGTTTAAATATGTAGGCATATGGATTGTTTTACTCCCAGAATTGGAGTGGGTATTGAACGTCACCCCACTAGTCAAAAGGACCAGGAGGGATCTCACTCGCTGGCAAACCTTGCCGCTCAACCCACTTGGCAGGATAGCCCTGTTTAAAATGATGGTCCTCCCTAGATTCTTATACATTATTCAAAATACCCCCTTCCATTATCCCCGAAGCTGGTTCTGTGAAATTGACACAATGATCGTGCGCTTCTTGTGGGGAACGCGAAGATCGCAGATGTCTCTAGACCGCTGTCGTATTCCGGCCTTCGACAGGGGCATGGGCATGATGGATCTGTACCTATACTACCTAGCCACAAGGTTGCTTGTCCTCCACGATTGGTTTACGGGGGTGGTCTGACCCGGCCTACCAAACAGAACTCCGAGACATGGACTCTCCTCGCATCCAAGCCCCTCTGTATGGGTCCCCCATCCCCAAGGCGCTCCCGATGGTGACTCGCTCGGTTTTCTTGGCATGGCGCTCAGCCCTACGCCACACGCGATGGGAGGCCAAGTTGACCCAACAAACGCCGCTCTGGCAAGGCACGTGGCTCGGCGGGGTGGCAGCACTGCAAGGCTTCACACGATGGGACCTCATTGGAATCTCCCAATTGGGCGACATATGGGCAGGTGATCACATACGGTCCTTCCAAGGCCTCCAGGGTCGATTTTCCTTACATGCCTCACAATTCTATAGATATCTACAGATTCGGCACGCCCTAAGCACACATATCTCGACGGGCACCACACTCCCTGAGTTCAGCCCACCAGAAACACAAGTCATGATGGGACACCTCGGGAAGGGAGGCATATCCTGTATAAATCGTACCCTTACGAACAACAGCCTCGCATCTCTAGACACACTCAGGGTTCGGTGGGAGGGTTGGCTGGGTCCCCTCGAGGATGAGGACTGGCGGGATGCCCTTATGGCCCCCAAAACGATTACTGCCTCAGCCAGGCTCCGCCTTGTCCAGATCTACTACCTCCATACAGCATATCTTACCCCTGAGCGATTGCACAGGGCAGGGCTGCGTGCATCGCCTGAATGCACACGATGCAGGCAACACATAGCGGACTTCTACCACATGGTCTGGTCCTGCCTCCGCCTCGCAAACTACTGGGACAAAATAGAATCCGAACTCACACATATCTTGGGCTGGCACGTCCCTCATGACCCTATGAGTCTGCTCCTGGGAGTAACAGACGGTCTGGACGGGTCCCGCGCAGATAAACTCTTCTTAGGGACAGCCATCATGGTGGCTAAGCGAGACATTGCCGCGGCCTGGTCGCAGTCCGGCCCTCCCACAATTGCTAAATGGCGCAGAGGAGTGGACTGGTGCGCGGCCCAGGAGAAGCCCTTTTTTGAAGCCAGGGGCTGCCCAGCCAAGTACCAACGGGTGTGGGGTAAATGGATGGATCAAATGGGTTAATGGGTCGGGAGAAGGGCCCCTCCTTCCTGTCACGCCACCCCCCAGCCCCTCGGGTAGCTGTTTGAGTAATGTGCTCACTGGAATAACTCATCATTGATGTTGTATGATGTCATGCCTGTAAATCACTATACTGTGCTGTTTGTGCTGATCTTCTTTATTTCCTTTGTTTCCTCAAAATCAATAAAGTTGATTATCAAAAAAAAAAATACATAACACTAACTAAAAAACGATATTTTTAACAACTATATTTTTGCAAACGATATTAATGACTTCGATATTTTTAAAAACGAGATTTCTTACCATAAACTCGATATTCTTGACCACGATATTCTTGCTGTCGATATTTCTGTGTCTCGATATTTCCAATTCGATATTACTGCAAGTCGACATTTCCTACTCGATATTCTGACTGTACACAAAACGAGTGATGCGAGGGTCTGCTTGCTCCCCATCAGACCCCCTCAACCTCATTTCACATTGGCAAACTCTAAAAATGCATGTCTATCTCTCACACGTCCTCATCCACAATACATCCAAGCTCCACATCGCATAACACGATAACCGCACCTCAGTGGTCATCATCCACAACATAGAAACACTTTCCACATTGGCTCAAAGCAAAAACAACACATTTCCAACCACACACCCACATGGAATAGTGTGCTACACCATGTGGGTAAATGCTTCAGGACTCATATATGGGTAGCAAGCGCTATACAAATTCTACAACAGCTGCGGTCCGTGCAGGTAACAGCGGTGGGGCCGCGTGGGGGGTTTTCGAGGGACGATGCCGAGGGAAAATTAATTATTTATTTAATTTTCCCTCTGCATCGTCCCTCGAACCCCTACCCCCACGAGGCCCCACGGCTGTTACCTGCACGGACCGCGGCTGCTCTACAATACAATACACTATCAAATGTGCCATTATTGTTTCTTTCTACAGTTTTGCATTCTCAAATTGGATGTTGTGTCAAAAAGTCTCCTATATATTCCTAAAACCCTGCATGAAAAAATGCTTTTGAATTAAAACTATTAATGAGACAAGTAGCAGGTCCGCCAGTCATAGATAAACAATTCTTTATTTTCTCAAATAAGTCCCCAGTTGCCATGGGTTCTGGAGAAATGTGCTATTCTCCGTAAAGCACTTCAACGCTTCTTCAAGGTTAGTAGGCGCTTCATAAATACTATTATGGTAGGGCGAATAGCAATGGAAGGGGGCGTTACAAAGTGTCTCTGCATGAGTCTTCCCAGGGCCGCAAATGAATCAGCTCTTGTGTTCGTAACCTCCCGTCTGGGTCAGGGACATGAAGCAATTGACAAGCTTAAATCCAGAGAGAATGAATATTCGATGATAAATTTGGAATTTGATGATATTGTGAAATTACACACCGAGGAAAAATGTCATGGATTTATAAAACCGTATTTCCACTTCCTGTACTGAGACTAGCCAAGCCTTTTCTTGTGTCGCATATTTATTTTTAAATTAAGGGGGAGGTTTACGTTGCAGGCGCACCGAGCATGTTTGCGATTTTCGTTGGGGTTAGACCAGCGAGTTCATATACACAAACTACACATTGATTGCTGTCGAACAGCTGTTTGAAAGAATATAGGTTTGTCGAGCCACAAATTATTTTACAAACATGCCTTAAGACGTCTTGAATAGGTTACGGTGCAATGTGTATTTTTTCCGCAGTGATTAAAAGCTGAGTCAGCATTTTTGGACGGACGACTCGTGACTCAGACGCTCACGCAGCTTAGCTCTCTGACCAACATGTATGAGTAGACGTGCGTGGGTTTGAAAGCGTGTCAAATTTGCGTGCAATTCGTCAAATGACAACATTTCATCAAAGAGAGAAAGCCTCACTCTTGTTTTTTTTATACAAATATGTCAGGTCTTCCTGTGTACCCCTGCAAAAGCCAATGTGAATCACGCACATTACACCCACACTTCCGCATCTATTGTCTGTTTTTTTTACCATAAGTAACATTTCCCACTCAATGTGTCATTCATTCCTTGAAGTACCACCGAACTAAACAAAGCAGCGCGCACACACACTTCTGGCATTTGCTGAGCATTGGCGCCGTATGCAAATTACAAAGGGCGGCCATTGATTGGTGCGACTGCTGCGTAGGGACCGCCCTTCATAGAGTCTTTCCGACCCTTCCTTACTCAATATCGGGTGACTCGAGCGCCTGGGGGGCTCTTCTCGCGAGACAGCCAGGGCTGCATTGTGCCGGCCTAGATAAGAGATCACGCTGAAAAGATAAGCGCCGATAGGACAATGGTGTCGTTGCGCACACAAAGGCGAGGGAGGGCGCTGGCATCTGTCCTAGGCAGGGCGCTATCACCTTCTTTCACTTACCTGATGCTATTTGACATGCCTCGCTGCCCAAACACAATCAAAGAGGAGAAAGAGGGAAACAAGGCTGCACTACTAGCCCCCTGCCCCTTGAGGTGGCAATGTCAGTGCAAGGTCAAATAACAGCATCGCTGTGGTCACTGCTAGGCCCTGACGTACTTGTGGCATTCAGGGCTGTCGCTAATAGACATAATACGCGATATGTGTTAAATTAAGTGTTACATAAAAACAAAGTATTATCACGGTATTAGCTTTGAAAGGTAACACAAATAAGAGCGGCACTGGTTGGCAATTAATTGCTGTCGTGACTGTAGGTACCGGCTGTGGTAATGTCTGACGTATGTGTGACTTTTGATACAATGCAGCGCAGCAACCAAAGCTACTGGTGTGCACTGTGTTGTGTGAAAGGGGGAGAAAAAAACAGCGCCATATCTTCATAGATATGGCACTGTTTTTGTCTACCCACTGTTTGTGTCTTTCCCTGCGTTGGAGCTCTGTAGGCTGATATGTGCCAATGCACACACCCTTGCACCATAATTCTAGGGGGTGTGTGTTCTTCGAAATATAGGTTTTGAACTGGAAGGGTGCCCTTCCAGTACAAAATGCGATGCTTTGATAAAGTTTAACACGTTTTCCACTTTGTAAGTGTGCTGCACTGTGCATCACACATGCAAAGTTGGAAAAGCCTGGAGTCTTTTTAAAGTTGCTCCACAGTTACTCCTGTCAGCAAATGTTAGTAGATAGGATTTGCATCAAAACCCATGAGTAATTGCATGGGAACACCCATGTACCACTTAATAAATACCCCCTTGACGCAAAGTAGTGCTAAGTAGCGCAGAGCACTGCCTTGCATTACTTTATGCAACTTTCCAATGCAAATCATTATTTGAGTTGGAAAGTAAATTCCAACAGAAAACTTTGGCTCAGATGTACGAAGCCATTTAAGCATTTCTTAACAGGCCGAATCGCTATTTCGGCCCGTTAAGAAAGGCTAAATGGCCTTTTCAGATATACAAAGGGCCAAATGCATTTTTTAATGCGGCATGAAGTGCACATATGCCCCTTGGGCATATGTGCAGTTACATGTGCACTAGGAAATTCGGGGTGCCTCCAGGGGGGGCCTTAAGCCCAGAGGCACCCTTGGCTTTGCATTTCTCAAATTGCGATTTCCTATTAGGAAATCGCAATTTAGGAAATGCAAACCATTTCCTATTTTGCCCATAGGCGGGAAATGCAATGGCATTTCCTATTTGTGATTCCCTAATAGCGATTCCTACTTTGTAGGAATCACTATACGGGAATCGCAAATTTAGTACATGTGCTTTTGCATTTCTTAAATAGCGATTCCTATGGAGTCACTATTTAAGAAATGCAAACGGGGCGCTTTGTACATCTAGGCCTATGTGCTGTGTTCGAGTCACAAATGTGACACGAACCCAACTAAAAGTCTTAGTAAATTTCCCACAGCCTTTGCAATCATGCAGTGTGACTTTGCACCTTTGTGCCCCAAATGTATGGTCCGAAATGACATTTTTATCAGCTGAGGCTCACGGCAAAAGCACTGCATTCTGCAAGATAATTCACTCAAGGTGCAGTGGGGCAGGGAGCTCTGTTGCAGAGCTCCAGCCTAATAACATCTAGTACCCCTCTCATAGCTGCCTGCATTAACAAGCAACTGTATGAAAATTCATTAGCACTCACCGGGTAATGTGAAGGCGGCCATGAGGCAGCTCCAACCTAAGTGAAGGACACCAGAGATGTAAGACGCTGTCCTGACCTGAAAAACTGGTGGGTGCTGTGTGCTATGAACATCAGAGTTCTGTTGGTGCAGATTCTGGGGTCACACTATGTTATGCAGCAACATTACAGTGATTAGTCAGATGAAGAAGAGGTTGGAGGAGAGGCATAGCGGCGTAAGTCAATGGTCGAGACCTTCCTGTGCTTAGGAAATGGTATGGGAGCCTGGAACCCCTAGAGTTCGGCAGTAACAACACTGAGGGATGGCTGGTGTGAGTTGGACCTCAAATCTCCTGAGGCGAGACAATGGACCTGTTGCAGGGAAATCCATTGGGGCCTCAGTCTGATTTTTGGATGATATCCTGGTGCCTCAGCTTACAGGGGCTGGAGCCATCAGGGACATCTTAAGGATTTTTGGGGGCCCTGGGCCAAACGTATTTTGGGGCCCCTGTTCGGAACAGCTTTGAATTTATGATCCAATTTCAGCTCTTTCATGCTCTCTTTTGCCAGGTCACTGCCAGTGCACAGGACACTCATCCACATTCTAAATGTGTTTACATCTCATATTCAGGGATAGTGACGTGTTTTCTATATTGTAACACAACAGCAGTTCACTAATATATATTCTCTGTGACAGCCTTGCATTTATCATATGTGAGGTCCTGTTGTGATCTAAAATTACTTTTTTTATGGATGTTGCATGAAACAAATTCAACATTGTCTATAAAAGGCTCTCACACATCACCCACATTAAAAATGAATTAAAGGAACATGGTATATAAAACAATATGTTTAATAATTATTCAAGGTCCGTTATGCCCCAAATCTTCCTCAGTGATTTCAACCTTCACTGGTCTAACCCCAATGACCAAGCTGTAACTTTCCTCAAATCCTTCTTAAGTGATTTGAGTTGATTCAACACTGTGACCGGCCAACTCATAATAAAGGAGAAATTCTGGACCTCATCATCACCAAAGGTCACACCATCACACTGGATACCATTACCCCTTGCGACTGGTCCGACCATCACAGCATCTTCTTTTATATTAACATAGAGGTCTCTCTGAGGAAGGCTCAACCAACGAAATCGAAGATTTGGAAAAGGGACCTCAGAGATATCAATACAGCCGAACTAGCAACCCACTGTAAATTTGCCCTCTCTTCCCACGTTGACACGTCTGAGGTTCATGCACTCACTGAGTTCTACAACTCCACTATCTCCAGCATCATGAATTCCATTGCTCCACTCCAACAAAAAAATGCCTCAACAAAAATATCCAAACCGTGGTTCAACGGCAACTTAATCTCGGAACGCCGCAACCTTAGGGCAATCGAACGATCCTGGAGATCCAAACCATCCTCGGACCAGCTAAAAATCCTTAGATCGGTAAGGAACTCCTATAACAAACAAATCAAGATCGCTAAGGCCGACTATTTCAGATCCCAACTTAATCAAGCCACAAATCGCCCCAAGAAATTTTGAGCTGGTTAAACAACAATCGGTGGAAGCACCAAACCGCTCGGACTCTGGAGTCAGCCCACCTTCATGCGATGATCTGGCTGCTTTCTTTACTAAGAAATCAAGACTCATCAATATTGATCTTGACTCCAGGAAGGTTCTATTGCTATCCGATGGGTCTGCGCCCCCCCCGCCCCCCGGCCCTATTAGAGAAGATCGAACCGATTAGCCTGAGTACCAAGAACAATGCCTCATGGGGCACCTTCACTCCCCTCAGTGAAAGAGACATTAACAAGATTCTTCAGAGTATCAACCCATCTAATCATTTTAGCGACCCATTGCCACCTTCCATCTTCAAAGAAATCAAGGATGTCTTCACCCCCATCTGGACAAAGATTGTCAATGCGTCTCTGTCACAAGGCATGATCCCGGAGTGCCTAAAAGCAGCTCAGGTAACACCTATTTTAAAAAAGCCTACCGCAGATAGTACTGACCGTAACAACTTCCGCCCTATTTCTAACATCCCCTCTCTAGCCAAACTCCTAGAAAAATGCGTCCAATCTCAACTCTGTGCTCACATCGAGAATTTTCATCTCCTGGACCAACATCAATATGGCTTTCGGAGTGGGCACAGCACCGAATCGGCTCACTCACATTATGGATGACATCTTAAAAATGCTTGACCAAAATGAATCTTGCCTCCTTATCCTTCTTGACCTTTCCTCTGTGTTTGACACTGTTAATCACGACAACCTCCTATCCATTTTGGAGCACAGGATGGGCCTTTCTGGTTCAGTGCTACAATGGTTCTCGTCCTTCCTCCACCACAGATCCCAAAGAGTTAAGGCGAACCACTCTCTCTCCCAGCCATCACCAGTATCCATGGGGGTCCCCCAAGGGTCTGCCTTATCTCCCATACACTTCAACTTGTTCTTGGAACCATTAGCTAATGCACTAAATTCCAAGGACATTTTCTTCCATATATGCGCGGATGACACGCAACTTTATCTTAAAATCTCCTCCCCGGATAACCTCATATCACTCAACACTACCCTAATGAATACTCAAAACTGGTTAACTGAGAACCACCTCCTGCTCAACACCTCCAAAACAGAATTCCTTCTCATTTCTCCTCCGAATCACATCCCCAAGTTAGACCTTTGGATGAACCACCTCACTGCCTTCAATTGCTCCCCCCTCATTATTGACTCAGCCAAATCTCTCGGAATCACCCTGAACAAGCATCTGAACATGAAGAATCATATTAGCAATGTGTGCAAGGGAGCTAATCACCTGATGAGGATACTCAGGAATCTCAAACCTTTCCTCCCACAAGCTGACTTCAAGCAAGTGGTCCAAGCGCTTGTTTTGCCGAGGCTAGACTATGGCAGTGCTGCGCTTTGTGGCCTCCCCAACTATACCTTGGCCCCACTAAGGGCTTCATTGAACGCTGCGGCCAGATTGGTTACGTGTACCAAAAGAAATGCGCACATTTACCCAGTCTTAAAATCCCTGAATTGGTTGCCCTACGAAGCAAGAATACAGCTAAAGATTGCCTGCCTGTCTCACAAAGCCCTCCATTTCAAAACCCCCATTTATCTAGCGCAAAAGCTAGAATTATCCGGAGGGGGTAGACCTTCTAGGAGTGCCAACTCTCTCCTCCTGAAACCACAGATCTTTCACAAAAAGAGAACGTGTCACCGAGCTTTCTCCGGCTCTGCTCCGAAGATCTGGAACTCTCGCCCACCAGAAATACGCAGAATCTCCTCCAAGGTTGCCTTCAAACTGGAAGTAAAAAGATTACTCATGAACAAGTTCTTACCTTAAAAAGGGTCTTGGACCGCCTGCTCTAATGCATCGGACTCACACCTTAAGCCCTGCGCTGGGTGCGATTTTTCTTTACCAAGCATTTGCTCCCCTCCCAGTTCGCTTTGTACCAGTTATTATTTTATTCTTTGTTGACCCCGTTCGATTGTAACCTTTTGTTTGGTATGCCTATTTGATATGTGTCTTGGTTGGTAATCCTATTTGATGCCTGTACTGCAATTGTTACCTTCCTTCCCTCCAATTGTAAAGCGCTCTGATATCCTTCGGGATCATGTTCGCGCTATATAAAACTTTATAAATAAATAAATAAGGTCACCAGGGCAAGACTCTCTGCAGAACAGAGCTGGCTCTATCAGGGGTCCCCCTGAAAAGCTGGGGCCCTGGTCCAGAGCCCACTTTGCCCATGCCTTAACCGTCTCTGGGAGCCATAAACCATGTCTCTCATGAACATGGAAGCAGCCATCTTCCGTACAACGAGGTAGCCTGGGTCTGACAGACTAGACGATTTACAAAAACTCTCTCTATTCACCAAGCAGGAAATGCAGAGAAAACAAGGAATGGCCAAATCATGTGAGATTTTGTCTATGTCCACACACAACTGTGCTGGGGACAATTTCTCTTTCACACTGTAACTTGAATTTAATGCCATACCCAAGCAGATCTGAACTAACCCTCCACTTTCTGTAGTAAGCTCTGAAAAACTTACACTGTCTATACTTTTCAGTTATAGTCAATCTTAACAGTGGAAGTATTTATACATTTACAATCAATGTTAGTTATTTACATGCATGTTAAGTATAATTATTTGCACAGTTATGTCTCATTACACTCTAGTAACAGGAGTTTTCACATTTCTTGTGTCTGCTGTGTATGATGATCGTATAGAAATTACTTGAGTATGCTGCTATACACTAAGACTGTTTATGAGCAGGGCCTGACTGGGAACATAGAACAGCCCTGGCAATTTTGCAGGACCAGCCCAGGGTGAAAGTGTGAAGCACTGCTGCTTTTGTTACTGGGGGCCGATATTGCTGCCCTGCTGCAAAACCGACTCCCAGTAACGAAAAACCAGCCCCCACTGCTGCAAAACCGGCCCCACCCATCCAGCCTCCCAGAAAAACACCCGATGCCCGCTAAGGCCAGTCCGTCCCTGGTTCCGAGTAAAGGTGTCCCTCACTTAGACTGAATTTTTTGTTGCTGGGGGATGCCACACTACTATCTGGTAGTGCCTCTTAGTGATCATAATTGGCTCGTCCATGACTATCCTGGACTACAGAACATGTTCCGGAGACCAATGGGATTGGTGCATTAACTGCGAGGCATCCTGTTGTTCCTTGTCGGCCCACAATACGCCAGAAGGCTTCACTGGAATAATGGCTCCCGTAGACTGGTACCACAATGAGTCATAGGTTTTCTGCATACAAAGGGCCTAAACAGCTTATCTACCTGAAAGCGCCTAAATATAAAGTAGTCCATTCACTAACCTGGTCTACTTTCCATGTTTGAGTCAAAATTGGACATTACTATTTGTAAACTATCCTATGTTATGAAATGTAAATGTACAAGTAAACACAAATGTTCTTAGGTACGAAACTGTTCTTATGTAAAGCACTCCGATACCCACTGGGTCTGATTTGCACTACAAAAAGCTGCAAAAAATAAATGGAAATAATAAATTAAACTGATCTGAGCAAACATTGCGTTGTAAGCACTAGTCAGTCAGTGAAGATGCAGTTTTTGCAGTGGCTGTGGAAATGGTGGTGGCAAATTAGGCTTTACCAGTGCATATTTATGTAAGGTTGACTCAACTCTAACGAACAGTCCAGATTGCAGTAGCACTACAACATCAAATAGTAAATAAGTCGTGGCAAAACCAATAGGTTTGGGTTTGAAATTACAACACATGTAGGGACAGGCATGCAGAAATTATGTTTCTAAGTGTCAGCACATTAAAACCAGACCTATTGGCTTTGCCAAAGCCTGGTAGTGGTGGCAATGGTATTGGTGCTGGCAGTGATGGTAATATTGGTGTTGGCGGTATTGGTGTAGTGTTGCAAGGGTACTGATTATGGTGGTACAGGTGTTGGCATTAGTGTTAGCATTGGTGGTTGTCCGTTTGGTGAAATGTTGATATCTGATACTGGTATTGGTGATATGATAGGGGTGGTATTGGTGGTAGTATAAGTAGTATTATTGGTGGGGGAATTGCTGTTAGTGATAATGATGGTGGTGTTGGTGGGGGTATTGGTGGTACTGTGGTGGTGCGGTTTTGGCAGTTCCATTTGTGGTGTTGGTACCGGTGGCAGAATTAGTGGTTTTGGTTGTAGTATTGTTGGTGGTGATATTGCTACTGTTATTTTTTATGTATGTTGGTGGTATTGGTTACACTAGTGATGGTACTGGCAGCTTTGGTATTGTTTGTGACATTGGTATGGGTGGTGGTACTGGTGGTGAAGTGGTGCTGCTGGTAGTATTGGTACTTTAATGGTGGTATGGAATTGATGGTGGTGTTATTGGTGTGTTGGCACAGGTGGTGGTGATGGTGGTAGTACTGATGGTGTTATATTGGAGGTATCAGTATTAATTGTGCAGTATTTGTGGTGCTGATCAAGTGCACACATGTTAACGTGTACAATTTGTACACACACCTATTACTTTTTGTTTAGCCTATCAGGATAATGTATTGTATTGTATTGTATTGTAATTGCATTTATATAGCGCTTACTACCCCTGACGAGGCGTCGAAGCGCTTTTTCAGCGAGTAGCACGCTACTCCGGAACCCGTAAAGGATTAGAGTTGAATTAGTATAGTGAAATATGAAGGTGATTTAAGTGGTGGATAGGTTAGTCAATTATTTGGATTCAGAAGGATAGCGGAAAGATAGAAGAGGGAAAAAAGGTTTGTATTTATATAGCGCTTGTTACCCCTGATGGGGTGTTGAAGCGCTTTATTATTATTATTATTTTTTTTTTTTTGGCGAGTAGCATTCTACTCCGGAAACCCATAAAGGATTAGTGGTGAATAGTGAAATAAGAAAGTAATTTGAGTGGTGGATATTAGTCAGTTATTTGGAGTGAGAAGGATAGCGGAGGGATAGAAGAGGGAAAAAAGGTTTGCATTTATATAGCGCTTGATACCCCTGATGGGGTGTTGAAACGCTTTTTTACGCGAGTAGCACGCTACTCCGGAACCCATAAAGGATTAGTGTTGAAAATTAGTATAGTGAAATATGAAAGTAATTTGAGTGGTGGATATGTTATTCAGTTATTTGGATAGAGAAGGGTAGCGGCGGGATAGAAGAGGGAAAAGAGGTTTGCATTTATATAGCGCTTGCTACCCCTGATGGGGTTTTTAAGCACTTTTTTGGCGAGTAGCACGCTACTCCAGAACCCATAAGGATTAGATTTGAATTAGTATAGTGAAATATGAAAGTAATTTGAGTGGTGGATATGTTAGTCAGTTATTTGGATTGAGTAGGGTTGGGGAGGGATAGAAAAGGGAAAAAAGGTTTTCATTTATATAGCGCTTGTTACCCCTGATGGGGTGTTGAAGCGCTTTATTGGCGAGTAGCACGCTACTCCGGAACCCCTAAAGTATTAGTGTTGAAAATTAGTATAGTGAAATGTGAAAGTAATTTAAGTGGTGGATATGTTTTTCAGTTATTTGGATAGAGAAGGGTAGCGGAGGGATAGAAGAGGGAAAAAGGTTTGCATTTATATAGTTCTTGCTACCTCTGATGAGGTGTTGAAGCGCCATTTTGGCGAGTAGCACGCTACTCTGGAACCCATAAAGGATTAGTGGCGAATTAGTGTAGTGAAATATGAAATTTGAGAAGTGAACATGTTAGTCTGTTATTTTGATTGAAAAGGATAGTGGAGAGATAGAAGAGTGAACGATTTAGACTTTTTTTTTTTTTTTGGGAGGTCATAGCAGTAGGAAGAAGCTTTGGGATGAGTAAAAAGGCGATGTGGAGGGGAAGAGTTTAGAAAGGCTTGTTTTGGGGGATCGGTATAGTAAAAGAGGTGTCAGATGATGCAAGGAGGGGTAGAGTATGGGAGAGTCTAGAAAGGGTTATTTTGGGGATCATAGTAGTGGTATGTGACTACATGATGGCCATCCAATGTGATAAAAAGTAATTAGGGGGCCAAGATAGGATCCGGTGCGCATTCAAATCTGGGGTGGTGGAGTGAGCTAAAGAATGATGATGGATTAAACCCAGATCAGTTGACTGGGGGTGAGTGTTTGATTTGCTCCTACGCTCCGTCCATCATCCCCTTTGGTACCGCTTTGTTCGCCCTAAGATGGCAGGGTATGCCCAGGCGTGGGTCCCTTGCTCACTTTGCCACTGGATTCAAGATAGCCTGGCTGATGAGGGTTTTGAACCCGAAACCGGTCCCAGGATGCTTGTTTCCGGTCCAGGGAAGACATGGCTTGGCAGTTCGGGCTGGACTGTTCCCATGAGGCACAGGGTCAGACTGATTTGCATATGGCCATGTCTGAACTGGGGTGGTGGAGTGAGCTAAAGAATGATGATGGATTAAACCCAGATCAGTTGACTGGGGGTGAGTGTTTGATTTGCTCTAACGCTCCGTCCATCATCCCCTTTAGTATCGTTCAAATCATGACAGCAGCTCAAAAAAATGCCTGATGCAGTACAAAAATGAGATTTGTTTTGTGTGCATTATGCATATATGAGATAGTGAACTGAATGTGACAAAAGTGTAATGGTTGATGTGAAAACGGCCTTCCTGCATAGCAACGCAAGCACTCCATAGGAGGTGGAATGGTACACCAAACAGCTAATAGCATGAAAGTGAGACAGAAATACACCTCACGGTATATCCAATACATGATTGCAATCTCCCG
Organism: Calotriton arnoldi; assembly: GCA_963921515.1. Taxonomy (NCBI): domain Eukaryota; kingdom Metazoa; phylum Chordata; class Amphibia; order Caudata; family Salamandridae; genus Calotriton; species Calotriton arnoldi. The sequence goes on from CAWUFW010005404.1 coordinate 859,590, forward strand.
AGAAAATTGCTGAAAGAGGCAGTTTAAAGGCAAAGCCAAGAGGTTTGGCTTTTTATAAGCGGTCGTGTCAGGGAAAACAGGATGTGTGGGCACAGAGACTTGCTGTGAGAAGAAGTTTCAACAGAAATGACACAGAGTCCTTATGATACTGTGCTGGACTGCCCTATGGAAGCTGGATTGCGGAACTGCTACCCTGAAGGTCGAAGAGGCAGAACTTCCAGGTCATGAGAAGAAGAAATACTTTATAAACAGTTCACTTCCTTTGGGAAGCTGCCTGGTAGCTTCTAATGTCGCATTGGCTACTTCGCCGCCACTGCAGTTCATTCAATGTATCATTTGTCCTTCATGTTTATTATTTTTCTTCTTATTTCAGTTTCCCGACAGCAGCCTGAACTTTGACTTGCACTCGAATACGATTTGGCATGGTTTGCTGGGTTTTGTCCATTGTTTCCTCTTACCTGTTTTCCAAGATTGCTTTCAACCTAGAGTCCATAATTCCTGATACCAGCTTCCTAATCATTGGCTGAGGTTCATTCTAAAGCCTGTAAGCATAAAAATGAAAAACACCTTTGTTAATGCAGAGCTTCTCAATGGGAACTACTGCTTGTTTTTTTTTTCACACTCTTAGTAAACTTTTGCCAGTAACCTGTAAGAACACTGCTGTGACTCCCCTGAACTTTGAGAGACATGCACAGGACGAGACCATGGCGCTCAAGCTGTCTCTTTTCTCTCACATTCTCATTCCCCTTTTTTTCCAGAGCATGGTTCTGCTTTCCGGGCCAGATGTACGACCATTGGAAATTGCGACTCGCAATTTGCGCTCGATTGCGAGTCGCAAATTGCGACTCGCAATTTCCAATGTACGACAGTGTCTGAGACACTGTTTGCGATTCTCAATGGGGTTGCAAATTGCATGCCTCATGAATATTAATGAGGCACTCGCAATTTGCGACCCCATTGGGAATGGCTGGCCCTCCCAGGTATGGTGGCCTGCTGGGCTCAGCAGACCTCCATGTCTGGGACTGCTTTTAAATAAAGCAGTTTTTCTTAAAAAATGCAGCCCGTTTTCCTTAAAGGAAAACGAGATGCATTAAAAAATAAAAATGAAACGTTTTCATTTCGTTTTTTAAGGGCAGGTAGTGGTCCCTGGGAATGGCAATGTAGGGGGGTACCGTAGGTACCCCCCAAGTGCAGCCACCCACCCCCCTGGGGGCCCGCAACGGGCCCCCAAAGCGATTCCCCGCCAGCCTTTCCATGGCGGCATCACCGCCATGGAAAGGCTTTCAACACCATACATCTTAATATGGATGGCGGTGCCTGCTAGGCACTGCCACCATATTAAGCCCCAGCTCCGCCCGGCCGGCAATCGGAACGATTGCCGACCGGCGGAAAAGCGGCGGACGCACTTTGCGTCCGCTGCGATACCCCCCGCCATTATAATATGGCGGGGGTAAATCGGGTTGGGATGGCGGGCGGATCGCCATCGCCGGGCCGGCGAATCACCCCCATAGTGTTTGAAAACAGTTGGATTACTTTGTATGTGTTAGTCCCCGCTATTCTAGAAAGAAAATCGCATAATGAAGCATCATCACAGGTTACAACAATATTGAAGTTGGGAGTAGGATCCCTTTTCAAAATAAACAGCATTATAAGAGTTGAGTTGTACTCTCTAAAAGAGTGTATGGAAAGGAGTCAGAAGGTGACGTTTGAGTTGTAATTAGTGAATTTCAAGCATACAGAGCAAAATACTGTATAATACATAATTTTGAGAAAAGGGCCAGTATTTTGCATAAAAATTAGATATTTTAAAATTCTACACTGTGAGCAGTCTCTCAGAAAACTCAGTTGATGTGTACATTTACATATAAGTGATTAGTTTTGCCATTCGTCGAAATGCTGTAGAATCCTGTGTGGTGCTATTACACCTGCACAAGAAGCTTCTATTGGCAGTGCTGTGGCGTTTTGTAACCTCTTTGTTAGTATTAAACATATGAAGATACAGATGAAGGATGGAGAGAGTGAGATGGGAAGAGGGGGTGGGAGAAAGGGGTTTGAAGGACATAAAAGAATGAATAGAGGGGGAGGGCAGCACAATGGGAGAAGTCATTGAACAGGGAGAATGGAAGAAAAAGAAACAATGAGAAGTGATAATGTTGGGAAGGGAGGGAAAAGGAGAAAGATAACAATAGTGAGGAGACCACTGAGAAACAGGTTAAAGCGAGAATAAGAATCTCACAAGGGGAGAGGTTGAAGTATAAGGTAGCAAGAGAGGAAAATGTCACAGTGAGGGAATGGTGACTGAAAAAGAAAGTGTCACACTGGGAGGACATTAAGGTTATATAAAAAAGCGAGTGGCAGAATCGGACAAATATGATAGTGGGAGATTATAATGAAGGAATAGAAAGAATAAAGAGAGAAAGAGAACAACACTACACAGGAAGTTGGAGTGAAATTGAGAACAATACATTTTTATTCAGAGAAGAGAAAGGATTACAGCAACATTTGCTTTTCTGAAGGTGTCAGCGCTTTATTTTTTACTCAGTGATCACATAAACATCTGTTCCTCCAACTTTCTTTCTGGCTTTCTAAGGTGCTGCTGGTCTCCACCAGTTTGCATAATTCTCTAGCAGAGAGATAAGTAGGTTTTGGCAGCATCTGTAATGGCCACCCCATTTCTTTGCCAACAGGTTCCCACTCTGTTGGCAAAGAGATGTGGAATTATTACTCAGCACAGTTTTCAGGAGCATGTAGAGCCGACTCAAAATTCCATGGTAATATAAGTATGCACACCGGGAGCAGCACTTGTCATGGGACTGTGTGTCCCAGCAGGCTCAGCGGCACAGGAGGCAACCCTCACCAGCCATCTCACCTCCACCTGATTACTCACGCTACATAGCGCCAACGAGGGTCCCAAGACGCGGGAGCTGCACTTGCCAGGGTACCACCTGCCCCAACAGGCTCAGGATCACAGGCGGTGGCTCTCACCAGCCACATCATCTGCACCCGATTACTCACTCTATATAGCGCCAACGAGGGTCCCGCAGCGCGAGACTCGCATTGGCTGTGCCCGGGCAAAGCCTGGGCCAAGGGCAGGCCCATCCTGCGCCTGTCAGCGCCAGGAAGAGGCAAGGCAGGGCAACACTCCGTGGCTTTGCTCATGACATCGGTTGACCATTAATTGGTAAGCTCACTCTCTGTGGCCCCCCCTTTAAGGCAGGAGTAGTTTTTTGTTTTTGTTATTCCTTTTTTCTCCTTCCTTTGGCTTTGATTCACTTGACTGCCTGACTGAATGGATGTCTCCTGCCTTTTCCCTTGTCTGTAATCTGCACACCTCTTCATCATTGTGGGCAAATGAAAAGCGTCTGATAATTCTCTGGGTGCTGGGAAGGAGTCCAAATCTGCAAGGCGCCATGCAGCGGAGAACTGCGCTCTTCAAGAAATTGATGAATTAATTGTGGAAGTGGAGGTCATGATTAGTAGCGGGCGATCTGTCCCTACCACCAATTTCGCTCATTGACACTACGGTTACGGGTCTGGGTCAGGTGGTCTTAAAAAGGTTGCCTTGCTGGGCCGAAGAGAATAACATAATCGTTGACTCACATTATGGGTTTAGGCCCGATTTGGGCACCATTGACCAATGTTTGAATTTACACCTCCTGATTCAAAAATATACGTGGACAAAAGGGGTACCCTTTTTTTTTAGGATTTATGGATCTCTCCTCGGCTTTTGATTGGGTGAACCTCTCAAAGCTATAGTCATTGTTGTTGTCTCTAGGGGCTGAGCAAGCCTTGGTCTCTTTCCTGGCAGACATCCACATAAATATGTCTGCTTCTGTTAGATTCAGGGAGGATGGCATCTGCACCAAAAGATTCCTCATCAATAGAGGTGTGAGACAGGGTGTATCTTAGCCCCCAATTTGAGAGCAGCCCAGTTCCAACAAGTGAGGCCAACAATTATGTTCCTCTTTATGTTGAGACAAATTCGCACCTGTGTAAATATGGGCCATTTCTTAAATAGCATCATGGAGATCCGAGGGCTTGGCCTTAATCCTCTGTATGTTATTGTTTGCCCTGACACTGTTTGCTCATTGGATCTTTTTTAACTGTCCATGTAGTAATTGTATATGTTTTACTATATATGCTTCAAATACTGTGTACAATGTATTTTAACTATATGTGAATAGATTTGCAGGTTTTTATTTGTTTTATATCTTTTATGGTTATTTAACAGAATAAAGAGATTATCTATCTATCTGTCTACACCACAAGCATTTTACAGATGCTGCATACTAGATTTTCTCTTGTCCTCTGAAAAATAGGTGTAACTATCACCCAGATTGATAGCACAAAATTCATCAACTTCCCAATGATGAAGACATGGGTGCTCCTGGCAAGAGTCACTTCTGTAGCTTGCAGGTTACCTTTAGATCTCTGCAGCAGCTGCTGATTGCACCGAATCCCCAGTACTGGTAATAGGTATACATAGTAGTGCCATATCATGAACAAGATGCCACGGCTTTTAAGTCACCAGCAGGACTTGACAATTTGCTTATGTTACCAGTTCTGTCTCAGTTTTCATTCTATGCTTACATTACAACTAACCTGCTGTCTCCATGAAACGTTTAATGACAGTTTCTTGAAACCATTGTCTCTCCTGCCTGCAGTCAGCTTCCTTCTGCTGGGTGTCTCCATCCTGTGATGCCTACTCTGCTTAACTCCTGGTAGCTGCTCACACAATCTGGTAGGTCACAATACAGTTCAATGAGAAACTCTGCATAACCCCTGGTAGCTTCTCCCACAATTTGGTTAGGTCACAATAAAGTTCAATGAAAAACTTTGCAAAACCCCTGCCAGCTGCTCCCACAATCTGGTTAGGTCACAACACAGTTCAATAAGAAACTCTTCAGAACCCCTAGTAGCTGCTCTCACAATTTGGTAGGCCACAATGCAGTTCAATGAAAAACTCTGCACACCTCCTGGTAGCTGCTACTTCAAGCACCAAGACTCTCAACCATTGCAAATGGACAGCTCTCAGGGCAAGGGGATAGTAGCTGCAGGCTCTGAAAATAACCCATTTCATACAGGGATCATGTGGACTGATATATTATGGGGGTGTGGAGGACTGCAAAGATTCAGCCCTAGTGGCATAGCCTGTGTGGGAGGCTCAAAGGGAACATGAGAGTCATCTGGAAAAGGAATTATCTGCCCTTCTTCCAATGCAGTTATTTACACTTAGTTGTGTAGGAAGAAGTGAAAGAAGAGAAAAAAACATACTTACTATACAACAAGATGTGAATTTGGAGGTGTGACACACAAACCTTAAAACCTATTTTTGTAAATTATACACATTTTAATATGTGTAGTATACTATAAGAACACTGTAGGGTAAATATTAACAGAGGCTACCCATATGTTAGAACACATTTTCAACATGTCTTAATAATCAAACACTGAGTTGGCTATACAGCTACTCTACACTTCATGCAGACTGCCGTGTTGGACAGAGACCTCAACTCTCACTCATTGTGAGACTCGCACATTTGAAGTCTTGATTGAGTTCTCACTCACAGCAGGATAAATGCCACACCTGGGAGAACCTGAACCTTAATGGAACTCTCCTCAGAGATTTGTTCTGTGTAGAGCATCTACATGTACTGTTGAGGCATTAGGAGGCAATCCCAACAAAGCGGAAGCCTTCAGACAGTCCACCTCAGTTAATACCCAGAGTACACATCAGAATGTTAATTCACCACTTTTGTAAACCATGACTCTTCATCAAGAGGTTTTGGTGTTATTTTATTCATTTTAAATTTATTTAGATTTTTTATCTTTTCCATGGAGTCACTTTTTATGTTCTTTGAAGTCAAAGGTTGTGTGACATCACTTCGTGTGATGGGATTAAATTTGCTAATTAGCTCTCACTCGTAAGAATTCTCAGAACTTGATACCTTTTTGAACTCTACTCAGGCAAATACAAGAAAATACCAAAAGCCCCACACACTGTCTTCCCTTGGAAGATGATCATACCAAGCAAGATGGAAGAAGCTGGAAGCATGACAACAGAAGAGGGACTGTAGAGTCAGAAACACAATTAACACATACTAAACCACGCTTGTAATCTGAAGCACTATTTGGAATGGGAAATGGGCCCATTCTCTAACATTAAAACCCGGGATAATCCTAGAATAATATTTCCAAAGAGCATTCCTCAGGCAGAGAATCATGGGCTCGGGGATCTGCTGGTGCAGGGATGCAGCTGACTCTATGGACATGGCAGGGAGCATGAGGTGTGCAGGTGCATGTGTCCAATTGGAATTCGTAAATCAAGAGACATAAGTACAGTTGGGATGGTACTCATACAGAAGAGCGCTTCAAGATGGACTCTAGCATGGGGCACCATATCAGCTGGAGTTACAATGCAAGTGAGCCTGCGTTTGAAGTTGCTGTGTGCAGGTTGATGCTACTGTCTCCGTCCTCATCACTGCCTGGAGTGAACAGGTACAGTTAGGAGTGTTGGGAGAGAGAAACAAAAGGATGGATGACAGAGGAAGCAAGGACTTGCACAGGAAAGAGCGAGTGAGTGAGAGCGTAACAAATGCGTCAAATGGAAGAATTTAGAGCAGTCCAAGGAGTACAAACAACAGGAAGAGAAACAAAGTGCACGACACATGGGCAGCTAGCAGAAGCTCATGTAGCCCCTCATCCAATGCCATGCAAGCACTGCATTGGAGATGAAAGTCTACATCAAACAACAAGTAGCATTCGGCAAGAGATGAATACTCAATAGAACCACACAGGTTGGATCTGGAATTTTCTTCCTTCATCCCCATGCTTTAAAATGTCTTGGATGACAATAGGATAGTGTGAAGTTCTTTGTAAGTGCGCTGAGGCTGCTCCTTTGAAATGGAAGTGGGGTAGGGAACAGCTCTGCTGGCGAGTAGCACGCTACTCCAGAACCCAAAAAGGATTAGTGGTGGAGTAGTATAGTGAGATTTGAGTGGTGGACATGTTAGTTAGTTAGATTGACCAGGATAATGGGGGATAGAAGAGGGAAGAGTCTAGAAAGTGTTTATTGGAAGATCATAGTGGTAAGATGACATTTGGGATGAGTATAAGGATACATGGAGGAGGGAAGAATCTCTAGAAATGGATTAATGAGATCACAGTAGTAAAATGAGTTTTGGGATCTCAAAGGAGGGATAGATGAGGGAAGAATTTAGAAGGGTTGTTTGGGAAATCATAGTATTAAAATGAGGTTTGGGGTAATCCAAGAAAGTATAGAGGAGGGAAGAGTCAAGAAAGGGTTATTTTGGAGATCATAGTAGTAGAATGAGGTTTGGGGCAAGTCAGAGAGTGGAGGTAGAGGATGTATATATTGAGAGAGGTATAGGGTGAAATATAGGGTAGCGCATTGGAGAGAGTCAAAGTGTTTTTTTACAGTAGGAGTAAAGTAATAAATAGATTCATAAGTACATATTATTATACATATTTATGTCAAGAAATACACATATCTAGATTCATACATATAATCAAATTAAATCTTTATTTACACAGGGATATGATGTACATTTGTGTTTGAGTGTGGTGGTTATGTAGGAAAGAGCCAACTCTTGAGCAGTCTTCTGAAGATAAGATAGTTATCTTTGGCTCTTATGTTTGGGGGTAATGAATTCCATAATTTGGCAGCTTGAGCAGACCCATCATCTTAACACAGTGACCCTTTTGTTGATTGCCACTTTTAGAAGAAGAACTATACACTTTCTTCCACAGCATTTATTTTTATTATTGTTTTATTTTTCAATTTCTCTCTCAAATAAAAACTACTACATTTTGTCTATTTTCTTGGTTCTCTCTAGGGGAATTCATAAACCCTGGGTACCTTTAGAATCCTTTACTTGTTTGGAAAACAAAGATGCAATTTTGGCCCGGATATCTTTTGTGGAAAAAAAGGCTTAGGTGCAAAGTACCCCAAATATCATAAGGGCTCAGCCCGGAGATTTGGGGGCAGATGGGGGTGGATAGAGGAGGTAGTTTGAAGCCTCAGCACTTAAGGGGTTAAGGTTCTTATGCAGTGTTCATAAGGCTGCCCTGTTGTTACAAATTATATGTATTTGCCGGTTGTGGATGCTCTCTACTGCGGAGTTCTAAGGCCCTTTGTGCACCACGTTTCATTTCCAAAACAGTTGTTCCCTCCTACCCTGCCAGCCCTTATCTTATTGGCTTCAGTGAAGGTAGGTGGCTATCTTCTCAGGCCACTCAGCCTGGCACACAAATCCTCCTTGGGAGCACTGAAGAAGCTGAAGCGATTGGCAGTCCTGTACGCTTAGCAATTCACTGCCTCTATCCTCAGCCAAGCACATACTATGTGCCTTCTGCCAGCGCTATTTTGTGAGCACACAGGAGACGCAGGAGACATTGGAGGTGACACCGAGCACACTTCAACTTACATACACCCCATGCTCACAAAAAAACTCGAGCAGTAAAAATGTTTTCAACAGCCCTGGCACAGGGGGGTGAAGCCGGTTCCTCGATTACCAGCTCATCTTTGAAGCCACAGCTCTCATCTGCGCTAACTGTCCCAGGGGTACACAGCTCTCCACCCCTGTCCTTCATTGGAGCGCTTCAGGGCAGCTCCCCCATAGAAAGAAGGGGTGCTTTATTACCTTCCACAGTTGGACATTTGTGTTGACTAGAGAGGCAGAGGACTGCTTGAAGGTTTATCTCACACTGGGATTTTCTACCCAGAGTGCCTCTGGTGCAAGCAAGTCTGGTCATGGCATCATGGCAGGATTCAGCATTTTCCAAAGCGGATTAGCTGAAGGAGAACACAAATAGTTCATTGACAAGCATTTGACAGACGAAATTGGTGTCTCCATCAGTCCTCCACCCATTGAGCCATTTCTACATCACTACAGAACATCTTAGGGCTCTACTTACCATGCCACACAATCTGCCCATATAGAAACCAATTGGTATGACCCCTCCAGCAGGAAAGGTGAGAATGGAAGCACCTGAAATCCAAGGCATTCGAAGGCATCAAAGAAATTAAACAACAACGTTCATGTTAAAGTATTTAAGAAATTAAGATCTGCCTTTTTAGCAAAAGCCAATGAGTGTCATCAATACAACTTATTATCATGCGAGCCATACAGAAATGACTGTGGGTCGGAACCCATCGATGTTCAATTAGATGATTAAGTGAAAGAAGGAGAGTTACAGAATTAACTGCTTCGACAGCTCGCAGTCCGAGAACGATTGGCAGGGGTTGACAAGCCCCTCCCACTCTCCACACTGTAAGAGGAAATTGGACCTAAATTCATAAGAGGAACCAGAGGATTCTGGAGACAGAGCCAAACACGCTTTCTTAGATAGGTTCTCCCTGGAGGACCTTGTTCACCCTGGGTCTTCAGATTGGTCACTGTCGCCAAAAGTAGCACTCTATGGCCTTAGCCCGGGAGGTCAGAAGTAAACTGAAAGCCAACTGCCCCATACCATCTTTACCAGGGAAAATTGCAGCAACACCCAAATAGACCCTAAGATGTTGTTCTTCATTGGGAAATTCTCAAGAGATCCATTAAAGGGCACTGATAAGGCATTGAGTTGATTTCAGGATAAACACCTTAACTGTTCAAGGACCTCATCAAAATTGTAGACTCGCTGATCATGGCTAAGGACGGGGAATAACCTTAAATTCTGATGTTTTGTCAGAATGGGTTTAAAGGCCATTTCTCTCCTTGGTAATGCCAACTGAGCATTGCCACTCTATACTTAATTGACTGGACCCTAAGCTGGGTGACCTCACCTCCTCAGAAGGCAGGCCACTTGCAGAAGGTCTTCTCTTCTGGATCTCTTTTTAATATAATTAGACAAATTTGTAAATACATTCACTGCCCTAGACAAGGCCCAGTTCTCTATGAAGAAGGTTTTCAACCAGGGCCTTTTAGACGGAGCTGGACGCGGTCAGGGATACTTGGCCAGCTGCTATCTGCAATACAATGCCCCATGTGGAACTGAGGAGGACTGCATGGGCTGATAAAAAGCAATTTTAAAACTTCCTGCATGCTGTCACTCTTTTTTGCACTCATGCATCAATTCATCTATCCACTAACTCATTCTTTCATTCACCTTCTGACACAACCACAATAAAACACACACAAACTCAACAACATATGCAAGCTAAATTAAAAGAACACAGGTAGAAAAAAACATGCTGCCATTTAAACATGATGACGGAATAGTTCTTCCCCTTCGGCCTTTAACATAGGAGACAGGCAGGAACTCTAGAGAGACTTGGTGTTAAAGGACCTCTTGTAGGAGGCGGTACACACAGGGTACCAATTTGACGGTGGACCAGACTGTGGTTGGTACCACCGATGGATGCCATTTATTGAAGTATGGCCTTTTTTACATATTTATGATTTTTCACATTTTGAGCAGAGTGACAATAAACAGGTCCTGAAGAATGCCACGAACCTGAAGGTCAATAGGCAGAAACATGTTGACCATATCTTAAAAGGGTAACATCCATAACCCTTTTCACTTCGTCTTTTAGTCCTAACCACTGGGGACCCTATTAAATTTAGCTTTGTCCACCAGGAGTTAGTTTTAATTCACTTTTTCAATATTAATTTGCACTCTGCCCCTCGCTCCCCATTACATTGGAGGACTCAAAACACCTCACGCTCCTCTCCTGCGGGAGAGTTGTAGCCCACACTGTGTACCTTGCAGACACAGTGTGCAAGAGGGAACCCAATGATGAAGCATGTCACCCTTGGGTGAGTGAGGGTTCTCGTCTTTATAAGACGAATTGTCCATTTCCCTGATACACCTCCCCACACACATTTTTTCAATATTACAGTTAGATCGTCCGGTTTTCTTTTTGTGAGTTTGATTTAAACATGATGGACATATATAATTGCAGTAACAAAACTAAATATAGCAGTGGGTTGTACGTCTTGCAAAGGTATTGTAAATAGTCCATTGTTGTTTTTAAGTTCAAGCATGGCCCCCACATTTAGAAGCATACTTGGGATGCAGCATACCGCACATGAAATGAGAGGCAAGCAAGTGACACATTAGCACTGCCTGGGGAGCTATAGTACCTTTTTAGGAAACATTAAAATAAAATTGGAGCAGCAAAGAAATGAAAGGGGAACTATAAAAGGAGAAATATCAAAACTAAAGGAGTGGCACTAATTTTCAGGTGGATGTACACTTGTGTAACCGAAAAGGGCATCATTCACATGGCAAGAGAGCCAGTGACTAATGTGGACTGAACCATCAAAATTCACTGTCATGGATTTAAGTAGAGTGTAAATGACACTCAGACAGACCAATGGCACAACCGATCTGACCCATAGGCCCTTTACATATCTATCTATCTATCTATCTATCTATCTATCTATCTATTCACTGAAGAAAGCAAAGGTTGAAGAGATGTTATAGTCAGGTGAAAATTTCAGTGATAATGTAACGTTTTAAACAAAAAAAAACCTGAAATTCACCAGTTATAGTTATCTCTAGTAACTATAACTCATTTCCTAAGGTAACTATAACTCACGCCCCCTCCATGGACATTTTTGTTATCAATTATGTCACTGCAAATGCTCCAGTGATATTATCAATGATATCATAGCACGTCATGAGTGGTGTAATATGTGGGGTAGTTAGCTCGGCATGGATGGCACTAGCCAATCCTATGTTTAAAGATTTTGCTGCAAAAATTTCAAAAGACTTTGTCCCTTTCTGCCACGACATGGCTAGCAATGCACTAATCCTATCCTTAAAAACTTTGCTAGAAAGACAAACATTTAAGTGAGCAGTTTCAGAGTGTTGTGGTGTTGTAGGGTGCTCTATATAGGAGCCGGTCTCCACCAAATCTTGGGAACTACCCAGAGTTCTTCCTTTTTTGCATAATTTATGCGGCACTCTAAAACTGTAAGTGTATTGTTTATAGATATAATATATATATATATATCCAATTTCTCCACTTTATCCACTCGGTAGTTGGACACAAAAACACGGGCACCTACCACAAAGTAAGTGCTAATATTTTTTGTTTATTGGTAGTCCGCCATTACGCGTTTCTGCCCGTCCCGGCCTTGATCACATATATATACTTCACCAAATGCCACTCTTGTGACCCCCGAACACTTTTCAGATCAGGTGCCTCGTTTAGCGTGCCAGTGGCTGCACGCCTGTAACATTTCCAACAACGGTGCTCCAATAGGAACATTCAGGAGCACAGAGTGGATTCCACAGCCCTTTTATTGTGCCTAGCAGGCGCGTTTCGGCGAGAATCCGCCTTTCTCAATGCTTGTCTCCACAGGGGGTCTGATGTTATCAGTTCTTTCATTTATTTAACAAAACACACTCCCATTGGTTGCCAGATCTTTTAACCATCCAATTACAGTGCCTGTGGATTGAAAAAAATCACCTTCAGTAGGTAATGTCTCTCACAATGACTGCAAGTTCCACAATGCATCTCGAGTTATTACTATTATTATTATTTCATGAGCGGTTTTGCTTAAATTAATTTGATACTCTCTGACCCCTTGATCGGCCGCAATTATCACATCCAGGATGTGTATGTATGTATGTATATATATATATATATATATATATATATATATATATATATATATATATATATATATATATATATATATATATTATTTATTTATTTATTTTGGTTTTTATTACAAGATCCAGCTAGACAGCTAAGAAGATTCTAGCAAGAATTATTACAGTGCAAATCTTGTGCCCCTTGGATTTGTCAGAAGCAGTAACCAACACCAAAATCATACCCTACAAAGGTTATCTGTGATATTCCATCTAACAAAATACTTATCTGTAGCTTTAATACAGAGAAATAACAATCCACCCTTAAATATCTAGTTATTTTAACATATGCCTTTCACAATCAATTTGTCAGGCCTAATGCGTTTGTCTCAACTTTCCATAATAAACAGATCAGACCTAAGGCAACTGAAATCAAGCCTGTAGCTGTTATCATCGGCTTATCACCAGAACCTCCCCACAAAGCAGCCATTTGGTGTAAATGCATAAAAATACACAGCATACAAAATTACAGTTGGTAAATCAATATAATATCTCTTCTAAGAGGGTGTAACAAAGATTCTCTGTACCCACAGCTTGTCAGAGGGGGTAACAGCACCAAAACTCCTATCTACTATGGTAATCTGTGAGTTTCCATGAAACAAAAATACCCATCTGTAGTCTTTAATATAGAGTAATAGTGATTGGCCCTTAAATGCCTATTGACTTTAACATATGCTTTCCACAATCAATAAGTAAGGCCTACTGCCTTTATTGTTACTTGTCATTATAAACAATCATGCCTGTAACCTTTATCATTGGCTTGCCACCACAACCAACTCAGACCTGCTGTGTTGGTTCATAAGCCTTCCCACAAGGCAACCATCAGGTATTCTGTAATACAATTTCATATATGTACACAATGCAGTTATCAAAACAATATACAATCCCTACTAGGAGAGCCTAATGACGATTGCCATTGTTCAAATTGTCTGTCCCCATGACTTGTTTAGGTGGGTCACCAACACAAAAACCCTGGTCTACTACAGTAATCTGCGAGTTTCCATGTAACAAAATACCTGCCTACAGGCTTTTGCATAGTGCAGTGGTTCCCAAACATTTGACTCCTGAGGACCCCATTGAGTCACTACTGGAAGCAAGCAATTTGTACTATTTAAATTTCAAACATTAAAACAGTAATTCGCAAACAATACACAAACAAGTGCACACTAAACAAATACTCTAATTACTAAAGATTTGATTACTTTATATTGAAAAAAATGGAAAAAATCAAAAAATGTTAATGGGAAGGTTGGTGCTGAATCTCGGGGACTAACTTTTCAATATTTGGTTTTATTTGGCGATACAAGGCTCCTGCCAGGTCCAGACTGGAAACCCAAAGCAGCCCTGGCAAATGTTGTCAGACCAGTCAACTCCAAGTGCAGTGAGTGAGCCTGACCACTACAAAGGGGGCTTTGGGGGGCTCTCTGCCCAAGAAAATTAGTTGAAAAATGGTGCATTCTACAACACATTTGTCATTATACGTTGAAGTGTATTTGCTTTTAAAGCATAGTAAATGGCCTTACTGTGCACCAGGATACAACAATCTTTGTTGGGGCTCTTCAATGATTCCCCCACTATCACCCTCCAACAGTGCCTCTTATCGCATAGCCCCTCTCTTGCAAGTACTTCATTTGTTTTATATCACCTCTCATACCACTGTGGGGTGTCAGAGCACTGTACATCACACACATACAGAGACAATGTATCATACATGTGTAAATCAGTGTATAGAAAATGTTACATAAGGCAAAGGGGACTACAAGGTGTAGGATTCACATGTCATCCATACTGGTAGGCGTGTTTTAAGAGTGCTTGGTCTGGAGAAGCACAAACTCAGGATTCAGAACATAACACAGTGGTTGGCGTTGACTTTAATAATAAGAATTTATTTCTACCCAAACAAACCTTTTTAGCAGCATCAGGATAATGAAAGACTGGGAGAAACACATAACTTACTAACTTATACCATGCAGTTTGCATGCAGCTCTTTGCTGGTAGTTCATGGCTCACTGTGCTAGATTACGATTGTAACTTATGAACTGCACAGTAACAGCAGAATCTGTGACAAAAGCAGTAACCCACTGAGCTATGCACATAAAATATTGTTTTTTTAAATGCATGGTACATGTTCTTTGCAGCATGCATATTAACCCTCTGCGCTACCTTAGATGAGTCAAAGCTGCCACTGGACAAAACTCCCGTCTCTCACCAGCAGGGACATTAATCATCAGAGTTATCTTGACACTTTTATTGTTGTCAGCAAACTGCTGATTATACAAGTAACTTTGCAATGCTTTCAAAACTGCTGACTGCGGACCTCCTGGGAATGTGTCATAGACCCTTAGTGGTCCGCGGACCACAGTTTGAGAACCACTGGCATAGTGTAATAACAATTCACCCATAAAAGTTTATTCCCTTTAACACATGCTTTTCATTATAAACAGATCACACCTAAGAAAACGGACATAACTTTCACCATTGAACTGATAAGGCCTCTAGCTTTTATCATTGGCTTGTCACCATAACCAACTCAAGCCCATTGTGCTGAGCGTAAGCTTTCCACAAGGCAACTATCCAGCATACAATGATAAAAAAACAATCCATCCTTAAAAGCTTATTGCCTTAAACACATGCTTTCGCAATAATTATGTCAGGCCTACTGGCTTTGTCTTAATGTTCCATAATAAACAGATCAAACCTATGAAATCTGGCATGACTTTCCCCAATGGACCAATGAAGCCTTTATTTTAACATTAACTTTACACTTTACCCTACACCGGCCTCGTCAAGGGCACATAAAATGTCAAACATCATACATACGGTTATAAAATTACAAATGTGTAGAAAAATATAGTTTACAAAACAATATACAGCCCCTTTCATCAGCGCCTAACAGGAATCATCACAGTAAAAACAAACAGGTTTGTTACAGTGGGTGGTTGATGCCAAAATCCTTGCCTATCTCTAAGATTACATAACAAAATACCTGTCTATAGCCTGTAACACAATATGATAGCAACTAACTGTTAAAGGCTTACTGGCTCTAGCATATGCTTTTCAAAATTAATAAGCTAGATCAACTGCCTTTGTTAAAAAGTTTTATAATAAGCACACCAGACCTATGGCATCAGACATAACGCTTCCAGTGCTCCAATCAGGCCTATAGCATGTCACCATAACCAACTCAGGCCTACCTTATTGAGCGTAAACTTTTCCACAAAGCAACCATGAGACATACAGTCATAAAATTTGGAAGGTATATAAAATTGCAGTTGGCTAAGCAAAATACTATGTGTCCTAAGACTGCCTAACAAGGGTTCTCACAGAACAAACCTTCTGTATCCATGGTTTGTCTCACTGGGTGACCAACGCCAAAACCATTGCCCACCACTGTCATCTGTGGGATTCCATATAACAAAATACCTATCTGTAGGATTTGATAGAGAGTTATAACAATACACACTTAAATGCCTATTGACTTTTATATCTTCTTTTCACAATAAATATGTCAGGCCTAGTGCCTTTATCGTAACATTTCATAATAAACAGATAAGGCATATAGCCATGGCTTGACACCATAACCAACACAGTCTTGCTGTATTGAGTATAAACCTTACCACAAGCCAAAAAATGCAACACAAGTAGTCTTGTTAGTGGAAGCCCACAAATTAGTCATAAACAAATTGTGTACTCAGTGGAACCAACATGTGTGTGGAGCATAAGCCCCTCTCTCAATAGGACTCTGAAAGCTCTATTTTGTTGATTACATAACATTTACACTTTCAAGCCAGACCTAAAAATTGATGTAGATTAATGTAACTCTGGGCTCTCACACTCAACACTGCACTCTGAAGTCTGAAGCTAATGACTGCCCTCCTGCCATCTGTGCTGCTGAAAAACAAACACTGTAAATGATCTAGTTATCTAAAACACTTTAATAGCATTACAGTGGCATGTGTGTGCCTCTGAATGTTTGAGCTCAGACATACTGCTCCAGGATCAGGCAGCTGGATAAATAAATAAAAAGATCACAGCTGTGTGCAGGGCAAGCACTTTTTTAGTGGAAGCACACAGCTTCTTCCTAATCAAAACATGTACTCCTGGCTACCAACATGTGGACGAAACCAAAGCTCATGTCCTTAAAGGTCTTTTTAAAGACCTTTTTTGGTTAACTCATAATGTCTGGAGACAGCTGCGCTGTCAAGCCAGATCTAAAAACTGCTTGTGTCTATTCAGGTGGTCTCCAGTTGTAGCATGTGGCAAAATATGAAACTAGGATAAGAAAGCAATAGTGAACAGGCCCTAGTTATCAGAATACAGGCCAGTTAGAAGTGTATCTCTTAAGAGTACTCAGTGACACCAGTCACTGTCAGAAGTAGGGTTAGTAATTTGGGTAGGGGATATCCCTAACAGCACAATAAACACAATCTGGATAGGTTGCAATAAAGTTCAACAAAAAACTCTGCATAACCCCTGGCAGATATGCCACAAGGCTAGACCATTTAATAGAGAAATCCAGGTTATGTTCAAGAAGACATTAAAGTTAAGATCACCACCACCGCAAAACTTTATCAACAGACTGTGGGAGTATTGCATCAGTGAGTACACAGTGACCTGGTACCCCTCATTTTCACTGTTTAGAAAACAAGCTAGCAGCCTAGATGTCACAATGGACTTCTATCAATTGTGGTGTCAAACAGGGGCAGTGCTACTACCATTACTTTTTAACATAAAACACTCTCTTTTATAATTACGATGACGAATCTCAGCTCTCGCTTCCAGCTGAGAAAGTAGTAATTTTGAAGTTGCCAGCTGCAGGTGCATAAGTCATCTAAAGCTCAACCCAAGTGAGGATAAGATCATAATTGTGGGAGTTCCTTCTACCACATGGTGGTAACAAGTGTGGCCCATATCGTCTCGACCCAGCTCAGAATGTAAAGAACGTAGAAATATGGATAAATAGGAAACTCACAATGGGGCATCAAATCATTAAACCTGTTAGGCTTTGCTCACCCGCAGCAGTAAAAGTCCCTCCAAAAAATCAAGGAGTTATGTATTGCCTGGATTTACAAACAGCGCCTATCCATGGGTCATAATAAACAGTCTTTTAGCTAGACTGCGATGACTACATACTGCACCAGTGAGGATCTTGGCCTGTCGACAGGGGAATGACAATGGAGGTGATTTAGAGTCTGGCAGAGAGGGTACTTCGTCGCAACAGTGACAGAGTATCCCCTCTGTCAAGCTTTCAGTCCTCCCGCCAGATTTAGAGATGGGTGGATCGCCAGGTTTTCTCCATTGGCGTAAACCTTGCTCAAATGGCCTGCAGGATTAAGGGTCGTTGGAGGTAAGCCATCCAACTGTCTGCCCTATTCAGAGTGGGCAGTCAGATGGCTTGTTTTTTAATGTCCGTCATCGCTAGCGGGACAGTATATAAAGAAAAATGACTCCCACACCATTGAACAAAATCCAATAGTGTGGGTGGTCATTAGTTTATATGGAAAAGTTTGACAACTGAATGTCATGTTTGATGGAGCCTTCTGTCAAACTTTTACTATATTGACAGGAACCGCCATCACGGTGGTTCCAGCCAATGTATAGAGATGTCTGGGGGATGGCAGAAATGTCTAACTTTTATGGGTGGAGTAAAGGCAGGGTCGCAAACTTCAAGTTCTCTGGCACCTTCTCTGCCTTTACTGCATCTGTCAAACTCTAAATCAAGGACAATATCTGCACAGACTCGTGGCCTTCATTGGTGTTGCTAAAATGCATTGGCTTCAAAGCACTAAATGTGGCTCATAAAGCCGTGCATAAAAGAGGATTTCCCTTTCTGAGTCTTCACTTTAAGAAACACCAGCCAACACTGAAATCGCTGATTCACAAGCTAAGATATAGAAAAGCTAAGTAGGCAGACAGGCTTTTTCTGTACACGCAGCAGGATTGCAAAATGTCCTTCCAAGAGCCTTAAGGAAAATTGAAAGTCAGAGCCTTTCAAGCGTCACCTAAAAAGTGATTTATTCTGTTGATCTATAATGTCTATCATTTTGCCTACTGTCATGTCTGTTAATATCACAGCGTTATAAGCAGTTTTTTTTACAAAATGTAATAACATAGCATAACCACAGAGTTGTAAATGCAGACACAATCAGCAATGAAAACTTTTTCATTGTACTTACTGAGCTATGACATGGCTAGCTCCATAACCCATGCCTCACTCAGACCGCACTCCTCGGACATCTGGGGGCCTATTTACGAGAATGTGTGCAGCGCAGCAGGCCACCTTGCTACACTGTACGGCATGACAGAAAAAGGGCAGGAATGTGCTGTATTTAAAGCAATACGGCGCATTCCTGCCTTTTTCCATGCACTGGTGCCCTTTTGGCAAAGCAGGCATTCTTGCACGGAGGTGCACGGGTGCCTGTGTATCATGGAGGATTGTTTTCGTGCAGGAAGGGATACCTTCCTACACAAAACCAATCCTGAGAGCCATTTTCCTCTTTCTATGTGTGCTGCAGATTGCAGCACACATAGAAAGAGGAAGTAACAAGGAGAAATAAAGATAATTCTCCTCGTTACGCCCATGGGAGTTGCATGGGAATACCCGCACAACGTCGATGGAACACCTCCCTTGTGAGAGTATGGCAACGCAGCGATTTGCGCTGTGTTGCTTTACTCCAGATTTACAGAGCCACTCAGGGCCACGCAAGGTGGCCTTGTGTGGCTTTATAAATCTCACTTAAGGTTTGCGTCACACATTTACCACGTTGCCTGGTGCAAAAGCGACACAAACTGACTCGTAAATAGGCCCCCCAGTTTCCACCACATATCAGGGTCTGTTCAGGCCTGGACTGGGGAAACAAAAGCAGCCCTGACAAAAATGCTCAAACCAGCCCTCTCAGAGTTGTATTATGTTATGTTGAATTGTATAGCACACTAATCACCCAAAAGGGTATCCAGGCACTTGGGCAGGTGTGTGGTCCATGAAGAGCCAGGTCTTCAGCTTCTTGCAGAACTCAAGAAGTGAGGAGGAGGCTCCAATGTGCTGAGGAAGGTCACTCCATATCCTCGGTAGGTATGATGTAGGAGAGTGAGTGACCTCAAGTTTTTTCTTTTGCAGATGCGTGTAGTATTTGCGAGTGAGAGTGAGGCAGAGCATTTGTGTCTGGTGGGTGGGTGAAAGTGTAAGCAGCTTTTCAGGTATTTTGGCCCTGTGTTATGAAGGGCTTTGTATGTGTGCACAAGAAGTTTGAATTGGCTGCGTTTGTGAAGGGGAGCCAGTGAAGCTTCCTGAGGTGCAGTATGATGTGGGTGCGGCATGGGGGGTCGAGTATGAGTCTTGTGACAAGGTTCTGGATGGTCTAGAGTCTGTGTAGGAGTTGTTCGGAGATTCTGGCGCAGAGAGTGTTGCCATAGTCCAGCAAACTGGTGATGAGTGCTTGCATAACGGTCCATCTGGTGTTTTGAGGCACCCATCTGAAGATTTTTTGCAGCATGCGTAGGATGTGGAAGCAGGAGGTGCACACTGTGTTAACTTGAGCCGTAAATTTGGAGCTTGTTGTCTAGGATGATCCCTAGATTTCTTGCGTGGTCTGTGAGTGATGGTCCTAGCTCCGACGGCCACCAGGTAGAGTCCCATGGGAAGGTCTTGTTGCCATAGACCAGTGTTTCCGTCTTGTCGGAGTTGATCTTCAGGCAGTTGGTTCACATCCAGTCTGCTACCATGGTCATGCAGTTGGTGAAATTCGTTCTGGTGGTGTTTGTCTTGTCCGTCAGGGAGAGGAGGAGTTGGGTGTCATCGGCAAAGGAGATGACGGTGATATCTTGTGATCGAATGATGTTGGCGAGCGGTCTCATGTATATTTTGAAAAGGGTGGGGCTGAGGGGCGATCCTTGTGGGGCTCCACATATCAGTTTCTTGGTCTCTGATGTGAAGGGTGGCAGTCTGACCATTTGGGTCCTTCCTGTGAGGATGGCACAGATCCATTTGACAGCGGATCCTTGTATGCCAATATTGTGGAGCCTTCTGATGAGGGTGTTATGGGAGACAGTGTAGAAGGCCACAGAGAAGTCGAGCAGGATGAGGGCTACTATTTCTTTAACAGTCCAGGATGATTCATATGTCTTGATGAGTAGTATTTCAGTGCTGTGGTCTTTATGAATCCTGATTGAGTGTTGTCTGGAAGATGGTGAAGTTCGAGGTGGGTTGCGATTTGCTTGTTAATGCCTTGTAAATCACTTTGCTGCATAGGGGAGCAGGTAGATGGGTCAGAAGTTGCTCAGTTGATTCAGGTTAGCTGTGGGCTTTTTGATGATGGCATTGATTTCTGCAAATATCCATTCATCCGGGAAATTGGCGGATGTGATGGAGGTGTTAATTATGTGGGTCAGGGTGGTGCTGATTGGTGAAATTCCTAGGTTGTAGATGTAATTGGTGCATGGGTTCACTGGGGCCCCTGAGTGGATGGTCCGCATGATTGCCACTGTATTGTTTTCCATTTGGTTAGGTGGCAATCTTGGTTGGTGGTGGAGAGGTTAGCGATGAATTCTCTGGGGTTGGGTTGGTGTGCAAAATTGCTGTAGATGTTTACGTTTTTGCTGAAGAAGAAGTTTCATGGATTGTTGCAGAGTTGTATGGAGGCAGTGATGTTGTTGACAGTGCTGAGGGTGAGATGAAATCCTTGATGATCGAGAATATCTCCTTGTAGCTGTTGGAGCTTCCTTCAATGCAGCCCACTAGTGCTTTTTTTCTTTGTGTCTCTTTTTTGCTGGTGATAGTGTCTGAGTGTAGGCTTGTAGGTAGTTCTGTTGATGTCGTGCCTAGCTCTCCATTTCCTTTCTTGCCATTTATAGTGTTGTTTTGTGTATCGGAGGTCTTCTGTGTAACAGCTGGCCTGCTTGTTTGATCTACTATACTAATTGGGTTTGATGGGTGCGAGGGAGTCCATGCAATTTTTGATTCAGTTGTTGATGTCCTTGTCGAGGTTGTCTGTAGGGCTATGCTGATCTATGCTGAGGGCACTGAGTCAGTCTGCTTCTGTGATTTTCCTCCAGCTCTGGCTTGGAATGCTGAACCTGGTAGGGGAGTTGACCTGAGGTGCGTTGATTTGGAAGTGGATGATGGAGTGGTTGGTCCATGTGAGCGGTGTGGTGGAGCTGTATTTGATTCTGTCTCTCGTGGTGAAGATGGGGTCCAGTGTGTGTCCTGCAGTTTGTGTTGGTTCTGAGATGAGCCGGGTAAGTCAATTGTTACTCAAGCTTTCGAGTTGTGCTGTGGAGCAGGGCTCGTTTTGGTCTTCCTGTTGAAAAAGATCACTAAGAAGAATGTAGGCTCTGGAGTTGATGGTGAGGTGAGCGACTAAGTCGGTGATGAGGTTGGTAAAGGTGACTCGGGGTCGGGGTGGTCGGTAGGCGAGGGTTGCATTCGGGGTGAAGTTTTCCTGTGATTTGCAGCTTGAAGTGCAGGTGTTCCATGAATGGGGTGGCGTTCTCTCTGGATGTTCATTTGAAGAATACCTTGTAGATGATAACGAGTACTCCTCCTAGCTTGTTAAGGCGGTCCTGTCAAGCGATCTTGTAGCCTGCTGGGATTGCTATTGTGATGTTGGGAGCCGATGAGGGATTGAACGAGGTCTCTGTGATGAGGAGGATTTTGAGTGTGTTGCGGCTCAGCAGGCCCGATATTTTGGTTGTGTGTTTGCTGAGTGATCATTTGTGGAGAAGCATGCATGCAAGTGGGTGTTGACGTGTGGATTTGCTGTGGCATTTGTGTAGGGTAGGTGTGTAGGCTTTGTTGGTGCTGGTGTGGCGTGTGTGTGTTGGAAGAGGGAGTTGTGGGCATTGTTAGTATGTGTGTGGGGGTGTGGGTGGGTGGCTGCTGGAGAACCAGCAGTGGGTGCAGGTGAAAGCTCCTGCCATGGTGTGAGGTGTGGCAGCAGTTGGTAAAACGTGTCTGGGAACTAGCGACCTAGGGAGTGCTGTGAACTATTGCTGGGCAGTGATTGAACCAGGGTCCTGGGTGCGGTCCAGGTGCAGATGGGCTTGCCTTTGGCTCATCTTTGGAGAGCCAGCGGCACGGCCACTGCATGCATCCGCTGCGCGTCCATGTTGCAGCTGCCATTAAGTAGTCCTGGGAAAAGGGGAGGGGTGCAGGGTGCTTTGTTGTCATTTGCTGTGCTGATGGGAAATGAAGTCCTCTTGCCTGGCGTCTTTTAAAGACGGGTTTAGCAGAAAATACTGTAATGTCACTTCCTGACGAGTCTCTCTCTTTCCATCCATCCATTCTCTCCCTCTCCTTCTCTCCTGTCTTTCTTCTTCCTCTCTGATCGCCTTCTCTTTACCTTCCCCCTCCCTCCCTCTTCATCTCTTTCTTGGAGTCTCCCTGTGCCTGCTTTCTATGGGAAGCTGGGGAAAATGACAAAGACACACTAGCAGTAAGATTGGATATATAATAGGCCTGGCACTGTCACTGGTTTTTCAGTACTGATATATAGTGCTCTGCTGGAGGGGTAAAGGCTACATTTTCAGAGATCCTGTGCACAGCACTCCAACCAAAACAAACTACACTCATCTGATGGGCAGAACATAGAAATGTAGCCCATTAAACTTGTGTAGTCTGCTTTTTATCTCAATTTATCTGAGGTCTGGACCTCTGCAGTGTAACCTACATAGGTGATGCTGCACAACTTCAGACCCTCGGATACCAAAAGTATGGAAACTAGGTCCCCATTGTTCTATGGAAAAGTACAATGTGGCAGAGTCAGTGAGTGTGGGTGTGGGGTAAAGAATGGCTAAAAAAGAACCCAAAAAAATAACTATTGTGGTGTCCTTTCATCTACAGATGACTGCATATAAAATGCCATGCACACACCTTCCCTGGAAAATAAATGCAAGTTAACTAATCTGTGGGAAATGCTTTACTTTGGTAGGAAGGCCCAGTTGGTTAATGCGACTACTTCAGATGTCTGAGTGTGTATCTTGAGGGTCAGTGATTTGAATCGCGACAGGTGCACTGAGGAATAGTTACACATATTTATAGTCCTATGAGGACCCAACCTGGTACACAGCACTGTGGATATGTAAGTCATTTGCTTAAAAACATATATTACATACAGTATAAGATAGGTCGCACGCATTATAAGCTGCTGGAAAATATGCAAACAAGAGACAGTGCTAAATGCTTACATTGCTTTCAAAAGTTGGATTTTTAGTAACCTGCAAATAGACTGTACCTACTGCAAACTTTTGTTTATAGGTTTCCATTAAAATGACTTATTCCAGAGCTGATTACACCCTTACAGTGCCTCTCAAAAAGAGTAACTCTTCTTCACCAGGAGTCAAATTCAAATGATTGTATCAATTTAAACCTAATCTGGCTCCCAAGCAACCTTTATATTTGCCAATTAACAAATTGCACACATTTACATTTCTTTCAGGTAGTAGGCACCTTGGAGATAAAACTTGTTCCTTCTTTTGCTGTCTGTCCCTTCTCTTGCGTCATAGTACAGTAGACCATCTCATTCCGTTTCAGAAGAGGAAACTCAAGGTCGCTCAGGAATAGATGTTTTGTAACAAGATGTATTGGCAAAATTAATTGTTCCCAATACATGCTGCAAACTTCAACCTCTGATTATGGAAAATGTGATCCCAAAACATATCTACAACACTACTCGGTGTGAGAGCAGCTGCTGAATATGGGCGTTGGGGCTCCGCCCTCCACCTTTCTGAGTAATGTGGATGGTAACTACTAGTAGCAATTAACATTCACATTTCGCATCAAGGAATTCCTGTGCCTGGCCGTCATTCTATCGTCCTCACTGACACGAGGGTCAGGAGGCCAATCAGCCTGACCCTCTGAAATCAGTTTTCAGAGGCACATGCTCTAATGCGCATGTGGCAACTATAAACATACCATATTTGGGTGTGTGTTTAACTAGACTGATGGGTGAACTTGCGCCAGCCATGGCCTGCAGTACTCGGGCATCTCAAGTCACCAGTCACCTACCAGTAGCGGCTCGCACAGGTAAGAGCGGTGAGGCGGGGCAGGGGCGGGGGGTGTTGGAAATCGTCAGACAACGGGATACGTTATATTAAATAAATAAAACCACTTGATGTGCAAGCGCAAAGTAAGTGGTTTTATTTATTTATTTATGTAATATTACTTATCCTGTCGTCTGTCGACTTCCGCCACCCCATACCCAGCCCCGCCGCTCTTACCTGTGGGAGCCGTCACTGCACCTACCCAAAGATGATGTACAGGCAACAACACATTTTAAGGCAGCCACAGGTGCTCAGGACATCAGCCCTCGACTTCCTGGGGCTGCATGTCACTCACCCCTTCTGGCTCTGACGCCACCTCATGATCTCCACCCTTTCCCATGTCGTGATAGGGTGGGGTAAAGTCAGCAAGCATCACTGGCTCTACCCCACCCTGTGACGACTTGGGAAAGGGTGGAGTTACACAGGAGTAGGAGGCAGAGGGAGGCAGGCCAGTCCATGAGCCTGGGATCCGATACCACAGAGTCATGAGACTTGCAAACATGTCTCTGTGATGTCGGGTCACATATATACAGTATACTGATTCACCTTCTGCTGAGGCTTAAGTATCAGTTTAAAGAATATTCAGGCTTTCTGACTGGTCTGCATTCATCAGGCAACCTGGTCGGTGTAGCTCACTGAAGGCGAAGGGCGAGGCATGCTTCGCCATATGCCAGCGGCATGCCTCGCCCTCTTCTAACCAGCAGGGCTGCTGCTGAGGTAGGCCGCCTACCTGCCTGTCTGCATGTGCTAAGGGTGAGCGCTGTACAAAAACACTTCGTTTTCGTGCAGCGGCCATCCTGAGCTCACTTATTTCAAGCCACCTTGAAATACCCGAGCTCAGGATGTGCATGTACAGCTAATGACTAATCTTGACTATTGATGTCTCTTGAGCCAAAAGACACAAACAGCCAACATCAGTCATTAGCACATACGAGACACTTTGAAAGACATGAGCTCAGGATGTGTGCTGTACAGAAAGCACCAGATTCCTTATACATTCATTTTTGGATTCTGTTGAAAAGCCACCGGAAACCAGGACAAATGTGACAGTAAACCTCCTCTTGCTTACTTAATCGGTTATCTGTGGGGTTAAGGGAAGGCACCTTCTGCAGAAAGCTTTGTGCGCTGAGCAATTTCTAGGGTATAGTAACCTTAAAATAACTCTGGTGGTTAATGTGCTTGCTGTAAAGATCTGTGTATTGTCCAGTCACTGTTTTGACTCATCATAAAGTAGCATATAGTATTTATGTGCCAGCTGCAAAGCGCGTGTCACATGCAGATCACAGATTTGTATGTTATATAGATATCTCAGTGCATTACTGCTTCTGTCACAGAAATCCTTTTGTTACTCAGCAGTTCATTTATTACAATCATTTTAAGGAGCTGCATGCAAACTACAAGGCCTAGGTTTAGAATCGTATTTTTATTTCAATCTTGCATCATTCTAAGGTTGCTAAAAAGGTTCCCTGGGATTATAATGAAGTCTTATATTAGTAAAGACAGTCTCCACCATTGTGTTACTTCTTAAATCCTAACTTTGTGTTTCTCCAGACCAAGCACCCTTAGCATATAATGCCTACCAGTATGGATGATATGTGACTCCTATTCCTTGAAACCCTTATCGCTCATGTAACATTTCCTTTATATTGACTTACACACTCATATGATTCATCGTCTCTGTATAATATCTGCTTGATGCAAAGCACTTGGTCACACTAGATTGGGATAAGTTGCGCTATAAAAGAAATTAAAAATAAATAAATGCATATAAATGTTTGTTAGTGTAAATTATTCATTATGATAAATATCAGCTTTCTGACAGTGCATGTGTATCTCTTACAGACAGGGGTTAAATAAAGTAAAAAAGCTGCCTCCGAATGATAGTGTTGCATAAGGACTTGTGAAGTGACAACAAGCTCAGTGCGTGTTATCCTCCATGATAGTTGGATCTAGGTGTTAGGCTCCAGATAGCTCCCAGACAGGATGGCACTCCAACAAAAGGTGGGTTGATGGCCTTTTAAGTGAAGCCTTTATGTTGGGCCCAGCTGGAAGTGAAAACAAGAAACCTCTTGTCATCCTTTGCAAGTTGTTGCTCTGAATGGAAAGAAAAGTGTGAGTGCTGGTGAATGTGTCCCAGTGTCGCCACATTACACAAGGACAATTTATTACAGAAATATACAGAAAAAGCACTATTTCACATCAATTTATAAAAATGTTCTAGGGGGTAGAAGTCTCACGAACCCCCATGGGAAACACTCGCCTTGCTTGCTGCACTTACGTGTCAAAGTTTGTTGATTGGTCTTACGCCCCACCACTTTCAAATTCCTCCAGCTATCACTGAGCGCTAAGCATCTGCAGATGTTATTACCAGTGTGTGCAGTTGAGCTATAGGCAGCACGGCTCAGAAACATAGAGAGGCAAGCACTGCCTGGTGTTTCCTTTGCTATCTGCAGCCCATGAACTAACCCAGATATGTTCCAAGTTGATGAGTGTGCTGTAGTCAGGACAATTTCGAGAAGAACAAGGACACAGATCCCACCTGCATCTGCACTCCGCACGGAACGGCATCAGAGTCGGTCCTTGTACTAGGCCCCTGTCTTAATGTTCTTTCAATTCCCTAAATTGATGACACTGGCCTTATTTAGAGTCCAAATATAAATATGTGTTTCAGCAGGTCATAAACAGAACCAAACACCCATATTTCACTTTGCAAGCTTTCTAAAGTTAGGCCAACTTATCCTAGCACTTCATTACACTTAATGACAGAACATAACACTTTTACTTACTGTTTGAACAATTTATAAAGCCTTGTAGTATCACATAAGAGCAGGTGATATAAAAACCAAATTGTGAGCGCAGATGAGTCTGAAGCAAAATAAAATGATTTCTAATGTTTCTAATGGGCAAAAAACTGAACACATGACATGCTTATTCCTGAACCGTGGCATAGAACATCCAAAGGAGGAAACACCACAGCAGTGAAAGCATTGCAGAACTTCATAGATATTCCGAGAAAGCCTGCAAAGTCAGTGCACTGATATTTAATGTAATTCCATAATTGTAGGCCTTTAGCATGGTAGGGTAAAAGGGGGTGGTTAGGACAGATCAAACGGTTATGTAATGGACTATATGATAAAATACAACATTTATAGTATAGATCGTGTAAAAGGCAGGTGTATTGATATGTTCCCAATAAAGTGACAGGGTAGATGTACGTCTACTTTCCCACAACCCTATATCCTCTCATGGTACTATTTTATGGGGGCGTGGCGAACCGCCAAACATGGCGGACGCAGCTTGAGGAAGCTCCGGAGCCCGGGCACCATAATCCTGCGCCATTGCCGTGTGCCGCGCTCCATCGAGTCTCGCTTGGCAGGCTTGTGCAGCGGAGCGCTCAGGGATCCCCACAGACAGATTGGGAGTCTGATACCGCCATTGCAGCCAGAGGGAACATAAGTGGGGCCTGTACAATAGACGCCATTTGCCAACGAGGCGAGGCCGGAAACGGCGCAGAGCGGGGTGTGGACTTCGAGGACATCGTTGTGGCCCTGTAACGAGAATCAAGTGGGGTGGGCGCCTCCTGGACGCCCCCGCCGCCCTCCGGACGACAGAGAGTGTGGCCTGCGGTGCGGGTTGGGGACCTGGGCCCCCGGCGGTGGCGCTCACTTGCAGTGAGTCCCGGAGATGCCCGCGCGGACGGACCCTGCTGCCAGATACCCGCGCAGAGGTACGGACTCTCCCCCTTTCCACCCCCCTCTTGTGTGCGAAGACCTCTCTGAGACTATCCTGAGTACTGAGCGGGGCCCCTGCGCCGGATGACGACGGCAGGCGGCCTTATCTGCGCGGTCACTACCGGAGGCTCGCCATGCTGTCTGACCGAGCCTGCGCTTCCCCCTGGTGTGCTATCAGGAGCGGACCTCCCTCGGCCAGGTGGAGCGACTCAGCGTTTGGGGGCTGGAGGGACGCTGCCTGCTTTCTTTTTGCGGCCCCTACCGGCGGGCCCCTCCCCCATCTGGCATGGCCGTAACGTCCTGGGTGGCTGTGTCCTGAGCCCGGGGGTGAGTGGCGGGGGTGCCGGGCTGTGCGGCGGAGGGCGGTGCTGCCTCCAATTGATCCGAAATCGAGCTTCTCCTTGGCCCCGGCCACACCGGCTCATGCTTTCATCATAAACTGGAGACCAAGAGAGGGAGAGCTGAGAGCGGCCCAACGGCTGGAAGACCGAGGTATCACAGAGTCCTGCTGCAAGACACCAATAACAACGGCTCCTGAGCGGCATCCTGCAAGCACCTAGGCCCTGCAGTGTACGGCACGCCTCGCCGGAGGGCCTGAGAGGACGTCCCCAACACCCGGGTATGTAGGGCACCACGTGAAAGCGCACGAAAGAGGAATAGATAAGGGCACCAGCACTGAAACCCTACAGCAGAAATAAGCAAGCATTGCCCGAACTGGGGCTACCTGCCCCCCCCCACTGCCCCCCCCGGTTCCTGAGAACATTAAGTGCCTGTAACACGAAGCCGAGCTGTAGCAAGTGTAAACATACGGGGCCGGGTGGCAGAGAGGCTGGGCTCTGGCTACCTCCATTGAAGTAAGCTCAACACGCACTGAGAACAGGGCCGCAACAAGGAGTTCAGTGCACCATAAACCGAGATAGCCTGGGTGCCTGCGGTACAGTTGCTGACCTAGATAGGCCAAGCACAAGCACAAACTCGTCCAACAACAGAGGCGCCATCCTTCCGCCAATAACAAGCCTGGTGAGGAGTACACCGAGAAACATGGGGCAGCCAAGGGGGAAGCTGCAGGAGGCGACTGCCCCTACCTCGCAGCCCATAGACGAGCAGGAACAATCTGCGTTCCCACCCTCACTCACCTGTGTGCCGCCCACGAATGAAATGACACCCCCGGGCAAACTAGATCTAATACTGCGGGAGGTCAGGGAGTCCCGCAAGGCGATAGAGCAGCAGATCGGCTCGCTCACTACCGGCTTCACACTACTCAAGGCCGACCACACCAAGCTGGCGACAACTGTGAAGGCTAACAGTTCAGTACTGGAGGAAATCATACCCCAGCACAAAGAGCACACGTCACAAATTCAGACATTACAGCGGCAAGTTACTGGTCTCCTAGATAGAGTCGAGGACACGGAAGGCAGAGCCAGACGGAACAATATACGCATTATTGGGCTTCCGGAACGCAGCGAGGGCCCTAATGCCGCCACCTTCATTGAACAGTGGTTCCGAGAACATGTAGCTCCTGACGGACTATCGGACTTCTTTTGTGTAGAAAGAGCCCACAGAATACCTACTGGGAGACCTAAAGTGGGTGCCCCACCAAGGCCGCTGATAGTCAGAATTCTGAACAATAGGGACCCAGATGTATTGCTTCAGAAGGCAAGGGAGCGACCCCAGATACGATACGAAAATTGTCAGATATCGTTATATCCGGATTATACCCTCATGGTCCAACGCCGAAGATCCTCCTTTCAGTCTGTCAAAAAGAAATTGCGGGATATGAACCTCAAGTATGCGCTACTATTTCCTGCCCGTTTGAAAATTATCCACGATCAGAAAACTTACTTCTTTGAAAGTCCGGAAGACGTGGAGGAATGGATAGAGGTCATGGACCCAGCCTTACTGTCCGACGCCACCTCTCGAGGACTACCAAACAGCCCCAATCGAACACAAGGGCGGCAGTCGCGCCGCAATGTGAAGACCTCCAACAAATCACTGGCCCTCAGCCCCACCCATGAACAGGTGCAGTGGAGCAAAGATGAAGCCCTGGCGACTGCAACCACGTTCAGGGACAGTGCCCTGCGTGTGGACTCTGAATCCTCGGAGGGAAGCACTGTGCGCTCCGACTCCGAAGGCAGCCTAGCTTTATTCCCCACAGTGACGCCTCAGACTGCAGACGACCTGCTGGACTGACGAGCCATGAACGCGGCTGTCCTGCTTGTCCACGTGAATATCGAACTGTAGCGGAGGTGGCACACACTCTTATGTACATGTATATCCTTTTTTCTATGATTAAAATGGCAATGTAATGTTCCTAAGGTTAGCCCCGGGCTCTACTGAGCCAATATAGGTGGATAATACACTGTGGCCGGCATAAGCAACGACCCCCAAACTACGTATGCACTAGTTCAATGCAGCAAAGTTTTTCATGTTGTATTCATGGTTTGGCCCGGCATAGTTCCCCGGCTGGGCGATGTATTAGAAGTTCAATGGGAGTTTCCGGGTTCTAGTGCACAACCAATGACACGTCCTACATTGAGGTCCCCTTTCCCTGCCCTGGACACACACGCCATCATCATTATCCAACGCACAAGCCTGACACATATACCTTAGTCACATGGAATGTTCCGGGTCTAGGCTCAGTGCAGAAACGACACAGGGTGCATGCACAATTACTCAGGCGCAAAGCGCAGATAGTGTTCTTGCAGGAATCCCACCTAACTGAACCTGAAGCGGCAAAAATGCGAAAGAAATGGAAGGGACAGATATTCTCTACTAACTACTCTGCTTTTGCCAGGGGTGTAACAATCTGGATCTGGTATGGGGTCCCGTTTGTGGAATTAGAACGGCGCACAAACACACAGGGTAGATATATCTTTCTCCACGGGACACTAGATGGCACACACGTCATATTGGGAAACTTGTACGCCCCAAACTTTGATCAGAATAAGTACTTTATGGGATTAAATATGATATTAGCGGGCTGGGAGGCATTTCCGTGGATCATAGGTGGTGACTGTAATGCAGTTATGGATATTGAGCTTGACCTCTCACACCCCCCCCTCCACGGTGCGGGAACCATTAAACAGGCAGAGGCTCTCTGTAGCTGGGTGGACAGGTGGGTGCTATGTGATGTGTGGCGCATGAGGAACCTAGCGCACAAGGAATACTCCTTCTACTCCCCAGTCCACCAATTGCATACGAGAATTGATAGAATTCTTTGCTCCCTTCCCATAGCCACGCAAGTGACACATGCCACATATTTAGCCAAAACATTTTCGGATCATAATCCGTTAGAGATCTCCATTAACTGGGGCAGAATCCCCACCCAAGTCCCCACGTGGAAGCTATGGCCCCAATTGTTAGAGGATACTGTGTTCCATTCCACCCTGTCCACTGCACTCACAAACTACTTTTCAGAGAATGGCAACACTGCGTCCTCGATCTTAGTCGAATGGGATGCGCTCAAGGCAGTAATGCGGGGAACTGCGATTAGCGCCACAGTGGGTGCGAGACAAGAGATGCATAAAAACTTGAAATCATTAGAGGATGACATGAGCGGGTTGGAACAAGAAGCGGCGAGCGACCCCATGAAACAAGCTCCCCTACAAGAGGCCCATATTCAGCATGCTGAGCTACTGGAGACCCTCAGGGTTATTGACTATAGGGCCTTCACCCAGTTAAAACACACAGGGGCATATTCTCAAGGAGCTATCGCCGAGATATCGGCACTTTATCGCAGCCAAAGTCGCGATAATTTTATCGCCCCATTCACAAGCTGGTGCTAACAGCCGATACCACCAGTTTACTTGCGAAAGCATCCGCAAAAAACATCGCCACAGATGACGCTAATGAGATGCAGAGTAGGCGTTCCCGAGCAAAAAGCCGCGACAACACCACACCTCAACATTCTCAACGACCAGCCACATCGGCGATAAGACCACAAAACAGGCGATAAGGCGCGTTAGCAGCAGGAAATTAACACTTGCTCTGACCTGGTGTAAAGTCGGATGACAACCTGCACCATCAAAGGGAGCCCAGCCCAGAGCCACACATGAAGAACAACAGATGCCATGGAGCCACACACCATGCATCCCGGAGCCCCGAGAGGGCAACAACACCCACCGCCACCACCCCCATGATCGCCACCCCCCCCCGGACTTCCCCCCCGCCCTCCCACCCGGACCATCACAGAGGCAGCTCAGACAAAGACAGCGGACCTTCAGGAAATGCACCAGCCTCACAGACCTAACACCAGACAATGTCAATGCCCACTACAGGCTCAAAAGGACAACCATCCTCCGCATCCTGAACATCATTGCCCACAGGCTGACGGTACCAACACAGCGGACAACCAACATCCCTCCGCAGACAAAGCTGCTGGCTGTGCTGCACCTGTTGGCCTCTGGTACCTCCCAACCAACAACCGCCAGAGTTGGAGGAGTCTCACAGCCAGCCCCTTCCAAGTTCCTCACACCGTCCTGGATGCCATCATCAGCCAGGTACCCCAGTACCTATACGTAAGTGGTGAGGTGTGGTGCAGCGGCCAGGGCAGCTGACTTCGGAGCACAGGGTTCACGGTTCGATCCCCGGCTCCGGCGGCAGCTAAGCTCAGCACCATGTGACTCTGGGCAATAGCTCACTTAATTTCCACTCCGGCCCCCAGCGCCTTGAGACCCGTAAGGGTGAGTAGCTGCGCTATATAAAAACTGACTTTTACGTCCCCCACAATGCGCACGAACAGCTGGAGACCAAGCAAGGACTATACGCCATAGCTGGATTCCCGCACGTGTTGGGGGCAATCGACTGCACACATGTCCTACTTGTGCCCCCTGCCGACACTGCACACAATTACCGCAACAGAAAGCACACGCATTCCATCAACGTGCAGGCAGTAGTGGACCACAAGGGACTCTTCACCAATGTCGTAGCCAACTACCCAGGCAGTGTGCATGATCCTCTCATCTTCCGACAGTCCAACATCAACCAGCGCTTCCAGGATGGCACCTATGGGAATGCACTGCTCGTTGGCAAGTACCAAATGAACACACCACACACCTCAACTCCACAATCATGCAACTCACAACTCTGGCACTGCACACGTCACAAAATCACATACAACATGCCAAACAACATGCCCACCCACCAGACACGACAGCACAACTTACTGTGGCAACCTTGGTTAGCCATGTACATGAGCCATCAACGGCATGGCACCTCAGCCACACAATAGCGGAATGTGGGGAGAGGTGGGAACCAGGCATGTGCGAAGGAGGCAAGTGACCCATGAATGAGAATGTACACAATGCCAAGTGTGGTGTGGAAGTGCTGGACAGACTGCAGTATGCAGACCACAGACATATCCATGTCTACATGCACTGCTGGTGTTTGGAGTGTAGTGGACAGTGGATGCAACCATGTCACCCCAGCCAGTGGGGAAGATCGCGGAAATGTAGCTTGTGACATCCCCCCCTGTAAGCGTGTGCGGAGTGGGCTGGCCCGGAGGACGCCAGGCCAGCGTAGGGGTGTGAATAAAAAGCACGTAGCTCTGGGCATGGTTCTCTTCCGGAATGCCCAACGTGTCTGCCAGGGTGGCGCCTCCCACCCCGCCACGAGGCCGACGCCGTGAGTGGTGTGGCCTGCGATCCTGTGCCCCTGCTGCACCCCGGGCCGCTGGCCCCCGAACCCGTCATGCCCGCCCCTGTGCAGCCAGGCCTCACTGCTCACCTGCCGACACCGGCGTGTGTCGAAGTGGGCCCACCACTTGCCGGCGCAAGCTCCAAGCCCGAAGCCCGTGACCTTGGCGCCTCCTCAGACCATCACGGCCTCCGCGACACAGGCCCGCTTTACTCCTTTTTCGTTTACGTACTCCACCGCTGCCTCCGGCCTACACTACGGTCAAGTAGGTCACACATTTGGAACTGAGTCTTGATTATGCAATGGCAGAGTACACACTTTATGGCTGAGTTTATATCACTGTACTCCCTTCGATGTGGTGCAACCAACTCTGTGCATAGCATTCGAACTACACCTATCTGTGGTCCCTTGCTGACTATTGCCTTCGGGCCTACACTGCGGTCGAGTAGGTCACACATGTGGAACTGAGTCTTGATTTCTGCATGGCGGAGTTCATATCATTGTACGCAAGGAGACGAGTAAGAGGAAGACGCAGTTCAGTCCGGAGGAGAAAAGGATCATCGTTACGGAGGTGATCGAACACTGCCGACAACTGCTCTGGTGTCACTAACTCTGTGCATCGCGGGCCAACGACACGTGGCTGTGGGCCCCTGCTGACCGCTGCCTCGGGCCTACACTGTGGTCAAGTAGGTCACACATCTGGAACTGAGTCTTGATTACACAATGGCCGAGTACACATATCAATGCAGAGTTTAAATCACTATACTCCCTTCGATGTGGTGACACAAAGTATGTGCATGGCATCCCAACCACATGTGTCTGTGGGCCCTTGATGACTACGCCTTCGGCCTACACTGCGGTCGAGTAGGTCACACATTGGGAATTCAGTCATGATTCATTTATGGCAGACTTGATATCATTGTACTGGCCTCATCGCAGACTGCATCCCCTTTCAGCTCCGGTGCCACTAAGTCTGTTCCCCGACATCCATGGACACTTTCTGGTTGAACTTTGGTGGTGACTGAGTCTATGGACTGGGGGTTGTCTTCATCATTTATTCGGTGATACTGACTTTGTGGCAAAAACGAGGCTGTAGCATTCCACTCCTCCATTTGCCGCTTCCGGACGGCTTCTGCCCTCTGCATCATGCCCTGGAGGACACCTTCCACTGTCCCCCGCAAACCTCCGCTACATTCACCTTCGACATCGACGAGAACCCGCTCACCTCGCGTGGCCCTATCTCACTGCACCGCAAGTCACCGTCCCATGGCGGTGTGCCTGTGCCGGCCGCAGTGCATCCGGGGCCACTTACTCTGTGCAGCTCAAGTCATGGCCCCTGTCTGATAGCATATTGGATGGCCTCTGGGTCGATGGACTGGGGGTCATCAAGGCCATGTGTCTGTGGCCCTGCGCTGTCCGCTGCCTCCAGCCTCAACTGCGGTCCACCTGGGCTCACACATCAAATCGAGTCCTGACCTGCCCGGACGTCGCATCACCGCAGGATGCACACGCCACCACCGCCAGGACCAACTCCAAACAACAGGTGCCAGAGTCGGAAGTGTCTTACTGCCAGACTATCAGAGTTGCTCACACCTGTCGTGGGTGCCATCATCAGCTTGATACCCTGCTCAGCTCTTCAGGTGCCACTGACTCAATGCACCACAAATCATGGACCATTCTGCTTGCATGATGGGTGCACACTGTACTTTCTCCGGCTACCACCATGATGCTTCACAGTTGTTTCTGTTATGCTGGTGTTTTCTGTTTCCGCTTTTATTGTGATCACTGTTCAAGTTGTTTCCAGCACCAACGACTCCATGAGGGCTGGCTTACACTCACCCCACACACATCCAGCGCATGCGTCACTGTACATGTGACCATGCCAATAAAGGTGTCGAGCGCACGTGCCAGAAGCCATTTCAACGAACTATCTGAGTGTGTCCATGTGCTCATGATGTATGCATTAGGGCCCCGGGCCCTACAACATTACATTGTGCCGTGTACAGAGGACGCAACCATGTCACCGCAGGCAGCGGGTGAGACATTGCACATGTAGCTTTGTTGGCCCCCACTCAATACGTAAGAGGAGTGACCTGGGCCGGCGTACGCCAGTCCAGCGTGGGGGTGTGGATGATGATCCCGTGGTTCTGGGTGTGGTTCAGTACTGGAAATGTGCAAAGGCATGTGTCTCTGTCGCAGTGTGGGTCTCCGTTGGGGAGTGTAGGTGGTCCCTGATGGGACTTAGACACCCACGTATGTGATCTAGTTCGGATTCCATGAGGTAGTACCCCACCCGCACATGTTCGGCCACCCCCTTCTGGCAGTCTGAAACTTGGCCTTGGAATGCGATGTGTGCTTTGGTGGGCTGCTGGGAGCCAGCCGGGGTGGTGGGTGCGTCCAGCTGTGTTGTCTGTGCAGGGGGTGGGGTATCCTCTATGCAGCGGTGCTGCCCTGCTCCTGGAGGTCGATTGCCTAAGATGTCCATGGACTGTTGTAGGGCGTCGGTGTCGGAAGTGTGGAGGTCCTCTTCAGCATCACTGTAGAGTTGTCTGGTCTGCCTGCTGGAGGTGTTGTGTGTCCCTCTGGAATGTGACGGGGAGGTGCTTGTTGACATTGTGTTGGCATGTATGTTGCCGCATTGTTCAAGTTTACATACAGACTGCATGCCAATGTACATTGTGACTGTTTGGGAGGGGCGGACTATTTGATGCGGGACAGTGGACATTTGGACTACATGAGGTAGGTGAGGTTGTACACGTACATTTGCATCTCACAGTTTCCTGCTATGTCAAATGTTATTGGCCATTTTCTACGCACAGGCGGACCCAGTTGTGTCCTCTGTTCTGCAGTGTAAGTGTTGCACTGTGTACCACATTGTCGTCCATGTGGATGTGCTGTCATTGCTAAGTGTGTGTGCTGCATTGTGTGAGAGTCGCACCTGCAGCTGTGATTTTGCTGCCCCTTATCCTTTGAAGGCGGTGTGCCTTTGGCTTTTGTGCTTTTAAGGTGCTGTGATGTTGGCGACTTGGGTCATTTGTGCTCTTGGACGGTTTTTGTACTCTTGTGCATTGTTTGTCTGCAGATGTATTGTTGACGTCAGTGGTTGTTTGTGCACGTGGATGTGTCAGAGTGTGACCTGCTCCTTTCCTGATGTGGTCCACACTCAGCCACCTCAGTCTCATGGCGTGCACAATGTCATGGTGATTGTACTCCAGCCATGCTGCTCGTCATGTGGTGTCACTTGCATTGTCAGTGTGGCTCTCACATACGCATCTTTGCTGTGTTTCGCACGGGTGCATGTGTGTGTTGTGGAATTGGTGATGTGTGGGGTGGGAGCCCTTTGGGCACATGGTGGACGGGGGCTTACTTGATGTTTGTATGTGTGCTGCAGTGTGCCACGGGGATCAGGGACATGACCCAGGGTCATTGTGGGTGTGTGGTGTGCTACACGTCGTTGTGCATGTGTGCCATTGTGCCCGTCCCCCCCGTCCCCACAGTCCCTGTTCGTTACTCACCCTGTTGATGTTGTGTCAGGTCATGTCGAGCAGTGTCCGGACTCCCGACTCCTTGCACCGTCTCCACACTGATGACTGTGGCCACCATTTGCTCCAGCTCCTCCTGTGGCGCAGGACTCCCACCTCCATTCGCCGTTGCTGCCTTCCTGTTGGCAGCGGGTTTCTGCTTGGTTTGGCTTTTCACATTGTGCCAGCGCA
The DNA here is from genome assembly GCA_963921515.1 of Calotriton arnoldi. NCBI lineage: Eukaryota > Metazoa > Chordata > Amphibia > Caudata > Salamandridae > Calotriton > Calotriton arnoldi. The sequence continues at coordinate 897,325 of CAWUFW010005404.1, forward strand.
TCTTGGCCTCCTCGACACTCCGGCTGCATTCACGATGGAATGCCATTTTTCCGTCTGTGTTGCCAATGACACGGTGGAGGTGACGGACAGTTGTTGTTAGTGCTCTGTCACCTCCGTGACGACGATCCGGTTGTCATGCGGACTGTACCCCGTCTTCCTCTTCTCCTTGGCCTTCCTGGACCCTGAGGTTCCTTGCTGGTGGTCTGTGTGGCTTGTGGGGTTCGCGTTGACCTGGGCACTCATTCCGGGTGCATCCATGTTGCTACGCAGTTTATTTTGTTTTTGGTGTGTTTTTCTTGTTTGGCTTTCATGGTGCATGTTCCCGCATGACGCGTGGGAATTGCAGGCCTGTCGCTGGTTATCGCTGATTTTTGTATCGCGGTTGGCCTCATCGCAACTTTATTCACGTTCGTGTTTCGCATTTTTGCGGCCTCGCGTTGATTCTAACGCGGTCATTTGACGCGTTATCGTGGGACTATCGCATGGTGCCGCCAGGTTGGGAATACTACGTTAACACGGCGTTGTTTTCCCGCGATCGACTGCGATATGCAAAGTTGCGTTAAGCTAATCTTGCGGTGGTTATCACACGTTCTTGAGAATATGCCCCTTAGATGCAGATAAATCAGGGACGCTCTTAGCGAGGATTTTGAGAGAGGACCCCGCTCACTGTAATCAGTCAAATTACCACGCCGGGGGGGGACATGGTGTATACCCAGCAGGACATCAACGATACCGTCTGTACATATTATGCCACACTTTATGGTAAGCCAACTCCACTAGACACCACGCTAATAGACACATTCTTGGCGGACCTACCCTATCCCCAGATCCCTGAAGAAGCACGGGACAATCTAGCAGGCCCTATCACGAGGGCCGAAATAAAAGCCGCTATCAATGGGCTCCCCCGTAATAAAACACTGGGACTGGACGGCCTACCAGTAGAGTTCTTTGATGCCTACTCTGAGGCCTTAATTCCACGATTAGAGGATCTATACAACAGATCGCTAGAATTGGACCACCTCCCCTATACTACCGCGCAGGCATTAGTAGTCTCACTTCCCAAACCAGGGAGGGACGCGCCAGATATAACAGGGTATCGCCCGCTATCACTTCTGGCGACAGAATACAAAATATTAAGCAAAATATTGGCAAATAGGCTCCTCCCCTATCTAAACAAATTAATACATATAGATCAGTGTGGATTCATACCTGCGCGCAGCACGTCTCTAAATATTAGGAGACTGCGCCATATAATGGCAACTAATCTAGATCATTTTGCAAATGCGGGCTGCATTGCACTCGATTTACGACAGGCGTTTGACACGCTCTTGTGGGAGTATATGTTCCGGGCTGTTATAAAGTTCGGGTTACCCCCTGAATACATTTGGTGACTGCGTTTGCTGTACAAAGCCCCCACGGCGAGAGTCCGGACAGCAGGCAGATATCGAATGAGTACCCGGTATGTAGGGGCACGCGCCAGGGATGAATATATGACGTTACACCGCGAGCAAATACCACGGGGTAGGTTACAACGCGGACGTTACATCGTCCGCGTTGTTACCACGCATGGCATTACATCGCAAGTCATTTCTACGACTTGCACTAGATGGCGCGCTGGACTTAGGAATAGTATAAATGACTATTCCTACTCCAGTTAGCGCAACAGCAGGGAATGTGTTGGACTTAAAATCCAACACATTCCCTGGTGTTGCGCGCCATCTAGCGCAAGTCGTAGAAACGACTTGCGATGTAATGCCATGCGTGGTAACAACGCGGACGATGTAACGTCCGCGTTGTTATCAACGCGCGTGGTACTGACAGCGTTGTAAGCACTGTCTCCCGCCAGGGATGCCCCTTATCCCCACTGTTGTTCGTACTAGTGCTGGTGCCACAGGCGCTTCGGCTGCATCAAGAGGCTAACCAACTTGGGATTCCGATGGGCAACTCTACACACCTGATATCTGCATATGCGGATGATATAATCATTTACGTGCAGGACCTCCTGGGCGAGCTAGACCCCATCTCCAGAATGTTTGCATCGTTCAAAAGCATATCGGGCCTTGCTATCAATTACTCAAAATCGAACACCTTCTTTTTCCAAGACCATGCCCACCCTGAAGAGGTCGGCTTCGGCCCGCACTTACTACCAGTGGCACAAAGCACCTTTGTTAGACCCGGGATCCCTGGTTGGCTGAGGTAGGTAGCTTAGGCCAAATAGGGACCCTCGTTCTCACGTCAGGGAAAAGAAGGACACCTTCACAGATAGCCCCCGCTCACCCCCTTGGTAGCTTGGCACGAGCAGCCAGGCTTATCTTCAAGTTAAATGTGTAAAGAATTTGCAATGACGCTCACAGCAACCCTATGATGACACCACAAATGGACTCCGCACGAGTTTTATAAAAACGAGAATACATTTATATAAAAAGATATACGATAAGACCACACGATCTAAATCCAACATATGCGTATTTGTACTATTCTTCCTGGCCGGTTGTTAGGCCAGCCAGCCCTTGTAAGTTCTGGCGATATTAATGAGCACTTCTAAACGTTCCACTGCAGTCCTAATGCAATGCTATGCAGTTCGTAATGCTAGAATCAGGCACTTTGCAATGTAGAAATAATGCAGTTCGTAATGCTCGAATCAGGCACTTTGCAATATAACAATAATGCAGTTTGTAATGCTAGCATCAGGCACTTGGCAATGTAAACATAATGCAATGCGTAACGCAACAATCAGGTATTTCGGTATGCAGAAGCAATGCAATGCGTAATACGACAATCAGGTAGTTCGTTAGCAGAAATAATGCAATGCGTAATACACTAATCAGGTAGTTCGTTATGCAGAAACAATGCAATGCGTAATACACTAATCAGGTAGTTCGTTATGCAGAAAGAATGCAATGCGTAATACGAAAATCAGGTAGTTTGTTATGCAGAAATAATGCAATGCGTAATACGCTCCAGCACCGATCACGGTGCCTCAGGCGGTCTCTCCGCCACTCGTACTGACTCGCAGTCAGCCTCTGGCAACAGTTGCCCCCACACGGGTAGGATGTAAACAAAAAGTGCAGCTCCGCACTCCGGCCCCGGTACTGCCACTCCGTTGGCAAGTACGGGTCGCGATACGAGCCGAAGCAGAGACTTGCGCTGCAGGAATGGGAGAGGCCGAGAGCATCTCCCTCCGAGCCCGCAACCCGCCCCAAGCGTCGACACACGTTACCTGGGGGGTGCGACCTCACTCTCCTCTCCTCTTCCCGCGACTTGGGCCTCCGATGCAATCTTTGTGAATTCCGGGCAGTGGGACTCGGGCCTTCCCTCGACGAGGTGGGTTCAAAGTGCCGCTCTGGCAACGGCGGGCTCGGGCCGGCGGCTCGGCTCCTCCGGGGCTGCCGATCCGGGCCGCTGATGCTACGAAGATCTCAGGCTGCAACAGAGCACACGTACACAGCGTCGCTGAGACTCACTTGAGCTTCGGGTGCACGATCACAGGGAACTCCTCACGAAGGTCTCAGGCTGCACGAAGCACACACACACAGCGTCGCTGAGACTTACTTGAACTCCGGGTGCACGATAACAAGGCAATCCTCACGAAGGTCTCAGGCTGCACAAAGCACACGCACACAGCGTCGCTGAGACTCACTTGGACTCCGGTGCACACGATAACAGGGCAATCCTCACGAAGGTCTCAGGCTGCACAAAGCACACGCACACAGCGTCGCTGAGACTCACTTGGACTCCGGTGCACACGGTAACAGGACAATCCTCACGAAGGGCTCAGGCTGCAAAAAGCACACGCACACAGCGTCGCTGAGACTCGCTTGGACTCCAGGTGCCCACGATCACAGGGCACTTCTTACGAGGGTCTCAGGCTGCAAAAAGCACACGCACACAGCGTCGCTGAGACTCTCTTGGAAACTTTTGTGTTCCTGAGTTTCCGCAACAGGGAGCCAGCTCACCTCGGGCCCTTGGGGATAAGTTACTTCCGGACACAGCACACAGCAAAGTCCTTTCAAGTAGGGGGACACAGCACACAGCAAAGTCCCTTCAACCTCTCCTTGGTTAAAGCAGCAAACTGCAGGCCAGCCCCAGAACACACAGCAAGGGTCAGTCCTTTAGTCTCTTCAGCTGTTTCTTCCTTGGCAAAGGTTCCTCTTGACCACAAGTAGCTTCAGTCTTGTTCAATCTTGATCAATCCATTTCTCCAAAGTTCAGGGGCTTCAGCTCTCATAGTTATACCCCTAAATGTCTTTGAAGTCTTTGTGTTCAGGGGGGCACTGACCCCTGTTCAAACCAGTTCTGGGTGCCTCCCTGCCAGTGACACCTTATTCCTTTGATCGTGGGGGTCTGGATCCTCAATCACTCAGCAGGGGCCGGAGCCATTGGTTTATGGCTGCAGCCCAGGCCTCTTCACCTCTAGGGGCTACTCCTCCCCCCTACACTCCAGATGCAGGTCAGCCTGCTGCTGTCTCACCTCCTCCCCTGGGTCAAGACATTCCCCAGATCCTATCACTTTCAAATCCAGACAGTCAATCCACAACCAGGCAGAGACACACAGAAATGTTAGAGCACAAAAACCCAGCCACTTCTAAAAGAGTGGCTTCTAAACACACAATGCAAAAACCACCTTCATAAAAAGATGTGTTATTACATGGTGAGTTCAGGCACACTAAACTTCACCTCTCCATCTTAAGCCTTTGGGAAGATAGGCTGGAAAACATATTACACAGCCTCCCCATTCTATCCTATGAGCAAGATGGCCTTTCCACAGTGAAAAACGAAATGGAGGTTATTTCACTGTCAGGACATGGTACACCCCTTGGTACATGTCCTACCTTTCACATGCACTGCACCCTGCCCAGGGGGTACCTTGGACCTACCATAGGGGTGTCTGATGTGCATAGAAAGGGAAGGGTAAGGTGTGGCAAGTGGGTGCACTTGTCAGAACAACATGGCAGTTTAACAAACTGCGCGCAGGCACTGCAGTGGCAGGCCTGAGTTCCCTCTTTAAGGCTACTTGTGTGGGTGGCACAATTCGTGCTGCAGGCCCACTGGTAGCATTTGCATTACCAGCCCTGGCACACATAGTGCACTTTACTAGGCACTTTACTAGTAAGGCAAACATACCAATCATGGACAACCAATTACCATTACACTTTATACAGGGAGCACTTGCACTTTGACACTGATTAGCAGTGGCAAAGTGTCCAAAGCATCTAAGTTGGCAACACCATGTCAGAAAAAAGGTCTAGGGGGAAAGCAAAAAGTTTAGGGAACGTTAGCCAAAAAGGGCCAAGTCCAACACAACCCCCTCCCAGCCAAAAGCCAGGGTAGACCAATCAACTACCTTGATGGACTTCCCTGCTTGGGGCGATAGAACACGGACGCAGGCCCTCTACCGCAGGGACACCCTCCTATTCTATGCCTTCCTGACCCCAGGGGATTCTCTTGGTCACTACTCCCTGGGCCAACTATGCTGCTCCATGGGTACTTCCTGGCAGTTGGGGCCTCTCTAGGGGTGCTGGTCCCTTGCCAACCCCCACCTAGAGCGGTACCCCTGGAAGACCCATCAGTCAGGATACTGTTCCCAGTTATCCTGTCCTCCAGGTTAGAAGTGGGTTTACCCTGGTCACTCCTAGGGGACCTAGCCCTACTGGCTGGACACGGTCCCACGGGTTTTTCCACGGGGGGACACCTTCCTCCCTTAACCTTCCATTTAGATTTCTGTGCCTGCCATTTAGGAATGGCACCCACAAACTTCAGGACCACAGGAGCTCTGGTTACAGATGCCCCACGCCCTCCTGACGCTAGGTGTTCTTCCTCACACAGCTGGCAAGTAGGCGCTAGGCCTTCAACCAGGTGCTCCTCTAAGGAACCCTCCAGTCTCCGGGGTGGGGTGGTGAACCCCTGGGGACGCTGCTCACACTCCCTCCCTCTCTTTTGAGACAGGGCGCTAGCCCGCATGCCCCCCATTACTCTGGGACCTAACGGTTCTACTTCGCCTCTCTTCCCTCTCTAAGGCCTTTTCAGACCCTTGGACCCATGACCAGGGGTCCGGCTCTTGTGCCAGCTCCCGGGAATCAAAGAGCTCACACCCTAACACGGGTTGGCGCAATCCTGGAAAACAATTACTGAGCCTAGGCTCCCTAGGGGCAAAGTTGAGCAACCCCTTCAAATCATTCGCCATGCTCACCAACACCCAATCATCCAGTGCACGCTTGTACTCATCCACACTTGGCACTGGCTGTACGCTGCCACCATTCAAACTGGACTCTGCCTGTTTAACCTTAATGTCCAGTTCCCTCATGCTTAACTCATGAGCTAAAATAATCTTTTTCTCTTCCAAGGCTAGAGCGTTCCTGCTCTCCTCTGCTCGCTTTTCACTTTTAATGAGCAGCTTCTTCTCTTCTGCTTGAGCTTTAAGTTTTAAAACCTCCAACTCCATGCTCTCTGACCCTTTGGTTTTCCTCCAGCTCCTCTGGTGAAAAACTCCTCCCTGAATGGCTACTACCAGCCCCTGAGGCTGGTCCCTCCACTGGCAAATCCTGTGGACCAAATCCATTCCCTGGGTCATCCTCATCCACCTCAACATCACCCGTCTCCTGAGCCCCTTTGGCTTCCCACCAGGCCCTCAAGGCCATTTGCAGCTCCTCCTTCTTGGCGCTACTTTTCATGGGACATCCCAAAGCTCTGCAGAATTGCCTCAATTGATCAACTTTGTAGGTAAGCAATGCCTCAATGTCGAACTCTAATTCTGCAGCCTCACTGGCTACTTGACTCCTCTGAGACATGATGTGTGGCTTAAAGGTCGCTCAAAAATAGAACCAACAAATCAAAAACACAATATGTGGTTGCGTCGTGGTCTGCGCTAAACTTGTGATGTACACCAATTACTGTGAGTGAATTTGCAAATACACGTTTCAATCCCACACCGCTGACCACCAAATGTTAGACCCGGGATCCCTGGTTGGCTGAGGTAGGTACCTTAGGCCAAATTGGGACCCTCGTTCTCACGTCAGGAAAAGGAAGGACACCTTTGCAGATAGCCCCCGCTCACCCCCTTGGTAGCTTGGCACGAGCAGCCAAGCTTATCTTCAAGGTAAATGTGTAAAGTATTTGCAATCATGCTCACAGCAACCCAATGATGACACCACAAAAAATGGACTCCACACGGGTTTTATAAAAACGAGCATAAATTTATATAAAAAGATATACGATAAGACCACACGATATAAATCCAACATATGCGTATTTGTACTATTCTTCCTGGCCGGTTGTTAGGCCAGCCAGCCCTTGTAAGTTCTGGCGATATTAATGAGCAGTTGTAAACGTTCCACTGCAGTCCTAATGCAATGCTATGCAGTTCGTAATGCTAGAATCAGGCACTTTGCAATGTAGAAATAATGCAGTTCGTAATGCTCGAATCAGGCACTTTGCAATATAACAATAATGCAGTTCGTAATGCTAGCATCAGGCACTTGGCAATGTAAACATAATGCAATGCGTAACGGAACAATCAGGTATTTCGGTATGCAGAAGCAATGCAATGCGTAATACGACAATCAGGTAGTTCGTTATGCAGAAATAATGCAATGCGTAATACGGCAATCAGGTAGTTCGTTATGCAGAAATAATGCAATGCATAATACACTAATCAGGTAGTTCGTTATGCAGAAACAATGCAATGCGTAATACACTAATCAGGTAGTTCGTTATGCAGAAAGAATGCAATGCGTAATACGACAATCAGGTAGTTTGTTATGCAGAAATAATGCAATGCGTAATACGCTCCAGCACCGATCACGGTGCCTCAGGTGGTCTCTCCGCCACTCGTACTGACTCGCAGTCAGCCTCTGTCAACAGTTGCCCCCACACGGGTAGGATGTAAACAAAAAGTGCAGCTCCGCACTCCGGCCCCGGTACTGCCACTCCGATGGCAAGTACGGGCCGCGATACGAGCCGAAGCAGAGGCTCGCGCTGCAGGAATGGGAGAGGCCGAGAGCGTCTCCCTCCGAGCCCGCACCCCGCCCCAGGCATCGACACACGTTACCTGGGGGGTGCGACCTCACTCTCCTCTCCTCTTCCCGCGACTTGGGCCTCCGATGCAATCTTTGTGAATTCCGGGCAGTGGGACTCGGGCCTTCCCTCGACGAGGTGGGTTCGAAGTCCCGCTCTGGCAACGGCGGGCTCGGGCCGGCGGCTCGGCTCATCCGGGGCTGCCGATCCGGGCCGCTGATGCTACGAAGATCTCAGGCTGCAACAGGGCACACGCACACAGCGTCGCTGAGACTCACTTGAGCTTCGGGTGCACGATCACAGGGCACTCCTCACGAAGGTCTCAGGCTGCATGAAGCACATGCACACCGCGTCGCTGAGACTCACTTGAACTCCGGGTGCACGATAACAAGGCAATACTCACGAAGGTCTCAGGCTGCACAAAGCACACGCACACAGCGTAGCTGAGACTCACTTGGACTCCGGTGCACACGATAACAGGGCAATCCTCACGAAGGGCTCAGGCTGCAAAAAGCACATGCACACAGCGTCGCTGAGACTCGCTTGGACTGCAGGTGCCCACGATCACAGGGCACTTCTTACGAGGGTCTCAGGCTGCAAAAAGCACACGCACACAGCGTCGCTGAGACTCTCTTGGAAACTTTTGTATTCCTGAGTTTCCGCAACAGGGAGCCAGCTCACCTCGGGCCCTTGGGGATAAGTTACTTCCGGACACAGCACACAGCAAAGTCCTTTCAAGCAGGGGGACACAGCACACAGCAAAGTCCCTTCAGCCTCTCCTTGGTTAAAGCAGCAAACTGCAGGCCAGCCCCAGAACACACAGCAAGGGTCAGTCCTTTAGTCTCTCCAGCTGTTTCTTCCTTGGCAAAGGTTCCTCTTGACCTCAAGTAGCTTCAGTCTTGTTCAATCTTGATCAATCCATTTCTCCAAAGTTCAGGGGCTTCAGCTCTCATAGTTATACCCCTAAATGTCTTTGAAGTCTTTGTGTTCAGGGGGCACTGACCCCTGTTCAAACCAGTTCTGGATGCCTCCCTGCCAGTGACACCTTATTCCTTTGATAGTGGGGGTCTGGATCCTCAATCACTCAGCAGGGGCCGGAGCCATTGGTTTATGGCTGCAGCCCAGGCCTCTTCACCTCTAGGGGCTACTCCTCCCCCCTACACTCCATATGCAGGTCAGCCTGCTGCTGTCTCACCTCCTCCCCTGGGTCAAGACATTCCCCAGATCCTATCACTTTCAAATCCAGACAGTCAATCCACAACCAGGCAGAGACACACAGTTAGAGCACAAAAACCCAGCCACTTCTAATTGAGTGGCTTCTAAACACACAATGCAAAAACTACCTTCATAAAAAGGTGTGTTATTACATGGTGAGTTCAGGCACACTAAACTTCACCTCTCCATCTTAAGCCTTTGGGAAGATAGGCTGGAAAACATATTACACAGCCTCCCCATTCTATACTACGGGCAAGATGGCCTTTCCACAGTGAAAAACGAAATGGAGGTTATTTCACTGTCAGGACATGGTACACACCTTGGTACATGTCCTACCTTTCACATGCACTGCACCCTGCCCAGGGGGTACCTTGGACCTACCATAGGGGTGTCTGATGTGCATAGAAAGGGAAGGGTAAGGTGTGGCAAGTGGGTGCACTTGTCAGAACAACATGGCAGTTTAACAAACTGTGCGCAGGCACTGCAGTGGCAGGCCTGAGTTCCCTCTTTAAGGCTACTTGTGTGGGTGGCACAATTCGTGCTGCAGGCCCACTAGTAGCATTTGCATTACCATCCCTGGCACACATAGTGCACTTTACTAGGGACTTTACTAGTAAGGCAAACATACCAATCATGGACAACCAATTACCATTCCACTTTATACAGGGAGCACTTGCACTTTGACACTGATTAGCAGTGGCAAAGTGTCCAAAGCATCTAAGTTGGCAACACCATGTCAGAAAAAAGGTCTAGGGGGAAAGCAAAAGGTTTAGGGAACTTTAGCCAAAAAGGGCCAAGTCCAACAACCTTCAAGTACCTAGGCGTACATATATACAGATCCCATACAGACATGTTGGAGGGCAATCTCAATAGGGCAATTAGGGGGATACACTCGAAAGTCGCTTTCTGGACTACGCTTCCGCTCTCGGCAATGGGTCATGTGGCAGTGTCAAAAATGGTGGTCCTCCCTCGACTCCTATACTACTTTACCAACCTGCCGATCATAGTACCTCCGGCTACTTTTCATACACTAGACACTGTACTCTCGGACCTAATTTGGGGGGCGGGTCGACGAAGGGTGAGCCTTAAGAAACTACAGCTGGAGACATGCAGAGGGGGACTGGGGGTACCGGAGTTCCGAGCGTATTATTACGCGTGCCAATTGCAGTGGCTGTCCTACTGGACTGCAGGCCGCAACCTACAGGAGATCGGATATACAGTGCAGAACATTGATCAGGGAACCCTACACACCCTATTATTACCACAGTCCAAAATCCCCCCGAATGTACCGCCTCTACTGCGTACGGCACTACTGTGCTGGAAGAAAGCGCTGCAATATACGTCCCACTGCCCCCCTTACGCAAGTAACATACCGCTACTGGGGATACCGCTACCCGATGGAAGGCTTACGAGGCGCAGGATTAGGGCATGGTCAGATGAGGGAGTGGATACGGTAGGGGCGTTATTCAACAGTGAGATTTTAATGGACCATGAGAATTTTGTACGGGAAAACGGGGTGCCAAATCATTTATACATGCTACATGCGGCGATCTTACATTATGTGAAGAAATATTGGGCCCCTCAGAGAGAGGAGCCCCAGACGCACAAATTAGTCAAATTCCTATACTACATGGGACAGGGACGCCATCTCATCAAATGGCTATATGTGAGCGTACGGATGCATGCTACGGTGCCCCTCGCTGCCCTACGAGTTAAATGGGTGGACGACGCAGGGCGGGAGATATCAGACAGGGAATGGGCGGACATATTGGAACACCCTAAAAAAGTGTCCAGGAACGCAAAGTTCAAATTTATACAATGCATGTTACTGCATAGGGCCTACCTTACACCACCCCACCTTCAGCGGATGTACCCAAATACGCAACATCACTGCCCTAGATGCCAGTTGGCAGAAGCAGATTTAGCTCACATGTTATGGGCATGCCCACGCCTGAGAGGGTTCTGGGGAGAGGTCTGCCACCACATAGAAGCAACCACACACCTACGTATCGAGGACTCGCTGTTGGAGTGCCTGTTAGGCCTCCGGAAACGTCCTGCCCCACAAAAGGTCCAGCTCCGTTTCCTCGACCTTGCACTCATCCTAGCAAAAAGGTCCATAACCATGATATGGAAGTCAGCAAAACCTCCTGCAATCTACACCTGGCACAGCGACATGATGCGCTGGGGGCTGAAAGTGCAATTATACGCTGGGAGGAAGCCCGAGGGCTGCGGAAGAATCAGATATCCATGGAGTGGGATGTAATGTTAGAAACCTTTAAAGGTATAGACCCTGATCTCACATCTAGCACTCCGAACACACAGTAGATCATTCCGATGTATTGTCACATAAGACCACAGCGTATAGATGACTGGGCCAAAAGGGACACGATCATAATAGTTTGTAGTACCATGCAAATGTACTAGGACGGAAACAATAATTTGATAGCGAGAAGATTGTTAGAACGCCGGTGGGAGGGGGCGGGGGGTTGGTTAGTTTGTGTTAGTTAGAAGTCTGCCTATTTTTTTTTAGATATCCGTACAATTTTGGTAATTCTATGTACATGTATACCAATTGGCACTTGCACTGACCAAATAGATAATTACTGTATATTGCAGTCAGGAAATTGTACAATATCAAACAAGATGGGAAGTAATGTAAAAATCGTACACCCAAGACTGACTGTATTGGATGTAACTGGAAAACCAATAAAGTATGTTTAAAAAAAATTGTACCATTTTATTTATTTGTTGACTGTGATATCCTTTATTACTTTTTTTTATTCTAAGACTTAGCATTGTACTGTTAGGCTAGCGATATTTGCTTTAACCCTTGTGTTAACCTCAAGGAGAAGATCCTGTTTGTTTGTCATACTCTGCATACAATACTTTATGTATGAATTTGGATTTGGATGTCTTATTCCTGTCATATATCTCTTTGCATTGACATCATTTGTGTCAAATACCACTTCTATCCTTTGATTCATATTCCTTGTTTCACTTTTCATAATAATCTTCTCTCTAGTGGCTGGGTTAGGGTATAACTTACCAACTTCAGCTTCAAGGACACTGGTTCAGCAGCTTACATCAAGGAGACTAGCTACAAAAAAAGCAAGCATGTCTAGAGCTGGTGAATTGCAATTGTGTGTGTTTATTAATTACATGCAAGGATCACTCTGTATCTTCATAGGTTTATTTAGCCTCTTTTGGTTCTACTTTAATGACTTATTTCAAACCATTTTTGGAAACTAGTCTGTAGAAGTATACCTATAGACTACAAAACTTTATTTTATGCATTTTAACTTTTTTCATTTTCCTCAAGCAGGAACTAGGGACACTGAGCATGACAATCAGAGGACGGCACACAATTCCAGGTGAAAAACCAATCCTCCTAAAAACAGATATCTTGGTGGCCAACACTGCAGAAGAAAAAGAGAAGTAGCAGCAGGGGATAGGTGAGGATGAGGAGAACGATGAGGCAGAAGATGAGGCTGGGAATATTGTTGGGCCCACTCAGAAACCATCAGAAAAGACCTCCTGAAAGCCAATAGTCTTCGTCCAAGTTCGCATCTGATGGTTGTCGGCCCCAGCCAACAGCAAAGCAGGCACAGATGCGTGTACCATCAATGCAAAACTCACCCCCACATAGCCCTCAACCTACATGTGCCTCTGGAGAGTCACCTGATCATAGGGAGGGTAGTTGGCTTTCTGAGTGGATCATTTTTGCCAACAGCAATTGACTGTGTTGGGGGGATGTGTGTGGCATGGGGATAACTCTCCCTGACAGCGTGGACCACCTTAAAGGACTCCCTCAGATGGTTCACAGGCAGACCCTTCAAATGCTACCAAGACATGGCAAAGCCACACTGTGAACATCTTCGTAGCTTGAGGGAAAAGAGTCCAAGGCAACATGCATTGAGCATAAAGAATATAGAGTCAATAACAAACAACTTGTCAAGTCAGCCTGTAGGGCCAAGGCATGTACACAATTCTACAAATGCACCACAACCTATGAGGCGCTCAAAACCCAAAAACCCTGGTGGCAATCCCTTTGCAACAGCCAAAAACGTGCCACCTCAACCACCACCATCTCAACTACCATCACCTGAACCACCACCAAAACAAGCACCACCATCTCAGTCACTACCAACAAATGCACCATCACAACCAAACTCACAAACTGTATCGACTCATAAACTGCATCCCCAGCAAAAATGATTAAAAATTCCTTTACTCTTCTCTGTTAACAAAACACTCACTAAAAAAAAATCACCTGTGAGTACCTTTGAAACTAAAATAATAGAAAATCTACCCGAAAGTCATATACGTTTTCAGTTGTTTGATAAGCATTAATGATGTAAATCTGTGTGACGTAAATGTCTAACACCATCTATAGGACTATACATTTCATAACCAGGCCAGTAACTGGATTCTTAGTTCATCAACCACCACTTATTCCCAAAAGATAAAGGACAATTCCAAGGTTTTATCAATAAATGAAAATATATATTTTATTATGGTGATTCAAAATAATATATACAGTCCTTAGGACTATGTAAAAGGAAAATAGAGTCTTTGATTAGAGGGGCAAGGTAAACACGGAGAGGGGTGGGAAAATAATATAAACAATGAGAGAAATGTCAAGGACCAAATCCATATATATATATATATATATATATATATATATATATATATATATATATATATATATATATATATATATATATATATATATATATATATATGGGAAAATCAGCAGAATTATATACAACACATTGTCCAGCAGATCCAGTCTGAAAACACATTTTAAAAAGTTGTAAAGAAAATCAAATGTTAAAAAAAAGTCATAAATCCAAATGAAGAATAAAGACACTCCCCCAAGCCAGAGGGGGTGTCAGAATCATGTTCCTGGCTTGTGGTCAAAAGTTCCTTGCCATCCTCAGGATCACTCTTTATCACAACATTTATATCCTCCTCTGAGATGGACATTTTGTGGCTGGCTGGCTGGCTGGCTGTGGCAAGGCTGGCAATCTCCTGAAAAATATGATCCATATTGGTTTAGGTGGAAACAAGTAAGAACAGACAAAGTAGGAGACATCACAATAGGACAAGTGGTGGGTTGTGGAGACATACAAATCATTATGCTGCAATGAAGGAGGTCATGAGGCTACATAGATTGCAAAACTGGCCAGTTAACGTCTTTCTCAGTGTGCGGAGTGTGTCAACTGCAACTATTATCTCCAGTACCTTACGAGAGATTGATAACTGAACATCTCCTTTCGGCCTCAGAATCTCCTTGAGAGCTGTCAGGCAGAGATAATCATGAGGATGGAATGGGCAACATGAGAGGGCTCAGGGGTGTCAGGGACAACACTGACTTGACTGATGCTGCTTTCCTGGATAGGCACTTAGAGTAGGAAAAGGAGATGGTTAAGCAGGGGGTGCAGCTGGAGGCCCCACATTCATATAACTTAAAATAACATGACGAATGTAAAGCATGAGTACTTCTATTACGTATTGAAAAAACAGATCAATAGTAATTTTTAACCATGGATATTAGCGCTATTATTGAAATGTTTAAGTTGCTACCACAATCTCACTTCACAGCCTGTGGAAGGGATGTACTTGTATTTGCAGACCTGAGAAGGAATATAACGGGAAAATGTGTCAGTTTTGATTGATTGATCCAAAGGGTTGGACGATCATTTAAACTTTTGATCCAGGTATTTTCTCTTAGGGAGTACCTAAATGACATATCACCTCCTAGGTGTGGGGTAGGGATCCGGCCGGGCCATTGGGTGCGAAACATTTCCACTTGACCATATCCACCGATTTAGGCTATTAGGGTACATTGACCCCCTTGCAATAGCCCCAGTTTAATTATTGTTTTTTAATTCTGCCAATGGACCCACTACATTAAAGCTCAGTTTGGTATTCCTTAGACAGTTTTAATCTCCCTGCACTCCACTGTACACATTTGCTCCACCCCACATGTGTAAACGCCCTCACATAGACATTTCTCATCAAAAAAGCTAAAAACAAAAAGAACTCTGCCAAAGTGACTCTTCGCGGGGCCCGTAGGACATTGCAGCCCAGGCCCTACGAGGAGCACACCCGATGATGAAGCATGACATCCTCTTGGATGTGTGAGGGCACCAAGAAATAATCCTTAGGATTCCCCAGACTTCGTCCACCTTTTTTCTCCCTTCTCTTTTTCTTCCTCTATTGGAACAGTACCTCCATTCATTCAAATATGAGTACTTTCATCTGCTCCAAGTCCCCCTCTTTAATTTGCGACAGAGAGATACATACTCCCCACAGCGCATACATGACACATACCCTTGAACTTGATCCACTGGGTCGTTCTATGCTTATGTGGAATGTCAATGGTTTTGGCAATAAAATTAAGAGAGGGCTTGTTGCATCCTACACTAAGGGCCACAAACCGGATGTAGTTCTCTTACAGGAGACCCACTTGAGGAGTACTTAATGTCACTTTCTAGCTCGGGGGGCCTACACAACACTAGCACATGCAGGCTTTACTTCTCGTTCCTGGGGAGTGGCGATTTTGGTGCGAAAGTCACCGCCCTTCCGCGTCCAGAGATAGTGGGTGGACCGTAGTGGGATATATGTAGCAGTGCAGGGCCTATGGGGTAGACTAGATGTTACACTTATAAGTGTCTATTCACCCACCCGACTCCAGCAACCTAACCTAGATAAGGTAATGGGAATATTATTAGAAACTGACTCGTTGCTCCATATCCTTGGGGGAGACTTTGATGATGTTATGTCTATCGAAATGGATAGATCTGGAACTGCCCCACATATGCCTACGGAAACACCATTGACCCGTTTCGCCACGACACTGAGACTCACTGACCTGTGGCGTCGTTACCACCCAACAGCCAGAGGCTATTCTTACCACTCGGTATGCATAAAGTATTTTTCAGGTTAGATTATACATTCACGCCGGCGGGTGAGGTGGGGGCGATTCAACGTGTGGAATATCTAGCTAGAGGGTTATCTGACCACGCCCCACTCTGGATCACCCTGGGACGGAGACCCCAGGGTAACGGGTTGGGATGGAAACTGAATACTTGGGAGCTGCAAGATGAGACTATAGCGCGCGAACTCCGTGTGGAAAGCGAACTTTATTTAGTAGAAACAAAGATTCAGTGACCTCTGTGGTAACCCTATTAGAGGTGTATAAAACAGTTTTGCGGGCCCGGGCCCAGAATATGATTGTCTTTAAGAAAAGAAGGCTACAAGAGAGGTAGAGACTCTAGAATGAAAGCTGAAGTGGCGGAACTGACACCAACACCATCTCTACGACACTAGAGACAAGGTGGGACAGTTATTAGCGTGGCTGGGCCGCCAGGCCCAGTGAGTACACCACATAGAGGGGGCAGATGGTAATACCCATACAACAGACAAGAACATAGCGGGCGCATTTGTGAACTTTTATGTGGCTCTTTGCAATGGGCGCACTTCTGACAACGCAGTTGGGAATAGAGGAGCATCTACATGAAGTGTCGGTACCAAACCATATAGCAGAAGACCGCGATACCCTCAAGGAGGAAATCTCCCTCTCTGAAATACAGGTAGCCATAGCTAAACTGAATCTGAGTAAAACAACAGGTCCCAACGGTATCCCAGTGGAATTCCTCAAGAAATACACGACTGTATTAGCTCCTTATCTCCTCAATATGTACTTGAGGGCCCAGGAAAAAGGGACACTCCCACCCAATCTGCGCAAGGCCACGATAGTGGTGATACCTAAAGTAGGGAAGCTGGCCACATAGTATGGATCGTGTCACTCTATCTCGTTTCTTAATATAGAGACTAAGATACTAACCATGAGACTCATCGGTGTTATATCCCCTCTCATTCACAGAGCCCAATCTGGCTTTATGCACAAACACTCGACTAGGTACAACCTACGCAGACTCCACAACTCGTTGGTAGAGGTCCAGGCCTGCCCAACCCTCATGTGTTCATATCTCTATATGCAGAAAAGGCATTTGATGCTGTCCATTGGACTTTTATGATGCAGACTCAATGGAGATTTGGCTTTGGTCCCCAATTTCTAAAATGGGTAGCACTCCTATAGCATGCCCCTTTAACCGCAGTGCGGGGGAATGGGGTTCTCTCCGCTGACTTTCCCATACGGAGGGGAACTCGACAGGGCTGCCCCCTGTGATCCCTCCTGTTTGCTTTAGTATTGGAGCCACTGGCCTGTATAGTCTGAGCCCACCAGACTATCAGGGCCTTTCACGTTCCTGGGTCTCCGATTAACGAGGAAAAGTTCATGCTATATGTGCACGACATCCTCCTATACCTTACTCGGGATACACCATAAATTGGGATAAATTGGTTCTTTTTCCCACCGGTGGATGTCTGGATCCATTGGTTCTCCCCGGGAGTCTGCGCATTGACCAGGAGAGGTTTCAATATCTGGGAATTTTCGAGACCCTGGCCCCAGAGAGATGCCTGGAGCGGAACCTAATCAAAATACAGACCACATTCCGGGTTGTCGCGGAAAGCTGGAGGACACGGCCCTTAACTATATTGGGAAGGGTGGCCATGTTTAAGATGGTCACCACCCCTAAGTTCCTATACGCCCTTCAGCACACATATTATAAAATCCCCGAAGAGCTCTTCGTTAAGATTGATGAAGAGCTTAGGAAGTTGTTGTGGGGTAGCGGACATCCCAAGGGGGCCCTACTGATGCTGCAGCCGGACCAATACAATGGGGTTATTGCCCTCCCTGATGTCAGAGCCTACTACTGGGCGTCTCACTTGATCACCATCAACGATTGGAGTAATACCCCAGGAAATCACCCCACCTATACGTTTGAGCGGACTCAATTCCAAAAGAGTCCCTTCCAGCACTATCTTTTAAGGGGGACAGGGGTGAGACAGTTCCTCCCAGTGGCTCAAGTAGTGTTTGAGGCATGGGTTAAAACAAATTCATTGGGTGGGCTCGTAAGGTTACTCAAGAGAACCCATTGTGGATGGGGGTGTAATTTAAGGAGCTGGGGAAACTCAGAGGTTTTGAAACATGGACCTCATCGGTATCTCCAAAGTGGGAGGCCTCATCTCCTTCCAATTCCTTCAGAGAGACTATCAACTCCAGAACACACAACATTTCAGATATCTACAACTCAGACATGCGTGGGGGGTGGAAGGTATAGCTCTGTAACTTCCTGAATATGCACCCCTAGAAGTTTGGCTCTTAATGGGACAGCTGATGGAAAAAGCTGTCTCCTCAGTCTATAAGATGATTAACAATAATGCACCAGATACCTTGAAGAAGTTGGGGAATAAGTGAGAATCTGAGCTAGGGGAATTAGAAAATTTAGATTGAGAGGCAGCCCTGATGCACTCGAAAGAAGTGGCGATTAAGTCCAGACTGAAACTCATCCAATTTAAAATTCTCCATTGGGTTTACTTTGATCGCGCATGCCTACACAGAATCGGGAAGGCAATGTTATCAGAGTGTTTGAGGTGCAGAGGCCAGAGAGGAGATTTCTTTCATACCCTGTGAACCTGCCCGACCATACACGCATATTGGGGAAAAATAATACACAAATTGGGCAGGGTTGTTGGAGCAGCACTCCCCTACGACCCCAGGTATGTCCTTTTGGGTATACCCAATGATGTAGATGTTCCATGGGCAAAGCTACTCTTCTGTAATTTGGGATTCGTGGTGGCAAAGAGAGATGTGGCAAAACACTGGGGGGCTCCCGAGCCACCATCTATGTCGGAATGGAGGAAGGGGATGGACCTTTACATGACCGCTGAGAAAGTTACTTACAGAAGTAGAGGGTGCCCACATAAGTTTCATAAAGTCTGGGGCGGGTGGATTGAATACCACCATCTTGATGTTTTAGATGAGGAATCTGGGACTCCACCTACTCAAGTCTAATGATGTGTTTAACCATATTGATTGTAACTGCCTGTCGTTTGTTGAATGCTTAACTGCTTCCAGTATACTACTGATGATCTGGGTAATAATTATTGCCTCAGCTGTACTCACCTACGATATGGGTACATGTTTATGCCCACTTGTGTTGTTCTCTCAAAAACCAAATAAAAATATTCCCCCAAAAAACGTGAGCCTTCACGAGCAAAGAACTTCAGAGTGAGAGAATAATTTTTGTTAGAATAGTTTCTTTGAATGTATCAGTACTGCTGAAAGGAAGATTATCTCAGAGGTTCCTGAGGTGAATACTCCCCTGTAGTTTAGTAATACCTTCCTGTCATCTGATTTAGTGCAGAAGCCACTATAAAGGGTATTTTTTATCATGTTTATTGATCTCATTGTGGAGGTTGATTTTGTCCTGATCATAGTTCAATGCGAAGATGAGCTCAGACGTCCTCTGACTGAGCCAGTTCTAAAAATCCTGTAAAGATCGGAGTGTAAAGATCACAAGCATAATATATACCATCAACGCATCTGCACCAATGTGTCATTTATTGTTGGTAAGGATTATTTGCATTACACATCCGTTTGTCTTCAAATGCTGGCATGAATAGATTAGCAATATTAGGGATGGCAGATGTCCAATTGTCTGTGCTCTACACTGCCATACAGTATTTAAGTTTAAAGAAAAAATAATAATTTTCAAACTCACTTTGGTTAGTTCTGTTATGAAACTAGTATGTATCTACAATGTCAGTTTCACTCCATTGGCCAATAGTTGGGATGGTCTAAAGGAGGCAATTCATGGAAGTACTTTAAGTTGTACTATCCAGGGGCATAGGGAGAGATGTAGTGACGTAGTAGAATTATGGCAGCAGCTATATGATTTGGAAGTCCAACACAGCATAGCATTTAGGGTAGGGGAGGTCTTTAGAAGGTAAGGGTATTCAAGCTGCTTGTGGTGCATGCTTTGAAATGCTATCAGGAGAAAGTGGTGAAGTGGGGAGACCATAGCAACAGACGGTGTTTGAATACAATGAATGCCTAGCCAGAATATTAGTTCTACAATTTAGAGAAGCAGTGCAGGGCAATATTCCATTTAGCAAACACAACAAGATGATGGATGGAGTGCTGACACCTTTCAACCACTCACCCCCATTCACAGATCTGGGTTTAATCCATCGTTCCTTTGCTCACTCTTACACCCTAGTTTGGACCCAGCCATCTGCAAATCAGTCTTGACCCTGTTCCTCATGGGAACAGTCCAGCCCGAACTGCCAGGCCAAGTCCTCCCTGGACTGGAAACAAGCATCCTGGGACCGGTTTCGGGGTATTACCCCTCATCAGCCAGACAAGCTTGAATCCAGTGGCACAGCGAGCAAGGGACCCACGTCTGGGCATAGCCGTGGCCACTTAGGGCGAACATAGCAAACACAGCAAGATGATGAACGTAGTGCTGAAACTTTCCAACCACTCACCCCCAGACACAGATCTGGGTTTAAGCCATTGTTTTTTACTCACTATGCCACCCCAGCATATGCAAATCGGTCTTGACCCTGTTCCTCATGGGATGGCCGAACTGCCAGGCCAGGACCTCCCTGGACCGGAAACAAGCATCATGGGACCGGCTTCAGGTTTTCACCGTCCATGATCTTGTTGTATTTCCTATGTTCGCCCTAAGTGGCCAAGGGTATGCCCAGACGTGGGTCCCTTGCTCACTGTGCCACTGGATTCAAGCCAGCCTGGCTGATGAGGGGTGAAATCCCGAAACTGGTCCCAGGATGCTTGTTTCTGGTCCAGGGAGGACCTGGCCTGGCAGTTCGGGCTGAACTGTTCCGGCTTGATTTTTATTTTAAAACCACCATGAGTAAAAAAAAAAGCCATATTAGTGAATGTTATTAACATTTGCGATGCTTTCAATTGCTCTAAAGGTCTACAGTGCCTTCGGTGGTAACTATGGGCACATATATAGAAAGATAACTAACTCGCAGGGTATTTTCGAAGGGTGCCACTACGACCAGTGGAGTTTGCAATATACTTAGAACCATTTTTTAGATGAATTTTGGCCTTGAGAGAGATGTATGTATATAAGCATGAATTGTAAATATTTAGCACAAATCTGGTGGAATAGCAATGGAATGCTTAGATTAAGTGGGCTGCTGGGAGACAACCTGAATTTTACAATGACATTAGGTTTCACACGTTTACAATTGAATTACCTTCCACCAATATTTACAATGGCAGGTACAGGGAGAATCAAGTGATTTATACTCAAGTGCCGAAGCTGGGATTTCACAGTTGCCAGTTTAGCCAACAACAATGTCGAATGGGGTAGAGATTACGGTCTCTGTGACTTGGGATGATGTAACAGTCAATAAAGGGGAGGTGTCTTCAGCACTAGGAGGAAGCAGAGAGTCGAGAATTTGGGAAGGTGTCAGGGTGTTTCCTTAATGTGTATCATTCAGGTTTTTTTTAAAACAATTCTACTTAATTGCTGTTTTAAATTACATGGATATCTTCCACAATAAATAGCACCCAGCAGGTGTTAGCTGATTATGAACCATTTCTATGCTGCTTGTTTTAATGCTCATGTTGTAAGGCCATAATTGTCCATTGGCAATATTTGAGGTTTCACTCCTTTATCATCTGAATGCTGGTGTAATCTATGACAATTGATTGCAGCATGATGTCATGATAATAACCTGCAAGTGATTTTCAATTTCCCACTAATTGTCTCTTTATACAATGTAAAACCAAAGCGACAAAAATTCGATAAGGGAATTAAGTTATTTTTTTATTGAAAATGTCAAATAAAGCATATAGGAAAAATGATGGTGTAAAGGTCAATGTTGGAGGCAATCATTCAAATACCTGGGGGTGTGGGTGGCCCTTCTCCCAGAACTCGAGTGGACCCTGAATATCACGCCCCTGGTCTCCAGGGCCAAGGCAGACTTTAGAAGATGGCAAACCCTTCCTCTCAACCCCCTTGGTAGGAGTGCCCTTTTCAAAATGATGGTCCTCCCCCGCTTCCTTTACATCCTACAAAATGTGCCCGCTCATCTCCCGGGCAGCTGGTTTCGGGAATTGGATGGTGTTCTTACCCGATTCTTGTG
The DNA here is from genome assembly GCA_963921515.1 of Calotriton arnoldi. NCBI lineage: Eukaryota > Metazoa > Chordata > Amphibia > Caudata > Salamandridae > Calotriton > Calotriton arnoldi. The sequence goes on from CAWUFW010005404.1 coordinate 919,588, forward strand.
GGGAGGAGGGAGACCGCGCATGTCCTTAGCACATTGTCGCATACCCCCCTACGATGGGGGAATGGGGGTGACCAGTTTACACCTCTACTACCTGGCCACGAGGCTCAATGTGATCCACGACTGGTTCGCGGGCGGCTGGTCCGACCCGGCGTACCGGGTGGAGCTCCGATCGATGGACTTTGCTCGGATCCAGGCTTACCTGTATGGGAGCCCCGTACCACAGGCCCTTCCCCCGTTACCAGAACGGTGCACACGGCATGGCGAACCGCCCTACGCCACGTAAAGTGGGAGCGGAAACTCACCGGGCAGACGCCTCTTTGGAGTGGGGCATGGTTGGGCGAGGTCTCGTCCCTCCAGAACTTCCGTAAATGGGACCATGTAGGGATTTCGTTGTTGGGAGACATCTGGGTGGGGGATCACATCAGATCGTTTACAGACCTACAGCACCGCCACTCACTTCACTCCTCCCAATTTTACAAGTATTTACAGTTAAGGCATGCCCTCCAAGCCCATATTCCATCACCCACCTCGTTCCCCGAGTTCAGCCCCCTAGAAGCCCAGGTGCTGATGGGGGGCCTGGGCGGAGGGGGGGTGTCGCGGATTTATCGCACCTTGGTGAACAACGGCCCCGCATCCCTAGACCTGCTTCGGGCCCGCTGGGAGGGATGGGTGGGTCCCCTGGAGGACGCGGATTGGAGGGACGCCCTTATGGCACCTAAGACCCTGACTACCTCCTCCAAGTTGCGTCTAGTCCAGCTTTATTATCTTCACGCGGCGTACCTCACCCCCACACGCTTGTACAGCACCCGCCTGCGGCCCTCCCCGTCCTGCCCACGTTGCAATCACGCTCCAGCTGATTTCTACCACATGGTGTGGCAATGTCCCGCTCTAGCGCAGTTCTGGGCGGGGGTGGAAAGTGAGCTTACACAAGCCTTGGGATGGGATGTCCCTCATGATCCGCTGCGACTGATCCTGGGGGTGTTCGACGGCCTCAATGGATCCCGGACCGATAAGCGCTTCTTGGGAACGGCAGTGGCAGTGGCGAAGCGTGATATTGCTGCACTCTGGTCTCAATCCAAGCCACCCACCATGCGGAAATGGAGGCGAGGGGTGGACTGGTGTGGCACCCAAGAGGAACCCCTCTTCGAGGCCCGGGGCTGCCCCGAACTCTTCGGCAAAATATGGGGCAAATGGTTTAACTTGCAGCCAGTTTAAGGGTTCAAACGGGTTATGTATATAGAATTTTATGAGGGCCGATGCTCAGTCCACAAATGCAACTTGAGCCTGTGTTTTTTAAACATACTGTATTTGAATAACGTGTCTGATTTGCTACCAATGTATTTTCGTTCTTGGAAAAATCTAATAAAAGTTGATTATCAAAAAAAAAAAGGTCAATGTTAGTATATGTGCATTTCTAAAAACGGCCACCAGGGGCCACTTTCCACATAAACAAACAACAGTTGACAGCAAAATGTACTGCCACACACATGCTAGGGTGGTAGAGGCAGCGTCACTTTTCAGCTTGCAGAATATGTTCCCCCTGGTCTCTCGGGAACTGGAGGAGATTCCTGGATGCCAGGCATAGATAGCAGTGGGAGACAGGCTCAACTACTTTCTTCAGCAAGAACAGGTCCCAGTTCCCAAGGATGTTTTTCTGAAAAGATTACATTCTTTACCTTTATGTTCATCCGCCAGGTCTCCAGCATAGGTCGTAGTCCCCCTTGGACTGCTGGTTCTTCTGTTGATGATCTTTCAGGCTCTTCATGTCCCTGGGACCACCGCGAGGGAGGCCAGCTCTTTGGATCTTTGAGAAACACTTACAAACTTCAGTACAAACAGAAATAAAGCCACCCAGGCCTCAGTCCTCTCCGCGGGGAGACATAGACAGCAAGTCTTCGTCTTCTGTCACCATTTATTGTTTATTTTGGGTTGAATAGTCATAAAACACAGAAAAGTTTAAAACATCATGTAGAAAAATAAGAAAACATTTCACAAAATTGGAGTGCGCAATTCAGAAATATATCTACAGAAAGTGCAAATGCATTAAATACAATATTAAAGTCAGATCAGCAACCGTCCACAGTGGGCACCTCTAGCTATTGTGCAGCTTCAGTATACTTTACTGTAATTGTCCATGCACACAATATCTAGAGACTGCAAATAAATGCCTTTATTTCGGGCCTTTATGCTGTCTAGTCTAAAAGCTGTCAAATAACTTCAAATTTCCATGTTCTAAAAAAACTGATAGTAGCCATTTTCTTCAAATTTCATCACACAGAGGACACAACAGTAAAAAAACAAGCATTTGCAATGCAATAGGTCTCCCATTTGCAAGAGTTTGAGCTATTGGCATTGTAAATGACAATGCCTTTTATTTATGTGTTTTGAAAACCTGCAAGCAGTGTGTGCTTACAGTCCTTGCTTACGAGAAGCAAGGCTGGCAGTAACTGCACCTCTTTTACTGCCAGGCTTCTCCTAAGCAAGGACTATATGTACAAAATGCGTGTTTACGCACCGCTTGCAGGTGTTCAAAACACTTAGATAAAGGCATTGTCATTTACAATGCCAATAGCTCAAACTCTCGCAAATGCGAGACCTATTGCATTGCAAATGCTTGTCTATAATTTGGCCTTTGGAGAATTGAGGAATCTAGAGGGATTGGGGATGGTTACAGGTACATTGACTTGAATCTATTTGTGTTTGCTGATTAATAGAAACTGTGACTATGCACTTAGTATACCTTGTGCCTGTGTCCCTCCGGCTCAAGTCCGATCCCGCTGTCTGACTTCACGGTGGTCCGGTGAAAACTCAAAGAATGAAGGAGGAGCCAAACACTGAAGCTCCTGAGCTCGGTTATTTGATCTCTTAAAGCTGGCACAGACACCGGAGCAGCTGTGCTACACAATCGCGCTTTAAAGTCTTTGTGGCTGTTAATTAATGTAACTTGTGACTGGGTGCTTATAATAACTTGTGCTTCTCTCCCCTGCACAAGTCCGGTTCCACTGCTTGAGTTTATGGCGCCTCAGTGAAGGTTCAAAGAAGAGATGTAAGAGTCAAGCAGCACAAGCTCTCCTGACTGACGTTGTGGTCCATTAAAGCCCAGACAGATGCCGAAGCACTTTGAATTTTCCACTGCACATCAATTGAACTCGTGACTGTGCCATGCACCAGTCTCCCTGCTTAAATGTAGTTCCACTGTCTGACTAACGGTGGTCCAGTGAAGGATCCAGAAAGAGGGAGCGGCCAAGCAGTACAAGCTCCGTGATTGGGTGCTTGGTCCCACACAGAAGCCGGAGTGGGACAACTATTGTTGCCAGCTGACTAATGCTGCTTGTTTAAAATGGTGACCGGCAGCGCTTTCCACGAGCACCGTTTACATTACACAATGACATATTTAGATCATTTATATTTTTTGTAGACACTGAAAGATTAATCGGCAGCTCTGTTAAAGACATTTAAGTAATGTCCTGAGCTGCCGATTAATCTCCCCGTATCTACAAAAAAATATGAAACATTCATTGTGTAATGTAATTGGTGCTCGTGGAAAGCACTGCAATATCTTCGGGTTGAGTTTGTGCTACAAAAATGAAAGAAAAAGCCTGCCCTGCTCCTGATGTGTGGCGTGAGAGCAGCATCTTTGAAGTGAACACAGGGAGACTCCAACATGGATCCCCAGCTTAAGAGGACGTGGTGCAGCAGTTAGAGCTGCCAACTTGGGAGCTGGGGATTTCTGTTCAAGCCTCGGTTCAACATCCTGTGAATGATTGTGGGCAAATCATTTAATCTTCCCCCTGGCCACCCTAAAATGCACTAAGTACAAAAAAATTCATTGATATCGTAGTGGTGGTAATGGCCGATAAGCACTATAATGGGAGGGGCGGGGGTGAAAGCAAAAAAAAATCCACCAGAATAATTAATTTGCACGTTGGTTTTTGATGGGTGTTCTCTGCGTGCTGTTTTGATGCTACGTTTGAACTTTTGTTCCTCTTCTGTTTCTTTCCACGATCCGAATGCAAGGTTTAAATTGCATGCCGATAAATAAAGAGCAGATACACCTTCTCAAGGCACGCAAGTAAAGCAACGCTTTAATTTCGTTGTTTTTCTTTTTAAATTAGCGAGGATGGAGGGAGGCAGAGACTCTTCAACCTTTAAGCCCCCCTTTGACATTCGCGCAGCGCTAGAAGTCAGCTGGGGCTTCGGCTCCCAGAAATTTGCATCTCTTTGAATATGATGCTTGAAAAGCCGAGCTGCTAGATTACATCCCGCCACGGAGAAAATGAGAACGGCGTCCATCTCACCGGTCTACGGGGACGAGCTTTCTGGTTGATTTACTTTTTTGTTTTCAAAATAAATGTTTTTTATGTGCATCCGCCGCTCTTGTGTCCAGTCTTCCTCTGTCACGCGTGCTGTAACTTCTGCCGGCGTAGCCGCCTGCAGCAAGACATCCCGAGCCGAGAACAAGGTGAAAGGAAATTTCAATCACTCTTCTGAGTTCGCTGATTAATATTTGCGAGCAATGGCCGTGCATATTAAACGTATGCGCGAACCAGGCGCCATGACAAAAAAACAACAAGGTAGTCCCTACATGAAAAGATACCACCCTGCAGCGTAAGTTAACTGTAGTTGGTCGATGCTGCTTCCTCCAGAAACTGAAGAAAACGGAAGTGACGTATGGGACCACTAGCTAACAATGAGCGAGATAAGAAGAGCAATGCCAGATTTCACCAATGGCAAGCGACAAAACAAAGAGAAACGCAATGGGTGGAGTTTCACTAGTAATACTGATTACTTGATGCCTCGGAGAGGCAGCGCATGCGCTGCCTATGCGAGACCTAAAAATGCACTCGGGTTTCTGGTTGGCTAATATAAAGACAATAATTTTTGAGTGTCTGAAGCAGCTCGTGCCGTTCGCAGTGAAACTCGCTAACGACAATATACCAAAATCTAAACTTAATGTATATTGTCTTAGCTGAGTGGGGTTGCATTAAATCCAAATAAATCTCAAAACTAGGGATATGTTTGCAATACAAAGTTTTCAGCTAATGTACCACAGTCATAAACCAGCAACCTTTCCCGATCCACATTAGCCCAATGAAGGGGCACATGCATCAACATAAGAAATTGCGATTTTTAAGGAATCGCTATTCAGGAATGGCAATTTCCTATGCATGTAGGAATCGCAAAATAAATCGTGATTCCTACACATTACCTAATAGCGATTCGCAAATTGCGAATCGCTATCAGCTAATGTCACTCCATTCATTCCTATGGACCTGTAGGCCCATAGGAATGAATAGGAATGCATTTGCAATTTGCGATTACCAAATTGGTAATCGCAAATTGCAAATGCAATTGCAAGGGTGCCAGGGGGCCTAAGGCCCCGCTGATGCACCCCCCAAAAGGTAAGTGTGCACATGTGGCGCATGTGTGTGCGCCACATGTCACTTTGAAAAATGCACTTTTGTGCATTTATCAAAGATTTTGCAAATAACCATCAACTTGAAGTTGATGGTAATTAGCGTTTCCTAAATGCAAAGTCGCATTTAGGAAAGGCATGATGCAGCTCGAATAGGGAATCCCAATTTGCGATTCCCTAAATGCATTCGCAAATTAGGTAATCGCAATAAATTGCGATTACCTATTTTGCGAATGCATTCCCCTTGATGCATCAGAAAAGGCATTTTACTGGTCGCAAACGGGCCGATTCTGTGAACCTTGCTTGATGCATGTGGCCCATATTTCCTTAAGGGCCTTGGCTTTAGCAAATGCAATCTGTTCAGGTTCACACCGATAATGTGGCAGTCCCAAATTTAAAAATGTGGGTCGGACATGCAACAACCAGGGTAATTAGTTTCAATCCCTGAGCTTGAGTATCTCACTACGAGCTGCTCCATAGGGTAGTAACGCATAATTTGACCATAAACTGCACTAAAAAGTCAAAGGCCTACGTTTGACAGTATGGCCAATACTTCCAATGCCCAGATCTACAATAATATTTTGCATTTTATTGTATTTTGTATTGTTACAGTCGGGGCAATTTTTGGTTATTTAAGGAGGATGTTTCTCCAAAATGATGTTATCCATAACATGGATGACCATGGTTGGACAGCACATTGCATCACAATACGTGGTGTCTACGAAGTCTTAGCTCGCCTACTGTGCCTGCTTTCATATTCATGCATACATTTGCATATATTAGCACTCATTTTCTGTGGCATTGACTAGCTTATTGTGCGCATCGTCACCATCAGGGTTTTGTTGTTGACACCTCTCTCACGCTGCGCTAAGAATATACTGTAACTGTGTTAAATACCGTTTCTGCCAGCGTTTGCTGCTAACTCCATTTCACACTAACAGCCCCACCAATCAGAATCAGTGCCATGGTCTCCAGTTTTAAAAATCTCTCTCTGCTCTCACCTAGAATGCAAGTCACTTTCCATTGAACAAATAAACGAAAAGAAAACAGAAAAACTTTATTATACTCAAATGGGGATCTCTGAGTTGTCCAATATTGTTACAGTTGTTTACTTTACCTGTTAAAACTGTTGGCAACAGAAAAATATTTCTTGATGAAAACAATAAGGGGCATATTTACGTTCCCTGGCGCATCCCTGCAAATCAGCAGGGATGCGCCAGGGAAGATGCGACACGCAAGTTTGCCCTTGCGCCACCGCCGATGCGCCGCATTTACAATGCGGCGCACTGTGGCGCACAGAATGGCAGATGCGTGTCGCATCCCCCGACGGAAAGGCGGCGCATTGCTGGAGTCGCGTCGCAAGCGCGACGCAGCTCCAGCAATGCTCGGGGTGCCCTATCCCTAACATGGTGCGTCAATACTTACGCCTGCTTCAAGCAGGCGCAGGGTTTTGACGCAGCATGAGCGTAAAGTGACTCAGTGAAATCTTGTAGATTTCACTGCGTCACTTTTACGTGGCGTACCTGCGAGGGAACGCCCACCCTGTGCTGGAACACCCACATGAAACCTGACGCAGGTTTCATGTGGCGCAGGGGTTTACATCGTGACGCATCTCCCTAGATGCGTCACGTTGTAAATATTGCGCAACGTGGCGCATGGTTTGCGTCGCCGCTGCGTCACATGAGTGACGCAACGTCGGCGCAAAAGTGGCGCAAGGGGCTTGTAAATATGCCCCTAAGTTTGTAATACTCAACTTGTGCATTATGACAAAATATTGCGGTAAATAATTGGGTTCGAGAACTATTTTGGAAAAGAACTGACCCTTTTAAGAAACGGCATGCATTTGCTGTTGGATATTTGAGGGCATGTGGGGGGATTGCAGGGGGTGACAGGGCGTGGCTTCCTTCTTGATCGAAGTAATGTATGGCCAGGTTATTTGCAGTACCTGAGTATTGTTCTTTGGATGGATTCTGGTCATAGCTGAAGTATGTACTACTTGTCATGTGCACCAACTCTATTCTGTTATGATGTCCACACAGAGTGAGTGTCACTCAACACAACCTGCAACATCCACAGTTATCATGCTGTCCCTCCTACTTAGCGCTGAGACCGACACAGGGAAGATGTGGTGGCGGTGGGGGAGAAGCGTGCAGGCACAGCAACGTCTTTACCATAAACACATTTAAGGTCAAATAAGTAAAGCAAGATAAGTGATCAATTGACCAAACACCTGGCTAAAATCCTGCCTTGAACTGATCAAAAATATGGCTTTCTTCCAGCTCCTGCTGTCTGTCCAGAATCAGTTTCCCATGCAGCTCAGTGGAGCCATCTCACAGGGGAAACAAGTATGGAAGTCATTTAGCGGTCACCATGGGTTGCAGTTCCGACCCCTGACTTGCCCCTTGCAATGCCTGGTGCTGCCTTTGTGACCCCTGGCTTCAGAGGTACCGAAATCAGTTCTAACACCTACAGTGGCCCTCACCACATGGGCAACAGGGCTCTGCCCTTCTTGTTTTCTTCCCTTTTTTTAATGCACTATGAGTGAATAATAATCTAGTATCCACTGTTGGTGTAATGAAAAATGGAGCAGCAGAAACTGGAACAGTGCCTTCACTAGCAGTTCTGGGAAGCAAAAAAAATATTTTAAATGTAAGTTGTGAGCTTGTGCTTGTGAGCCAAAGTGAATGAGTGAGTCAGTTACAGATAGTGTGTGAGAATGATTGAGTATGAGCGAGTCAGAGTGTGTAGGAATTAGTGAGTGCAAGGAGTGAGCGTGGCTAAAAGAGAATGAATGAGTAAGACTGAGTGTGATTTAGAGTTACAGTGCGAGTGAGAATGAATGTGAGCCAGAACAAGCGAGAGTGAGTGACAGTGAGTGAGTGTAACTATAGGAAAGAATGAATGAGTCAAACTGAGTGAGATTAAATGAGAATGAGTCAGAGATAGAGTCAGTTCATGTAAGTGTGAGTACGAAGGTATGAGTGAGTGTAAGAATGATTGTGAATGAGAATAAATGAGTGAGGATGAAGGAGTCAGAGCATGTGCGAGTAATTAAGAGTGAGTGAGAATGAGGGAGTCACACTAAGAGTGAGTTCAAATGAGTGACAATGTATGAGTGTGTGAGTATGAGTGTGTGTAAGAGTGAATGAGCACAAAGGGGTATGAGAGAGTGAGTAAATGAGACTCCGTGCCAGTGAGTGAATGTAAGTGAGCATTATTGAGAATTTGGTGTTTATCTTGCGAGTTTATCATTGTCCCTGGCATACTAAAGTTAATTCTGGCAATTGCAAAATACTGGCACTTATTGTTTGAAGGTAGTTTTCAGCATTATAAGCAACAGTGACAAAAAATTGGTGCTGGTGTAATGGAGGCAATTCTTGGCATAGGGGCACAAAGATGTCTGTAAATGTGCCAAATGAAGAAGGCAGCACTTTATTTCAAGGTATGTTTATTTATTATAACCACTGGACTATGGTTGTCTGCTCCTCTTTCAGCCTCATCATGTCTGACCTTGTACTGAGGTATGTGATCTTAAAAATGCTGAGGCAATTATAAAAGGCAGACTACAGACCTACATACATTTGATCTTAAAAATGCTGAAGCAATTATAAAAGGTAGACTACAGACCTACATATCTCAAGTAGGTGCTTGCCAGTCACTGTCAGGTGAAAGAGGTGTCATGGACCACATGGAGGTGCTCTGATTATTGGTCCGGCGGAGTCACACCCCTAGACCCCTAGTCTGGTGTGTGCCCTGTGCACAGTTTCAGCAGATCTCTGGGTAGGGAGAGGCTGTGTTGTAAATGCCACTTTCTTCAAGGCCTTGTAACCTTGCATGATACTGGAACTACCATAACACAGTGGCACTGAGTTGCTGGTATGAAATCATTCTTTTATCTTGGGAGCCACACCTCCTGTTTTTAAACAGGGAGTGCTGCTTGCCTCTAATTGGTTATAGTCAAGGATGGTCAGTGTTGCTGATGAGAGGGCCGTGGACTACTCGCACGTGGTTCAAGTAGGATCTTGGGGGCATATTATCAACGGCCAGCGATAATTATCGCTGGCCGTTCTCAGCGTGAGAATTGTTATCGCCGGCTATCGCTGATAATTATCGCCATGCTAGCGCTGTATCAACAACGCATAGCGCAATGGCGATAATTATTCCTGCGATAGCTTGTTTTCCATGGAACATCGCTGGTTTTCCAGCGATGTTCCATGTAAAACGGCGATAACCTTGCTGATACTCCCCTGTGGTCGTATCAGCATAATCCACCTTCAATATAAAGTATAGGTAAGTCAGCATTTTTGCAGACGTTAGTTTTTAGCGAAAACCGCGGTTTTCGCCAAAACTAACGTCTGCAAAAATGCCTGAGCCTCCTTGTAAATATTGCGATGTGCACATCAGCGATATTTACAAGGTTGTTCTGCCCAGTGACGCCCACTTTGCATCTCATTAGAGATGCAGAGGGAGCGTCGGGTAAAGGGTCCTAACATGCGCTAATGCATGTTATCACCCTCTTGTTAATAGGGCGAAAACATTATCTCCGCTTTTTGGCTTTTAAAGCCAAAAAGCGGAGATAAGGCCCTTGATAATATGCCCCTAAGTTCCTCTAGGTGGGCTTCATATTACTCATTGAATTGTTATGGCACAATCCTCAGATGACACTGTGGTCAACATGTGTCTAGTTAAGGTATGTCACAGAAATGATGTTTACTAAGATAATATGCACGTAGTTGTTGTGGCCAATGGAGAACCGAAATGAATCTATAATGATGGCCATGTTGAGGCGGGATATGGGTCTGTAAGCTATTTTTGGAGAAGGGTGAGGAAAGCAGCTGTTTTTCTCTTGCTCTGATATTTAAGCTGGCCTTATCTATACACCTATTGCATACTGCCTGTTTTTCCCTAGAGCTGAGTTTATGTCACTTAGGAGCTGTCATTATGTTGATGGATCGTTATGATTCCAGTGACAGTGCATGTTGATTAAAATATATTTTAACAGCACTGAGACAGAATTGAAGGAGGGACGGACAAAAAATATTTCAGGATTTGTTCTCCATAACCATGGGTGAGGTCAAAATGTTGAGGGGGTGATGTGTGGTTCATTGTGTTGCTTAGAGTTTAAAAAGGTTGGGTGCAAATCAGTTGAAAATAAATCAAAGTGGTGGCAAGACTAAGGAATATGATAAATGCACTGGAAAAAACACAGTTAAAGCTTAGTTATGATTTGGCAAATACAATTTTAAAACCCCCTGAAATTCTCCAGTTATGGTTTGTAATACGCAGGACTCATACCATAACTCATACCATCCACCACGTTTTGCTCTTGGTAGTCAGACTTTTTTTCATGTGCCATTGGCAAAGTGGTGGTTGGTGGTGGGTGTTATGGTGTGCATTCTGTAGATTGAAAACCATAGCTGGTGAATTTCAGGGATTTTTAAGGTTTGAATTCCCTGAACCATAATAACATGCAATTGGTTCTATGTTTTTCCTATGGTGCACTATATTCACCTGCCATATATCAATTCAGTACCTTGCACAATATTTGGCCATGGAGCATCCAACCTGCAGAGAGTGGCTGTGAGAAACTGGGTTGTTGGTTGACTGGGGTGTGAGCCCTGGTCAAGCAACAGCCACAATCCCTTGCAGGGTGAACCACAAAAAGTCACTAAATTAACCTGTGCTTAACCCAGGGTAGGTTGGCACACAAGCAGTCAGGCTTAAGTTAGAGGCAATATGTAAAGTTTTTATGCAGCACACAAATAGTAATCAGGTGAAAACACAACACAAGAAAAATCCCAAACCAATTTAGAAAAATAGATAATATTTTAATAAAATATTTGACACCAAAACAACAAAAATCCAATGAGTAAAACCGGAGACAATGATTTTTAAAGAATTAAGTGAAGATAGCACCCAAAAGCACAAAGCGCTAACAAGGGATATATGGTCACGCTAGACCAGGACAAAGTCAAAAGTTCAGGCCGACTGCGATGAAGTGTGGGCCAGCAACCGGCACCAGGCTTGGCCCGCTGAGCAAAAGTACCTTAGTTAGGGTTGCTTCGACGTTGAGGATCCTGTTGACGATGAGGATGCGGAGCGCAGACAAGGTGATGCACCAGTGTCGATCCATGTGGTGGCGATGCGCTGGTCCTTGTCATGCAGCAGTGGCGATGTGTCGGCTCCGATGAGCGGGGTGCTGCCAAGCAGAGTTTGTGTCATCGTTGAGGCTGCCATTGAGGGGGATGCAGGGCCCTCCCTTTAAGTAGGACATCGCTCAGTGATGGTACCGAAGGCGATGTGGCATCACCGAGCTATGCAACAGCAATGATGCGCAAGTTCTGATCCACGCAACAGGGGCGATGAGCCTGTTCTGATCCGTGCAGTAGCGTCAATGCTGACCCACATACTGATGAGATGCACGCTTCTGTTCTCCACAGCAGTGACGATGCATCGGTTCTGTTAGAGCAAGCACCTTAGGCCCACTTCCAAGGGTCCAGGACTGGGGTGGCACCACTTGGCAGGGAAGACTCACAGATGGCAGAGTCCAGGTGCAGAAGCAGAAAAGGTGGAAGACTTTTATGTCCCCGGGACTTCAGATCAGGAGGCCACCCAGCTAGTCCTTGGAATCACACTGGGTTCTGGAGTCAAGTGTTGCAGGTCCGGTCTTTTTCCACCAGGCAAGGATGCAGCAGGTCAGAACAGCTAGGCAGCAGTTCTTCCAGAGCAGCAGTCCAGCAGAATGACAGTCCTGCAGAAGCACAGCAGTCCTTCTTTCTGACAGAGTATCCACAGGTCCAGAAGTATACTGAAGTGTAGGGACTGAGGTCCAGTTTATATACCCAATGATGCCTTGAAGTGGGGGAGACTTCAAAGAAGGGTCTTTGAAGTGCACTTCGTTCCCTGGCTCCAGACTCACTACAGGGGGGTATGCAGCCCTTTGTGTGGAGACAGTACACAGCCTATTCAGGTGTAAGTGTGAGGCTGTGCCCAGTTCCTCCCTCCCATCCTCCCAGGATGGCCCACGAAGTCCCACCTAAGCTTCCATTGTGTGTGGCTCTCTGGAGGGAATACACAAAGCCTAGCTGTCACCCAACCCAGACATGCAATCAGAGACAGACTGCAGGCACATAGGGCTAAGAGCAGAAAAAAATGACAACTTTCTAAAAGTGGCATTTTCAAAATTGTAATGATAAATTCGACTTTGCCATTAAAGAGGATTCATCATTACAATTCCAAAGGTAATAAACATGATAGATCTACCTCCTCTCAATTAGGAATTACAGCTTATTAAAGGTAATAAGGAACCCCCAATGTTATCCTATAAGAAGGGTAGGTCTCACAATAGTGAAAAATTAAATTGGGACTTTTTCACTACCAGGACATGCAAAACTTAAAAGCACATGTCCTACCTTTTAATTACATAGCACCTGCCCTATGGGCTACTTAGGGTCTACCTTAGGGGTTACTTATATGTAATAAAAGGGGAGTTTAAGTCTAGGCAAGGGGCTGTAAATGTCAATTCAATATGGCAGTGTAACACTGCATTCAGGCTGTAATGGCAGGCCTGGGGCGAGTTTTAGAGTGCTACTTAGGTGGGTGACACAATAAGTGCTACGGGCCCACTGGTAGCATTTAATTTACATGCCCTTGGTATATGGTATTCAACTCTACAAGGGACTTACAAGTAAATTGAATATGCCAATTAGGTATATGTCAAACAAACCATGTTTAGGGGAGTGAGCACATGCACTTTAGCCCTGGTTAGCAGTGGTAATGTGCACAGAGTTCTAAGGCCAACAAAAACAAATTCAGCAAAGTTGGAGGCAAGCAGGCAAAATGTTTGGGGGAAGGCCACCCTAAGGCTGACATGTCTAACACATGTCCCTCCACCTGAAAGTGGGGAGAACTACCCAACCCCAATGTTGGATTCTCACCCCTCATTTGCATTAGCCACCTGAAGGGCCAATCTCATAAGGCCCAGTCCAACCTTCTTGGAGGGCCTTGGGCTCCACAGTCTCCATCATCCGCACTTTTTGTCCAGGTTGGAATTCGACAGGTGTAGCTGTCTGGTCATACCACTGTTTCATTACGTCCTGGCTGGCCTCCAGGTTTTCAGAAGCCTTCTTTCAAAACTTGGCCATCTGGCTCCGGACGGCTAGCACGTAGCTGACCACATCATGGGGAGGTTTGCTGGGAGCTTGTTCCCACCCCTCCCTAACCAGGCTGAGAGGTCCCTTTACAGTATGTCCATGCAAAAGCTCAAAGGGGCTAAATCCAACCTTCTTCTGTGGCACCTCCCTGTAAGCAAAGAGCAGGCATGGTAAGAAGAAGTCCCACTTACTCATCATGGGCTCAGGCAGGCCCTTGATCATGCCCTTGAGGGTCTTGTTGAATCTCTCAACAAGCCCACGGGTTTGTGAATGGTAGGGTGTGGAAAACTTGTAAGTAACCCCACACTCCTTCCACATTGACTGCATATAAGCAGACTTAAAGTTGGTGCCCACCACTTCTTTAGGGAAACACACTCTGGTAAAAATCCCCATCAGAGTCCTAGCCACTGCAGGTGCAGTTGCAGTCATCAGAGGTATGGTCTCTGGGTATCTTGTGGCATGATCCACCAGGATAAACCTGTTGCCAGAGTCTGTCTGGGGATCCATGGGCCCTACAATGCCGATGCCCCCCCTTTAAAAGGGGGTGCCAATGACAGACAAGGGTTTCAGGGGAGCTTTCAGCTTCTGCCCTGTCTTCTTGCTGGCCTGGCAAGTCAAGCAAATCCTACAGAAAGCATCTGAGGAAATCTTCATCTAGGGCCATGAAAAAATGGTAGACAAGCCTGGCAAATATCTTGTCCTGCCCCAGGTGTCCTGCCAGGGGTATTTCATGAGTCCGCTCCAGTAGTAAGGCCCTGTTACATTGGGCAACTACCAGTGCCCTTGTTGCCCCATGACCAGGTGCCTTCGGCTCACTATATAGGAGGCGATCCTCCCAATAGATGTGGTGATTTCCAGAGGCATCACCAGCTGCCTCAGCATTGGCCTGCTGCTTCATGCCCTCCAGGATTGGGCACTCCTTCTGTGTTTACAGAACCCTCCCTGGTGGGTCCTCCTTCTGCTTGCCATCCAGCAAGTTCAGGCAGGCTACCAAGGGAGGCAATGTCTTTCCAGTGGACTCCGGGGCAAACTCCTCTGGCACGCCATCCACATCATCTGGGAGATATTCATGGGCTGGTTTCCTATGCCCTTTGCCCTTCCCTCTTTTGGCAGCTCTCTGGGCCATTTTTAAAGGCTCCAGACTTTCTTGACTCCCTTCCTGCGCAGCCATGGACCTGGTGGTTGCACAAATACACTCAGGCAACCTTAACATTTCCAGATGTGACCTGAGCTCCACTTCCTTCCAGGTAGTGTGCTTAAGAGCATTCCCTCACAAACAATCCACAGGCATGGCAGGGCTCACAGCAACTTTCAGAATGCCTGACCCCCCCACTCAAATGGAGCAAGAGCCACAGGGTAGTGACCCTTCCGGTTGTCAGCTCCTACAACCTGGTGGAATGTATTGCGTATGATCTGCTCTGGGGCCACTAGCTGATTCCTTACCATAGTCATATTGGCTCCTGTGTTCCTCAGAGCCTCAATTCCTTGCCCATTGATGGTGACCCACTGCCTATACTTTGCAGTATTGGAAGACATGTGGGTCTTGGGCACCATCTCCATGTCTCCCAGGGACACTAGGATAACCTCACTGATTACCCCCTCCACTGACTGGGACAAACTCCTCCCCAAGCACTACACTAGCCAACCCTGGGGTCTTTCATCCAGTGGGAGGATGCGCCCTCTTAGGGCACTTGGGATCACTCTTGTAATGCCCATACTCGTAACACTCATAGCACTAGGGGGTAATGTTCTGATTTTTATTAGAGAAGCCTTTCTTCTGGTGGTCAGATTGGGACTGGGACCCTTTCCCTTGAGAACCATTTTGGGGGACTTGAGAGAACTCCTTTTAAACTATTCCCCTCCTTCTTCTGGTGGGAACCCTGACCACCCTTTTGGGAGTCCCAACAGATGCCTTCTTGGACACTCTGGTGCTGACACAGAGGTCCGCCTCCTCAGCAAGCTTCCTTGGGTCAGTCAGCTTGCTATCAACCAGGTGTTGGCGCAGCTCTGTAAAAGAAATATCAAGCATGTGCTCCCTCATAATTAGGTTGTACAGCCCAGTATAATCTTCTACCTTGCTGCCCCTCACCCAGCCCTTCAGTGCCTTACTCGAATAATCTAGAAAGTTCAACCAGGTCTGGGTGGGAAGTTTGTGACTGCCCCTGAACTTCTACCTGTTTTTCTCAGGGGTCAACCCAAATTTATTAACAAGAATGGCCTTCATGGGAGTGTATTGTGTCTGGTCTTCCACCTCTAGTGTTAGGAGTGTGTCCCTCTCCACCGTGGGCATTTACCTTTACAAGCTACCCCTCAGTGCTCCTCAGGAGCCTTGTGCACCCTTCATATGCTTAGAACCACTCTTATCAATGTCATCTCCTACCATGTAACTGGGCACCAAATCCTTGGGTATGTGGACCCTTCCTTCTCCAGTGGACCCTGCAGGTATGCTGCCACCATTACTGCTGGAATCAATCTGCTTAGCTCTCAAATCCAGCTCTGAGACTGAGCTTATGGGCCATCCTTCCTTCCTTCATGGCCAGTATCTTCTCCTCTAAGGCTCTCTTAGCCTCAGCTTTCTCCTTCTCTAGCTTAAATTTGGCTAGCTCCAGTTTGAGCTTTCTGTCTTATTTCCAGTCCACAACCTCCTGTGGGGTCAGGTCCCTGGCAGACACACTGCTCCACTGGGGGCATCCACGTCATCTGCTGGGGTTGACTTGGGCCCTCCTGGCAGCTCAGGACCCTGGGCTGGGTCCTCTCTCTCCTCATCCTCTGATTGTGCTCCTTCCTCTTCATTGTCATCCACCTCATCCTCCTCTGAGGTGGCCTGCCATCTCTGCACTTCCTCAAAGGCCCTGAGGGCTACCTGGAGATCCAGTTTGGTAGCCTTCTTGTCTGCTTTCAGTCCCTTCTGTTAGCAGAGCTTCAGCAGCTCCGACCGGCTGAGGGTGTCAAAGTTGCAGCCATCCATGATGCAAAAAGGAAGTTAGGGCACTTGAATTTAGAAAAGGGGAAAAATACCCAACTGGAAAAAAACGTGTGAAGAATTTGAAAAGGGGTCACTCTGATGTCAAATTATTTATCTGGGATTTTTGTGTAACACAAATCACAGTATGGTACAGCACAAACACAAGTCCTGATCCACACTGCTGAACACCAATGTAAAAACTGGGTTGTTGGTTGACTGGGGTGTGAGCCCTGGTCAAGCAACAGCCACAAGCAACAGCCACAATCCCTTGCAGGGTGAACCACAAAAAGTCACTAAATTAACCTCTGCTTAACGCTTACACAAGCAGTCAGGCTTAACTTAGAAGCAATGTGTAAAGTATTTACACAGCACACAAACAGTAATCAAGTGAAAACACAATCGAAGAAAAATCCCAAGCCAATTCAGAAAAATAGATTATATTTTAATACATTATTTGACACAAAAATGACAAAAATCCAATTAATAAAACTGGAGTTATTAATTTTTAAAGAATTAAGTGAAAATAGTGCCAAAAAGCACAAAGCGCCAACAAGGAATAGCTGGTCACGTTGGACCGGGACAAAGTCAAAAGGTGAGGCCGACAGCGATGGAGCGCGGGCCAGCTACCGGGACCAGGCTTGGCCCGCTAAGCAAAAGTACCTTAGTCAGGGTTGCGTCGACGTCATGAGAAGCAGTCACCATCACATTATGGCTACTCTATTTCAATCTATCCCAACTTTACAATGGTGATGCATGAGGCCCGTCAGGAGTACCTACCTATAAATGATAAACTGGGCCAGGTGGACATCCAGTATGCTATGCTATACCCGGCACGGCTGAAGAATACCTTTCACAATAAACTGCACATTTTCACCACCTCATGGAGTGCTGGCCCATTTATAAAAAAGACTGTAGCTGCTGGTGGCGCCGCCTCTCTTGGATTGTCCCACCTGACGGAATCAAACATGAGTGATAATGATTAACATCCAGTGACATACTTTATGTGACTTTGTTTCCCTAAATGTGTATATGCTCAAATGGGTTGTTATTATGATCTCTCATGGTTTAGTGATGATTATTGTTTACTCTATACGTACACTGTAAATGCCCTTATTGTTACATATGATTGATACATCGACATGCTTTTATGATATTATGATTCATACAAGGCCCACAGTTGGGTTCTCCTCATGAAGGGGGGGTTCGGTTTTGGTGGCGTAGCCCTAAGATTGCTTCTGCAGATATTGTGAATGTTGTTTGTCCTTGTCTAGAGCTGCTCGTCTACATGATGCTGAGTGAAACACCATGGACGAATGGATCCCTTGGAACCACAACTGGGTATGGACATCTTGATGTTAGCGGGGGTTCCTGACCCTCTTTCACTACTTGTGCCCAGTTTTTCTGTAAGGTTCACCAGCTCTCCCTTGCCCCAGCATACACTTCCCTACTGGACTCACCAGCCCTCATGGTTGCCCCGGGGAGTACCTGTTGACAGCCCTTATTTCTTGTTTTGACGAATATGAGAGTTTACTATGTTTGAATGGGAGGGTGGGTGGGAAGGGGTAGATATGTTCACTGGTATGTTGGGGTGCCCAATGTGGGTGGGGGCATGGGATGGTTGTCTGTCTACACCAAAAAACCCTGCAAAGCAGAGCGCAGAAAGTGTCTATCCCTCTGTACTTTGGAATCAAAGCAATAATGTTTCTCAAAAGTGTGAAGGGAAGACCAAGTCGCTGCCCTACAGATATCGACCATGGGTACTTCTCTTGCCAATACAGAGGTAGAGTATTTTATTCTAGTAGAATGAGCATGAACACCTTCTGGAGGTTTTTGTGAGCCATGGCATAGCAGATCTTGATGCACAGTATGCTCCATTTGTAGAGATTTCTCTTTTTGACTGCCTTTCGTTCATCTTTCTAATGAACCCTAATAAGAGCTAATCATCAAGTCTGAATTCACGTGTTCCATCCACGTAGAAGCTGACAGTTCTTTTAGGGTCTTCCCTCCTCTTTAATTGGATGTAATGAAACGTCGAGAGAGTGATGAATTGACTTAAATGGAATGGATTGACCACTTTTGGCAGGAAGGCAGCCTTGTTTCTTAACACCAACTAGTCAGGGAAGAAGGAGGTGAATGGAGTTTTCACACTGAAGGCTTGAAGTTCACTAACTCACCTTGCAAATATGATGACTACTACGAACATCTTCTTAGAAGTAAGTAAGAACTGTGAAGGGGTTCAAATGTGGAACCAATAAGTTATGTAGGTACTAAATTAAGATCCCACTGAGGCATAGTAAATGGTGTGGGAGGAAATTTGTTTGCAAGTCCCTTAATGAATCTCAAGACATTGGTAGATTAGAGGAGAGATGGTTGATCAGGCAAACCTATAAAAGCTGAAAGGGCTGATTAATAACCTTTAACTGTAGCACATGCGCAGCCCTGCCCAGCTAAGGAAATAGCAAAATTAAGGCTATCAGACAGATCAGTTTTTAAGAGATGACTTGTCAAAGTAAAAGGGGTAAAGAGCTTTTGTCCAGTGCTAATTAATTGTCCTCACACCATTTAACAAATTTAGCCCATCTGCCAGCATAAATGGATTTATGGAGTCTTCTGGAAGTTAAAATGACATCCACCAGTTGGGGGGGGGTGGAATGGGGAGAGAAAAGGAACTCAGATTGCCGCATTCAATCTTCAGGCATGTAGGTGGAGGCTATGGAGGTGGGGGTGTAGAACCTGCCCCAACATTTGCGAGAGGTGGTCTGCCCTGTAAGGGAGATGGAGCAGAAGACTAAAGGAGAGGCAAATGAGGTCTGCATTGCACACTCTTTATGACCAGTCCAGTGCTATTTGGATCACTTGAGCCTGATCGAGGCGAACCTTCCTCAACCTCATGGGAGGAAACGTGTAAAGAAGCTTGCAGTTTTCACTGTGTTACACATTGCCTCTAATGTTTAGCCTGACTGCTCTGCGCCAAGCTACCAGAGGGTGAGCACAGGTTAACTTTTAGTGTCTATCTTACTTACCCTGACTAGGATTGTGGTTCCTACTTGGACAGGGTGCATACCTCTGCCAACCAGAAGCCCAAATTCTAACAGAAAGTTATCGCCAAAAGAAGGAAGCCGCTGTAACTGCTGTGCCAGGCAACTGGTAACCCAGTGACTACTGGACATTTGCTGACCTGGAGAAGACTTTGTGGGATGTTGACCCCTGTGGCAAGAATCACTTCACCATGAATGTGGAGCAAGAAGTTGCCCCAGGAAGACACCGTCGGCTGCACAGCATCCTCAGCATCCTTGAGCATCTTCAGCATCCTGTAACCCTTGCATCAGGACCACTCAATAGAAGTCAATGGCAAGTAGCCACAGGTGCTAGAACTGGACTGAAAACTGTTTTTCTGAAGAAGGTAACTGTTCTGTTGGAACTTGCTGGTCCCCGTGACTGGCTCCCTGCCTGAGTCGATGCCCAAAGTAACTCTAAGTAACCGCACACCACTCTGACAAGGTTTTTCACTGTGATGTCACTGACCATGTCATGAGTGATGTAATATGTGAGGTCATAAGCAGTGGACTGTGGGGGCGTATGTTATAGTTAGCTCAGGTAACTTTAACTGCTGAATTTCTCTGTTTTGTTGAGTGAAATTTGAGCCTAACTATAACATCCCCGTAACCTTTGTTTTTTTCAGTGAATTCCTAAGGTTTTTTAAATTCCATTTCCTATCTATACCGTCCCTGTAACCTTTGGTTTTTACAGTGAATTTCTATGTTTTAAAAAAATTGTATTTCCTAACTATAAAGTCCCTGTAACCTTTGGTTTTTTAAGTGAATTTCTAAGGTTAGTAACCTGTAACCTTTGAGAGTGAGTGTGTGACTGAGTGTCTCAGTGCGTATGTGAGTGAGTTTGTGATAATTTACAGGTTGTACATTATTCAAATTTATGGATGCCAAGTCATTTGTCAGGCACCAACTGGGGCATTACGTCAGTTTCAACATCCAGCGGCAGACGAGAGGTATTGATGTAGGGTAATGAAGTTCGTTTGAAAATCATATAACAAATATGGGAGGACTGCAAATATACCCTATTGTTGGCATCAAAGAGGAAATCATGTTTGGCATCCGGACTATCTATGTGGGATTTTGGACATTGAAGTATATCAAGCATTGTGTTGAGAGAGGTTAACAACATGACTCCACACCAATATGGCAGCCAAAATGATACGGAAAAACTGCAGTCCTTGCGGCTTTGATCATGAGCGAGAACTGACCAATAACTGAGATGTATATGCCTTTTAATGAACTATGAACTGTACGCTGCTTAAAAATGGCATTGAAGGCTCTTCGCCGAAACGCGTTTGCCTTGCCTTGCTCCGTATCTGTGGAGCTTTATATATATATATATGTATATATATATATATAGATAGATAGATAGATAGATAGATAGATTGATAGATAGATAGATATTTATTTTTTAAATTGGCGTCAGCTTTGTGCATTTTGCTGTTCATGAGGAATACAACAAGGGCCGTATTACAGAAGGTGCCCCAGGGGCGCAACGGGTGTTTGCGCCCGCTTTGCGTGCCCCCGGGGCACTTTGGTATTATAGAAGGGGGCGCAGATGCTTGTGCGTCCCCTTCTATAATACCAATAGCGCTGGCGCACTTAAAGCGCCAGCGCTAACTTCAGAGGGTGTTTCCTCATTTGCATAGGGGTGTGCCCTATGCAAATGAGGGAATTCCTTTTACTCTGCGCCCGCGCCATATTACAGACGCCAGCGCAGAGTCAAAGAAGCCCTCAGGAGGCGCACTGACAGTGTGCCATTTAAAAGGTGGTGCACTGTCAGTGCCCCCCCTGAGAGCAGCCCTCTGCAGGGGGTAATGGGGGTCCCATGGACCCCCAGACATCCCCTTGCAGACGAGTGCAATCACTGACTGCATCCGCCTGCAAGAGGATCTCTAGTCCTCTTTGAAAGTGCAGGCGGGTGCCGCCTGCACTGTAAAAACACGGAGCAGCTGCTCCGTGTTTTCACATGAATGCGCTGCCCCTAGGGCAGCGCGAGGCCGTGGCTGCCCCTGGAGGCAGCACATACACCATAATGGGGAGCATTATCATTGTTTGCGCCAGGCACACCTTTTGAAAGGTGCACCGGGCGCAAACAATGATAATGTGTAATACGGCCCCTGGTTGACTGGGATTAGAACCATCGAAGCAGGGCCAGACTGGGAACCAGAAACAGCCCTAGCAAAAATGTTCAAACTAGCCCTGCTACCTTCCTCCTTACTCTCTCAACTCCCTCTCTTCCCTCTCTGTCCTATCACTTTCTCCTAAAGGCCGCCCTCCCCGTCCCCCCCCCCCCGGACCCTCCCCCTCCATTGCTGTAAAAGCTGGAGAAAATGACAAAGGCACCAGCAGCGGCCCTAAAAACCGGTTTCCAAAGACTCCTGCCCACCAGGGAATTGCCCATTGGAAAAACAGGCAGTCCGGGCCTGCAGGCGAACGATAGGTTTAAGGAAATCCTAAAGCTTAACAGTATAATAAATGGATCTATGAATCTGCGGGTTTATGTTTTTATGCATCATATTTATTGCTGCCTGCTCTGCAATATTAGCAGCACTGTCTTAACACTGTGGGCGGGAGCACATAAAGTGAGCACTGGGAATGCAGTCTCTTAAGACAGTCTCTGCCACGCTTTTGGGCTTACTGGTGACTTCATTCGTTGCAGAGCGGGCGCAGTGCTATGTACTACCGTAGACAGTGGGAAATGGTTGCTTGTCATGGGAATTTTAAAGACATGTTCTGATTCTGACTAGAAATGTAGCAGCATTTGTTGACATATTTTATGTAAATAACAGAACTTCACATAATTACATTTATGAAGCAACATAACAACACAATTAAAGCATAACAGAGCAGAACAGGATATAATGGTTAAAACTGCTTACACCACCATTACCACATTCACATACAACAACATCACATTATGAAAATGCAGCACAAAATTGCAGAAAAAAGAACAAAAGAACACATCACCACCACCACCACAACAGAATGCCACACAACAAATATGCACATGCATTCTTCTCACAGATTACCACCTCCAGAATCCTGCTCTAATAAGACGGTGGTAAAAGGTGTTTGCACCAAGCACACCCTGAACTCACCAACAAAAACATTAACTAGCGCCAGCCATAAATATTTTGGGATCCTGTCTCCTGTGCGTGCAAGATCCTACAACCAGATTGTTGGAAAAGGCTTGTGCACATACACCTGCATGCATAGATCTTAACCTGGCCTGTGTAACCTGCCTCGCGCCGGCAGCCTGGCAGACAATGATTGCTTTCTGTAAACAGACGCAGGAGCGACCCAGTTTTGATTCTAAAACCCAGGCCAGGCAGACACGAACTGAAAGAAACCTTCCCAGTGAGTCACTGTGCTGCCACATTTCTGCCACACACGCACGCACCAGACGCAAGCAGATACAAGAAATAGCGTCTCTCCACAGCACAAAAAAAGCCACACAGGCATCTGCAAAAACTTTAACACAGCCAACTCTTAACCACACCAAAAAATCGCATGCGTACAAAAACACACACTCACAGACGCATTCTAAGATATATGCACCTATGCACTACATACAAGTGCAAATGTTCATAAACACGCATACTAAGTCACATAGGCATTTAACCGCACTCACCACAGGAAATCACGCTCAATGAATTATACTGGGAATCCTCGAAACAGGAGAAAGGATAAAAGGCCTGGGGAATGTAGAATCTCTCCTAAACACCTGTGATAAAAATAAGATAATAACAATAGCTCACGGCACTTTCTGTTATTACTCGGTGCCTTATGGTATGATATAATAATAATATTCTATGGTGCAGTATGCCATGTCGTTGGTCAGCCGATGCTTTTCTGACGCTCTGCAGACTTTTTTCTTTTGGGTGGGGGGGACCAATTTGTATTGTTCTCAGTGCATGCATGGACACATAGGCAGTGGCGTCATGCAGTTATACATTAGTGGATCAAATAAGATTAAAATAGTCACCTCTTCACAATTGTACGTCATAGTGAGTTATCCAAGACTGTAGACAGGCATGCTGTCAAAGCAGGAACACTTGCGTAAACTAGAACACAGGGAGGAGGCTTGATGGAGCATCTCCGGGCTATAAGGACCGGTCCAGCAAAGGCAGGGAAGTCGAGTGCATAGCAACATGCTAAGAACATGAGCTACAGCTTATGAGGCAGTACGGGAGCTAATACATGTGTTCATGGATACAAGAGAGAGAGGATAGGACACAGTGTTCACCAACTGAGGAGGGGGAATGAAGGCTGAGATGGAGAGTCTGTTCAAGGAGGGAGCTCATCAATGGCAAAAAGGGTTTTATGTTCCTGGGCTAGGGCATCCCAAAGGTGAGCAGTGGGAGTACAACGGAGACCACGCTTCTCCCTGTGCAGAGAAGTGCTTTCAGCCTCTGCCCAGCACTGCAGGCCCCATGCCAGGACAACAGAGGAGGGGGCAGAGGGTAACCACCGTCTGGTAATGGCTGTCCTCACGAGGAGAAAGGGAATGTACTGCAGAATTATAGCTGCATTATATGAATCTATATTGCATAGCACAGCAAACACTTGAAAAGCAATCGCCGCTTGAATCGAACTAGAACATTATCAAGGTGTATGCTAGTTATAATGAAAGGAGGTTATTACCACGTGAAGATAACCCTTCAAGAATTTCAATAACCTGCATCGGCTATATCATCAAGAGCTATGCCGGCTCAGCACCGACCCAAACGCCTCTTTTTGGGTATCGCATTAGCCCAGACCTTTTGATTTTACTAAAATATATGTAATATACTTACATATAGGAGCTTTCAGACACCTCTCTTCAGCTACTGGTCTGTTGTGTCATTCACGTTGTGCTTCCGGCCACTACAACGGTGGGCAGTCAAAATATCGAATTTTAAATATCGACCTACACTAATATCGAGTTTTTAATATCGTAGGGACAGAATATCGAAGTCAAGAATATCGTTGACCAGAATATCTACTTTAAGGTAAGTAATATCGATTTGTTTAATATCGAAGTAATATCGAAGTCATTAATATCGTCAGCAAAAATATAGTTGTAAATAATATCGATTTTGTTTTTGTGTTATGTATTTTATATGTATGTTTAACATTTTTTTTAAAGTTTTTTCATTATTTTTAAATATATGTATTAAATGTTTAGAAAATATGAATTTTTTTTAAAGGAAATTTTGCGTTTTAGTATCAGAGCGGGTTGTGGGTTTATAGGGGAATAGGGGTGGGAAGTAATTTAATTATAATTAATTAATTAATATGTTTTTATTTATTGTTATTCATTGCTTAATTTATTGTTAATTAATTATTAATTGGTAATTAATTTATATTAATTGGTTAATTTATAATTATATTAATTATAATTAATTTATTATTAATTTTTATTTATTGTTATTGTTAATTAATTTATTGTAAATGAATTATTAATTGGTAATTAATTTTAATTCATTGATTAATTGGTAATGACATTAATTATGTTATTTTTAATGTGTAGCGGGTTGTGGGTTTATAGGGGAATATGGTGAGAAGTAATTTAATTATAATTAATTAATTAATATGTTTTTATTTATTGTTATTCATTGTTAATTTATTGTTAATTAATTATTAATTGGTAATTAATTTATATTAATTGGTTAATTTATAATTATATTAATTATAATTAATTTATTATTAATTTTTATTTATTGTTATTGTCAATTAATTTATTGTAAATTAATTATTAATTGTTAATTAATTTTAATTCATTGATTAATTGGTAATTAAATTAATTATGTTATTTTTAATGTGTAGCGAGTTGTGGGTTTATAGGGGAATAGGGTGGGAAGTAATTTAAATATAATTAATTAGTTAATATGTGTATATTTATTGTTAGTGATTATTCATTTATTGTTAATTAATTATTAATTGGCAATTAATTTTTATTAATTGGTTAATTAAAAATTATATTAATGAGAATTAATTTATTATTAGTTTTTATTTATTGTTATTGTTAATTAATTGATTGTTAAATAATTATTAATTGGTAATTAATTTTTATTAATTGATTAATTGATAATTAAATTAATTGTGTTATTTTTTTATGTGTAGCGCGTTGTGTGTTTATAGGGGAATAGGGTGGGAAGTAATTTAATGTTATTTAAGTAAATATTAATTTAATTTAATAGGTATTTATTAATAATTATTTTGTTAAATAATTATTATGTTATTTATTTAAAAAATAATAATTTATAAGTATGTTAATTTAACCCCTACGCGATCCTACATTTTCCCTACTGTTCCACTCACTGGAGTGGGAATAGTAATTTTTACCCCTACGCTATCCAACACTTTCCCTACTGTTGCACTCACTGGAGTGGGAATAGTAATTTTTACCCCTACGCTATCCAACACTTTCCCTACTTTTGCACTCACTGGAGTGGGAATAGTAATTTTTACCCCTACGCTATCCAACACTTTCCCTACTGTTGCACTCACTGGAGTGGGAATAGTAATTTTTACCCCCCCGCTATCCAACACTTTCCCTACTGTTGCACTCACTGGAGTGGGAATAGTAATTTTTACCCCTACGCTATCCAACACTTTCCCTACTGTTGTACTCACTGGAGTGGGAATAGTAATTTTAACCCCTACGCTATCCAACACTTTCCCTACTGTTGCACTCACTGGAGTGGGAATAGTAATTTTTACCCCTACGCTATCCAACACTTTCCCTACTGTTGCACTCACTGGAGTGGGAATAGTAATTTTTACCCCTACGCTATCCAACACTTTCCCTACTGTTGCACTCACTGGAGTGGGAATAGTAATTTTTACCCCTACGCTATCCAACACTTTCCCTACTGTTGCACTCACTGGAGTGGGAATAGTAATTTAATTTCCTCCGCTATCTAATATTTTGCATTTTTTTAGCTAATGTACTGTATAATTATTTTTAAAAAGATTTAAAATAATTTTAATTTTTTAAAATGTGTTACATATATTTATTTAATTTTTATTAATATTATTGTTTTATGTGTATAGATGTATTTATAATTTATAAAAAATAAATTAAACAATTTATAAGTTATTAAAATAAATATTAAAACATATTAATAAGTATATATATATTATATATTATATGTATATGTTTAATATATTTTCAAATTATATATATTACTTATAATTTTTAAGCATTTAAAAATATTCTTAACTATGTTTCTTTTAATTATATGTATTATTTACTTTATTTTACAATATTTTTTTAACTTAAATTAAAAAGATATTTTTAACAACGATATTTTTGACATCGATATTTTTTTCTCGATATTTTTGTACTTACCTTAATGTAGATAGGATGTCGAATATTCTTGTCTTCGATATTTTTGCTGCGATATTTTTGTAGGTCGATATTGTGACCTTCGATATTTAGTCAGTGATTCCACTACAACGTATAGAATGGATCAGTGGGTCACTCTACTTACGCCACTGGTTAACTTCACTTTGAGTAACTGCATTCTGCTCTCTCACATGGAGCACATCTGCACACATGCTAGTTCCCTTCAGTGCCAGTCTTTTTTGTTTTTACTTTATAATTACTGTAGTTTGCCGTTATGTTTAGAGCCTGATGTGATAGCAGGATGCTTCAGATGCACATTTCATCTCTATCAGATCCCATCTCCTGCCAATGCTGATGTAAATTCCTTTTGCAGTGTTTTGCTTTTCTGGCTGCTGCTATTTCACATCATATCACATTGTGTCCATTTGAAACTGTTCTCTATTAAGTTATCCTCTTTTTACATATTAATTTCTTCCTCTCATTTTCTTTCTTTCTTTCTTTCCTTCCTCCTCTAGTTCTTTCTTTCTTTCTTTCTTTCTCTCATTTCTTCTTTCCTTTTCTCTTTGCTTCTCTCTTTCTTTCTCTTTCCCTATTTCTCTCTTTGCTTCTTTCTTTCCTTCTTTAATTCGCTCTGTCCTCTTTCTTTCTCTTTTCTCTCATTCTCTTTCCTTCTTTTCTTCACACTTTATTTCCTACTCTTTCCTTTGCTCTTTCTTTTCTTCTCACTGTCTTTCCTTCTCTTTCCCTCTCTGTCTTTCCATCTCTTACCTTCTTTCTTTCCTTCTCTTTCTTACTTTCTTTCCTTCTCTCTTTCTTTCGTACTTTCCTCCTCTCTTTCCTTCTATTATCCTTCCTTCTTTCCTACCTTCCTTCCTTCTCTCTTTCTTTCCTTCTCTTTCCTTCTTCCTTCTTCCCTTCTCTTTCTTTCTTTCTTTCTTTCTTTCTCTGTCTTTCATCTCTTTCTTTGTTTCTTTTCTTCTTCATTTCTTCTGTCTTTCTTTCTCTCTCTTTTCTTCTTCCTTCTTTTTTTGCCCTCTTTCTGGCTTGTCTTCCTTCTTTTTTCTTTCTTTCTCTTCGTTTCTTTCTCATTCATTCTTGCCTTCTTGCATTAATCTTTTTTCTTTTTATTTTCCTTCCTTCTTTCTTTCCTGCTCTCCCTTTTTCCTTTCTTTCTTTACCTCTTTCTTTCATTCTCATTTGCTTTCTCTTTTCATCTTTCTTTTCTTCACTTTTTCTTTCCTTCTCTTTCCTTCTCTCTTCCTTTTCAGTCTCTGATTCCTTCTCTCTTGCTTTTATACTTTTCTTCTCTCTTTCATTCCTTCTTTCGTTCTCTCTTTGCTTCACTCTTTCTTTCCTTCTCTCTTTCATTCTTTCTCTTACCTTCGCTCTTTCACTCTTTCCTTCACACTTTATTTCCTACTCTTTCCTTTACTCTGTCTTTCCTTCTCCTTTCCTTTCTCTGTCTTCCCTTCTGTTCCCTTCTGCCTTTCTTTCTCTTAACTTCTTTCTTTCCTTCTCCTTCCTACTCTCTTTCCTTTTTTTCCTTCTTTTGTTCCTTCTCTCATGCCTTCTCTCTTTCTTACTTTCTTTCCTTCTCTCTTTCTTTCCTTTCTGTTTTTCTGACTTTCTTCCTTTCTTTTTCTTTCCTTTATTTTTCGTTCTCTTTCCTTCTTTCTTGCCTTTTTACTTGCCTTCTTTCTTTCTTGCCTACTTTCTTTCTTTCGTATTTTTCTTTCTCTCTATTTCCTTCCTGTCTTTTTTGTTCTTTCGCTCTTTCATTCTCTGTTTCGTTCTCTCTTTTTTCTTTCTTTCTTGCCTTTCATTCAGTTTTTTCTTCTCTATGCTTCTCTCTTTCAAATTCTTTCCTTCATTCTTTGTTTCTTTGTTTCTTTCCCTTTCCTTATTTCTTTCCTTTTTTCCCTTGCTCTTTCTTTCCTTCAGTTTTCTTTGCTCTTTCTTCCCTTTTCTTTCCCATTTCTCTTTCTTTCATTCTGTTACCTTCATTCTTTCTTCCTTTTTCTTTTTTCCTTCTTTCCTTCTCTTTTTCCTTCTTTTTCTTTACCCCTCTATTTCCTTTCTTTCTCTCATTCCTTCTCCCATTCCTACTCTCTTTCTTTCCTTTCCTTTACTCTTTCTTTCATATTCTTTCTTCTTTCCTTCCCTCCTTCTCTCTTTTTTCTTTCCCTTCACAATGTGTTACAGCATGCTGCCATTTCACAAGGAACACATCCACACACAAAGTAGTTCTCTTCAGTGTCAGGGAGTACTATGGTAATGTGTGTTTTTTTAGACCAAAAACCTTTTCCTCACCAGCCAGGCAGGCAGGTAAAGAAACAGTCCGCCGCTCACTTCTCCATTGACGCTGTCTCTAGGGTGTAGGCTAGCGAGCCGGTAGTGCCCCCATAAATCAGGACAGTATTGTGCACTTACTGCAGCCCCTTTGGGCGGCCCGCGGGGCCAATCCTGGATCGTCTCTGCGCCCCGGAGCTGTGTCCGCGGTGCTTTGGTAGGCCTCAGCCAGTTCATCCTCACACGCGCCCCGTCGTGTGGCCCAATGTAAGAGGCCGTGGAACCCCCCAAAACTGAAGGCACCCGGCCAGGTATATAGCGGCCTCCGGTGCTCCGCTTTCTCACACCATATGCCCAGGGGTCAGAGCTCTACAGCCCCCACGTGTCTTGCCAGGGAAGGCGCAGGTAGCACGGTGTTCAGCGGCGGGGAAATGTTGGCGGGAGCACCCCCAGGAGTTGCGTCACTATGCGGCAGGTCCACCATCAGAGCGCACCTCTGGCCCAGCTGTGCGGCACTGTCTCGTACGTCGGCCCACCTGAGGAGAGTCCAGACATGCCGGACCCTAGGCGCACCTTCCGCACGATTCACACTGGGGGCCCAGAGTCGGGCAGGAACGGGAGACTCACGGAGCTGGGTACTCTTCCGCGAAGGCTCCCACCAGTCTCCAACAAATGGATGCAGGGATCGACGGCGGCAGCTCCGGCCGCAAGACTCCCCCCCTCGCCAGTAAGGGGAGCCCCCTCCACTCCGTCAGCCTCGATGCCGCCGCGCCAGCAGTAGGATCTTTCAGGGCAGCCGCGGGTCTCAAGTTCCACTGCCGCAGCGGAGGATCAGGGCGGCTCGTGGTGCCAATCTCACTCACCGCAGCCTTTGCTCGTCCGGGCTCGCCACTGCCCCGCTGGATGAAAGCTCCGAAGCTCCGGCCTGCAGCCCCAGCTACGCCGCCCCGGCCGCCATCTTAGTAGACCGCGCGCCGAACGTCGCGCCGAAAAGGTCTCGATTTCAGACGAAAAACGCCTCCAAACACCTCATCGGGCACACCACCGCTTGCTCGTGCCTTCCGATCACTGGCACGGTGTTTATGGGCGAAAAGGAACAGGATGTAGATCGGGGCCAGCGGTGCTCACGAACAATGCAGCTACCCGGCCATGTTGCTGGCCACGCCCCCTATACAAATCAGTCTTGACCTTGTTCCTCATGGGAACAGTCCAGCCCGAACTGTCAAGCCAGGTCCTCCCTGGACCAGAAACAAGCATCCTAGGACCGGTTTCGGGGCATCACCCCATATCAGACAGACAAGCTTGAATCTAGTGGCGCAGTGAACAAGGGACCCATGTCTGGGCATACCATTTCCATTTAGGGTGACAAAAGTAAAAGGAACAAATGATGGACGGAATGCTGAACAATATCAAACACTCACTATGAGTTACGGCATGCTGCCCTTTCACAAGGAACATATCCACACACAAAGTATTTCTCTTCAGTGCCAGGGAGTACTATGGTAATGTGTGTGTTTTTTTTAGACCAAAAACCTTATCCTCTAGCAAATTATTTATTTTTGAATGAGGGCCCAGAATATTGAGCGTCTTCAAGAGATAGGGATCAGAAACACGGCCTTGAATTGGCTGACCTCATTTCTGAGCAATTGCACTCGGGAAGTATGGCTGTCCCCATATGCCTCTCAAGCCAGAACCCTGACTGTGGGTGTACCCCAGGGATTTGCCCTTAGCCCCACCCTGTTTAATATTTACCTCACGCCCCTGGCTATACTGGCAGAGTCATTGCGTGCCAAAGTCATTTCTTAGGCTGATGATACGCAGCTTCTCTTCTCCTGTAGGAAGGGAAGTGAACTGGATGGGGAGCTCACCTCTCAGTGTCTTGCCAGGGTGTTTCAGTGGTTGGCACGGCACCAACTGAAGTGTAACCCTGATAAAACCAAGATTGTGGTCTTCGGAGATATCCCGCATAATCTAGTGAGAACTTGTTGGCCGAATGATGTGCCTCATCCTGGCCCCCTTCAAAACTCTGTGAAGAATCTAGGTATTAAAATTGACATCACCCTCTCTTTCCAACCACAGATTCAAGCTCTAAGCGGCTCTTGCTTCAACACTCTCCGCATGCTAAAAAAAATGTCTACCTCTCCTGTCTGAGTCAGCAGGCAAAAAGGTTATTCAGGCTCTGATCATGATGAGGCTGGATTATGGGAATGCCCTCTACCTCGGTCTCCCTGATTTCCTTCTCAATAGACTCCAGGAAGTGCAGAATGCCGCGGCCAGACTGCTACTCAAACTCCCACCTAGGTCTCACATGTCTTTTCATCTGAGGGCCCTCCACTGGCTCCATATAAAAAAGAGGATTCTTTTTAAGGCCATGGTTTTAATGTATAAGGTCTTGCAAGTCGGGGGTGCGGTATATCTAAGAGAGAGGATTAACAAATACATCCCAGTGCGTACCCTGCGTTCCTCCTCCGCTCGCCTGGCAAGTGTGCCCTGGTTCAACCGACTTAGAGTGGGCAGGAGATCTTTCTCTTACCTTGGGCTGCTTACTTGGAACAAACTCCCGAAAGACCTCCGCATGGTGAGCAATATCGCTGCCTTCAAGAGGAAACAGAAGACATGGCTTTTTATGAGTCAACCTAGGTACCCTGGTCTGTCGCCCTTAGCCTGACTGCCGGGACACTCTGCTGAGTAGCTGTGCGCTTTACAAATCGGGATAACATAACATAACATAACAAAACATTCCCAAACAATAAAGTTTAGCAAAAACCATTAAAAAAAAACAAGAATTGCCAGAAGGCTGGCGGCCAAGGCCAGACCTCTTGGCTTTGCCAATGTTTGTTTTGCATTTGAGGTCTTTAAAGATAATACATATAATTCAGATTTTCTCCAAATGAATGCATGAAATGCAGACAGCACAAGTCGGAAATAGTGAGCAGGGATTGCTGCTCTCTGTTTCCTACTTGTGCTGTTTGAAGTTCATGCATTAACTCAGAGAATGTCCGAGTTATACACATGAACTAGGTCAAGAGTCTGCTTTTATGTGCTTGCACTATCTGAAGTGTATTGACTGAACCTGATATTTTTCGGAGTTAGAGAGTGATTTGTAGATGGCACAGAACAGAAACAGTGACCAAGGTTTGCCTCTTTCTGTTCCCGAGCTTTGCTGTCTAAAATCATGCACTAACTTTGAGAAATATCAGATGAAGAAATGCACATTAGACACCATAAGCACATAAAAACAGGCTCTCAGCTCTACTTTGGGCAAGCATAATAGTTCATGACAATAGCCCCTGGTGACAGTTTTTTTTTTTTTTATAAATCTGCTTTATTGCTTTAATCTTATTTTAATTGCAATGCTACACTTCGCATTTATCAATACAGCGAATACTTGTATCGAGGCACAGTTACAAAGCACATGTTCAAAAAGATTATACTTGTTCAAATTGTGTGACAATCACCATTCGCTACTCACTTTTTGAGGCCTTTTGATCTCCAGTGGGATTGGCTGGCTGGGTTTAACAGATTCAGTTTTAATATACATTGACAACAATAACCACCAAAAATAAACAGCATATACAATAAATGAAACATATGACGCGCTCTAGTCACCTCTAACATCGGTGTCATTTTCATAATATTGCGTACAATCTTCATGGGTGTCCCCTTCCATGACGCCTCCCTCTTATTGACAGATTTTTCCTCCCAACTCATGCATTAACAAATTAAACAAGCCAGCCCGTGTTCAGCCCTGGTTCTCAAAGGCCTCCAGGGTCTCCAGAGCACGCACAATGGGATACCTCCTGCAACCCCTACCCTCTTCTCTTTTCAATGCCATGTTTTCACTTCTGGCCCATTTAGTCACATCTCCTTTCCATCCTGTTAACGGGGGAGGGGAAACTCGCACCTTCCAACACATGGCAATGCATCTTTTTGGCAATACAAATGCTAGACTCTTAAATCTGTCACTCACCCTCTTCTTTTTAGTATTGGGGACAGCCCTATTAAGCATCTTTCCACAGTGCACACAACCTTTCCCTCTAGCGCAGTTGTCAATGTGGCCACCACAGCTCTCCAGTAAGGTATTACCTCCTCGCAACTCCACACCATGTGAAGGAAGTCTGCATTATCGGAGGTCACATCTTGAGCATTTCTGAGTATCTATCACTAACATCCTCCTAAGGTGTTTGGGTGTCAAATATGCTGTGTGTAAATAATTGAATTGTGCACAATTTAATAGTGCATTTCTAGGCACCTCTTGAATGTGTTCTAATGTGCTAACCCATTCTTTATCAAAGAGGCCTTGTGGGAAATTGGGTTATTGGTTGAGGGGAGTAAAACCCTACGCAAACAACAGCCACAATCCTTGTCAGGGGGAAACACAAAAAAGTCACTAAATTAATCTGTGTTTAACACTCTGGTAGCTTGGCACAAAAGCAGTCCGGTTTAACTTAGAGGTAATGTGTAAAGTGTTTAAGCAGCACTTAAAGTGTAATAAAGTGAAAACACAACACCAGAAAAATCCCACGCTCATTTAGCAAACTATAGATGCCATCTTACACTCTCCTATGCTGACCCACAGGTCTGCCTCCTTAGCAAGCTCCCTGGGCTCAGAGAGGTTACTGCCAACCATGTGTTGGTGAAGCTCTGTAAAACAGATATTGAGGTGGAGAGAAGATTCTATGTTCAGACTTAGTCTCTTTTATGGAAGTCTAAAATCTCCAGTGAGATGAAGCTGCAGGCTTTAGCCGACAAGGGCTCCACAAGGCCGGTGACCCCTTCTGCGAGGAGCGGCCGAACAGGATTTTCTGCTGCAGAGAAGAACGTAGCAGGAGCTGCTGCAAAGTCAGGCCGACCGGCGATGCACCTTGGGCTGATCGGGGAGGAGGTAGGACCCAGTCTCCTCTTGATTCGCAGAGCACTTTTTGGCAGAATATTTTCATAGTCCTAACGTTTTGATTTGGGCTATCTGGGTACCTTTAGCACCACTTCCAAGGGCCCAGGACTGGAGGGGCACCACTTGGAGGGTAAGGACTCACTCAGGCTGGGTCCCGGCGTGAGTTTACGATGGTTGGAGTCTTTTCTGTCCCTGAGACTCTGATCAGGAGGCCAGCCAACTGGTCCTTAGAGTCACTCTGGAAGTCTTGGGTTCAAGCAGGAAAGCAGATGACAAGCAGCAGGACAGTCCTCTGAGGCTACAATGCAGGCTTCAGGCAGCAGGGCAGTCCTCTTGGTACAGCAGGGCATTGCACTGAAGTATACCACAGGCAGCAGGGCAGTCCTTCGGCAGTTCCAAAAGTGAACTGAAGAGTGGGTTTGAGAATCCTGTTTTTATACCTGGTGCCCATTTTGAAGTGAAAGAAACTTCTGGAGTACCCTCCAGTCACCAATAGCCCCCCTCCCCCCAGAAGTGTCTGGAATTTTCTGCATCCCTGCCCTGGTCCTAGTCTGTCTGGGGGCACAACAGCCTGGTGTGAAAGTTCTTTGGGAGTGAGCTGATGCTGATGGGTCTTAGAAATTGAAGTAGGGCTGTGCACAGCTCCGCTCTCCATCCTGCCAACAGCCGGTCACTCTATTGTGTGGCTGTCTCAGAGGAATACATAAAGGCCAACTGTCAACTAAACCTAGTCATGCGACCCAGGAAACAGGTTTCAGGTACCAAATGGCTAGGACAAGAAAATGCCAACTTTCTAAAAGTGGCATTTTTACAAATTCTAACTTAAAATTCGACTTTACCATTAAAGAGGATTTTACATTACAATTTCTTATACACCAAACATGATATTTCTACCTGCTTCCAAACCAAGAGTATCACTTATTAAATGTAATAAGGCAACCCAATGTTATCCTATGGGAAAGGTAGGCTTCACAGTAGTGAAAAACAAATTTGTTCGTTTTTCACTACCAGGGCATGTAAAACATAAACGTACATATCCAACTTTTTAAGTACAATGCACCATGCCCTATGGGCTGTTTAGGGCATCTCTTAGGGCTGACTTATACATACTAAAAAGGCTCTTTTAGACCTGGCAAGGGGGTTTATTTTGCCAAGTCGAATTGGCAGTTTAACACTGCATACAGGATGCAATGGCAGGCCTCAGACATGTTTTAAGGGGCTACTTACTGATCGGTAACAATAAGTATGTGAAAAACAGCCTGCAGATCGTTAATGATGCAGCAGCAAGATTACTTTCCCATCTGCCTAAATTCAGCGCAGAATCTAAGCTACTTTGTAAGCTGCACTGGTCCCCACTAGGAAAACATATTCAGTTTAAGGCTCAGTGTATAGCTCACCGGATTATGAACAAGCAGGGGGCGTCTGGTTTGGCATCCCAGTTGCAGTCTTATAACCCTACCAGGGCCTTCAGATTGGCTGACTTGAATTTGCGGTAAAACCCTATATCAATAGGGTGCAGGTCGCTCCTTTTGAGGGATTGCTCTGGTTTTATGGAACAACTTGCCTTTACATTTATGGAATACTCCTAATCACCTCTGCTTTGGTCTGCTTAGGTCTTCGTATCTGTACTGCAATTAGTTATCCCGGTCGTAGTTGGCCAGCACTGGGAAGCCCCATCTGTGGGGCAGCTATACACTTTATAAGTTAGTATAAGATATTAATATAACGTAAGTGGGTGGCACAAGTACTGGTGTACGGTTTCCACTTTCCAGCATACAGAACGCTACTTAAAATTATAAAAGCGGCTTGAGAAACCAAATTTAAAAACATTTTAAGATGTTAAAACAGGCCAAATAAAAAGTTCTCACCAAACGGAATAGCAAATTGTTTATGTGTTCCGAGAGGTAGATGAAACATTTCTGTTCCCAGCCACGGCAAATGGAGTCGGAGCAGTGCGTCACAGACGTCGGTGGCACGATGCTCTGTACTCCTGCAGTGATGGTTCTTCAGAGGAGCTGCAGCGTTGTCGGAGCCTGCGTTGTAAGTCGCGGTTGTTGCGTCGATCGGGGAGCATGGCTTTGGTGCAGACAGCGGCACGGCGTCAAAGTTGCAGACAGACACCAGTTCCGAAGTCGCTTGACGTTGGGTTCTTCTTGTAGCACTGAAACTCACTTCCAAGGGCAAAGGAACTGGATTTGGCACCACTTGGCAAGTAGGGCTCACAACAGAGGTGCTACAGGTGAAGTCTTTGATGGAGTTGAGGCTTCCAACAGGAGACAAGCTCAACTCAAACCCTTGGAGAAACTTTAGAAAAAAGGATGTAGAGAGCAAAGTCCAGTCCTCTCACTCACAGGACAGAAGCAGCAGGCAGTAGGCCAACACAGCAAAGCAAGCAGCAAAGGGGCAGTCACTGCTGACAGCACAACATCTCTTCTTCATGGCAGAATGTCCGCAGTCCAGAAGAGTTCTGAGTATATGGTGTCAGAAGTCCAGACTTATACCCATTTTAGCCTTTGAAGTTGGGAGACTTCAAAGAAAGGTCTTTGTAGTGCACAAGATCCTGCCCTTCCTTGCACTGGCTCCAGACACACTACAGGGGGTGAAGACCTCTTTGGGTGGGGACAGGCACAGCCCTATTCAGGTGTGCCAACTTCCTCCCACCACTCTAGTTCAGGAAGGCTCATCAGCCTGGTGACGGGCCATCAGGATATGCAGGGCATAGTTCAGCTCCCTTTGTGTGTGACTGTCTAGATTGAATTCACAAAGCACAACTGTCATCCAACCCAGACGTGTATTCTAGGGATAGGTAGAGGCACAGAATGGTTAAGTAAGAAAATGCCAACTTTCTAAAAGTGGCATTTTCAGACCTGCAATTTAAAAACCAACTTCACTAAAAGATGTGTTTTTAAATTGTGAGTCCAGAGTCCCAATTGG
The DNA here is from genome assembly GCA_963921515.1 of Calotriton arnoldi. Taxonomy (NCBI): domain Eukaryota; kingdom Metazoa; phylum Chordata; class Amphibia; order Caudata; family Salamandridae; genus Calotriton; species Calotriton arnoldi. Next base: position 956,628 of record CAWUFW010005404.1, read on the forward strand.
AAGATACACTTGTAAGATGTTGCAAAGCAGCTCCAATACTAACCTATTGGAGAGATAGGCCTTTCTGTAGTGAAACATTAATTTAGCAGTTTTTCACTACCAGGACATGTAAAACTCCAAGTACATGTCCTACCCTTTAAACACACTGTACCCTGCCCAAGGGGCTACCTAGGGCCTACCTTAGGGGTGCCTTACATGTAAAAAATGGGAAGGTTTGGGGCCTGGCAGGTAGGTGTACTTCACTGTAATATGTATGGAGAAAACTCCGTACTTGGAAGCGCATCATGATCATGAAGATGCAGAACAAATGTATAACAAGAAACAAATTAATAGTCAAATTTTCTACTTGTATTTCCAATAAATCTTAATGATGACAAACAGCGAAAATAATGCCATACATGATTAACAAATCAAATGAGATTCTACAATTGATCAACAAATCTCGTTGCACATTAATAGCGACCCCAATGCATTTCGGGTGACACCCTTCTTCAGGGGAAATTCTAGCAAATCTTCAGTGGCATCCTGCCGGAACACATAAAAAGAAAGAAAAACAAACTGAATGCCTGATGTTGCAACATGAGTAACAATGGACACTTCAGATTACACTAATAGATTATCATTGTCTGCATGCATGTTAGACTGACCACACTCCGGTGCATAAAATGGAATATATCTTTCTCTGTTTACACTGCACTCTTTTCTTTTGAACCAGGTCATTATATTCCATTTTATGCACCGGAGTGTGGTCAGTCTAACATGCATGCAGACAATGATAATCTATTAGTGCAATCTGAAGTGTCCATTGTTACTCATGTTGCAACATAAGGCATTTAGTTTGTTTTTCTTTTCTTTTATGTGTTCCGGCAGGATGCCACTGAAGATTTGCTAGAATTTCCCCCTGAAGAAGGGTGTCACCCGAAAAGCATTGGGGTTGCTATTAATGTGCAACGAGATTTGTTGATCAATTGTAGAATCTCATTTGATTTGTTAATCATGTATGGCATTATTACCGCAGGTGGAAACTCTGTGGCGGCGAATGGAGGTTTGGGGGATACAACTAGGAGACACAAATCACGTGGTGTCTATGTACGCAGGCGACACTCTAGTATATCTGCGCCAACCAGCCCAGGCAGTCCCGACAATGTTGGATGTGTTGTGCCGGTTCGGGGAGGTGTCGGGTTTGAGGACGAATCCGAATAAGTCCAGGTTGTTGCCGGTGGGTTGTCTGGCAGGGCGGGCAAGGGGGGCCCTTCCGGAGGTGGGACTTCCGTGGGTTAACTCTGATCCGAAGTATCTGGGGATCAAACTAGTCAATAACCCCGACCGATATCTGGCTCTTAATATAGGGCAGGTGATCGAGGGTATAAAAGGTTCAATTCGTTTTTGGCAAAAGCTACCGCTGTCCCTCATGGGTAGAATCGCAATTATTAAAATGGTAATACTTCCTCGCTGCCTGTATGCCGTACAGCACTCCCTATATGAGGTGCTGGCGCACTTTGTTAAGTCCCTGAACACATTATTAATAGGACTCTTATGGGAATCCAAAAGAAAGAGAGTAAGTCTCGAGACAATGCAGAGAACGTGGCAGAAAGGTGGATTAGAGGTCCCTCACTTAGAATTATACTACATGGCGTCCCAGCTCCAGCATGCAATTCACTGGCTAGACGAGAATGACAATTGGGAGAAAAGATTACTGGCAGGCACATATGGAGGACACTCCTTGTTGCATTACTAATGTTGGGGGCTGGCACTCCGCGGACAGTCCCGTACGTAATCCGGCATGTGGCGCGGGTATGGGAGCGAGTTTTAAAAAAAGTGGTGGGACACGCCCCTTACGCCCTGGATATGCCTCTTTGGGTGGTACAACCATTCGCCAAAATAGAGGCCTCAATGTCAATCCGACGATGGAAGGAGGGCGAGTGTTTGACGATGGGGGATCTGTTCCATAACAAACAATTCATTACTAGGGAGGAAGCGGAATCAATGTTCGAGCTGGGGACAGGTCAATTTCTTCAATATGGAAAGATTAATCAAGTAGCAAGAGAGATATGGACTTCCATCCCGGATGAACCGGCGGAAACCAGGGTGTTACAGGTTATGCTATATATGGCGCAGGGGAGGCGCTTCATCACGCACCTGTATAGAGCGTTGCGAGAGGATCTGACCAGTGCACCCCTCCCGGTCCAGGGTAGGTGGGAGGAGATACTGGGGGAGCCCTTGTCCGGAAAAGACTGGATCAAAGTACACGATGGGGTCAAAGCTGTCAACTCGAATGTCAGGTTTAAATTAGTCCAATATAACTTTGTACACCAGGCATATCTCACCCCCAAAACACTTAGCAGAATCTTTCCGACCAGATCTGATAGTTGCCCTAGATGTGGGGCTGCTGCCTCGGATTTTATGCACATGGTGTGGACGTGCCCGAGGCTGTCCCAGTATTGGACCTCAGTTCTGGGGAAAATACAGGAGGCGACGGGCTGGTCTGTGCCCAAAGGTATACGGAGGTGCTGCTGGGTCTCCTGCCGGCCCCAAAGAAAAAGAAACTTAGCAGGAGGTTTGTGATGCTTAGGTTGACATTAGCCAAAAGGCGAATTGCTTCATCGTGGATGGGCACTGCTCTCCCGAAGATTGAGATGTGTTTGAAAGATTTGGGTGAATGGGCAGCGGCGGAAGCAGTAAGAATGAAGAGAGTGAGACGGGATGAGAAACTGGAGGATGATCTGCGGGCGTGGGCGACCATGTTGGCAGATATAAAGGAATTACAAACTACGTCGATAACACCTCCTTTACACACTCCCCCACAAGACGGACAATGACGTAATATACTTAATCAGAAAGTGTGGTAGCTATGTAGTGAGCGCCAAGACCCGAAAGGACTCTGGGCACTGTATTGGGAAGGTGACGCTGGCAAGTTGTTGGTAATTTGAGGATGGGTGGGGGTGGGATCTGGGTTGTTGGGTACTTACATAGTTATCCTAGATATAAAACACAAGTTGGCGTAACGGAAAGGATACTTGCCTACTGTATTGTTGTTCAACACTGTATGTAGATTGTTTTAGTCCTTGTAATACCTGCTTACAGATGTACGGTGTATGTAAATTGAAGAATGTAATTTCCTTAAATGCCAATAAAGAAATAATACTAAAAAAAAAGAAACATCAATTCTGGGTAATTCGAGACTGCTCTGGGTAGGCAGCGCATAGGGCAGCACAAGGAAGGGCCATCAGAGAGACTAAGAACTGGAGCAAGCACCTAATGCATGTCGAAAGAGGGCACAATTGTGGGGCGACATTCTGGACGAGACCCAAGTACAATGTCCGAGATGTATATAGAAGAAGGACTGCCACCAAGCAACAGTAAAAAAAAAAGCAAATGGTACATCATGGAAAAGAATTGTAGCTTGATCTGTAATGAAGGAGCCTTATCAAAATACATGAAGTCAATAGGTTTTCTAAAGTCATCAAAAACGAACCTTTTGTATCAATTGTTCTTGCTAAAATACAAACTTTAAAACATATGCAAATATATTTTGAAGTGGCTAAATAATTTGAAATGACCATTGATGTATTATACATTTGTATATCTGCATTGGCGTAATTAAATAACACAAACATAAAAAAAAAATGTATGGCATTATTTTCGCTGTTTGTCATCATTAAGATTTATTGGAAATACAAGTAGAAAATATGACTATTAATTTGTTTCTTGTTATACATTTGTTCTGCATCTTTTTGAATTTTGATTCATGATCATGATGAAGCCCTAGGGGCCATTGGCTGTGCGCTTCCAAGTACGGAGTTTTCTCCATACATATTACAGTGATTTGGTCTCAGGGGACAGCGGCAGATCTCTTACAGGAAGCAGCACGCACTGATTCACTTTTTTGAACTAGTCACAGGCAGATATATAAGTTAGAGAGATAAGGTGTGCAGGTTGACACAACCACTAAGAGTACGTTTCATTTCTGCTTCCACGTTCAACCAGCACCCAGAGAATTATGTCCTTTAAAGACATAGCGGACCTTACAACCAATCAAGCTGAAACCAAGGTTTATTCAGCTGACGAAGCGGAATACATTTATTCCCTGATACATGAAGTTAGAAGCTTCAGTGCCACCCCCGGAACACTACAACAGATGTTAAAGCAACTTGAATACATCATGCGGAAAGAGATTAATCAGAGATTACATGCTACCACACTCATACAATATCACATATTAAACGTGTACCCAGGGGCCTCAGGATCGCCCTCAAACCGATGTTATTTAAATACAACAAATCATTCATGACGCGCTGGTATGCGATCCTCAATAAATGTTCCTTGGATTTAATCCTTCTTATCATTGAGGAATTATCGTCCATACTTAGTGAACTGGCGACAGAAATTTCAGACTTAAAAACAGAAATAGAAAAACGGATGGAAGCAGAGGAATGGACAAAAACACTGAACGACATCAACACCAAATTGGACAAACACGCAAAGGAAGTGCATGAACGAAAAATAAGGAAGTTTAGACGAGACACAATAGATTACAAGCTCGATGAGGTTTATTCTTGGGCTGAAGCTTATGCCCAAAAAAAAGCTTATAAAAAACCGGGAACATCATTTTCGGAGGAGAGCATTGTTACTGATCAAGAGTTATCTTTAACTAGAACATCTGTCCCCACAACGACAGAACAAGCAACAAGACACATTGAAAGTGACACACCAACCACGAGTGGCAAGCAGGCTTTTTTAGAACAGGGCCAGACTTCAAATCATCCACCGGAAGGGCGAGAAACCCCAAAAGCAAGAGTCAGGAGGGGACAAAAAAAGAGTAGCAGAATCATCACGCACACTAAGGAACCTCAAGAAAACTTAGTGATGAACATCTCACAAAAAACCCTCAGTGCTTGTGAAATGGAAGTACTCAACAAAGGCATGGCGTTCGTTCCTACGTATACATCTAATAATCTCGAAACAGAGATTGCATTTTTCAAATTTATGAGGAAACTGAGACTACGGTGGTTTTTTCATACCATATCTCTATCTGAACCTATAGGTGACAAAACTTTGACTGAGAAATTCAAACCCAAAAGCACATTTATGGCACCTTTCTCCCATAAGACTGTGGACAATTTTGAATTATTGGTCAAGAAGGATCTGCAAACCATCAGATACCACTCATCACAACGTACTAATCTTACTCCAAAGGAACGCAGGACTTTACACAATCTGAGCTTGAATAAAGAACTCAGTTTTCAACCAGCTGATAAAGGAGGAGCAATCGTGGTAATGGATTGAGCATTCTATGAAAGAAAGGTTGATGAACACGTGTTCAATGAAGATACTTACATACACTTGGAATCAGACCCTACTAAACGGTTTCAATCTGTTTTGTTGACATTACTGGATAAAGCAGTTGAAATGGGTTGGATAACGACACGATACGACAGTTTCTATATACATCATCTCCTCAACAGCCACACATATATATGCTCCCGAAGATGCACAAGAATGCGACAGATCCACCGTTCCGACCCATCGTGGCAGGATGTGGTTCGTTACATGAGTCCACAGGAAAAGTTTTGGATTTTCACTTTCAACCATTAGTGCAAACTTGGAGCACGTATGTTAAAGACACGACAGATTGCCTCGTAAAACTAGAGAGTGTGCGTGATAATATCACCAAGGACACGTTACTATGTACCATAGACGTAGTGGCGTTGTACACTTCCATTCCTCATAGTGAAGGCATTGAAGCAGTAGAATGGATGTTGCTTAATTCTGAACAAGAAATCACTGATAAAGTGTTTCTGCTGGAACTACTACAATTCAGTCTATATCACAGCTATTTTACATGGAAAGAAAACTTTTTTCTACAAAGAACAGGGACATCGATGGGTTTTTCTGGAGCACCCTCATACCCCAATATGTTTATGGCTTATTTTGAGCACACATATATCATCACCAAAGAGCGCTGGATGAAACATCTTCTCATGTACATGAGATGCATAGATGACATTTTGGTGATCTGGAGTGGAGATCGCCAGTCACTTGAAGACAACATTCAAATGTTAAACCAACAGAATCCACGCATACAATTTACTCACCAAATTCATCCTCAGACCATCAACTTCTTGGACATCCTCATCACTAATACAGACACAGGATTACACACATCCGTTTATAAAAAACCGACGGACAGAAATAACGCATTACACTTTTTGAGTTTCCACCCGCCTTCCTTGCTAAAACATCTACCGGTATCACAGTTTATTCGCATCAAAAGAATTTCATCCATTCCCCAACAATCAGACCTCATGATTCAAGAGCAGTATGAAAGGTATAAGAAACGTGGATATCCTCCCGAAATTTTGGATTCTGCTAAAACATGTGTTGAGCAAAAAGTTTGTAAAGATTTACTAACACCAATGTCGCGTTCCAAAAGCAAGAGAGAAGTGTTTGTGCGAAAGTTTTCCCACCAGGCTGCCAGAATCAAAAGAATTATTTTTAAAAGATGGGAAATTCTTGAAGAAGAAGCAGATTTTAAAACGGTTTTCATAGATAAACCTTTGTTTGCACATACCAGGTCCAAAAATATCAGAGAAATTCTCAAGACCAAAGTTATTCATGAACCACGGAGTCACACATGCATGAAGAAATGCTGGAATTGTAGTCACTGTGGGAATGTAATACTGGGTAATACTTTTTTACATCCTCATACCGGGAAGAAAATCTCCCTCAGACACTCTTACGATTGTAATACGGATACAGTAATTGATGCAATTAAATGTCCATGTGGACTCACTTACGTGGGTCGTACTTTGTGAAAAGTACGTATCAGGATTACTGAACACAAAAGTATGATCCGAACCAAAAATACCAACTCATGTCTGGCAGCACATTGGATACAATGTTCACACTCAATCCCACAATTACGTTACACTATACTAGAGAAGATTCACCCTCAAACTGGCAAAGACACACACATCCAGTTAGCACGTAGGGAGACCTTTTGGATCAAGTATCTCGATACTTTGATTCCGAAAGGGCTAAATGTGAAATGCTATGTTTCTTGTAATGCACATGATAGACGTCATTTTGATGCACAGATAATCATTGTGGTACATAATCTATACTTTGTAAGCATGCCATTGTAAATCACTGTCTGCATACATGGAGACCACCCACCCGTTAGCAATTTCCACATAGCAGCAGCGTACCTTGACACACCTTGATAAATCACATTAGTTCACACATTGGTATTACGTGTAACAGTAGGCGTATTTGGAGGTACATTCATAGGACAGTTTGCCCCATCATATTAGATACTGTTCAACTCGGTCAGTTATGTTGGAGGCGACACTTACTGCATTCGTGCAGTATTCACAGTCAACCATTATTGGTGCTCACGTGTTTTTATTATTATTTTTTTACTAATTCATGTGGTCCGAGAGTTCCACATGTTAAGGAGATAAGTTGACCTTAGATGACGCACAGTTCACAATCATTTTACAGACTGTACTGTTTGATGCTTCTAACGTTTCACGCACAATAAAGTTAGTTGAATTGCATATTTTGGAAGGGGCGTGACAGACAGGTCAAAAGGTAGATCCAGGGCAGACGTCGTCATGACGCTCGGATCACGTGAATGACGCGAGACGCGGCACGCACCGGTGAGTTTGACCGCGAAACATTGCGGAAAGCCTTATCAGATGGCAGTTAGTTTAGCAAGTTTATATATTATCACACATCATTGAGCTTTTGTTCCTGTTTTCTTTTGAGGGTCTGGCGTTTTAAAATCTGCGACCGATCCTTTCAAAACTTTCAAAACTTGATATCAAGGTAAGGCATACTGCTGATTCAAAATTTGCTCTAAGCATCCATTCATGGATGGACAGACGATAATGGTGAATCTTTTTTAACAGAGCATTTAGAAACTTGGCGACCGGGCAGGCCTTTTTATAACTGCAATCGCATTTAAGAGGTACACCTTATCAGTTTCTTTTAACTGTTCACGTATCCATGCACACTCGGGTGGCAGCGTGTTTTGGTTACTGTAGCATGACGCAAGTTCGATATACGCTCACATCTTGCCCGTTTTTAGAATGATATCACTATATTGCACACGCTATTACTTTCAAGCGAGAATATATCTTTCTCTGTTTACACTGCACTCTTTTCTTTTGAACCAGGTCATTATATTCCATTTTATGCACCGGAGTGTGGTCAGTCTAACATGCATGCAGACAATGATAATCTATTAGTGTAATCTGAAGTGTCCATTGTTACTCATGTTGCAACATCAGGCATTCAGTTTGTTTTTCTTTTCTTTTATGTGTTCCGGCAGGATGCCTTTGAAGATTTGCTAGAATTTCCCCCTGAAGAAGGGTATCACCCGAAATGCATTGGGGTCGCTATTAATGTGCAACGAGATTTGTTGATCAATTGTAGAATCTCATTTGATTTGTTAATCATGTATGGCATTATTTTCGCTGTTTGTCATCATTAAGATTTATTGGAAATACAAGTAGAAAATTTGACTATTAATTTGTTTCTTGTTATACATTTGTTCTGCATCTTTTTGAACTTTGATTCATGATCATGATGAAGCCCTAGGGGCCATTGGCTGTGCGCTTCCAAGTACGGAGTTTTCTCCATACATATTACAGTGATTTGGTCTTAGGGGACCGCGGCAGATTCCTTACAGGAAGCAGCACGCACTGATTCACTTTTTTGAACTAGTCACAGGCAGATATATAAGTTAGAGAGATAAGGTGTGCAGGTTGACACAACCACTAAAAGGTAGGTGTACTTGCCAGGTCGAAATGGCAGTTTAAAACTGCACACACAAGCTCTGTTGTGGCAGGCCTGAGACATGTTTGCAGGGCTACTCATGTGGGTGGCACAATTGGTGCTGCAGTCCCACTAGAGGCATTTAATTTACAGGCCCTGGGCACACAGGGTGCACGGTACCAGGGACTTACTAGTAAATCAAATATGTTATTCATGGAGAACCAAATTGCAATTACATTTTAGGGAGAGAGCATCTGCACTTTGGCACTGGATAGCAGTAGTAAAGTGCCCAGAGTCCTAAAGCCAACAAAAATAATGTCTGAAAAATACATGCGGAAGGCAAAAGGATTGGGTATAACCCTCCATAAAGGGCCAGATCCAACAGTAAGTTTAAAGAATTAAACAAAAAATATATAATGTAAAATTTATATTTGTAATAATTGTAATAACATTATATATATGTGTGTGTGTGTGTGTGTATATATATATATATGTGTATATTAACACTACAGCGCCCAGCATGCAACGCACTGGAGTGTGCATGCTATTAAAAGGGAAAATAGGTTGTAGCGCGTTCACGTCCTGCCTCTTCCCCCGCCCTATGATTAAGGTGCAGTGCACCGAAACGCGTCAGGGACTGTGATTGATTGGAAATGCTGATGCCGGTTCCATTAATAAAAGCTTGTTTGAACTTTCCTCTGCAGGAGTGGCGTCCTTGAAGCTCTGGGGCTTTTTGGAGGAATATGTGTATATATATAAATATATTAAAACATACATACAGATGTATATGTGTTTATATAAGTATGTATTTATATATAGTATAAAATATTTGTGAGATTTCTTTAATTTACATTATATTAATGGTATATATTAAAATATTTAAGATTTACTACTTTAAACTATATATATATATACATATATATATATATATATATAGTTAGAAACTATATTTTTGTATGTTTTTTAACGATATTAGTGTGAAACGATATTTTTTCTGCTATTTTTGTACTTACCATTATAAGGAGGGGAAACCGATATGTTTGTAAACTATATTTTTGACAAAATATTTCTGTTACACAATATTGTTGATTCCGATATTATTTCAGTGATCCTTGTGGGCAAACCGCTATATCTTCCTCTAGCACAAATCATAAATATATGTGATGTTAAACGTACTGTACAGTGTGCTCTCTAGTAAAGTCCCAATAATATATGATTGTCTCCCAACACCTTTTAACATTTTTTTGTAACGTGGTTTGAACTTGATTGCACACACACAAAACTGTTGTATGCGTATTGACTCATGTTTGAGATGCTCCAGCTGGCAGCAACTTCTTTGGGTGGAGCACTACACTGCTTCTTGAAGTTTACTTCACTCCCTACCAACTTCCCAAATGGAAAAACCATGCAGCTGCATGCATATGTGTATACACACACTCACACACTTTGAGTTACACATTCCCACATGCGGCTACACATTCACACACACACACAAGACTTCTGCTGTACTTACATTAACCTGTCAAACTAACATGGAACATAACATCAGGCCTGTAGGTTAACACCACAGCAAACACTCAAGCTACAGCTAACATCACACTACTATTGTGCAGGTTAGCGGTAGGCCTATGAAAAGTGGAATGGGGCAAGAGAGAAAACAGAGACATTAGATATTGTCACACTTCCTGACTGCACCGCTTAGCTTAGTCTTAGCTTAGTGGAAGCACTGTACAAAGAGCTGCGACCACCCCAGGCCGTGCGTTTGAATTTGGGGATGGTCACAAGTTTGGCAGAAGCAGATCCTAATGCCCTGTTGGGAATATACCAGCTGAGGCTGTTTTTAAGGAATGCAGGACCTTGATCATGCAAGGCTTTGAAAACAATACAGAAAGCCTTGAACATAACTCTCTTTAATAGGCAGCCAGTGGAGACTTTTAAGGTGTTTAGACACAGACTGATACTTTGGAATATTGAGAATTAGACTTGCTTCTGCATTTTGAAGTGTTTAAGCTTATTGAGAACCGAATTATGTGCATTTAAGTAAAGAGCATTGCAATAATCGAGTTTGGCTATGGTGAGAGACAGGACAACTGATTGCTGAAGTTGGAGTGGGATAAAAGGAAGAATCTTTTTTATAAGTTTGAGCGTATAGAAGACTTTAGAGGAGACTGCGTTGACTGGGTCTGCGCAGGAATGTTTGTCGTTCATTATGACTCCGAGATTGCAGGTTTTACTGACTGGTGAGGGAGGAGTATCCAATTCGTGAGACCACTAGTTGGGAGTCCAAAAAGAAGTCTGGGCGCCAAAAAGCAGGACCTCGGTCTTGCTAGAATTTAGTCGACTGCAGTTTTCTGACATCCAGGTGCTGACTGCTTGCAAGCAATTGCAGAAGCGGGTGCTTAGATTCGGCCCTCCACTGCCGAGAGAGACCACAATTTGGGTGTCGTCAGCATAGGATGTAAGGGCTAAGCCAAAAGATTTGATAAGTGCTGCTAAAGGAGTAATGTGAAGAGTGTGGGACTAAGTGAAGATCCCTGTGGGACCCCGCAAGCAAGGGAGAACGGCACAGATACATAGTTGTGCAGACGGACCACTTATTTCACACTCTGAGCAACCATCCACCTTCTTTTGTTCCTGAAGACATGCATGTCCAGGTTTTCTAAGACGCACATTGAGGAGCACGTTGTGGATGACTGGCAAGCAAAGGTAAGTGCATCCTGCACCGCGTCTTGACACAGAGCTATCTTATTGGGATTTGAACAGTAACATGCAGGTGGCACCATTTCTATGATGTGCTCAACTCACCAATCTATTGCCAGCTTTTCTCAACATTTTTTTTACGCTTAGACGACCCAATAATTGGATAGATTTGAAGGGCATTAATTACTTTTTTTTACATCTCAGAAAATCAGCCCAGAATATCATCCCACACAACTAACATGCCTTAGAGCATACCCAAACCCCTACCATTCATATGCCCCTTATCCTGCTCATCTCATCCTTTCTCAATTGGGTAAATGTAGGGAATACACTCTTTCACATAGTCTCCCTCTGATTTTATGCTTTTAGGACACCAGATATACTGGCATATTGTGACCCTGGGCACCGGGAAGCTGCTAAACATGTCACAGTGCATGTACCCTGACCCCTAAACATGGTGACAGACTGATTAACCTCAAATGGCTTGTCTACTTTTTCACTTAGGCCACTGTGCAATGGTATTGAAGTAGCATCAATGGCATAAAGGTTAGCTTTTACATGTGGGCTACAGTGTAGATTTACACTTCTCGTATGAGTGGCTTTAAAAGTATGTCTCAGGACTGCCATTGCAGCCCAAAACTGCCGTTAGGAAGCCTAGAGCAGGCACATGTCAAAAGAAACTGTTTTGACATGTATAAAAGACTACTTTTGATTAATTAAGTCATTCATGAATAGTGTCTTTAAGCCATCAATGTCTGCATGGCTAATGACCAAAACTAGGAAGTGCCAATATTTAGATTCAAATGTCCTTGCCATGAAAGTATACCAAAAGTTAATTTTCACTTCATAGGCAGCGGTAGCCTTTTTTCCTATAGAAAAAAATCTGCTTGTGAATTAAAATCATATTTTCACACAAGTCAGGATAGGAAAAGGCCACAGAGATTGTCTCATACTGTTTCAATGTTCATCAAAAATATAATTTACTGGTGAACATAGATTTTTATTAAACAGTCAGTCAAATAGCTTTATTTCGATAACAAGTATCATAAAAGCATCATCATTCATACAGTTCAACACTAAAATTACAGATTGTCATAAAAACATTGTAGTAACAAGATATGTAAAAACCATCAGGGCAAAATATATTAGCAATTGTTCGTTTCGTGATTTATCAAAGACAATAACGGGTAAATCCCAAATTCAGAATGGAAAATAGAATCATGCTGCCAATGGTAATAAAATTCAATCAATATATATTAAAAAGTTAATTAGATAAAGTGACAATGCTTTTCAACTCATTTAGGCTATTTGAAGACAATTATAAGATAAGATTAAAAGTACAGACTGTGATGTCAGACCTCCCTACGTAAAAATCTGGACCTGACAAGCCAAGCACAACTGAGATATTTTGCCACACCACAAGCAAAAAGGGTTCTTGACTCCGATTTTAAAATTCGCAAAGCAACACAATGATCAGAGGTGCCCAGCTGCCTACAGATGGGTTTTAGCCATCTTGATCTAGCTCGGTTATATGCTGGGCATGCAAACATGAGATGAGCCACACTCTCTTTCGGTGCCTCACAGCAGGGACAGCTCGCAATCGTCTGACACGGGGGCTCCACTTTGCAGATAGTTCACGAACCAAAAGGGAGCCAACCCTAAACTGTATGTAAAGCGCCCTATCTCTTGGTCTCTGAATAAAATCTAAGTAAGGTTCCAAAAATATGTGCTGCTTGTGCTGATAAAAATCTTCTGTCAGCCTCCCTACTTTGGGATTACTAAATTCCTGTCTATCAACCCAGGCCCAGTATAATCTTTTAAGGTCAATCTTGCTGGGCGGGGTTTGGCCATCCCAGGATTCCTTGAGGCCTAGGGTGAACAATAATTTCTTAATGTTGTTTATCCAGCTGACCCTATGGTTACCGTCTAGATTAATTACCTCTGTAAATGCAGCAGCATATTTAGTAAGTTCGGCGGTCCGCATAAGGCGTCCCCAAAAAAGCAAGGGGCGTAATCTGGAAATATCTCTAAAGGAGCGCCTACCCATATCACTCATCAGGGGTTTAAGTGGCACATATCGAGGAAGCATCACTAGTTCTCTAAAAAACTTGTTTTCGGATCTGCAGATCTCTTCTACATTATCGAAACCCCACAGTTCGGCACCATATAGGGCCGTGCTAACTGCCTTCGCAGCATAAATCGTGAGCGCCAGGGCGACAGGTCTGCTCCGTGAGGAGCGGTGTTCTCTACCTATTGCTCCGGCCGCACGTTTATGGTTTAGAAGCATCTTGTTGATGTGGGATCTCCAATGCATTCTTTCGGAGAGGCGAATACCGAGGTAATCGAACGTACTGACTCTCTCCAGGCATGTTCCTCCCAGGGTAAAATTATGCCTAAAAGGTTTGTAGGGGTTAAATGTCATCAGTTTGGTCTTGGTGGTATTAATAATCAGCCCCCTGGAATTACAAAAAAGCTGGAACCTATCTAAGAGTTTTTGTAGCCCTGCGGGGGTTTTTGAAATCAACAGTGTATCATCTGCAAACAGGAGAGTAGGTACCCTGTCTCCTCATCAGCTGGGATTTCCTGTAAGAAGCTGACCACCCCATTCACATACAAAGAGAACAGAGTGGGTGCCATAACACAGCCCTGGCGTACTCCCCTGTTCACAGGAATCCTGTCAGTTTTTTGCTCTTGAGACCCCCATCTCACTTGTGCATAATTACCCTCATGCAAACGAATCAGCAAGTTAAGTATTAACGGAGGGATGCCCATCTCACCCAGGACTTGCCACAACCGATCCCGAGGGACCAGGTCGAAGGCAGTCTTCAGATCAATAAAAGCAAGGTAAAGACTGCCTCTACCTATCACGACTACCTTCCAATAAAGGAGAAGTAGCCTGAATGCCTGGTCAACCGTCCCGGTGTTGGCCCTGAATCCTGCCTGATAATGGGAGAGGACATTCTCGTCCTCAGCCCACAGTTGGATTCTCTGCAGTAACACCCTGCCAACTACTTTTTGGATAGCATCAATCAAACTGATAGGTCGGTAGTTGGCAGGGTCCTCCCTAGCTCCCTTTTTGTAAATTGGCACCACCTCTGCACCCTTCCATGATTCGGGTATGGGGCATCCATTCGAGATAGAGTTAATTAAAAACATAATATATCTTGCCCAATTACGGGGGTCCGCGAGGAGTAGGTCCCCAGGGAGACCATCTGGTCCGGGAGCTTTTGCTGGCACTATTCTTTGGATAGCCGCTTCTACTTCATTAAGCGTAAAAAGTCGTGAGTATTTGGGGTGAGGCGGGTGGTTAACTGATCAAGCGGCCCTTCTTGGTGGGTTACATCTGCCCCGAATAAAGTTTCCTAAAATGATCAAACCAATCCTGACTCGAGATGTGGTTAGGAATTAAGTCAGGGTCTTTTCTGTCCGCCCCCCTAACAAGGTTCCAAAATAAATTGGCATCCCTTGCTATGCTGGCGGCCTTCAAATCTTGCCAGTGGGATTCCTCCCACTTCAGCTTAGCACAGAGCAGAGCTGCTTTGTACTCCTTCCTGGCAATTTGGACCCGTGGACAGTTTTTACTTTTAATAGCAAGGGCTAAAGCTTTCCTTTTTTGTCTGCAGTCCTTGGAGAACCATGTCTGCCCCCTTTTTGTTTGCGCATTATGGGAGTTGCGGCTAGTCTCTATTTGGAAAAAGGACCCCATCTGCTCTATAGTTCTCGCATACATTTCTGAGACCTTCTCTGGGGAGTCAAGTGCGCTAGATGCCTCCTGTAAATCAACAATATTCTCTCTCAGTACTTGCTTGATGCCATTCATTTTTGTTTCATTAGCAACAACTTTGGGCCATTTAAGATATCTTTTACAAATAGATGGAGCCAGTTCCTTAGTCGACATGGCAGTGCTTACACCAGAGACAGGGCAAGGGGAAGACCAGGGGACCTTCATGGTCAAGCAGAGTGGATTGTGGTCACTGTCAATAGTGGGGACTATTTCCATGTCGATCATGCTACTCCAGAGTCTTACATCTATTAGGATGTAATCAATGCAGGAGGGGCAACTGACTCTATTATATGTACAGGCCCCTACAGCGTCTGACCTTGTCCTGCCATTGGCGGCCCTCATTCCAAATTCCAGAGTAAGTGCGTTCAGCTGAATTGCAACCCGGGACCATCTTTTAATAGGGGATACACTTAAAGGTGGGACACCCCACCTTGCATCGTCTTCCTCTAGCCCCAGCATGTCCTCCGAGCTAAGAGGCACAAACGTACAATTAAAGTCTCCCGCAATAACAAGATGTGATTCGGGCGGGCAACTAGATAGCTCCTGCTCCAGGGATGAAACAATAAATGAGGAGACTCCCCCTCTTGTCCCCCTAACATATACATTAACCAGCTCGAGAGTTACACCGCCCCTGTTTCCACTAATAGTGAGCCTCATTATATCTGGGCTCACACAATGGCGCTGCGTGGTTCTGCAGCCCAAAGCAATACTGGTCCAAATAATAAGGCCTCCCGAAGGGCGCCCTCTCCCCATGGTTACAGCTGGTGTAAAAAAACAAGTATAACCTGACTTATAGAGAGGGACTAGACTCCAGGTTTCCTGGAAAAGACAAATGTCTTGACCTTCTATTAATTTATTCCAGTCGGGCAGTAACAGTTTATTAAAAAGCCCGGCTACATTCCAGGAGATGATCTTGAGCTCAGAGTGGGGGGCCGAAATAAAGACTGGCTCGCACAGAAGAGTTTCTTGGGTCTGGAGCAATAAAACAGGGGAGGAACCAGAAGTATCCATATATGTAGCTGCCCTCTGGACCCTCAACTTGTTAGCAAGGTGGTTAGTATAATCAGTGGAACTCAAGCTAATAAGAGATTGGTCAAGAAGATTTGGTCACTGTAAGCACGGAGAGGTATTTGAGTTACTAGTAAAAGAAGTAATTTGCGAGTCGTGATGTGAGATGGAATCAGTTTTCAGTCAATCAATGGCTTCCAATGAAGTCCCCCCTTCTGTGTGTGGATCTAGTGTGCCATCCTGTGCCCTAGCAGCAGCAATTGTTGTAAAGCGTCTAAACTGGATAGCAGAGGAACCTGGAGGGCAAGTCCGGTATTCTAATGGCAAAAGATTTTCAACCAAATCGGGCGTGGCCAGGGTAAGTTCGATGCAGTCCAGAAGTTGATTGTAGGACGTGCATCTCCGTGCCCTGACTATATCTTCCTGTATCAGTGATCAACAGCCCCTGACATGGCGTATCCAATGTATGGACTTGTTTTTAAGGGAGTCCTCATTTTCGTGGCCACCAAGCAAAACGAGCTTGGGGACTTTGACCATGAAGACTGTTCGCGTTTGTACTAGGGGGAAAGTAGATGGATTACTTAATTGGTGAGATTCTTTTGGACACGGGCGTAAATTTGATGATATATTATTAGATCTAATGTGTTTTGTACTAACTTGAGGAGGAGGTTGTTTTGGCTGGGTATTAGGTGTAGCAGCTTGAGAAAGACCCACCTGTCTAGGTTGGGGGGCCTTATGGGCCTGACGGACAAGTGCTGTGGGGGGAGAGAGGGGAACTTTGTGTGTTGTAACTCCCTCTTTATGTGCATTTGTGGGTGCCCGTTGCAAGTAGGTGTTAGACGACAAATTAGCTGCTGATTTATGAGATGTATTATCTGGGGTCATTAGTTTAACAGTGGCCACTAATTCTTCAATCATCAGCTTCAACGCGCCTATTTCCATCCTAAGTGAGTTAACGACCTGCATAAGATCTTGAGGTAAAGAAACACAAGTTTCGACTATCTCAGTGAGATTCTCAGCAAGGTTTGGTGTTAGGCATTGGGGTGCTACTTCCCCAGAGCAATCAGGCGCATCAGCCAATGCCGCAAAACGATTAGAGCAGATGATAACAGTAGGCTCGAAATGGCCTGCGGCATCATAGGCTGCTGCACTAGAATGCCGAGAGGGAATATCTGCCTGCTGCCTTGCCTTAGGGTGGGTGGCCTCGCTACTGCTTGAGGCGTGTTTACGGGGGGGTTTCTGGAACATTGAAGGTATTATGGCTGAGCGAAGAGGGCTCTTGCTCTTCTCAAGCAAGGGGTTGACAGCGCCAACGGATGCAGGCAACTCAGCTTCTAATATTCCTTCACATTCTGTAATTAAGGACTCAATTCTATCAATCACACAATTGTTGGCAGCGTTCTTAGGGGTTTTCCTCGCCTTTTTCCCCTTACTCGCCCCGCCCGGAGCGCCATTAACCCCCCCCATTCCTTCCATGACTTTCCTTTTGCCCATTGATACACCATCAACGTTTACTTCGGTGCAGACTTTCCTCTAGGTTGACCAACACAAAAGCCAAGGGCAATGGTACAGACACAAGCTTTTCCTCCAAGTTGCAGGTATTAAGCGTCTTAAGTTTATAAAAGTTTCTCGCGATGAAATTAGAGATATCACAAGACAACACAGTACCTTGTTCAACAATGAGCAAATTCTCTTTTTTAGTCGTGTAGCGAACGAAAGGGGGATGGCCCTGCCCTGTCTCTTCCTGGCAATGACGGGCAAGGACGGGCCCGCCCTTGGCCCGGGCGCGGCCCACGCACATCCCGCGCCGCAGGGGGAGAGGCAGTGCTTTGAGCGCGATGGAAACTCAAGCGCCTCCCCCCTCACTCGCGGCACCTGCGGGTGGCTCGTTGCACCCTGGGAGATGTAGTCTCCAACCAGAGTGTGGTGGTGGCAGCGAGGCTTTCTGGGGGCCCTGGGACTCCTGTCCCACCAGGGCGAGAGCGGTGGAATGGCGGGCAGCGACGAGGGCACATGGACACAGCAGGACACAACAGGCTCACATACAGCAAAGATGATCTCCTAAAAATGTGTTTGTCTCTGCCTCAGAACCTGGACATGAAGTAATTAAGGGTCAAGTGTACGAACTCTCTGTCTGTGAAAAGTTGTTAAAATTTATGACACACAAAGAAGCTACCCTGAATGAATAGTCGTTTGAGACTAGTGACCGAAAACTGACAAGCACTAAGCACTAATTAGTGGCGTGCTGGGCATCTCAAAAAATGTAAAGGACTTTCCTCACACACCATCAGGTGTCATGCTTCATCATTGGCAGTCCTCGCTCTCTAGAAACCAAATTTGGTAGAGAGCGGGCCTACACCTGGAGACAGGGAGGCACTTCTAAAATCTAAGTGGGGGCCCGTGGGAAAGTGATTCTTAAAAAACAATGTAAAAACCAAAATACATTTATTCACTTGGGATTTACTTGGTATTAAAAGCTAAAATGTGGGGATTGGGGGAACTAGTACCCCGTCACCACCAAACATGTTTCTGCCATTCTGGCCCAAAGGGTCTGTGGCATTCATCAGGACGAAAAAACTAAGGCTCCTATCTTACCAAATCCGGTCAGATGTTACCACTGTGTAGGGTGACCTGTGTCATCCGCTAACTAAACGGTATTTCTTAAACCCCAAGGCAGGGTCCTAATTGCACCATAGGAAGAGGGTAAAAGGGACCCCAATAGTCACCCTTTCCTCAAGGTGCGTCCCTCGCCATCCTCCTAGATGTGTCCACTCCTCTCCCCCGATGAGGAGTGGACACGTCTAGGAGGACGGCCAGGGACGCACCTTACATTGGTTTTTAAGAATCACTTTTCCACGGGCCCCCACTTAGATTTTAGAAGTGCCTCCCTGTCTCCAGGTGTAGGCTGGCTCTCTACCAAACGCGGTTTCTAGAGAGCGAGGACTGCCAATGATGAAGCATGACACCTGGTGGTGTGTGAGGACATTCCTTTACATTTTTTGAGATGCCCAGCACCCCACTATTTAGTGCTTAGTCCTTGTCAGTTTTCGGTCACTAGTCTCAAACGACCATTCATTCAGGGTAGCTTCTTTGTGTGTGCATTATAGGTTTGGAGGCCAGCTCACCCTGAATAAAGCTCCAAGTGTTGTGTGCTAATAAAATTTATGACACTACTTTTTGCGACCCGAAACCTATTTTATGAACTAATCTATGTCATGATAGGTTGAACTAATCTAAGTCATTTAGCCCAACCTACCCAATTAATACTCATTATGTAGGTTGTAAAATATAACTAGAAATGGTCACAGTGACAGGGATGGTGGCCTACAAGGGTCAGCAAGCTACCTTGCCTGTGATTGCTTTTAAATTAAGAAATTTGTCTTTTAAGGTAACTTGATTTCTATAAAGGAATCAGGGCTTTATTTTTTATTTTTTAAGTTTCACACAATTCACAAAGGGTAAGGGATCGAAATGGGACCCCTTCACTTTTGCAAATGAGTTACCACCCAGACTTGGGGTTTGGTAACTTCCCAATGGTATTCAACCACTATTACAAAACTATTTATGCCTATGGATAGGAAGAAGCTGAAGACCTAGTTCTTTGACTTATCCCCTGCCCTAGGCTAAGCTAGGCACACACACCTGCTCAATGCCAAGCTATTCTTGCAGGTGATAGCGTGCTTTACAAAAACACATAACATAACATTACATAACATAACATTCACAGTATGGAAGGGACTTCCATAACATGCCCCTTCCAAATTGAGATTCATAAATAATTTCTAGACACACTGTAGGAGTAAGTAAAAGTTGATTTACTTATAAAATGGGTTTGGCACATAGTACTAAAGTTTTTAGTAGTTGCAAATCTACAAACTTAGCAAATCACAGGGCTTTTGACCACCAAAACTATGAGCATTTCGCTCATAGTTATTCGAGGCTCTCTTCTCTTCAGTATCCATGAGTAACTCTTTCATGAGCTGTGTAAAACAATTCCTGGAGAAGTCACTAGGCCTGTCCCAGCTGAATGGTCATGTGGAAGAAGCAATTATTTGCTACGTATCTTGGAATGTGTGCGAGAAAATTGGAAAGGGCAGAAGGTTCTTGCAAAGAACTAGCTGTAACCTTGAAAAGTGCCATGCTGATGGTAAACTGTACTATATTACCGGTTTGCCTTTGAAGCTTCACTGCTCCCAGACAACCTGTCTTTGCTACCACCAAGAGGAGGCTGGTCTCAGAAGAAGCCTGGGTTGGCTTTTAGGGGAGTTCCTTCGTCTACACTGGACAGCCCCTGGGTGGGTTTTTTGAGGTCCCCACAGTGGCCCTGGTGTTCGGCCATTTTGAATGACTCACACAGTATGATTTCCTGGACTAGTTAACCGGAATGCAACAGTAACTACTGCAAAGGTACATTGGTTTGGGCATAGAGTCAACATTGTCACAAATCATTGGTTACTGTGACCTACACTAACAGCTGCTTACCACCTGATCCTCAATACACTAGTGAACTTGAGAGACATGAAGAAGAGATCTGATTGGTGTCTATCTATGAAGTATAGAGGGGAGTCTGCTTCTTCTTGTATTCATACAGGAAAGTGGTCTCAATGAACAGCCAGCTAGCCTGCTAAGCTAAGCTAAGCTAACGAAGGGCAATGTGGATGAATAATCAGCAAAACAATTGGCACTAACTGTGCTAGTGCTCTGACTGGAATAAGTGGTTGAGGCTGCCTCCTACTGTTGGGCTCTGTCCTGCACTCCAGGAGCCTCCTTCAGCAGTCTGGGATCTTTAGCAGGCGATAAGGACAAGTTATCCAGCATGTGGAGAAATCAGCCCTTTTGTTTGTAGCAGAAAACAAGGGTAGAGAGGTTTGTGTTTTCCACAGAACTGTGGCTGGAATACCTAAGAAAGGTGCCAGTATGGGGCTTGGAGAGTAGCAGCTGGAAAGGTAGCTGGTTCTGCCCTACCCTCTTTTATCTATTGTAAGGTGGGCGCGTTTGCAGGTAAATCTTTCTTGTTTTCATTTTTGGTGCACAGGTGATGTTCAGTGGCTGCTTTTGGTTATGCACATGGACCAACATTGACTTTTACAACACTATTGTTCTTGTGGGTATTTTTGTCAAATGTCTCTAAAAATTCATATCTCCTGATCCCTTTTCAATTTGTTGTCATTATAGTCTTATTCCACTCATTAAATGTATCTTCCTTTTCAGTAAATTAGCTTGGGATACTTGTTGACTGGTCTCTTGACTTAATGTTGTTTTTGGATGGCTTAAACACCTACCTTGCTTTTCGGTGGGGAAAGTCTGCTGTTTTGTGATTCAGCTACCAGAAGTTAAGCCAGGTTGTCTCATTAAAACGGCCCCTATCCTAACAAGATGCTAGACCCTTCCCCTAAATTAGCAGTCCAGATTCTCACAGTACACCACAGAAATTGCCAGGATCTCTTAGACTTGCTAACCCCTACTGTACATACTAAGACACGCCACTGCCAGTTGTGTACACTCATACTTGCTCAGAGACACTACCAAGAGAAATAATTTCCCTACACAAACAATTAATGTCTAGGCTTGGAATGAGCATAGCATGAAAACCACTTCACTCTCATTCCACAGGACTGATTTACAAAATCTATAAACACCCTACTACATGACAAAAATGCAGAATTTACACCTATTAACTGCTATAATTTAGAAGTGTTTTGCTAGTTCACAAATCTTTCCAAATAATTCACGTCACTTATCCATATCATAATTTATACATGCCTGTATGCGGTTCTTCCGATTGATCTAAACGAATTTCAGAACTCTCTGTGCTTAGTGCACATGAGTGCGCTTTAGCCTGCTTTATGCTCTGTGACTGAGGAGTAACTGATCGAATATTCATCAACTTTTCGTTGCATTCAATTCTGCCATGTGTTTCTCTGAATGCTGTTTTTCTAGAGATATAGAACCATTTTCACAAATAAAAATCCATTTTGCACTTCTGGATTCCAATTGTTCTATGAATAGCCCTGTGTTTTCAAATACTTTAACACATACTGGTAAGAACCGGAGGAAGGGTTTATAGATAGACTTATCATTCATTAACACTCTCCACGCCTGCTGCAGAGCCAGCTCTGCTCTCTTACCTCCAGGCTCAATACCGAACGTCAACTCGAATCAGGGATATTTTTAGCTGAGCCTGGTAGCATGTTTCTTGTCCTCTGCTGTGGGATAAGTACTGAGCTGAAAACCCGGCCTTTCATCAGCAGAGCTTTCCTCACTTGTGAGCGACCTTGAGCAAAGTACCTTCACCTTGAACCACCTAATCTCTCCTTTTCTCAAACGCTGTTAACCATTTCCGTTCCAAATCCATGAAATCTGCAGTGTGGTTGTTGTTTTTTTCTGGGTTTCCAGCAGAGTGGGCTTACATTCGTGTCTGGCCCAGCTTCTCTATGCAGGAAAAAGCATTTAGCACACTGCTCTATGACAAAATAAATGCTATGAATATATTTATTGACGTTGTGAGTCTGAACGAGCAAAGGGAACATAGATCTACAAATCCACCAAATGGATGGCTGGGCATAAATTAGCAAAATTGATATTTATTGGAAAGATAACATCAAGCAAATGTGCAAGGACCACACAATTACACAGAAATCACTGAAGGAAATGTAAAAGTAAGTTTATCAACTAATTCCACACGACCACTCCACCTTTAGTCAAATAGCCCAATTGAGCAAATTGGCAAATGTCACCCGCTGACAAAAACATGCAAAGTAAATTT
The DNA here is from genome assembly GCA_963921515.1 of Calotriton arnoldi. Taxonomy (NCBI): domain Eukaryota; kingdom Metazoa; phylum Chordata; class Amphibia; order Caudata; family Salamandridae; genus Calotriton; species Calotriton arnoldi. Next base: position 979,667 of record CAWUFW010005404.1, read on the forward strand.
TTACATAAACTATGGAAGAATGTAAGTCATGCCAAAAACATATGGCCACTCCTAAAAATATTTTGAATAACCAATCCAGCTAAAAAAAAGGCATGCACATGGTAACGTTTATAGTAGAATAACTACAAAATAACATGACTAGTACAACATACACTCCACTTTCAAAATACTACCCACTGTTTGATCATAACACACCATAGAAAAGACCCTCGCACATTAGTAAAACACCCACAGATGCACCTCTCCAAAGCTATGTAAACAGTAAGAATTGCACACACAAAAACACACATACACCCACAACAGACTGCACAAGAGCAGAGAGAATATGCCACAACATAGATCCTCACCATTATCTTCGGTGAAAACATCTGTACTACACGGAAAATCTGCTCCACCTACCACTCTCCCACATTAGCAAACTGAGAAGGAGGAAGGCTCAAGGGGAAGGGAATTCAAATAACGGAAAACAGTGGACAACTTCAATGGCAGCAAATGCACAGAGGTAACACCTGGCAAAGCACTACATTAAGAACATCCTACTCCCTTTACTGGCCATGTGCCCTGTTGAGCTATGACCTACTGCGTCAACAGAGGAAATCCACAGCAGTCCCCAGTCATGTCGAAGTAAGGACTGAGTTAGTAAAATGGCCTTCCTATGATCTTGCTACATATAATGTTAGCGACCAGATGGATATGTTTAATCACTTTAGGTGTGGCCTTCTTTCTTCACCCTAGGGAACCTGATTGAAGAGTAGGGCTTTTCGCCTTGTCCCCTACCTGTCAAATGCAGTATGTATTTTAATACCATGTCTTAATTCTGCTCCATGATTGCTGCAGTGCAACCATTATTTTTACCTATTTACTACAGAGGTCAACTATACCTCAGTGCATGCGCCTACCCTTTACATGAAGTTCACTCCCCCATCGAAGCAGAAACCTCTTACTGTCAGCATGGTGTTCAGTTGCTCTATACAGTTCATGTTTATGCTTGGCATGTTTCATCAGACACAGTGGAAATAGTTTAGGATTCCTGCACCCTTGCACCCCTCTACCACATCCTCCTTAGTCTCCTCCTCCCTATCTCTTCCCTACTGGACCCCAACCAAATGGATGTTTTGATACCCTGACAATACGAAAGAAGGGTCCCCAAAGGCTTGAGATGCCCCTCAATAGCCAATATGAACCAATGAGATTATCTGGTTGGTGTATATAAATGCATTCCTATTGCTACATGGTTAGGACCCTCTATCTCAGAGATTAATGAGCATGAACACACAGAATGCACACCCCCTAAATGTTAAAATAGCTAACCTTGTCTAATTATAGTAACAGTGAAAGATAATCCAGGAACAGAGACTATGGAGACTCCATGGAGGTGTATTGTGAATGACGGCCCCCGGGGAAAGCAGGACGCAGTCTAGTCTTTCCCCGGGGGATTCGCGCCAGGAAGGAACAGGCTGGAGGGGAAGGAGTAAAAGGGGGTATAAGGGAGCAGGAAGGGGAAATGACTTCCTCTTCCTGTTTCCTAGCGCCAGCGGGAGGGTCAGGAAAGTTTGAGGTGAGGGAGATTAGGTCCGGGAGCGGGGAAAATATTGCACTGGTGCCGGTCGGCGCTCGGAGCAGTTGGGGTTTTCAGGGCGATGGCAGGAATGGATGTGGAGGCCGTGAGGGAGGCCCTGCGAGTCCTCGGCAGGGCGGGTGGGCCTCTTACGCCCGGGAGTTCTGGATGAGGCGTGGGTAGGGATGACGCGGATCCCCGGTCCGCGTCGGCCGGAGTGGCGGCAGCAGTGGCAGCATGCCGGGAGTCTCCAACGCGGACACCCCACGTGGCCGGGAAGGGGGGGGTCCGGGTAAAGTCGGCGGGAAGCGCGGGGGCGGGAGGAAGAGCCTGCCCGCTGTGCTAGCTGTCGATGCTGTCGGGAGCGGGGGGAGCAAGGGAGAGCTGGAGGGACGGCCGGGGGGACTGCAACAGGCTTTACCAGGTGGGGCAGCAGGTCCCGGCGAGGCTCAGGCGGGCCAATTCGAGGCAGCAGGGAGGGAGGGGGGGTAGGCCCTGGAGTCAAGTGGGGGAACCCGGGGGCAGGTGGAGTGGGGGGGAGTGGGGTCTCAGGACCTGTTTCGGTCAGGAATGGGTGGCTCGCACCCCGAGGGGGGGCTCCTGGGGGGGGAGTCCCCTCTTGACCTTTCTCAAGGGAGGGACAGCAGAGGAGGGGGTGGCCATCTGGGGGGCCCCTGAGGGCAGGGGGGGCGGGCCTGGCCACGCAGGCGCCTAGAAAAGGGACAGGGGGAGGACGGGGGGCAGCCCTCATCAGCCTGGGGGCGGAGGTGGGAGTTCATGACCCTGGAAGAGAAAATCCGGGATCAGAGGCGCGTTATTCGAGACACGGAGGCTAAGTGGGCGGAGTTGTGCGCGGCCCGGGAGTTCAGGGGGGAGTTGGAGGGGGCGGAGGGGCCCCCCACTCCCACGTCAGAGGAAGAGGCCTGGGCAGAAAAGCTGGGGCAAGAGGCCCCGAAAGGGGGCAAGTGGGTGTGGGAGGACGAGGATAGCTCCCCCCAGACGGGGGCAGGGACGGCCAGGACGGCCTTGAGACCCGCTGGTGCTGGGACCCTCTCAGGTTGGAGCAGCCTGGGAGGGGGGGGATCAACTGGCGGCAGCCAGCAGACGGGGAGGGCCGGCGGGGCGCAAAACGGCCCGAGACGCCGGGCAGAAGCAGCAGGGGGGTCCGCGGCGGCTTTCCCTCCACCGAAGGAGCGGGCAGCGGCGCCGGGGGCAGGGGAACAGGGAGTGGTGCGTGCCAAGACTGGAAAAGGTGTGAAAAGAGCGGTGCAAGAGTTGGCATGGGTGCCTGAGGACACGGAAGCGGAGTTGGTGCTTGATTACGGGGAGGACAGTGATGAGCTTGAGGAAGGCGAGTTGCGTGAGGAGGACGAAAGGCCGGCCAGGATGCCTGTGGGGGGGGCGTCAACGACAAAATGTGTTAGTATTTTCCAGGCACCGGCGGCGGCCAGAACGCAGGCCCAGACGGCCACTGCGAGGAGGAGCGGCAACAGCAGGACGGAAGAGGAAGCGCAGACCACCTTGTCAGGTGAGGGCAAGTGGTGGGATGCTTGGGACGATGGGCCGCGTCGGGGTAGGAAGAAGACCTGCCGGTCGGTGGGCGTGGGGGAGGGGTCAGTGAGGGAACCGAAGGGTTCGGCACCCGGGATGGGGGGGCCGTCAGCAGAGTCGGGCAAGGGGGGGGGTAAGAAGGCGGTGGCCAGTGTCCAGACGGACAAAGAAGACGAAAAAGAGGACAAAGCGGAGGAACGGCAGCACAAGAAACTGCCGTACATGGGGTTGGCAATGCCGTTGGGGTCGCATCGGTCGGATAAAATAAGGGCCAGAATATGGCGACACGAATACGTGGATGTTTTTAAGCTGCTCCATAGGGAGATACAGGCAAAAGAGGGTTCCAAGGAGGAGGAATGGGAACTGACCCGTAGACCCCGAGTGCCGGTGACCATGGAGAATTGGACATCGGCCTTTTTGATTTATGCTAGCATCTATTGCGAAAAGCATCAAGACAGGGCTATAGCGATGTTAAAATACATGGACATCATTAGGAAGGCGCAGATGCATTTTGCGGGGTTCGTGTGGCTCAGCTATGACGAGGAGTTTCGGGCCAGAATTGGCGCGAACCCTGACAAACCCTGGGGGGAGGTGGACCAGGAACTGTGGATGCAGTGGATGTCGTCCACACAGTCGTCAGCAGCGACGCACACGGCGAGTGGGTTGCCAGTGACGTATCGGACATTTCCGACGCTTCCCGCTCAGTCTGGGGCGGGTAGTGGACAGACCAGTGCAGGTAATGCAGGGGGTGGACAACAGAAGACAGGCGGGAACAACACAGGAGCGTGCTGGAACTACAACAAAGGATACTGCTCGAGGTATCCGTGTAGGTTCAAACATGAGTGCTCCAAATGTGGTGGGAAACACGCCCTCACCCAATGCTTTACCTTGGCTACACCATCAGAACAGTGGCGGGCCACGAAGGGACGGGGGCAGCCTGGACCAAAGGGCGCCTACTCCGGTCCGAATTGAGGCCATGGGCCCGTGGCTCTCGGTATATCCAGACAGGGAGGCAGCGCTGAAGCTGCACTGGGGATTTACAGAGGGCTTCCGGGTGGGGTATCAGGGTCCAAGGGAAAGGAGATGGGCGGACAATTTGAAATCGGCCAAGGAGCTGCCGGAGGTGGTGTCAGCGAAACTAAGAACAGAGGTGGAGGAAGGTAGGATAGCGGGCCCGTTTGTCGATTGGCCTTTAGCAGAATTGATTATTTCTCCGCTGGGAGTGGTTCCCACGAAGGAGCCGGGCGCGTACAGGATGATACACCACCTGTCATGGCCAGAGGGGAGGTCCGTGAACGACTTCATTGCGGAAGAAGACTTGCGGGTACTGTATGCTTCAGTGGACGACGCGATCCGCCTTGTACAGAGGTGTGGGCAGGGAGCGGAGCTGGCGAAATGTGACGTGAAGTCGGCTTTCCGTTTGCTGCCCATACACCCGGCGGATTTCCCGTTGCTGGGTATGCAGTTTGAGGGGGCCATATTTGTGGACAAAGTCCTACCCATGGGCTGTGCGATTTCATGCGCTCTATTTGAATTGTTCAGCACCTTCTTGCAATGGGCATTTCAAAGGATCAGTGGGCATAAGGGGGTGTCACATTACCTGGACGACTTCCTTTTCATCGGACAGCGAAGGTCGGGCGCATGCGGGCGGGCTTTGGCACAGTTTCAGGAGATGGCCCGGCACTTTGGGGTCCCATTGGCGCCGGAGAAAACAGCTGGGCCCATCTGTCAACTGACATTCTTGGGCGTTGAGTTGGACTCAGTCCACTGGATAGCCCGGTTGCCAGCTGAAAAAGTGGAGGATATACAGGCCTGTTTGTTGGGGGTGATGGGCGAGAAAAAGATTGACCTTAGGACGGTCCAAAGACTTTTGGGGCTGTTAAATTTTGCTTGCAGGGTGGTGAGAGCGGGGAAGACCTTTTGCAGGCGCCTGGGCATGGCCATGTCCGGGGCGGTGCTACCGCACCACAGGGTGTGGATTTCATTGGGAGTGCGAGCAGACCTGAGAGTATGGCAGACTTTCCTGACGGATTTCAATGGGGTTTCACTGGATTTCGTAGAGGACAGAACAGTGTGGCAGGTGCAGATTTTTTCAGATGCAGCGGGGGCGGCAGGGTTTGGTGTTTTCTAGGACGGGAGATGGTGCGCGGAACGCTGGCCGGCTCACTGGTTAAAGGAAGGGAGGAGCATTGCGTTTCTTGAGTTCTTTCCATTGTTGGTGGCGCTAGCGGTGTGGGGCGCTGAATTCAGGAACCGTTCCGTGTTGTTCCATGTGGACAACATGACAGTGGTCGAGCTGGTCAACAGGCAGAGAGCGAGGGACTTGAGGGTGTTGAGGTTGCTGAGGTATTTTATGCTACAGTGTCTGCAGTTGAATGTGGTTTTTCGGGCGAAGCATGTGCCAGGAGCGAGTAATGACATTGCGGATGCTTTGTCTCGTTCGCAGTGGAGCAGGTTTCGCCGCATGGCACCTGGAGCGGAGGTCCTCAAGACGCAGCTGCCGGACGGCATCTGGGCCTGGGGGGAATGAGAGTCTGCAGCCTAGTGGAAAAGTCGATAGCGGAGACGACACGGCGCACTTACAGATTGGCTTGGACTGAGTTCGGGGTCTTTATGGGCTGGACCACTGAGAGTGGGCACATGTCCGTTCAAGAGATGGAACAGGGAGTGATCCATTTTGTTTTGCACTGTACTGAGAGGGGGTTGTCACATACGACGATCGCAGGGAAATTGGCGGGAATCTCCTTTTATTGTAAGTTGTTTTGGGGTTTTGATCCGGCGAAAGATGAGATTATCAGCAGAATGCTGAGGGGGTGGGGTAGGGAGAGACGGGAGGGGACTACGGGGGGCCCCGGGAAGCTATAACATTTGAGGTGCTACAAGGTTTATTGGGTATGTTGCCCGTTTGCTGCTACGATGCCACAGAGGTGGCTTTGTTTCGTTTGAGCATGGTGTGGATGTTTTTTGGAGCGTACAGGGTGTCGGAGTTATTGGGGACGAAAGGTAGGGAAGGGAGAAGGTATGAGGATGTGAGATTGGATGGGGGTCGACTGGGGATCTGGTTGGGCCACTCTAAGACGGATCAGGCAGGGACGGGGAAGTGGATATGGTTGAACGAGAGTGGGTGCCAGGGGGTGTGCCCGGTAAGGGAGTGGGTGGTTTTTTCGCAGGATGGGGCCAGCAGGAAAGGGGAAATATTCCAGCATGCATCCGGCGATAGGCTGACGGCGGCGCAGTTGCTGGCAGTTATGCGTATGGCATTGAAGCGGATGGGACGGGACCCGAAGGGATTTGGGACGCACTCTTTTCGGATTGGGGCAGCCACGGCAGCGGCGCGTTTGGGGTGGTCCTGGGACCGGATTCGACAGATAGGGAGATGGCGGTCCCGGTGCTGCGAGCGCTATGTGCGGAAGTGACGATGGGCGGGCGTCATGGGTCTCTGCAAAGGGGGGGGTAAGGAGGTTTTGGTGGGGCCAGGATGGATTTTAACACCTTTTTTCTTGCCGTAGGTTGTGTGAGGGGCCTGGGGACCAAGACGGTCACCTGGATAGGCGGGCACTCTTTTGTGCATTGGGCGGCACAGTATGCAGATCGTCAGGTTTACGGCCGTAACCTGGGACTGCGGAGCAGCCATCATGAGGTACAATGGTGGGGAAAACGAGGAATGCGCTGGGGGGCTTTCTTGCCCTGGTTAACGAAGATGGTGTCGCAAAAAGGATGTCCTGACCTGCTGGTTTTACACTTGGGGGAAAATGATATGGTGCGGTTGTCAGGCCTGGCAATCATGCAACAGATGCAAAGGGACTTGGACATTATGAAACAACGGATGGCAGGCACCTGCTTGGTGTGGACAGAATTTGTGCCACGTAAAGTTTGGAGGGAGCGGTAAAACCAGCAGCAGTGGAAAAAGCCCGGAGAAAGTTGAACAGGGCGATGAGGGTTTTTTGCGAACAAAGAGACATTAAAGTGATTGCACACACTGGGCTTCGGCTGGAGGAGCCGCTGCTATTCAGGGATGACGGGGTGCACCTTTCGAGGATGGGTAATGCCTATTACATGATGGAAATGAGGGACACGATCAGCAAGCTCTGGCATGAGTCCATTTGGTGTCGAAGGGTGTGAGGGCGAAAGGTGCACGGCTGCAGGGTGGGGCAGGTAACCGCCCAAAGGGGGTTCCCTGGTTGGCGGAACTTTGGAGGGGTGGGGGGAGTCCTGGACGGGCCCACCCACCTCTCGGGGGGGAAGAGTGATGGATGGGGGTGCGGAATGCAGAAGTGCGATGGCAGGTGATGCAAAAGAGGATGTCAGGAGACAAATGAAGAAGTGGATGGAGAACGGAAATGGGTTGTTGTGGAACGTGAAGAGAGATGGGGTGCAAGGGGAAAGAATGGAGCGAGTGAGACGAAGAAGTGGGGGGGAAAGTATTGTTGGGGTTATTGTTAGGTATTTGTTATGGTTTAAAGTTATGTTTACAGCCTGTCCTAATAAATGGCCTTTTACGCTTCACCGACAGCGTGGACTGGTTATTTGGCGCGATGACGGCCCCTGGGGAAAGCAGGACGCAGTCTAGTCTTTCCCCGGGGGATTCGCGCCAGGAAGGACCAGGCTGGAGGGGAAGGGGAGGGAGTAAAAGGGGGTATAAGGGAGCAGGAAGGGGAAATGACTTCCTCTTCCTGTTTCCTAGCGCCAGCGGGAGGGTCAGGAAAGTTTGACCACCCACCTACCCTACAGAAAATAGGGAAGGGTTTACTAGGGTGGATGGAGCATGCCAGTTTAGGGCAGGTTGTAGGGAGGTAGGCGGAACTTTGGAGGGGTGGGGGAGTCCTGGACGGGCCCACCCACCTCTCGGGGGGGGGAAGAGTGATGGATGGGGGTGCGGGATGCAGGAGTGCGATGGCAGGTGATGCAAAAGAGGATGTCAGGAGACAAATGAAGAAGTGGATGGAGAACGGAAATGTGTTGTTGTGGAACGTGAAGAGAGATGGGGTGCAAGGGGAAAGAATGGAGCGAGTGAGACGAAGAAGTGGGGGGGGGAAGTATTGTTGGGGTTATTGTTAGGTATTTGTTATGGTTTAAAGTTATGTTTACAGCCTGTCCTAATAAATGGCCTTTTACGCTTCACCGACAGCGTGGACTGGTTATTTGGCGCGAAGGCATTTATTCTAGTATTCTGTAGTTCCACGTGTTGGTCACATCTTGTACAGCAGCAAAAATATGAGGGTTTGACAGTCAATAAGTGTTTCATCCCATTAATGCGGCACAAGCTTGGGACTTTTTCAGGGTTCAAAGAGTCTGATATTTTATGAGAAATGTGGCACATACGGGGTAATAATGAACATGTAGTAGGCAGGTTTGTCGGTTGGTCCTCTTTCAAAAATAACGTCCTAGTAGAAATTGATGTAGTCAGAAGTTATACCAGCAATGAGCATCACTGTTGAAAAGACATCCTAACAGAAATTACTATGGAGATCTAGTCAGTAGTTAAGTCAGTGCTACATGATATGGATAAAGTCAGGGTCGTCCTGACTGAGCACGTAGTGAGAGGTTGGGACAGTATGCTCAGGAAAACGTCATCACTACATTCCTTGTGCGAAAGGTTCAAATGTGGTCTGGATAGCAGTCAGACCAATATTCCTTTTCACATTCCTGAGGCACGACCGTATGCTGTCCTGGCCACTTGCCACTCCATCAATCAAGATAGCCCTGACTGTATCCTTATCATGCCAAGCTGGTTTAACTATTGACTATGAGAAGTTGGCTTGTTGGTTGATGGGGGGGTGTGAGCCCTTCTCAAACAACAGCCACAATCCTTGTCAGGGGAACCACTAACTTAACTTATGCTTACAACTCGGGGCGTGGCCAAGATGGCGGATAGAGCGGACGCAGAGCCTTGAGCTCCGCTCTATGCCCGCCGGCAAAATCCTGCTTCCTCTTCGCCTGGCCGCTGATCCTTGCCAGGACTCGATGCGGGAGATGCCCGGCACCCGCCGGTGAAAAAATCGGCGCACATCGGCGCCCCGTGAGCTTGCTGTGGGCTCCGATCCCCGCCCGCGCGGCCACGAGTGCTCCTGGGTCCCGGGACAGCGCGAGAAGGCGGAGACACCTCGGCGCGAGCCGCGACTCGGCCGCGCGGTGCCCGCAATTGTCGCCCCCCCCTTTTTACGGCTGGGGGCCTGGAAGACCTGCGATCTGGGGTGCTGCGCCTTGTGCCCTCGTGGCGCTGCCTGTGATCCCCTCGGCCCCAATTGGACACTTGGGGCTGCGACGACCATCTTGGAGTGTGGGGCCTGTGGTGGCTGGGCCCCCTGGACGTGGAGGTGGTGAGGCGCGGACCCGTCTCCCCCTCCCCCATTTGAGGGGTTGGGTGCGCTGTGCCCCGGGGACCGGGCTGGCGCTGTCAGCGGCCCAGAGATTCTGACGGGCTCACTACCTGGGACCGTCGTGTGGCGGCGGGCGGGCGGAGGCGGACGGGCCCGTTGCGGCGCCACCACGGGACTGCTGCGCCTGTTGGGCGAACGCACTACGCCTGCTGGCAGCGGTGAGTGGATCCCCATGGGCCCCTTTCCTCCCTTATAATCCTTGCGACCTCAACGGACTGTGGGTGCGCTGCGGGTGCGCAGCTGGAACCGCGCCACCCGCCCTGTGGTGAGTGGGACACGGGTGGACTGCCTTGGTTGTGGGGGCACCCCTGGAGCCCGGGCGAAGTGAGACGACACGGGGGCGAGTGGCCTTGCGGGGACAGCGCGCCCAGGTGCGCCATACGTGGATGCCCGGAAAGCATCGGGGAGCGACGGAGGCTGCCTGCGCAGACTACGGCTAGGATGGTGTCTCAGATCCTGCAGGGGGACCTATTCTATGCTGGTACCCCGTAGGGCGTGAGTGAGAACAAACTGTAGCCTGGGCGATAGACTTGACTTTGCGCACCCTTTCACCTTGTTTCGATCCCTCACTGCTCCTGACCCCTGGGGGTGCGTGTCTGCCATTCTCTGCCCTGTGGGTGCACGGGGGCGCCACCATGGGCAAACCTAAACCGGACAGATCCCAGGCACAACCTCCGGAGGTGGAGACGGCGTCCTCGGAGCGCAGGAATGCGGATCCCCCAGGGACGTCCGGCCAGGGGGACCGCACTGATCAAACACACCGCTTTGATGAAATACTGGCGGCAATTCTGGACATCAAGACCACCCTGGGCTCTAAAACTGATTCCCTTAGTATCGACATGGGATACCTACTGGAGGACCATAAGAAGCTTAAGGGCAGGGTCGACGAAAATGAGTCCGCCTTGGCATCCCTGCGGCCTACAGTGGCTACGGCGTCTTCCCAACTGCGAACCCTCCAACAGGAGGTGGACTATCTACAGGCCCGCGTGGACGACCAGGAAGGGCGCTCACGACGCAACAATGTGAGACTCGTGGGCCTGCCCGAACGGGCGGAGGGGCCCAGCATGGAACTGTTCCTGAAAGACTGGTTTGCACGTGAGGTCCTACAGGGCAAAATGTCCTGGCGCACCTCCTAGACCAGTGGTGGCCAGGTTCTTCAATTACCGCGATAGGGATCACGTGCTGCAGATCACCAGGACCAAAGGCCCCTGGCACATTGAAAAAGCGACAGTCCACATCTACCCGGATTATACCCTGACAGTACAGCGCCGTCGATCCTCTTTTCTGGAGGTCAAAAAATGCTTACGAGATCATGAGGTCCAATACTCCTTACAGTACCCGGCACGCCTGCGTATTCACCATAAGGAGGGCACGGTCTTCTGTGATACGCCGACCGATGCCTGGACTTGGGTCGACCAACAAGGCCTGGCACATGACCCTCCTGTGCCGCAGTCAAACTCTGTACGTCCATGGACCATGGTACCGACACGCGGAGGCCGAGGCGGGAACAGATCACGCCGCCCAACGAAGACGCAGGCCACGCGTGAACGAGCACAAGCCATCAAGACGGTGGAACAATTGGGCTCCCCTTTATCCTCCTCTAGGCGGGACTCGGACTCTGACACGCAAATGGATCGCACACTGCAGCTTACGGACTCACAGCTTGAGGCATTGTCGGGGACGGGCCCAGTCCTTACCCCGCAATCAGCGGATGATCTAGGTTGAACTTATTGCACCTGGAACTTAATTCTTCTTCGTCGAGGCGCCTGGCCCGCTGGCGTGTGTTTGATGATCGCCAGGATGATTCACGGGAGGCGGCACGGACATTGTATACAGACCTCACGCCACCTCCCCCACCGAGTGATAAGTAGCTGATACAGCACACTACTTTACTCTCTTTCTTTTGTTGTATGTTTTAATTGTTGTGTTATTGGATTTGCAGTTTAGTGCGAATGGCCCATTGTCCGTTGACAACCAGGCTTGGGGTGGGAAGTTGGGATTTTTTTGATGTTATCCATTTTCCTTTTTTTTTATGTTTGCCATTCACAAGCCCTGGTGTCGATATACCCCTGAATCCGATAGTTTGGGACTGCGTGTGTAGCGACGGGAATGCGGTCTATCACATGGTGGAGGGATCTTCACACGATTTTATTATACACTTACATAAATGGCTAGTGGGGATTATTCTTTATTGACCTGGAATGTGAGGGGCTGGCGGGATGCGCCAAGCGTCACAAAGTGTACCAATACTTACGCAGTCACAAGGTTACGTTTGCTCTACTTCAGGAGACGCATCTCACGACGCAGACGCTGGCGTCGCTCCGCAAGCGCTGGCGGGGCATAGTCCTGGGTACGACGTATTCGGGTTACGCTAGGGGGGCGCTTATCTGGGTGGCTCCCGGGACTCCTCTCCAAATCACGCACTCCCGAGCGGACGTACAGGGTCGCTATGTCACCTTGGAGGGTGTGCTGAATGGCTCCCCCCTGGCACTGGTTTCCCTGTATGCCCCGAACTCGGGCCAATCCAATTTCCTGCGGCTGCTCGCGCCCTCGCTGCTTGCGGACCCCACGGTCCCACATATTGGGGGGGTGATTTCAATGGGGTGTGGGATTTAGCCGCGGATCGCTCCCGCCCGCCTCTTACTGGGGCGCAGTCTATCACACTGGCACATCACATACGGGAATGGGCGCTACAGTTGCAGGTCCATGATGTTTGGCGCAGATTACATCCGAGGAGGCGCATATATTCTCACTACTCGGCTCTGCACGACCTACACACCAGGATTGATATGGTGTTTGGGTCGGATAACGCTCTGCATAGTGTGGTGCATGCTGCATATTTGGCGCGCGCGCTTTCTGACCACACACCTCTACAATTGACCCTGACCTGGGGCGCACAACGCCCTGCGATTTCGACGTGGCGCCTACCGGGGGCGGCGCTGGCTGACTCCTCCTACCGGGCCACCATACTGGAGTCCATTACTAATTATTTTGTGGAGAATGAGGGGACTGCGTCATCGGTGGGGGTGGAGTGGGATGCTTTCAAGTCGGTTCTTAGAGGTCATGCCATCAAGACCACGTACGGGGCCCGTTCGGCCCTCACTGCGGCACTGGATGCGCGCGAGTCTGAGATCCAGAGCTATGAGCGGCGGATCCCGACTGACCCCCTGCTTGCCCCCTTGCTTGCCCAGGCGCGACTGACGTACAAGCAGGCGATGGATGACCTGTGCGGCCTAGATTACAAACATATTTGGCGCGCCGACATATAGAGGGGGACAAGGCTGGGAAGCTCCTGGCGTGGCTCCTCCGCTCCGATTCCACTCAACCTCCCATTACCGCCTCCTTCCACGAGTACTACACCACACTGTACGCAGCTCCGGCACCACCTGACCCTGATCGTATTCAGGAGTTTTTGGAGGGGATCCGGCTCCCGCAGATTATCCCGACTCACAGGGCCGCGCTGGAACAGCCCATTGCGCTTGATGAGATCACGGACGCCATTCAGCAGCTGGCGGCGGGTAAGACGCCGGGGACGGACGGGTGGCCGGCAGAATTTTATTGTGCTTTCTCCGCACAGCTGGCGCCTAGGCTGGCCAATGTGTATGCCGAGGCCTTTGCGGCGGGTGAGTTACCACCAACTATGAGGGAGGCGACACTGGTTGTGCTGCCTAAACCAGGGCGGGATCCCCTTCTCATGGCCTCCTACCGCCCCCTGTCGATGCTTAATGTCGATTACAAGATCCTGGGGAAATTACTGGCTAATCGACTCCTTGTTATTGTTCCTCTACTGGTCCATGAGGACCAGAATGGTTTCATTCCGGGGTGCAATACGGGGTTGAATCTGCGGCGGTTGTTTGCGCTCCTGGAGTGGACGCAGGGCGGGGAGGAGTGCCCTTGGATCGCCTCGCTCGACATAGAAAAGGCGTTTGACACCTTAAGCTGGGCTTACCTCGAGGCGACCCTGCTGGGGTTTGGTATGGGTCCCCACTTTCTACAGTGGGTGCGATTGCTGTACAGTGGTCCGCGTGCCAGGGTGAAAACGGGCCGCACTTATTCACCGCTCCTGTCGATAGCGAGGGGGACGCGACAGGGCTGCCCCCTGTCCCCGATCCTTTTTGCTCTGGCCATGGAGCCGTTGGCATGCCGGCTGCGGCTGCGGGTGCGGGATTGGGGTATACGGGTTGACCAACGATGGCATATCGCCTCACTGTATGCCGATGACGCGTTGATTTACCTTCGTGGCGGGGCCGAGACCCTACAATCCATCATGGCTCTTTTAAATGACCATGCAGCCGTCTCTGGGCTCCAGGTTAACTGGGCAAAATCGGTGGTGTTCCCGATGACACCAATGACTCCGGCGCAGAGGAGTCTGGCGCCGCTTACCCCGCTGCGGTGGGCGTTCGACACTTTTAAATATTTGGGGGTGCAGATTTATCACTTGGGATCAGACACGATCGACGGGAACCTGGGTCGAGCTATTACGCGAGCGCGCACAACTCTTCCGTTTTGGACGAGTCTCCCCTTGTCTCCAATGGGTCGGGTAGCAATATCCAAAATGTTAGTTCTCCCCCGTCTTTTGTACTTTTTCTGTGTACTCCCATATCGTTTGCCCCGAAAACTTTTCCGTGACCTGGAGTCATTGCTGGTGTCGCTGATATGGGGTGCTTCCCGGGCTCGAGTGGCCCTCCACAAGTTATACCTACCACTGTCGGGCGGTGGCCTGGCGCGCCCAGTTATGAGCGGTACTACGCGGCGCCGCAACTACAGTGGCCAATGCGATGGCTCGCCAAAAGTAGCCGCACTGAGCTGGTCTCTGGTGCCGTGACCTGGGATATCTCAACGCTCCTCGAGTGGCTCTCGGGCACTGTCACGCCAACCCAGAGGCGACAGGGTAATTTATTGATGATTGCAGCCCGACGACACTGGGCCAGATACGTGGTGCCGAGGGGCCGACCGCCGCCCTACGCCCCTAGTCTGCCTCTGGAGCTGCTCCTGGCACGTATACCTGCCATGGACGCCCAGAACTGGGAGCATGGAGGGGAGTGGACTGGACGCATGGGGGATTTGTTTGCGGATTCGCAACTGCTGTCGTTTGAAGGCCTGGTGGAAACGTATGCTGTGCCGCAGGGCTCCTTCTTACTGTATGCCCTACTAAGTCGCCTGTCCTTACAGTCTTGGGGTGCGGACGGGGGCGAGCCTGCCACTTCACATTTGTTACATACCTTACTCACACATGGCCGTGGGCGCCAGGCCATTACAGCCATATACAACTCCATTAGATTGGACGACCCCCCTCCACTAACTATCTTGCGAGTGTATTGGGATGGCGAGCTCTCTCTTACCCTGTCGGATAAACAATGGCAACAATGCCTTACTTACCCCAAAATTATCTCGACCAACGCCAGAGTGCAATATACTCAATTTAATTATCTCCACCATACGTATCTCACCCCTCATAGACTGGCACGTATGTACCCTACTGTCGTGGACGTTTGCCCTAATGCAGAAATCAGGCTGCCACTTTCACTCACATGGTCTGGACTTGCGCCACCATTCGCGTTTTCTGGCTGGAGGTGGCTGCTGTGCTCACAGCGGCAGCGGATGCGCGGGTAGAGGTGGAGCCCCTACACTTTCTGTTGGGAGTTACGAGGCGTAGCTCGGCTCGTAAGAGTACAAACAAATTTTTGGACCTTGCTTTGGGCCTGGCTAAGCAGAGAATTACCATGACCTGGAAGGCGCAGGCGGGCCCCGGGATCGCTGTGTGGCTGTTGGACCTGCGAAGGGCGCTGGTTTCGGAATGTGTCAATCAACGTGAGGCTGAGGCGCGGGCGCCGCTCCCCTCGCGACAGGCATCTGCGCAGTGGCAAGGATTTTTAACGGCGATTGAGGCTCGAGTTTCTGGGGAGGCTCCTCCCCCCTGAACCCCCCCGTCACATATATCGGTGGGGGTCCCCCCCCTGCTGGCCCCACGGCCCCCCCCACTCTTTGGCCCAAGCGCGTCTACTACACCTGTCCCCCCTTTGCCCCCCCTCCTCTCCCCCCTGTCCATTTACCCTACGGCTGTACTCTTATGGCTCCTCCCTGGGGTGCCTGACGCGACCGCCCGCACTCCATCATGTCCCTCTGCTATTGCTATTGTTATTACTTATTGTTTATGTTACACCTCTTATGCACCAGATCAGCACTTATGATCGTATTGGGCTTTACATGTACATATATATATATAGAGATCGGCTTTCGTTTCTTATTTGGGCTACAAGTGAATTGCCCTTTGTTCTCCCCCTTCTTTTGTTTTTTGTTTTCGTTTGTGGTATCCTTTGTGTCTGAAGCTGTGTGGTCTATTTCAGGAACACACAATCTGCAATGGTTCTGGGCACGCGGAGCAATGTCCGATTCTCCTTTGTTGATATTCTTTATTGTAATTCGTACATGTTTGATTGTGTGGCACTGCGGAGTGAAGCAGTGAGCCGCCCAGCCCAATAGGTACGGGAATGTTAAATGACTATGACTCTTCTTCTGCCCCTACCTAATGCCATTCGAATTTGTTGTGGATACATATTATTTATAGTGTATCCTGATCAATATGCATATGTTTTGGATGTCATTTTGTTAAAATTAATAAAAATCATTCATTAAAAAAAAAAAAAACTTATGCTTACAACTCTGGTAACTTAGCACAAAAGCAGTCAGGCTTAACTTAAAGGCAATGTGTAAAGTATTTATGCAGCACATAAACAGTAATAAAGTAAAAACACAACACAAGACAAATCCCACACCAATTTAGAAAATAGAGTAACATTTATTAAATTATTTGACACTTAAAAGTATAGAGCCTAAAAGAACAAAGTGCCACTTGCGGTTATCTGGCTGTGCAAGACAAGGTAAAAATCATAAGTTCAGGCCAACCGTGATTGAGCGCGGTCCGGATGCAGGGACCAGGTTAGTCCACTAAAACAAGTTACCTTCAAAAGACCAGCACAAAGAGTTTAGTTCAGGGTGGAGGAAGCCATGAGGATTAAGGAGAGAGTTGCGGATGGTCATTGCTGTAGCGCCGACAGCAGGCTAGGCGTCGCAAACAGTTGTCATTGTAGCGCAAAGATCCTGTCAGGTGTCGCTGACGGTCGTTGCTGAAGATTTGCATTGGTGGTCACCGCGGGCTGGCGATGCTGTAGCGCGAAGTGCAGATCTCGTGCTGGCGGTCGCTGTAGCACAAACAGTCACTGGAGCTTCACATTGGCGATCAGCGTGTGCGGCAAGATCTTAGCGTGAACTGGCCCGTGTGCGGTTGTGAAGAGCCCATAACGTCAGGATTTCTCCTTTTGTTCAAGGAGGAGCTCAACTGATGCCACATCAAGGGTCCAGGACCTGGGAGGCACCTCTTGGGGATCAGGAACTCACTCCAGTAGAGGCCAGCAGGAGTCAGGCAGCTCCACTTGCAGGTCCAGGCAAATCTGGTTTCAGTAGGTCAGCTGGGGCAGTTGCGTTGAGGCCTCTGGAGGCTTGTGGTGTTCCTGTATCTCAGATAAGGACTTCAGCCAGCTTACTCTTGAAGTCACTTCAGCTTGGGATGAAGGGTGCAAGTCCAGTCTTCTTCCTCGGCAGGCAGGGCAGGCTTTAAGAAGCAGGGCGTCCTTCTTCTGTTTTATCCACAGGCCCATGAATGAAGTGAAGAGTGGGTCTGAGGGTCACCTTTTTATACCTGGTGCCCACTTTGCAGTAGGAGAAGGTTCTGGAGTTTCCCCCTAAAGAGGTGTTTGGAATTTCCTGCCGTGGTCCCAATCTGTCTGGGGACACAATAAGCTAGTGCGAAGTTCTTTGTGGGTATTTAAACAGAATATCAGAAACGGAAATATAGTGGACTAAAATATTGTGTCAAGAATATCGAGGACACAAATATTGTGATGGTAAGTTTCTATAGAAAAGCAAAGTTTTGCTATATATATCTCCACATACATGTACCATGAATAGATACATATATATATACATTTCGTGTGGCGAGCGAAACGCGTCATGGCGGGTACTATGCCTGAACAGTTCTGGAGCTCATAATTTGCCACGGGTGAATAAAAATCACAGCACTGCGAAACCACAACATTGAAGTTGTTTATTCTTTTGGAGGCGCCTAAGAGGTCCGTGCCTGGTGGCCCCGTCGAGGCATTGACGGGCCAGGATTTGGAGTGATATATATATATATATTCAATGTACGTTGATGTAGAGTTATGAACAGTAAATGTAGACTTACTTATTTGCACTTACCTTCTCGATATTTTGGCCCTTGATATTTTTGACATGATATTATGTCCACATGATATTTCTGTTTCCAATATTCTGTCAGTGATCCACTTTCTGTATGAGCCAAGCCAGGGCTTTAAAGTGCAAGAGAGGTAAGTGACAGCTCCACTCCCCCATCCTGCCAAAACTCAGACCCTCTATTGTAATACTGTCTGGGAAGAATACACAAAGGCCATCCGCCAACTACACCTAGTCATGTGACCCAGAAAACAGGCTGCAGGCCCCAAATGGTTAGAACAGTGGTTCCTAAACCTTTGACTGCTCAGGGCCCCATTGAGTCACTACTGGAAGCCGAGGACCCCCAAGCAATTTGTATGATTTAAATTTCAAACATTAAAACAGTAATTCATAAAAAATACACAAACAAGTGTACAGCAAAAAAATACTTGAATTAATAAAGATTTTATTATTCAATATTGAAAAAATTTGCAAAAATTGAAAAATGTTAATGGGAAGGTTGGTGCTGCATCTCAGCGACTAACGTTTCAACGCTTGGTTTTATTACGCTTGGAAACCCAAAGCAGCCTTGGCAAATGTCAGACCAGTCCCCATCCGAGGCACACCAAGTGCGTGACCACTGCAATGGGGGTTTTGGGGGCTCTACCCCAAGAAAATTTGGTAAAAAATGGTGCAGTCTAAAACACGTTTGTCATTTTATATTGAATTGTATTAGATTATAAAGCATAGTAAATGATGACCGTACTGTGCACCAGGATGCAACAATCTTTTTGGGCCTCTTCAATGATTCCCTCACTATCACCCTCCAACACTACCTCTCATCTCTCCATATCCCCTCTGTCACATGTATTTCATTTGTTTTATAGCACCTCTCATATCAGTGTAGGGTGTCAGAGCACTTTACATCATTCACAGACAATGAATCATACGTGTGAAAATCAGTGCATAGAAAATGTTACATCAGGCAAAGCGGACTACAAGGTGTAGGATTCACATGTCATTCATACTGGTAGGCATTTTTTAAGAGTGCTTGGTCTGGAGAAGCACAAACTCAGGATTCAGAACATAACACAGTGGTTGGCACTGACTTTAATAATAAGAATTTATTTCTACCCAAACAAACCTTTTTTAGCAGCATCAGGATAATGAAAGACTGGGAAAAAAACATAACTTACTAACTTGTACCATGCAGTTTGCATCCAGCTCTTTGATGGCAGTTCATAGCTCACTGTTGAGCTCTGCTCATAAAATACAATTTTTTTAAATGAATGGAACACGTTTTTTTACAGCAGGCATATTAACCATCTGCGCTACATTAGATGAGTCAAAGCTGCCACTGGACAAAACTCCCATTTCTCTCCGGCAGATACATTAAACACCGGAGTTATCTTGACACTTTTATTGTTGCCCGACAATTGCTGATTATAATAATAATAATAATAATAATAATAATAATACCGGCATTTGTAGAGCACGAACAGCTACCTCCAGCAGAGGTGTCCCAGCGCTAAAGACAATAGACGGCGCGCAGCCAAGCCGCACATCGCAAGAAACCTGAGAGCAATTAAACTAGACTGAAAAGCCATGTTTTTACAGCTTTCCTAAATAGTGGTTCTGACTCAATCAAACGCATGCGGTTAGGCAGGGAGTTCCATAGCTTAGGCGGGCTTTCCTAACTCGCGGAATACAAAGCAGATTTTGAGAGTTGGACCTCAAAGCGCGATTCTGTTTGTAGATGCATAACCGTTGTCTCAAATAACTGGGGCACTTCCCATGGAATGACCGGAATGCTAAGGTAAGGGCCTTGAACTCAATTCTTTTTGCCACCGGCAGCCAGTGAAGCTCTTTAATATGCGGAGAGATGTGATGACGAAATGGAACACGTCTAATCAGTCTCGCAGCCACATTCTGTACCATCTGTAGTTTTTTGATAAGGTACGCTGGCAAACCCAAGTATAGGCCGTTAGCATAGTCCAGCCTAGATGTCACAGTGGCATGGACTATAACCCGGCGGTAATCCTCCGGCAGCAAATGTAGAAATTTCCGCAGGTGTCTCAGCTTGCTGAAACAGGAGGCTGTCACTTGCTGTATCTGCGCTGAAAAAGAGAGATCTGCCTCCCACTTTACTCCCAGATTTTTTACTGGGCCTGCTGGAACGGGCGGGGAACCCATTTCCATTGGCCACCACAGATCCGCTGCCGGCGGCTGGATCTTGCCGAAGAACAACACCTCCGTTTTCTCAGCATTGAGTTTAAGTTTGTTGTTATTCATCCAAAGAGCGATGTCCTTCAGACAGCCTTTAAAGTTCTTAAAAGAATCCGCCGATTGATCTTTAAAAGAAAATACCAACTGTGTGTCGTCGGCGAATGATATCGCCTTCACGACCCAGTTGGCTATTTGTGAGAACAATGGGGCCAGGTATATATTAAAGAGGAGCGGGCTCAACGCCGACCCCTAAATTTTTCGGTTCGGACTGATGAGGTTGTAGAGAGACCCTTTGAGTGCGATTTTTGAGAAAGGACTTTAGCCAGGCAAGGGCTACACCCCCAATGCCAATGTCCTGAAGATGCTGCACCAGCATTAAATGATCTACCGTATCAAATGCTGCCGACAGATCCAGGAGCACCAGCATAGCTGATGCCCCTAAATCTGTAGCCATCCTCACTGACTCTGCCACCTCTAGAAGCGCCGTCTCGGTGCTGAAGCCGGCTCGAAACCCAGATTGGGTATCATGCAGGATGCCTTGACTCTCAATGAACTTGGCCAGTTGTCGCTGCACCAATTTTTCCAGCATTTTTGCCGGCGCTGGTAGCAGTGAGATTGGTCTATAGTTATTCAATTCCCCTGGATCTACACTAGGTTTCTTCTTAAGTGGCAGGAGGATGGCGTGCTTCCAAATGTCAGGGAAAAAGCCCGAGGTAAGAGATGTATTCCATATGTGACACAACACATGGATAACAGAGTGCGCCAGCTCCTTCCACATTTTTGGGGGGCAAGGGTCCTCCGGTGACCCTGACTTACATCTCTGTATCTCTGCCATGGCTTCCTGATGAGAGATGGGAGAAAATTCCGAGAGGGAGGACTTGGGTTTTCTACCTTCGATCACATCTCTTTTAGCAGTCATTACCGCCGAAGAGAAGGAGTTATAGACTTTGCGAATTTTATTGTCGAAAAAGTCAGAGATTCTTACACACAGCGAGAGAGAATGCTGTACCTCAATCTCTAATACCCGTGGTTTAAGAAAAGAATTAACAACCTTGAAGATTTCCTTTCCTGAGTTCTAAGCATTGCTGATGCACCGCGCTATGTAATCCCTCCTGGCCTCTCTCATTAGTTTATGGAGCTCTTTCAATGCGGACTTATAAGCCACTTTGGCCAAAGTACCATAATCCACCCTCCACTGACGTTCCAGACGTTTGCACCTGCTTTTGTTTGTCCTCAGCGTCTCTGAAAACCAAGGGGCCGAGGGGGATTTCCTCATCGATTTAGTGACTCTAGCTGGGGCAGTGGATTCCATCGCCTCGGCAATCCATTTATTTAAAGCCCATGTGGCCACGTTCGAATCATTAGTTAATGGAGGTTGACTGTTCTGCAAAACTGGGCCTAAGACCTCCGCTGTCAACTTCTTCCAGTTTCTCTTTAAACAAAAGCGAGTGCTCCCTTGCCGACTAGGTTTTTCCACATTAAATAAAAATGGAATTAGGCAATGGTCGGTCCAAGCCATTTGTCTTGGGGAGTCCGTTTTCAGAGAAGGAATATTTGAGAACACAAGGCCAAGAGTATTTCCTGCCTTATGAGTGGGAAGTTTCACGTGCTGAGCCAGGTTAGCACCCAAGAGGGACGAGACCACCTGTGTTGCCTGAGCACATCTTGGGTCATTCACATGCAGATTACAATCCCCATGTGCAGTGAAATTAGAATATAATAGCGATTTCTGGGCAATGGAGCCCTGCGAAGGAGGTTATTGGGCTGATCTTGATACAAAAATTGAGCCCTTCAATCATATCCATATTAAGTAGCGGTGAGGATACTATTTCCCAAGTGTCTTTTAAAATAATGGCTACCCCCCCTCCCCTCTTTGCTCCCTCCCTGCTAGCACAGCATATTTTGAACCCGGGTGGGATGGCTAACGCCACTTCAGCTGAGTCATCTTCTTTCAACCATGTTTCTGTCTGGAGCATGACATCCCACTCATTCTCCGCAAGTAGGAGCCATATATCCTCCGCGTGCCTAGCCAACGATCTACAATTGATTAGACACGCCCTAATCTCAGCAGCATGCTTACTCAAACCCCGCTTGCAGCCCTTCTGGTTGTACTTGCCTGGATACTCAGCGGTGTCACCAAGAGCCTGATTACAGCCAGTACACGCGCTCGGAAGTGCTTCAATGGACAGGTTGATAGTATGTTCTCTGGAACACGGTTTATCTCTAAAGGACAGGGGGTCATTTCTAGACCATTGGATTACTTCATTACTGATCAACTGGGCAGCATGGCTGGCGCTGGCCGTGATCCGGCCGCGGACGGGTGCAGACGGGCTTGCCTTTGGCGCGCCAGCGGCGCGCCCGCTGCGCACGTCCGCTGCGCGGCCGGGCAACCATGAGGTTTAAGTACTGCCACCAATACCGGAAGTAAGAACTCAGGGGGAGGAGCCGCGTCCCTCCACACGATTGGCACAAAGAGCCACAGTAGACAGGGGACCGGCTGACAAACAAAGTGCAAGTGCTAAGGTGAGCTGCAGTTAAAAATGCCTCCAGAACGATTTAAAATATCAGCATATGATCAACAAATTAAAACTACAAGTACTTCTTTTTTTAAAAACGTGTCACTGTGCCTGCCGGCGCGCTGCTATCTATTGCTGCGCGGCCGGGCAACCATGAGCTTTAAGTACTGCCACCAATACCGGAAGTAAGGACTCAGGGGGAGGAGCCGCGTCCCTCCACACGATCGGCACAAAGAGCCGCGGTGGACCGGGGACCGGCTGACAAACAAAGTGCAAGTGCTAAGGTGAGCTGCAGTTAAAAATGCCTCCAGAACCAGAACGATTTAAAATATCAGCATATGATCAACATTTTAAAACTACAAGTACTGCTTTTTTTAAAAACGTTTCACTGTGCCTGCCGGCGCGCTGCTATCTATTGCTGCGCAGCCGGGCAACCATGAGGTTTAAGTACTGCCACCAATACCGGAAGTAAGGACTCAGGGGGAGGAGCCGCGTCCCTCCACACGATCGGCACAAAGAGCCGCGGTGGACCGGGGACCGGCTGACAAACAAAGTGCAAGTGCTAAGGTGAGCTGCAGTTAAAAATGCCTCCAGAACCAGAACGATTTAAAATATCAGCATATGATCAACAAATTAAAACTACAAGTACTGCTTTTTAAAAAACGTGTCACTGTCCCTGCCGGCGCGCTGCTATCTATTGCTGTTAAGCCGGGCAACCATGAGGTTTAAGTACTGCCACCAATACCGGAAGTAAGGACTCAGGGGGAGGAGCCGCGTCTCTCCACACGATCGGCACAAAGAGCCGCGGTGGACCGGGGACCGGCTGACAAACAAAGTGCAAGTGCTAAGGTGAGCTGCAGTTAAAAATGCCTCCAGAACCAGAACGATTTAAAATATCAGCATATGATCAACAAATTAAAACTACAAGTACTGCTTTTTTTTTAAACGTGTCACTGTGCCTGCCGGCGCGCTGCTATCTATTGCTGCACGGCCGGGCAACCATGAGGTTTAAGTACTGCCACCAATACCGGAAGTAAGGACTCAGGGGGAGGAGCCGCGTCCCTCCACACGATCGGCACAAAGAGCCGCGGTGGACCGGGGACCGGCTGACAAACAAAGTGCAAGTGCTAAGGTGAGCTGTAGTTAAAAATGCCTCCAGAACCAGAACGATTTAAAATATCAGCATATGATCAACAAATTAAAACTACAAGTACTGTTTTTTTTAAAAACGTGTCACCGTGCCTGCCGGCACGCTGCTATCTATTCTACAAGTAACTTTGCAGTGCTTTTAAAACAGGTGCCTGTGGACTCCCTGGGAATGTGTCACAGACCCCTGGAGGTCCGCGGACCACAGTTTGGGAACCACTGGGTTAGAACAATAAAATACCAAGGGGTATATTCACAAGAACGTGTGATAACTACCGCAAGAGTAGCGTAACGCAACTTTCCATATCGCAGCCTATCGCAGAAAAATAACCCCGTGTTAACGTGGAATTCACAACAAGGCGGTAGCATGCGATAGTCACCAAATAACGCGTCAAATGTCAGCGTGAAAATCAACGCCACACCGAAAAAATGCGAAACGCGAGAAATCATGCGATGAGGCCAATCGCGGTACAAAAAGTAGCGAAAAGCAGCCACAGGCCTGCAAATCCCACGCGTCTGGCGGGAAATTGCACCATAAAAACCACAGAAACAACACACCAGAAACAAGCCAAAGCACGTAGCAACATGGATGCACCCTGACCCAGCGCAGAGGTCAACGCGAACCCCGCGAACCCCACAACCCCCACAGACCACCAGCAAGGAACAACGGGGTCGGGGAAGGCCAAGGAGAAAAGGGAGAGGAAGACGGGGTGCAGACCGCAGGAAAACAAGACCAGCGTCACGGAGGTGACAGAACACTACCAGCAACTGACCCACAAGCAGACCACCTGGAATGCAGTCGGAGTGCTGAGGAGGCCAATCCAGGAGGCCAAGAGGCGCCGGCAGGACGTGACAACCTAAACCAGGTACAAACCCGCTGCCAACAGGAAGGCAGCAACGGCGACAGGAGGTGGCAGTCCTGCGGCACAGGAGGAGCTGGAGGAAACCCGGGCCACAGTCATCAGTGTGGAGACGGTGCAAGGAGGTGGGAGTACGGAGACAGCTCGACAGGACCCGACACAACAACAACAGGGTGAGGATCCAACAGGGACTGGGTGGACGGGGGTGATGGGCACAATGGCACACATGCACAACGAGGTGTAGCACACTGCACACCCACAATTACCCAGGGACATGTCCCCCATCCCCGTGGCACACTGCAGCACACACATAGCAATCACAGCACATACCATGACAATGTGGCACAAAGTGCAACACCCACACTGCAGAACAGGGGACACAACTGGGTCCACCCAGGCGCAGAAACAGAACAATCACATTGGACAGAGCAGGGAACTGTGAGATGCATATCTACGGCTACAACCCCACATCAGCCATGTAGGCCAAATGTACACTGTCCCAACTCAAACACCACCGCCCAAACAGTCACAATGTACATTGTCACACAGTCTGCATGTCGACAAGAACAAGGCACCAACACAATGCCAACATGCACCTCCCCTTCACAATGCAGAGGGACAAACAACACCTCTAGCAGGTCAGAACAGACAACCCATCAGTGATGCCGGAGACGAACACCACACCTTCGACACCGACACCCTACAACAGCCCATGGACATCCCACACAACCCACCACCAGGACCAGGGCAGACAAGCTACTCAGAGGAGAACCCAGCCCCTGCAACAGACCACACAGCATGAAGCACCCGCAATCACGGCTGGCTCACAACACTTCACCGACCCACACATGGCACCCCAATGCCAGGTGTCAGAACGCCAAAAGGAGGTGGCCCAACAGGTGCGGGTGTTGCCCAACCCATGGAATGCGAACTAGAACACATACGTGGGTGTCCAATACCCTTCAGGGACCACCTACACCCCACAAAGGAGACACACACTGCCATAGAGACACATGCAGATGCACATACCCAGTACAGAACCACGCCCATGGGCACGCACATATCAGTCACACACCCACGTTGGCTCTGCGTATGATGGCACAGTCCACTCCCCTTACGAATTGAGTGGGTGGCGACAAAGCTACATGTCCAGGTTCTAGCCCACTGCCTGCGGTGACATGTCTGCGTCCGCTGTACACAGCACAATGTAATGTAATAGGGCCCAGGGCCCCCATGCATACAACAAGACCACAGGGACACATGCACATATCATGTTGAACTGGCTACGGGCATGTGAGCCCGGCCCCTTTATTGGCAGGGCCACATGTACAGTGACGCCTGTGCTGGATGTGTGTGGGGTGAGTATAAGCCAGCCCGCACAGAGTGCTTGGTGCTGGCAACAACCTGAACAGTGGACACCAGTGTAATGGAAACAGAAAACACCAGCATAACAGAGTCAACTGCAGAGCAACATGGAGGGATCTGGAGTAAGGACAGAGGTCACCCAATATTCAGTCAGGAGGTTCCGTGAGTTGCAGTGCACTGAGGTAGGGGCACTAGAGAAGAGCGCGCTCATGTGAGGAAATTGCTAGGATTGTGTCCCTTCGGGTTAGTCCTGATGCAGATGCAGTGGGGTGTGTTACACCTGCATCAACTTCCTCATCAACGTCCCAGGTCTCCCACACTGCCTTAGGTGACAGTTGCGTCCGCAGTCCACAGCGCAATACCCAGTAATAGATCCGGGTGTGTAGCTTGACTACCACCACCAGTCTGCATTCCTGCCTTGGGGCTGTTGCCTCCTGCCCTCCCATTATCTGTGCCTTCTCCCGTCTGCACACATGACACATCTTCCTCATCATAGTCCCAGGTCTACCCCACTGCATGAGGTGACATTGCTGCGCAACCTCACAACAGCACAAAACTCAATCAGTGACGGACAATGGCTTGCGGTGCACTGAGTCACTGGCACCTGGAGTGCTGAGCAGGGTATCAGGCCGATGATGGCATCCAAGACAGGTCTGAGCAACTCTGTAGGTCTGTCAGGACCACCGTTTCGACTGTGGCAGATGGCGGTTGGAGGTGGTCCTTGCGGTGGTGGCGTGTGCCTCCTGCGGTGATGCGACGTCCGGGCCGGTCAGGACTAGATGCTATGTGTGGGCCCTGGTGGCCCGCAGTTGAGGCCGGAGGCTGCGGACAGCGCAGGGCCACAGACACATGGCGTTGATGACCCCAAGACCATCGCTTCAGAGGCCATTCAATGTCTCAGAAGAAGGGGTCCCAGACCTGACATGCACAGAGTTAGTGGCCCCGGATGCACTGCGGCCGGCACAGGCACCCAGCCACGGGACAGTGACTTGCGGTGCAGTCAGATGGGCCATGCGACCTGAGCGGGTCCCCATCAATGTCCGAGGTGTATGTTGCGGAGTGTTGCGGGGGACAGTGGAAGGTGTCCTCCAGGGCATGATGCGGAAGGTCTGATGTTATCTGGAAGCATCAAATGGAGGAGTGGAAAGCGCAACCCTCGTGTTCACCAACAATTCGGTATCAGCTACATGAGGATGAAAACTAGCCCCTAGTCCATAGACTCAAACGCCACCAATGTACGACCAGTGAGTGTCCATGAATGTCAGGGAACACACTTAGTGGCACAGGTGCTGAGAGGGGATGCAGTCTGCGATGATGCCGGTACACAGATGTGAACTCCAACATTGCCAAATCAAGACTCTGTGACCTACTGGACCGCAGTGTAGGCCGGCGGCAGCGGTCAGCAGTGGCCCACAGCCATGTGTCGTTGGCTCGCGAGGCACAGAGTTAGTGACACAGTGGCAGTTGTCGGTAGTGTTCAATCACCTCCGTAACGATGATCCTGTTCCCTCCGGACTGCAACGCGTCATCCTCTTATGCCTCTCCGTGCGTGCGATGATATGTATTCTGCCTTTTGAATTACCGATGTTCAGTTCCAAATCTGTGATCCCACTTGTGCGCAGCGTAGGCCCAGGGCAGTGGTCCGCGTAGGCCCACAGACACGTGTGGTTGTGATGCCATGCACAGACTTGTTGGCACCACATCGAAGGGAGTATAGTGAATTGTTCTCTGCCTTAAATGATGTTCACTGCCATGGTGTAATCAAGACTCAGTTCCAAATGTGTGACCTACCTGACCGTGGTGTAGGCCTAAGGCAGCGGTCAGCACGGCCCATTCACCTAGTGTCGCCGGCATAGGTTGGATGGCCCCACCGGCCTGCGTTTATCAGGTTCAGTGGCACCACGTGTAGCCAGCCTGCGTTGTTCAGGTTCAGTGGCACCTCGTGTAGCCGGCTGGCATTGAACAGGGTTAGTGGCACCACGTGTAGCCGGCTGGCGTTCAACAGGGTTAGTGGCACCACGTGTCGCAAGATGCTCATATGGAACTATGCCTCACTGATCGGGGGGTCTGGTGCTGTGGCCGCTGGCCGGGATTTGGGGTCACTGCCATTCATGACTCAGGACACAGTTTCACATATGGGACCTACTGGTCCGAGGAGTAGGCCGAAGGCGGCAGTGGGGTACGTCAACGAAAAGGGAGTAAAGCGGGCCTGTGTTGTGGAGGCCGTGATGGTCTGAGGTGGCTGCCAAGGTCGCGGGATTCGGGCTTGGAGCTTGTGCCGGCACGTGGTGGGCCATCCTTGATACACGCCGGTGTCGGCAGGTGATCAGTGTGGCCTGGCTGCGCAGGGGCGGGCCTGACGGGTTCGTGGTCCAGCGTGCCGGGGTCCGGCAGGCGCACAGCATCGCAACTCTGCTCACGAGGACGGCGTCGGCCTCGTGGCGGGGTGGGAGGCGCCACCCTGGCAGAGACGTGGGGCTTTCCGGGAGAGGACCACGCCCAGGCCTACGTGCTTTTTATTCACACCCCTACGCCAGGCCATCCCACTCCGGTGACGCTTAGGGGGTGGCGTCACAGGCAACATTTCTGCGAGTTCCCCCACTGGCTGGGGTGGCATGGTTGCGTCCACTGTCCACTGCACTCCATACGCCAGAGGTGTATGTCGCCATGGATATGGGTGTGTTCTGCATACTGCGGTCTGTCCAGCACATCTCCGCCACTCTTGGCATTGTGTGCTTTCCCGATCATAGCTCTACTGCATCCTTCACACATGCCTGGTTGCCACCTCTACCCACATTCGGCTATTATGTGGCTGAGGTGCCATGCCGTTGATGGCTCATGTTCAGGGCTTGCCCGGGTTACCATTGTAAGTTGTTCTGTCGTGTCTGGTGGGTGGTCAAGTTGTTGTGCATGTTGGTTGTGATTTTGTGGCTTGTGCATTGCCAGAGTTGCATGGTTGTGGAGTTGAGGTGTGTGGGGTGTTCATTTCGGACTTGCCAAGGGGGTGTGCATTTCCCTTTTCCCATCCTGGGAACGCTGGTTGATGATGGGCTGTCGGAGGATGAAGGTATCATGCACACTGGCTGTGTATTTGAAGGCGACATTATTGGGGGTTCCACGGTCTTCTGTTGTTGCCTGCACATTGATGTGAGACGTGTGCTTCCTGTTGAGGTGATTGTGTGCTGTGTCACCAGGGGGCACAGGTAGTACATGTGTGCTGTGTATTGCCCCCAACACGTGCGTGCATCCTGCTATGGCGTATGGTCCTTGCTTGGTCTCCAGCGGATCCTGCGCATTGTGTTGTACGTATGGGGACTGGGGTACCAGGGTGATGGTGATGTCCAGGACAGGTGTGGGGGACTTGGATGTGGCTGGCTGTGTGACTCCTCTGACTCTGGCGGGTGTTGTTTGGGGGATACCAGGGGCCAACAGGTGCAGCCAAGCCATCAGCTTTGTCTGGGGTGGGATGTTGGTTGTCCGCTGTGTTGGTGCCGTAGGCCTGTTAGGCGATGATGGTCAGGAGGCGTAGGATGGTCGTCCCTTTCAGCCTGTAGTGGACGGTGACATTGTCAGATGTTGGGTCTGTGCGGCTGGTACGTTTCCTGGGGTTCCGCTGTCTTTGTCTGCGCTGCGTCTGTGGCGGTCCGGGGGGGGTGGGGTGTTCCGGGTGTGGGTTGGGGTCCTGGGGTGGTGGCGGTGGGGGTTGTGGCCCTCTTGGGTGTCCGGGCCGCATGATGGGTGGCTCCATGGCATCTGTTGCCCTTCGGATGTGGCCCTGGGCTGTGCTCCCTTTTGTGGTGCTGGCTGCCGTCCGACTTTACACCAGGTCAGAGAAGGTGTAAATTTCCTGGTGCTAACGCGCCTTATCACCTGTTTTGTGTTTTTATCGCCGATGTGGCTGGTCGTTGTGAATGTTGAGGTGTGCTGTTGTCTCGGCTTTTGGCACGGGAACGCCTACTCTGCATCTCATTAGCGATATATGCGGGGGTCCTCTGTGGCGATGTTTTTTGAGGCTGCTATCGCGGGTAAACTGGTGATGTGGGCTGTTAACACCGGCTTGTGAATGGGGAGGTAAATTTATCACGACTTTGGCTGCGATAAAGTGCCGTTAATTCGGCAATAGCTCCTTGTGAATATGCCCCCAAGTTTTTAAAAGTGGGATTTTCAGAATTGTGACTTACAATACGACTTTACCATTAAAGAGGATTTTAAATTACATTTCCTCAGACACCAAACTTGAATTTCTACCTGTTCCCAATCAAAGGTTAGCACTTATTAAATGTAATAAGGTAATCCAATGTTATCCTACGGGAGAGGCAGGCCTCACAGAAGTGAAAAACAAATTTGTGAGTTTTTAACTACCAGGATATGTAAAACTTAATAGTAAATGTCCAACATTTTAATTACAATGCACTCTGCCCTATGGCCGGTATAGAGAATAGCTTAGGGGAGACATATGTATTAAAAAGGGAATTTTAGGCTTGGCAAGAGGATTATTTTGCCAAGTCGAATTGGCAGTTTAAAACTGCTAACAGGCTGTACTGGCAGGCCAGAGACATGTTTTAAGAGGCTGCTTAAGTGTGTGGTACAATAAGTGCTGCAGACCTACTAGCAGCATTTAATATACCAGCCCTGGGTACATGGTATACCATTTTACTAGGGACTTATAAGTAAATTAAATATATCAGTCAGGTGTAAGTCAGTGTTATCATGTTTTAGGGAGTTAGCACAAGCACTTTAGAACTGATTAGCAGTAGTAAAGTACACAGAGTCCTAAGGCCAACAAAAAAAATTCAGCAAAATAGGGGGAGTAAAAGACAAATTCTTTGGGGGTGACCCTGCTAAGTCCAACACACACTATATTTCCATATTCATTAGGTCGAGCCTAGTGGCAGCGCGCATGTGCTGCTCGCTCTGCGAGACTGCTGTAGTAGAGTATGGGAGAGAAGCCGCGCCCACTCTCCTCCCATATTTTTAATTGGCTTGTGCCATTGTCTTTCGTAAATGCTGCCTTCGGATTCATTAATAGGCTTGTTAGTCCCTCCTTAGGAGGGCCTTGTCTTCATTTGTACCTTCCCATGGCGACTGGCCCCTTTACTTCGGTTGTTTCACGGGACCTGTTATTTAGTCTGTAAGCACTATTTACTTTATTGAGTTTCTCTTACTGCAGGCCGGACATGCACTGCTTCAGCTGAAACCGCTTATGTTTTGTTAAGCAGCACGGCCCCCCCGTAACACGGGCGCCTGCTTAGTTTCAATCACTTTAACCCGGTATTATCTCGTATCTGTTTCAATCCACCTCCCGCCCCCAAGTAAAATGGATTTAGAAATGATTAGTGAATTAAGTCATGTGAATTCCAGGTAGCACATAATCCTGTGCTAATGGGCTGAAGCTGACAACAGCACATCTGTGCTACATGTCATCTGTACTAAAGCCACCTGACGGGTTGTTTTCATAAGCCTGTTTTATTAACAACAACACCACCACCACCAATACCACCACCGATACCACTACCACCGCCAATCCCACCACCAATACCACCACCGCTGCCAATACCACCACTACCAATACCATCACCACCAATACCACTACCACCACCACAACCAATACCACCACCACTACCACCACCAATACCACCAATACCAATACCACCACCAATACCACAACCACCAATACCACCACCACAATACCACCACCACCAATACCAACACCACCAATACCACCACCACCACCAATACCAATACCACCGCCAATGCCAATACCATCACCAATACCACCAAAACCGCCACCACCAATACCAACATCACCAATGCCACCACCACCACTAATACCACCACCACCAATACCACCACCAATACCGCCAACACCAATACCACCACCACCACCAATACCACCACCACCAATGCCGCCACCACCACCACCAATACCACTAATACCACCACCACCACACCCATCACTAATACCACCACCACCAATACCACCAATAACATCACCAATACCACCACCACCATCAATACCACCACCTGCACCACAACCAATACCACCACCAATACCACCACCAATACCACCACCACCAATACCACCACCACCAATACCTACACCAATATCAACACCACCAATATCACCACCACCACCAATATCAACACCACCACCAATTCCACCACCACCACCACCAATCCAATACCACCACCACCAATACCACCGCCAATACCAATACCACCACCAATACCACCACCACCAATACCACCACCACCAACACCAATACCAATACCACCACCACCAATACCACCACCACCAATACCACCACCACCACTAATACCACCACCAGCAATACCATCACCGATACCACCAATACCACCACCAATACCACCACTAATACCACCACCACCACCAATACCACCAATACCACCATCAATACCACCACCACCAATCCCACCACCACCAATACCACCACTACCAATACCACCACCAATACCACCACCAATACCACCACCACCACCAATACCACCACCACCAACAATACCCCCACCACCACCAATACCACCACCACCAGTACCAATACCACAACCAATACCACCACGAATACCACCACCACCACCAATACCACCAATACCACCACCAATACCCCACCACCATTACCACCACTACCAATACCACCACCAATACCACCACCAATACCACCACCACCACCAATACCACCACCACCAACAATACCCCCACCACCACCAATACCACCACCACCAGTACCAATACCACAACCAATACCACCACGAATACCACCACCACCACCAGTACCACCAATACCACCACCAATACCAGTACCACCAATACCACCACCACAATACCAATACCGCCACCACCAATACCAGTACCACCACCAATACCAGTACCACCACCACCAATACCAGCACCACCAATACCACCACCACCAATCCAATACCACCACCACCAATACCAATACCACCACCAATAACAATACCACCACCAATACCACCACCACCAATACCAGCACCACCAACACCAATACCACCACCACCAATACCACCATCAATACCACTACCCCCACCACTAATACCACCACCAATACCACCACTACCAATACCACACCACCAATACCACCACCACCAATACCACCACCACCACCACTAATACCACCACCACCACCAATACCACCACCACCAATCCCACCACCACCACCAATACCACCACCACCAATACCACCACCACCACCAATACCACCACCAATACTACCACCAAGACTCCCACCACCACCAATACCACCACCACCAATACCACCATCACCAGTACCAATACCAATACCACCACCAATACCAATACCACCACCACCACTAATACCCCACCACCAATACCACCACCACCACCAATACCCCACCACCATTACCACCACCAATACCACCACCAGTACCACCAATACCACCACCACCAATACCAGTACCACCAATACCAGTACCACCACCACCAATACCAGTACCACCACCACCAATACTGCCACCACCTCCACCAATACCACCACTACCAATGCCACCACCACCACCGATACCACCACCAATACAACCACCAATACCACCACCACCAATACCACCACCTCCAATACCACCACCACCAATACCACCACCACCAATACCACCACCACCAATACCAATACCACCACCTCAGCGCCTCTCGCTCACTAGTAATAGCAGGGGCACTGTACGAGGCCGGAGCTGCAGCTGAGACCATCCCTCCCTCCCTCCATGCCTGCCATAAAGCACAGCCTTCCCTGCTCCAGGAGGTGAAGCAAGGGCCCTACTACAGCTGGAGTGTTTTTTATTAGGCCAACGATAGCAATGACATTACACAATGCAACACTGCACACTCAAATCACGGAGAGGGCAGGAAATAACCCCCCTCCCGCTCTTCCTCCTGAGCCGCGACAGAGTAATCACAGAGCGAAAGGTGTTGGAGCTCTTTGTTAGTGTTTATAGCTCGGATCATATGTGACTCTCACTTCACACTTTGTGTCTGTGTAATTTACAACACTTACATATCTTCTTCACTGCACTATTTATCACTACTTTGAAGACGTTGCAGGCCGGTCTCTTCCTCTGATATTTACAATCTAACAAGCGGTCGAGAAGGTCCTTTATTGCAATGCAATAGGACTCGCATTTGCGAGAGTTTAAACTATTAGTATTGTAAATGACAATGCCTTTTATTTATGTTTTAAAATCCAAAACATAAATAAAAGGCATTGTCATTTACAATGCCAATAGCTCAAACTCGCGTGAATGCGAGACCTATTGCATTGCAAATGCTTGTTTTTATTTAGGTGTCTTTTCAACCATGATGCTGGTATAACTACTGACTATATTAACTTCTATACGAACATTATTTTCAAAAGAGTATCGATTAGCAAACTTGCTTTCTGCATGCTCATTATTATCTTGTATGTGCAACATTTCTCAGAAGATATCAGATAGCTTGAGCAGACGCGGCCGACTCGGCAACGCGGCGAGCGCAGGATAAGTGTTTTTATTTTTTTATTTTACTTTCCCTATCACGTCGTCTGCCCACTCCCCCCACCGCCCCACTCTGCCCCACTCTGCCCCCGCCTCACCGCTGTTACCTGTGCCAGCCGCACCTGACCCTTCCAAAAGCCCCAGGCCTGAGCACCATTGAAGGAAAGTTGTCATTATACATTCCTGTTTTTAATTAGTAATCAGTATAATTTAAATTCACCCGTGTTTGTTTATTTACAGCACGTCTGTGCCACGCTGGAAGTATGTGAAGTTTCTAAGAAATGCGCTTCATAATATCATCTGTTGTTTGTCAGAATGTTTTCAACTTCACAGTTTCAAAGCTGGCATGGTTCTAAAAATCTTTTTAAAAACCAGTAGTTGTGTCAGTGTTCCCTCTATCACTCACTGCTATTTCCTTGTATGTGACCCACCTGTCCTGATGTTATGATGTTTGACAATGATCTGCCTCCTTCCAAACCACATGCTGTAGAAATTCTAAACGTAGAGGGGAGAAATATGCTGCTTGTGGAGCTCGTAGTGGTAGCTCTTATGTGTCCCTGGAGGTACTCAGGGTGCAAATGATTCTCTGCAGCTCAATGTCCCACCAATGGAATTCAGGCTGCAGAGATATGAGACCGGGATGGTGTGCGACAAACCAGTCCTTCTTGTCCCATTAGTGTAGCCTAAAACATTAACTTTACCCCTCCTTTGTGAAGGGCTACGTTTCATGACTTTGCGAACTCACCTCTGGGTCAGTAACTTAATAAAGTTACTAGTCTCACCAGTTCTCCCTCCAGAGAGGACTACGATTAGAAGAAAGAGAAGACAGACTTGAAAAGGAAGGAGAGGAAGGAAACTAGATAAAGACTATTAGTCCTACATTATTGATTCCCCAACCATGTTCGACACCAGAAAACGTGAAGAATGGAGGAGAACTAACAGGGTTGTGCTCCACAGTAGTATACTGTGTTTAACCCTCATGGTAACAAGTTAATATTCCTGAAGGCCACTCAGCCTCAAATTCTTCCAAGATTGAAGAAATGAGTACTGCAAACATCCATGACTTGTCAAAAGCAGTAAGAGAGTGAGACCCTCTTGGTGTGAATGTGCACTCTTCAGATATCCCTGCAGTTTAATGTTCAGTCAATTTTCATCATGTGGTGTATTAGTGCTAGGATGCAGTCAGTTAAATTAGTGTGAAAGGGGATGACATTTTCAGAGATCAACTGTGCCTGAACTTTTTAACCTTTTATGATGCAAGATTGATTTAAGTCTGATTCTTCCACAAACCTGAGCTATGATTGACTGTGCCCAGCTCTACGGTGTCAGACAAGTACTGCCAAAATAAATGCAAGGGTTGCAAAAACTATATACAAATGACACCTTTGAGGTCCATGCTTAGAATCTAGGAAGCAATTTTATTCCTACTCATGAAAAACAAACACTGTTAAAGTATGTTGCTGGCATCTAGATAAGAAATGTGTCAGGGCTCCAGAATTTGTACATGTTCAACGGGAGTGAGGACACTGTGACTGTCAATGAATGTACTTGCCATTTGGGTCCTGTAAGGAAGACTAAAGAAATCACTAGATGTCGATTAATGTATGGAGCAGGTAGTGTGATGTAGGACAGCATGCCCAAATAACTTACTGCTAGGTTACTGAACCAGCAGATTTGTGTGATTTTTTACAGGTGCTTTCTTTGATGGTTAATATAATCATCAGTGCCTATTTGTATTCCCTAATTAGGAGCAGGAACATCTGTGTTTGCTGCTGTGGAGAGGCAAGATAGTGCTGTTGAGGGTGGTGACAGGACTTGGTGCAACGCAACCACTAACCTAGGGCCATATGTATGAAGCTGTTTTGCGATCGCAAACACTGCGAATCTCAGAAAAACGGTGTTTGCGATCGCAAAACAGAGCCCCGCTATGTATGAGACACATCCCGACTGCCAATGTGCGAATCGCATAATTAGCGATTCGCAAAATTGCGAATATTACCATTTTGCGAATAATTTGCGAATTCGCTAAATGCGTCAAAATCTAGCGAAATTCGCAATTGTTGTGTTCAGATTTAGCGAATTCGCTAAACGGAATGCATGAATAATTCTCAATTTGCGAATTCACGAAATTCGCAAAATAGAGAATTGCAATTACCACCAAGTCTGAGCAGGTGGTAACCAGGTGCAACCTATATAAAGAGACCCACAATGCAACTGATGTTTGCCACAATGTCAGGGCTGTACGTGATAGCCAGGAGGCTGCGACTCAGAGCTGCTGCACAGAGAAGGAGACGCCAGGAAAGGATCTTCAGAGCGCGCATAACCCTGCTCCAGCGGACTGAGGAGGAGATCCATACAAACTACAGGCTGGATGAAGAGAGCATCCTGGAATTAATAGCAGAGCTCAAACCTGTCCTTGAACACCCCACACGCAGGACACACACAATCCCCACCCACATACAGGTCCTGTGCTCACTCCACCTCTTGGCGTCAGGGAGCTTCCAGGGGTGATAGCCACAGCAGGAGGGGTCTCACAGAGTGCATTGTCGCGCTTCTTCCACGCGTTCCTTGATGCCATGGTACAGAGGCTGCATAACCACATATACTTCCCCAGCACACCACAGGCACTAGCCCAGACCAAGCAGGAGTTCTACCAAATTGCACAATTCCCCCACGTCATTGGATGCATAGATGGGACCCATGTCGCCATATCCCCCCCTCCCAGAACGAGTATGTGTTCAGGAATCGCAAGTCCTACCATTCCCTGAACATACAGGTGGTGTGTAATGCCAGGCACATCATCACCGACATCGTTGCTAAATACCCAGGCAGCACCCACGACTCATTCATCTTCCGCCACAGTGGGATACACCGCCGACTCACAAGTGGGGAGTTTGGTGAGGGATACCTACTAGGTAATTGCATGTGATAGAAGGACACACTAGTAATGCATAGCAGTGGCAGGACAGTGTTCAACCAAATTTTTCTTGCCCCACAGGTGACAGTGCGTATGCGGTCCGGGACTACATACTCACTCCTTACCTTAATCCTGCCAACGCTGGGGAGCAGAGGTACAACAGTGCCCACATAGCAACCAGATGTACCATCGAGCGGACCTTTGGAATACTCAAGAGCCGGTTTCGATGCCTACATAAGAGTGGAGGGGCACTTCAATACAGCCCCCAGACCTGTTGCAAGATAGTGGTAGCGTGTGCCATGCTGCACAACAGCGCCACCAGGAAGGGCACACCAGTGGAGCTCACTGAATCAGAATCATCAGATGAGGAGGGGCCAGCTCCTGGACGCATGCCGGCCGGAGTAATTGGTGCAGCTGCTGGGCGCCAGAGGCGAGATGAGATCACACAGAACTATTTCTAGGTAAGAAAAGATGACACAATGCCAAAGATCTAATACAGGACTGTGTTTAATTTCCCTTTGTACAGGATATATATCGGCACACAGCCTGTGTGGCACACAATGTATTGTCAAAAGTACCGCACATGTGTGATTCACAGTGCAAATTGACTCTTGACCAAGTGTCTGTGTGCACTGGGTTAATGCACCCATATCCATGCCTATGTGTGAGCGCCTCAACTGCGGCGCTGACGGGCTGTAGGCCCTCGCCGTGGGTGCACTGTGCCCTCTTCGCTTGTCTCAGCAGCCCTGCCGTGACGCACACTACGGCGCCTGTCCGGTGGGGGCGGTGGTGTAATGCTGCTCCTGCTGGATTGTGCGTCCTCGTCTGTTGGAGTGAGGACTCCTGGGCCAGCAGTGGCAGCTGCCCGCAGCTGATCCACAGCACATGTCACCTGTACCAGACCCCTGGCCACGTCCTGGCTGCAGTGTGACACCTCGTGCTGCATACTGATGCTGCGCCTTGACAGCACAGAGGTCGCTGAGGAAAGGCGGTTTACCGCCCTGGTGTAGAGGTCTAGGCGGGTGTGGAGGCGCTGCCTCTCCCTGCGCCTAGAAGCACGGTCCGCCCTTAGTTCAGCACAGAGTGCCTCCAGGGCACCCGTCAGGCCCATGAAACCAACCCTGATTTGCCTCTGGATTGACCTTATGTTTTTTGCCTGCAGGCGCTGGACCTCCAACATGTGGCCCTCCAGCCCTTGGAAGACTGTGTCGTCTCCTGTGAGTGCTGCACTAGTGGATGCATGTTTTGCCCTGCGCCTGGATGGGATTTGTGGAATTGGTTCGGCACGTGCACGGGGTTGTGGCTCTGACTGTCCCTGGACTGTTTGGACATTCACATCGGTGTCCTAGGATTCCTCCTCCAGTGGTGGCAATGGTGGCACTGCAAACCGCCTGCGGCGTATTGGTTGGATGACTGGGCTGCCCTCGTCTTCCTCTTCCTCCTCCTCCTCTTGCCCTGTTGCCTCTGGGCTGGGGGATTCATCCTCCCCTCCACTGATTGTTCCCTGTGTTTCTGCTGGTGCTGTGGACATAAATGCACACATTAATTTACTGTCCTGCCTTGCATCTGTCATGCATTAAATATCACTGTTTGGAGTTACATGGGTCCTATCCATCTGTATTTTGACTTCCATGATGCACACATACTGTTTGAGCCTGGCTGGGTGTCATTGCTCCACTGTTAGGTGCATGTAACTACATCTCCCATAATGCATTGCTGTGTGTGCTTGTGTACCTGCACTGGAATTGTAGTTTTGTTGTGCCCCTGGGACTCTCCTGGGTGTGTGGGGGTAGTAGGGAGGTATCAGGGGTGTGATGGCATGCTTCTTACCTTGTCTTGGTTGTGTGTGGTCGGAGCTGTCCAGGTCTGACACACCCACTGCACTCTCCGGAAGCAGGGTCCCCTCAACCATTTCTTCGAGTGGTGTTGAAGCGGTGGCAGTGGAGGTCCCCCACCGGTCTTGTTGGCCTCCTCCAACCTGGTAGCAACCTTCTCCTTTGAGCGCGCGCGCATATCATACCAGCGCTTCTGTAGGTCTTTGACGCTGCGATGTGTGACGCCAATTGCGTTTACTTTGCGCTGGATGTCTGCCCATATCCTCCTCTTGCGTGTCTCTGGCACACGCAGGGACTTCTTGCCAAACAGGAGCTCATGGCTCACAACCATCTCCTGTATCAGAGCCTCCTGCTCACTTTCTGTGAACTTTGGTTTTCTGATTCTGGGTGTCTCCCCCTGCTGCTTGTCCTTGCTGGCCATGTCTCCACTCTCTCCAATGTGTGTATCACTGCAGTGATGCCTCAGCCTCAACTCCTGCTCTCTCACTCTGCTCCTGGAACTCAGGTGCAGCATGGGTAGTCACACTTCCTGGTTGTGATGTCATCAAGCTGCACCTGTGTCTCAGAATTGTCGTTTGCGAAAATCGCAATTTTGCGATTTTCGCAATTTTGCGAAATTCGCAAAATAGAAAGTTCAATGCTAAATGAACGCTATTTGGGTAATCGTTATTCATTTAGCGAACTTTAGCGAATCGCTATTGTTTTGCGATTATTTGTTTACATACGGTTTTGCGTTTCTCAAATAGCGATTCGCAAAAATTCGCTATTTGAGAATCGCAAAAGGGGACTTTGATACATATGGCCCCTAGTGTCTTGTGATGAGGTCTTGTGGAAGTGACATGGTATACAACTTTGCCTTTCAACACACACCAGTTGCCACTGAGCCATTACACAGGAATTAGCTTAGTTGGGCAAGGGGAAGAGAATAGGGATGAAGAAAGACTTGTTCTGCTGTGATGATTGAGCATTGGCGTGTACTGAGAAGATGTTGATGACCTCACTGGTCAGGTCTTAAGATATACTGTGTAAAACTGACATGTTGAACTTGAAACCTTAAGGCAGACTCACCGATGCCTTGTTCATTTCTGAAAATGTCTCAAAGTGTCATTTTTTTGTATAACAGCTAGGTAGTGGATCTGAAGTAAGTAATTCATCATATAAGAAGTATGTCGTCCATATTCTTAAAGGTGTTGCATCTTTAATAAACAATTCTGGAAACTACTCATTTTACTGTCTAAACAACACTTCTCGATCATTACCAATTCACTTATTCAAAGAAATTTGACCGCCACATCCTGGGAGAAAGCTCTCTGCTTTGAGAATTTGCTACTGAAAAACAAAAATAAAAAAACAAGGGAAAGGTTTAAGACCGATGGAAGCCATCCATCAAACATTTTGTACATTGAAAGGAACGACTGTGATTGCGGTTTCTTTCAGTTTAGAGAGATGACCTACGAGCTAGTGGTCATCTCTAAACTTGATGGCTGGTAGTCCGGCAGTGTGGCAGAGGTAATGTCCTCTGCCACCCTGATGGACAGAGTACTGTCTGTGAAAGCCTAAATCAGGCCTTAGGTGCCAGATATAGGGTTGGGCAGATGGGTTACTCCATCACAAACCTGACGCATATCCCATCCACCTTTCTATGTATTATCTCTTATGATACTTACTTGTACGGGATATCCATCACGTCTGTGTAGTACCCATCCGCCAAACTTTAAACAAAGCCCCAAGTCTTTAGCCATGTTTATGCCATGTGATAATATTCTGCACAAACGTGCAATATACTTCAAGTTATTTTCTTTCAGGTTTTTTCATTTAGAGTTTTCAGGGTTCTCCTACCAAAGATCAGGTGCAGGATAAAGTGTGGCAGATCTGGACCTCTGTGAAGGGCAGGGCATAACCTTAGGTTGCAGCACTGCAAGTTAGTCTATCCATTATGATTTATACTTCAGTAACGCATGGATTTAAGGCATTGGCATGGTTTAAAATCAAACTGTGCCCAAAAAGGCCTACATACACGTATGTCACCCAAAATACTGCGAGATCTCAGTAAGAATGAGATTCTGGGCCCCTCCCCTCCAATCTGTTTCCCATATTTCCTGCATTCAACTTGTGTGACTACTGGGAACGTATTGTATGTTTTTGTCATTTTAATCCCTTTCAATGGTATGTTTTATACTGCTGTTCAAGCGACTACTGCCACCCTCGCAGCGCGGACTTATGTTTTGTCCTTTGTGATTTATTCTAAATGATAAATAAAGGTTTAAAAAAAGAATGACATTTTGTGGTTTTCTAGTCTCATCGGCTGATTTTTTTTATTTTTTTATAGTTATTAATCAATTTCACAATTTAATTTTGACTAACTCGCTACATCTGTTTTTTCACAGCACACATCAGGCTAGGCAATGTTGATAGTGCGTGAAGAGTCTAAGATGCGTGCTTCACAACTACACACATTTTTTCAACTTTTGTTAGTTTTGCAGAGTTGCACAACTGGCAAAGATTTTGTTTAAAAAGGGATCAAAAAGGTCCCCTCATTACTGGGTCAGGGACAGAGTATGTGTGCTGCAATCCAGGGCTGAAAGGAGCAGCCACGTGTGAAAACAAGGAAAATTAGTAAACAATTCCCCTCCAATCCCATTGCAGCGATATATTAATGTTCATGTTCATGTTTATTTTGTTTGTACAGCATACGCCAAAGAACTTAACTGCTTTTAGGCACGATTGGAGAGGAATGGCCTTGTATTTTTGTGCAAACATAGCAATAGATACCCCTGATGAGATGCTGAAATACATGAGCACCTACACCATGGGTGCACACTTAGCACACTACACCATGGGAGAGTGCTTACACGGTTCAGTGTTTTGAACTGCAGTGTGAGACCTGTGTGAGACATTTTTTGGTTTTATGTATGATCATGTAAGAGGCTGCAGCTAAGCAAACATGTAATTGAGGGAGAAGGATTGCGCTATCGATATAAGTCAGATATGCATAACATTTTTTTAATTGCGTACGGCTGGAGAAGTGTAATCAATGTGGTAAGGATTTTGGTATGAGGCATGATAGTGGGAACAGAATGCAATATGCATGTTGCTGTGGTCATGTAACTGTGATCAGGTAGAAAGAGATTCTTCAATTAGTTGGTTAAGGAACTGGATGGGGTTTACAGGTGCATCAGGTAGGGCAGCCTAATCGGGTTATGTTTTCTACTTCCTTTATGCATCTTCAAGGTATAGGGCAATTGTATGTGGATTATTAGTCTAGAGGTATAAAGTCATGGATGTAAGATATGTTCTGTGAATTTTTAAAGTACACTATCCCCCAAGAAGGTATCCTGGTGCTGAGCAGGTGTGTGTGTCTAGCTCTGCCTATGATAAGTTAGTTTACTGAGAAGCTAGGCCTTCATCTTCTTGCGGAATTCAAGAGGGGAGTAAGCTCTGATGTGGATTGCATTAGGAGTGATATAAGAGAATGCCGTCCTCTTAACCTGGTTCTGTGTAAGTGTGGGTTGTGTACAAGTAGGAACCCTGCAGAGTGGAGGTATCTAGGTGGTTGGTTGAAGGAGATGTGACTGTTCACACAGGTGGGGCCTAAGTTGTGTAATGCCTTGAATGTGTGTGTGACAAGTTTCACTAGAGCTTGTTTGTGTATGAGGAACCAGTGTAGGTCCCTGAGGGGTGTTGTGATGTGCGTTGTGTGTTGGAGGTGAGGACGAGTCTGCTGAGTCCAGTGTGGTTTGTAGTCTTCTAGTGAGTTGTACACTCACAATCAGTTTCTGTTTCGTATCTTAGGC
Source organism: Calotriton arnoldi (assembly GCA_963921515.1). Lineage (NCBI taxonomy): Eukaryota > Metazoa > Chordata > Amphibia > Caudata > Salamandridae > Calotriton > Calotriton arnoldi. The sequence continues at coordinate 1,022,564 of CAWUFW010005404.1, forward strand.
ATAGGGTATCAATAAACCCAGAGACAAGACGTTGACATATGAGGCACAACTAAAATAAGAGCAATAAAGTGTTATAAGCGGTTGGAGGGACTGGGGAAGCTTGCTCTGCATTGTCTGAATTGGCAACTTTTTATTTGCAACGGGCCAGGAGGAGGACACAGCATCATCACTAGCACTACGACTCAAGCACTGTGAGGCTATAGCCATTGTCTACCATCATCCAGTGGAAGAAGAAGAGGAAATGTCACATTGAAAGCAACTCACCACCCTCAGCGCACACTACCACAGCAATATCAGTCAGGTCCAGAAGGTGGATGATTTAATCCAGGGGTTGTTTTCCCACCAGCCCAGTTTTGACAAAAAATCTTAACAGAATTTATGGGTGGTTGGACAACCAATCAAACAATATTTAGAGCATTTCAGCAAATCAGGACATAGTTATTACGGGTGGGGTTTCATCTCACCAATACCTGCCAGGTAGGAGTAAGGTGTTAGGCCTCATCATGATGGAACATGGGTATGGTTTTCACAGTTACATGGATGCCACTCTCAATCAGCTATGTAGAGTTTATGTTCTTATTACATAGGCTGCGTCTAAAATGTCTGTCATGATGCCTCAATGATGACACTGCCCTCCATTTCCTCTGTTGTGTCTTCTTCAGCCTCAAACTTTTTATGATTTATATTCTTGCTAATTCTGATCATTGTCAGCCTCTCCATATTTTGAGGAGACAGACTGGTCCTTCCGACAGTGACAATTGTTCCAGCCACACTGAAAACAAGGTCTGAGGATACAATGGTGTTAGGTCATGATAGATACTGTTTGCCAGTTAGCTAATGTCACAGATGTACACTTGAGAGGACATTATCTGTTGGTGTAACCTGTTATTTGTTTCCATAAGAACAACTGGGTTGTCTTTTACTACCTAGGGAGTCACAAGACCGGGGGTGACTAACTATGTGTGCCCCTCATCATGCACTGCCTTTTAGCTCCCATGTAACATAATAGGTGCTTCTGCCATTTGATTGCAGATTTATTTCTCAAATAGGCTAATGGGCCACAGGTACCAGGATATATACGCAGCTTCACACGCAGTCGCCGCCGGCATGGATCGCGGGTGGCATGGCGGGCGTGGGTCTCGGGGAGGCCAGGTGTGTCGCGCGAGGGGGATCTGAAATTTAAAAAAATAAAAACTTACCTCGAGGCCAGATTCCACATCTTCTCTGCTCATGCTCTCCTGCCTCCGACAGGAACAGGAAGCAGGCAGCCAGGCTCCCTCCCCTAAGCCAATCATAAAGCTGCAATGCAGCATTGTAATTCGTCTAAGCGCCGTGACACGGCGCTCAGCCAGGGGCTCGAGGGGTGGGCATGTTCTCCATGCAGGCTGTAATGCCTGTAATGGGGCGACGCTCCTCAGCAATAGCAGAGGAGCCGCCCCTGTTCACAAGAGGCACTAGTTTGTGGCAAATTGAGCAGTATGCAATGTATTCCTATTTCAGTCCATAAGGACATCACAACCCTTGGAGGAGATTGGCTTTCCAGCGGCAAACCCAGAACTTGTTGTATAGCCAGAATGGTTTTGCTTAGGATGTGCTACGACTAGGGTGGGAGATTGTGATGCTGTTTTTAGATTTAGAGAAGAGGAGGAAGGTAGTGCTACTCCAGGAGGAAAGTGACTAGAGTAGATTAGCACTTCCTCAGTGCTGCTCTCATCATTAGCAATGACAGGTTCATGCCATCTGTGATTTCCGGCACATTCCATTTGCTTTGTCGCCCATGTCACATATCGGTGGTCAACTCTTTGGCCTTCTTTTTCTTCGAGAAGGAGATGGTGAAATAGATGCTGTTGATGATGAAAGCGTAAGCATCACATTCTGCGTTGTAGCAAGAACAAATTCTTCTTGCGTAGTAAATACAGCCTTCTGTTCTACTCCTAACTCAAGAGGCTCAGGTGAAGCAGGCTCTTGTTCTTGCTCTGTCTCCTGGTAGGATTCTGTTTGATGAGTTGAATCCAGTTCTGACTCACCGGTGGTATCATCCACGACTGCTGTCACTGCAGCACTGAGAAGAATGAGCATTGGTTTTAGCGCTCCTCTTCTTGTTCAGAACAGGATGGAGGAGGTACACAATGCTGCACGCCTTGGCCATATAAGGGAGCAGGTTTGATGCTAGACAATGCAGTGCTGGTACTCCTTCCAGTGCTGTCATACGTCTTCTCACTGATTGTTTCCTTGGTAGGAACTACTTTATACGGTTGCATCATCTTTTTGACTGCTAGCTGGTTAGCCGCAAGGTCCGGTCTCAGGAGTCAGTAAATTGAGGGAAGGAATGACCTATCACCATCAGTCTGTACACTCAGTCTTGTTTACTTACAGGCAACAAAAAATAAGGAAATAGACTGTCAGTCTTGGCCATTGTGGTGAATGCAGTACATGACATAATAACAATGCATAACAATAACTAGTAGTCAGATGGTGCCCTCAGACACAAATCCTTCATGAAAAGTTAATGTTTCGTTGGAGTTGTAGGGACTTGTACATGCTGGAGGAATAATTCTACTAACAGTGATCACTTATATAGCACACAACACAAACTCTACTGTTTTTAATGTGTAATAATGCTGTCATGTTTCTTTCCCTTTAGAATTATTTACTTCCAAACCTTCTGGCTTCCACGAGCTCCTCCTTGCAAAACTCTAGATTCTTTGCGGGAGCTCTGGGAAGGCAGTTGCTGAGGAAGAAGACCTGTGCAGGCTGCGTCCTGCCTTGCTCCTGTGTTCCAACTTAATAAACAACATAATTACTTCATTCTGCTTAAAGTCGTACTTTACAATTTGGCAACGATCCTGTTGGAACACTAGGAAGAAGACGAACCCATTTCTTTTATTATTATTAAGTATTTCGGATAAAATTTCGAAGGAACCTGCCTGAATTTCGGACCTCCCAGTGATTCTACTTTTCCAGGACTTCATTAAGGTACTGTTGATCTTTTTTTAAAGATCTTCCATTTAACTTTGCTGTTATCTACGGCTGGTTGTACTGCGGCTAGGATCGGGTAAGCTAGAATATTTTCCTGTGCTTTACCCTTTCCTTTCTGTTTTTAACGAACTTCCTACCACCTTCTAAACCCTGGATCTTTTATTTTCACCGTTTTACTCCTTTGCTATTAACTTTAACGAGGAGTTCAAGAGTTACCGTTTCTATTTTTAAAAGATGCTTCTTACTGTGCGCACTAAGGAACGCTGACCGGAGAATCTTCAATTCCTCCATTCTCCTCCACGTTCGCATGTGAATGACATCATCTCGCTGAGCGTCAGTCACGTGTATCACGTATACGTGTGACGTGTCGAGTACGTGCCGCCATTTTGGAATTCATTTTACTTCAACTTTGCCAGTGCGTCCTTGCTTCAAGTTCTACTACGCGTATCTTGCATACGCGCAACTTTGCGAATCATCTTACGGCCATATTTAGAGTACTTCTGTGCCAGTAACCTGTTTTTATTTGCTGCACTCTAGTTTCTCTGCAATTTTTTTTTTTTACAGCGTTATTTCATAACGAGCGCACCTGTTGTTTAGGAATCCACTGCTTCGCTTTCTGGACAACTCTTCATCATCAATTCAATTTCACAAGTTGTGAGTACTGTTTAAACTTTTTTCTTTCTTTCTTTTTCTTTCATTTATATTATATTGTTTTCCAGACTGACGAACTTCACCTTTGTTACCAATCTTCTACTTTTGACTACTCATACATTTCACCTCTGCAATAGTAACTGGTCAAACGTTTCCCATTTAAATGGCTACACAAAACTTTTCTATTCAACCTCCACAAGCCTTTAGGCCAGCAGGAAGTGAACCTTGCATGAAGTGGTTACAATGGAAAGCGTATTTTTTTAACTTTATTGAAACTATAGATGAGGAGGGCAAAATGAAGCCTGAAAGGAAGAAAAAACTATTTTTGCACTCCATTGGTGCTGGTGGATTGAAAGTGTATGATGAAATGACGAAAACAACTGGTGGGGGTGAATCAAATGTATTTTTAGATGTTCTAAGAGACTTTGATAATCACTTTTCTCCTAAAGTGTGTATAGGCATAACGAGGTATAAATTCTTTCACAGAAAACAAGAACCAGGTGAGACTGTTGATATATATGTTGCTGCTCTTAAGAAGATTGCAAGTTTGACCATCTTCAAGAGCAATTTATTAGGGACCAGGTTGTAATGCACACTCGTGATCCGGCAATCCAGGATAGACTCTGGATTAACGGAGATGCTGATCTCAAGGATGTACTAGCCATAGTTAGGAAGGCTGAACTATCATGTAGAAGTGCTAAAGCTCTTAAGAATGATAGTAAAGAGGTGCACGAGCAAGTAGTCTCTAAAGTTCAAAACAAATCTAAATTTAAACAAAAACTTCAACCTCAACCTAAAACATTTGAATTTAAAAAGAGAGAAGATTTCAAATGTTACTGTTGTGGTAGTAGTTCTCATTTGGCTAATAACAAGCTATGTCCTGCCATCAAAGAAGAGTGTTCTAATTGTGGTTTGATTGGTCATTACTCTAGAGCATGTAGAAGGAAGAAAGGTCAAAAAGTTAAAGCTGTTTATGAGAGTGCTTCAAGTGATGATGAAACGATCATTAAGAAAATTATGCATTGCTCTGTTAAGGATGATTCTTGTGACACTCAAAAGGAAGAACAGTTCATCCTTAACATAAAGGAAACTACTACCAGTGAAGTAAAAAAGAAACCGATTTGTAACATGTTGATTGGGGGAGTTTCTATTGAAATGTATGCTGATTCAGGTTCCCCCTACACAATAGTTAGTGAAAAAGTCTGGAATACTAAGTTTTTGCATTATTTACGGAGTAAACTGTACACCTCTGATATTTCTCCTGAAGGATATTCGGGAGAAAAGATAGACATGGTTGCTTTTAGACCTCTCAATTTCAGGTTTAAAGGAAGAGAGTCCTTAGGAAAATTATACGTTGCCAAATGTGGACCATCTGTTCTTGGGTGGAAGGATCAAGGAAATCTTAACATCATTCTAGATCCTAATAGTTCGGATCCTGTACTAGTTGTGGATGATAGCGGAGCAATTGGGAATGCTATGTTAACCAAATTTTCTAAAGTTTTCAGTGGCAAAATTGGCAGCTTTAAGGGGTTTGAACACCGCATAGTTTTAAAGGATAATGCTAATCCCAAAATCCACAAGGCTAGAGAAATTCCCATTTTGATACGCAGTGAAGTGGAAAAGGAATTAGATAAACTTGTTAAAGAAGATATCATAGAGCCAATAGAGTCCTCGGAGTGGATTTCCCCTATTGTCGTGGCCAGGCGGTCCAATGGAAAAATTCGCCTCTGCATTGACCTACGCCATCTGAATGACAACATAGTGGTTGTTAAGTTTCCCTTACCCAAAATTTCGGAAATGCTGTCCTTAGTTAATGGTGCCATGTTTTTTTCAACAATAGATTTATCGGCGGCGTACCACCAAATCATGTTAGACAAGGATAGTAAATGCCTCACTGCATTTATCACACCTATGGGATGCTTCCAATATAAAAGAATGCCGTTTGGGTTGGCATCAGCCGCTGCCATTTTCCAACGGCTTATGCATCATCTCTTTGGCAAGCATCCCAAGGTGAGATGTTTCCAAGATGATATCCTCATTTTCGGGAAGGATAAAACTGAACATGATGCTGTACTGGAGGAAGTTTTGGGTACTTTAGAGGAAAAAGGATTGACTGTTGAGCACTCGAAATGTAAATTTTGTGTGAAATCTGTGACTTACCTCGGTCACGTTTTATGCGCAGAAGGTGTTGCTACTAAACCTAAGTTAGTGGATGCAATCAAAAATGCCCCTCCACCATCTAACAAGGATGAGGCGAGATCTTTCCTTGGGATGGTAGAATTTTACGCCAAATTCGTTGAAGGTTTTTCCAGTAAAGTTTACAACATCAGACAGTTACTTAAGAGCAATATTAGATTTGTATGGTCTGAATTATGCAAGAATGAATTTGAAGATATCAAAAAAGCCATTGTTCATGCTCCTGTGCTGTGTCCTTTTGATGTGAACTCCAAATGCATAGTCACCGTGGATGACAACAACAAGGGTTTGGGTGGCGTCCTCTCCCAAATTGATGAGACAGGAAAAGAATCCATTGTTGCATATGCGTCCAGGGCACTCTCCCCTTCTGAAAGTAAGTTTTCTGTCATTGAAAAGGAAACTTTAGCGTGTGTATGGGCTTTGGAACATTTCCGTAGCTTTGTTTGAGGCAGAGAATGCATAGTCAAATCTGATCACAAGCCCTTAGTCAAACTCCTTACTACAGAAGGGTTGTTCAAAGCCTCAGCTAGGATAGCCAGGATGTCAATGCGCCTACATGACTTCATTTACAAAGTAGAATATGTTCCTGGTAAGAGCAATGTTTTAGCAGATTTTCTTTCGCGCATGCCATTAGACTTACATGAATGCAAAGTGAATGAGTGGGATTCATTACATGTTGCCCTTATTCATGATGAGAGTCCTTTTTGCGTAGGAGAAAAAAAATGGAAAGAAGAATACTTGAAAGAAATTGATTTGATGTCTCTTACCTCTTTTATCCGTCAAGGATGGCCAGAAAAATCCAAGGTATCTTCGAGTCTTAAACCATTTTGGAAGGTAAGAAACGAGTTATCTGTTACTGACAGTACCATTTTTCGTGGGGATAAAGCTATTCCTCCCACTTCATTAAGAGAATCCATTTTAAGATTATGTCATGAAGATCATTGTGGCATAGTGAAAACCAAACAGAGGGTTAAAAAATGGTACTGGTGGCCAGGAATTGACCTTGGTGCTGAAAGAACTGTAAGAGATTGCATGATTTGTGCTAACTCTGACAAAGCGCTAAAAACTTTGAGACCTGATATGTGTGAACCCATCATACCTGATGGCCCTTGGCATACTGTGGCTATAGATATCATGGGCCTGATTGGTACTGCTTCCAAATATATAATCTCCATGATTGATATTTTTTCGAGATGGCCAACCATAGTGATTGTTGATAAAATTGATTCTGCCACTGTTTTACAATTTATTGACAGAGTTTTCACTGAAGAAGGTCTTCCAGTCCAAATCATAAGTGATAATGGAGTACAATTCATGTCCAGGTTAGCAAAAACTTACTTTGAGAGAGTAGGTGTAAAACATAGAACCACTTCATTGTATAATCCCAATGGGAATGGCATGTGTGGGAGATTTAACAGAGTATTAAAAAACGCTATTCAAATTGCTGTTATGAAAGGGGCTGATTGGGAACTTCAAGTGTATAAAGCGGTTTGGACATATAGAACCAATGTTCATGAGGCCTTAAAAATGTCTCCTGAGAGGCCGTATTGCTAGAACCAAGTGCAATCCCGATTGGTTACTCAAGAGTTCTAGTCTTGATATTTGCATGAATTCCATCAAGAAAAATATTCTTGAAAAACATTTACAATACAAACGCATCTTTGATGATAAGTATGGTTCAGGATTGGTCAACATTAAGGCTGGAATGTGGGTCAAAGTAAAAAAACCTTGGAAAGTTTGCAAGGGAGAATCTCAATTTTCTGAACCTTTGCTGGTTAAGAAGGTTTTATGCAATGCTGTGCTCTTAAGTGATGGTAAGGTTTGGAATGTTAGAAGGATTGCCATTTTCAGAGGCAAGGAGGATCAAGATATTTCAAGACCTTCGTTGTCTTTTGAAACTTTTGATGACATCGACAGTCAAGCTATCACTTCAAATACTCTTGAGTCTAATGTTGTCAATGAATACGCTCCCAATCCCAATCTAGAACAAATTGTGGACAACAATATTGTTGAGGGGGAACAGGGTGATGGTGTAACTTCTGAAAATGTTGAACCTGCTGAACCTGTCGGTGGAACTTCTGAAAATGTTGAACCAGCTGAACCTGTCGCAGATGATATTTCTGTTAAGAAAAGAGTATGCTCTAAACCCAAGTGGATGGCAGATTTTGTATGTTACATATTTGAATGATTTCATTATACTTTTTCTTTAATTTTTTTTTCTTCTTTTGTTTCCTTAAGGGGGAAGATGTGTCATGTTTCTTTCCCTTTAGAATTATTTACTTCCAAACCTTCTGGCTTCCACGAGCTCCTCCTTGTAAAACTCTAGATTCTTTGCGGGAGCTCTGGGAAGGCAGTTGCTGAGGAAGAAGACCTGTGCAGGCTGCGTCCTGCCTTGCTCCTGTGTTCCAACTTAATAAACGACATAATTACTTCATTCTGCTTAAAGTCGTACTTTACAAATGCCTGGCAATTATCAACCGTTACATTGGTACTTGTGTTTTCGCACTCAGAGGAATGAAGATTTGCGTTAACTTTGCAGACATTCAAAATAATGCATCTTGCATGCTTGTCTTTGCAGTTGGAGCTGACACTACTGAGCTATATTGCTAGGTTTTGAGATTGTAGCTAAGCCTGGGCGGAGTTCGCGTAATGGCGCTACGCGGAGTTCCGAGAGCGGGCGGAGTTGCTTGTCCCGCCCGTTCGCGTGACGTTTCTGCCGTACGTCAACGCAGATTGCATGTTCGGGTGCAAAATATCGCACAAACTGCACCACGCGGTCGCACATGGGCGCGGCCATCTTCTTTCTTACTCTGTTTATGGTGCCGGGGCCTACTTTTTCATCCTTCCTTAAATTTTGTAATTCTTGGCTTTTAAAACTTTTTTTCCTATCTTACCCTTTGTCTTTCTAAGTGTGTATTTGTGTTATTTTTCTACTTTACTGTGTGTTTTTGGTGAGTTTTGTACTTTATTTTTTAGCTTTCCTACTTCCTTATCATCACCCAGTCCTTCCTTCTTTTTCCCCGTTTCTCTTTTTTTTCTCTCTTTCCCCCCAGCCCATGGCAGATAAGGGCGCACCAAGGCGTGCCTGCCTTCCTTGCGGCGCCAGGCAGGGGTGCAGCCCGTGCCCTGTTTCTGAGGTGGAGGTGGCAGCGCTGGTTTTTGATATCCAGCGCCACCTCACCTCCACCCTGGCAGCAGGTGGCAGGCCTGGGTCCGGGTACGGGATGCGGGAGCGCCAGCAGCGCTGGGCAAGGGTGCACCGGGCAGTTTACCGCTGCTCTGGGGTCCGGCGCACCCATCAGCAGTTGTCGCACCGCTGGTACAACATCCTGGACCTATAGCAGGACCTGCTGGACCGGCTAGGAGTTGAGGTTGCGGGGCTAGGTGAGTAATTATTAAAATTATTAATTTTTATTATCACTTGTGTGTTCTATGCTATAGCTAATATTTTTTTCCCAAATAATAGCAAGCATGCTGCTCACATGCAGGGAAGTTACATTTTCAAATATTATGTAATAGTCTGTTATTCTAGACAGGTGCTTAGCCTACTTGGTGCTACCCACCTAACCTAGTTATTGAATCGTACTTGTTGCCGCTTGCTTGGGCTGGTGTGATTAGTGATGATTATGTAAGACGTTCTGTAATTAGTTATTTGTAATTTCGTAACCGCATGGTGCATGCCAACGCCACACGGACGGTGCAGGGATGTTTGTGAACAACAACATCCATTTTTCAATGGAAGCTTGTGCTGCAGTCCTTTTTCGCCTGCCACACAAGCTTCCATAGACAAATGGAGGTTTGAGACCGCCGTATGGCCTATGGGCGATCGATTCGTAATAGACTAGTGCGGTCGTCGTGACCGTGGCACAGACCTAAGGTCGGGCGGTTCCAGAACCGCAATGGTGTCCGCCCGACATCATTGTAGTCATTATAATAAGGCCTTTAGTGATTAGTGCATTGGCCTGTCAAAGGTGGTTGACTAGAGACTGGGAGATTGCGAATGAGATTTGAGAAGAAGCAAACATCATGATTTGTTGCAATATATTAATAGTAATTCCAAAATGCAGTTTACTAAATTTGGAACAGGAGTGGACTAGGTAGGTAGGTTTTGGAAATTCTGAATAGGATAGGACGGTCCGCGATATACTACTACTAGTTGATCTGATTTAGAAAAGTTCAATGTTATTGCAATTGCCTTTGCCTGTCAAATATATTTTGGGGAGATATAATTTATTACCACTAATCATTTTTTGTCTTTATGTTTTACATCAGCATCCAGGGGCAAGAAGAGAGCTGAGGCGGGTGAGGGTCCGTGAGCTGGAGCTGGAAGTGCCTCCCAGAGTACCTCAGCCGATGGCTCTTCTGGCCCCAGTAAGTCCTCCTGGTGTTAACATTAATATATTTATTCCCCTAATTTTTCTGCTCCTTTTTGAATAATGTGACGTCTACCCGTTTTATATTATTTTTCCAAATCCTCTTCAATGTATCCATTTCTAAATTCTTGTTATTCCTGCATTATCCTATTTACTTACTTTCTATATTTCAAGTTTCTCTACTTTACGTCAAACTGTCTCTAGTTACTTGTCTGTCTGTAGCTTCCTTTCTTCTGCTTTTTCAGTCAGCTTTCCCTCTACCCTTTTGTGGACTGCCTAGTGGTGGTACTCTAAGACTCAGAGAATCAATTGGTCACATAGTACTACTACTACTACTCCTCTGCCGTGCAGATTGCATGCCCATTGCCCAACTAAGGTATTCTACGCATGTAATAGATGAGAAGGCTGAATCACTAAAACAAGAGAGTGGCAATGGTCACATTGGACACCCCAAAGTTGTGTCTTCTTATTAGCTAGGCCTAGTATTATTAGCAGCACTTGGTGAACTGATGACTGTGTACCATGTCTGGGAGGAAGTATGAGGAGAACGGCCCCATTGCAAATGCCAACCAAGGCCATATGCTATTTTTTTCTCAAAACATCAGATTCATCAATCAATAGCTCCAGTCACTCCTTAACAGCTTGTCTCTTGTCTTGACTTCAGACTTTTAAAAAGATTTCCACCAACAAAATGCCCAACCTGATATTTTTGATAGAAGATACTGTTTGTAATGTATGCAAATTGTAGTGAATGATGTGCGTGGTGTTTTTTTTACAATTAATAGGGGGAGGTGTATCTGGCATCTAAGAAATGTGTAATCTTTTTTTCCTAGCCACACCGACCACCAGTGCCGGGGCCAGCAGTGATGGCGCCAGCCAGTCTACAGATGCGACAGCAGAAGGGGGTGAGCCAGCAGCAGTGGCGGGCGGTGGTAAGTCATATTGCTTGCTTATTATTGACAATTAATCAAAATTATAAGCTCACTGTAAAGGTGTAGTCTTGTTGACTTGTGAACAACAGGTGAACACAGCAGGAGTTGAAGTTGAGCTTAGTAACTAATGGCCGCTCCTATCGTCAACTGAGGAGAGAACGTTTCATGATTAAGACCTTTAACTATGGGTTGTTGTAAAAGGGAAGGATGGAAGGGGAAAGGTTGGATGAAATGTAATATATATGACTGAAAGCGAAGGATGTGTGGGTGAAAACGCCAGATGCATAAATAGTACTATAGGGAGCTGTTAGCTAGGTTGCATGGGTGGGTGAAGGATGGATGAAAGGTTGGTATACGGGTAGGAAGCTTGCCTGGGTGGGTGAAAGTGTATGTGTGAAAGGATGCCTGCCTGGGTGGGTGATTGGAAACCTGTGGTGGTTTCTTTTGATTGAAATAAACTTAAGGACGCATGGGTGGGTAAAGTTGCTGAAAGGTTTGTACTTGAGATCATGAGACTAGAGTGAGACAGAGAGCCATGTTTGGAACTTTGGATGGATGGCTATATGGATGGATGGGTAGTTTCAATGGTGAAGAGTGGATTGAGAAAATGTAAAAAACTTAAATGGTGGTGAGTAGCAAAGCCAAGGGTGAAGAATAAAAAATAAAATACTCAAAGAACAATGCAATGATGAATGTAAAAATCCTTGGGAAGGAGAATAAGGAACTATGGTGCTCCTCTGTAGTGGTGTTCGTCTCACCTTTACTTTCCTGGAATGGTTTTTTCGAGATTTATTTTGATTCAAAGGGTTGAGGAGATGGTATTTCAGACTCCTCCCTGGACTTACAGTAGTTTTCAAGCGCAACATTATGTATCCTTAGTTCCTACCAACCCATCATCAATCACCTCCCTCCATACCCATGGCATAATTTTCTATGTTTTTTGCTAAGAGCATTGTTTACAATTTGTCTTATTTCTTTCTTGATATGTAGCTATTCCTGCTGCTCCAAAAATACTGAGCAGGCAGGAGATTGCAGCCCAGACCCGGCGGCGGAAAATGGAGGCCATCAGGGCCGAGTACCAGCGGCTGGTGGCCTTGGAGGATGAGGCAGAAGCTGCTGCAGATGCCCCGGACCCCAGCCAGGCCCTAACAACCACCCCACCACACCGTCGCCGCGGTCCAATGGGTGCCCGCCGGCGCCGCCACCATTCCACCAGCACTGCTGCTCCCCCTTATTTCCGCCACTTTGAGCGCCGCATCATGCGAAGGCTGGCAGATATTGAAGCCAGGCAGGAATGGGTGGAGAGGCACCTCGAGAAGATAACCCGCCATTAGTGCTCTCTTCAGCCCCTTTTTTTATCTGTTTTTGGGTGGGTGGGTGGGTGGGAGTTGGGGATTGTTGGGTTTTTCTTTATTTATGGACATTTCTTGGACACTACTTGGACATTGGTTGGGGTTATGGAGAGGGGTGGGCTAGTTGTGGGTTTGGTATTTTGTTCAAGAAATAATAAACATTTCATACTTTTACATTATATGATTGTGAATGATTTAAAATAAAAATTGGTGGGTTTATTGATTGTTTGTTTTACTTCTCACTGCTGCCTTTGCTGAAGCCAGTTTTAAAAATCTGCTGATAGTGTAAACAAAATAGTGATTGGGTACCCTCCCTTGTCCTACTACTCTCTCCTCCTAGTCTGCAGTCTACTCTGCTACTACTATATATTATTATTAACTCCTAAGGACTCGGAGGGGGTGGGGGGTGAATTACCATTGTATAGAATGATTGTCGTTCAACAATGATCAATCAACCACAGTTCACTTCTCTTACCTGATTAGATGAAGCGAGGGCTCCATGGTTTCCCAAGGTGCCATCATGGTGGTGGTAGTAGTAGCAGCAAGCATTGCTAGCGTTTCTTTTGATATTGAAGGCAAACTCATCAGAACTGAAGTGAGGTCCCACTCCCACCTAGGCAAACTAGAACTGTAGGATAAGGACTCGGAGTGGGTACTTTTCATCAAAAGGGAAGTTAACAATCTGATATAAAAAAAACTAGGTTAATGCAGTTATTACATGCAAGCTTGATGACAGTCACCAGAGAGTAAACTACTAGAACAGACTCAGTCTCAGACACAAGAAGAGAATATGATAATCAATGAAAAATGGAATTTATTAGAACAATGTTGAGCTACTACGAACTGTACGAAGTGGACAAGCTTAACCTTAGACGCAAATTAATGCAGTGCCTGAATGATGATGCTGGCAATGAGATGTTCCTCTGAAACAAAATATCATACACTGTGCTGGGGTGGATATTATATAATATATACTGCCAGTGTGGGCTATATGAGCTTAGTTAAGAATAAGATCCTCCTCACCCTGCACTGAGTTGTGTTGCTTTCACCACATCCGCCCCACCAAGTGTGTGATCAATTAATGGTGTAAAAATTGTTAAGTCACACCACAATACATCACACAGCCTGGGGGAAGAGGGTTAGGTGTTTGGTGAATGGTGAATGGTTGGGAAGGGGGATTTGAGGGAAAGGTATGAGAAAGACAAACACTACACATGGACAACACTCATATTGGCAGCCGACCACCATAAATCTGTTATGAGAGGAAAAGGAAATGCATGCATGATGATGAGTGGTACTAGACAAGTACAGGGCAGTATATTGTTTGCAATTGTCTGTCTGCCCCCAGAGAGACCCAAGTTACATACATTATATTTATGTTCTGTTGTACCGGGCTTAGAAAGATAGCAAACACAAATAAAATATCTGTAGGAGTAAAATAAGCAAACATAAACAACACACACAGTCGTAATGATTGAATAGAAAAAAAAGATACTGTATAAATTGGGAGTTGCATCTCTGCATTCCTACTGGACTGTCCGCCCGTGAATCTTGTGTGTCTGGCGGATGTGGTTTGGTATGGTAAGTGTGAGTTGTTTTTCCAGTATGGCGCAGGGTAAAGGGCCTGTAGATGGAAAAACAAAAAGGATATTGAAAAATTAAGGAGAAAACAAAAAGTTAAACTGCATAAGGAGTGCAACAAGAAGACTTTCAGAGGCAGCATGGCTAAATCAGACTCTGTTTCCGGCAGTTACCTCCAACAACAGCCCACCCCCACCCAAACTCCAATTAGCTTCGGATTTGAGCCAGACAACACTGAGCACACATACATAGTATACACACAGCAACATAGCATTTTCCAAATGAAGTAAAATATCAATGCACCACTGTCAGTCACACCACACTCGCCGCCCACCACCACTACACAGGCATGTAGGTCTGGTCTGTGATATTGTTTACCTTTAGGCCACTTCAAAGTCATCATCAATCATTCAAATCGGTTGGTTTCAGTGAATTTGAAAAAATCCATCTTCTTCTGGTGGCATTTCTCTAAGTAGTCACGCTCACGCCCTGAGTTATTCCATCAATCATCTCTGATCCTCCTGACCTGACTCTGACTGCGAGTATGGTCATGGTGTCCAACTCCGAGTCCGTACCAACATGTCCGACTCCCGAGTGAGTCCTCCAGACTCGTCCACTCCCGACTCAAAAATGCAATGGATCGGCCTGTAGTAGTACAATTTTGTTATTGAACAACAAGAAGGGAAATATTGACTTGAGTCCCTTTGTAGAATTTCACAACAAACAACAATCACTCATCGTGCAATGCATGCCATCATTTCCCTGTTCTTCCCGAGGCAGTCCCTCTATGTTAGGAAAGGAAATATAGATAGTCAGGGCCCAGGGTTGGAGGCAGGCACACATTTGTTTGAATTCTCCATTCAATGGCTGGCTTGAGGGAAATGGCTTTTGGGCAAATCAGGAGTGGACTTTACTTCTTCATTGACTGCACACAATTGCAACTCTGATCCGGCAATAAAAAGAGTAAGACGGTGGGGATGGATTTGTGAACCAGAAAGACAGTGACACACACAAATAATAAAGTAAATAATGTTCCTTAGCTATATCTTTTTTTTGGGGGGGGGGGGTCAAAGAAACAATAGAAAGTAACTGGAAATTGAAAGAGCCTAGAGCTCGTCCTCACACTCTGGTGGTTCGCCCAGAAGTAGGTCACCTACTTCCATGACCTGAGTCGCCGTCATCATCTTCCTGCTGTGTTACTTCAGGTAGGGTGTAATCCAGTGGTATAAAGTGCTGATTCATTTTGATCATGGTTAACCTCTCCACGTTTTAGGGAGAGAGACTGGTCTTTCTCACTGTCAGAACAGCACCAGCAGCACTGAAAACACACTCAGCAGAGACACTTGGGACAGGGCAATCCAGATAGTTTAGCGCCAGCCTGCTGAGACTGGCCATTGGCACCTTCTCCCATACCAATTAACCATGGGCAATGAACTCCGCTCCGCTCCGCTAGCGGAGGTTGCGGAGGTTGCAGAGATTTGTTAACTACGCATTACATTAAAAACACAGAATTCATGCAAAAACTCCGACTCCGCCTTGTAGCAGAGTTAGCTACTGCACCCATAACCCTTTGATAAAACAACTTTACTTTTACATGCTAAAAAGCATATAACCAATTCACAAAAGTGAACTTTGAAAAATATCAGGCAATGAGAGAGGTGATGATTTTGGGGTCACCCCTAACCTAGGGGGAGGACCAAGCAGTTGCCTTGAACACAAAGAGCATATCATGCTGAATGATTCGGTGGTGGTCCCATCCTCCTAGGAACACCCCAAGCAAAGTTATGGGCAAAAATACAATGCCAACCAAAGGCCAAGCAAAGCATTATGGGGCGAGATTCTAGAGTGCAGTGAATAATATAGTATTAGCTCTCAGTTGAGCCGGAGAGTGGCTGCCCCTTGAGGAATGTTTTGATATTGGATACTATAATATTCACTGCACTCTAGAATCTCGTCCCATAATGCTTTGCAGGGGCTTTGGTTGGGATTGTATTTTTGCCCATATCTGTGCTTGGGGTTGTCCTAGGAGGATGGGACCTCCACCGAATCGTTCAACATGATGTGCTCTTTGTGTTCAAGGCATCTGCTTGGTTCTCTCCCTAGGTTAGGGAGGACTCCAAAATCATCACCTCTCTCACTGCTTGCTCTATTTTCATTTTCACTTTTGTGAGATGACTATATGCATTTTTATATGTAAAGATAGAGTTATTTGTTGTTTAACTAAAGGTACTGCTTGCTATATTTCATTTTCACTTTTGTGAGATGACTGTATGCATTTTAGCATGTAAAGATAGAGTTATTTGTTGTTTTATCAAAGGTATGTGAGGTTTCTGTTTTATTAATTGGGATGAGACGGAACGGAGTTGCGGAGAGGAATTCATGGAGTTTTTGTTCAACTCCGCAGAATTCCGCGTAGTGGTACTCCGCCAACTACGCCCACCCTTAATACCAATACAGCAATGGGTTTTGATCAAAGTAGACCTCTGTTGGGTCATCCAGATAGGCCTAGACCATCTACTCAATGCTCATGGGTGCTGCGCTTTGCTTGGCCTCTTTTGCCTTTGCCTCAGCACTGAACTTAAGCCCTGCCTGTAGAAACCATTCCTCTGCCGATTTTGAGGCTGATGCTCCTGTTCTTGTTGTTGATGTTGTTCTTGGTGTTGTTGGTGGTTTTGGCTGCTGTGAGCCAACCGCACTGCCCTCAGGCTCTGCAGTTGAACTTGAAGCCGGCTGCCCTGCAGTACTTGTTGTGCTGGCAACATCCCCATCTGAAAAAGGAATGAAAGTGTGTAGTAATGGTTTGGATCAAGAATTGTGGCAGAAATGTAATGGTTGGATGACACAATGCCTCTTTGCACCCTTGTATTTTCAGATAAGCAAAGGGTTAAGCTCTCCACCAACTCATATGCTTTTTTTTTTCTTCCACACGTGCGAACAGTGCAGACACTCCCTTCAGCTGTTCCTGTAGCATGTGCAACAATGGGATAGCTTGGCCCATTGTACAGTCCTCCTTGCTAACTTCACGTGTGAAGACCTCGAAAGGAAGTAGCATCTCTGTCAGGCATTTAACTAGGCCCCATTGGTCCATCGCAATGATCATGCCTTTCACAGTAGCATCCCCTCTTTGCATGACATATTCATTGATTGGTCTGTACTGCTCAAACAGACGTTCAAGCATGTAATAAGTTGAGTTCCAACGTGTTGGCACCTCCTGGATGAGTACTTTAACTGGCATTCTATTGTCACGTTGAATGATCCTCAGCTGCTTCCGGGCTTTAAAAGAATGGCTGAAATGTGTGCAGATTCTTCTGCAGGTGGTCAGTAAGTTGCTGACCTTGTCTTCTTTTTTCAGAAAGTCTTGAACAATGATGTTAATGCAGTGCGCCAAACACAGGACCCTGAAATAGCCACCATCGGCCATGGCCTTAACTATATTAACTTAACTATATTACTGCCATTGTCCGTGGCAACAAAACCAATGTTAAGCCCTCTTGGTCGCAGCCAATCAAAGACCTTGTTGTCAAAGTCTTCCAAAATGTTTGGAGCAGTATGAGATTTCTCCATGGAGAACATGGCTACAGTTGCATGCTTACGAGCGGCATTCAACATCTCAGCAGTTTCAACACCTGCAGATATCTTTTCTCTAACCCCCACAAAAGAGATCCAGTGTGCAGTGATGCACATGCAATCAGTGGCTTGGCAACTGGTCCACATGTCTGTTGTCAGGTGGATAGTGTGAACAGCACTCTGCTGCAAAGCCTGTCCAAGCAATTCCAGCATTTAGTGATGTAGTGCTGGAACAGCAACTCTGGCGAAATAGGACCAGCTGGGAACCTTCCATTTCGGGCACATGGCTGCCACAAATTCAAGAAAACCCACCCCTTCCACAATAGAAAAAAGGAGGAGATCCAGCGCTAACATTTTAGCCAGCTTCGCGTTGTACAAACGTGCCGTTGGGTGGTTGCGTTCGCACTGCCCCTCCAACCTAAACATGCTGAGAATGGTAGCCTGGATTTTTTTCTTTTCTGGTGCCACTGATGCAGGTGACTTTTTAAGACCACATATTAGGCTCAATGCGTGTTTTTTTGTCGCGGTACTGTCTTGCTTTGGACCCCTTGGTGTACTCTCAGCCTGACTCTTGTGCCATTGTGATTTTGCTGATGATGATGTGGGTGGGAGCACTGCACTGCTGGGGACAGGGCTGCTTTGTGTAACAGAGAAAATGTCCCCCTCTTGTTCACCTTCCACCGTGATCGGATCTTCTTCTTCATCCCCTCCACCAACAACACTTGCAATTTTTTGGCCACTAAGATGCACCTCCCACTGGATCAAGTGGTGTTTTCTCAGATGGGCTGTTTGGCCTCTAGTACCATAGTTTGTACCAAGCTTACTTCGACTAACGCTTGCTCCACAAATGGAGAATATAGCAATGTTCATCTCCTTCCTGCTAACCGAAAAGAAGTCCCAAACTGGGGAGGTCAGCTTTCTGACGCTGCTGGTGATGCCACTTGCAATGTCTGTTGAACTGGTAGGTGGGCGTGACGTTTGACTCTCTGCAGTACCTATTTCTACTGAGGCGGTTGTCGTGGTGGGTGTAGGTCGCTGCCAAGACTTAAATATGGCAGCTGTAGGTGGTGTTGGTGGTATCTGTGTAGGTGGTATCCGTGCCACATCCCTCACAGCAATTTAGGATGGGGTAATGTCGGTCTCCACTGGCACGGGGCTAATGTCCATGATGACTGGCTTGTCATCATCATCCTCCTCTTCTACATCTACCTCCATAACTCTAAGGCTTTCTGGAACCTTCCTTTTCCCTAGCCTCGCCTGGCGTGCCTCACTCTCAGAATGAGGTGGCTTCCAAGTGGCATCTATATTATCAGAAGGGAGGCTTGCAGAAGAAGTTGATGGGCTAACCCTCCTTTTCCTTGCTGGGGATCTGGAAGACAATGGACGTTCTGAAAGAGCGGCTTGCTCTTCTTCTTTCTCTGCAGGAAGCTCGATCTCCTGAACTGCCCCTACTTCAGAAGGAACAACTACTATTGGGGGTGGTTGCGGCTGTTGTTTCCCACTTATCTGAGTTTCCTGCATTGAATGGGTACTACTTTGCTATAACGATAAGTCAATTTCAACATCACTGCTCGTCGGAGTTGGACTCGTGATTAGACTGGCTGCCTCTGCGACAGACATGGGCCTGGGCCTAGGTTGGTGGGGTGGGTGCACTGATGTGGGGGTGCTGCTGACAGCTTGCTCCCCGAACACCGCTGCTGCAGGCGATATTTTTGGTTTCCCAAAAAAGGTCTTGGGCGACATACCGGTCTTGGTAAGTGGCAGTGTCTTCTTCTCATTGGCAACTTTCTTGGAACTGAACCTGGTACCTTTCTTTGGGGCCATCTTGAAGATGTCAGCAGCACGCAGTGGCACAAGTTGAAGAGATGTCTGTGGCCACACGTCACATGACGTAGTGCGCAGCAAGACTTCTGTCTGGCGGTACAATGGGTGATGTTGTCTCCTCCTCTTTTGTGCACCTAAAAGCAAAGAAGCAAGAAGAACATCAGTGAAATGTGGCATTCATTGTTGTGGTTCAATTACTACTAGTACAAACGAATATAATATATAACTTAGTGTGTGGTCATACTTGTTAGTGTGATTAATATTATTCAATTTATTACCTCAGTTATTAAAACAATTAACAATAGAGTGTAGCCATTTGTGAGACTTTGACAACAACAAGGGCTTTCATGGTGTACTGTACAGTACACTCAGGAAGGATAGGAAAGAAGAACAACAACAAAAATACAAATGTAACGGTTTGGCATTGTGCATCACGTGGGATGCAGCATTTAGGGAGCTGCAGCTGACAATGGATGGAAGCAATAAGCCAAGAGGAACAAAGGAAAGACATGCAGGCCTATGGCAAAAGCACACTAACTGCCACCACAAAATGGCCACCAGCCACACGGTAACTCACAAGTCACAACAACAACAAGCAGGCGGCCTGGAAAACAATGAACTCAAGCAGGCCTATCTGGACACAGACTTTACAAAATGGCCCCTGGCCACATGGGGAGGCTCAGCCAAGGCAAATGCTGGCCCACTATTACAAACACACTCACACACTGGCCAGACAAAGGAGGCATGCTAAACAACACAGCTTTAATGCAACAATGCCAAAAACGAAAATCCACAGGGCTAAAAAAGGTTTGCAAGTTACAACAACCACACACATCCAACAAAGGCATTTATTTAACACACATGAAATACCCCCCCAAAAACACATTTTGCATTACAATCCAATGCCATCCATGCCCTAAATAATGTTTAAATTCAACAGACACCACAGAAACAGTTGTTTCATGCACCCATGAGTAGCTCTTGGTCTATTAGTTGAAAAACCCATTGGCAGACTAGGCCACATAGTGAATCAATTCAAATCAATAATATTGCAAATTTAATAGAAAATGTAGTAAACTGTGCTACATCTTTTGCTGGATAAAAGAAGAAGAAATTGCATGCAAAACAACAACCAGCAAGAAGGCATGACCACCACAAAGAAGGCTTGCAGGCCTAATGCAGAAGCACACTGGCTGCCCCTTCACAAAATGGCCGCCAGCCACATGGCCAGGCCACAACAACAAGAAAGGGAAGACAGACAATGCAGGCCTACGGCAAAAGCACACTGGCTGCCTACACAAAATGGCTGCTAGCCACATGGACAGGCCACAACAACAAGAAAGGGTAGACAGACAATGCAGGCCTATGGCAAAAGCACACTGGCTGCCTTCACAAAATGGCCGCCAGCCACATGGCCAGGCTATCACAACAAGAAGCAATAAGCCAAGAGGAACAAAGGAAAGACATGCAGGCCTATGAAAAAAGCACACTAACTGCCACCACAAAAATGACAAAATGCCCACCAGCCACATGGTCACTCACAAGTCACAACAATAACAAGCAGGAGACCTGGAAAACAATGAACTCAAGCAGGCCTATATGGACACAGACTTTATAAAATGGCCCCTGGCCACATAGGGAGGCTCAGTCAAGGCAAATGCTAGCCTACTATTACAAACACACTCACACACTGGCCAGACAAAGGAGGCATGCTAAACAACACAGCTTTAATGCAACAATGCCAAAAACAAAAATCCACAGGGCTAAAAAAGGTTTGAAAGTTACAACCACACACATCCACCAGAGGCATTTATTTAACACACATGAAAAAAAGTGAAATACCAAAAACAAAATACATTTTACATTTCAATCCAATGCCATCCATGCCCTAAATGATGTTTAAATTCAACAGACACCACAGAAACAGTTGTTTCATGCACCTATGAGTAGCTCTGGGCCTACTGGCTGAAAGGCCTATTGGCAGACTACTGGGCTACATAGTAAATTAAATAAATATTGCAAATTGATTTCAAAAGTTGGAGAAAATGTAGTGAACTGTGCAACATGTTTCCTTTATAACAGAAGAACAATTACTTACAAAGAAACAACTAGGCCCCTACTGAAACTACAGGCCACCCACCAAATATTTTTTTTTAAAACGATGAAAAGTAAAATAAATCTAGGTGCATGGCCCTAATCAAACAAACAACACCAATTTTCCAACTTACTTGTGAAATCTCAAATTCAAAAGTCCTCAAATCCAATGATATATGATGCAGCAGACACAAAGAGTGATCCTTCCAGCTCCAAATCCAAATGAAAAGTGAACAGGAGAGGGACAAAGCACTGGAAGGTGCCTGCTGGACAGGAGCAGGAAGTTGGGGACTCTGGGGCACTTCCTTCCTCTTCAAAAAAAAGTAAAGAAAGAAAAAGGACTCCTTGCACAAAACAGTACAGCCAAATGTCAATCTGAGGAGTTTTTTTAATACAAATCGTCATTTCAAGAAGGTTTTGATGCTGCTCGGGAGAGAACCTTCTCCAGATTGCAGATTCTGCGTGTTCGGGATCACGTTCTTCACAAAACTTCCGCAGGAAGTCCGATGGTGCGCCCGCATGACATGTTCGCGATCGCAAACTCTCGCGGGACCATGCGGCCACCTAGCAAATCTCGTGGCGCTCCGAACGGCTCAGGAACTCACGTCAGCGATCACAGGCACCCGGTAAGTCGCTCCCGCGCACGCAAAAACACATTTCGGGCATGCAAATAAAAAAAACCTCTGCCCCGTTGCGGAGTGCGGAGTTTTTCTGCAACTCCACGTTCTACGCGGAGTTGCCAAAACTCTTCAAACTCAGCGAGCAGAGAGGAGTTTTACAACCAGGGTTAATTGTAGCCTGCACGTTACACCTCCATCCCTACTAAAAATGCATTAAACTAGTGAGCTCTCTTACTATGAATCAGACATGTGACTGATTAGATGCAGTACACTGTAGCAGACTCCTTAAAACCTGAGCTATTTAGTGGGATTGGATGCTGAGACCTGATAGCAGCACAATGATTGCTGCAATTGGTTCCTTAATTTATGGGCTTATCTATTCAGATTAGGCACTTGTCCAGCAAATATAGCTGCTAAAATAGCTCAGTGGACTAACGCTACTATTGAAGAAATCATTCCACAACTTGAAGATCACAGGCTCACATCGTTTTGTAAAAAATACAGGTATTATCCTTCCAATGTTGATAAAATGAGTATCCCTGAATTTGAATGACAATAGCACCTTTAATTAACCACAAGACTTGTAAAAAATCCAGACAACACATTAAATCAATAGAACTCTAGTATGTCAAACCTATTGCATTTGCTCAATCTTGTTTAAAATGTTTGCTGATAACGCAGAACGATTGTGAACTTCAGCATGGCAACAAAGAACCATACTACAATAAATGTCTCCCTATCATCTAATTGTGAATTCCTGGGAAAGGAAATGAATGAAAGGGAGCTGAAAAGCTCAATCATCTTTCTGATGAGGGAGGTGTTTTTTTAACAGTATCTGCTGTTTCAGACAGCAGGTCAAATGACGGCACAATTATGCTTGGGATATTTTTTTATTTCGCCAGTGTACTTTGCTAAATTCTGGGAATTCCGTGTTTCACTTCTTATGCGAAATTCCTAAAACTACGCCAATAAACTCTGTTGCATAATTACGCTGCTGTTTGCATGATCATAAGCTACAATGCCAAGAACAAGAACTCCTTTTTTAATTGTCATGTGCCATGAATTTATCATATTAGATAAGAAAGGGTATGCACCAGCTCACTCGTGTCTTTCCAACTGTCTCAGGCAGTAGGTCAGATGACAGTGCAATTAAGCTAGGAAAGAGCAAAATTATAGCATTGGAGCACAGGAACAATGTGAACAGCCAAAACATGAGCGTTATTGTATGAAGCAATTGTGTTTTTTGTGCTAAATGTGTCCTCGAATCAAAAATCAATGTGAGAACAAATTTCCCGCTAAAATATATTGCTACCTGAGATTTGAATTTTTGTTTATAATGCGTAATTTTGTGTAAGTTTCTCAAAATTTAGTATAATTCGCGAAAGCAAATTAAGTGAATTTTTCACACTCCTTACTGCAAGTTAAGTTTAATCAAGTATTATAGTAGAGTAGTGATGTGATGTTCCTATTACTAATAAGTAGTGATGTCACAACTGGATTGTAAATGGGGAATAAGCCGAACATTTGTGTATAGGTATTGCAGGTTTGCATGTGTTTTATAATGAACATACCACCCCTTGTACTTTATTTAGATAATGTAAGTAATAAAGGAGTTATATAAGCTTATAAAGAAAAAAAGGCTGATTTCATTGATAACGTCATGTAGGTCAGAGGTAACTTTCTGCAATACCCTCATAACTTACAGTAAGGAGTATTGCATTCTTTACAAGGCAAGGTTAAATCGTTATCACTCCGTGAACCCACTTTTAAATCCTTAGATTCTTGCTATGTCTCATGAAAGAGATGCTCCGGTTTCACAAATGTAGAAACAGTGTTGACTCTAATGTGTAAATAAAGGCACAGTTATGCAGCTTGTAATTTGATACAAAAACAATTTTAAGCAGCTTAATGTGGCACTGTTAAAGAGTAGTAGTTCAAAATTTGTTGTAACAATCAGATTAATTCCTGCTTTCATGTAATATTTCGGCAAATGTGTTCTTATTTTAATACATGACTGTAGGCTCTCTTCTTGCTTTATTTTGTACAGCACTTAAAAGAAAACTATAACTCCCTTAATCCTGCTTCCGTGGGCAGGAAGTTATCAACACAATCAAAGGACATCCCGCCTGTAAGTAGCACAGTATGTCTTCTTTTCTTGCTTCTAGGAATAAGTACATTGCAAATCACTGTTTTCTAGCATTGCATTCTGATTTACTATGGATTTATGAATTGCGTTTGGTGTTTAAACTGAAGTTTTGATTTATTTAGATCAATTTCACATAGGTGCTTGTCTTCTGGGCTCTGTGTGAAATTGTTACTTTGTTTTGCATTGAGTCCACTTCACATGCTTTTTAAGGTCCGCCTATGAAATTCTTACTTTATGTCAGTGCTGGCCTGGTTGTTTATATATTGTCCAGTTTGTATACTATCAGGGCTCACATGTGAATAACTACACTGTAGCAGCACATGGCTTAAGGGGGAGATTTGTCTACATTTATTTCACGGTGAGATACATTGTATTATTTGTTGCAAGGCAGACGCTTGCCTGGCAAAATCTTTATTCAAGCATCTGCCTTATGTGAATGCCATTTAAAAGCACAACTTTTTTTCTATGAGCTTGTTCTAATATATTTGACATAACTTGTTCAAAGCAAGTATTGTAGGGGTTCAATAACATATTGTTTGATGATTAAAATGGTTGACTGCTGTACTAATAATGAGGAGGATGAGGTTTTAATAACAACCGTTGTGAATTTTTGTACAATTTAGTTTCTAATTTTATTCATAAAATGGTTTCTTTATCATTTAGAAGTATGGCCACAGATATGGGAAATTCTGTGGTGGATGCTATTACAAGCTCTTTGTCAATGAGTAGGTCACATTCCAAGCAAAGGGGAATTATGTAGCCATGGTGGCAAAAAAATGAAGAAGAAAAATTATGTTTAAGGGAGATGAATCTGGTGGTGGTTCAATTCCGCATGGAGAATATGACTTGTCAATGTGGCAAAATGCTATTAGATAATGTGGAAGTTCCAAGTAACAGGCACTATGATGATTTAGGTACACAGAATTTTGATGAATACAATGACAAATACGATGATGGAAAAATTATATTCAATAGGTATTTAAAATCTCACCAGGAACTCAACTTCTTAGATCACTGGTTACCTTCTAGTCGCAACGCGTCATGTAACCAACAACAAGATATGACTGATTATCTGAGAGAAAATATAATGTAATTGAACTGTGAATATTTCATAGAATTTTCTTTTTATTGTCACAGATGAATTTTCAAGTCGAGAAACTTCTTTTCATTGCAGAGATGAATTACCAATTTGTCACGATTCTTCATATAAAATGATAAATTTTTTTGGCTCTCAAGAACTCCCCACAAGGTAGGTTTTTCATTTGTCTGTTCGGATGGCCTGATACAGCATGTAATGTAGCATTAACTGATGTGAGTTTCCCAAAGATTTTGGAGGCCAAAGTGCCATTCTCAGCATATAACTCCAAATCCAAAAAGCAAATACAGTCTCTGATGAAATCTAAAGTTAATGATAAATTTAAAGTGTTATTGTTAAGATACAAATTACACTCTTTTAGTTAATTAATTGTCCCTTGAGGGACAACACAAAATACTTTGCTGAACTCTCATATGTGGAGAAGAGAGTCATTGGATATTATGAATGATTTGGAGGCATATGATTTAATGTAATGCACCTGTTAGGATTCCAATGTTAATTTTTGATAATTGTATTTCACACCAGTTACTTTGGTCACAATGAATAAGACTTTATTATTTTTCCTTGCTTGTTTTTGTTTTCTGTCCTTTTTTATTTTTTGGAACAGCCAGAAGAAATGATTATTCACAAAACATGTTGGTTGTTATCAATAACTCTGTATGAAGATTAATGAGTATCATGCATTATTTTGTATGAAGAATCTTGTCATATTGGACATTCATCAGTGGAAATGAAAATACATTTCTCAAATTGATCTTTCATCTGTGACAGTAAAAAGAATTTTCTATAAAATATTCAAAGTGCAAGGACTGTATATTGTCTCTTAGATAATCAGTTATATCTTGATGCTAATGATGGTACTAATGTCCTGAAAAGGATGAAAACCGGGGCTACTCATCATATTGTTATTTTCAACGAGGGAGCTACTCCAATGTTTGAGCCTGGGCTCATTCAGCATCCAAATCCAGCAAACTGGGCTCCTCTGCTGTTTATTGAGGAATACATTAGGTTAAAAATAAAAGTTCAGTTGGCAGGAGTCTTAGATCTAAAATGAGAATGGAGTGCCCAAGGCCAATAATATCTGAGAAAGCAATAATGACTCTGGGATTGGATGCTAAAATTGTAACATTTTTGAGCAAAGGTAAGAAGGTTCCTAGAAAAGGGGTAGAATTGCTTGGTCCTCATGCCAAGATAAATTATTGGATACTCTGGGTCCTATTTCCTGTATTTTGTATGATTTTTAAGAGACAAAGAAGTCAGGGGGGCAATTGAGCCTGGAAACAATTTTTGGTTGGACCAAAGATGCGATCTGCTTTCTAGTGAATGCAAACAGAGGACTTCTTTTGAGCGACACAAGGTACTTTTGCATATTGACCCTAAACTTGGGGAGCTGGCAGGCTTGGATTTAGGGGTCAATTCTAAAAGGTCTCTATATGGGAATGAATCTACTAAAGAGATTGGGTGGTACGTTCAGACCTTTGCCTCTCTGGAGAAGGCACATTCATCCCTAGCCTGTGTTTTTAAACGGGTCTCTCCCAGAGGCGATGGCTATGGGGATCGTTTCACTACCTGAGGGAACTTCTACAGAACCTTCTGAATGAACCACCAGCTGTATGGATACTCAAGCCCAACATTCTGGTGATGCTTTACTGTCACCAGAGACCAAGCATGAGGAGGGATAATTCAAAGTAAGCATAATGTCTTCTCCCCTTGTGACAGTGGGAGGCAGGTTGGTCCTTTTTGTTCAACAGTGGCATTTAATATCAAAAGAATCATAGGCATTACAGATGGTGAGAGGTTTTAAAAAAGAATTATATGCAACCCCAATACAGACCAGGTGGCCTTTGCCAATACATTTTTGTTAGGAAGGTCTGGATCTGGTCACTGTCAAGGTGAAGGGGTTGTTGCAGAAGGGGGCTATGGAATAATGGTGTTTACATCCCAAGGGCTTTGTCAGCAACATATTCCTAGTGCACGAGAACAAACAATATCACAAGAGAGTGCATTCAATTTGTTTTTTACTGCCATGTCAACACAGGAACTTCTATATGCCTTAGGGACATCCTCTTTCTGAGGACTGCATGGTGCATCTGCATTGAAAAGACGCCTACTGATAGTGCCAATATATCAAGAGACAGGAAATACCTGAAATTTCAGTGGCAAGGACAGGTGCTCAGATTCAACTCCCTTCTATTCGGTCTATCCTCCCCTCCTTGGTGTTTTACCAAGTCGATGAGACCTCTGGAGGCAGCCTTCAGAGCACCGGGACTGAGGATGGTGGCGTACCTGGACCTGGAAAGGAGATAGAAAGAGAGAGAGAGAGAGGTTGGTGAAGCATGTTCAGGGGGCTTAGAAACTGATTTAGTGATTGGGTTTCTATATAAATGTGGAATATCTGAGTTGGTGCCCTTAAGAGGATGGAATTTGGGGGGTTTCTGGTGCATTCCAACAAAAAGGAGGTTCTTCTTTTGGCAGAAGCAAAGTTAAAGGCAATAAAGAGGGAGTTGAGGGAGACATTGTCACAGCATCAGGTTTCCCTCCACCAGTTGGCGAGGTTGGTGGGCCTGCTCTCATGCTTAATTCATGCAATTTTATAAGGACTCCTTTATTACAGGGCTCTATAGTGCCTGAAGATAAAACACCGTCAGAGAAGTCCAGAATACTCACAAACAGTTCATTTAGCTCAGGAGTCAGAAGAGGAGATACATTTGTCGCTAAATCATGTAGACATATGTAATGGGTGATCCATCTACCCTACATCCCCAGAACTTGTCTTAGAATCAAGTGCAAGTCTGTGGGGCTGGCCTGCAAGATGTGGCAGTTATTCGACTAGAGAAGGATGGTCCAAGAAAGAGTCCTTAATGTATATAAATTGTTTAGAGCTTCTTGCAGGCTCATTTGCTGTCTATAATTTTGCAAAAAAACATGGTCAAATGTGCCATCCTCCTTCACATGTGCAACATTATGGCAGTCAGGTACATAAAGAGACTGGGAGGAACAAGGCAGTTAGCAAGGATCACATTGGTAACTTTATTGTGGAGGGCACAGCCTTGGTTCCCTTCACTCCTAGAATTGTTAGTCAATTGCCCAATTCTTAATCCAACATTTACTTGGCTGTTGGATAACCCTCTGAGGCAGTTTCACATCCTGGTTTTAGAAGGCAGGCTCACGCTAGTGGCATGGAACCTTTTGGGGTGTTCGCATGCAGGTCGGGCCTTTCTGAATCAGTTTCAACTTATATCAAAGTATCCTGGGTGAAAGATGCAATAAAGGCATATAAGTCAGGATGGGATACATGGGGTAGCTAATATGTTGAAAGGAGTATTGTCATCATTTTTCCTGATGTCACAAGTGTTCAAATTTATCTGGCATCCTTAGCGGAGGGACAGAAGGCTTATAGAATATATATATCAGCTTTACCTGCAGGACAAAATTGAAGGTAAACCTGTTGGAGAGCACTGCTAGTTTGTAAATAAGCATAGAGTATCAGGCATACACATCCACCTAAGCCTAGGTATTCTACCTTATGGGAGGTAGAGGTGGCGTACAGCTTTTCCTATCATGGGTGGACAATTACATGTTACCTCGAGCGCCTACGGACACCGGGGGGGATCTTATGTCCTTTTTAAAATCTAAAGGGATTTCGACCCTTCCCTGCCAACAAACTTCTGTCATACTCGGCACTCTCTGGATGTAGAAAGGGGTCCCAGGATGCCTGACCCCAACATGGCCGACTATGGTGACTCTCTCCCCCTTGATGAACCTCTAATTACTCAACCCTTCCAGGAATGTGCCTGACCTCAATAGGACTCTTGAATTCTTTGGGACCATGGCTTCCCCCCCGCACTACTCGGACAATCCCTGAGTACACATGACCTCTATCCTGACAGCGGAGTCCGAGCATTATGTCCGACGCCCGGTGGAGCTGCTCTGTTCAGCTAATGAGGAGATTGGACTTGGCTCACCCCCTGACCGTCACCTGCCCAGCCGGACCTTGGGCACAGTTTCTTTCTCCCTGTCTCGCCCACCCTCCCCCTCATCGTATATCTGCCGTTCTGCCCTTGCCTTGTCTCCTTTCTATCCACCTGTCTGACCGATACCCATTGGAGCTTCCTTTGAGAGCTGTAGGGGAGACTGGCCTTGGACTACCGCCCAAGCCGTCACATACCCACTCGGTCTTTTGGCTGACTTTTCCTCTATCTCTTATTCCTTCATCCCCCTCGTCCTCTCCCTTCTTGCCCCCCTCTCCCCCTTCCCTCTCTACTGTTCCCTCCTTCTCTCCCATTAATGTTTCTCACATATTTGATGTAACGTGTAATTGCTATTATGGTTGTAACTTTGCTGACATTATGTAAAGCGCTCTGATACCTTCGGGTCTAGTCAGCGGTATATAAAACTGTTTAAATAAAATAAATAAATAATACCTTTGAAGCTGCTGTCAGTAAAATTAGTAATTTTGTTATGTTTGGTTTCTTTTAGAAGGGTATCACATGTTAGGATGCTAGATATTTCTGCCATGCATCTTTCTCCTGTGGGGATTAATGTCAAGACAATATGCCTTTACTTCTATTAAATTTCCTGCCTTTCCTCTACAAGCTAATTTGTGTGTGGTCAGGTGTACGTACAGTATGTAAACGTAACAGTGTTTGAGGGCATCTGATCCACAGCTTTTGATAGCTTTGCGCAAGCCATTTAAGCCTGTGTCTTCTATTACCCTCAGTCTATAGGTTAAATGTATAATGAAGGAAATGAAATTAAACAGGAATTATACAGCGTACAGCTACTCCTAGGAGTGTCCCGGCACTCAGCTCATAGGCAAAACCACCAATTTTGAACTAACAGCCATGTCTTCAATCTTTTTTTGAAAATGGTGATTGATTCAATTGAGGGAGCTCACGATGGAACTTATTCCAAGCTGACGGCCCCAAGTATGACAAAGCACGCCCTCCTGCTCTGGTATGGCATATCTTAGGTACCCTTGCCAGTAGCCTGTTGCAGGCTGATGCATTCTGGGCCACCTTGAGTATATTGATCAGGTAGTCCGGCAAGCCCAAATTCAAGGCATTCGCATAGTCTAACCTAGATGTGATGAATGGCTAAATAATTGATTTTGTGGCAGAGAATGAAAGAAAATACAGAAATATTTTCAAAATGCGTAGCAAGCCAAAGCATGAGCTCGCCACAAAATTAATTTTTGGTTGGAAGGCTGGACGGTATCAAATTTGACACCGAGATTGTTTACTATTCGGGCTCAGTGTGCGCCAAAAGGTCTGCCAGGTTGCCAGGCAATTTTGACAGAAAAACAAAATTTCAGTTTTATCTGCATTAAATTTCAATTGATTGAGAGTCATCCAATAGAATACAGCCGTGAAGCAGGATCTGATTGACTCCCCTGCAATCACTTTTCCCTTCTTACAGGAGAATAGCAGCTGTGTGTCATAGGCATAGGAAATTATTTTGCCCCAAATGCTTCCGCCAGCTCTGCTAGTGGCGTGAGATAGATGTTGAACAGCGAGGGGCTCAGGGGAGAGCCCTGAGGCACCCCTACTGTTAATTTTAGGGACTCTGAAGAAGAAGGAGGGACCCATACCTCCTGTCCTCTACCACTCAAAAAAGATGCGATCCAATTCATGGCCTGACCTTTCATTCCAATTGACTGGAGGCGCGCCAAGAGCCTGGAGTAGGAGACTGTATCAAAGGCAGCTGACAGGTCTAACATTATCAGCATCGCCTTCCACCCTGCATCCAGGGACCTCTGATGTATTCAATTACCTCCATCAATGCGGCCTCAGTGCTGAAATTAGGTCTAAAGCCAGACTGGCTCGGGTGCAACAGGTTGTAGGCCTCTAGGTACCGGGAGAGTTGCTGGTTTACAAATTTTTCCAGCACTTTGGACAGAGCTGGCAGCAAAGATATTGGTCTGTAGTTGGACTGTACTTTGAGATCCGCCGCAGGTTTTTTTAGCAGGGGGAGAATTTTTGGCTGTTTCCAGGCATGCGAATTAGCGCCGTAGACAAAGAGTCATAAAGCAACTTATTAACTACAGGGTTAATAGCTATTGCCCCCAAAGCTAACATATTTTGAGGACAAGGATCTACAGGTGACCCTCATTTGAAGCCACAAACAGCCGCCACTGTCTCCTCCAAAGGGATGTGGTTGAAAGTTGTTAGTGAGCACTCCACTTCAGTATCAGCCATCACGTTAGCTATGACTACCGAACCCCCATCCACCGGCCGACCGTATAAGACTTGCTTGGATTTTGCAAATTTTACTTTGAAAGAAGGAGGCCAGCTGTTCACACCGAGCAGCAGACGGTAGTTGAGCTCTGGCGCCTGCAGCAGGTGACATGACAGTTTTTCACCACCCTATAGATTTCCCTAGATTTATTATCTGCTGCCCCAATCCTTCCTTCAAAATAGAGCTTCTTAGCTCTTTTAACCGAAGCATGATACTTCTTTAGTGCTTTCTTATATGCCATTTTATCATCATCTTTGTAATCTTCCCACCACTGTTTCCAAGTTCTTAAAGCATTTCTTATCTACCCTGAGACTGTCCGTAAACCAGTGACCCGATGGCTTACTTCTACAGGGTTTACACCATGAAACCGGCACCAGCTTATCCATCACATTCCATATCCAGCTCAGCTGTCAACCAAACTGGCATCTGCTTCAACTGAGCCCGAAACAGTGGAAGCACTCTCCTCCAGAGAGCCGAGCATCTCAGTTTGCTGAACCTTATAAAATGGTCTTATCGCATAAGGAGCTCTAACGGGTTGGTCCCGAATTTTTGATGAGACAGGCTATCCGAACTTAATCAGAAACGGATCGGTCCAGCCTTGTAGGAATGGGTCATATGCTTGCAGCTTAACATTGGAGAAGACTTTGTCCAACACATGCCTGATGTGTGGGTTTGAAAACACATTGGTAATGTAGGTAACATAATAGTCATGGGGTAGACACAGATTGTTTGGGACTCACGCAGCAAGGGGTGCAATGGCTTTTAAGGCTCTTTGGACCAGGACAAGGTTGGAGGATATTTTGAGATCAGTGGATTGGTCAAGGGTATTTACATTTAAAGCTTTATACTACAAACCTACAGAGAATGCATCTTAAGCAGTTCTGAAAAGGCTTTTGACCTGCATAATGGAGCCTCTGGTCTTGTGATAACATTTAAGATTTTCCAAGATAATATTGACGGAGAGTCCTGATTTTATTAAAGCCAAAAGAAGTTAATATTATCCAACCTCTGATATTTTCTTCCTCTCCGTAGTACCAGTCTCGATTAGCCAAGCAATGGGTTCAGGCACCTCATCATAATCTGGCTGGACAATAGCATGTGACGCAAGTTTAACATTAGTCCTGGGAGGAGGATGACCAAAGGAAAGAAGTTTTTTATTTGCTTCTTGGTTTTGTGTTACTGTTTATACTTTTTTGTTTTTTTCATGGACTATAAACTTTGACATATCAAGGAAAGAGGAATGGTGTGTGGACTGCAACTATTTATATTTGGGGATATTTGTGTTGATAACTTCCTTCCCAAGAGAGGAGGATTATGAGAGTTGTAGTGTTCTTTAAATGCTGTACAAATTAAAGCAAGAAGTGAGGCCTCATAATATTCACCTCCTTTGTCTTTCATAAAATCAGGACTCTCCTTCAATATTATCTTGGGGAATTTGTAAATGTCTAACCTCTGTGAATTTTCAGGGAATGATAGTTAAAAAAGTAGAACTGAAAACTAAGAAGCAATTGGGATTTGCTCAGTAGCATGCCTTCCACACTGTTTGCTAGTTCTCAGTGGAGGCATCAGAATTCAACTGAAATAAGTCAGAGTTGGGGTGTAATGACAATTTCTTAGAATAGCTGAGTGGGGATGTCACAACCTGGCTGCATTAAGGAAAACAGGCTTTTAATACTTTAAAAAAAAAAAAAATATTTCAGGCTTCTATGTATTACAACACTCTTATGTAGTTCTCCTTGCACGCTGGAAAAGGATGCTACCTCATCCATGGAAGATTTCCTGATGACTCCTTAAAATTTCATTTTCCTCCGGACAGAAAATCCTTTTCTGAAGCTGAGAGGAAACAGCAACTTCTCTTGATGAAGGAGGATTTTGGAGAAGACAGATTAAGGGTCAGAAACAAACAATTCGTATCAGATACATTGAAGACACAAAGCAATAAAATTGATGAAAGCAAGAAATCCTGGTGCAAATTCACTCATTTTTCATGGGGCAAATTCACAGCAGCGTTGTGTGAAAGGGAGAGAGAGCAGGACCACCTTTCCTACAAAGGTATGGTGCAGCTCATCTGTTCACAAGCGCTGGTTTGCTTTCTGACTGCCTAGAGCCACACACGCCTTTGCAAAAGCGTTTCGATTTACTTGCAAACGTTTCCCATTTTGTATGTGTATGTGTGTGCGTATGGCACACATGCAAAATTAGAAAAGTTTGGAGACAAGAAAACTTTTCCCCATCTTTTAGCGCTTCCCTCAAAGAAACGTCATTTTTAATAGCTGAAAGACCTGTCTACAAATGTTAATAGATAGGTCTTTATATCAAGAACCAGGGTGGTTGCGTGAGATGCCCATGTGCAACCAATGAAACGTCCCCTTGATGCAAAGTAGCACTACTTTGCTTTACCTTTGGGCAACTTTCCAGTGCCAAACGTTGCACTGGAAAGTAAATCCCAAATCAACACTTTGCACCAGCTTGCGTCACTGTTAGTGATTTTGGATTAGGGCCAAGTGTTGATAAAGCTGGACCTAAATTTGTTACTCAAGACACGTTATGGTATCAGATTCTCCTGTTAGCAGTTTACAGTCATGTAAAGTGCATGCACATACATGTGTCCCACTGTTCCTCGCTTTGAATTAAAGAAAAACAAATTGTCATCAAAACGCCAAAAAACAACAGTAAACGTAGAACAAAGAAAACATTGCTGAATGACGCAGATTACTTACTGCCAGTTTAAAGAAAAATTTCAGTTTCACCACGAAAGCGGTGTATATTGGTAATTGGTTTGAAAGTGCGAGACTGCGAGTATATCTCAGATCAGATCATAACGTCTTAGCTCAACTTTTTATTTTTCTGAAGCAGGTCGTCACAAATATCAGTGCCTTTACATGACATGAATAATGACATAATTCCA
Source organism: Calotriton arnoldi (assembly GCA_963921515.1). Lineage (NCBI taxonomy): Eukaryota > Metazoa > Chordata > Amphibia > Caudata > Salamandridae > Calotriton > Calotriton arnoldi. The sequence goes on from CAWUFW010005404.1 coordinate 1,057,120, forward strand.
TATCTTAGCAGCCGAAGATAATTTTACATATATATGTATATATATATATATAGAGAGAGAGAGAGAGAGAGAGAGAGAGAGAGAGAGAGAGAGAGAGAGAGAGATACCTATATATATCTATGTATTTATAGTAAACCACACGATGTTATGAGAGACAAGGTTGTTAAAGTTAACAACGCATAACATAACAGAAAAGAACAAGGAAATGTTGCCTCAAAAATACGTAGACAATCATTACTCAATTCAATTCTACATAGGAACAATGCTTTTTTTTCTTTTTTACAAAACATCTATTGTGTTGTGTTGCCATCTTGTGGTCAGTTTGAATATACCAGACGTCGAGAAAATAGTTCAAAATAATTTTGACCCACTTTGTTGAAAAACCTTGAGACCACCAGCTTGAACATGATCACATTCCGAATGTTTGTGCATTCCTTATGATAAGCAGTGCGAAAAAAGTGCCAGCAATAGATGCACACATATAAAATACAAATGCAAAGAATATAAAACATGGTAACAAATTCAGTGAAGGCAGAGAATGTTTCTGGCATTCATACTCTAATGAACTCACTTGAGCTGATCATATTGCAACAAATAAAACGATATTTTTAGTGCCAGTTCGCTACTAGTTAAGGGGAAGTAGTGCAAATCTGTTTACTGCGACAAACCAATATTTACAAACATAGCATTTAAGTACATCTGGAGTTAATAAATCCGAACAATGTCACTATTTCAAGCACCTGAGACAGCGGAAACTTGAAAAACCCTCTTTGACCATTATACCCATCAACAAGATTTGTGAGGAAATGGTAAACATATGTGGCATCGGATATGACTGGGGGTGAGTGTTTGATTTGCTCTAGCGCTCCGTCCATCATCCCCTTTGGTATCGCTTTGTTCGCCCTAAGTTGGCAGGGTATGCCCAGACGTGGGTCCCTTGCTCACTTTGCCACTGGATTCAAGATAGCCTGGCTGATGAGGGTTTTGAACCCGAAACTGGTCCCAGGATGCTTGTTTCCGGTCCAGGGCAGACATGGCTTGGCAGTTCGGGCTGGACTGTTCCCATGAGGCACAGGGTCAGACTGATTTGCATATGGCAATGTCTGAACTGGGGTGGTGGAGTGAGCTAAAGAATGATGATGGATTAAACCCAGATCAGTTGACTGGGGGTGAGTGTTTGATTTGCTCTAGCGCTCCGTCCATCATCCCCTTTGGTATCGCATCGGATATACTGCACCACAGTGCCATTTTTACAGTTTTCGGGTGATGTCGTAACACAGCATCATTTAACTGGTATTCCACGAGTAGTTATCACTAGTAAAAGGCTGTTGGTCACAACATTCAAGTAAGTGTGAAAACACAGACTACAAGTTAGCCCTAAGTTTTTTTTGCATTGAAAATCTAAATCAATGGTTATTACTGACATTAAAATTTAAATCTCTGGATTTCTTTGCAAAATTCATGTCGTCTTTGAAGATGTTTAGCGTATGTTAGGTGCGTTTAGGCACCACAATGAGTGATACAATATAGGCTGCACACACAATGATGCCAGGTGCTCCGGTGCTTGAAGCCAGGTCACCATTTGCCACAGGAAGTACAGAATCCCAAACTCAGACAGTAGGAGACATTTCACTTAATATATTTATCCATTTATTGAATTTATAGGTCCCTTTCACTGAAGCACTTAACCTTCACATATAATACACAACAATGGCAGTGCATAGGACAACCCAATCTAAACCATTTGGGAAGGAGAGATATCCAAGGCTCTACAGCACAGTTTGAGACAAGCAGGAAGGTGAAGATATCCAGTGTCTCCTCTTTTCACTCTCATGTCCCTTTCCCTGTCTCCCAGTCTATAATAATAATAATACTTGGATTTGTATAGCGCGGCTAATCACCCACGGGGACTTGCCCAGAATCACAGGATATTGAGCCGACACCGAGACTCAACCTGGATCTTCAACCAGCTCTGAATTCGGCAGCTCTGGCCATTATGCCACACCCTCTCCCTTTCTACCTATTGCAGTGCTGACTGACACATAACTCCTTTGCATGGTCATCAGTGGGTTCAAAGTTTGGATATTAGCATCACTCCTGTTGGATCCAGATTCACAAGTTAGTGCAACCTTGATAGTTTGTTGGAGATGGGGGTACGAAGGGGCATCAAGAAATATGGCAGTTTACTCTTTGTCCTTCGTGCCTCCTCCTTTCTTTCCATGTGCTCATCCACTATTGTGCGAAACTAGTGTGTGTCTGATAAGTGGTGATATTTTCTTTGTTCTCCATGCTTATTTGCTAAGCAATATGCTGGTCCACCAATTTGAGAAACCAGTGTGTATCTGATAGACAGCCACTTTGTCTGTGCTCTGCATGCCTTCTTCTCTGCCAAGACATGTACTCAGGCATCATTCAGTGAAACTACTGTGTATCTGCTAGATGACTCCTTAAAATTTCATTTTCCTCCGGACAGAAAATCCTTTTCTGAAGCTGAGAGGAAACAGCAACTTCTCTTGATGAAGGAGGATTTTGGAGAAGACAGATTAAGGGTCAGAAACAAACAATTCGTATCAGATACATTGAAGACACAAAGCAATAAAATTGATGAAAGCAAGAAATCCTGGTGCAAATTCACTCATTTTTTATGGGGCAAATTCACAGCAGCGTTGTGTGAAAGGGAGAGAGAGCAGGACCACCTTTCCTACAAAGGTATGGTGCAGCTCATCTGTTCACAAGCGCTGGTTTGCTTTCTGACTGCCTAGAGCCACACACGCCTTTGCAAAAGCGTTTCGATTTACTTGCAAACGTTTCCCATTTTGTATGTGTATGTGTGTGCGTATGGCACACATGCAAAATTAGAAAAGTTTGGAGACAAGAAAACTTTTCCCCATCTTTTAGCGCTTCCCTCAAAGAAACGTCATTTTTAATAGCTGAAAGACCTGTCTACAAATGTTAATAGATAGGTCTTTATATCAAGAACCAGGGTGGTTGCGTGAGATGCCCATGTGCAACCAATGAAACGTCCCCTTGATGCAAAGTAGCACTACTTTGCTTTACCTTTAGGCAACTTTCCAGTGCCAAACGTTGCACTGGAAAGTAAATCCCAAATCAACACTTTGCACCAGCTTGCGTCACTGTTAGTGATTTTGGATTAGGGCCAAGTGTTGATAAAGCTGGACCTAAATTTGTTACTCAAGACACGTTATGGTATCAGATTCTCCTGTTAGCAGTTTACAGTCATGTAAAGTGCATGCACATACATGTGTCCCACTGTTCCTCGCTTTGAATTAAAGAAAAACAAATTGTCATCAAAACGCCAAAAAACAACAGTAAACGTAGAACAAAGAAAACATTGCTGAATGACGCAGATTACTTACTGCCAGTTTAAAGAAAAATTTCAGTTTCACCACGAAAGCGGTGTATATTGGTAATTGGTTTGAAAGTGCGAGACTGCGAGTATATCTCAGATCAGATCATAACGTCTTAGCTCAACTTTTTATTTTTCTGAAGCAGGTCGTCACAAATATCAGTGCCTTTACATGACATGAATAATGACATAATTCCATATCTTAGCAGCCGAAGATAATTTTACATATATATGTATATATATATATATATAGAGAGAGAGAGAGAGAGAGAGAGAGAGAGAGAGAGAGAGAGAGAGAGAGAGATACCTATATATATCTATGTATTTATAGTAAACCACACGATGTTATGAGAGACAAGGTTGTTAAAGTTAACAACGCATAACATAACAGAAAAGAACAAGGAAATGTTGCCTCAAAAATACGTAGACAATCATTACTCAATTCAATTCTACATAGGAACAATGCTTTTTTTTCTTTTTTTACAAAACATCTATTGTGTTGTGTTGCCATCTTGTGGTCAGTTTGAATATACCAGACGTCGAGAAAATAGTTCAAAATAATTTTGACCCACTTTGTTGAAAAACCTTGAGACCACCAGCTTGAACATGATCACATTCCGAATGTTTGTGCATTCCTTATGATAAGCAGTGCGAAAAAAGTGCCAGCAATAGATGCACACATATAAAATACAAATGCAAAGAATATAAAACATGGTAACAAATTCAGTGAAGGCAGAGAATGTTTCTGGCATTCATACTCTAATGAACTCACTTGAGCTGATCATATTGCAACAAATAAAACGATATTTTTAGTGCCAGTTCGCTACTAGTTAAGGGGAAGTAGTGCAAATCTGTTTACTGCGACAAACCAATATTTACAAACATAGCATTTAAGTACATCTGGAGTTAATAAATCCGAACAATGTCACTATTTCAAGCACCTGAGACAGCGGAAACTTGAAAAACCCTCTTTGACCATTATACCCATCAACAAGATTTGTGAGGAAATGGTAAACATATGTGGCATCGGATATGACTGGGGGTGAGTGTTTGATTTGCTCTAGCGCTCCGTCCATCATCCCCTTTGGTATCGCTTTGTTCGCCCTAAGTTGGCAGGGTATGCCCAGACGTGGGTCCCTTGCTCACTTTGCCACTGGATTCAAGATAGCCTGGCTGATGAGGGTTTTGAACCCGAAACTGGTCCCAGGATGCTTGTTTCCGGTCCAGGGCAGACATGGCTTGGCAGTTCGGGCTGGACTGTTCCCATGAGGCACAGGGTCAGACTGATTTGCATATGGCAATGTCTGAACTGGGGTGGTGGAGTGAGCTAAAGAATGATGATGGATTAAACCCAGATCAGTTGACTGGGGGTGAGTGTTTGATTTGCTCTAGCGCTCCGTCCATCATCCCCTTTGGTATCGCATCGGATATACTGCACCACAGTGCCATTTTTACAGTTTTCGGGTGATGTCGTAACACAGCATCATTTAACTGGTATTCCACGAGTAGTTATCACTAGTAAAAGGCTGTTGGTCACAACATTCAAGTAAGTGTGAAAACACAGACTACAAGTTAGCCCTAAGTTTTTTTTGCATTGAAAATCTAAATCAATGGTTATTACTGACATTAAAATTTAAATCTCTGGATTTCTTTGCAAAATTCATGTCGTCTTTGAAGATGTTTAGCGTATGTTAGGTGCGTTTAGGCACCACAATGAGTGATACAATATAGGCTGCACACACAATGATGCCAGGTGCTCCGGTGCTTGAAGCCAGGTCACCATTTGCCACAGGAAGTACAGAATCCCAAACTCAGACAGTAGGAGACATTTCACTTAATATATTTATCCATTTATTGAATTTATAGGTCCCTTTCACTGAAGCACTTAACCTTCACATATAATACACAACAATGGCAGTGCATAGGACAACACAATCTAAACCATTTGGGAAGGAGAGATATCCAAGGCTCTACAGCACAGTTTGAGACAAGCAGGAAGGTGAAGATATCCAGTGTCTCCTCTTTTCACTCTCATGTCCCTTTCCCCTGTCTCCCAGTCTATAATAATAATAATACTTGGATTTGTATAGCGCGGCTAATCACCCACGGGGACTTGCCCAGAATCACAGGATATTGAGCCGACACCGAGACTCAACCTGGATCTTCAACCAGCTCTGAATTCGGCAGCTCTGGCCATTATGCCACACCCTCTCCCTTTCTACCTATTGCAGTGCTGACTGACACATAACTCCTTTGCATGGTCATCAGTGGGTTCAAAGTTTGGATATTAGCATCACTCCTGTTGGATCCAGATTCACAAGTTAGTGCAACCTTGATAGTTTGTTGGAGATGGGGGTACGAAGGGGCATCAAGAAATATGGCAGTTTACTCTTTGTCCTTCGTGCCTCCTCCTTTCTTTCCATGTGCTCATCCACTATTGTGCGAAACTAGTGTGTGTCTGATAAGTGGTGATATTTTCTTTGTTCTCCATGCTTATTTGCTAAGCAATATGCTGGTCCACCAATTTGAGAAACCAGTGTGTATCTGATAGACAGCCACTTTGTCTGTGCTCTGCATGCCTTCTTCTCTGCCAAGACATGTACTCAGGCATCATTCAGTGAAACTACTGTGTATCTGCTAGATGGCTTTTTTGTCTTTGTTCTACATGCTTTCGTCCTTACCAAGCCATGTGCTTATCAACCATTTTGTGAAGCCAGTGTATGTGTCTGATGAGTGATCATTTTCACCCTATTTATAGGCCTTCTTCTGCGAGCATTGTATGTGAAAGGCCTTTAGGGACTCAATGATATTTGTGCTCAGTTTTTCCTTTTTTATATGTATTTCCTGTTATTGTGCTTGTGGACTGGTTGGGGTCTATGTAGTCGATTGTTATTATTTCCAATTAATTTAATTAACGTTTGCCAGTTCACTCTGCTTTTTCTCGGGTTCCATGGGCAACAGAGGGGTACCAGATATTATTTCTCACTTTTTAGGGAAAAAAATCTACATTTTCTGCCATAGTGATTGGGTCATGGTTGCTATTTTGAATTGATCTAATCAATTTTGTCTGCCTCCTCTTTGCTCTTGTAGTGTTCCTATGAGCCCTGCTGGAGAGCAAGAACTTATTTCTCAGTTTTCAGAATTATTTCAACATTTTCTGTAATGCTGATTGGGCCAAGTGGGCTATGGTAATTATTTTCAATTAACTTAAGCATTTTTGCCAGACTCTCCCTTGCTGTCATAGTGATCCCATAAGCACTAGTGAAGCATCAGATATTTATTATCTCTTCCTCTTTAAGATAGGCCTCTGTACATGCTGCAACATCTGTTTGAGTAATATGTCTATAAATGATTACGTGATACAAAGGGGAGAAGATACTTCTGGAAAAGCCATGTCAAAGGATCTTGACAAATGGGGGTTAGTTGAGGGCTTGATTAAAATACTTACAGCCTTTGAGATTTTGACAAATGAAGATAGGAAGTAAGATTGCACCATGAGACAAGTTATCTGGCGTTTGCACTTGCTAGAGGTCCATTTGCGTAGGGTGAACGAATCATGTACCAATGTTAATTAAGAAGTAGCTGGTTTGGTCAACAGCTTAATGCATTGTTTACATACAAATACCAGGCTGCAACAAGTTATCATGTTCTGTAAATTCTAAATCTGTGTCACTTTGCTGGATCCATTGTACAAACTTGAGCTGTCTAATTTAATTCCTTTTTCAGCACTGGAATGGAGACTGGATGTCTCTATGTATAAGAAATCGATTATCATGAAAGTGGCTGAACTTGAATATGAAAGACTGCAACTCTGAGGGCAAATAAGGAAGTAATGTCTTCATCAACTTCTGAAGAGCATGGTGGTGGCTCCAGCCGCATGTTGCAACAGCAGTGCCTGACAAAGATAAAACATTCATGATTACGAGTTGCATTTTCTGCTAACAAAACAAACATGGATTGGTTTTTAGGAACATTGGAATTTACTTCAAACAAGCAGATCCAGGAAATTCAGGAGCCTCAATTGTTAGCTACTGCATTAGACAAGGTATTACAGGATTACTTGAATACCTAAACAAGGTTCCCAGGAGATCAAGCCACATTGATCTATTAGCATGAGAAAAAATGAACAGTTACTAGAATTCAGCAGGCTGGAAATAAAATATCCATCATAACCTGTAGCCTGTGTATCATGTGAGCAGGTTTTCAGTGCATCTGGGGCAGTTGTCAAAGTCAGAAGGATAGGTCTCTGGAGAGGCTATCACAGATAAAAATGAATCAGCTTTATATCCCTAAAAAATGATCAGGCTCCAGAAGAAACGCCAGTGAATGATGGTAATTTCTCAGATGTCACATGTGTGGCAAGTGATAAACATCCAGTGGAAGTTCCTGAATATGAAGATAAATGGTGGATATTGGACTACAAAATACAAAATAAAACACAATGTCTGCTATTAAAAAAACGAATTTGAATTATTTTCCTGTCCCAGCAGGTGTACATAAACCAAAGTGGACTAGGTTGCTGAGTTTGTTGACATAGATAGATAATCAAGGACAGAGTTCATTTTGGCCTGGTAAATGGTAACAAAGACTGCTAATTCAACCTTAAGATCAAGTCACAAACTTTGCAATGAACAACACCCTCTAAGTCTGTAATGGAGACAATATATACCACACTAGTTTGGAAAAAGGTGACTTGGATTCATCAGTGAATGCTAAATGTTTAATGTGATATGTGGTAGGGGCTTAGCTAAACTTGCTGTTTGAATGATCATTCTGGTGCATGCTTTTATGGGAATGGTACTTGATTGGTCTTTAGCTATCTACATGACAGCATCTTTTGGTTCTTCAGAGACCTCTCAGTTAACCTGTAGAGGAAGTGGCATCACTTAATCTCTTCTCCCTACTTCAAAAAACTCATGAGGGCATCCTTCCTCTGGTTGTCACAAAAATATGCAGACATGGCACTGTCTGTTTGGGCCTGTTAGTGCCCGGAAGGGCCTTAGACCACAACCACTTTTCCACTAAGCACCCCACATTACCATTACCTACAATTACACCTAGACAACACTAACATTCACAAAGCACCCTCACAACATGCAGTCCCAACTTCATATACATTCCATTTACTACCACACACCATCAACCTACAGAACACACATTTTAACTCATGCTCATTAATGCTCACTCTGCAGTGCACCTTGCACCAGACTTCACTGACTTATTTACCCATCACAAGCTTAATGCCCTCTTCATCACATAAACAAGGCTCATCCAACATTCTACACATCCTTCTTCCCACAGGCTACACCATCTGTTGTGTGGACGGCGTAAATTAAAAGACAGGACGCCTCACTGTCATCCATACGTCCTCCTGGTCCTGCACCCTAGGCAAGCAAATGACTTTCAACTCCATGGAGTTCCCAAAATGTCACTAATTCACACTCTCTGAACAGCAGACCACTACCTTCCATCACTTCTACAGGCCTCCTGGGGAGAACAAGAACTTCACTGATAAATTTTTAGGTCTCCTCACCACCTCTTCCATCCAATAAGCCCATACGACCCGCTTGGATGACTTTAAACTCCCAAGCAACACAAGCTCTAAAAAACTAAAGACGCCCCCATCTCAATATATCAACCTAAGTATGCAGTTCCTTTAGAGAAAATATAGAGCTAGAGTCCTGGTCGGTATATCAGAATATCCCAAGAGTGGAGATGGGGTGTCTCCCACTTTGGGAATTAGGGCCCTCACACACCCGGCTGGGTGCCATGCTTCATCATAGGGCATGCTCCTCGTCAGGCCGGAGCTGCAATGCCGGATGGGCACCTTATGAGAGGCTCTTTATTGGAGATCTTTTATTCCCAAGCCGTAAGGTGCGGTGTGAGTATGGGGCCTCGTAGTGTAGATGTGTGTAGGAAATGTGAGGGGACTGTGAAGGGGAATCTAAAATGAGGCGCGGTGGTGCTCAAATTAATTTTAATCAGCAAGTCCACTGGTCCCAGTTAAAAATGGAAGGTGTGGGGGGCGTGGCCATGATGAAGGCATGATCGGACATGTCTGGATCGGGCTCCGTCCCCGCTTGTCCCACAGCATTGCTAAAAGCACCCGATCTACCTGAACTTTGGCACCGGGAGACTCCCCCCGTGGAGGGGCAGTGGCGCTGACCCCTGGGGGCCGCGAGATTGGAGGTTGGCCCCCTCAGATGTGAGTGATTGGAGCTGGGGCCCGCTGGTCGTGGAAACAGCAGCCGTCGTTTCTTCCCGGCCCGACGGTGGGCGTTCGGCCGGGCACAGCGAGCCGGGGTCCTGAGCATGGCTGACACCTGCCCTCAAGGAAAGAACCTGGCGCCGACTGGGCTATCGCGCAGGCGTCAGTTGTGCTGAGGTGCGGAGGCGGGGCCCGTTGGGGACCGGGCCCATGGTTGTGGGCCCGGGATCGGGCCGGCCACAGGCAACGCGGCGAAGAAGTGTAAGGCCTGCAGCGGAGGCCTGTGCGGCTGCCACGGGGGTCCCCTCCCACGCAACGGTGAGTAGGGGCACACCTGCAGAGGAGCGGATGACGCCCGGGCTTGGCGGGCCGGGAACGTCCATTGGCCTGCCTGGCCGGACCCGCGGGGGTCCCAATACGAAGCCAGACAGTGGAGCTCTACTGTGATGGTGGCTCCCGCCCGCAAGCACAATGGGACGCCTTCTTGGCATCAAGTCAATGGCCAAGGTGAGGAGCTGACGGGGCGGAGTCTTGGCAGAGGCCGGTGCACGACCGGCGGAGCGGGGGGCAGTTTGGTCCCAGTTAGCACTGCGGAGGCCTGCGGGGCTCGATTTGGAGGCCTCTGAAGCGTGAGGTCATAGCACTATGCCAGATGCTCACATTAGCTGAGACCAGCGAAGGGGCCTACATAGGCCTAGCCCTTAGCATTCGACTCTCAGCGTCTACAGGGGGACGTACCCGGCGGGGGCCCCCCCCCAGCATCGACTGTGGTCCAAGACCGCCTGGGACCCACCTCCTAGTGCAGAAATAGTTTGGGCCGGACGGGGAAGGGCCCACGATCTTCACCAATGACTGGCCCCTGCGACAGTGTGCAGATTGGAGCAGTGGGCCCGGTTATTTCACCACTACTGTCCCCCTTGCTATAGGAGGCCTCCTGGCCCCGTCCACGGTACCATAGGAGCTGTCTGGACTGATGATCCCAGATAGTGCTGGCCATTGCTAGGCCTCTACTTGCCTACTCTGGACTCCGCTGCCCGCCCCTGGACCCCGGGGTGCGCACGCTACTGCGTCCCTCGACCCACTCAATCCAGCCCGGGGCCAGTACCCCACCTTTCAGACGCACATCGTTTCTGGGCCCCTGTCTTTCTAATTGTGACAGCGAGAGGGTACAGACAGGGTTAGACGAAGGCCTGGCGCAGCCCAGCGCGTCCTTGGCATAGAGGATCGCTTGTAGGCCTGAGACGGCGCTGGTTCGGGAGCAGCCCACCACTGTTGCACGGGTCCTCTGGTCTGTGTATTGGCCTTCCAACATGCCCAACGCCATTCAGTTATCTGCGGGGCACTAGGTGTGCGAACATGGCGAAGGCCAAAGCAAAGAAAGATCGCTCAGTACGCGATCTGCTCCTGAAGAGCACCGGGGAACCCCATGACGACAAAGCGCCTCTGGGGGAGCCGAAACCGGCCGGCAGAGTAGAGGGAGCCGAAAGTCCTGTAACTCGAGAATTCCTGGAGGCTTTGTTCGCCTCCCTACGAGAGGACCTATTGGCTGTGAAGACGGACCTGCAGATGGAACTCAGAGAAGTGCGTCGAGATGTCGACACCGTTGGCAAGAGAGTAGTGGCCCTTGAGGAGAGCACTGTAGCCAGAGATGAAGAAATCGCAGCAACAGGAAGTCATTCGGCTACAAGACCAACAGCTTGACCTGCAGGCCCATGCTGAAGGCCTGGAGAATAGGTCCAGGTGGAACAATATTCGCATCCGTGGAGTCCCTGCGAGCGCAGAGGGCTCGGACCTGGAGGGCTATGTTCAGGCCCTGTTCAGCTTTGTCCTGGGCTCCACAGCTGGGAATGATGTGAAAATAGATCGGTGTCATCGCGTGGGACCTCCCCGCCAGCCCAATCGCCCTCCTGCAGATATCTTGGTCTGTGTGCACAACTTCAAAGTCAAAGAAGCCATACTCAAGGCGGCCCGAGTTGATCAGACACTACAGTTCAAGAACCACGCTCTGCAACTCTACCAAGACCTCGCAGCAAGCACCTTGCAGAAGAGAAAAGACTTTCGGCCTGTAACTAATCATCTGCGTTCAGCGGGAATTGCCTACTCATGGGGCCACCCTTTTCGTCTTATTTTCCGCCACAAGGGCAAAATCCACCAATTGCGCTCTCTGGCTGAAACTTGTAAGATTCTCAATCTGGACCTCAGTGACCAGGACCCCCAGCAATCTTCTGCGGAAGACAAGGCCTCAGATAGAAACCGCTGAGGACTACGACTCGGAGCCAGACTTGAGCGCCTCCACCCTGATCCGGACACGATTGTTAAAGAAAGGTCAGCTGTACTGCGCTCCCTCACTGGCACAGGGAGAGAAGAAGCTGACCCTCCCAGCTGAGGTATTTCCCGGAATTTATAGTGGATTGGTGATTTTGGTCTGGTGGGGGCAGGGGCATTGAATCTCAATGCCATTGAATGTCTCTCACCACCTTGATTGCCCCCCTATCTACTGACCTTCCGTCTGTGATGGACTTTGCCTATCTCACACACGTTAATATGTTTATTGGTTTTCTTGTATTGTTGGGGTTTATATTGTTTTGTTTGGGGACCCCTTCCGATGAGCCAACTTCACTATGCTCCTCATACATACGAATCTATGGGAGAATTTATTGCCTGCTATATATCCACAACACCGCACATAGGACCAGGTTGACACTTGCTCATTGCTCTCCTCCCTTTGACCCTGGAGACTAAGATAATCAGCCTCAATGTTCGAGGCCTCAACAATCCTATCAAGAGATCGGCGGTGCTTTCCTTGCTGGAGCACATGCAGGGTGAAATATGAATGCTTCAAGAGACACACCTACTCTCCAAAGATACACACAGAATGCACACTAAGAGGTTCCCACAACAATTCTGGTCCTCTGGGAGGGGGAAGAAAGGGGGAATAGCTATTCTCCTTTCCAAACACTTCTCTGGTACTGTCCTGGGTCTTATTGCCCAAATTAAAGGCCGCTTGCTGGCCCTCCGGGTGCAGCTGAGCACATTCCATTTCACGGTAGCTTCGATTTAAGCCTCAAATGAGCAGCAGGTGTCCTTTCTAACAGAAGCCCTAGCCAGTGTGCTCCATACCCCCGACGCGGCAGTGGTGGTGGGTGGGGACCTAAACATAGTGATGGACGCTGGGCAGGACCAATCAGGCCTTCGATCTGGTAACACAGGGGCTCTCTCGGCGGGAGGACGTGAATGGCTTGAAGAATGCGGGATGCGAGATGAGTGGCGCTCCCAGCATCCAGGTGAGTGGGTCTACTATTTTTACTCCACGGCCCACAAAACGTACGCTCGGTTACACCACTTTCTGGCCTCTCCGAGTGCTCACTTCTACCATCGAGGCTCGCTTTCGGACCACGCACACATAACGATAACCCTACGCACTTCTCCCACCCTTAGATAGGCCCATCCGTGGCACCTCCGAGAGACCATGCTGCAATCCCCTACGACCGTTGCAGCGCTTAACAGCACTATACAAGACTACCTAGCACTTAACGACACTGAGACCACTGCCCTGTCTTCTACCTGGGAGGCTCTAAAGCTGGTGGCCCATGGGGCTCTTATAGCCAAAGCAGTGCACGAAAATAAGATGAGAAACACTAAGAGGAGGGAGTTGGAGACAACAGTGAGAGAACTGGAATCTATTTATAAACGCACCGGGGCTCCTCGGATCTGGAGGCAACTCTAGAGAGAGTGCCTACAACTTAAACGCCTTGATCTGGATAGAGCCCAACACGCGATGGTATGCCTAAAACATAAATATTATGTAGGGCCTAACAAAGGTGGTCGTATGCTTGCGCATCGCAGTAAGCAATTTGCACAAACTGTTAAATCGGTCCAGATGGCCCCTAGGGCGGAAGCGCCTGAAGTGAATAGCATTGCGGATGCATTCCAGGCCTATTATGCCGAATTGTACACACGGGACCCCTTGAACTCTTCGGATCCACAAGCTTACTTAGCGTCTGCTGCGATTACCCCCTTCCCTTGGCGGAAGCTGAAGCCCTAGACAAGCCCATTCGTATCGAGGAAGTGATCTCTGCGATTGCTTGTCTGAAGCCCCTGAAGGCTCCAGGCCTGGACAGGTTCGGTGCGGCATTTTATAAAACTTTCTGTTCGGAACAAGCTCCCATACTCACACGCCTGTTTAATTCCTTTGCTGAAACAGGTACACTCAAGAAGCGATGCTTCAAGCCTCGATCTCAGTTATCCTGAAGCCCGGGAAAGACCCCAAGCAATGTAGCTCATACCGTCCGATTTCGCTTCTGAACACTGATGTGAAATTGTTCTCTAGAGTCCTAGCCCAGCGCCTCAATCCCTTGATGCCCGGTCTCATAGACCCGGACCAAGCAGGGTTTATTATCAGTCGTCAGTGTGGGGACAACACTAAACACATATGTCACTTGATGGATAAAGTACATCGATCCCAGGAGGAAGCCCTGTAATTGGCGGTGGATGCTGAAAAAGCATTTGATAGGGTGCACGGGCCCTATCTATTCGCGACTCTCAAACATTTCGGCATGGGCACACGCTTCAGGAGTTGGATTTTGAGCATCTATAGCTCCCCCTAGTGCGGCGGTCCGAGTGAATGGCGTCAGATCTAGTGGCTTTCCTATAGGGCGAGGCACGAGGCAAGGCTGTCCTCTCTCGCTGCTTCTCTTTGCTCTATATATGGAGCCCTTGGCGCAGAGACTACGCGACAACCCTAACGCTAGGGGCATCCCTTTTGGTGCAGATCAGCACCTGATCAGCCTCGATGCTGATGATGTCATCTTCTCAATCACCCAGCCCTTAATTTCCCTCCCGGCTATTGTCGCTGAACTTCAGGAGTTCGGTATGTCCTCGGGCTTTTGGGTAAATATGCAAAAATCACAAATCTTAAATCTCACCTCTAAACCACACACAGAACGATCTCTGCATTCTCAGTTCGATTTCCATTGGGTTACTGACGACCTCCCATATCTAGGCCTCTGCCTAAGCAAAAGTCTTCTGAAGACGGCAGAGGCCAACTATTCCAAGCTACTAGCCCTAATTCGCAAAGATCTGACACAGTGGCAACTGCTCCCGTGGTTTGGTAGAATTGCTGCAGTAAAAATGAACGTCCTTCCCAGATTAACACTCTTCAGAGAGAGATTGAGCGTTTTATATGGGGGAAAGCGAAACCCAGACTGCAGAAACAGCTCCTTCAGCGCTCAAAACAAGAGGGGGGGTGCTTTCGACACCCAATATGTCTCGCTACTACCAGGACACGCAGCTGCGCTATTTGGTGGAGTGGAACCACCCTCTAACGGAGAAACACTGGGTCTTTATGGACCAGACAGTAGCGGGATCACACATATGGAGGGAGGTGTGGTTGCCTCGGCCTTACAGAGCTTGGGGGCTCTATTCCTCCCCTGTAACTCGCCCGACAATTCAGATCTGGGGCAAAGTTGGGAATATGTCGGGGCTCACCACATTCCCCTCGCCTATGACCCCCCTATTCTCAAAGCCAGACTTCTCTCCGGGCAGTCCTCCGAACGTCGGCAAACAACGGGTAATGGGTGGGTGTAAGCGCATGGGATGCCTCTTTGACCACAATGGCCCTATATCATTTGACCAACTCAAAGAGGACTATGACTAGCTGGAAACAGATCGGTTCACCCACACGCAATTGACACATTGGGTGCTTAACGCGGACATACGGCCTATAGCAGGTAAACCGATGACCGCATTTGAAAAGTGGTTGTTCCTTAAGAAAGACGATAAAAAACTCATTTCAGAGATTTACTCACACCTGACGAAGACCACACAAAAAGGCAGGTCCCCGGCGCAGAAAGGATGGGAGGAAGAACTGGGCCGCACACTGTCAGATAAGGAGTGGGATGGCATTTTCTATAGGGCACACCACACGGCACACAGTACAGGACATACGGAATCGGCCTACAAAATCACCTCCTATTGGTACTATACCCCCTCTCGGATACAGAAATGGAACTCTCAATGTGATGGCTTGTGCTGGCGGGGATGTGGCAATCCAGGCACGATACTCCACCTTCTATGGCATTGCCCGAAACTGGCCAGGTTCTGGGATCAGATCCTGGATGATATTGATCGAGCTTTCAACACTACAATTCCCAGATTCCCAACAAATACGCTTTTAGAACTACCCAACACACTCACATTCCCACTCCGCTCTATTAAAGGTAGGCAGATGGCTCTGGCACTCAATGCCGTACATCGAGTATTGCTGTCCAGCTGGAGTACAGAAAAGATCCCGAAAATATATATATGAGAGAACCTCCCACTTGACTTACATCCGTTCTTCAATGGCTAGCTCTAGCTCAATGGGCATTCCTTGCTCCAGTAATCAGTCGATTCAACAATACTGCATTTATTTATATCTTTATTTAAAACATTATTTTAGTTATCAAAATATTTTTGGGGTATTTTTTCAAAACATGAAGAAATAACTTAGGTTTTCATATATACAGTGCAATTCATGAGTGATTCATCATATTGTACATCTCTTATCCAATCAAGAAGAAACATAGTTTTTGCATGTCCCCATATTGTGATACACAATAACATTACATCACATCACACCTCACAGTCCGTCACATCCTAACATACCAAACACACACATTCACACATCAAATACATTGCTGATCCAGCTTTAAATGGCATGCCATAAAACTCATGGTGAAGGCCCTTCATTAATGTCCATGGTTGTGCTGCCAGCTGGAATGTGAGTGTTTGGTATGTTAGGATGTGACGGAATGTGAGGTGTGATGTAATGTTATTGTGTATCACAATATGGGGACATGCAAAAACTATGTTTCTTCTTGATTGGATAAGAGATGTACAATATGATGAATCACTCATGAATTGCACTGTATATATGAAAACCTAAGTTATTTCTTCATGTTTTGAAAAAATACCCCCAAAAATTTTTGATATCTAAAATGTTTTAAATAAAGATATAAATAAATGCAGTATTGTTGAATCGACTGATTACTGGAGCAAGGGAATGCCCATTGAGCTAGAGCTAGCCATTGATGAACGGATGTAGGTCAAGTGGGAGATTCTCTCATAAATATATATTTCTGTTTTTTCCCCCTCTCTCCCAGACCTCATAATTAACTTCAGGAGGTGCCTTTGATCTTTGTACAGGAAAGATCCCGGACCATCAGCAATGGTTGCATCAGCTTTGGTCGCTGCTAGGCATGGAACGACTGTGGATGGCAACCCATGCGGATAAGTCGGCATACACTAAAATCTGGGCCTCTTTCATCTCTATCCTTTCCTCTGAGTTTCGGGAGCTGACGTGTCCTAAATACCTACGCATTTTGAGGCTAATTCCAGACAACCAAGAGGTGGATGGAACCCCGGGTAGCAGTTAGGTTAAACTTAGACCTTTAATTTCTCCCTTGACTGCTACAATTGGATGTAACTGGCTCATTCAGAAGGGGTTGGGGTGGGGGAGGTGGGGTTTTGTGGTTTTGTCCCTTAGCCTGGGGTTTTTTCCTTTTTGTTCTCGTGGTTTTGAGTTTAAAATCTTTAATTTTGCTGTCCTAGCAGTTATGCATGTAAGACGGCACCTTTCTAGTGCTAACCTGAGTCAGCACCTGGCTCTAATCGTTAATTGGCATGTATAGGGTCACTTAGTTAGACCTCGGCACCCTCTTCTGAGACGCTGACGGCCCACGATGGGTTGTAGGCGGCATGCTGTGTAACCATTATCTCAATTGTATGGACCGATAGAATGCTTAGTGTGCCTGATACACCGTTTCTGTCTTCGCGGACGGCCCACCAGGGTTGTAGGCGACATGCTGTGTATTTGCTTTTCTGTTTGCCTTGCCAATAAAAAAGGGATTTAATTCTAACAAATGAAAGGTGTGTCACCACTGAGATAATGTACAGTGGTGGCTACAATGCATAGGTCAACATGTTTCTTGCCTAGAGTGTCAGAATGATCACATGGCAATTCTTCAGGACCAAAGGTTAGAAATAACTATCTACACAGTGGTTGGTTCCATTGTTAGTATACAGTGTAAACCAAGCACAAAAGCGCCCTAACATTGAGGTAACTTGTTATCAGACCGACCTAAAACACAAAAAAATAATGCCATTTATCATTAGAAACAACATTAAAAACAGCCTCTGGAGAGTTATCATGCAAGAGATTACACGATCAAGATGTTAGTAAAAAACAGATGTGACAGGCACAGTGTGAAGGAAGAAAATATGTGGCAGGCATGTGGCACATCTAAGGACTAAAGCAAGCAAGGTGGTTCAACCACCATCATGATTTGTATGGCAATTACAACTCACCCATCTCGGGTGGCTCACCAGCTCCTTCGAATCACTGGTGGAGGGTACGTTAAGAACTTTTAATGTCCTGAATTGACAAAAATTGCAAAGAGAGAATTATTTAAAAACCAAGTAATGCTGGCGTCTGCGTTGGAGCAGGCATGCCAACAGCGTTGAAGAGGCAAGGGCGCCAAGTGGCATCCCCGTAAAGAGTGCACTATCGGGTTACTTACAGTTAAGCAGCGGCTCGATCACCGAACGACCTACCCTCTCTCCACCAGCTCAGTAGAGCACGGCGGCCGTGTTAAGTACTGGTCTCCGCCGGAAAACTTCCAGCGGCCGCAGGTGTGGAAAATGCTGGCCGCTCTGGGGGAGGGTGGGCCAGTGGACTGAGGAAACCAGAAACAATGCCTCGGGAAGGGAACCGAGTAGAATGGCCAAAAGTGGGCGCCATATTGGAACTGAAACGGGACCGGCCCTGTAAGGTTGATTTAGTAATAAAACAAGTGCAGGTGGCACCTGAAGAGGAGGATAAATCTCTAAACGTTGCAGTGGGATAAGGGATTGACTTATAGAAGCGGGTTCTCTGGCCAGCAACAAAAAATATGGACGGCATAGAGACATGGAGCAGAGGCGCCATGTAGGGAAAGTGTACAGTTTACACCAAAGAAGGATGTAAATCAGGGTGCAGGTGGTATACAGGTTGGATGAATCAAGGTAAAGCCCCATTGCCAAAGAGGGGGCACGGGCCAAGACATGGTGAGTGTCCTATTCCCAATGACCCCTATAACTAGTAGAAATATGTATAACAACCGCATGCGGAAGCTTGAGTCACTGGAAGTGGTGGCAAAAGGTACATAAAGATTGCCCTAGCCCTAACTACTGGTGTAATTTGGTCAATGACAAAAAAGGTAACCTGATATGTGTCCTTCTCATGGGATCTATGTCAATAGCCAAAGGTGGATACTGCGATTGGGTGGTGTGCTATCTGCTCAATTTGCTCCAGGGGATGTTCTCATTCAGACCCTGTTTGTCGCAGGAGAGGTGGAAAGTCCAATATTGCTCCCTCCTGAAAAGGGCTTGTTTGCTCTTCTGGGGATGTGCCTCAATTATGGTCCATCTTAGGCTTTCTGGTGTGTGGCCTTTTTGTTCAAAATGTGAGCACAGCTTGGTGTTGAGTTTGTAACAGCGGATGTTGCTGCGGTGCTCCATGATGCTTGTTTTAACCATCCTGGTGGTCACACCTATGTAATGTAGGTTGCATGGGCATGTGAGAGTGTATATACAGTTACTTGTGATGCAGTTGGTATGTTTTTTCTGCACCCATTTGAACGTGTTGGAAAATTGAATCTCTTTGGTAGTCTCTGTGAGAGCACATACGGTGCAGGACCCACATGAATAGTGACCCGTCACTGGCGGGAACCCCCACAGGGATTGTTGGTCACAGTGGGCAATGTGTGGTGGTCTGGTGTGCACAAGTTTGTCCTTCAGGTTCCTAGTGCGTTTAAACGCAAACCGTGGTGGGGGTAGTGTCAGATGACTGGTTTGCAGGATGCCCCAGTGTTTTTTGATGATCTTGCGAATTTGGTTGGAGTCAGGTGTGTATGTGGTGACACACATCAGTGTCTGTAGTTTGTCTTTGATTCAACTCCAACAGTGCCTCTCTGTTGTTATTTCAGGCCCGTTTTTTTGCTAGTTTGATACTGTGTGCGGGATATTCTCGCAGCACCAGATTGTGTGCCAATTGATCAGCCTTAACTTTGTAATCCGGTACAGTACTGCAGTTACGGCGTAGTGGCAGAAACTGTCCGAATGGAAGATTATCTCTTAGTGTTTTAGGATGGTGGCTGCTGTATATGAGAAGGCTATTGCAGTCTGTGGGTTTCTTGTACACTGTAGTGCTCAATTGCCCTTCTGTCAGTGTGATCAGGAGGTCTAATGGAATACTTGTGTTAGACAAAGTATTAGTGAAGCGGAGGTAGGGATTGAGTGTATTAATCCACCTACAGAACTCCTTGCATGATGTCATGTCACCCTTCCAGAATATCAATATGTCGTAAATATATCTACGCCACAGTAGTAAATTGTTGGTGATGGGGTTAGAGTCATCAAAGATCATACTCTTCTCAAAGGCAGCCATGTAAAGGCATGCCAAGCTCGGGACGAATGTACTCCCCATTGAAGTTCCCTGGGTTTGGTGATACAGCTGTTTTTTAATTTGAAAGAAGTTTTTAGTTAAGGCTAGTGTGGCACATTCCATTATGAAATTCACTTAGGTGGGAACAAAACTCAGGCCTTTCTTAAGGACCCTGGCCTTTCTTAAGGACCCTGGTTTCGATTTTAGTCAAGACTCTGTTTGACAAATTCACAATCAATTTCTCTTCCCTGTCTGGTTCCGAGTTTGCATTAATTGTTGTGGCAGTTCTTGCCACTGTACTTGTTTGTGGTTTCCTCTTCTGCACTTTCTTCCTCTGCCCCAACCTCTGTCTAAGAAAGGGGGTGTGGAGGAATGGGGGAAGAAATGTTTTGGTCCCTGTGGAAACAGAGGGTACTGCCAAAAGGCAGATCCTTGAAATGGAGGTCCCTCGTACGCAAAAAAAAGGCGGTCGTGGGCCCCTTCTGGTCCCATTGCTGCCCCAGCTGTCATTGCTAGAGTTACTATTGGAGGATTAATTTCTCCTGTGTGAATCCTGGCTTTCATCTGATGAGTTATCGCCTCCCAATGGCATGTAGTCCTCTTTCACATATCTTTTTGTAACTTTGTAATTTGCTGTTTCATAAGGTAATCTTTGTGTTCAGAGATATCACTCTTTATTTCGGCTAGTTTGGTTTTATAGGCAGTTATCAAGATGCCAGTCTTTAGGGCTCCTTCTGCTATCTGGATTTTGATCAGTAATACATCTGCCAGACGCATTACTGATCAGCCCCCTATCTCAACCCATCTACACATTCAAAGTGGCACAGCATGTCACCCAAACAACACATTCCAGGGCCACACCCTCCAACTCATCTTCTCACTTATACCAACAAGCCAATGCAAACCATCCATACCCATGGACCACCACACAATCCCTATCTCCCTATTCACCATCCTACCAACAAACCGAGGTCAACCTAAAAGACAAGACAAGACCAAACCTTCAGATACTTCAAAGAGTTCTCCATCGACAACCTAATGCAGGAACTAATCTCTTACCCTGCCAACTCCATGTCAGAAGCCAACCCCCTTCTAAATGGCTTCAACATGTTTTTGGAAAACTATGTGATCATCCTTGTTCCCACTAAAACACACAAGTGCAATCCAAAACCTTATGCATCTAAATACTCTAAAGAGCTCGCTGACAATAGAAGCTCTGTAAGTAGGGGAAATTGTGTTCTCAGATACCCCCCTTTTTCTCATTCCCGCTTGAGAGATCATCTCAAAACTTTCCAGGAAGAAGCTGAGGCGGATGAATGTTTTTGGGGAAAGTTTCATCAAGATTCTTCAAATGGCACCAAAGTTATAAGCAGACCAAAAAATCAATTTCCTATAGAAACATGATTCTAACTATAACTTCCCAGTGGCAACCACCACTGGGTAATATATATGTATAGTGTATATAGTTAGAACCATGTTTCCATAGGAAACAAAATAATAACTGGCTCTTGGATGGTGTCCAGGGGACCCCAACCTCCATGACACCATTGTTTCCATGCCCTCTAGAGTGTGGGCAGGGAAGGCTTATGTGGTCCTTCCAGGCGGTAGCAGAAAGCTAGGCTCCCCCCAAGGCCCTGCTGATTCCCTGCAAGCATCCCCATTCAATAAGGCCACGAAGAAGCAGGCAACACCATTTTAAATGGGTTTTTATCACTCGGGGGCTCTGGTACCCACATGGAGCACCACACAACATATTTTACTTTTTTGGGCTGCGGGGGGGGGGGTCGCCCCAGGGCTGGTTAGGCCTTGCAAGCTTCCTGCAGTCACAGGAGTCTTCACCTTTATTTATTTATTTTTTTACTGTGGGGTGACCCGGTGCCTAGCCAGGACACCCTACAACATCAGCCACATTGGGAGCGTTGGGGGAGACCCATGTCCCCAACAGCCCCTCCGGCTCTCCTGCCAGCACCCATTCGGGTGCAGCCATAGCGGGCATTGCTTCCACACTGCAGGAGCAGCTTTTGTTTGTGCTCCAGCCAGGCAGGATCAAGTCTTTGTTTCCCTACCAGCGTGATAGGGTGCAAGGAGAAACTCTTGTGCTCCCACCAGACAGGAGCAATTTTCTGCTTCCGTAGTTACCCACGGTGGGGAGGGACACACTTCTCACACTAGAGGTGGGGGACCAGACCAAGTACACTGTCATGAAACTATTTTAGTCAAGAAGTTTGGGTTGACAGTTGAGAAGTACAGGCAATGATTCAGGGCTAGTCACAAAGGGGCATATTTACAATAAATTGGTGTAGGGCAGCGTCGCAAGTCATTTTGCTGTGCTGCCATACGTCAATTCAAAAGGGCAGGAATGCACCATATTTACAAGATACAGTGCATTCCTGTCCTTTCAGCCAGCGCCGACTCACAATTAGTAACCATGCACCAACGCAAGCACTCTTGCACCATGGTGCAAGGGTGTCTGTGTTTTTGTCATGATTGTTTTTGTGCAGGAAGGGAGACCTTCCCGCACAAAAACAATCACGAGAGGCGTTTTCCTCGTTCCATGTGTTCTGCAGCGCACCTGGAAAGAGGAAAAAAGGAGCAGAAATGTAAACATTTCTCTTTGTTATGCCTGCTCTAGGGAGGCGCAAGGTTTTGGAGGTGCCCCAGGTATACGAGATATGTAAATCTGGGCAGCATCAAAGTCCATGGGTGGTGCGTGGGGACACCCACAGCAACACCCATGGAACGCCTATATGACTCAGAGTAAGGCAAGGCAGTGACTTGCGCTGCATTGCCTTCCTCCATATCTATAAGGCCATGAAAAGCCACGCAGGGTGGCTTAACGTGGCCTTGTAGATATGGCTAAGCCCTGTGCGCCACATGAACATCACAAAAAGTGACGTTCCGGCAGGGCACAGGGCTTGTAAATAAGCCACCAACTCTCTACCCAAACATGGATGGATTTTCTTGATTATGCTGGTAAGGCACTGAAGGGCTGGGTGAGCGGCAGCAAAGGTAATGGTTATGAAGGGTTGTACAACTTGTTTTTGAAGAAGCACATTCTTGATACTTGTTTTCCAGAGCCGCACCAACACCTGGTTGATAGCAAGCTTACTGACGCCAGAAAGCTTGCTGACGAGGCAGACCTGTGGGTCAGCACCAGAGTGTCCAAAAAGGTATCTGGGGGGACTTCCAAAAGGGTGGTTAGGGTCCCAACCAGAAGAGGAGGAGGAAGATAAAAAAATTGAGTTCTCTAAAGGCCCCAAAAACAACTCACAGGGGAAAAGGTCTGGTTCACATTCCCAATCTGGCCACCAGAAGAAAGCTTACCCTGACAAAGATCAGCAGCCCATGCCCATCAAGTGATGTGAGCGCTACGAGTATGGACACAACAAAGGAGATCCCAAGTGTCCAAAAAGAGCACCACCTCCTACTGGAGGAAAGATTCCCAGGGTGGCTAGTATAGTGCTGGGGGAGGAGTTTGTCCCAGTTAATGGGGGGAGTTTACAGGGCTTACCCTAGTGCCCCTGGGTGACAGTGAGATGGTTCCTAAGATCCATGTGCCCTCAAATACTACAGAGTGTAGGCAATGGGTCACCATCAATGGGTAAGGTGTTGAGGCTCTGACGGATACAGGAGCCAGTATGACTATGGTAAGGAGTCAGCTGGTTTCCCCAGAGTAGGTAATTCCTAATGCATTCCACCAGGTTGTGGTGGGTGACAACATATAAGGTCACTATCCTGTGGCCATTGTTCCATTTGAGGGGGGGTGGGTTACAGGTCTTCTGAAAGTTGCAGTGAGTCCTGCCATGCCTGTGTGTTAGGTAATGACCTGGAGCACACTACCTGGAAAGAAGTGGAGCTCAAGGCTCATGTGGAGATGTTAGGGTTACCTGAGTGGATCTGTGTCATGACAAGGTCCAGGGCTGCCCAGAAAGGGAGTCAAGAAGGGCTGGAGCCTGGAACAATGGCCCAGCGAGCTGCTAAGAAGGGGAAAGGCAGAGGGTGTGGTGAACCAGCCCCTGAATGTACCTCCAGTGAGATGGATGGGGCACCTGCAGTGGCCACCCTGGAGTCCACTGAGGAGGACATTGCTTTCCTTGGTGACCTCCTGAGCTTGCTGGATGGCGTATGGAAGGAGGACCCACCAAGGAGAAGTTCTGTAGGGCACAAAGCAAGTGCCCAACCCTTGTGGGCATGAGTCAACAGGCTGCAGTCCAAGCAGCAGCTGATGTCTCTGGCAGTAACCGCATTTACTGGGAGGACAACCTCCTGTACAGTTACCCTAAGGCTCCTGGGCATGGGACATTAAGGGTCCTGGTGGTCCCCCACTGCTATAGGGCCTTCTTACTGGAGCTGGCTCACGTAATTCCGCTGGCAGGACAGCTAGGCCATGACAAGAGCTTTACATGGCTTGTCCCCCACATCAATTGGCCTAGGATCAAGAATGCCTCCGAGGGGGCGTGGCCAACAGCATGGCCGAGTGGGACGCGCTTTCGCCGAGCTCCGGCAGAAAGCACCATCTGACACGGAATCCGGCGATCCCTAGGCCCGGAGAACACCTGCATTTGCTCTCCAGGCCTTCCTCGTTACCCCAGCGACATACACAGGGGGCTCTGGGAGCCCTGCAACCCCCTTTGAGGCTGTCCTGGGACTTGAGCTGCGACGGTACTCGCGCGCTCAAAATGGCGCCGACGCGGAGCTGAAGCGGCTTGGCGAGCTCCCAGGTCCGGCACTGAGCTGCGGGACCGCGGACACCCGGGGACACAGCTCGGGAGGACTATCAGCCTCCGTCCCCTTCAGAATCTGACGAGGGTGTGCCATGGGGGAAATCCTGCCCGGGATCGCTGCGGCCCTCCCGACCTGCGTCACAACAGCCGACGCAGAGTCTCCGGCCTCCGGGGACGACCGGAAGAGACTGCCGGGCACACGGAGCGCTTGTGGGCAGTGGAGGGCATTGAAGAACTGCGACCGGAGCAACAACCCCAGGTGAGCCGGGTGGTTGGGAGGTGTTGTCCCACCCGGTAACGAGGCTTGGGGGTCGCGTTCTGTGCAAGCGGAGAATCAACGCTCCGGCCCGCCTGGCGCGGTGATCTATGGTGAGAGTGAGACCTTCGGAGCCCTGTGGAGGTGCCTCCGCTTTCGGCCCTGATGCAGACCCTGATCTGACAGAGGCACTGGCCCCCTGTGCCTGAGTGAAGAGAGACTGGTGCGCTGAGCGGACCGGCGGAGACCCCGGGGTCTGCGTGGGTGGCTGGAGGGCTGCCCCTGTCAACTTCTTCCCTGCTGTGCCGAGGGTGAACCCTGAGAGACCGGCGAGGGGCCGGTACCTGGTGAGGGGACTCCCCCCCTTGACCTCGCTATACTTGCAAGTTGAGGCTCCAGTGGGACCCTGATATCCTCAGCCGGTCTTGATCCGGAGGAATCTGCTTGAGACGGCCCCTGATTCACCTCCTCGGCGGTGGAATCTGGTCTCCAGTGGGCTCGAGGAGGGCCTGAGAAGTACTTTGTAGGGACCTGACTGCGCCTAAGTACCCTGCCATAGCAACTTGTCAACTGAAATAGCACTGAGGGGTCACTCGAGGGGCGGACCCTGTCCCCCTCCCCTCCGCTGCTGCCGTGCATCCCCCCGGTACTTCACGGTTCCCCTACGCGCCCCTTCATAATAACGCCAACCATGGGCAAAGACAAAGACCCGAAACCACCACGCCAAGGGAAAATGGACCGCTACACCAAGGTAATCACCCCCCCCCCCTCCGGAGGAACGACTGGCTACCCGCACTGACACGGACACCCTCCTCCAGGCGATCCAATCCTCTAGGACGGCGCTCGAGGGGAAGATAGGTGTGGTGGGCACGGAGGTGACGCTCCTGCGACAAGACTTGCGGAACCTGGCGGCCAGGGTCACGGAATCGGAATCTAGACTGGGGGAAGCTGAGGATACCCTGCAGGAACTCCGTAAAGGGATGACGGACCTACAGTCCTCGAATAAAGACCTTCAGTGGCGCATCGATGATGCGGAAAACAGGGCAAGACGCAATAACCTCCGATTTGTGGGCTTTAGAGAAGGACTTGAAGGGACAAACATGTCGGACTTTCTCCACTCTTGGCTCCTGCGCATATTCCCGAAGGATAAATTCTCCGCCTGCTTCGTCATAGAAAGAGCACACAGGGCGTTGATGGCCTAGCCACCTCCGGGGGCGCAACCGCGTCCCGTTATAGCCCGTTTTTTAAACTTCCTTGACAGAGACATGATCCTCCGAGAAGCCAGGAAAATCGGAGATATCAGGTACGAAAATGCACGTATAATGATCTTCCCGGATTACAGCAGGGAGGTACAGAAACAGAGGCGTACCTTTGACTCGGTGAAGGCAAAACTACGGGAACACAAGATTCAATACGTGCTCCTATTCCCCGCAAAACTGAAAGTGATATTCCTGGGGAGGACCCACTTCTTCCAGACACCGGAGGAAGCATGGCATTGGCTCGAGGAGAGGCCCGCGCTGGAGCGCCCGGAGGCTCCACTGCTCCGTGACTAGACATCAGCGGGGAACGCCCCATGAACCCCTGACCCACGGAGATCGCTGAGGCCCCAGGATGCCCGCAAAGATCGACTCCAGGGGGCCACCCCATACGCACCACGGGGTACTGGAAGAACTCGACGGCGCAGCGGTCGTTCGCTGGACTCTCGCCTCTCGGCGGGCTCGAACAACCTCCGTCTATCCGACCACCCTGACCCAGGTACAGAGACCGAGACTAGAGACAGTACGTCCGGGGAGGAGGGTGAGGACGGACCCTCTCTCCACCCCTTGGTGGCTGAAATAGTGGCAATGGAACAGGACGCAGCAACAGACACTTTGGCGTCACAGGGGGAACCCCCTGACTCGCATTCTTGAACATGGGCCTGTGAGATCGACCGTGGAACTAGAATATGATACCGGAGTCTGCTGACCGGACACTCCCCCCTGCTACTCCACCTAAATAGACCTGCGGAGCAGCTGAAGACCCCCCCATTGCATCGCAGGCGAGAGGCTGGGAGTAACCATAGACTTGGGCTCCATATAGCCCCCCTTTTCTCCTTTTCTCTCTCTCTAGCTTTCTCTCTCTTTATTCATTCTTTCTTCCTCTTTTCTAGCACATTGGCCTTTTCTCCTTTATTTGGCCTTCCTCTGTTTGTGGGGGAATTTCCTTCTAAGAACCATTGGGGTCGCTGCAGGAGTTTGAACTTGTAGCGCAAGTTGGGATCGGGGTGGGCGACAGACCTCTGCCACCCTAATGCACATCCTCGAGCGTCCGGCAGGGGGTGTGACAATGGGGAGGAGGGAGGTGGGGTGGGGGGATGGGAGTGCGGGGTTACAATCAGTTCCATTATTGTTGTTTGTTGTGGTTCATTATGTTTTTGTTGAGGTGCAGTCACAGATTCTGGAAAGCGTGCGCAATCACCCACATTCCCCGAATAGGGCCTTGCCTAATTACCCATATATATGTGTCCCGCCACTGCACACCAGCCGGTCGTGATGGATCCGGAGGCTAGCCCCCTTACAGTACTTACTTGGAACGTCAATGGCCTGGGGGATAAGATTAAAAGAGGTCTGGTATCATCATTCATAAAGCGTGCACGTCCGGATGTGGTGCTACTGCAGCAGACCCATCTAAAAGGCACGAAATGCGGGTTCCTTGCGAGTGGAGCATATACGGTCCTGGCACATGCGGGATATACCTCCGGATCTAGGGGGGTAGCTATCCTGATTAAAAAATCCCCACCTTACAAGGTGACACGCACATGGATAGATCCCCAGGGAACATATGTGGGAGTGACAGGGTCATGGGGTAGAAGGAATGTTACCATTTTATCAGTTTATGCCCCACCGAAGCTACAGACTAGGACCCTACACGGGGTGACCGATATTCTGCTGGGGACACCAGGCACAACACACATTATCGGGGGTGACTTTAACGACGTAATGTCTGTCCCCATGGACCGCTCAGGAGATCATGTTCACCCCCCTTTGACTACACATTTAGCTCGATTGCCAGACACCCTGGGCTTGGTGGATGTGTGGAGGCACCTGCATCCAGGAGAACGGCAATATTCGTACTACTCGGGGGCCCACAGGGTCCACTCGCGATTGGACTATGTGCTTCTCCCTCGGGGTGTCATTGAGAACATTTATGAGGCGGAATATATGGCCCGGGGTCTGTCTGACCATTTGCCTTTGTATGTTAGAGTGGGGGAGAGGTCCCGCGCCGGGTGCGGGAGCTGGAGACTATCGGTATGGGACCTACAGAATAAAGAGGTGCTCCAGGGTCTCCGGGCTGACATCAAAGTTTTCTTCGCAGAAAATCTGGGATCAGTGCAGTCGGGCGTCATGATGTGGGAAGGATATAAAACGGTGCTGCGGGACAGGGCCCAAAACCGGATAGCCTGGGAGAAGAGGAAGGCTCAGGAAGAATTGGCCACATTGGAGACCCAAATCCTTGGAAAAGCGGTACCTTACGCGCAGAGACTCACTGGTCCTAAGGCAGCTGACGGATGCGCAGCTTCACTACAGGGCCCTAGCAACACAGGAGGCTAAGGCGCAGGCGACCCTACATAGGCTGTACGATGTAGGGGACAAATCGGGAAAACTATTGGCATTGCTTAGCCGTAAAGAAATGGAATCCCGCTGGGTAGTGAGCATAGTGGATCCTCAGGGAATGACACAGACGAGGGTTGCACAAATAGTTCAGACGTTCGCATCCTACTATCAGAATTTCTATGAAGCCCAAGATCTGGGGGCCCGTCGGATATTCTAGCCTATCTAGAAGCCATTCGGACCCCGTCCTTAGATGACGAGGAGAGGGAAGGACTAGAATCGGATATAACGGTAGACGAAATTAAGGAAGCCATAACCAGATTGCGTCCTGGGAAGACCCCGGGCCCAAACGGCCTCCCTGCAGAATTCTATAAGAGATGCGCAGATAGCAGTACACCTCCTGGCGCTGTTTCAGGGTGCATCTCAGGAGGGAATTCTGCCCTAGGATCTCTGAATGGCCACGATTATCCCCATTCACAAACCAGGGAAACCCCCCAATGTTTGTGCTTCCTATCGCCCAATTTCCCTCCTCAATATAGAGGTAAAAATGTTGGCAACGACACTGGCTCTACGCCTTCGCCAAGTCATCACTACCTTGGTGCACCAGGACCAGACGGGCTTCCTGCCTGGCCGGGCGACCAGACTGAATCTGCGTAGAACCCACAATTGGCTCATGGAGGTACAGGATCGAGAAGAGCCGCATCTGCTCTTGTCCTTAGACGCAGAAAAAGCGTTTGACGTGGTGCACTGGCCCTTTCTAGAAGCCACCTTGGTTAAATTTGGTGTTGGCCCCAAGTTTAGGCACTGGATGGGACTCTTATATACGGACCCTCGTGCAAGAGTTAAGGTTAATGGCCAGGTATCCGGAGACTTCCCTATTAGAAGGGGGACCCGTCAAGGTTGTCCGTTGTCCCCGCTACTCTTTGCCCTCACTATAGAGATAGTGGCGTGTGAGATTCGGCAACGGGTGGAGATTCGAGGGTTCCGAATAACGCCGATAGATGTGAGGGAAGAAAAGATCTCACTCTATGAGGATGACATTTTGTTGTATGTTACCCACCCGGCCACCACGATCCCCGCCTTGTTTGATCTTATGGGCCGGTATGGGACGTTCTCAGGATATGCCATAAACTGGCACAAATCGGTCATATACAGCCCACGAGCCTTGGAGGCCTGGCCCACCCTCCCGGGGCCCTACAGATAGCTCAGATGGGGTTCACGTACTTGGGGATTTATCTCACTACAGATAGGAGGCTCTCGTACCAGAAAAATATCCAACGGGTCATCACTAACTTCGCTGCAGACGCACTGAGATGGAAAGCTCTCCCCCTCACGATCCTTGGCAGGGCGGCTTTGTTTAAAATGTTTACATTACCCCGTTTCCTTTATGCCCTCCAGAATGAGTACTTTCCCCTCTCCAGGCAGACCTTCCGAGCGATGGATGCGGAACTACGCTCCCTTTTATGGCTCGGGAAACAGCCAAGGATTGCACTCACCACATTACATCGCAACCAGTATAATGGAGGGATCTCCCTACCGGATATTGAGGCCTACTACTGGGCAGAGCATCTGACCCCGGTGAATGAATGAATACATGCCACGGCAGACCATCCCACCTATAGGCTAGAAAGAGATACTATGACGACTCGTACGTGTATGTTTTATCTCTATGGAGGGCGGGGCAGGGGACGCCTACTCCCGGCCACACAAGTTGCACTAGAGGTGTGGGACAGAGCGTCGAAGGCACTGGGTTGGGCACACAAACCAACAAAACAGACACCCCTCTGGCACTGTTCCTGGTTAAAGGAACTTCGCAAACTTAGGGGCTTTGAGGGGTGGGACGCCATAGGCATTTCCACCATAGGGGATGTTGTGGCCAAGGGGAAACTCAAAAGCTTCCGAGCGCTGCAGACAGATTTTGGGCTGCACACCTCCCAGTTTTTTAAATATGCGCAGCTGCGACATGCGTAGCTAGCGGAGAGCTCGCTATCCTCCTCACTGCCAGAGTATGCACCACTGGAGGGACGCCTACTGCAAGAACACGTACTCACCAAGGCAGTATCACTACATACCGGACCCTGAATAACAATACACCGGACAGACTGGGGAAATTGAGGGAGTCGTGGGAACTGAACTTGGGTACTCTAGAAAACGTTGACTGGGAAGCGGCCCTGATGCACCACTGAGAGGTGGCCATTAAATCCCACCTCCGCCTTATCCAATACAAGATACTACATAGAGTATACTATGACAGGGCCCGACTCCATCGTATGGGCCAAGCCAGCGACCCGAATTGTTTGAGAAGCGGCCAGGCACAGGGGGACTTTTACCACATCATCTGGGACTGCCCCGTCATACAGTCACATTGGGAAATGGTACTGGGGGAATTGAGCAGGGTTTTAGAAGAGACGTTGCCCCTAGACCCCAAATTCATACTGCTGGGCATACCCGGGGATGTAGGTCTGGGCTGTCCGCAGCTTATCTTTGCTATGCTGGCTTTAGGAGTAGCGAAAAGGGATGTAGCTAGAACATGGGGGGCGGCGTTACCTCCCCAGCTTCGAGAATGGAGGATGGGGCTGGATATGTACATGGCGGCAGAGAGGGTCACATACAAAGCAAGAGGGTGCCCGTGAAAATTCCGTAGGGTATGGGGTAAATGGAGGAAATATTATGGGCTGGATGGAGGATTGGGCGATGATTAGTTGGCCTGTGGGGGGAGCTGTACTGTACTTTTGTCAAGATGGCCGGCTAACCGGTCTTCGGATACTTTGGAAGAAGACAACATGGGGGACGCCGCTGCAGGGATCAATGATTGAGTGGGATTTACAGATTCATACAGCCCGCAAAGGGGAGGAGGTGGGAATTTATGTGATGTGGATTATTTATGTACATGTCTGCACGAATGTAACCAAATGTGACACGCTTCTTTTCGTTCTTTGTTTCACGCGAAATGAAAATAAAAATATTTAAAGAAGAATTCCTCAGATGCGTTCTGTGGACGTTTGTGGCCTGCCAGGCCAGCGGGAAAACAGGGCAGAGGCTTAAAGACCCCCTAATTCCCTGCCTGTCATTAGCACCCCCTTTGAAAGGGTGAGCATTGAGATTGTAGGGCCTATGTATCCACACACTGTATCAGGCAACATGTTCACCCTGGTTCTGGTTGATCATGCGACTAGGTACCCTGAGGCAATCCCTCTGAGGACTACTAACTACTACTGCGCCCGCAGTGGCAAAGGCCCTGATGGGGATTTTTACCCAAGTGGGTTTCCCCAAGGAAGTTGTGTCTGACAGGGGCACAAACTTCATGTCTGCTTACGTGCAGTCAATGTGGAAGGAGTGTGGGGTAACGTATAGGTTCTCCATCCCTTACCATCCACAAACCAATAGGCTATTTGAGAGGTTCAACAAGACCCTGAAAGGCATGATCAGAAGTCGGCCTGAGGTAAGTGGGATATCCTCTTACCATGCCTGTTGTTCGCCTACAGAGAGGAGTGGGTTTCAGCCCCGTTGAACTGTTATATGGGCACCCAGACAGAGGACCTCTGAGTCTGGTGATTGAAGGGTGGGAACAAGCTCCCAGGAAGGTACCCCAGGATGTAGTGAGCTACGTGCTGGCATTCAGAAGCCATATGGCTAAGTTATGGAAGTAAGCTTCCAGTAACCTTGAATCCAGCAACGAAGTCATGAAGTAGTGGTATGACAAAAATTCTACCACTGTGGAATTTCAACGTGGTCAGAAAGTGTGGGTGAGGGAGCTGGTAGAGCCCAGGGCCCTCCATCACAGCTGGATAGGGTCATATGAGGTGATTGAAAGAAATGATTAGGCCACATACCTGGTGGACCCCAAGACCTCTTGGCAACCACACAGGGTGCTGCATGTAAATCGCCTCAAACCACACTTTGAAATGTCTGAGATCCCCATGTTGTTGGTGACTGATGGAGAAGAGAAAGAGGAGAGTGAATCTCTCCCTGACCTCTTTGACTCCAAGGAGAATGATGGGGTCTATGGAAGGAATAATCCTTTCCCCCACTCTAACTCCTGAACAACAGAGAGACTGCCACTAAGAGTTGGGGTAATACTCTTCTCTGTTCTCCCTTATGTCTGGGACTACCCACCTGTGTACCCAAGATGTGGACATAGGGGACAACCTTCCTATTAGGAATACATCTTACAGGTTGTCAGATAAGGTGAGGTCCAGCATTAAGGCTGAAGTGTTCAAAATGCTGGAGTTGGGGGTGATAAAACCCTCCAGTAGCCCCTGGTCTAGTCCTGTGGTTTTGGTACCAAAAGCTGCCCCAGCGAGCACCACACCTGAACTGAGGCTCTGTGTGGATTACAAAGGGCTAAATTCTGTAACCGGAACTGTAGCTCACCCCATCCCCCGGGCTGATGAGTTGATTGATCAGTTAGAGCTGCCCGGTATCTCAGTACCTTTGATCTTATATCAGGTTACTGGCACATCACCCTACCAGAGGGAGCAAAGGAGAGGCCAGGCTTCTCCACTCCAGAGGGCCACTACCAGTTTAGGGTGCTGCCCTTTGGGTTAAAGAACACCCCTGCCAACTCCCAGAGGCTGGTAAACCAGGCCCTTGCTGATATGGAGGCCTTCTCTGCTGCTTATCTGGATGACATAGCTGTCTTCAGTAGCAGCTGGAAGGACCACCTCTTTCAGCTTCAGGCTCAGCAAAGGCAGGCCTATCAAAACAAGTAAGCGCCAGATAGGGCAGGGGTTTGTGGTGTACTTGGGACACCTGGTGGACAGGGGAAATGTGCAACCCCTTCAGGCCAAGATAGAAACCATCACAGCCTGGCTGCCCTCCAAAACGCAGACTGAGGTCAGGGCATTCTTGGGCCTCACTGGGTACTATAGGAGGTTTGTCAAGGGATATAGCACCATTGATGCCCCCATGACTAAGCTGACTTCCAAGAAGCAGCCTAGAAATGTGATATAGACAGAGGAATGGCAAACTGCATTTGACTCCCTGAAGGAAGCTATATGCACAGCTCCTCTGCTTGAGGCCCCTGAATTCTCCCAGGAGTTTATCGTTCAGACAGATGCATCACAGCATGGCATAGGGGCAGTACTATCCCAACTTAATAAGGAGGGCCTAGACCAACCAGTAGCCTTCATCTCCAGGAGGTTACTCCCCGGGGAACAGCGGTGGAGTGCTATTGAGAGAGAAGCTTTAGCTGTGGTCTGGGCACTGAAGAAGTTGAGGCCATACCTGTTTGGCAGGTACTGTGCACACACGTGTGTCAACCGCTTGTGCAGAAAAGACGGCGATGGAACAGAGAGTGCAGGAAGAATTAAAAACGGGTTTAAGGAGCCCGTACAAAGAGCGGTTGACACACGTGTGTGCACAGTACTTGTTGCAGCATTCTTGAATGGATGAATTTTATGCAACTACCTTACTCCCCTGCATAACTATTGTGCTTTGTATTCCTAGGTTGGCTGACCCGAATTTACAGGTACTACACGTAGGGTACTGTTTGTGGTTTATGTGTTCTATCCACCCAGACAACCACGATTAGTGTAGATCACACTGTCAGATTTGGTCCTGAAGAATTGCCGTCCACCTTGACACGAGGGCAAGAAACATGTTGACCACCAGATAAACGTGCATTACCTTGCAACTTGGAGGCAGGGGTGCGCTACATTTTCCTTTTTAATCAAGACAGGAGCCAGGTTCATTAAAGTTGTTTTGAGTGGACTCCTAGTTCCTGTTTTAACCTACACATAGTCTAGCAACCCACCTTACGTACATCTACACTTCTTCTTCTTTGAGGCCCCTCACACTCACTGCACCAATACGGCAAGGAATAAAAGATCTCCGCCAAAGAGCCCCTCATAGGGTGCCCATCAGGTATTGCAGCGCTGACCTGACGAGGAGCCCGCCCTATGATGAAGCATGACACCTAGCTGGCTGGGTGTGTGAGGGCACTTATTCCGAAAGGAGGGCTCCCCCTTCCTTCCTTTCCTCCCTACGTTCTGTGTACATGGTTTGACACTTTTATCAACCTAGGACCCCTTTCCCTTGTTAGGAACTGCATGCTAATTTTGTTTTGATTGTTGGTGGGCACGTATGCTGGACCTATTAAAAAGCCCTTGTCCCCCCATTTGATTACATTGTTTGCAGGGGCCACTCCCGTGGGACCACCATCTTCAGGTTACCAGGTTAAGAATAATTTTCGAACCCTGGCCCATTAATCTACCTGGTTTTGCCAGGACGATCACTTCTATCACATCTCCGGCCCTACCGTCCACCAGAATGGAAGAGCATCAGGGGCTGAGTTTTGGTGATGACATGGTAGCTGAGATTCTTAAAACACCATCCATTTTGGGAGCTGACGGTTGCGCAGTCTCCGGTAATCAATCAGAAGATTGGTCTACTCTCACTGCTTTGAAATGGGAATGGCTCAAGATCACCTTACATGGGGCCATGATGACCGAATATTTACGGGCCAATATAGCCCCTAATGGTCTCATAATGAATAACATCCCCGCCTGTTTCTAGAAGACGCGGTCTTCAAAAAGGAGTGGTCCCTAGTAGCATGGAAATGCACTAGGGACTGGCTCATCCTTATTAGCAACACTGCTAAAAGAATCGCTGACACCTTACTGGTCAGGATCCAGATAGCAGAAGGAGCATTGAAAACCACAATCCAGCTTTCAGCATTTAAGACTAAACTATCAGAAGTCAACAATGAGATCGCTGAGAATAAAGAGTACCTAATGAAGCAGAAAATTGCCAAACTCCAAAAGGATATACAAAAATTCGACAAAGAAAAAGTATACCCTTACCTAAGAGCAGACTTCAACCCTACGGGTGGTAATTCATCGGATGAAGGCCCCAACACAGTCAGGAGACGCTCCTCCACGAGTAGTGATTCAAGTACTGGCAGCTGGGGTAGCAGAAACTCTGGACGCCAAACACGTACACACTACTCTAACTTCTCCATGCTACCCTACCAGGGACCTCCGTTTTGGCAATTCCCCATGTACCCACAGCGACACCCACAATTCTTCCCACCTGGCAATAACCCCCCTTTTTTAGACAGAGGTTGGGGCAGAGGAAGAGGGCGAAGAAGGGGCAACCAAAAGAGAGTACAATGGCAGGAACAACCCACCAACTCAGTAGAGACACTGAGCCAAACGAAGAAAAGAACTTAGTGGTCAATCTCTCACCGAGAGCACTCACTGATCCAGAATTACGGGTCCTACAAAAAGGTTTGGACTATGTCCCTACCCCTAAAATCGACAGATTTCGTGAGACCTGCGAGATCCAAGGTTTCTTCCGTAAGGTACGCCTCAAAGCGTTCTTCCATGAGAGACCGACCCCCCCTGTCGATGACTCTGGACTACATAATCAGTCCACTTTTACACCGAACAACAGTATGATACCCCAAGAAGTACTCACTTTTGAACAGGCAGTTTTGAAGGATATAGCTGAAGGCACCATACATGACTCCTTCAAAAATCTGTCTACAATTGAGTTTATGGCCATCAAGTCCCTGTTAGAGGACCCCAACATTACTATTAAGCAAGCGGACAAAGGTGGAGCGATAGTAATCATGTCCACCTCAGACTACGACATTGAATGTCGTAGACAACTTGACAATCGGAAGTACTACACTCCCATTGATGTGAATCCCACCACTCGCCTCTCCACCATCATCACAACTATGGTGCACACAGCGGAGTTAGAAGGGTGGATTAGCAAGAAGGAAGCAGACTTTCTCACCACCAAGGACCCCAAGGTGCCCTATTTTTACACATTGCCTAAAATCCATAAGGGCACCTCCCCTGTCCCGGGCAGACCCATCATCTCAGGGATCGGGTCACTCCTTGAACCTCTTTCCAGGTTCTGCGATCACTTTCTACAACCTCTTGTCAGAAAGCCACCTTCCTTTCTCCTTGATACTACTGATGTCCTACGTCTTATTGAGGAGGTCCAACATCCAGAGGTAATAAACATGCTGGTTACCCTGGATGTCGAGGCCCTGTACACCAACATTCCTCAATGTGCCACTCTGGATGTGATAGAAGATGCCCTGGGTAACATCGACTGGGAGTCACCAACACCGGTGACCTTCATTCTGGAGTGTGCCACCTTGGCCCTCACGGAGAATTTCTTTGAATACAAAAAACAACTTTACCACCAGACCCAGGGTACTTCCATGGGTAGCACCTTTGCTCCCAGTGTGGCATGCCTATACATGGCGGCGTTTGGAGAGAGATTGATTTTCAACGCCTCGAATCCCTTCCACAACAATTTGATACCCTGGAAACGTTTCATTGATGATATCTTGATCCTTTGGAAGGGAGATAGATCCACATGTGATGAATTTTGTCAATGGATTAACACATTGAACCCTTACCTTAAGTTCACTAGCACTACCTCTATGAGCGAGAATCCTTTTCTTGATCTGAACATCAGACTCCAAAATGGGCAGCTGAGTACCACATTGTATAGGAAGCCGACTGACAGTAACAGCCTCCTTCTTTTCAGCAGCCATCACCCCAGGTCCCTTAAGGAAAACTCACCATTCGGACAATTTCTCCGCATTAGGAGGAATTGCAGTTCCTTCGAGGACTTCAAAACAGAGGCAGCTATCCTCGCTGAGAACCTCCACAAAAGAGGATACCCCAGGCATAATGTTGCAAACTCCATGGAAAGGGCCAGGAACAACAACCGTGAGGCCTTATTAGAGATACAACACAGAGAACCCAGTGACGCTCTCACGTGTGTCACCACTTACACCCCAGAATCCAATAGGATAAGAAAAATCATCAGGAAACATTGGGGGATCCTCAACACAGGGACACTTGAATTGCCCATCCCCAGATTTGCTTTCAAACGTACCAACAACCTTAAAGATCTATTGGTACATACCAGACCAAGGGTTTGTAACACTGACCCACAAAGACCCCTTTGGAATTTACCATCGGTGATCGGCCATTACCCGTGCGGGTCTTGTGTGGTCTGCCCCCTTACTGAATCCACTAAGGAGGTAGTGTTCTCTGACACTTTCAAATGGCAATTGAGAAAACACACTAATTGCAACACTGCAAATTGCATTTATATGATCACGTGCCCTTGCGGCCTTCGCTACATTGGCATGACTACGAGAACTGTTAAGACACGTATCACGGAGCATCGCAGTCACATTAGGTGTCACAAAACCAACACGAGAATGTGCACACATTTTGATCAACATCATCATACACCAGATTGTCTTCATTGGGTCATCCTAGAGGCTCACCCCAAAAGAACAAAAAAGCACTGTTCAGGATTGAACAGAGGTGGGTACATCGTCTGGCTACGGATAAGGATGGCCTCAATGAGGACATCCCTTGGAGTACACTCAATAATGGTTAGCCCTATACCTACATCCCAGACTGCACCTTTGACATGGGAACACCACCTTCTAACTTACTTGAGGTACTTCCCCCTCCCCCTCTCTCTGTCTAGTACAGTATATGACATCTTGCGACATAAGATCAACACCATGACCTCCGACTAAAATCTATAGGGTAGTGCCCAATGCTAATCCTGTCTGTACACATTTCTGTGCGTCAACACGTCTTTAGCTGGGCCTCATTGGGTTTACCCACATTACCTCAACATCACGATCACTGAACTATTATACGGGGTAGTGCCCCTTACATTACCGGTTTGGACGTAGATAAGATGACACTACCACACTGAGCATCTGGTCTCCTTTCAGTCATCATCGTACTCCAGGCAAGAGCCGCTTAACTCCCTTCTCACGGCACCCACAGAATGGGGCCTCTTCCCCACAATGAATGATGTTTTACTAACACAGTACTATCTATCCATTTTGTTCAGCTCAGAGTCCGCTGCTGGCCCCTAGGATAACTAGCCTCTTTGCCTTTCCGGTAATGGACACCAATTTTACCTGCAGGGTGTACCCATATACCGCTTCATTACCCGATCTGCCTTTCTGGCAAGCTATGGATCATGGTTACTGTCCCCTCCAATATGGCCGCCATATTCTCTTGCACTCCGCCCGTCACGTCTCTGTACTTCCCTGACGTGACCGAGGTGCGTTACTTGACACGCCCCCCAACTAAGATGGAAAACGGACGTTCCATGACCACATTGGTTGGCACTCTAGAGCATCTGTTGCCCTGTGCCTCGTTGTCACCAGGCCCCGCCCTCGACCGCGAACCGGAGACTTAACTGCACCTCGCTGGTTCCACAGTTACCTCCCGGTCCCGGCAGTGTTTGGGGTAGGTCCACCGACAGTTTGCGGTGAACCCACGTAAGTACCAACAGTGTGGGCTTATATTTTGGTTTCTTGAGTTCCACATCTCCCTTGGGGTGTGGATGCCTGGTGCTACATTTCACAACGGCCGCTCGAGGGACCACTGCTTTGGCATGTACTGGGTTGCGCCATGGGCTAGCACCCGTTGCGGTCACCCACACCACCTGGAGTACACGTTTGACTGACTTGGGCTCACCTAGCCCCGGGTGCCCTGGTGCTGTGTTGGGGTGAACCACAGTTTACCTGTAGTGTTCCATGAGGCGCCCGTAACATGCCAACGGGAACCCCCGTAGTCCCCTCGTTGGATCTGCTTTGCCACCTGTCCGCTATACCACAAGGCGGGTGTTAGTGATTGATTACACTTCCATGCTAATTGCTCACTCATTTGACCCCCATTTCCTTTAGGACACTACATTTCTGCGTGTCTGTACATGCCAGGAGTCAATGATACGAGCCAGCTACCCGAGTTGGGTGAGTTGACACTCTCTCCAGCTACCACAGGAGTACGGGCTCCTTAAACCCGTTTTTAATTCTTCCTGCACTCTCTGTTCCATCGCCGTCTTTTCTGCACGAGCGGTTGACACACGTGTGTGCACAGTACTTGTTCCAGTATTCTTGAATGGATGAATTTTATGCAACTACCTTACTCCCCTGCATAACTATTGTGCTTTGTATTCCTAGGGTGGCTGACCCGATTTTACAGGTACTACACGTAGGGTACTGTTTGTGGTTTATGTGTTCTATCCACCCAGACAACCACGATTAGTGTAGATCACACTGTCAGATTTGGTCCTGAAGAATTGCCGTCCACCTTGACACGAGGGCAAGAAATATGTTGACCACCAGATAAACGCGCATTACCTTGCAACTTGGAGGCAGGGGTGCACTACATTTTCCTTTTTAATCAGGACAGGAGCCAGGTTCATTAAAGTTGTTTTGAGTGGACTCCTAGTTCCTGTTTTAACCTACACATAGTCCAAGAGCCCCTCATAGGGTGCCCGTCAGGTATTGCAGCGCCGACCTGATGAGGAGCACGCCCTATGATGAAGCATGACACCTAGCTGGCTGGGTGTGTGAGGGCACTTATTCCGAAAGGAGGGATCCCCCTTCCTTCCTTTCCTCCCTACGTTCTGTGTTCATGGATTGACACTTTTATCAACCTAGGACCCCTTTCCCTTGTTAGGAACTGCATACTCATTTTGTTTTGATTTAAAACTACTTGCCAGGTATTAAACTCCCCTTTTATTACATGTAAGTACCCCTAAGTTAGGCCCTAAGTGACCCTAAGGGCAGGGTGCCATGTAAGTAAAAGGTAGGACATGTACTTGTATGTTTTGCATGTCCTGGTAGTGACAAACAACATATTTCATTTTTCACTACTGTGAGGCCTACCCCTCTCATAGGCCACCATTGGGAATTCCTTAATACACTTTTAAGCTGTAATTCCTGATCAGAGAAGAGTAGCTTTTTCATGTTTCATACGTTTGGAATGGTAATAATAAATCCTCCTTACTGTTGAAGTTGGATTTAACATTACAGTTTTAGAAATGCCACTTTTAAAAAGTGGACATTTCTCTGTACTTACTGCTCTTTGTGCCTGACAGCCTGTCTCCAATACATGTCTAGTTTGGGTGACAGCTACACTTTTTGCCTTCTCTCTAGACAGCCAAAAACACAGGAAGGTGAGTCTCATCTGCATTCTGAGCACTCATCTGCATTCTGATGGGTCTTCCTGGGCAGAGAGGAATGGGAGGGGCTTATACTTACACTTCAATAGGTAGTGTCCTGTGCACACACCAAGCACTGATTTACCCCCCAGGGTTAGCCTGGCAGACAGGATTAGGTTGAAAGGGATCCTTGTGCACTTCAGAGATTTCCTTTGAAGTTAGCCCCTACATCAAATGCACTTTTGGGTATAAGTGCTGGGTCTCTAAACCCCTAAAATCAGACATTTCTGGATCTTGAACTGAAGCTCTAACAGAAGGACTGCTGTGCTGCTTAAAAGACTCAACTGAACTGCTTTTCTGGAAGGACTGCTTTTCTGCTTGTTGCTCTGCTGCTCCCTGACTCTGCTGGAAGGACTATGCCTTCCCTCCAAGCAATCTCTGAGGGCTTGCTGGCTTGCCTCCTGTTTTCGGAAGTCTCAAGGACACAAAAGACTTCCTACAATTCTGCTGGTGCTGCTGGACTCTGCCGTCTGTGAGTTCTACCCTTGCCTGAGGTGCCCCTTCCAAGATTTGGGCCTCAGAAGTGGGTTCTGCAGCTGTTTTCATCAAAAACCGATGCATTGCATCCACTGTTTGAGAAATTCCGCCACATGGCCCTCCGGCGCTGACACAGCGGCTGCCCTATGACAGCAGTTCCACAGCCTGCGTGGCTTGGCAAAGACGCTCTGCGTGGCTCGACAACGAAGCACTGCATTCACATCAACGGAGCTCAATGACAACTTGGAACTCCCTTTGCGTTGCTCCATGACGCAATAGACTCTCGACATCGGCAAAAGCTCCATCCAAGGTATTTCTTCAGTAGGACCTGTCTGGGTTCTGAAGTCGGCCTGCCCTCCATTGCAGTTGGCCTGAACTTTGGATTTGCACCGGTCCCTCATGACCTCAAGCAACCTTTTGACCGCTAGTGACTTCTAAGCACTATTTTTGCATTTAATCTTTAAAAATGTATATCTCGACGTCCACTGATTAGATTTTTGTCGTTTTGGTCTTATTTTGCTCAGATAAATATTCTCTATTTTTCTAAACCTGTGTGGAGTCTTTTTGTGGTGTATTCATTGTGTTACTGTGTGTGTGTTGCACAAAAACTTACACATTGCCTCTATAGATACGCCTGACTGCTCCGTGCCAAGCCACCAGAGGGTGAGCACAGGTTATCTTTTTGTGTGTATCTAGCTTACCCTGACTGGAATGGTGGGTCCTGTCTGGCCTGGGAACCCCATTTCTAGCATCCCGCCTGGTGAGTGCACATAAGCCTTCCCTGCCCGCGCTGTCATTTTTGCAGTGAGACACGTGAATTCTTAATTGCAGTGTACACACCATCACCCTAAGCAATAGATATGTACAGCGTACATGTAATTCTTGGTTTCTTTCTATTTAAAGACAGCTTACAGGTCATTATATAATACAAAATGCAATAAGACTCATGTATTTAGCACAGTGAGAGACCGAAACATCTATGCAGTTCCCACTACTCTTTTGCAAACCATCTACCATAGGAACACATTCTACATCATATAGATATGTTCTTCAGAGTGTTCTTCATTTGAGAGTGGAGTTGACTTATACCTGTCTCATAAGGGGTCAATGTTATAACATGGACAAACTATACTTTGGTTAGATATATGTTTGATTGCTTTCTTTGAAGCCCTATTAATTTATATATACCTAAAATACACAAAAAAGTGAATGAAAATATCTATATCCTTGTACGCCTATATTTTCATGTTTTTTCGACTTTTTCTTTATTTTCATTTCTTTTCTTTATTTCAATTTGTTATTTGTTCTAATGCCGTTGAACAATCGTTTGTGATTAATTCTCATGGTTTCGTTCAATGTGCCATATATCTTAGGTGCTCAAATATCTGAATTAAGCAGAATTGATTTTTGAACGGCACCCTTGTTGGCCACTGAGTACAGTTTATTCTGTTACCAAAGCTCACAAGGGGTTATTGGGTCGCGTTGGTGCCAAGGTGCAGCAAGGCTGCGATGCAAAGTACTGCATTGTAGTCGAGGTTCCCATCGATGAGGGCTTGCAATGTGAAGTTCAGTGTCAATGATGCATCGCACAGTAGGGGCGATGCATTGGTTCTGAGGAGCTGTGAGGCTGTGATGCGGAGTCGGTTGTCGTTCTCGAGGCTGCCAGTGACAAAGGATGTGAGGGCCTGCATTGAGGATGCATCACGCAGTGGTGGTTGGAATGAGACTGCGGGCTGAGGAGCCGATGCGGGTCTTTGCGACGGGTCCAATCCACGCAGCAGCAGTGATGCATCTGTTTTGCAAGGGGCTGGTGATGCGTCGCTTACATTGGATCCACAGAGGTTGGGGGAGCACTTTAGGCCCACCTACAAGGGTACAGGACTGGGGTGGAACCACTTGGCAGGCTAGGCTCACAGATGGCAGAGCCCGGTTGCTAGGGTCGAGGATGTTGGAGACTTCTGTCCCTGAGGCGCAAGTCAGGAGGCTAGCCATTGGAGTCACTCTGGGTCCTGGGTACAACAGATGCAGTTCCAGTCCTTCTCACCCAGGCAAGAGGGCAGCCGGTCAGCACAGCTGTGCAGCAGTAGTCAAGCAGAGTGGCAGTCCTTTTAAGCAGCACATCAGTCCTTCTTCCTCGCAGAGTATCCACAGGTCCAGAAGTGTACTGAAGAGTTTGTATCTGAGGTCCAGTATTTATACCCAGTTGTGCCTTTGACGTGGGGAGGAGTTCTAGAGACATGCCTTTGATGTACACAGGTGCCCTGCCTCCCTGGCTCCAGACTAACTGCAGGGGGCATGCAGCCTTTGGTGTGGAGGCAAGACACAGCCTATTTAAGTGTAGGGGAGGCTGGGCCCAGCTCCTCCCTCCCATCCTGCCAGTGATGGCTGATCCAGGCACACCTAAGCTCCCTATTGTGTGTGGTTGTCTAGAAGGAATATGCAAAGCCCAACTGTCAACTAAGCCCAGTCATGTGACCCAGAGACAGGCTGCAGGCACCAAATGGCTAAGGC
This sequence comes from Calotriton arnoldi, assembly GCA_963921515.1. Classification (NCBI taxonomy): domain Eukaryota; kingdom Metazoa; phylum Chordata; class Amphibia; order Caudata; family Salamandridae; genus Calotriton; species Calotriton arnoldi. Next base: position 1,100,733 of record CAWUFW010005404.1, read on the forward strand.
AGGAAAATGCCAAATTTCTAAATGTGGCATTTTAAAAATGATAATTTAAAATCCGATTTTATCATAACTTACGATTTTTCATTACAATTCCAAACACACCAAACATGAATGAGTTACCTGTTCCTATTTGGAAGTTACAGCTTATTAAATGTAATAACGTAACTCCAATGTTATTCTATGGGAGAGGTAGGCCTTGCAGTAGTGAAAAATGAATTTAAGAGTTTTTTACTACAAGGACATGTAAAGCCTAGAGGTACATGTCCTACTTTTTTAATACATTGCAGCCTGCCCTCTAGGTTGTCCAAGGCCTACCCTAGGGGTGACTTATAGGTATTAAAAAGGAAGGTCTAGGCCGGGCAAAAGATTTATTTTGCCAGGTCTAAATGGCAGTTTACAAACTGCAAGAACAGGCTGCAATAGCAGCCCTGAGACATGCTTAAAGTGCTACTTAGGTTTGTGGCACAGGCAGTGCTGCAGGCCCAATAGTAGCATTTAATTTTCAGGACCTGGGCCCAGGTACTGCCACTTAACTAGGGATTTACAAGTAAATTAAATATGCCAATTGGGTATAAGCCAATTCTACCATGTGTAAGGAGAGAGCATAAGCACTTTAGCACTGGTTAGCAGTGGTAAAGAGTGCAGAGTCCTAAAGCCAGCAAAAACAAAATCCGCAAACAGGCGGGTTGAAGGCAAAAAGTTAGGGGGTAAACCACACCAAGGATGCCAGGTCTAACACTAGGTATTACCCAGTATTGTACAATAACTGAATACAAACAAAATGTCATGTTGTATTGATTTTTATAGCTCCCTCCATTGGAGAAAGAAGGGCCTTAGCTAGGTTGATTGAGCAGTAGAGGGTCTTCCTCTTGTGTGTCACAGATGTTTAAAGGTTAGAATATATATAAAGTTTCTTTTTTAAACTTGTGGAACAATTTAATTTTAAAATTCATGCACAATGAAGGTAGTGTCTGGAAACATTTATTATACATGTTTTACAAGGCTTTACATGAATACATCTAAGTGTTTGATGTTTTTACTTTTAAACAGTTTGTTATAAACAATGATTAAACATATACCTTTCCAATAGCCCTGAAGCCCACTAAAAGAGTTCCACAAGTTCCAAGAATGTATGCCATTGCAGGGCAATCAGTTTCTTTGTCGCTAGGAATTCACGAAATATAACAAGTCACAGTGTTTTATCGAGGCAAAAGCTGGGACCAGAGTGAAGAAAACAGTTTTATATACAGATCTGTTGTATTATTTTACATCTTTACCAAAGTTCAATCTATTTCTTTTTTCATTAAAAGCTTCAGGGTATTTGCTTTGAATGTGTTACATTAATTGCACTCAGGACAATATAAAATCCCAAGAAGTATTTCTGACCCATAAAGATCGGTTAGCTCAATGAAACACTGCTGCCTGTTACATACAATTCTCCAGGTTACCTAGAGGTTTACGGAAAAGCTACTGTTGGTTGTAGACTAGGAACACTATCTAAAAATGATAAAAACTTACAAGAGAAGCCAAAGTGAATAGCATTTATTAACGACAAACTGGCCAAAGCTCTGCCATAGATTAACTGAAACTATTGGACATTCAGAGTTTTGCTCAACACAATCCAGAATAGAATTGCTCTTTCAGCATTTCCAGGATACCACAAATCATGCCCTCAACATTTTTTTTTTTCATTAGAAGAATTTACATCACATCGATTCATCATATTTCATTACTATAACATAGTAAAATGATTATGACTAGTAACATATTAGATCTGCTCCAGTTCTTCAAATATTGCATACTAACATTCCGACAATTCAAGTTGGAAAAGAAAATATTATCTCATAGAGACCTTATTACCCACTGTTTATCTATATGACATTTTCTGAAAGCTTCAAGAACATATTGTATGAGCCTGTCCTTAATGCATAACATTTCTCTAATCCCTTTATTGAAAGCATTTTTGATCTCCACTGGTCAGCTGTGTGCATTAACTTTGTTTTCCAGTTCTGCAGAATTATAGATGATAGCTAGTATCAACATGACTAAAAATAGTTTTTTCCTATGGCAGGTGCTAAATCTAGCATCTGATAAATAACCCAGTATTATTAATTGGAAATTATCCAGAAACTCAATGTTAGCTATATTCTGGAAATAGCTCTGTATGGAAACCCAATATTCAATTAAAAGAAAGAGACTTCCTTTGGGTTGATTTTAATGGTTCCAGCCACTTGGAAATCACACAGTCATCTTATATTCCTCACAAACCATACATACACAGGGGATTCAGTGATAAACCCAAGGTCAAAACTAGACAGAAAGTTATTTGTCAAAAAATTAATCAATTTATTCTTCTAATTAAAAACAAGTACATGAAAATATCTTTACACGCTGCAAAAAGTTCATTTATAAACTAATCAATAAGCTTTAAAAATAAAATTATACAAGAATATTTATCCGTTGCATGAAAAAAATCACATGCAATATTTCTTAATAATGCCAAGGGCAACACATACAAAATACCTCTGGACAATTCGTATACATGGACAGACATCAAAACAACACACAAGAGAGTACGCATAACAGACAGTACAATTTGTCATAAAAAGTTACACATCTGTGTTTCGCACATTAAAAACTGGAACTCGATAATATGAGACCTAATAATTATCTGTGGTTCCAGTTTTGCCACGGATTGTGTGAAGGGCGTCGACGCGTTTCGATGGAAAACTTTCAATTCAAACCATCTTTTTCAAGACCAGTATTGTGACTCTCATAAAACATATACGTTGCCGGAAACGGATAAAAATACCTGTGTGATGAAACACATATATAAGTATACAAAGTGTCACTATGTAACATTTACAACTTATTTCAATTCTTTAACTTGAACAATAGAATAACTTAGATAACACACATTTACTAATGTCGCATGTGTGGACACCTAAAAATGCATTTCATAACTTTAACCCAGTTATAGTGAAATCAAAATTATTAAAAACCACAAATTATTGTCTTACATTGTTTTGACCAAAGGTTTGAATCTACACACTCTAACCCCCTTTCCAAAAAGCACCCTTACGCTTCTCACACACCATCGCCCGTCATACAAACTGGCATACAATTGTCTTTGCAGAATAGGGACCTGATATACCAGTCCACCTTTCATTTAAAGAGAAAAAAAGGGGGGGGGGGAGAATGGTGTCTAGATCATTAGAGGAAACTCACCCCCAAACCTCCTTTTGTAAACTTGTATTCTTAAAAACTTTTTGGAGGGTAATTGTAATCGGCAAAATGTCAAAGGAACAGATGTCGGGTGATACCTCCCTTCCACTATCGTTTCATCCTGGGAATAGCCTCAGAGCGTCTCTGTGGATATAAACAGATTGGAATTGTGTCAAGCTGCTAAAACACTATCTGTTTTGTTTACCAATTGCTCGAATATTCATTGACCTAAGGTATTCTAATGCGATCTGGTCTCTCACCTTTTCGTCGAAAGACTAACTCTATATTTTCTTATTGTGTAGATTCCTTAATTAGTGGGTTCTCTCAGGAAGCAATATAATGGAGCAATCGCCCTCCAATCCTTCAATGTATCCTTCGTTGTCTTGTATTCTGAAATGATGTAGCACGGACAATTACCCTAAAAAAGTTTTTATTTAAGAATACAAGATTACAAAAGAAGGTTTGAGGGTGAGTTTCCTCTAATGATCTAGACACCATTCTCTCTCCCCCTCTCTCCCCCACCCCCTTTTTTCTCTTTAAATGAAAAGTGGACTGGTATATCAGGTCCTATTCTGCAAGACAATAAGTGCCAGTTTGTATGACGGGCGACGGTGTGTGAGAAGCGTAAGGGTGCTTTTTGGAAAGGGAGTGAGTGTGTAGATTCAAACCTTTGGTCAAAACAATGTAAGACAATAATTTGTGTTTTTTTTATTTTTTTTTATTTATTGTAGTTTTGCAATTAACAATCAATACATGACAGCTTATCACTTATGACAAGATATGCAATATAAGGTTGAATACACGTGATAAAAGAAACATTGAACAACCCTAAATACCGCCTTGCATTGCCCAGCCCCGAAACAAAGAATGACAGCGTTTGACACATATTACTCAGTGCTCCGAACATTTGTAGTACAGCAAGCTGAGTGGCAGCCAGTAGGAAGTGTAATACTCCGCCAGCGCTGCTCGCTTATTCGCAGAGCTCATCGTCCTCTCCTCACCACTGCAGACATCTGTGTACCTCCCCAAGATCCCTGCGCACCCATTTCCACCTCAGCACACGTCCCCGCTTCAAGCCACGTGGTAAAGGGTTCCCATATATCCTTAGGGCGAAATCTACTTGGCATGAGTTCCCAATAGACCGACAATTGATTTTTACAATAAACAGTGTCATTTATCCATGCTCTGATCGTTGGGGGGGCGGGCTTTTTCCAATGCACTGCGACCTGTCTCTTCGCCAGGAGCAGTAACATTGCTGTGAGCTTTCGTGCTGTCTTTGGCGAGTCTTGCACATGCCCCAACAATGCCACAAGTGGGGTTTTTGGTAATGTTTGATCTGTCATTTGGTCTATATAGGTGAGTACCGTGTGCCAGAAATTCGCAATTAATCTGCACTCCCAGGCAAGATGCAGAAAGGTGGCCAGCGAAGCTCCGCATCTCCAACACCTTGCGTCAGGGTGCAAACCCATTCTGTGTAGCTGTAAAGGCGTGCGGTATATGCGATGTAGGTAGTTAAAATGTATGAGCCTTAGGCGGTAGTTCGGTGATAGCTGCTCCAGCTGACTACAGCAGAAGGACCATTGTTTCTCCGTGATGCCGATACCTATTTCCGCCTCCCATGCCACACGTGACTGCGGTACAGTGATCGGTGATTCTCTTTGTGTGGTGGCGTAAAGGCGCGTGATTAGCTTACGGGCAGAGGCAACTGTGATCATGTGCTCCAACGCCGGCAACGCCGGAGGCACCGCTGGGAATGTGTCATATCTCGCCTTGTATGCCGCCCTCAGCTGATAGTACAAAAGCCTATCCAGCGCAGTGGGTTGTGCATCGCCACACATGTGCTGTAGGGTGAGGAATGTATCGTCCGGGAAGAGATCTTCCCCGGTCAGTAAATTGTGGGAGGTTGCTCTAAAGTGCGTGGCCTTATCAAGCAATGGCGGTATCAACGGGTTGCCCCCTATCGGCATGGATGGTGCAAACAGCACCGTGTGGTGTGCTCTCCTAGTGAGTCCCTGCCAGGCCCAACGCAATGTCTCAACTGTATCTATTTCCTGCCTGGGCCGCTTGAATTTTTGATAGATTGCTGTGTTTAATGGCAGAGGAGCCACCTTGTCTAATTCTATTGCCACGTGTGGCTGGAAGGGCGTTGGGTGCTTCCAGAAGTGCAAATATTGCGCTTGTGCGCAGTATGCATATAGCTCAAAGTCTGGCGCCCCCAGACCGCCCTGTGCCATTGGTAGCGTGAGGATCTCCCACGATATTCGGGGCTGTTTCCCAGCCCAGACCAGTTCAAGGACTACGGAGCGCAGGCGTCTAAAAAACTGTGTTGTTAAGGGCATCGGTATGTTGACAAACATGTATAATACTTTTGGCAGGATGATCATTTTTGTGATAGCAATACGTCCTGCTAGTGACAATGGGAGGTGCTTCCAGCGTCTTACTTTCTCCTCCAGCCAGTCAATGACCCTACCATAGTTTGCTGACCACAGCTCCTGCAAATCCCTGCTTATCCAGATCCCCAGATACCGTGTTGGTCCGTTTGCCCATTTAATAGGGTATTCTGTCTCGAATGGGGCGGTGGTGTCTGTCAGCGGCATGATGATGGACTTGGACCAATTAATCTGTATCCCAGTCAGGCCCCCATATCGGACCAGTTCTCTTGTGACGGGTGCAAAGTTTGTGTCTGGGTCTATCAGGTAGATAGTCATGTCGTCGGCATACATGGATATCAGCAATCCACGAGATGTGAATCCTATGCTACGCTGTGTGTGATGTTGTCTAAGCAGAGCTGCCAGTGGCTCTGTGGCTATCGCAAATAGCAGTGGCGAGAGTGGGCAGCCCTGTCGAGTGTCCCTGGTGATGGTTATGGGTTCAGATATCTGACCATTCACTTTAATTCTCGCCGTAGGTTTGGTATAGAGGAGTCTAATTTGATTTATGAATATGGGGCTCAGGCCTAGGCGGGCAAGTAGTGTGAAGAGGAAAGTCCATTCCAGGGAGTCGAACGCTTTTGTGGCGTCCAACAGGGCTGCTATCGCTTTTACATGCGGGGCCAGGTAGTGTAGTACCGCAAATAGTGTGCGCAAATTGTGTGCGGTTGAGCGGCCTGGGATGAAACCCGATTGGTCTGGGAGTGCTATCATAGGGAGCAGGGGCTGCAGTCTGTTCGCCAATAGCTTGGCGTAGATTTTAGCATCTAGGTTTATGAGCGAGAGGGGGCGGTATGAATCGCATTTGGTGGGGTCTTTGTCTGGTTTCAATATGGTTATGATTGTCGCCTCCCTCATAGTGTGTGGCAATATGCCCACTTCCTGCGCCTCCTGATAAACCCGTAGCAAGTGTGGCGCCAACAGATCCACATACTCCTTATAGAATGCAGCAGTCAGCCCATCAGCCCCTGGGGCCTTAGCTGCCGGTAGGGCACTGATAACTTTTCGTATGTCATCCACTGTGAATGGTATCTCCAGGTACTCCCTGTGCGCCCTGCTAAGCCACAGTAGTTCCAGTGTATCTAAATAAGCAATGATGTCAGATGGAGTTGGGTCTGTCTGGGTAGTGTAAAGGTCCCGATAAAAGGTTGTCATGGACCGTACTATTTCTGGGGGCGTGCGGGATGGAGGGGCATCTGGGTTGTGTAGTTCGGTGATATACGCCGATCCCCTAGGGGGTCGCAGCAGGCTGGCCAGTGTCTTACCCGGCCTGTCCCCTTCTCCGTATCTGCGCGCCTGCGCTTGTTTATGCATGTATTTAGTCTCTCTGTCCGCTTCTTCCTGGAACGCGGTCAAATGAGTTCTGATTTTGGCTAGCGTAGCTTGGGACGGTGATATGTAATACTGACGTTCCAGCTTACGGATCTCCTCTTCTAACCTGGCTAGGGTAGAGCGTATACTCCTGAGTACCCCGGCTTGTAGGGCTATACAGTCGCCCCATATGACCACCTTAAACGCCTCCCATAGGGTCCCAGGAGAATCCACTGTGCCCTCATTTATGTCAAAGTAATCAGTTATTTTGGCCCTTAGTTCTTCCCGGAAGACTATGTCTAATAAGGCATGTGGTGGGAATCTCCATGCGAAAGGCTGAATATATGGTTTGGGGATGCGTAGCTGTATTTGCACCAGTGCATGGTCAGAGAGTGTTCTTGGATGGTGGGAGGCGTCCGTTACCCATGCATGTACATCTTTGGTAGTGAGCCAGTAATGTAACCTTGACCATGCATTATGTTGCTGTGTTATGCAGGTTCCTTCCGAGTATATGGGTGCAATGTACGCCAAGAGTCAACGAGCTGATAGTCCTCTATAATCGCTTTTAGTGCGGCTGCTGCCCGCGGGTGATGTGTTCGAGATGCTCCCACCCTGTCTGCCCCCGTGGAGAGGACCACGTTAAAATCGCCACCCCATAACACCGCCGCATCTCCCAATGACTGAATACCCTGCCATACCCTGTGGAAGAACTCAGGACTGTCCGTGTTCGGACCATATGTGTTTACAATTATGAGCGGTGTGTGATATAATTCGCCCCGTATCAGAATGTAACGCCCCTCTGTGTCTAACAGTGTCTGATGTGTTGTCCATTGGAGACCTCTCCGGATGAGGACTGCCACTCCACGGGAGTAACTAGAGTAGCACGACTCGAACACCTCTCCCCAGCGTCTGGCTTTGAGTGGGGACCGTGGTGCATTTACAAGATGTGTTTCTTGTAGTAAGCAGATATCTGCACCATGTCTTGCTAAGTAAGAGTGCACCAGGCGAGACTTCCTATGGTCGCTAAGACCGCGTACATTCCAGGTAATACATGTTAGTGCAGTCAGTGCTCAATTTTGTGGTGCAAATGGAATAGCGAGGCTGAGCCCTCCACGCCCCCTCCTAGTGTATTGGCTGTAAGAGATGTGCGCTTCATGTAAGCAGTGCTTATGCCGGTCCTATCAGACCATTTTGTAAGCGCGCATCTAGATGTGGTCTGCTCGGAGTCGAGTATATCATTACGATCTGGTGCCTCGGTGCTACATAGCAAAGCTGCGGCGGTAAATTAAAACAGTGAACATCCCCCTTCCGCCCCCTCCCACACCAACCCCCAATCAGGTTGTGTAACAATCCCCAGAAAAGCCCCCAAACCAATAATACACCCCATGTGCTAGGGTAAGTGGGAATCATCCCCGTGGGGTACGTGGGCCACCGGCGAACTCCCCTGCCATGTACGGCAGGGTGGCCGAGCCCGCATACTGTGTATACAGAACAGCTTGTTAAAGGCAGTCTTAGTTAAGGTGCGAGTTTCCGCACTCCCCCCCCCGCCCCTGGATATATGATGTTCGCACCACCCCTTATTGGGGAGGGTACCGTGTGCAGTATCATGTCCAAATGGTACGTTCAGTGTTCGCAAATGTTCGGGTCACTTATCTGATCGGGTGTATGTCCCTCTGTTGGAAAGACACGTTTCAGTCGTTTTCGCTCAGGTTACTATCAGGTGGTGCCTTGGTGGGTGAGGTCTGCTGCCGCTGTTCTTTGGCTTGTTGTTTGGCGTACTGTAGCGCCGCCTTCGCGTCAGTAAAGTTCATCGGTCGTCCTGTTCCGTGCACTCTTTGCTTTGCGGGATACAGCAGGGCATACCTGGTTCCGGATTGCTGGAAGATCTTTTTCGCCGGTAGAAATTCTCTTCGCGCTGCTTGTACCTGCACCGTGAAATCGGGGTAAAGGGACACAACATTCCCCTGGTATTGTGTGGTCCTGTGTTCTCTTGCCAGTCTCAGTATCGTGTCGCAATCACGATAATTTAAAACTCTTGCTAATATCGGGCGTGGTGGTGCTCCTGGTGGTGGTCTCGGGCCCAGGGAGCGATGTGCCCGCTCTATTAGGAACATGTTGGACAAATCATCTGCAAAGAGGTCCCTCATCATAGTTTCGACATATCTTTCCATGTTCTGTATGTCTGTGGACTCCGGAACTCCCGTAATGCGGACGTTGTTACGTCTCGACCTGGCTTCCAGGTCTTCATTCTTGGCCTTTATTAGGTTTAACACAGAGTCCATTTGCAAAAGTTTCTCGCGCATGTCCACTTGCAAGTCATCCGCGTCGGAGACCCTTGTCTCGAGGGCATCAATCCTAGTCTCGTGTTTTTCGACTCGCTGCACAATTCCGTCTATGCGCTCCGCCATGTTGTCCATCTTGGTGTCTAGCGCCTTGAGGCTTGATTTCAAGTCTTTAAACATTGACCGGATGTCTTCCTCAAGTACCGTGCCCACCCCGGTTTCATCAGTGCTTTTCGATGCGGTATGCTCTCCATCTGGAGGTTTGCTTGTTTTTTTGTCGAATGTCAATCTGGGTTGCCTAGTGTCCGGCTTCCCCATATTTGTTGTGAGTGAGGCGTGGTTAGCAGAGGGGAGCACCCTTGGTCTTCCTGCGCGTCTGCCAGTGCCTTCCCACTCTACGCTCGTTGGGTCCGCCGTGGCCCCACACCACTCACCGCTTCAATTCTGTTGTGTCACCACGATCCCAGCCTTTGTTTTACGCTTTGGCGCTGCTGGCACGTTGAGTGACCTACTCTTCACGAGTTTTCCCTTCCCCGTAGTAGGCCACCAGGCGCCGCCTATCTGGGACTTCCCACTGTGCGTCAGGATCGTACGTCTCTGATCCCGGTGTCCCTCTCTGCTGCTGATATGCCAATAATTGTGCTGGGCCGCGGCCTTGCGCACACCACCGATATCTAGCCGGCAGGGGTACCCACCGTCCCAGGCCAGCGGCCCCCCCCCCGGCGAGTGAGGATCCGCGGGATACGTACCTTGCCTGCAGTGTTCTCTATAGGTGGCCACGGCTTGCCTCCCTTACCGTGTTGGGGCCCATGCTGCCAGTCGACTCCTGCACGCCGTGATCTGTTCTGTGCTGCCAACGTCGTGTCTGGATGCTTGTCCGTGACTGCCCGCTCCCGCTCCCTCCGCTATTGCGCCGCTTCTGCAATTACTGGGCCCGCAGCAGCCACACGTGATGACTGTCCAGCCTTTTCTGGGACCTGCTCAGGCGGCGTTCGTGATCAGGGACACGCAGCACCATCTAGGCCTCGCAGCCGGCAGCGCAGTAAGCCTACTTATCTGCCGTGCGTTTAGCTCTCGGTAGCCCAGGCGTGGCCGACACAGGGCTCTCTGTCCGTTTGTATAATGTCGGCTGCGACCCCTCCAGTGGAGCGCCTCGTCTTCCGGCGGCCGCAGTCGCGCTGATCAGGCCGCGGCACGGCGGCCCCCCCGCTGCTTTACCGTTAGTCCGCCTCTGGCGTGGGAGTCTTCAAGTCTTTGTCTGCCTACTGCCAGAACCCCGTCTTCAGCCACGATATGCCCTCTCACGCTCTCCGCAGCTTATCCCGTCTTTCCGCTGCAGGTATAGGGGCTAATATTGGTGCAACTTTCTGTGCCCGAGGATTGCGGGCTCCGGTGGGGATGGCAAGATATGCGATGTCACTTTGCGGTGCCCCCGTATTTCCACAGCTCGCCGTGCCCAGGGCCAGACCGCGCCCAATCAGCCCGTCCCGGCACTTTAGTCCCCGGTCTCCGTTTGTCTCATAGGCCGCACCACGCTACACTTCTTCCCGAGGCTCCGGTTTCCACAGGCGGACACAAAGCACACTCAAGTTACCACATTGTGTGCTCAGCTGCATCTCCGACCAGGGGCAGGGGTGCTCCTGCTATGTTGCTGTGCTGTATTTCTGGATTTTAACGGATTTATGGGCTCGGCCGGCGGAGCCGACTTAGAGTGCGGCCATCTCGCTGCACAGCGTAGCCACGCCCCTAATTTGTGGTTTTTAATAATTTTGATTTCACTATAACTGAGTTAAAGTTATGAAATGCAGTTTTAGGTGTCCACACATGCGACATTAGTAAATGTGTGTTATCTAAGTTATTCTATTGTTTAAGTTAAAGAATTGAAATAAGTTGGAAATGTTACATAGTGGCACTTTGTATACTTATATATGTGTTTCATCACACAGGTATTTTTATCCGTTCCTGGCAACGTATATGTTTTATGAGAGTCACAATACTGGTCTTGAAAAAGATGGTTTAAATTGAAAGTTTTCCATCGAAACGCGTCAACGCCCTTCACACAATCCGTGGCAAAACTGGAAGCACAGATAATTATTAGGGCTCATATTATCGAGTTCCAGTTTTTAATGTGCGGAACACGGATGTGTAACTTTTTATGACAAATTGTACTGTCTGTTATGCGTACTCTCTTGTGTGTTGTTTTGATGTCTGTTCATGTATACAAATTGTCCAGAGGTATTTTGTCTGTGTTGCCCTAGGCATTATTAAGAAATATTGTGTGTGATTCTTTTCATGCAATGGAAAAATATTCTTGTATAATTTTATTTTTAAAGCTTATTGATTAGTTTTTAAATGAACTTTTCGCAGCGTGTAAAGATATCTTCATGTACTTGTTTTTAATTAGAAGAATAAATTGATTTATTTTTGACAAATAACTTTCTGTCTAGTTTTGACCTTGGGTTTATCACTGAATCCCCTTTGTATGTATGGTTTGTGAGGAATATAAGCTGACTGTGTGATTTCCCAGTGGCTGGAAATATTAAAATCAACCCAAAGGAAGTCTCTTTCTTTTAATTGATTATTTGAACCCTATTCCTTTGGTGCAAATGGGTCCCTCCCTGTTTTTCCTATAAATGGAAACCCAATATTCCATCAACACTGACATTCCCAAATTGTGTGTCCAATTACCCTCTACCTCCATTGAACTTTCTCAACATTTTGCAGGTATTTGGGGATCAATTATATTCAAGAATACAAGTGTCCTATACAGCAACCAGTTGGTATAAAACTGCATATGACGGAGATTCGCTCCTTTCAAAATGGAGAAATTGTATTGATTTATCTTTCTCCAGGGCTCCTCTGTAATAAGCAATTTCTCCCAGCATTGCCATTTCTGATTGATTCTGGTAATAGCATCTATCTCGTCACATTCCGAAAATCTAATTTTCCAGTATTTTATCGATCTGCATGTACTTGGCTCTATCAGATCCTCCACTAGATCTGATCTAGCTCTTATATCTTAGGGATCTAAGCCTTTTAGAAAATGTGTAATTTGAAGAAAGGACCATTGGATAGACATTTTCAAAAACCTAATACCTGGTGGTTCAACGTCAGCCCACTTTTTTATATGTATCGTAGTTTAAAAAATCTCAAATATATCTGTATCCATTAATGCCCTTATCCAAAAGTGGCTGATGTCTAATTGAAATATCTTCCAATCTATTGGACCAGTTAAGAACTGGGATAGCATTATATCTGAACAACTGCTCTTTCTTCTTTAACATTCACTGCAATAGATTATATCAAACTTTTTTGGTGACTTGGTCAGTCGTACGAAGTCATGGATTTATACTTTTTTAGTATTAGATTTTAAAAAAAACATTATTCATTAGCCTCTCAGCCCCAAGGGTATTAACAACTGATAGAATGAGTGTGCAAAACTTGCAAAATTCTCATTAAGGAAAGTCAGCCCCCATCCTTAATTGATTTATAAAATATATTTAGTGCCATCTAGGTACTTTATTTGCACAAATGAAAGCTGAAAAAGGACATTCAGCTTCTTTAAAATATTTTTTATGTAAAGCGCAGGGCAGTGCAGCATATAAAAAATTAAATAGCAGCAAAATAGACATATGAAACAATGCTAGTCTACACATTATAGGTAACAGCAGGTGATGCCACTTCGTGAATAGAGATTTAATTTAATCAATTAATGGTAAATAATTTAATTCAAAAAGGTAATCGACTTCTACCATCATTTATATACCAAGGTATCTCTTAGATCTCTGGTTTACAAGAGGCTGAAGTTATAAAAGTAAAGTGTCTGCAGTGCAATTACATAGTAAAATTTCAGTTTTTAGCCTTTGATCTTATAATCCCCCCACTAACTGAATTAAATGGAAAATACTAAACACCTTTTGTTGAAATTCCGGGCCTAGTTTAAAAAAAAAGTGGCACATCATCTGCATACAGCTTAATTTTGGTCATCCCGCCTCAATAGTCCTATTTTGTCTTATGGCACATTTAAGTGGTTCAATGAAAATGGCAAATAAGATAAGGGAAAGTGGACTGCCCGGTCTTGTCCCCTGATTAACCTTGCATACATCGATATGAACTGAATTCACAAATAACCATGCTTGTGCCCCTTCCTATATCTTTGATATAGCTTTCGTACATTTTTTGGGGAAACCAAATTCATCTGACATACAAAAAAGACTCCCCAAATTGACAGTATTGAAAGCCTTCTATGCATCTAATAAAAGACCTGAGTAGGGACCTGTCTTTACCTAAAAAAATCCAGGGCCTCTGTTAACAAAAATTGTTTTAGAAGACAATTTCTGCTTGCTATAAAACCACACTGATCTTTATTGATTAATTTTCCCACCATGTTGTTCATTCTATTTGCAAACAATTTCATTACTATTTTATAATCGGTGTTTAGGAGGCTGATTGGTCTATATGAATTTATGTTTTCAGGGTTCTTGTCTTTTTTAAGAAAACTTACCACCACAACATCGATAAACATGGGTGGGATATTTCCTCCTTTAAATATATAATTGTCAAGTTTCAAAATTTGAAGGTTTAAAATATGTGAAAACTTTAAAAAAAATTCCAGAGGAATACCGTCTTTCTCACATGCTTCCCCCCTTGCTAAAGACCTTACCGCTTCTTCTACTCCTTGTAGAGTAAAATATATTGTTAGGGCTTGACCATATCTCTGATCTAATTTTGGCATGGGAATATTACCTATAAACTCTCGTAACTGATCCACGTAACTGATCTCCTGTTTAGAACTATTTATATATTCTCATAGTGCCCTCTGAACATGGCCTGTATCATTTTAGGATCAGTAATCTGAGTATTCGTCTCCATGTGTAATAAACTTTATTCGGTTAAATAACTATCAAAGTACACACAAACAAATAAAAGCAAAAGCACAACAATCAATTCACAGAGAATAAAAAGGAAAAACTAGTGTACCTGACTCAATTTGTCCCAGGGGGACCTATATACACCCAATACAGCATCGTCACAATTGCCATAATAAAATTTCAGTCAGTTCATTAAAGCATTCCTTATAATTCATAATATCCATAATTTCCCTCCAGGCAGTTAAAATACGTAGAAAATGCAATAAAAGCAGCACGTAAAAAAAAGTACAAAACAAGCTGAAATATGTGTTACTTCAGATAATAAATAACTAAGGCCCCAGGGTTCACTTTTTTGATTATATACAAAAACAGCAATATTATGCCTCCTATACATTTGCAAATACTGTCCTCACCTATAACATGAGGGCTGTGCAAAAAGTGCAAAAAAGTGTCCGTGCATAGTGCAGAATGCAATGTAAGATTAAACTACAGTACATAATGGGAAAAGTCAACTAGTGAGGCACATCATTCTAAAGCCTTTAAAACTTTTAGTCTCTTGTACCACATTGCTTGTAAAAATTTACTTACAGCAAATACTATTTTTTGTGACGTGTCGCTTTTTAGAATCCTAAAAGCTTCTAGGTGACTGCCTGTGGCCATGCTACGACAGATAGGGACTAACCATTTGCGGCGTATATGATAATACTCCTTACAAAAGAATAATACATGTTTCTCATCTTCAATAGCCAGATCACAAGTGGGGCAGATTTTGGTTTCTTGATTAGTGGACCATTTACTTGTAAATTACCTCAATGGTAGAATTCCATAACGAAATCTTATATATAAGTTCCAAGTTGAAGATGGAAATATTAAATCTAGGAATTCTTCGAATAATGGGGTATGCTTATGGGCCAGAAATGTACTGGTTACAGAGCCATTGTGGGTATTCATAGCATATCGGTCGTTTATATAAGCCCAATACCGGATTTTTAGCAATTTGTTATCAGATTTTAAATTAGTATTGGGCTCGTCCCACAGGTTCTGCATTCCGAGTTTAGAAAACCATCCAACCTCCATGTTTTAAAGTATGTAATGGTATTCTGCACTCTTCTTTTGCGCACCTGTCAGGCTGATGATCTGGCAGCATATTCACTTTCCTCTTAACCCCTTTGGTGCTTGCGTCGGCGCACGTCCATTGGCCGTCACCAAGGAGGCCGCCATTTTTTTTTTTAAATTTCCCCCGGGGGAGACACGGAAGGCTTTCCGCGTCTCCCCCATTCCCCCTCCCGCCCATCTGTGACGTCAGCGCGCCACAAGGCGCTCTGACGTCATTGATTTCCCCACCGGAGCCGAGGACAGCCGCAGGTAAGGCAGCGCTCAACTCCGATGGGGAAATCAGGCCGAAAATGGCCTCCCCAGCTTTCAGGGAGGCCTCGTTTGAAAGGGGAGAGTCTCCCCTTTCAAACGAGGCCTTCCTGAAAGGGTTTCCTGGCCGTGGATCGCAGCCGCGCTGCGACCCACGGCCAGGAAACCCCACTAGACACCAGGGATGTCTTTTTGGGGTGTCGGTCCTCGTGGTGATGGGCCGGCCCCCCCTCGGGGGCATATTTAAATATTTAAAAATGTTGGCTTACCTTGGGGGGCGCGATCGCCCCCCCCAAATTTAATCTAAATGAAAAAAAAAAAATTTAAATGGCGCCGAAATTGGCAGGGGGTCGGTCCTCCTGCTCAGTGGCCGACCCCCTGTGGGGGCAATTTTTTTTTTATAGCCATGTGCTTTCCGTGGGGGCCACAATCGGCCCCCAGGAAGCCATAGCTATAAAAAAAAATAGAGAAAGAGAGATATCTCTTTATATATATATATATATATATATATATATATATATTTCAAATAGGATCATTCATCTTCAATAAAATAATCATCCAGCACTCCCAAAGGAATTGGCCACTCGGTAGTTTTATTTTGTGACGCTTAACATCAACGCGTTTCAGCAGTCTCTTGCTGCCTTGTTCACGATGCCTGAGCGCCATTTTTTCAACATTAAAATAGTCAATACAAACAAAGAACATAAAAGAGGGACTTCTCTTTCAATAGCTAACAGGTAACCCGTTATTCCTTCCAAAACGGCTACCATCTTAACACATGTCTTTTTACTTAAATGAACATTCATTATTCAGAGCAGTTATACTCAATCGCCTATTTAAGCTTCCTCTATTCTGCAGAAACAAACATTTCTTGCAAATTATAGTCCCACAATTATGGCGATCAAATTATAATTGCAAAAACTGCTCTCCATGAATTCATTATTTCGTAACTCAACTCACCAATATTACCGCATATACAAATCTTATTTAATCATTAGTGTATATTGGCGGTACTTCAACATGGTAATCACGGTACAATTATAAATAATAAAGTGCTAGTGCTTTTTGTGTATACTTTGCTTTCAAAGTGCAAGTGCTTCAAGTATATTATGTCTTAATTCCATAAAGACATATAATTATCATATACTTTCAAAGTACACATATGAGACACTTAAACAGATTCATCACGATATAAATAAATAAATACCAAAGTGCTAGTGCTTTTGCATATATCTAAAATACTCATGTAAAATCAGAAAGTGTCAATGCTTTATAGTCATATTTCATATACTGAATAAAAAGCATATTAAAATACATTTTTGTACCATTCTCAATATATACTAACAGTGTTTAGAACAAATTTCATCAGGTATTCATAACCTCTCCCCTCTTACTTTGGTCATTTTAAAACGAAAAAAAATGGTTTACATTGTGCAGCTTTACCTTCATTCTCTCTTCTTGTTTTTATATCTAATATAAACAGGTATATAGATCCTCATCTACATTTAATCCTTGAGGTTCCATACTATTAAACTCTAATATGTAGTAAGTCTCCAATTTTCTGAGTTCCTTTTCCCTAACCCCACCTCTTCTTTTTCTGGGGATTTCTGCTATACAGCTATACTCTAAACTAGAAGGATCACTTTTATGATGAGTTTCAAAATGTCTCGCGATTGGATACGTTCTATCCTGATTCACAATCGCTCTCCTATGCTGCAAGATACGTTTATAAACTGGTAAAGTTGTACTACCTATATACATTTTTGGACATGGACATTGCAAAAGGTAAACAACAAAACTGGATCTGCAAGTTAAAAACCCTTAATAGTAATTGTTTTATTAAAAAATGTCTTAAAATCCGTGCGATTCATGCCATGTTGGCACGCCTTGCATTTAAAACATTTTTTAAAACCTGGTTTTTGTTGGAGCCACATCGGGCCCCTCCTTTCCTCTCCTGGTACTCACTTTTTACAATTAGATCTTTTAATGATTTTGACTTTCTATACGTGATGTCAGGGTGTTTGTTCATTTTGGGGCCCAGTACTGGATCATCCTTAATCAGATACCAATGCTTATTCAAAATGGCTCTTATTTCTTTATGTTTAATATTAAATGTAGTTATGAACCTATGGTTCTCCCAACTCTTCTGTATTTTCTTTGCATTATTCTTTTGTTGGGTTCTTGACGGTTCGAACAGCACTTTCTGTCTTTCTAAATTTCTCGCTTTCATAGCTGCTCCTGTTATTACATTGGGTGAGTATCCTCTTTGGATAAATCTATCAGTCATCTCTTGTTCTATTCTCAGATATTCTTCCTCGCTACTACATGTCCTGCGAGCCCTATAAAACTCCCCAAAGGGGATACTCCTAATCAAGGGTGCAGGGTGGGCACTCCTGCATGAAGAATTGTATTACCCGCAGTTGATTTTCTAAAAACAGTAGTTTCTAGTTTCCCCCTACTGAATTAATACGAATATCAAGAAAATCTATGGTGGTTTTACTAAATTGACCTGTAAACTTCAGATTTAAAGTATTCTGGTTAAGGTCTCTGATGAATAATGCTATTTCCGTGTCCGTGCCCTGCCACAGCACGAAAACGTCATCTATAAACCTTACCCATAACAAAATCTGTTCTGACCATTGTTCAAATGGTGGCCCTCCGAGCACCTGCTCCTCCCACCAGCCAAGATGTAAATTCGCATAGCTGGGGGCGAAGCAGGTGCCCATCGCCGTTCCCCGTTCCTGTAAAAAAAGTTTGTCACCAAATAGAAAGATATTTTTCGTTAGGCACCATTCCATTAGTTCTAAAATCATTTGATTATGTTCTAAAAATCTAATTGGTCTCCTATTCAAAAAATATTCTGTCGCTTTCAAACCATCAAAATGTCTTATACTAGTGTATAAGGTAGAAATATCAAGTGTCACTAGTATCATTGTTGCTTCATTCCAACGTATATCATAAATACATTTAAGAAAATCTGTGGAATCCTTGATGAATGAGGTCAATGTTCTAACAATCGGATTCAGAAAATAGTCAATATATCTTGAAGCATTTTCGAACAGGCTTCCACAGGAGGAAATTATTGGTCTACCTGGTGGGGTTGTAGCACTCTTATGCACCTTTGGAAGCATATAAAAGACCAGTGTAGCTGGTTGTTCTTTTTTAATAAACTTATATTCATCCCAGCTTAGCAATTTTTCTTCTTTCCATACATCCAGTCTTTTGAAGAACTGTTCTTTTACTCCTTCATATTCCTTCATGCTAATCCTTCGGTAACATTCACGATCGTTCAATTGACTGAGTGCTTCCTTCTTATATAATTCACGACCCCACAACACGACATTTCCTCCTTTGTCCGAAGGCTTTATCAACACCCCCTCTTCTCTTTGTAATTTCGCCACAGTTTTATGTATTAGAGCCTTTTTTGGATTTATTTTCTTTCTCTTTTGACTTATCTCATAATACAATTGTTTAAAATCCTTAGTTACACTTTCACTAAAGATATCCAAATTATCCTTTGCCACCTGTGGTATAAATCTGGAAGGTGGTCGAAATGGGGTATAGTCTCCTTTTTCTAGCCTAGGGATCACTAGTTCTGCCTGTTCATTAATATCAGGTATGATGTTCATATTTTCCATATCCATATTAGCTTCATTCATTAATGTCAGTAAATCCGTCAAGATGGGTGCATCACTTACGCTAAGAATATTCGATTCATTTAAAGGATCTAGTGATGTTCCTTGTTCCGGGGAGTTTCGGGGTGTCGACTTAAATGCAACTTCGATAACTTGAGTTTACGGATAAACCGGTATAAATCCATTCTGCTCTTAGGATAATTATATTCATTATCATCACAAAAGGAAAGTCCTAATTCCAATACCGATTTCTCTTCCTCAGTTAAAATCACTGTACTCAAATTTATAATCGTGTTGCTTTCAATTACTTTTTCGTTGGTTTTTTCACATTGGAGCGCAAAGATCTTTTTGTTTGCCAGTCTTGTGCTCCTCCTGTAACCTTCACCCCCTCTTCTTTGTTTCCTCCTCCTCGGCCTCTGCCTCTTCCACGTCCTTTCCCAATACGATGGTCTGTTTGTTGCTCCAGCAGCATAAAACGGAACTCATCTGTGACGGCTAATCTTATATCCCTCATCCCTTTTCCACTTTGATTTTCTAATTCTTGTTCTGAGCCTGCATCTGAACTCACTTCACTGAGGGAAGTAGCTTGTTGATCACTAAAGCCACTCTGGATCTTTTGTCTTCTTTCCGGGTCGAATTTTTTTGCGAACGTATAAATTCGTCCTGATTCGTAATCTAATCGATCACGCAGAAATTTAGTAGCCTTTCTGTCCTTTATACGCCTTTCAAACTTATCCAACCTAGTTTTCATGTCATCTTTAAACTTATTCACTCTAGTTTTATCTTCACATTTTTCCAAGATATCGTTCAGTTCCTTTATTTTCATGATTACTTCCGCCTTTCCTTTTCAGCATATTTAACTAGGATGCGAATCATGTTCGTGGAACTGTTTGCACTGTTCTCAGCCCATTCAGACAACATTTCTGACTGGGGATTTTCGTATGTCGGGGTGATCATTATTCGCAGTTTGCGTGGGACTCGTCCCACTTGCAGGTATTGATTCAAAGACGCCACTTCCCACCATCTTGAGATCTCTCTTTTTTTAAGTTTTTCATACTCTTGTATGCCTAAGTCATTAATGTCCCTGGGGGCTACAACACCCCTCTCTCTTTGCAGCGGTAGAGCGGTTTCTTCAAAGAGTTTTAAGGCTCCTAGCTGCACATTCCTCGTCACTCATTTTAAATTTCGGTGCTTTTCCTTTGGCTGGATTTAGTCTTGTCTATACTTGAGAAGCTTCTACTAAATTTTCTCTTTTGTTTATGACTTTCCAGCCCAACTCCCGTGGCCGTTTGCACTATCGTTTGCTTACCGGAGTTTCCCGCGAGTCTCCGCCCCGATTCCGAGATCCTCCGATCACCGGCTCCAGGTTCCTGCTCACGGTTTCACCACTCCTTCCAGCCTTCCGCTTTCAGCTCTTGGCTTTTCGGCGATATTCCGTTACGGCAACACGGGGGGCACGCCTGTCTCCGTATATATATATATATAGAGAGAGATTGTCTCTTTCTCTCTGTAGACGATATATGTATATATGTGTATCTATATACATATATATGTGTATATAGATACATATATATACATAAGTCTACAGAGTGAATGATATATATATGTATCATAAGAGGGACGATTCACTTACTCTTGCCCGTGACAAAGGAGTGAGGAAACTCCGAAACGCGTCGGACCTAGTGTTGTCAATAAACACGCTTTATATTTGTGGCCACGGCTCCAGTGTTGGTTTCTACTTCAATCAAAGAGTTGCGCATTGGATTTTGTGTGGATATATATATATATATGCTCTTTGATGCACTGTGAACGGCGCACTCGCGGACGGATGCTTTACAAACGCGGGGGTGCGCCCGCGATATTTATCCAAGCTCTGTTGCGTTGCCAATAAACTCTAGCAACTGCCCCCGCGAGTGCTGTTTTTCTTTTTGGGAAACAAGGAAACGGAGCTTTGAAGTTACATGAAAGGCAGTAAAGAGTGGTACTGCTGCAGAGTACAAATAAAAATTCCTGCTAGATAGAGATATCTGACTTTTGTCTAGTGCCAGTTTTGACGCCATAAAGGCCATGCTGGAAAGAACAGATCTGTATTATGTGGATAGCTAAGTGGATTAGTAAAGCCACGCAGTAGAAACACTTTGAAACAGATGAAATGTATGTGAGAGAGGGGCTATGGAGAGATGAGGGGCACGTTTGCAGGGATGGTAGTGAGGGAGTCAAAGGAGGTCATAGTGTGCAATTGTAAAGCACACATTCACCTGTAGGCATCTTGGCGCCAAATTGCTGGTCGCACTGGCTTTCACCAGCGCCAAAAGGCTGCGATGATGGGTATGTGGCAAGGTAAAGTAATACTGTGTCTTTTTCTCTCTTTCTTAGTCTTTTTGGAGAGCGTACGGATTTCGCAAAGGAAAGGTAAGGTGACTTTGTCATTATTTACTGTTAAACACTTCACTCACGCACACACCCACCTACACTTTAAAACCAACAACCTATCTGCCTTCTACGTAGGATAGTGTTTTAAAAGGATAGTTTTAGGCACCAGCAGAGATGGCATATCGTTGGATGAATGCTGCCCAGGCCCTAAGTCTGGTTCTGGAGTCCAGCTCTGAGGCAGGATCAGAGACTGAGACAGCAGATACTGAGACAGCATCTGAGGGAGAGGACAATGGAGCCGAATCTGGGAGTGATTTTTCAGTCGGCGCAGTTCCATCCGACGACTCATCTTCCAGCGATTCTGAAGGAGACGATGTCAGTCGTGCTGTCCCTTTGCCAGCACAGTCTGTGCAGCAGGACACCAGTAACAGGTTAGAGCAACCCAGAGTGCAGGCACGTGCGGCCGCAAGCACAGACGGAGTGCTGTAGTTCAGCCCCAAATTCCGCCTTTCACTGGTGACGCTGGATGTAAAGTCGATACGGCAAATTTTTTAACTACTTCCATCTCTTTTTGGATGTTGACTTCCTTGACGAAATTGTGCAGCAAACAAATTTGCGTGCCGAACAATTTCTGAGGGAGCAAGGAGGCACTCTTGGGCCTCATTCTAGGGCGCGCAAGTGGACTCCCACTTCTTTAGGGGAGTTGAAGATATTTTTGGGCCTCATGCTTAAAATGGGGGTAGTGCATAAACCAACCTTGCTATCCTACTGGTATACTCGCACGGTTTGGTTAACCCCCATCTTCGCACCATACATGAGCAGAGTTCGTTTTTGCTATTGCAGCGCATGCTGCATTTCAATGACAATTCTGCTGCATTGCCCCGGGACCATCCAGACCATGACAGGTTGTTCAAAATTCGGCCTGTCGTGGAACATTTGTCTGCCAGGTTTCCAGAGGTTTATACTCCTGGAAAGAATATAGCCATTGATGAGTCCTTGATCTTGTATAAAGGGCGGCTGCTGTTTAGGCAGTACATTCCGAGCAAACGCGCTCGCTATGGCATCAAGCTGTACATGCTGTGTGAGAGCTCGATTGGCTATGTGTACAGCTTGAGAGTGTATACAGGGAAGGACACAACTCTTAACCCTGTAGGTTGCCCTCCCACGCTAGGGGTCACAGGAAAGATCGTATGGGAGCTTGTCCAGCCACTTCTTCACAAAGGTTATAACCTTTATGTGGACAATTTCTATACAGGAGTAGAGCTGTTCAGTGAGCTCTACAAAGCTGGCACCGTGGCTTGCGGTACAATTCGTTGTCGCCGCAAAGGATTCCCGCAGGAGCTTGTTTGCAAGAAGCTCCAGAAATCCCAGAGCACTGCGTTGCGTTCCAACGAACTGCTCGCAGTCAAGTTCTCAGATAGGCGTGACATGTACGTGCTCACTACAATTCATGCTGAGAGCACTTCCCCTGTCACGGTTAGGGGTCAGATGGCCGAAGTCCACAAGCCCACCTGTATACTTGATTACAACAAGTACATGGGCGGAGTGGACAAGAACGACCAGGTTCTTCAGCCATACAATGCGAGTCGTAAAACTCGCACTTGGTATAAGAAACTGTTTACGCACCTGATCCAGATGGCAACATACAATGCGTATGTTGTTTATCGTGAGACCACCACAGGAAGACTCATGTCTTTCCTTGACTTTCAGTTGTCTGTGATTGAAAGTCTCACTGCTACAGAAGCAGCAGCCTCCACTTCATGTGTTCTGGAGGATGTGGCAAGGCTGCAGGAGCGACACTTTGCTGATAAAATTCCTGCAACACCTAAAAAGGAGCCACCATGTCGTCGTTGTAAAGTGTGCTCGATGCAGGGAAAGAGGCAGGAGACTCGTGTTTACTGTCCCCAGTGCCCAAGTAAGCCTTCCTTCTGTTTTCCTACTTGCTTTATGTTGTATCACACTAAAGCAAAATACTGGGAAATTGACTGAGGTGGAGCTGCCAATAGGTAAACCTTTCAATTGGTGTGAATGGATACCTACTGTCTGTGGGCCACTCCTTCACTACGCAAGCAGCTGCAGAATATTTCTTCCTCTACTTCAGAAAATCATGGACTTCTCAACACCTTTATCTGCTTTCAGAACGTGGGAGTTGTTCTGTTCGCCAAATGACAAGTGCATTATAGTCCCCACGCTGCACATACTGGTGGACAGAACATATGCCACGTTGTCATGGAGTACCCGTGTTTCACATTCAACCGTTCTTCGTAGTTTATGATGTTCTCTTTAGGAAGCTTTTGAAAATTTCCAGCATGTTTGCCTTAGTTTCAAAGGTAGATATGCTTGCTCAGCTCGAGGAATGTTTTTGCGGCATACTCGGGCACCCCCAACTTGCATCCACAAACTGGAAGGAGTTGGATAGAGCATTGTGAGAGCATTGATAGCACGTGACAGAAATGTTCACTCAAGCTTCAAGTAGCTAGAGATGGAAGGCATTAGTATAGGGTCTCTTAACAATTGGACAGGATTAGTCAGGACTCTGAGGACAGACACACGAACGGGTTAGAACAGCTTACGGTAGGTGCGCTTTCCGAGGAATATTGCAAAGGTAGAAGGCAGATAGTAAAGTTAGTATAGATACACGTCCAGACTTCATCTTCACCCATGGATTCAAATCCATTGCTGCCCCACTCACACTGAATTTACTGTAGTACTTATGGGTCAATGCTGCTTGCCATGTTCATCCTCCGTTAGAACTTAGTAGATGGTCAGTTTGCTGTATGATAAGTGCATTACAGTCACTGCACATAATGGTGGATTGGACATATGCTACGTTGTCACGGACTACCCGTGTTTCACATTCATCCGTTCATAGTTTATGATTAGGGCTCCCGGTTTTATGGTATTTATTTTTTTGCCATTTCCGTCTGTATTTATCCATATTTATTTTTGGGGCATTTTTTCTGTCTTTATCCGCATTTATTTTTGCCACAAGCAAAAGACGACGCTACAGCTAGTATTTTTCCACATTTATTTAAATTGACAATGCACACATGCGCCTGGTTGTTGTTGGTCAACATAATACATTCATCTGAAAACTTTGCCATTGTAGTACAAGCACATGTGCATTTCAAGAGACTTTGAGGACATTGAGGCTCTTTCTGGTTTGTTAATGAAATTGCAGTACATGAGTTTTAGACTGTACGTGTCTAGCGCCCAAAAATAAATTACGTTGTCCTGGCGAAAAAAAATAAAATACTACCTGAAACCAAAATTAAAACACAACTTACTAGTTCCAAGATGTAATTGGCTTCTAATAGAATTTACTCAATAGTAGTTCTCGAGAGGTCCAAAGCCCACGTGTTGCCAGCTGGCTCGAGAAGGAACCACTTGTAACTGGTCGACTGGAATTTCGACTAGGGTGTGATGAGAGCATGAAACTGCATCTCGACCTTGGAAGACCAGTGATGTCTACATACTGGCCTCTGCTGGGCTGAATTTCCCTTTAATCAGTTCTCATCATGCATGCAGCAACCAGTGACAAAACTGCTCGTGTGTCGTTAAGCCATCTAAACAGCTCCTGCTACAAATCTGCGGGCCAAGACTTTCCCGGCAAGATGCTGGTGAGGCTGTGAAGTGCCAGCCTTATGGCAGATAATTAGGGCTACATGTGCCGCTGGAAATTAATGAGAAATCCATAGCTTCCAAGGTTTCAGATTGCTTATGTGTGACATTTTCAGAATTTCACTGTAATAATGAGTGACATTCAATGACTATGAGTGACACTTTCTCGCAAGCAAAATCAAGCAATGAAGACAAGGAAAACATATATAAATATCTGAAATTACACACATTTAAGCAATGAGAAACTTTAAGAAGATCTTAAAACTGCTGCAAAACTAAGCTAGTGCCCTTATAAAAGCGTGTTGACTGGAAGCAGTGCCTCACTGCAGCCAAGCACCAGTTTCAGGGTTTTTAAATGGAAGGGAGAGGTGTGAGAAGGCTACATACATGGGGGTGCTACCTGGAGGCTGTGTGTTGCTGCAGCCAAGCCTCAGATTCAGGGGTTTTGAGGAAATCAGAGGGGTGTGGGAAAGCGTCATACACCCAAAGTAGAACTAAGCATGGTTGAGCAGCAGGCAGTGTTACCTATGCTCTAATCTTATTCTCCAAGAATTACACACAAAGCATTAGCATGCGCTATCAGAAAGAGATACCCACTAATGATCATATTGTTCAGAGTGAAATTGGAAAAACTGGGACAAATCCCAGCTTCTTGGTGTCACCAAATTGTGTGATCCTAGACAAACTGTTTATTTCACATCCTTGTGTATGTTCATTATCACATGTTGGAGTGCCTTCAAATATGTGTGTCATACAAAAACATGTTTGTACAAATTGTGATGGTTACAACTAATTGTGCAATAAAGTTCCTTCATATATTTGAGTTTGACTGTACTCTGCACATGTATAACATGTCGCACATATTGTACAAATGAATCAGAAGAAGGACAAGTATTCTGGGATTACTAAGTATTTTCTAAATGACACCATGGCTAAAATATTGCCAGTAAATGACCACCGCACAAAATAAATGACAAATTGGATTTTGAGGTGCAAACTGGACTCCTGTTTGTTGCAGTTTTATATAGCGTGTAATGGAGCACTTTACATGAGCACCAGTTATATTAGTGAAGGTCAAATTTGGTTTTAGGACCAGGAAGATTAAGTCACTTGTGAATATTTACACGATGCTGAGCCAATGCTCAGTCTTGAACCTGATTCCTAAGTTCCAAAGTCTGCAGCTGTTGTGGTAATACCACATGCTCTCCCATGTCTTGCGTTTGATTTAATGGCCTACAATGTTACTCCAGCTGTAACGGGAATCTAGTTTGCATATAGGTACACATGAGAACTGACTTACCGGTCCTCCCATCTCACAGCCAGTAGAAAACACGCCATGCAGATTAAAAACAATGCTCCCAGTCCCATGAAGTGAATGCTTCTTTCCTGGTGTTCCCTTTTTCAATGACTGCTCCCCATTGTGTCCGCTGCTCCTGCCTCTCTTGCCATAATCTCGATGTGTGCTTCCCACTGTACCCACCGGGGCACCACCACTGCCTTCCTTACTGCTGCTGGGAGGGAGAGCCATGTGATAGCTCTCTCCGTGGTGCGCTGTAAAAGTCATCCGACGGCATGCTGCCTGCTCGACCACCTCTATACAGTACACTGCCAGGGGTCGCTCCACCTCGTCTCGGGCACTGCGGGATTAGGTGTTTAGCGAGGTACAGGCGATTGCATTTATTATGGACACTACTTGACACCTGGTTTGTTGTTTTGTCTGGACATCAACAGAGAAACCTAGCGCCAGACCAAATAAAACAGGTCTACAAACTGAACAGCCTAGCCAAGATAAATAACTAGCCGCACTGGCCGGCATATCTAGCCCTCAGGCCTCGACTGTTCTGGACAAAATCGGAAAAAAATGTGCCTTTGGAAGCATGCTGCAAAGGCAAGTCACAGGGAAGCCTGGAAAATATTTCATTCTGGGGCAGGTTAGAGTACAGGCTGCGCGATGTTTTATACCCACAACTGAATAGCACATGCACCTGCATAATGTGGCCTGCCGTCCGTACCCGACTCGAACACACCGACACAGGTCGGGAGAGCGGCGGCGGGGGGCCGAGGTGCCTCAGACAGCTCTCCGAGTGGGCGCAGCATCCTCCAGGCACCTCACGAAAACAACTTCCCAGGCTGCACATGGGAGGGCGGACACGTAGGCGAGCGAGGCTGTCTGGAGGCGACAGGGCCAGCCAGTGCTTTGAAACTCCCGCTCCGTGGTGAGAGCTTCAAAACACATCCCCTCATCCATCACGAGGCAGCAGGGTGGCGCCAGCCTAGCACAACCTTACGGCTGGCTGCAGCAGGAGGACGTTTAAAGCAGCAGGGAGGCTTTTCATGTGTGAAGAGGGATCAATGAAGGGCGAACAGCTGAGGGAGACACACTGCATCCCAGAGGGACAGAATCATGGCTCTCGAGTCGGTCCGACCCCTATCCCGGCCCCCCAGGTCGTTACCCTCCTTCTCACTAGGCAATCAATCATGGAACTGCGCGACGGCGGGCCCTTTCCCTCCACCCCCGCTATAAACCATTAAGCAACCCCTTGCTTTTCTCTTCTTGAGACACCCTGAAAACACGACACTGCAGGCTCCCTTAATGAGGTCCACATGAGGGCGCTAAAAGACCCTGATTGGAAGGGATTTAAATGAATTTCCAGGGGCGTGGAAAGGAAACTGCACTGGAGCACGGCAGCGCGTCAAACATTTGCTAGTGTTTTGCCGTTTCTAAATATAAATACAGACAAAGGAAATATAGATTTCCGTCTGTATTTATATGTAAAAATCCGTAAAAACGGAAAACCGGGAGCCCTATTTATGATGTTATCTTTTGAAAATTTCCAGCATGTTTGCCTTAGTTTCAAAGGTAGATATGCTTGCTCAGCTCGAGGAATGTTTTTGCGGCATACTCGTGCACCCCCCAACTTGCATCCAGAAACTGGAAGGAGTTGGATTTAGCATAGTGAGTGCACGAAAGGTGCATGAAAGACATGTCTTCCTGAGCCTCATGTGGCTGTCATGGAAGCCATTAGTATGGGTTCACTGGGCATGCGTTCGGTAACGTTCAGGAAGAAGGAGGTGGTGATTTGACAGGTGGTAAAATATAGTCAAACTCATTATGTCTTGTGGCATATGAATGTGATGGGCCCTTGCATGGCGGCGGTATGTTTGTGTGAGTGCAAGTGATCTGGTTGTTTGGGCCCGTGGCTGGCGGTATGGAAGTCTTGTGTGTGGTGTGTGAATGGCGTGTGAATGGACCATAAAGTGGTTGGTGCCTTGATGTGGCTTTATGGCTCCCCTTCAGAAGGCTTGGCTTCATTATTTATATACTTTGATAAGTATTTGTGCTTTGAAGCCAGCGTTTCTGGAGGTGCTAAAACCAACCTGTGTAAGTGGTGGATTAGCTTTATCAAATTAGTGTTAGATTTATATTTGTGGCGGTTTAATGGCCTTTTGTAAAAAAATTTTTTTGTCAAAATGGGTAGCAGGGGACTTTCTGCCCTAGCTCAGTCGTCACCTAGGCAAACCTTCACATTTTTGAGTAGTAGACAAAGGGGGAAGTACAAGGGTGAATGACTTGCGTGGCTCTCACTGCTTTTTTTTTACCCAACATGCCCTGCTAACCTCATATTTAGTTGAAAAAACCTCTTTTTCCACACATTTTTGTGTGGGAAAGTTGTGGCATCACCAGGCTGACACGAATTTCCTACCACCCAGCGTTCCCCCAGGTCTCCCGATAAAAATGGTGCCTCACTCATATGGGAGGCCCAAGTACCTGCGACAGGCAAGGGCCCAAAACGTATTAAGGCGACATCAAAATTGCCTATCACAAAAAGACCTGGTTTTGCAAGGGGGTCACCTGGGTTTTTGGCCCCGTGCTCGGCGGCCAGCTAGGGAAACCTACCAAACCCACATATTTCTGAAAACTAGACACCCGGGGGGTTCCAAGGAGGTATGGCTTGCGTGGATCCCCCAACGTTTTCATACCCAGAATCCCCTGCAAACCTCATATTTAGCTGAAAAAAATCACTTTTTCCACACATTTTTGTGTGGGAAAGTTGTGGCATCACCGGGCTGACACAAATTTCCTACCACCCAGCGTTCCCCCAGGTCTCCCGATAAAAATGGTGCCTCACTCGTGTGGGAGGCCCAAGTACCCGCGACAGGAAACGGCCCAAAACGTATTGAGGAGACATCAACATTTCCTATCACAAAAAAGACCTGGTTTTGCAAGGGGGTCACCTGGGTTTTTGGCCATGTGCTCGGCGGCCAGCTAGGGAAACCTACTTCTGAGTGTTTCGTCCAGAATTTATGGGTGGACACTAGTGAGAATAATATTTTAGGGTTTTTTGTAATGTATAATTATGTTTATGTTGATGTATATAATGTTATGGTGTAGTTTAATTTTTAATTTTTTGTCTTCTTTGATTGGGTGCCATTGTTTATGTGTGTTGTAAATACATTGTGATATATTCAATACGAATAACAAAAATTTCGGAGAGGGTAATTAAATGTGCTCTACTCATATACTTTGTTGTATTTTTTCCTCCATACCACTTTCTCTTGTATACAAGTACCCGCGACAGGCAAGGGCCCAAAACGTATTAAGGCGACATCAAAATTGCCTATCACAAAAAGACCTGGTTTTGCAAGGGGGTCACCTGGGTTTTTGGCCCCGTGCTCGGCGGCCAACTAGGGAAACCTACAAAACCCACACATTTCTGAAAACTAGACACCCGGGGGATTCCAGGGAGGTATGGCTTGCGTGGATCACCCAACGTTTTCTTACCCAGAATCCCCTGCAAACCTCAAATTTAGCTGAAAAAATCACGTTTTCCACACATTTTTGTGTGGGAAAGTTGTGGCATCACAGGGCTGACACGAATTTCCTACCACCCAGAGTTTCCCCAGGTCTCCCGATAAAAATGGTGCCTCACTCGTGTGGGAGGGCCAAGTACCCGCGACAGGCAAGGGCCCAAAACGTATTATGGCAACACCAAAATTGCCTATCACAAAAAGACCTGGTTTTGCAAGGGGGTCACCTGGGTTTTTGGCCCTGTGCTCGGCGGCCAGCTAGGGAAACCTACCAAACCCACACATTTCTGAAAACTAGACTCCCGGGGGATTCCAGGGAGGTATGGCTTGCGTGGATCACCCAACGTTTTCTTACCCAGAATCCCCTGCAAACCTCAAATTTAGCTGAAATAAATCACTTTTTCCACACATTTTTGTGTGGGAAAGTTGTGGCATCACCGGGCTGACACGAATTTCCTACCACCCAGCGTTCCCCCAGGTCTCCCGATAAAAATGGTACCTCACTCGTGTGGGAGGCCCAAGTACCCGCAACAGGCAAGGGCCCAAAACGTGTTAAGGCGACATCAAAATTGCCTATCACAAAATGACCTGGTTTTGCAAGGGGGTCACCTGGGTTTTTGGCCCCGTGCTCGGCGACCAGCTAGGGAAACCTACCAAACCCACACATTTCTGAAAACTAGACACCCGGCGGATTCCAGGGAGGTATGGCTTGCGTGGATCACCCAACGTTTTCTTACCCAGAATCTCCTGCAAACCTCAAATTTAGCTGAAAAAATAATTTTCCACACATTTTTCTGTGGGAAAGTTGTGGCATCACCGGGCTGACACGAATTTCCTACCACCCAGCGTTCCCCCGGGTCTCCCGATAAAAATGGTGCCTCACTCGTGTAGGAGGCCCAAGTACCCGCGACAGGCAAGGGCCCAAAACGTATTGAGGCAACATCAAAATTGCCTATCACAAAATGTTTTGGGCCGTTTCCTGTCGCGGGTACTTGGGCCTCCCACACGAGTGAGGCACAATTTTTACTGGGAGACCCGGGGGAACGCTGGGTGGTAGGAAATTCGTGTCAGCCCGGTGATGCCACAACTTTCCAACACAAAAATGTGTGGAAAAAGTGATTTTTCAGCTAAATTTGAGGTTTGCAGGGATTCTGGGTAAGAAACGTTGGGAGATCCATGCAAGCCATACCTCCTGGAATCCCGGGTGTCTAGTGTTCAGAAATATGTGGGTTTGGTAGGTTTCCCTAGCTGACCGCCGAGCACGGCCAAAACCAGGTGACCCCTTGCAAAACCAGGTCTTTTTTGTGACAGACAATTTTGATGTCTCCACAATACGTTTTGGGCCGTTTCCTGTCGCGGATACTTAGGCCTCCCACACGAGTGAGGTATCATTTTTCTTGGAAGACTTTGGGGAATGCGGGGTGGGTGGAATTTTGTGGATCCACGCAGATTCCAGAACTTTCCACCACAGAAATGTGAGGAAAATGTGTTTTTTGGACAATTTTGGGGTTTGCAAGGGATTCTGGGTAACAGAGACCAGGTGAGAGCCAGCCAAGTCACCCCATCCTGGATTCCCCTGGGTGTCTAGTTTTCAAAAATGTATAGGTTTGCTAGGTTTCCCTAGGTGCCGGCAGAGCTAGGGTTCAAAATCTACAGCTAGGCACTTTGCAAAAAAAGGGTCCGTTTTCACTGCGAAAATGTGGTGTGTCCACGTTGCGTTTTGGGCCGTTTCCTGTCGCGGGTACTTGGGCCTCCCACACAAGTGAGGTACCATTTTTCTCGGAAGACTTTGGGGAACGCGGGGTGGGTGGAATTTTGTGGATCCACGCAGATTCCAGAACTTTCCACCACAGAAATGTGAGGAAAATGTGGTTTTTTTGACAATTTTTTAAGTTTGCAAGGGATTCTGGGTAACAGAACCTGGTGAGAGCCAGCCAAGTCACCCCATCCTGGATTCCCCTGGGTGTCTAGTTTTTAAAAATTTATAGGTTTGCTAGGTTTCCCTAGGTGCCGGCAGAGCTCGGGTTCAAAATCTACAGCTAGGGACTTTGCAAAAAAAGGGTCCGTTTTCACTGCGTAAATGTTGTCTGTCCACGTTGGGTTTTGGGCCGTTTCCTGTCGCGGGTACTTGGGCCTCCCACACAAGTGAGGTACCATTTTTCTCGGAAGACTTTGGCAAACGCGGGGTGGGTGGAATTTTGTGGATCCACGCAGATTCCAGAACTTTCCACCACAGAATTGTGAAGAAAATGTGGTTTTTTTGACAATTTTTTAGGTTTGCAAGGGATTCTGGGTAACAGAACCTGGTGAGAGCCAGCCAAGTCACCCCATCCTGGATTCCCCTGGGTGTCTAGTTTTCAAAAATTTATAGGTTTGCTAGGTTTCCCTAGGTGCCGGCAGAGCTAGGGTTCAAAATCTACAGCTAGGCACTTTGCAAAAAAAGGGTCCGTTTTCACTGCGAAAATGTGGTGTGTCCATATTGCGTTTTGGGCCGTTTCCTGTCGCGGGTACTTGGGCCTCCCACACAAGTGAGGTACCAATTTTCTCGGAAGACTTTGTCGAACGCAGGTTGGGTGGAATTTTGTGGATCCACGTAGATTCCAGAACTTTCCACCACAGAAATGTGAGGAAAATGTGTTTTTTTTGACAACTTTTTAGGTTTGCAAGGGATTCTGGGTAACAGAACCTGGTGAGAGCCAGCCAAGTCACCCCATCCTGGATTCCCCTGGGTGTCTAGTTTTCAAAAATGTATAGGTTTGCTAGGTTTCCCTAGGTGCCGGCAGAGCTAGGGTTCAAAATCTACAGCTAGGCACTTTGCAAAGAAAGGGTTCGTTTTCACTGCGAAAATGTGGTGTGTCCACGTTGGGTTTTGGGCCGTTTCATGTCGCGGGTACTTGGGCCTCCCACACAAGTGAGGTACCATTTTTCTCGGAAGGCTTTGGGGAACGCGGGGTGGGTGGAATTTTGTGGATCCACGCAGATTCCAGAACTTTCCACCACAGAAATGTGAGGAAAGTGTGGTTTGTTTGACAATTTTTTAGGTTTGCAAGGGATTCTGGGTAACAGAACCTGGTGAGAGCCAGCCAAATCACCCCATCCAGGATTCCCCTGGGTGTCTAGTTTTCAAAAATGTAAAGGTTTGCTAGGTTTCCCTAGGTGCCGGCAGAGCTAGGGTTCAAAATCTACAGCTAGGCACTTTGCAAAAAAAGGGACCGTTTTCACTGCGAAAATGTTGTGTGTCCACGTTGCGTTTTGGGCCGTTTCCTGTCGCGGGTACTTGGGCCTCCCACACAAGTGAGGTACCATTTTTCTCGGAAGACTTTGGGGAATGCGGGGTGGGTGGAATTTTGTGGATCCACGCAGATTCCAGAACTTTCCACCACAGAAATGTGAGGAAAATATAGTTTTTTTGGACAATTTTTTGGGTTTGCAAGGGATTCTGGGTAACAGAACCTGGTGAGAGCCAGCCAAGTCACCCCATCCTGGATTCCCCTGGGTGTCTAGTTTTCAAAAATGTATAGGTTTGCTAGGTTTCCCTAGGTGCCGGCAGAGCTAGGGTTCAAAATCTACAGCTAGGCACTTTGCAAAAAAAGGGTCCGTTTTCACTGCGAAAATGTGGTGTGTCCACGTTGCGTTTTGGGCGTTTCCTGTCGCGGGTACTTGGGCCTCCCACACAAGTGAGGTACCATTTTTGTCGGAAGCCTTTGGGGAACGCGGGGTGGGTGGAATTTTCTGGTTCCACGCTGATTCCAGAACTTTCAACCACAGAAATGTGAGGAAAAATTTTTTTTTTTTACAATCTTTTAGGTTTGCAAGGGATTCTGGGTAACAGAACCTGGTGAGAGCCAGCCAAGTCACCCCATCCTGGATTCCCCTGGGTGTCTAGTTTTCAAAAATGTATAGGTTTGCTAGGTTTCCCTAGGTGCCGGCAGAACTAGGGTTCAAAATCTACAGCTAGGCACTTTGCAAAAAAAGGGTCCGTTTTCACTGCGAAAATGTGGTGTGTCCACGTTGCGTTTTGGGCCGTTTCCTGTCGCGGGTACTTGGGCCTACCACACAAGTGAGGTACCATTTTTCTCGGAAGACTTTGGCGAACGCGGGGTGGGTGGAATTTTGTGGATCCACGCAGATTCCAGAACTTTCCACCACAGAAATGTGAGGAAAATGTGGTTTTTTGACAATTTTTAGGTTTGCAAGAGATTCTGGGTAACAGAACCTGGTGAGAGCCAGCCAAGTCACCCCATCCTGGATTCCCGGGGTGTCTAGTTTTCAAAAATGTATAGCTTTGCTAGGTTTCCCTAGGTGCCGGCAGAGCTAGAGTTCAAAATCTACAGCTAGGGACTTTGCAAAAAAAGGGTCCGTTTTCACTGCAAAAATGTGGTGTGTCCACGTTGGGTTTTGGGCCGTTTCCTGTCGCGGGTACTTGGGCCTCCCACACAAGTGTGGTACCATTTTTCTCGGGAGACTTTGGGGAACGCGGGGTGGGTGGAATTTTGAGGATCCATGCAGATTCCAGAACTTTCTACCACAGAAATGTGAGGAAAATGTGTTTTTTTTGACAATTTTTTAGGTTTGCAAGGGATTCTGGGTAACAGAACCTGGTGAGAGCCAGCCAAGTCACCCCATCCTGGATTCCCCTGGGTGTCTAGTTTTCAAAAATGTATAGGTTTGCTAGGTTTCCCTAGGTGCCGGCAGAACTAGGGTCCAACAGCTAGGCACTTTGCAAAAAAAGGGTCAGTTTTCACTGCGAAAATGTGGTGTATCCACGTTGCGTTTTGGGCCGTTTCCTGTCGCGGGTACTTAGGCCTCCCACACGAGTGAGGCACCATTTTTATCGGGAGACCTGGGGGAACGCTGGGTGGTAGGAAATTTGTGTCAGCCCGGTGATGCCACAACTTTACCACACAAAAATGTGTGGAAAAAGTGATTTTTTCAGCTAAATTTGAGGTTTGCAGGGGATTCTGGGTAAGAAAACATTGGGGGATCCACGCAAGCCATACCTCCCTGGAATCCCCCGGGTGTCTAGTTTTCAGAAATATGTGGGTTTGGTAGGTTTCCCTAGCTGGCCGCCGAGCACGGGGCCAAAAACCCAGGTGACCCTCTTGCAAAACCAGGTTTTTTTTGTGACAGACAATTTTGATGTCTCCACAATACGTTTTGGGCCGTTTCCTGTCACGGGTACTTGGGCCTCCCACACGAGTGAGGCACCATTTTTATCGGGAGACCTGGGGGAACGCTGGGTGGTAGGAAATTCGTGTCAGCCCGGTGATGCCACAACTTTACCACACAAAAATGTGTGGAAAAAGCGATTTGTTCAGCTAAATTTGAGGTTTGCAGGGGATTCTGGGTAAGAAAACGTTGGGGGATCCACGCAAGCCATACCTCCTTGGAACCCCCCTGGTGTCTAGTTTTCAGAAATATGTGGGTTTGGTAGGTTTCCCTAGCTTGCCACCGAGCACGGGGTCTAAAACCCAGGTGACCCCCCTTGCAAAA
Source organism: Calotriton arnoldi (assembly GCA_963921515.1). Taxonomy (NCBI): domain Eukaryota; kingdom Metazoa; phylum Chordata; class Amphibia; order Caudata; family Salamandridae; genus Calotriton; species Calotriton arnoldi. The sequence continues at coordinate 1,136,144 of CAWUFW010005404.1, forward strand.
CCAGGTTGTTTTGTGAGAGGCAATTTTGATGTACCCTCAATACGTTTTGGGCCCTTGCCTGTCGCGGGTACTTGGGCCTCCCACACAAGTGAGGTATCATTTTTCTTGGAAGACTTTGGGGAATGCGGGGTGGGTGGAATTTTGTGGATCCACGCAGATTCCAGAACTTTCCACCAAAGAAATGTGATGAAAATGTGGTTTTTTGGGACAATTTTTGGGGTTTGCAAGGGATTCTGGGTAACAGAACCAGGTGAGAGCCAGCCAAGTCACCCCATCCTGGATTCCCCTGGGTGTCTAGTTTTTAAAAATGTATAGGTTTGCTAGGTTTCCCTAGGTGCCGGCAGAGCTCGGGTTCAAAATCTACAGCTAGGGACTTTGCAAAAAAAGGGTCCGTTTTCACTGCGAAAATGTGGTGTGGCCACGTTGGGTTTTGGGCCGTTTCCTGTCGCGGGTACTTGGGCCTCCCACACAAGTGAGGTACCATTTTTCTCTGAAGACTTTGGGGAACGCGGGGTGGGTGGAATTTTGGGGATCCACGCAGATTCCAGAACTTTCTACCACAGAAATGTGAGGAAAATGTGTTTTTTTTGACAATTTTTAGGTTTGCAAGGGATTCTGGGTAACAGAACCTGGTGAGAGCCAGCCAAGTCACCCCATCCTGGATTTCCCTGGGTGTCTAGTTTTCAAAAATGTATAGGTTTGCTAGGTTTCCCTAGGTGCCGGCAGAGCTAGGGTTCAAAATCTATAGCTAGGCACTTTGCAAAAAAAGGGTCTGTTTTCACTGCGAAAATGTTGTGTGTCCACGTTGCGTTTTGGGCCGTTTCCTGTCGCGGGTACTTGGGCCTCCCACACAAGTGAGGTACCATTTTTCTCGGAAGACTTTGGGGAATGCGGGGTGGGTGGAATTTTGGGGATCCACGCAGATTCCAGAACTTTCTACCACAGAAATGTGAGGAAAATGTGTTTTTTTGGACAATTGTTTGGGTTTGCAAGGGATTCTGGGTAACAGAACCTGGTGAGAGCCAGCCAAGTCACCCCATCCTGGATTCCCCTGGGTGTCTAGTTTTCAAAAATGTATAGGTTTGCTAGGTTTCCCTAGGTGCCGGCAGAGCTAGGGTCCAACAGCTAGGCACTTTGCAAAAAAAGGGTCCGTTTTCACTGCGAAAATGTTGTCTGTCCATGTTGCGTTTTGGGCCGTTTCCTGTCGCGGGTACTTGGGCCTCCCACACAAGTGAGGTACCATTTTTCTCGGAAGACTTTGGCAAACGCGGGGTGGGTGGAATTTTGTGGATCCACGCAGATTCCAGAACTTTCCACCACAGAAATGTGAGGAAAATGTGTTTTTTTTGACAATTTTTTAGGTTTGCAAGGGATTCTGGGTAACAGAACCTGGTGAGAGCCAGCCAAGTCACCCCATCCTGGATTCCCCTGGGTGTCTAGTTTTCAAAAATGTATAGGTTTGCTAGGTTTCCCTAGGTGCCGGCAGAGCTAGGGTTCAAAATCTACAGCTAGGCACTTTGCAAAAAAAGGGACTGTTTTCACTGCGAAAATGTTGTGTGTCCACGTTGCGTTTTGGGCCGTTTCCTGTCGCGGGTACTTGGGCCTCCCACACAAGTGAGGTACCATTTTTCTCGGAAGACTTTGTCGAACGCAGGGTGGGTGGAATTTTGTGGATCCACGCAGATTCCAGAACTTTCCACCACAGAAATGTGAGGAAAATGTGTTTTTTTGGACAACTTTTTAGGTTTGCAAGGGATTCTGGGTAACAGAACCTGGTGAGAGCCAGCCAAGTCACCCCATCCTGGATTCCCCTGGGTGTCTAGTTTTCAAAAATGTATAGGTTTGCTAGGTTTCCCTAGGTGCCGGCAGAGCTAGGGTTCAAAATCTACAGCTAGGCACTTTGCAAAAAAAGGGTCCGTTTTCACTGCGAAAATGTGGTGTGTCCACGTTGCAATTTGGGCCGTTTCCTGTCGCGGGTACTTGGGCCTCCCACACAAGTGAGGTACCATTTTTCTCAGAAGACTTTGGGGAACGCGGAGTGGGTGGAATTTTGTGGATCCACGCTGATTCCAGAACTTTCCACCACAGAAATGTGAGGAAAATGTGGTTTTTTTGACAATTTTTTAGGTTTGCAAGGGATTCTGGGTAACAGAACCTGGTGAGAGCCAGCCAAGTCACCCCATCCTGGATTCCCCTGGGTGTCTAGTTTTCAAAAATGTATAGGTTTGCTAGGTTTCCCTAGGTGCCGGCAGAGCTAGGGTTCAAAATCTACAGCTAGGCACTTTGCAAAAAAAGGGACCGTTTTCATTGCGAAAATGTGGTGTGTCCACATTGCGTTTTGGGCCGTTTCCTGTCGCGGGTACTTGGGCCTCCCACACAAGTGAGGTACCATTTTTCTCGGAAGACTTTGGGGAACGCGGGGTGGGTGGAATTTTGTGGATCCCAGCAGATTCCAGAACTTTCCACCACAGAAATGTGTGGAAAATGTGGTTTTTTGGACAATATTTTAGGTTTGCAAGGGATTCTGGGTAACAGAACCTGGTGAGAGCCAGCCAAGTCACCCCATCCTAGATTCCCCTGGGTATCTAATTTTCAAAAATGTATAGGTTTGCTAGGTTTCCCTAGGTGCCGGCAGAGCTAGGGTTCAAAATGTACAGCTAGGCACTTTGCAAAAAAAGGGTCCGTTTTCACTGCGAAAATATGGAGTGTCCACGTTGCGTTTTGGGCCGTTTCCTGTCGCGGGTACTTGGGCCTCCCACACAAGTGAGGTACCATTTTTCTCGGAAGACTTTGGCGAACGCAGGGTGGGTGGAATTTTGTGGATCTACGCAGATTCCAGAACTTTCCACCACAGAAATATGAGGAAAATGTGGTTTTTTTGACAATTCTTTAGGTTTGCAAGGGATTCTGGGTAACAGAACCTGGTGTGAGCCAGCCAAGTCACTCCATCCTGGATTCCCCTGGCTGTCTAGTTTTCAAATATGTATAGGTTTGCTAGGTTTCCCTAGGTGCCGGCAGAGCTAGGGTTCAAAATCTACAGCTAGGTACTTTGCAAAAAAAGGGTAGGTTTTTACTGCGAAAATGTGGTGTGTCCACGTTGCGTTTTGGGCCGTTTCCTGTTGCGGGTACTTGGGCCTCCCCACACAAGTGAGGTACCATTTTTCTCGGAAGACTTTGGAGAACGCCGGGTGGGTGGAATTTTGTGGATCCACGCAGATTCCAGAACTTTCCACCACAGAAATGTGAGGAGAATGTGGTTTTTTGACAATATTTTAGGTTTGCAAGGGATTCTGGGTAACAGAACCTGGGGAGAGCCAGCCAAGTCACCCCATCCTAGATTCCCCTGGGTGTCTAGTTTTCAAAAATATATAGGTTTGCTAGGTTTCCCTAGGTGCCGGCAGAGCTAGGGTTCAAAATCTACAGCTAGGCACTTTGCAAAAAAAGAGTCAGTTTTCACTGCGAAAATATGGTGTGTCCACGTTGCGTTTTGGGCCGTTTCCTGTCGCGGGTACTTGGGCCTCCCACACAAGTGAGGTACCATTTTTCTCGGAAGACTTTGGGGAACGCGGGGTGGGTGGAATTTTGTGGATCCACGCAGATTCCAGAACTTTCCACCACAGAAAGGTGAGGAAAATGTGGTTTTTTTGGACAATTTTTTAGGTGTGCAAGGGATTCTGGGTAGCAGAACCTGGTGAGAGCCAGCCAAGTCACCCCATCCTGGATTCCCGTGGGTGTCTAGTTTTCAAAAATATATAGGTTTGATAGGTTTCCCTAGGTGCCGGCAGAGCTAGGGTTCAGAATCTACAGCTAGGGACTTTGCAAAAAAAGGGTCTGTTTTCACTGCGAAAATGTGGCGTGTCCACGTTGCATTTTGGGCCGTTTCCTGTCGCGGGTACTTGGGCCTCCCACACAAGTGAGGTACCATTTTTCTTGGAAGACTTTGGGGAACGCGGGGTGGGTGGAATTTTGTGGATCCACGCAGATTCCAGAACTTTCCACCACAGAAATATGAGGAAAATGTGGGTTTTTTTTTACAATTCTTTAGGTTTGCAAGGGATTTTGGGTAACAGAACCTGGTGAGAGCCAGCCAAGTCACCCCATCCTGGATTCCCCTGGGTGTCTAGTTTTAAAAAATGTATAGGTTTGATAGGTTTCCCTAGGTGCCGGCAGAGCAAGAGTTCAAAATCTACAGCTAGGCACTTTACAAAAAATGGGTCAGTTTTCACTGTAAAAATAAAGTGTGTCCATGTTGCGTTTTGAGCCGTTTCCTGTCGCGGGTACTAGGCCTACCCACACAAGTGAGGTACCATTTTTATCGGGAGACTTAGGGTAACATAGAATTGTAGAGCAACTGTTATTACCTATTGACTTTCAATGCATTTCTGCCTTCCAAATGAAAGACAATGTATAAAAAGAAGTCATTTTGAAAAATGACCTATAATTCTCATGCTAGTATGAGTACTCACAATTTCGAAAATGTGCAAATATCTACTGTTTCTAAACTCTATATTTTGTTCCAATTTCAGAAATACATAGGTGTTTTTCATACAGATTTTCCATGTATATATTTACCCAAATTAATTGCTATATATCCGGTACATAATAAAAAAACATTGCAAGACGCTTCTCAGATGTTGGCTCTGGGTTCGTCGGATTCTTGGTGAACCTACAAGTCCTATATATCCCACAACCAGAAAGGTCCAGCGGATGTACCGTTATATATTGCTTTCAAACAGCTGTCATAATTAAAAGAAGTTACAGGTGAAAACGTTGACACAAATGTCTGGTTTTTTTCAACTAATTTTCAATTTTTCCTATATTCAATGGTTAGTTTCTATAAAGAAACCTTGAAGGATCTACACAAATGACCCCTTGATGAATTCAGAATTTTGTCTACTTTTCTAAAATGTATAGCTTTCCAGGATCCATTATTGCTTTCATACCCATTTCTACCATTTACTGGAAAGAGTTTGAAAGCACAAAAAATAGCAAAAATGGGCTACGTCTCAGAAAAATGCCAAAACTGTTTAAAAAATTTTGGTTTTCTGACAAAAGTCTGCTTGTCCCTGAAAGCTGGGAAGATGGTGATTTCAGCACCACAACCCCTTTTTTGATCGCATTTGCAGGGAAAAAAACAGACGCTTTCATTTGTAGCCCTTTTTTCCCATTTTTCCCAAAAACAACAAAATTTACCTGTATTTTGGCTAATTTCTGGATCCCCTCCAGGGGAATCCACAAACCCTGGGTACCTTTAGAATCACCATGATGTTGGAAGAAAATGACTCAAATTTGGCGTGGATACCTTATGTGGTCAAAAAGTTACAGAGGCCTAATCGCGAACTACCCCAAATAGCCAAAAAAGGGCTCAGCACTGGGGGGGGAAAGGCCCAGCAGTTAAGGGGTTAATCTTTTTGGAGGCAAGCGTTATTGGAGAGGTAGATCTGCTCATTAAGGTAATCCTGCATCTGTGGTTTTGCATGTCTAAGTTCCTAAGCTCATTCAAACCCTGCCTAGCTTTTGAATATTACAAAATGTTGTCTTTTGTCCGTTTTAATATGAGTTTTTTTAATCAAAACTATATAGGTGGAGTTGCCTTTTATCCAATCTTCAATAACCTTGGCCTTCCCTTTGGTGTTCAGCAGTAGCGGCTCGTGGAGGGAGTGCCGCGGGGCGGTGGGGCGGGGCGGGGGAGGAGCAGGGTGGGGGGTAGTAAACTACGGCATACAGCCAAACAGAGGTAAGTAAACAAATAAATAAATAAAACGAATTTCGTTGCGCGCGCTGCATCGCATTTGGCAATGCAGCGCGCGCAATGAAATTCGTTTTATTTATTTATTTGTTTACTTACCTCTGTTCGGCCGTATGCCGTAGTTTCTACCCTACCCTGCTCCTCCCCGCCCTACCGCCTCGCGGCACTCCTCCACGAACCGCTACTGGTGTTCAGGCCATTAACATTGAATGATATAACTTTCAATGTTTCAGTTTCTAACACCATCTCTCACTGTCATTTGAGCTTTCGGAAACACACCACCTTGACCTATCTGGCTGAAAACACTTAGGTTTCGAAAGTAATATTGAATCCTTAAATATCTTACAACCTTGAATACAGAAAGGTAAATAGCAAGTATATAAAGTGATTGAAGTGCATAACATTCCATAAGGTGCTGAAAGTGAACAAATACCGAAGTAAAAAAATCATCAAATAATACAATACAATAGCATATAAAAATGATCTAAAATGCTAAAAGCTAAAGTGCACTGTGCCTTTCACATCTGAAAACCATCAAATGTAGATGTATAAATGTATACATTCGTTCTAATAGATTGAGGGGCAGTGCTGACTTGAATACTCTATTCCCTGGTCTCATTTTATTAACAATGTAAAATCTTCCATTTTTACAACTGCACTCTCTCACTCGAACCCCCTTCCACCTTTAACCCAACTCTCAAGGGCTCCACCCGCTGTAACCCCAATAGTCCCCAATCTAAGCTGGTCAACTGGCACCATGTTTTTGTGCCGCACGTTCCTTGCTATCGCCCCCACATCTCCTATCCCACACCTGCCCTCAAGGGGGTTTATTTCTAAGACCCTTCAGTCCTAGAAAAATTTCCTTCAAGAAGCTTTGTGCTCCCTCCATAGTCGCAAACACATTAAACCAACCTCTATATATGCCGGCTCTGGTGGCTCAGTGGACTAAAGCAGCCACTGCAGGGGCCTGTGTTTGACCTCATGGTCACAGGTTCAAATCCCGGCGGGTCCACTCAGCCTTTCATCCATCTGAGGTCGATAAAATGAGTACCATTGAGTTGGGTAACAATAAACATCTGTTATTCAGCGCCAGGACACCTACGGGTAATCGTGCGCTTTACAAATACACCTGTTATGTTATATAATACTTTAAGCTTTATGGGCTGAACAATAGTTACCTGTGCTCCGGCTGAATGGAAAGGACACAATAAAGACGTAAAGTCTCTACATCTGAGCTGAGTCAGTTGTCATGTTGGAGAAGATTCTTATAAAAATTCCTTGTTTATATCAAAAGATTTTTCCAGAATTGCTTTACTCAGTATCTTTTCCTTGACCTGAAACTCTGCAAAGTTAACCACAAGTGTACATGGGAATTTAGCATTTGTGAAGGCATGAAAAGGAACTCAATGTGTCTGGACAATGGTCAAATCCTGTGTATGCTCTGGGAGGATATTTTTTTATTAAATAATTCACATTCACAAAGGCTTCCACTGTATCTACTTTATATTTGGGCATGCCTGTGACCCTTAAATTGGACCTGCTGGAATGATTTTCCAACTCCTCCTGTTTGTTTCGCAAAGCTCTTATCTCTTTTTAACATTTGTCAACCAACCTAGCAGTCTCAGAAAGTCTATCCTCGCAATCTGAGATGTGTTGCTCCATTTCCTCCACTCTGTCCAGCACTTGGGTGATTTTCTCATCAAGTTTAATTAGGTGGTCTGGCATGTGTTTTGCTATATCTTGTTGTGCCAATTTGATCTGCTTCATTTCCCCATATATCTCACCCAGTATCTCTTGTAGAGAAATTGGGATTTCACTTCTCACTTTAGTTTTCACCTTGATCTCCCTTTGCAAAACAGAGAGCTCCTTTACAGCAGCCAAACCTTTCCCAGCCTTCGAAAACGAGTTTATCAAAACTTGATGTTTTTGTATGCTATCTTGCTTCATTCTCCCTACCGGAGCTATTTGCAGTCCGATATCCTCGGTTGTACTTTTTATATTTAGTTTATTGTTAAGAAAGAGGGGGAATAATTCTGTAGTCTTAGTGCTTTCAGATTAAGTGGGCCTTTTGAGCAGTGTCCTGTAACACAGCTAACAGAGAATTTGCAATATATTAGCATTCGAGAGACAAGTAGTGGCATGTTGCATATCCAGTTCCGTGTTTTGAAGACTCTTACCTTCAGACTCCTTAATCACCTTTCCACAGGCTTTTCATTTCTCTGTGAAGGGGTTAGCTCATTTGACACACCATTTCCGATTTCTCCCTGTGTCACAAGCATTGACTGTAATCCCCCACTTGCACTTCCTTGTGTTTCTAGCTTGGGAATCACACCCGCCCTTGAGCCTAGTATTGCCTCTTTCGTACTCTCCAAAGGTATCTCAATCAAATAGGCTTCACACCTGACACTGCTCTCCCTTGAATATGTCCCGGAAATTCGAACGTTTTCCCCAGCTAGACCAGCTTTGCTAACTTTAGTTCCTTCTCTGAGCAGCTTACAAGGAATAGTTCATGTGTGTTTTACCTGCTTGTTAGCATGGACTCCAATTGCTTCCAACACTCGGAAACCCCAGTGCATATGAACGCCTTGATAATGATAGTTTTAAGAATGCAGGAAGCAGCTCACTTGTCTATGGTAGAACAATTGTTGGACAAAGCGTCAGAGTCTTTAAACCTTCTGTTGCATCAATCTATTTCAGTGGCGGCTGGTGGATTTTGAAAGTGGTGGGGCGAAAATTTCTAGCCTAGTCCACCGTGTGAGCGAGCGAGCGTAGCGAGCGAGCCCTAACTGAAAAAGGACGGTGCAACGGGGTTTTACACCACATATTTACTGCAAATTGTTGCAAAAACGGGATCCAAATATAGCATTTTAAAGCACAGGTGTCAAGAAAACATTAGAAACATATAAAAAATGTGCCCAATCCTCTAACTGGTCTGTTTGCAAAATGATCCCCAAGCCAAGCACACACAACCAATGGAAACAGGCCCTAAAAAGAAGGGAACCCAAAGCTTTCACACTACCTGAAGTACTTCAAATTTCGAAATATCTCCCCCCAGTGGAGTGGTTTAGCATTTGTCAGATCATCTGTGTAAAACTTTGACAAATTTAGTGTCCATTTTTTCAGGCTTTTGCAACAGACCAGAAGCCTCACAGTCTTCAGTTCCTTAACTAGTACGTCGCTGACTGTCACTGGTGCAGTCTGCACCCACTCTAGTCTCGCCCCTACAGCTCCCAGTGTCACTCCAGTACTGAGTCCAACACACACAGCACTGCCAGAGCAGCAGTGCAGTCCTACTGTGTCTAATGCAGAGTCAACCGCACAAGCCTCTTCAAATCCGCCTAATTCTGCCCTGCAGCTCCTCACTAATTGAGTACTGAGGCCACCTTACACAGTACTGCCAGGGCATTTCAGTCATGCCAAGCACCACCCATTTCAGCAATGACAACCCTACTCACCACCACTACACATCAAGTCTCCATTGCACCCCTTAACTAATCGAGTACTGAGATCCTCATATACATCTCTGCCAGTACACTTGAGTCCTAAAATGTAGGCCTGCCATTCCAGTACTGTGATCCAGAAGCGCATCTCTGCCAGTACACTCAAACCCTCATCTGAGCACCCTATTATTCAAGTACCGAGATCCACATAGACCTCTGACCAGTCTCTGACAGTACACTCCCCTCATCTGCAGCCCCCTATTCTACTTCCATGACCCACGTACAAGCTTGCCAGTAACCTCAAACCCTAGTCTGCAGCCCTGTATTATTCTAGTACAAAGACCCACATACATTTTCTGCCAGTACACTCCCACCTCTGCAGCCCCTATTATTCTAGTACCATGACCCACATACAAGCTCTGTCGGCAGTACACTTCAACTCTCCTCTGTGCAGCCCCTATTATTGCAGTACCGAGACCCACACATAAGCTCTGCCAGAACACTCAACCCTCGTCTGCAACCCCCTATTATTCTAGTACCATGGCCCACATACAAGCTCTGTCTCACTTCACTATATGCTGCTTGCCGCCCTCCTCGCCACCCCACCCCACCTCTTCCACTTTCTCACCTTGCCCGTTCCCCTCGCTCCTCCCAGGCTCTGAACACCAGCCTACCCCTGCCCTCCCACCGCTCGTTCAAACACTCCAGCCTCTGCATATCATTCTATCCGGCGATCAAAGACCAAACTCCAGACCCCACTCGGGGGTGGTGTCCAGGGGATCCACATCATGCGAGCAGCCCCCATGTCCGTGCCCATGCACCATCCAGCTTTAATCGGTGTCAGAGGAGGTGCACTCAGAATCGAGATTCGATTCGAAACTAACTAGTAGCAAGCAACTTCCGAGACTAGGGACATAGAAATAGGAGATGTGTGGCAGGCATGCTTCACCTTAATATCCCATCCTATCAGTAACAGTGTGCGCCGTCAGGCAGGGCCTCAAAGGCTGCCCAAAGTCAAACCAAACAACAACAACGTACGCCATCATGGGGGCCTCAAAGCCAGCCCCCTCCCCAATAACCCCTGACCTTGGGTTCCTCAGCAGCGTGTTGCTCGGTGGAAAGCGCTTCAATGCCATGATGTCAGGAGTAGCAAGCACTATATAAATGAAGAATAATAAAATACAATAAATTGTTTATTGATCGTGCGGTGCATGACTTTGTGTAGAAGATTTATACACTGCTTGCTAAACATGTTCACGTTTGCTTTTATAATATTCTAAGTGGGGTAAATAAAAGCAATGACCAGATGGCGACAAGGGCACCAAGACATTCATTTAAACCACGCTCTGCAGCCTCGGAGTTGTAGTTCTGCCTCATCTGAAGTGAACCAATATTTCCTTCACCGGTTTAAATGCCATACAAACACTCGTTTACATATCAAATATTATTTTATATGTAAACGGGTGTTTGTATGGCATTTAAACCAAATATACATCGCTGCACCTATTTAAACCTCACTCATGCATTCGGTGCTGAGTGCTCAGATATAGATCGGACAGGGGGGGACGTGCACTCGAAAGCTTTTTCAACTTCACACTTGGTTTGCGCGAACTGTTGATAACAGTAGCGATAGGACGCCTGATTATACAGATGAAAGGCCGCCCTCTGGTTAAAAAGCGATTTAGGAAATAAAGGAATTAGGCAGGCACCAAGGAAGGAGTTACGGGGTTTATCTAGCCAGCAGTCGCGGCCGGCATGACTCGGGGGCACGCGCGGGGGGGGGGAAGGGGAGGCATTTAATGTAATGAATAATAAAATAAAAAGCTTACCAGGCATCTCTTCCGGTCCCGCGTCGCATCACTTCTCCTCTCGCCATACAAAACTTCTCCCCGCTCTTTAGCTTGACTGGCTAATGAGAAGACTGGATGCGACTGGGGGCAGCTACTCTGCTGTATCCTGGCATGTGACAGGGCATAGGGCGAATGTACGTCACCGCCCGAGCAGGATCCCATCTTCACACTCCTGCACTACACTAGGCATGCGCAGCATACCTAATGTATTGTGAATGGAGTGGGGAGCTGAAATAAAGATTGCTCTTCTCGCAGATGCGCAGTCCGTCTTCTGCACTCCTGCTCTCGCCTGCGTGCAGCGTGCGTTGGTTGACATGCGCACTTTCACCTGGGAAGCAGCTGCCAGCACAGGCCGGAAATGTAAACAGACGAATTGTCAAAGCTGTCAATTCGTCTGCTTACATTCTTGCTGGAACTGCAGTGAGCAGTTTCTTTTTGTGTTGATTGCCTAGTGGGGCGCTGCCCCGGCGCCCCTATGGACCAGCCGCCACTGATCTATTTATCAACAGATGTGCAAAGCCGCTACCAGCCTGCGTTATTTCAGCATCGGCACAGAACCTGAAGTGGCCTCTACTCCATGCGGCATCCACCCACGATCATAACAGATGAGTGAACGAAGAGAGACCAGTTGGAGTCTATCCAGCCACACTAGAACTCAGCCACCTTAACCACCTTACAGCCCCTCGGTCCCCTGCTTACTTCTGGGTCGCGGCAGAGACGTTTTAAGGCATGGGCAAAGTGGGCTCTGGCCCAGGGGCCCAGGCTTTCAGTGGGCCCCCTGATAGAGCCCACTCTGTTCTGCAGAGAATCTTGCCCTGATGACCTTAAATAATTCTTAAACATATTGTTTTAAATACCGTTTTCCCTTATTTTATTTTTAATGTGGGTGAAGTGTGAGAGTCTATTACAGACATTTTGCCGATAAATGTTTTGTTTTTGATTCATGCAGCATCCATAAAGAAAGTTCTTTTAGATGAAAACAGGACCTCACATATGGGAAATGGAAGGGTGTCACTGACATTATTTGCAGTAATATTAGTAAGCCGCTGCTGTATTACAATATTGAAAACACGAGTGGTCCCTGAATATTTGATGTAAACACATTTAGAATTTGGACCAGTGTGCCTGTGCACTGTCAGTGACGTGGCCAAAGAGTGCATAAAAGAGATGAAACTGGATCTTAAATTGAATGCTGTTCCGAAAAGGGTCCCCCAAAATTTGTTTGGCCCAGGGCCCCCAAAATCCTTAAGATGTCCCTGGGTCGCGGCGACCAGTTTGAGAACTTCAAGGGATTCCCCCTCCTGGGAAACACCACTGCGGCCTGGTATGGCAGCGATACTGCTCCAGGGCAGGCACCGCTTTGAACATTGCTTCTTGCCACTCCAGCATCAGTGCTATTCTTGGTGTCCTCCCGGCATGCCATTGTACCACGCTTACACGAGGTGGGGATGGAGACGATGGGGCGGGAATCCAGAAAGTCACTGCCGGTGCCTAGTGGGTAGCGTCCGCCTTACTGCTAATCCGATGCCCTCAACATTTGAATACATATGAATAAAGTGGGGGTATGTGTGATGTGCTACAAGGCCCACGCAGCACCCTTCCCTGTGTAGCTAGTGAACAGACACTGGTCTCACTAATGCAATGCCTGTCACTTGGTCTCCCATGCACCTTACCCGGTAGGAGACCACTACTTCATCACTCACGAGCGAAGTCAAAAGAATAAAAATGATTAAGGAACATAAATGAAAGGGATCTAATTATTACCAAATATTGAATTGACAGAATACAGGAGGGGCTTGCATAGTTATGAAGCTATGCAAGCCCCTCCTGTATTCTGTCAGTTCAATGTCCTACAATGTGTCAGAAAGGGAGTTTTCCTCCTACTTATCAAACCTCAATGGTCCTTCAACAGGTTACCATTCCTGTCATCCATTGTGCTCAAGTGGAGGTTGTGGACGGTTAGGCTGATTTTGTTTTCTGTCATTAAGGAGCCACGTTCAATTACTAAGCATTCTCTACGTTAGTACCTTGCAGGAAAACAATTTCACAAATCTTCCACACATTTCCTATAGCTCGTTGAGTTGATGAGTATGATGCATGTTAATATTGAAAAATACGACGTCAATGTACGCCATGATATATGTACATATAACAATGAACTTGCATCTCTGTTGCTGAATCCACCCAATATGGCTTCCCCATCAACCCCGAGCCAAAAATACCTGGTCAGGTAGGCTCTGCAACCTAGGCCTGAAACAACAGATTAACAGATTGCAGATGGAGGTGACATGTAACCCTTAAACAAACCCACAAACAGGAAAACCCAGATTGATCCCACAGATAGGCAGCAACACCACAATGGTCTTAGGAGATTGGCCCCAATAAAACACGTTTGGCCGGAGGGGTGCAAATTCACAAAACATCATAAAGTTAGATGCCACACTAAGTTAGGAACAATTAGCCAATCAGAACCCTGCATGCACACTACATGCAGTGATCACGCGTTCCCCATGTCAGACATCTGGACACGTACCCACTGTCCCCACGTTATGTCCACGCAAGGTTGAGACCTACCTGTGCTCCTTATCAAATACCAGATTTATGGCCCCGTGAGTAGGCCCAGATTCCTGTTCTAAAAGAATGTACAAATTGCTTTATGACACTTTGTGAAGTAAAATGACGGCCAAAACCAATGTACTTTGAGACAGTCTTCAGACTCCGACTCTGTTGCCTGTTTCCCCAGCTGCTCCGTTTAATTAAACCAAATGTTCCTGTTTTACAAAACACCTCTTGTCTTTTATTTTTTCAAGGTAAATTCCCATTTAAGCAACATCTATTACTAGCTGCACTTAATATGCAATTCGAAAACCAATCTCAATAGTCTATGAGAGGTTCAACCTCTACCTGTCAAAAAACAAAGAGCCTGTTGACCTATTCCATACACGTCAGCATCTGTGAATTTTCGAACATGTAGAAACAGAGAAGCACAGATCATTCAAGACTACCACTTGGTGAAATTGGTGACACTGAAACTAAGAGAACCACTGATGATGCTGCACTACACAATAGGCCTGTCACACTAACAGTTAGAATCTCACATGTTAAACACAGATTCCTCCTTGACCAGCATTTCCATCAATACAGAAAAACATTCTCTAACTTGCAAGTAAAAAGGAAAAACATTCTAAGCATGTGGTAAGATCACTTTGCCAAGATGTATCACTCCATGCTCATGTAGGGCAACCCAAACCAATCATGCTTTGGCAAAGTAGCATCTAATCTCTTTAGAAAAGATGTCGACTTTCATATCGCTGAACCCAGCTCCTCTGACACTAACTCAAAGATTTAAGACTAAAGTAGCTAGTCTCCAGTCCTAATCACACTAGATTTCATCAGCAACATCACCAATGAATTGCACACCAAACAAAATGTTTTTTTACTATCAAGACAGGGGTGATGGCATGCTCTTAACCTGTTGAATCATTGATGATCATCACATTTGCATTTGAAATCCAAGAGAACTGGAATAGTTTCTGTGCAAATTCAATGGTATTTTCCAAAGAAACTGGCTGTCCCAAACAATACCTTGACAACTCAGCACATCCCATCCTGTTGCAATAATGTAAAATTCTATTTCATGTGCATGGAAGTAGAACCTTGAAACCTAGAATAAGCTGGCACAGACATAGCCTAAAAACTGAAGTAACCAGGGAGGTCTGTATCTGCATGGCCTTGCACATGACATGCCTAAAAAGGCACTCAAGAGTGAACATCACTCTCACAGTGGACAACCTGGAAGTCAAAGTGAACATAACAAAGTAGTTTTCGAAAGATCAAGCTCAAGTTGGATTCTGCCACTTTCCACCTATTCTTTTCTGGAGTAATGTAGAGTAAAATCCTGATGACACAAATGCCTCAACTTTGTAATCTCACGTGCTACAGAAGTCTTCCAAAACGGTATGTTGGAAGCGCTGTCTGGGCTGCCAGGTGGGCTATTGTACAAGTGAACATTAATCACTTCCAGCATTAATGAGCCCTATTGATTCCGAAATTATGCGCAATATTGGGCCCAAAATAAATTGAAAAAAGTTTGGCTCAAAAGGTTCAATTGACTGAAGGTCGTAGGGTCAAAGGTATAATAATTATCCATAGTATCCCGCCACATTGCTTTTAATATCCCTGGGAGAAAACAACAATAAAGCAAGGTCAATGTTATCCTTCATAAGGGATTTTTACCATATCCATCCCATCCTTCACCTCATTTTTGTGGAAATGCCTACCACCATCCATGTGCTCCCTGTCATAACAAACAGCTTGTTTGCACCTCTAAAAAACTGTTGTATGTTTTTGATTTTCAGAGTGGGACAATGGGAGCCACTTGCTGCTGTAGTTGTATAATGCTTAACGCACCTACAACACCAATGGTAGTGTTGAATATTATGCACTCGTTCATTTAGAAATGCCTTTTATCTCAACCCAAGATACTGCTATTGCTGTAGATGAAGAAGCAGAAACCCC
Source organism: Calotriton arnoldi (assembly GCA_963921515.1). Lineage (NCBI taxonomy): Eukaryota > Metazoa > Chordata > Amphibia > Caudata > Salamandridae > Calotriton > Calotriton arnoldi. The sequence continues at coordinate 1,151,701 of CAWUFW010005404.1, forward strand.
GAAGGAATAGCCAAACTCATAGCTATATATGTATTAAAAATGGCAAATTTTGTCCATCTAGTTATAGTAGTAATAATTGGTCTCTTTCGATTGTAAGTATGTCCATAATTTACTAACAAAGAATAACTCAAACATAAGATTGAGTTCTTAAACTAAAATTGCTCTTTTAACATCTAAATAGTGTAGCTTCTTCATCAGAAGTAGGAATAGGGGAGAAAACAGATAGGATAATCTCCTGTTGTAAATAGAACTTTGAATGTACTTCTGAAATAAATGCAAGACCAGGTCCTAAAATTATTTTGTCTGTAAAACCCTTTATAAAGGAGGATTTGTAACTAACTTTCCTATTCCCCCACAACGTCCAGCTGATTTAATCATTAAGAGAAAACCAATCTTCGAAGTTAAATATGTCATACTAATCATCTGCAGAGGTTCGAAACAAGGCCCCTGCATACCCTCCAAAACTGTTGGTAGATCCCAGATTGGTGCAGGAGAATATATAATTGGCCTTCTATTAGAGAAACGTATAAGAAGCCTTCCCACCAATATTTCAACTAATGCTAGTGAATTGTAGATCTAATAGCTTTTATGGATGCACATTGTAGCTTAGTGTAGCAGGAGAAGAATCTTTATTAAATGTGTCTCTTAAAAATCTAGAGCTTTAAAAGGGTTGAATGTTACAGGATTTAGATTTTTTCCTGGCATCATCTACTGAAGTTTTTCCAGGACCTAAGATATGAGTTTCTAATTAATTGCTTTCACCTTTCCTGAATATCGGAGGCTACCTCTTCACAACATCCCAATTTTTGAAGAGCTAACTTTTCCCAGCCCATGCCACCAGATGAAGGTGCTACATAGATTCCAGTGTCATCCTTGGCCATAATAGAGGACTGAGGAGATTGGAAGATGGAAATGTATGCAGAACTAAACAATTTATTACACCCAACCAAAAAGGCATAATTAGTAAGACCTTCACTTTCTCCCTTTGAATCTTCTTTAGCACCCTGGGAAGAAGCAGAGCAGGAGGAAACACATACAGAAGGCCTGGAAGCCAGTAAAATACTAGAGCATCCACTTTCCAAGCTCTTTCACACCTCTTACTAGTGCTGAAGTGCTAGCATCAACAGTAATCATGTAGTGCAGGAATTCCTCAAAGGATTTCAATGAAGAGATGTTCTGCCTTTACTTCTTGCATGCTGTCATCACTTTTCTTGTTCCAGATGAAATTTGCAACCTTTTTGGTGAGTTGGCACAAGGGTTCTACTTTTTGCACATAGTTCCTGATGAACTTGGTGTAGAGCTCACACAGTCCTAAGAAGAATAAGAGTTAATCCCTATTGGATGGTTGAGGAGACTAACAATAGCGGAAATTAAGCTTGGTTTTGGCACCATGCCTTATGTACTAATGATGTTGCCCAAGTATTCTACTTCGTTGCAGGAAAATGCCCTGTTTTGTGCGGTGACCCATACTTTTTGCTAGATTTTATTGCTGTTTTTTGTACTGTGACCACTTAGAAACTGCTGTCCAGTGCCCAGTGTAAGTGTACTGACCCCTAAACACATGTTGAATTGGTATACTTCCAACTGACATATTTAACTTACCTATACGTCCTTAGTATATGGTACCACTTGTACCAGGGCCTGTATGTTTTCCCTTGTGGATTGCAGCACATATTGTGCCGCCACTAAAGTGACAATGCAAAACATGACTTGAGGCCTGCAACCAGTGACTTGGTTGTGCAGGTTTAAACTGCAAATTCAATCTGTCAAAATAACCCTTTGTGACAGACTTAAACCCTCCTTTTAAATATTAAAAAGTCATCCCTAAGCAGGCCTTAAATGCCCATAAGGCAGGATGCATGAAATATAAAAGTAAGACATGTGAAAGTGTAATGTTAAACATGTCCTTAAGGTGACAATGCCCTAAAAGCTATTTTCACTGCAGCAGGTTAGCTGTTCCATATGAAAGCATTGAGATACTTAATTAAAGTTAATAAAGTACATCCACTGAGGAATCAGATAAAAGTTCCCTTGCTGACTTTTAAAAATATTTATTGCAAATCCAATTCATTGGTTAAGTCGGATTTGTAACAAATATTTCAAAAAGGTACTTTTAAAAAGTTACCTTAGCCTTCCTAAAGCCTCTAGAGGCGCATCTGCCTGAGCTTCCAACTGTCACCCAGGAGCTGAATAGCTCCTTGATTAGGTGTAAATTGGGTCCAAGAGTTCAGACAAAAGACTTGGGTGTGGGGAGTAGTTGACATTCTCCTGACAGGATGGACTGGGGGTTGAGCCCAGCCCTTTGCATATCTTCAAAGGATGCCAACAGTAGCTCACTCCTGGCTCTACCTCCCTTTTGCCTTACTAGCCAGCCAGGCACTAATCCTAGTGGGAAAGACACCTCCAGAACTGGTTTTGAGTGACCACAGGGGAGGGTTTGCTCATTTTCCCGGCCACACCTCTAGAGTGGGCATAGGAGCTCTGAACAAGGGCAGAAAGTTTTTGCCATGTTAGATTTAGGTAGAGAGCTGCACTGTGGGATTGTTTGTAGCAGGATACACAGGAACTGCTGCAAACGTCAGAGGGGTTACCCCTGGGAACTTTTTCTCTATTGGTCAGGAAGGGGCCAGGAGCCACCTCCACCCACAGGCTAGTGCCAGACATAAATGTGGCACCCTCTTTAGAACACTACTGCACCCATGGAAGACAAAAGGACTGCATCTGCTGTTGTGACCTGAGGTGCACCTTAAGGGCTGGACCTGCTCCCATGTGTAATTGTATTTATATTGCCCTTAATACAAGTTTACTGAAGCACTTTACGGCGAGTAGCACGGTACTCTGAAACCCAGGTTAGCGGTTATTCCAGTGGTTATTGGGATTAGTCTTGTACACTCAGGAAAAAAGTGCATGCATTTTCTCCAGTTACTTTGTGATTGATTATATTAATACCGGTTAGGTGAGATCATTAGTGGGGGCTACGTGTTTTTAGGTGAGTGGTGGTGAGATAGATAGGCTGGCAGAGATTAGGTCATCCTAGATTACAGGGATAGTGTTCTAAAGGGGGAGAGGTTGTGATCTATGAAAGGAGGTGTCAGTAAACTGCAGAATTACCGTGAGATTTAGGCACACAGGCAAGAGATTGAGAGGAGACTAAACGCAGAAATAGAGGGCATGCAGAGTATGGAAGATAAGAAGGGGGTCACTCTGAAAAAGGAAAGAAGAGAAATCAAGCAGAAGTAAGTCAAGTTCAATTTTTCATGCAGGATTTTAGGAGTATAGTGGCAATTGGAGGATGTAAACTGTAGAAAGAAATAACATTATACATAGAGTACCATATCCGGGTCAGACAGCTTAAACATGCAAGTCCAGGTGCACAAATAATTTAAACATTTAGTGCCCTACACATCAAGTAAACATTAGGAGCCCTAGGCTGTTGTGTGCCAAGCCTAGGACAGCCTTTTTAAGTATAGTATGGAGCATCCCAACCTAGTCATAAAAATTAGTTATTTGGCACTGGTTGAGAGTGTCTCGCCAAGGCGCAGTCAGATTTATACTGTCGCCTAATCCCATCCAAGTGTATATTGTGGGTGCTTGGGCATTTGGCCATTGTAGTATATGCATTGTATGTGTAAGAGAAGCAGAGTGATGGAGGCCTGTGGGTTACATTTTGAGAGTCCCTGGCCTGTTCCTGTGCACAAGATGGGGTGATGCTTTTTCCCAGACAGTGAAAGTGTATCAGAACAGGTGCAGGAGGAAGGAGACCTAGACAGTAAAGTGAGAAAAAGGAGACAAGGCTCCTAAAGGAAATATAATTAGGTCATTTTTGCTTAGAGTGGTTTCTAACTAGTCTTCCTGTAGCACTGCCACATGGTGGATGGTGGGGGTGAATGGGGATGCAGTGTTCAGCGTGAGAATGGTATTTTAGGTAAAACTACCCTTTTGTCTCCTTCTGGCTCATTGTCTTTCGGCTGTTCATAACTAGGTGCAGGTTGTTCACACCTCTTTGGGCCTCTGTTGTGGGTCAACACATTTACATGCATATTCGTGTATTTTTCAAGGCCTTTACAGACATGCTTTACAGATTATATAACGCATAGTTACATTTTCTTAGGCACAGAACTTTTCTCAGAATCACACGATTTGTGGTCAGGTGCCAGAGCCGAGATTCCATGCAAATGTCCAAGATTAGCACTACCACTCCACTCAAGGCGCTCACACAAGCATATTGCTGTATGTTTAAACCATCTGCACAGTTTTTCTGTATGGGACTTGGGTATTCCTGTGTGCCCCTGCACTGGTTGTTGGGAGGTGGCTGTAAACAAGTTATATTTATCTCCTCTGCATAAATTATATTGTTGCTCAGCTTCAAGCAGAAGGCAATCATTAAAAAGCATGTTATGTGCAAATCCTGAATTCATCAGGGAACTTAGCCGCTCCCAATTCAGGTGCACCCCCTCCCCGCCCTTGAGTGAATGAAATAAGGTTGCACAAACTCTTGTGCAACAGTATTTGATGATAAGCAGCAGTGAAGTCCTAGGTAGACACCTTTGCGTTTCCTAAGGTGGCCACCATTTCTTGAATGTGGAGCAAGGGTTGGCTCTTCACAACTTCTTGTTGGTTTAACTGGCGTAGGTTGATGCACAATCTAATTTCACAGTTTGTTTACCACCACTACTGGCGAAAACCATGCAGATGCAGCAATCGGCTCAATCACTCCCTTCTCTAGCCAATTGTCAAATACCCTTCTAATTTCTTTGCTTTGCTTGACTTGCACTGCTTAGAAATTTAATTTGATAAAATGTGGAAATGCCTTCAACCACTGCAGGTTTCCAGCAAAAACAGTTTCAAATTCCTACAGGATACCATCAACGTTGATTCCTGAGAAACTGAACGTGTAGGGTGCATTGCTTGGATCGATTAGCATGCAAAGATTCTTCTGCCACCCCAAGATGTTGAAACCTTGGTCAACGACACCTTGGATTTAGCTGTTTTCCTTCAAATGTTAGATTGGCTTAAAAAAATAGAGATTAATCTATGCCCTATATTGGCACCTGGTGCTCAGAGAGTGTTCTTTCATGGTAAACTGTTGTACTTCATAGAGATTATTGTAATTTGTGAACCAGTATCCACCAATGTAGCGATATTGAGATAGGTTTACTTCAATCAATCAATCAGGGGTTTGTTAAAGCGCGACTACTCACCCGTAAGGGTCTCAAGGCGCTAGGGGTGGGGGGGGTGGGGGTGCAGGTTCCATCCATCAAGGAGGGGGTCTGTAGAAGAGCCAGGTTTTGAGGTTTCTTGCGAAGATGGGGAGCGATGTTGTCTGTCTGAGGTGGAGCGGAAGGGCGTTCCATGCTTTGGCCGCGAGGAAGGAGAAGGAGCGGCCTCCCGATCTGGTCTTTCTGGTGCGGGGGACGACGGCGTAGGAGAGCTGGGCTGATCGTAGGGTCCTTTGGGGTGCGTGGAATTTGAGTCGGCTGTTCAGGTATGCTGGTCCGGTGCCGTGGAGGGCCTTGTGTGTGTGGGTGAGCATCTTGAAGGTGATTCTCGCCTCGACAGGGAGCCAGTGGAGTGTGCGCAGGTGCTGGGAGATGTGGCAGTGTTTTGGCAGGTTGAGGACCAGTCTTGCGGCGGCGTTCTGGATGTTCTGTAGCTTGCGGGTGAGGTTTTTGTTTATTCCGGCGTAGAGTGCGTTGCCGTAGTCGAGTCTGCTGGTGACCAGGGCGTGAGTGACGGTCTTTCGGTGTTCGAGGGGGATCCATTTGAAGGTCTTACGAAGGAGGCGGAGGGTGTGGAAGCAGGAAGACGAGACAGAGTTGATCTGGCGGTCCATTTTGAGCTCGGAGTCCAGGATGATTCCCAGGTTGCGTGCGTGGTCCGTGGGGGTTGGCGGGTTTCCGAGAGCGGGGGGCCACCAGGTGTCGCTCCAGGCATCGGGGTTTGGGCCCATGATGAGTACTTCTGTTTTGTTGGTGTTTAGTTGTAGGCAGCTGTTTTTCATCCATTTGGCGACGGCTTCCATGCCTTCTCGAAAGTTGCGTCTGGCGGTGTTGGGCTCGTTGGATAGGGAGAGGATGAGCTGGGTGTCGTCTGCGTATGACACGATGTTGAGTCCGTAGGTTCTGACGATGGGGGCGAGTGGAGCCATGTAGAGCGTTGAAGAGCGTCGGGCTGAGGGAGGAGCCCTGGGGGACTCCGCAGGTGGTAGGTGTGGGGTCTGAGAGGAAAGGGGGGAGTCTGACCCGCTGCGTCCTGCCGGAGAGGTAGGAGCGGATCCAGTCGAGGGCCTTGTCCTGGATTCCTGCGTCGTAGAGTCTGCGTATTAGGGTGCGGTGGGAGACTGTGTCGAACGCCGCTGATAGGTCGAGGAGGATGAGGGCTACTGTTTCTCCTTTGTCCAGTAGGGTGCGGATGTCGTCTGTTGCGGCGAGGAGGGCGGTTTCCGTACTGTGGTTTTTCTGAAGCCGGATTGGGAGGAGTCGAGGATGTTGTGTTCTTCAATGAATGTGGCGAGTTGGCTGTTGATGGCTTTCTCAATGACTTTCGCTGGGAACGGGAGCAGGGAGATGGGTCTGTAGTTTTTGAGGTCGGTGGGGTCCGCTGAGGGTTTCTTTAGGAGGGGGTTGACCTCGGCGTGTTTCCAGTCGTCGGGGAACGAGGCGGTCGCCAGGGAGCGGTTGATGGTGTGGCGGAGCATGGGTGCGATGGTGTCGGCGGCTCTGTTGAAGATGTGGTGGGGGCAGGGGTCCGTGGGGGCCCCTGAGTGGATTGACTTCATTGTCTTCAGTGTGTCTTCGGTGGTGAGGGCTGTCCAGTCGTCAATCGCTGGTTTCCGGGTGTCGGGGGTGGTTGGTGAGGGTTCAGTGTGTTGGTTGTCTTCGTCGAAGTTGTCGTAGATGCTCTTGATTTTGAGGTGGAAAAAGGTGCTGAGTTTGTCGCAGAGGTCTTGTGAAGGAGGGATGTCGGTAGACTCGCTAGTGGGTTGGGCGAACTCCTTGATGATGCTGAAGAGTTCCTTGCTGTTGTGCGCGTGTGTGGAGATTCTGAATTCAATCGCTTTTTTCCTCGTTTCTCTGATGAGTTGATGGTGGGCGTTGGTGGCGGCTCTGAAGTTGTCGTGGGCTTCTGTGGATTTGGTGTTCCTCCAGGCCTTTTCGAGGCGGCGGCATGTGCTTCTGGACTCTCGAAGTTCGGTGGTAAACCATCTGGCTTTCTTGGCGCGGGTATTGTTGTTTTTCTTGAGGGGGGCTATGGTGTTGGTGCTGTCCGAGATCCATCTATGCAGGGTTCGGGCTGCGGTGTTGGGAGTCGTCGTTTTCCGCGATGGTTGGGGTGGAGTTGTTGAGTGAGGAGGTGAGCTGGTCGTCGGTGATTTTGGTCCAGTTTCTTCGTGGAAGCAGGTGCTGGTGTCTGTGGATGGTGGGTGTTCTGAAGGTGAAGTGGACGCAACGATGGTCGGTCCATGGGAGTTCGGTGGTGTGGCTGAAAGTGATGGAGTTTCCTGTAGTGAAGAGGGGTCGAGGGTGTGTCCTGCTGAGTGCGTGGGCTCGGTCACGATCTGGCGCAGTCCAATGTTGTGGAGGTTGTCCAGGAGGGATGTGGTGTTGGGGTCCAGTTGGTTGTCGAGGTGGAAGTTGAGGTCTCCCAGCAGGGTGTAGTTGGTGGATGCGATGGCCTGCGGGGAGATAATGTCCGTGATGGAGTTGGCGAAGGGTCCGCGGGATCCAGGGGGTCGGTAGATGAGGGTTCCTCAGAGGGTGGCGGTGGGGCTGGCCAGTATCTTGAAGTGAAGGTGTTCCATCAGTTCTGTGGGCTCGTCAGGGAGTGTGCTCAGGCGGAGGCTGGATTTGTGGACGATGGCGATTCCTCCTCCTGGGCGGGTGGGGCGGTCCTTCCTGGAGATCTTGTATCCTTGGGGGATGGCGATGGCGATGTCCGGTCCCGAGGTGGTGTTGGTCCAGGTTTCGGTGAAGAACGCTACGTCCGGGGTGGTGCTGTCGAGGAGGTCCCAGATTTCTGTGGCGTGTTTGTGGAGGGATCGGACGTTGAGGAGGATGCATTGCAGGGTCTTCGGTTCGGTTGTGTTCTTGTGGGCGGGTTGTGCTGGATCCGTGTTCTTGGCGGTGCTGCAGGTGTGCCGGCAGCGGTGACACCTGAAGGGTCCGTGGGAGTCGGCTGGTGATGCTAGCTTGCAGTTGTTGTTGCGGCCTGGGTTGAGTGCGCGGAGTGCTGCTGGGTCGTAGCATTGGCGGGGCAGAGGTCCAGGGTTCCTGGCGCTGGTCGCGGTCGGGTCGCGGACGGGCGCAGACGGGCTTGCCTTTGACGCGCCTTCGGCCCGCGGCTGCCATTAAGTAGGGGTCGGGGAGGGCTGGACAGCTGGGAGGCGGGAGCGGGGAGGGGAGCTGGATTGGGCCGGTCGCGCTGGGGGGGAGGGGCCGCGGGGGCAGCAGCGGCGGGGAAAGGTAAAGGGAGGAAATAAGGGATAAAGAAAAAAGGGAAAATAGGCAGAAATAAGGCACAAAAGAGCAGAGATGCAGAACAGTGCAGAAAGGTGAAGGATAAAAGAGGGTAGAAAAACGAGTGAAAGGGCAGTGCGAGAGGAAGGGAAAATGAGCAGAAATAAGGCACAAAAGAGCAGAGATGCAGAAAAGTGCAGAAAGGTGAAAGATAAAAAAGGGTAGAAAAACGAGTGAAAGAGCAGAGTGAGAGGAAGGAGACAGAGGTCCACTGGACCACCAGGGATGAGGCGCAGGGAAACCTGCGGGTGGAGGAGGGCCTCGATCACCAACACTCGAGAGTGCAGGGGCAGGGGCAGGCCTCACTTAATGGTGGAGCTGCGAGGGTGGGAGAGCAATTTCACTGACAATGAGTCAGTGGTCTTGCTCGCCAGTCCCCGCAGTGGCCGCCATTAAGTAGGCGCCGGGGAGGGCTGGACAGCTGGGAGGCGGGAGCGGGGAGGGGAGCTGGATTGGGCCGGTCGCGCTGGGGGGGAGGGGCCGCAGCGGCGGGGAAAGGTAAAGGGAGGAAATAAGAGATAAAGAAAAAAGGGAAAATAGGCAGAAATAAGGCACAAAAGAGCAGAGATGCAGAAAAGTGCAGAAAGGTGAAGGATAAAAGAGGGTAGAAAAACGAGTGAAAGGGCAGAGCGAGAGGAAAGGAAAATGAGCAGAAATAAGGCACAAAAGAGCAGAGATGCAGAAAAGTGCAGAAAGGTGAAAGATAAAAAAGGGTAGAAAAACGAGTGAAAGAGCAGAGTGAGAGGAAGGAGACAGAGGTCCACTGGACCACCAGGGATGAGGCGCAGGGAAACCTGCGGTGGAGGAGGGCCTCGATCACCAACACTCGAGAGTGCAGGGGCAGGGGCAGGCCTCACTTAATGGTGGAGCTGCGAGGGTGGGAGAGCAATTTCACTGACAATGACAACTGAAATGGTGCATTTGGGTAGGTCACTTGAGTTGCATTTATCAAGGATAACCAGGTCTTCCAGGTGTTCATCAAGGTCTGTTTCATCATCATTTTGCTTTTAAATGGAGAACACCTTTAAGGGTGATTATTAGCCCGACAAACATTTGCTATTCTTTCCAAATGGCAGGGCGATTTTTGTAAAATGCCACGTGGCTGCTAATCTAGCTAAAATAACTTTAATTGCGACTGAAGAAATCCTGCCTGGAGTAAGGCATACTCATTTGGTTCCTGATTATCAAATTGTCACGTCTGTGCAGTGTATTGCCTCACACAAGATTCACCCAGCTAGAATGCTCGTCTGGCACTGTAAGCTTTCTTACATTTTTAGCACAGCGTTCACTGTTCTTGATGGTGCTAATGATTTGTTGAGACGTGGGTCCTTGTATCACAATAATTTTTCCTGAACCTTAGTGTAGGTGGTGCACAGAACCACTTGGCCGTGGATCATTTCGTCAAAACTGCCAAATACACATAAATGCCAACCTGCGTAGCATAGCAACATACGCCTCAACAGGCTATCTTGGGACCTGGTATCTACAGTAAAAATTATGGTTTTCCAAAATGAAGCTAATGGTGTTCTTCCAGCTTTTCTTAGCTTCAATGCACTGGTCCCAGTCCATTTCAACTTCGGGCCTTTCCATGGGTGCCACATGATCAAAGAATCGTCTGCTCAAACCGTTTGTAAAGTAGGGCTTGTTTAAGTGCAGCACTGTACCCTATACCATAAAAATAGTAGGGCTTGTTTACGTTCAGCACTGTACTCTATACCATCAAATGCATGTCAAAGCTCCTAATCCACTGACTTTACCATTCTCAGGGTGGGCCTGCAAATTCTAAGATGGTTGCCAGAATAGCCACAGCATTCATTACCCCAGCCACCATTGACAGGAAGAAATGCATCCAGGTGGAAGTGAGGATGCACAATGTCTTTACTGATCGTACCTTTGAGAAATGTAGGGTGCAGGAGTTTGAGGAACCATTACACAAAGTGGAGGGGGAAAGAAAGAGAAGGAAAAAGGTAGAATTGTTGGTAGGAGTTCAGCTCACTTAGAAACACCAAACTTGGAGAGAAATATGGTGCCAGAAGTAATAGACATCAGACAGTAGATGAAAGAAGGAAAGGAAATTGGGAAAAAAAACAAAGACCAAGACAAGGCACATAGAAACAGGACCTGCCCATAGTAGAGACAGACAATATTCGAAGAGTCAAGTGCGGCAAAACAGAGGACAATGGAGAACACCGTGCCCAATGATTATGGATGACCCGCCCCAACCACAAGCATGGCTGCCACCCCAACGGACCAGTGTACACACCTCTATGACAGTGCTGCAACTGTTCAGCAAGCTTGTGAACCCGGTAACAGCAGCATCCATGTCGAAGACCTAGGAAGTCCAACTGAACTACTTCTGAACCACCTAAAAAAACTGACTATACCATCAAAAGACGTGTTCTGCTTCACTTTGAAGGGAAAGAGGTGTACAAACTGTTTCAAAACCTCCCAGGAACACGGGATAATCACTAGTATGAAACTGCTGTTGCAGCACTCAACGTATATTTCGTCTCTCCGTTGAAGACGGACTATGAACAGCTTAAATAGGGCCAAGCAAGCCAGAGCGAAGTCAAAACCTTCAATGGGTTCCACGTGCCTCTCACACACTTGCAAGCACATGCGTGGACGACAACCAGATGAAAGGTGTGGGATTAATACATAGGGTGTCGCTCATTGATCCTATGGCACCTCATCCTGTACCAACATGGCATTAAGCTAGGGGACATCGTCATCCTCAACAGAGCTGTCTAACAGCCAATCTGAAAAGATGAAGATGGCTTTGTCAAAGGGGACTACTCCACAGGCCTCCATCAAACTGGCAAACATCAAGGAGGAAGTGGTAGACGCAGTGTACAAACGCCCATCAAGAACCCAACCAACAAGGCCACAAACCAAGAAAATGCCAAAATTGTGGGCTCAACAGCACGCACAAGATGCCTGCACTGCTCCAAGGTGTTCCTGCTCCAAGTGCGGTAAAAGCAACCACTTCGCCAGGGTCTGTTGGAGCGGTGAAAGGGGGCAAATGCTATAGACCTGACCTCACCTCAACCCCGTGTTGCAACACCTCACACTTGATGATGACCAGCCAAACAGTGCTAAGAACGACTGAGCAACAGCAGCAGATGCCAGGGAAAGCGAAGACAAAGACGTCTTTATGACATCATATGCTGAAGAGCAGAGCAGAGGGAAACGACCCCCACCAATGTGCACCATCATGATAGCCAGAGACACAGTACAAGCCCTCATTGACAATAAGGCATCTGTCAACATTATAGACCTCCAGCAATATAATACACTGAAGTATAACCGCCTCTTACACCCATCCTGACGAAAATATACGACTATGGGGGACTCAAGCCGCTGTCACTGGCTGGTGCAATCAAAGTCAAAGTAGCAAACAGAGACATTCGCAGGTGAACTCTTTTTCACATCACCAGAGGAGGGAGCGACACACTCCTAGAATTTCAAGCAGCACAGGTCTTGGGGCTTTTATTCTTCATTCACCAAATGGATGCAGCCCAAGCAGAAGAGATACTAAAAGACTTCAGGAGTTAGTATGTTTGGAATGCATCTCCTCAAAGTTACACATTGACACTGCCACAAGACATACAGCCCTAAGGCACTGAATAACCTTTTATATCTGCCCTTTTGTGGAAGATTAAATCTGCAAGACAGAGCAGCGAGGGGTCATTGAGAAAGTGTCAGAGTCCACCCCTGGGAGTAACTTATGGGTGTCGCCCCAACACCAACGCATCCAGGGGCCCATTGACTGTGTGGGGCATGAAGCTACCAAACAAGGCCATCCACAGGGAGCGACACCTGATGACAATTGATGACATCATTGCGGACCTTAACTGCACCAGGTGTTTTTCCAAAATGGACCTGAACGCCGGGTACCACCAGCTAGAGCTGGACCTCATCAGCCGCAATATTACTACCTTCTCTACACACCCAGTGCTATGGAGGTATCCGATACTAAATTTTTGGATGTCAATGCACTGGAGGTGTTCCAGAAGGATGGCTGACAAACACTGTCAGGCCGCAACAGTCCTGAACAGAAATGACGATATCCTGATATACTCGACACTGGAGGATCACTGCTTAAGAGCCAAACTCAAAAGAATTGCAGACCCCAGATTAACTCAGCGCAAGCAAAAATGGTTGTTCTGAGTCGACAGAGTTTTTTGGCTATGTTCTTCTAAAGATGGCATAAACGTTGACCCGCGTAAGGCAGACACCATGCAGAATGCCTTAATACCGCAGAACGCCACAGAAGTTAGAAGCTCTCTTGACATGGCCACATACTGTGGATGGTTTGTGTCGAACCTGGCCACAATATCAGAGCCCCTCATTGCACTCACAAGGGCCAACATAAGCTGGGGCTGGACTGATCAAGCTGACGAGGCATTTTAAGAGATAGAGAAAGCGCTACTCAGTAATGCCTTGATGGCGTACTTAAACCACTGAAGCAACACAGAGCTCATCATGGACACTAGACCAGTGGGGCTAGAAGCAGTACAAACTCACGAGCAGAGTCACAGAGTCTGTGTGTCCATTTTATGTGCCAGGTGGGCACTGACAGATACCGAAATGCAGTGTGCTCAAATAGAGAGGTAAGCATAAGCCATCCAGTGTGGCTGTAGACACTTGCATCTACACATCTGCAGGAGGAAGTTTTGAGTGGTGACTGTTCTTAAGCTGCTTGTACCACTGTTTACTGGCACATCCAGGGACCATAATCAAGGATAGAGTGATGGACCATTCAACTTCTGTTGTACAGCTTTACTGTCATTTACTGCCCAGGGCAGATAATCCTACTGACTACCTGTCCTCACATCCTCCAACTCTGAGAGAGAACAGGAACCGAGACAAAGAAACAGCAGAAGAATTTTTCAGCATGGCAGTACAGGCGTCCTGCCCAAAAGCAATGTTGCTGAAGCGATCCAATCAGCGACCACCACTGATGACAGCTTGCAGAAGGCAACCCAAGCTCTACCCCACCTACAGTGAAAGAGGTTCCTAGAGGAGGCTCGAAGGTGGAACCCGACCGAACAAATGGCCATGATCCAGCTATTGAGGGTCAGAGATGAATTCATGACCACAAAGCAAATCGAGGGGAGAGAACGCTTTGTAATTCAGACAAATTGGACTATCTTTTCCTTTGTTCCATCTGGACTGGTTTTGGACATTGTTCAAATTGACTGTATTGGCCTTAACAACAAACAGATTTTTGTTTTGAAAGTGACATCTTATTACTCTTTGGCCCTGATGAAGCAACAATACTCAGTTGTGAAACGTGATGGCCTTGTTTCTGAAGGATAAAAGATTTGAGTTTTAAATAACAATCTCCAGTGTGATCCTATATCTACGTATAACAAAGTAACCTCAAACTTTGTCTGTCAGTAGTTCATGGAAGGTTGAGCAGAGAGGTAGGCACAACCATTTTGCTTGAGATCCAATTTGTCTGAATTACAGAGCCTTCTCCCCCCTCAATTTGCTTTTTTTACATTTCTTATATGTGAATAGGCTCTAGTCAGACATTTTAGAAACTTTTAGTTACTTAACCTGTACAATGTTCAAACATTTAAGTAAATGAGAGCAACTGACTGACTCTTTATTCAGGAAATCTAATAATGGAAGAGGCGGTGCTTCTTTAGGCACACAGCACAAGAGTTTGAGACAGCTACTTCTGAAAGTTGAAAAGTTAATGATAAAGGAGAGCTCGAAATGGTGGGAGATTCAGACTTTGGAACAATACCTTGAGAGAAAACTGATCCCAAGACGGTTACGGATTAACCTTTAACCGTCAGCAGAAGAAATGTCTGAACACATGGCAGATAAATGGCATAAAAAATTACAAAATACATCATTTGACTTAATGGTTATATTGATTGACCAAGCAGAAGTAACTATGAAAGGATTAGAGGTGGAGATAACTGACCTAAAAATGAAACTAAAGATCTAAAATGTGGTGATCTCACAGAAAAGAACTATCTTATCTTAGACAATATTATAGAGAAATACCAAGAAGAGATGAAAAATAAAAAACTATCCAAGTTAGCACAAGACCTATGAGATTACAATTCAGGCCGATTTAACTCTTATGCCATAAAATGACATGATCTTAGATGAAGGGCAGCTAGAATAATCTAAGGCTATACGCATGTGTGATATTTCCCTGAGTAGTGCAACTAGTACAGCAACAGATAATGAACCGACCACCAGCTCCTCTCTCTCTGTCTCTAAGATTTTTTTTTAGAACTATGGCCAATCCAATGGGCAAGAAAGACAGCAACCACAGTTGCAAAGAAAGAGCCAAAGAAAAAGACCCAGTCCAAAGAAAAAGAAATCTAGAAGACAGAAATGCAAACAGAATGATGACAACACTACAATCTATATATTAACAACTAGAGAGTGAGGGAATTATCACTCTTCGTCCCCCTTACGAATATATATATATATATATTCGGGTCCGTGGCAGGCAACAGGCAGGTCTTTAGAGGGAGAGCTCCATACAAAAAGTAGGTTTACCCCCTCCCGGAACCCATGAAGTGAAGCCATTAATGCCTTCACAGTACAGCGGCTCTTTGGAAATCCCACAAGGCCGCATTGGTGAAACCGTGAGTTTTGCCTTGCACACACCCCCCCATAGGTTAGGATAGGCCTTAGCGTGCGTACACCGCCATGGGGTTTCTGGTCCTGAAGAAAGCTTAGCTAAAAATGCATCCATAAGCAGAAACATGTTGACCAACTTTCACGTTATTGTTTAAATCGGACTCTCATGGTTTACCTAACCAGCCAGCTCGCGTCCGTCTCACTGGTTTTAAACGATCACTGGTTCTCCACCATTAAAATTACCTTGGGAAATAACCAGCGATCTTTTAACCTGCACTACCCCTACACTTACACTACCCCCCAAAAAAACCCGCTCCGCTGTAATTTCAGGCGTCGTAGCACACCAGGGGGACACTCGGTCCCTCTGGTGGGAACCCAATGATGAAGCATGTCACCAACTAGGTTGGTGAGTGAGGGTTCTTTGAAATAAAGAGGTTTCTCCTCGTGCTGCCCCAGCAATTTCCCTCTTTTCTCGCTCTTTTGTTGTTATTAAACACTACAATCTAGACAAGAGATGGACAAGAATTGAATACTGAGTATAACTTGTCAAATTATATGTTGAGCAAAGAGGAATTGTGGGTTCTAAATAAAGGTGTAAACTTTGCTCCTGCACAGCACATTGATTTTTTTCATCACAGAATTGATTTATTGAGCTGTGTGAAGAAGCTTAAGTTGAAAAAATTATTTTAAATTAATCCACCTAAAAAGCTTCTGAATACAACTAATAAACCCCCTTCTGTACATAAAATGAGAGATTTGGTGGATTTTCAGGCTTTGATGTCGCTTACAGATGCAGACCAAGATGACTTCGAAACTATAGCAAGAGATTTGGATATTGAATTTGATCAGTCCTTGGAGAATGGATTAAAACCAAAATCAAAGCTTTTCCTGAAATCAAGTAATGAGGATAATAATGATGTCTTTGAAAAATGTGTGATAGGAGACATTATTAAGCTTAAATTCAATCAGAAAACCCTAAATATTAATAAAAGCATAAATCAGCCTTATAATTCCTTCAATCCAATAAGGATAGTGTTATAAGGAAAGCTGACAAGGGGGGGTCAGTGTTAGTCATGAATTTTGTGGTTTATAATAATGAGGCAAGACAGCTAGTAGATGTAGACTGTTACATAAAAGTGACAACCAAAGCAGTGAAGGCAGCAGTAAAGACAGCAGTAAAGAATTTAACAACTTTGTTGGTGAAATAGAAAGGGCTGGGTTTGTAATCGAATGAGGAATATTCTTATCTTAACTTAGCTTTCCAAAGATTACCAGTCATTTATGTTTTTTACGAAAGGTGCATAAATCCCTTAAGCAGCCTCAAGGGAGACCTATAGTATCAAGCAATGGTTCCCTGACGGACAGACTTTTGGAATTTATTGATGTATACTATTAGACCTGGCATCTTTTGGCATGGTTTCACCTGTCTTTTTGCTTCTGACCTCTTGTTTTTGACTGTGTGCTGAACTTAGTTTTTGCTGGTTTTAGGACTCTGGGCACTTTTTCACTGCTGACCAGTGCTAAAGTGCATGTGCTGTGTGTCTAAAATGTAATGTCATTCGGTTTCTCTATGATTGGCATATTTGATTTACTGATAAGCCCCTAGTACCGCGCACTACATGTGCCCAGGGCCTGTAAATCAAATGCTACTAGTGGGCCTGCAGCACTGATTGTGCCACCCACAGAAGTAGCCCTTCAAACATGTCTCAGGCCTGCCACTACACAGCCTGTGGGTGCAGTTTTAAACTGCCATTTCAACCTGGCAAGTACACCTACTTGCCAGGACCAAACCTTCCATTTTACTACATGTAAGGCACCCCTAAGGTAGACCCTAGGTAGCCTTTGGAAGTGTGCAATGTAGTCAAAAGGCAGCACATCTACTTTTGAGTTTTAAATGTCCTGGTAGTCAAAAACTGCTAAATTCGTTTTTCACTACAGCAAAGCCTATCTCTCCCATAGGTTAGCATTGGAGCGGCCTTGTAACACTTTACAAGTGTAACTTCCAACTGGGAGCAGATAGAAAATTGGAGTTTGGTGCCTCTGGACAGTTTAAAAACACATCTTTTAGTAAAGTTGTTTTTTAAATTACAGGTCTGAAAATGACACTTGTAGAAAGTTGGCATTTTCTTACTTTAACCATTCTGTGCCTCTGCCTGCCTCTGCCTGTCCCTAGAATACATGTCTGGATCGAGGCGACAGCTGGGCTTTGTGCATTCCCTCTAGACAGTCACACATAAAGGGAGCTGAGGCGTGCCATGCATATCCTGATGGCCCATCACCAGGCTGATGGGTCTTCCTGAGCTAGAGTGAGGAGCTGACACTTGCACCTGAATGGGACTGTGCCTGTCCCCACATAAAGAGCTGCATACCTCCCTGTAATGTGTCTGGAGCCAGGGCCAGGAAGGGCAGGGTCTTCTGCACTACAAAGACCTTTCTTTGAAGCCTCCCTACTTCAAAGGCTAAAATGGGTATAAGTACAGGACCTCTGTCACCATATACTCAGAACAATTCTGGACTGAGGACATTCTGCCAGGAAGGAGATCTGTTCTGCTGCCAGGAGGGACTGCCACTTTGCTGCTTGCTTTGCTGTGTTGGCCTGTTGCTTCTTGCCTGTGAGTGTGAGGACTGGACTTTGCTCTCTACATCCTATATTTCTAAAGGTTCTCCAAGGGCTTGCCTCCGGTTGGAAGTCTCAGGGATATCAAAGACTTCAACTGCATCTTGCTACCAGCACCTGGGCTTCTCTGCTGGGTGTCCTGCTCTGCCAAGTGGTGCCAAATCCAGTCCTGGGCCCTTGGGAATGTTTGTGCTGGAACCCAAGAAATCACTGCATCAATTCCAAAGTGTTCATTTGGAACGGGTGCATCCCTGCAAAACCAACACATCACTGCTGCCTGCACCGAAGCCATGGTCCCCACTCGCTGAGTGCGCAACGCATCAACTTCGACTTACAATGCAGCCCCAACTTTGCCGACGACTCACAGTTGTCTTCACCGAAGCAGTGGTCCCCGCTTGCAGAGTACACAATGCAACAACCTCAACTTACAACGCAGCCTCGACTTTGCTGCAGCGCCTCCGAAGAACCGCTGCTGCGTGAGTCTCATCAACGTCTGTGATGCACCATCCCGACTACGACGCATCCACAGTCTCGGACTGGCTTTTCATCTGCGCATTGCCGCCAGCCCAGAGGTTCGACATAGACTCCTTGGAACCGACGCACTGTGCTCTTGACATCGACGCATCAACAACCTTGCCCGACTTTGGAACCGATGCATCGCCTGAGTCAGCGATGCATCACCTCCGGATTTCAGAGGAAGTCTCTAAGATGCTGGAGTTATTGAGCCCTCCAACAGCCCTTGGTTCAGTCCAGTGGTTCTGGTCCCCAAGGCTGCTCCGCCCGGTGTCACACCTGAACTCTGGTTCTGTGTAGACTACTGTGGGCTCAATGTGGTCACTAAGACTGACACTTACCCTATTCCCAGAGCTGATGAGCACAGTGATCAACTTGGAGCTGCCAAGTTCCTCAGCATGTTTGATTTAACGTCGGGTACTGGCAGATTGCTTTGACCGAGGGAGCACAAGTAAGGTCAGCGTTCTCAATGCCAGAAGGGCACTACCAGTTCCGTGTTATGCCTTTTGAGTTGAAGAACGCCCCTGCCACCTTCCAGAGGTTGATCAATCAGGTCCTGGCTGGATTGTAGAACTTCAGTGCTGTCTACCTAGACGACTTTGCAGTCTTCAGCTCTAGTTGGGAGGACCATTTGCACCACTCTGGAGAAGTGCTGAGGGACCAGCAGTGCGCAGGACTCACTATCAAGGCCAGTAAGAGCCAGATAGGGCAGGGTTCTATGGTTTACTTGTGACACCAAAAAGGGGGTGGCAAGGTGCACCACCTGCAACCAAACATTGACACCATTCTGGCTTGGGCATCCGCCAAGACCCAGACAGAAGTGAGAGCCTTCTTAGACCTCACTGGATATTACAGGAGATTCGTAAAGGGATATGGCACCATTGTTGCCCCCTTGACAGAGCTGACTTACGAGAAGCAGCCCCGTCAGGTGATTTGGAAAAGGTATGCTAGACAGCTTTTGACACCCTGAAGGAGGCTATGTGCAACGCATCCGTGCTCAAGGCTCCTGACTTCTCCCAAGAATTTGTGGTGCAGACTGATACCTCAGAGCATGGCAGGGAGGGGGTTGTGCTCTCACAGCTAAACAAAGAGGGCCTAGACCAACCTATAGCCTTCATTAGTAGGGGGGTTACTTCCCAGGGAACAGAGGTGGAGCGCAATAGAAGGGGAACATGTTGCTGTAGTCTCGGCACTGAAGAAGCTAAGACCCTACTTGCTAAGGACTCACTTCCAGGTTCAGACAGACCACAGGTCCCTCAGATGGCTAATGCAGATGAGGGGTGACAAATCTTAAACTGTTGAGGTGGTCCATCTCCCTGCAGGGAATGGACTTTACGGTGTAACACCGCCCTGGAACAGAACACACCAACGCTGATGGTCTTTCCAAGTTCTTCCGCCTTAAAGAAGAGAACTCCCAACAGGTTGGTTAGTTTTCCCTACTTTCCGCAGGCGGACACGTGTTAGACCTGGCATCTTTTGGTGTGGTTTTCCCTATCTTTTTGTTTCTGACCTCCTGTTTTTGACTGTGTGCTGAACTTGGTTTTTGCTGGTTGTAGGACTCTGGGCACTTTTTCACTGCTGACCACTGCTAAAGTGCATGTGATCTGTGTCTAAAATGTAATGCCATTTGGTTTCTGCATGATTGGTATATTTGCTTTACTTATAAGTGCCTAGTACAGTGCACAACGTGCCCAGGGTCTGTAGATGAAATGCTACAAGTGGGCCTGCAGCACTGATTGTGCCACCCACGGGAGTAGTCCTTCAAACATGTCTCAGGCCTGCCACTGAACAGCCTGTGGGCGCAGTTTTTTTAAACTGCCATTTCGACCTGGCAAGTCGACGCACTTTCCAGGACCAAACCTTCCTTTTTATTACATGAAAGGCACCCCTAAGTTTGGCCCTAAGTAGCCCCATGGGCAGGGTGCAGTGCAGTTAAAAGGTAGGACATGTAGTTTTGAGTTTTACTTGTCCTAGTAGTGAAAAACTGCTACATTGTTTTTTCACTACAGCAAGGCCTATCTCTGCCATAGGTTAGCATTGGAGCTGCCTTGTAACACTTTACAAGTCTAACTTCCAATTGGGAGCAGATAGAAAATTGGAGTTTGGTGGACTCATAATTTTAAAACACATCTTTTAGTGAAGTTGTTTTTTAAATTACAGGTCTGAAAATGACACTTGTAGAAAGTTGGCATTTTCTTACTTTAACCATTCTGTGCCTCTGCCTGTCCCTAGAATACATGCCTGGGTCGGGGCGACAGCTGGGCTTTGTGCATTCTCTCTAGACAGTCACACATAAAGGGAGCTGAGGCGTGCCATGCATATCCTGATGACCCATCACCAGGCTGATAGGTCTTACTGAGCTAGAGTGAGAGGGAAGAGCTGACATTTGCACCTGAATAGGGCTGTGCCTGTCCCCACACAAAGAGCTGCATACCCCCCTGTAGTGTGTTTAGAGCCAGGAAGGGCAGGTTCTCCTGCACTACAAAGACCTTTCCTTGAAGTCTCCCTACTTCAAAGGCTAAAATGGACCTCTGACACCATATACTCAGAACACTTCTGGACTGAGGACATTCTGCCAGGAAGAGGAGCTGCTGTACTGCCAGGAGGGACTGCCACTTTGCTGCTTGCTTTGCTGTGTTGGCCTACTGCTTCTTGCCTGTGAGTGAGAGTACTGGACTTTGCGCTCTACATCTTGGATTTCTGAAGGTTCTCCAAGGGCTTGTTGGGATTGCCTCCTGTTGGAATTCACATGGATATCAAAGACTTCACCTGCATCTTGCCAGCAGCACTTGGGCTCCTCTGCTGGGAGTCCGAATATAGGCGTTTACAACGCATGCAATTACAATGAACGCGTTGTTACATCGCAGTACCAGTACCATTACAACGCAAGTCGTTACAACGACTTGCTCTGGGGGCGCGCTGGACTTAGGAATAGAATAATTTACAATTCCAACTCCAGTGTGTGCAACAGTAGGGAAGGTATTGGAATTGTAAATTATACTATTCCTTAGTTTAGAGAGCCCCCTAGAGCAAGTCGTTGTAATGACTTGCGTTGTAATGGTACTGCGATGTAAAAACGCAGTAGTTGTAACGGCCGCCTTGTAATCGCATGCGTTGTAAAGCATGCGATGTGATGGCTGTTTCCCCTGGGAGTCCTGCTCTACCAAGCGGTGCCAAATCCAGTCCTGGGCCCTTGGAAGTGAGTGTTTGTGCAGCAACCCAAGAAATCGACGCCTCAAGTCCAAAGCGTCATTTCGGAACAGGCGCATCTCTGTGAAACCGACGCATCACCACTGCCTGAACGGAAGCCATGGTCCCCATTTGCTGAGTGTTCTACGCATCAACCTCGACTTACACTGCAGACCCGACATTGCGGACGCCTCTCCGTTGCCTGCACCAAAGCGGTGTTCCCCGCTTGCAGAGTGCGTGACGCAACAACCTTGACTTACAACGCAGCCTCAACTTTGCCGCAGTGTCTCCTAAGAACCGCAGCTGCATGAGTCTTGGACACCTCTTCACCAATGTCTGTGATGCACCGTCCCAACTCCGACGCATCCGCGGCCCAGTGTGGCTTCTCATCGATACATCACCTCCAGCTCAGTAGTTCCACATCGACGCCTCTGAACCAACGCACCGTGCTCTTGACATCGACGCATCAATGACCTTGCCAAACTTCGGAATTGACGCATCGCCTGCGACAGGGACGCATCACCTCTGGATTTCAGCGCATCACACCGAGCATCGACGCATTCAAGGTACTGTCAGCAGGTCTGCGTGACTCCTGTATCTGGCCAGCGCTCCATTGCGGTCAGACTGAACTTTTGGATTTGCCCCACTCAAGGGCGACCAAACAGACCCAGTTGGAGCTGTTGACTTCTAAGCACTGCATTTTGATTTAATCTTGCAAAATTCATATCTTGACTTGTTTATGTTGGATTTTTGTCATTTTGGTCTCGTTTTCCTCAGATAAATATTGGCTATTTTTTTTAACTGGTGTGTGTGTGAACAAATACTTTACACATTGCCTCTTTAGTTTAGCCAGACTGCTCAGGGCCAAGCTACCAGACGGTGAGTACTGGTAAAATGTTAGTGGTACTACACTTACCCTGACTAGAATGGTGGTCCCTGCTTGGACAGGACCCAATTTCTAACGTACACATATCACCATTAGTGAGGAATTTACCTTCCTGTGTTAGAGATACCACAGATTTGTTAAGATCTATTGACAATATACCATGGAAAGATGATCTAATTATTGTAAAATCATGCATCACATAGCAGATTGTTTTTAGAAATGGCAGAGTTTGTACTGAAAAAATGTTTTTTCTTTAGGAATATGACTTGCATCAACAGGTCTGTGGGGCTGTGATGGGTTCATGCTTTGCTCCTTCATATGCCTTGTTATTCATGGGAAATTTTGAAAAAGAACATTTATCTGATTTGAACTTGTGTGATTTTGAGAATACTATTCTCTTATGGCCGAGATTTATGGATGACATTTGTGTCAATTGGAAGAAAGATGAAAACCAATTATGTGAATTTCACTCTTTACTGAATCAGAAATCATTGAACATAGAGTCTTTAGAATTCAGCATACAAAAAATGTGTTTTTGGACTGTGAAATTTATGTAGATGATTGAAAGATTTTGAGCAGAATCTAAAGGAAACTAACTTCTGTTAACAGCACTGTACATTCTAGCTCAGCACATCCAACACACCCGAAGCATAATATTCCTTATGGTGAATTGCTTTGTGCACGGAGAGTTTGTAGTACAGACCTGATTACCAGCTAGAGGTGACATAAAAGAAGATTTGCAGAGAGGGCATATGCTAAGACTATCACTAATCAAGCAGTAGAAAAAACTAACACATTTCCTCAAAACGAATTGTTACAGATCTATTCCACAATTTAAGCTGAAGACAAGAAAGATACCAGTCAAGTTTGTTATGAAATATATCCGCTAAAGACCTAAAATCTATCAGATCCTGAAGAGACATTGGCATTTGTTGCTTTTTGACAAAAATAGTTCTAAATATGTTAACAATAAGGTTGAAATCACTTTTAGGCGTGGGAATTGTGAAGAAAGTTTGATGCCCAAGTGACCCTATTGGGTATTCAAAGACAATTAAGAGAAAAGAAAACATTTCAGGCTTTTTTAAATGTGCTAATTGTATCTATTGTAATCTTACTAATGGTAAACAGACTAATTTTTTTATCTTCTCCGGATAAAAAGCCGATATTACAGTTCCTTAACTGTAATATCAAGTTTTGTATATATATTATAACTTGTGCCTGTCTTAGGATTTATGTGAGCTCCACAAAACAGCCAGTGAAGAAAAAATGGAAGGAACAATTAAGAGCGTTTAGAAATCCAACAGAAAAATATCTGTGTCTGTACATTTGATGGATTCCACATGTAGAGAAAATGTGGATAAAATAAGGTTTGTGGCGACTGAAAGCATTGAGCATTAAGCCTCATAGGAGAGGGGGGGATTCATTTCTAAAATTGTGAGTATTTCTGGATTTTTAAGCTAGGTCCTTATAAACATGGCTTTAATAAAGAGGAATAGCTACATTATTTGCTGTGATAAGTTGAGGTTTATGACATCAGTATTTTTCGACTTTTATCACCTGATGTATTTATTATTTCAAGCATATTTGCATGACCTTATGTCCTTTATACACTCAGATTAGGGCAAAAAAATCTTTTATATAATTTTTGGGGGTATATGATTAATTTATTTTAGCATTTCTTCATCAAAGGATAATAGATCTATCAATAAGTTTTATTGTTACCATTGAGTTGTACTTGGAAATTAAATGGTGGATGATCTGTGTTAGTATCAACTGTATAGTTAGTGTACTAGCTGTTTGATCAGGTAGTTTCGCGCCTCAGGACGTGTTGACGAAATGATGTTAAAGCCAGATTAATCCTTTGAAACAAAAGAGTTGCACATACTGTCAGTCTATAGCAATGATGGATCCAGTTATCATGCCGTTAAGTGGATTATAAAGTAGTTTTTTTGTTACATAAATATTTTCTTATACCTTCTTTAGTATTTTAAATCATTATTAAAGGAGAATAGATCCAACAGGTTTTGTTGCCTAGATGGAGTTGCACTTGTAATCAAAATGGCAGGGGATCTGTATCAATTGGAAGGTCAGCACACTAGTTGTTTGATTAGGTAGCATAGTGCCTCAGGACGAGATGACAAAGTGGTGTTAAAGTCAAATAGAAAGTATTTGAAACAGAAGTTCAAACGCGCACAGCCTATAGTAATGATGAATCCAGTCATCATGTAAAGCGAGGTTTGTTCAAAGGGAGTGCGTATGAGATATTAGTGGGATAATTGGGTGTGAGTTTAGCATTCATCATAGGGCACATTGAGATTATGATTTCAGTAAAACATTTAGTTTGTGTTGGGAATACTTGTATTTTGTTTGAAGTTTGAACAGCCAGCCTAGCTCAGCATCCATAACGCGATTCTCGAATTGAGGAACCTCCTACTCCTTACCGAACACTCTCTCGCTAAACTCAAGCATAGTCAAAAATCAGTACTCAACCCGCAAATTAAGCCTTACCATCAACCCCTGTCGCTGGCTAATAGACACTATCGCCCTCGCAAACAACTTAACTATCTATCAGAGGATGAAACACTACCTCTTCTACTATCCTACGAGGAGACACCTGCCGCCTCCAATCCCCCTGACAAGGAAGGCGAAAACAAAATCAATACGGTCTCAATCAACACGAACAGAACTTCCATATGCAGAAGCAGAGGGGTAAACAGCAGTAATCTAAAACGAGTACCCTTATCCACCCCTACCCACAACATAACCCCGGGGAACTCTGCGTCTCCGCTCGCTGGTCTCCTTCTTAACTGCCGATCAGCAGTGAAGCATGCCTCCAACATTGCCGAACTCATCCTGAATCAAGAAATTTACGTGGCAATCTTAACCGAATCATGGCTCAACGAAGCATCATCGCCCTGCATGGATCTACTGGTTCCTCCAAACTACAACATTGTAAGGCTTGACAGACAAATAAAAAAAGGGGGAGGTATCGCTTGCATCCATCGCTTTGACCTCTCCTTTACCCAGGTCCGCTCCGACCCTCTTGACTCCTGTGAATATCTCACACTCTCCATAAGTAACGATTCTAACCAATTGTGCAAACTGTACACCTTCTACCACCCCCCGGGTAAGACTGACCCATTCATCGACCACCTCATGGAAATCATTACAGCAAATGCCTCCCCCCACTCCAATGATATATTCCTAGGAGACTAATCTTCATTGGAATGACCTTATGATGTTCAGGCCAACATCCTTAACGACTTCCTAGCTGACCAATCACTTACTCAAGCCTGCACTCTACCAACTCCCTCGAAAGGCTCCACGCTGGACTGGATCATCTCAAAGGAAATGGCGATCAGGCTAACCTCAATTGTTCCTTGTGACTGGTCAGACCACCATGCTATTTCCTTCCAAATACCGGGCATACCTAAGAAAAGATCAATGCAATTAGTGGAACCGAAACTATGGCTCCGGGACACTAAAAGCCTAGACTACGAGAAGCTGGCAGCACGATGCGAGATGGAGCTCCCCCTCCCCCCAAACTATCAACTATCAGCGAAATTACAGACCACTACAAGTCAACAATGCCTGATATAATTGACTCACTAGCCCCGTTAAAACTAAAAAGAACTCAGGCTAAAGACAAAAATCCCTGGTTCAATGGATCCCTAAACAACGAAAGGAGAAATCTTCAGCTAACAGAAAAGAATTGGAGACAACACACCTCCTCCCCCCAGCTAAAACTTCTTAGAAAGACCAAAAATGCATACAATAAGAGCATTCTCAAATAAAAAAAAGAATCCTTCAGATTGGAACTTGAGAAAGCTAAGAACAGACCTCGTAAGCTCTTTCAATTGGTAAAACAACAATCAAACAAACTGGCAAAAACCTCTAAAGAAACAACAAAATCCCTAATAAGTTGCGATGAGTTCTCCACCTTCTTCTCGGCCAAAATCAACTCTCTGGGAAACGAGCTGAATTCCGCCGCTATCGTCCTCTCACAGCCCTCGGTGACACCTCCAGACGTCGCTGCACGCTCCCTACAGGCGGTACCCAAAAACCAAGCCCACTGGACCACCTTCAACTTATATGATGACCATATCATATCGGAAATTCTATCGTCCATAAAACCGAACGACCACTTCAATGACCCGCTCCCATCCAACTGCTTATCCACAGCCAACCAATTTATCATACCCATCTGGACTGCAATAATCAATGCTTCCCTAACGCAAGGGTCCATATCAGACTCTCTAAAAGCTGGTCAAGTCATCCCCATTTTAAAAATACCGACACTGAATCCCACTGAACCAGACAATTTCAGACCAATATCTAATATTCCTCTACTAGCGAAATTACTTGAGAAATGTGTGCAACAACTTAGCCAACACATCGCCACATTCAACTTGCTAGACGAATGCCAATCTGGTTTCAGGCCAGATCACAGTACTGAAACTACTATTCTCCATATAGTAGATGGCGCCCTCCAAGCTCTAGACCAAGGCAAAACATGTCTCTTAATTCTT
The DNA here is from genome assembly GCA_963921515.1 of Calotriton arnoldi. NCBI lineage: Eukaryota > Metazoa > Chordata > Amphibia > Caudata > Salamandridae > Calotriton > Calotriton arnoldi. Next base: position 1,178,566 of record CAWUFW010005404.1, read on the forward strand.
TTGGGTCTATCATCGGCGTTCGACACAGTTAACCATGAAAAGCTACTAGAACGTCTGGAAAATAGGATGGGACTAGGGGGAGCCGTTCTCGAATGGTTAAAATCCTTCCTACAGAACTGCTCCCAGAGATTCTTAGTTAATCGTAATTTATCCTCCCCTTCCCCGATTACGATTAGTGTCCCCCAAGGTTCAACTCTCTCCCCAACTCTTTTTAAGCTCTATTTGGAACCATTAGCTGAAATTCTACGTATTACCAACATCTCTTACCACATGTACGCAGACAACACTCAGATCTACATCAAAATGTCATCCCTAGAGGAGATCAAGACAATGAACGAAGCTCTAAAGCTGACTGTTCAATGGCTTGCTAGCAACCAGCTCAAACTTAATGCGCAAAAAAACGAATTCCTACTAATTTCCCCTCCGAAAAGCTTCCCTAACATACTTGAATGGACCAACTTGATCACCGCGCTGAACTGCACCCCGACCATAGTGGATTCAGCCAAATCACTAGGAATCACACTGGACAAAAACCTGAATATGCGAGCCCACATCAACACACTGGCCAAAAATGCCAGGTTTTACCTGAGCTACCTAAGAAATTCAAACCATTCCTAGTTACATCGGACCTAAAAATGGCAATTCAGGATTTAGTTATCTCTAGGGTCGAATATGGATGCTCAACCTTATCTGGCCTACCCAAGATCTCAACGGCTCCTCTAAAAGCCTGTCTTAACGCAGCTCCAAGACTCCTAACAGGCTCAAAACATTTCTACCACATTTCACTGCACCTGAAGGCGCTGAACTGGCTTCCGTACGAAGCCAGAATCCAACTCAAACTGGCCTGTATCACTCACAAAGCAGTACACTCTAAGTCTCCTGCGTATCTTGCTCAGAAAATCGTGGTTTCCGGAGGAGGCAGGCACTCCCGGTGTGCCAGGGATTTTGTGATGAAACCACTCCTCTTCCGGAAAAAGAAAACATACAACAGAGCTTTCTCAGGGGCTGCACCCAGAATCTGGAACTCGCTGCCGCCCTACATCAGAAGAATACCAGCTCTATCAAGATTCAAAAAGGAAGCGAAGACTTTCCTAATGGGCAAATTCTTACCTCAAACTCTCTCAGTGCTTCTGTCGTGTAGTTCCTATAAACCTATATAGGACCTATGCGTTTGGACAACATACACTGTAGGATTGGTGTCCGGACTGATTCAAGACACCCCCACCGGGTATGTTAGCCTGTGTACCAGCTAGCTCACAGTGCCACTAGAAACCCCTCTTACCAAGGAGAGAATAGTTCTTGGCAACTATCAAACATGACAACCCTGATCCCTCAGGATCGTGGAAACAGTGCGATACTTTTCGCTCAGTCACTCGTGCTCACTTTGTCTCAGAGAGTTACACAGAATAAACGGTGGGGACGTTTTTCAATAAGCATTTATTGAACCAGCGTCACTCTAGTGTAAAATAGGTGTGCTGAAACAACCATTAGATAGAAACAGATATAAATGATTAGAAGCACTAACACAGTAAAAGGATGGTAGATTTCTACCATTGTGCTAAAACATAGGACTGTGTACTATTATTAGGGTAATATGATGTCCCCTATGATTTAGCGGATATAGATATCATTTCCTCCATGCCCATTTCTTTTTTCTACTTTTTGTAGTCCCTTACCCAGGTATAGGAGGGTAACGTGGGTAAACCCCAACATATTTTTGAATAAAACAATGAATACAGGCAAGTATATAAAATACAAGACAGTAATAAATGCGTACTCCTACGATGCGACCCTAACTAGATATACCTAAGTGTATCTAGCATGTATGTAGATGTAGAGCCAAGAATCCCTCTAGGATAAAGTCAACCCCATTACCTGAAGTGAGAGACTGTGGGACCCCGTCTTGGTCTCAAGATGGACACCCCACAAGTGATGTCAGACCACTGCGAGCTGGAGTATCATCATGCAGGAATCTCAGCATCTCACGTCAGTGTGTCGGCATGGAAGTCCTTTTCTCCTCTGACTACCTCAGCAAGATATGGTGTTTATATACCAAAAGTGGTACCCTCAGGGGTTCTACCTTACTGTGTCATGTCGGACTTAGGATGACGGAAGAAATTACCCTTATACATAGTTATTATGCCGGAGATGGTAGTCCTGCTCAGTTTCCAAGAATCCTCATGCATAATGGATGAGGCTAGTTTTCAGGGAAAACCCTACGTCCTGTAAGCAGTATTGTAATTAGGTAAAAGGTCAGTACCAAGAATCGTTATGTAGTGTAATGGTAGGGGAGAATATAGGTGAAAGGTTAGGTGACTACCTGAGCCTATATTGGGGTACCTATATGAAACATAACACCAACTCCTCATCCGACTGGACGACATACTAAAATTTTAACATACTTCTAGGCATTTGTACGTAAACAACTAATTAGTTCAAAACATTAGTGCGTTTAAAAATAGTTTTTTTTTAAAAATGCTAAAATCGTATTTTAAGCGGTAGAAGTTTTACTAAAATATGTTCGTATATATAGTTTGAACAACTATGAGTGACTGAAAGCCATGCAGTTTTAGCAAAAGTTTCTGTTTGTTGAAAATTCCAAATTTGGATGTTTTTGAAAAAGCCAAATTTTTCCCAGCACACGAAGAGCCAAATGTTTATGTGTCCTGGCTGGGAAACGCAACATTACTGATCGCAGATCAGGTCAATCGAGCACAGATGTTCCTCCGTATTCTCCACAGCCGCTGCTGGGAATGCCTGTGTGACAACCAAGGCCTGAGTACTTGTTGAGGAGACGGTATCCATTCCGACAGGACCTGAAGTATCCTGTGGTGGCTCTAAGAATGCAGACATCAACATTGGAATACGCTGAGGACACTGCAGAACATGGGCCGTTATAGGGTCCAGTAAAGCATCAACGTCCGGTGGCGCAACTGATGGAAGTGTTAGACAGAGGTCGAACACGCATTCTTGTCTGCAGAACAGGCATCGGAGGACAGGCAGAATACAGTCGATCCAGACTGGTCTAAATGATAGGAACCAAGATTCACTTAGTTCGCGAAGGCGAGGTGTGCCCAAATGGAGTACCATGCGATCACGGTATCGGCGCTCCAACAGCGTTTTTTCCATCTCCTTGGTGACTGCTTAGCAGAAAAATGACAATCAGGATACCTGCTATTAGGAACAGGATCAGCGGAAGCCCTCCAAAAATGCTTCAGAATACGGAGTGTATGAAGTTGGGAATAACTCCGAGGATTGTCTGAAAGGTGCTTAACAGTCCAGAACCTATGTTCTTAAATAGGTGGACTATATCCGTCGTATCAGAAATGTTAAAGATACGTTGTACCATTTCTGTAAACTGGAAAGGGCAGTTTGTTCGTACTAGTGCCTGTATCTCAGCCGAGGACCGTGCAACCTGGAGATCATAAGTTTCTCGGGCGGAGGTTAAGGGCACGGTTTGCTGTAAAAGCATGGCTTTCGTTCGGCTCAGAGTATCAAACAGTATAAGGGAAACATTCAACGAAGGCCATAACGGCGCCTCCCTGACTGTATGGGTCGGCGGAAACAATACTTGCATAAAGCAAGTAACCCTGGAGCTTACAGTGACAAGATATGCGATGCTCGGGAGCATCCTACAACAAATTTGATCATCCAGCATCAAGTAACTCCCACTTGAAAGTAACTTAAACACCGGAATAATCCCAGCAGCCGGGGACCCTTTCAAGTGACAGGATAAGTTAGCAACTGAACCATTACAGGCCCCGTGAAGCATGATATCCTGGCATATGAGAGGTCCACTTACAGAGTTTTCGCAGTTTGTACCGCTTAGAAACACTTCCATGTCCCCATTCTGGCATCGAAATCTGTAAGGTAATTCCCAAGATTCCTTGATGAATTCCCTGCCCATCGCTTCTTTCCTAATTGCCTGTTGTTGTTCTAGGCAATACTGAAACTGGAAAGTTGTGACCGGTATTGTTATATGGCCATGGATTAACCATTATGTGCATGGTGACTCTGCCAGAGTAAAAGGTAATTGGTCCAGTTTTTCAATACGCAGCATTGTATATTTTGCTCCCCTTTGTGCCATCGTTATCTGCTTCTCAGTTAGATTGTATGCAGAAAATAGGGACGTACTGTTAATAAATCGCCAATGCACATAACCAGCGTGCAATGATTGCAGCGTCCAGCTTAATAACATAATAGAACGTAGTTGGGATTGTCCGTGTTGTAGTATGGACAAGTCCTGTTCTAGTATATCTATAGCAGAAGATACAATGTTGCCCAGTGAATAAATCCTGGATGTTAATGTAGTCATACCATTGTCAACTACAGCTAACGCTTTTTCTAGGTTAATTCAATTTCACTAAGTCTCTCTGCAGCTTCTTGTTGAGAGATCTTCCAGATTTCATTATAGACAGCGTATAAGAAACGTTTGTGACGTGGCTTTCGGGGACCTAATAAAAAATCCCTCAGATCCACCTCATCAGAGAGTAAGGATAAGTGCTGTTTCACCTGGGACAGTGTCAAGATTTTTAGCCAATCGAGGCACAACTTCCCAACACTGTATGATGTCACCACCCCCGGATGTTCTCTTTGTACATAGTGTTGGTCCAGCCTATGGATACTAAACCCTTTGGTTGTACCCCTGAATCTTGATTGACATCTGTTTGTGTCTGTGGGCCAAACTAACCATCTCTTCCAATTGGGGTCTGATGTATTGTACTGCATGATATTATCTATTGTATCCCCTCCACGTGATGTAAAATTGAGGTGTGAAGGTGTGGGAATCCGAGGTGTGTTCAAATCCTTGTTCTTGGCTAGTCCAAGACAGGAAGTCTGTTGCACAGTGCCATTCAGAAATATTATCTGCTGTGGAATGAGGCACGCTCTAAATAGTGCTTCTGTTCCCTGGACCTGCCATTCCTTTGAACCCCAAACTGATTATTTGTCTATAGTGTCCTTCCATAAGTCGAAACACTGTTCAGACAGTTGGGAAATAAAGGATGCAGAATATATCTGTTTGGTGTTAGCATATTTTTCTGTGCAGTTGTAGGTGCAACCTTATAGTAATATGAGGTCGGGTCAGAAGTGTTAAACCCTGAAAAATAAGAACATTTCTGGGCAAACGTTTTTGAACTACCTTTTGGTGGTGTTGGGCAATATTCCCATTGGTGGTATGTGAAAACATTTCGTGGGATACTGGATTTGTGTAAAAAGTGATGACCATAATGATGGTAACAGTACATAGTGTCAAAATCAGATGTGTCCTCTAAATTTCATTGCTTAAAAATACAGCGGATTATTCTAAATCAGACAACATATTATTTACAGTTTCAAAATCCCAATCATCAGAAAATGTACTGGAGGTAATGATATCATTTAGAGACATTTTAAATAAATGTGGTATTTTCAAAAGTTCAGTGGGACCAAATACATCATAATCAACCTTGTCTCAAACTATACCATCAGGAATTGGAACAGCTGTAATGTTAGCAAAAAACAGATCTCTTTGTTCACAATGAGATGATGTATGAGGTTTCAGGACCAAGTTCACATTTGATACTGCAGAGCGTTCTGGGAGATATTTTCCATTCATGAGTAAGCAAAAAACAGTCACTAGGCCAATCCAGAACAGAAAAAATAATATTCCAGTTGTTATCCAGAGCTGGAGCCAAGGTGATACTAAGTAAGTCTTTTTCAGAAAAGTGTAAAAGGCACGAATTTGTTGCTTACGGGAAACTGGAGCTGGCGTTGTCTCGGGTTCACTGGGATCAAGAGAGAAGGTATCAAAATCGATGAAGTAGCCAGATGCAGTTCGGTCTATCTTTGGTAGCTCAGCAGGTTTTGTTGAACTGGCAGACGTCTCTTGTAGAGGCATATTGATGTAGACATCGGTGTTAGGCCGAATTGATATTTGTCTTTCATTTGTGTTTTGAAGTTCTGTTTCCAGAGGAACGAGTTCCATTTCATTGTTGGAAATTCCATTATTTGGTATTGGTGACTCTTCAAATGTTATGAGTCTTTCTGTCTGAATTTCCTGTATGGTAGCGAGAGGAGCGCGTCAGCTACCCAGGAGCCACGAGGCCTACTATTCAGTATCGGCCACATAGTGTGGTTTGATCAGCTCAATGGAGATGAATCTCTTTTATTTTTTTCCGACAAGAGGCGGAAGAAGTACTGTTCTTGTTCCTTCGACAGCCAGGACAGGTACAGGCTTTCTGTATGATGGCCCAAATTCTTTCTTGTCCTCAATTTTTTTCTGAACAGATCCCCGTCTTTTGGGAGCCAGACAGGTCTTGCCATGACTGATTTGACTTCCCCAGTGGCGGTGCGTTTAACTTGCACGTTGCTTAGTAGTGCCCGGGATTCATTCAGATCCTGTAAAACAGCCAAACGTTTATTGATGTCAAATGGTTTTTCATCTGCCGCTGTGCTTTCATAATCGAGATCAGGTACCCACATTCTCGTCCCAAATAGGACCTCGTAAGGAGTGACACCTCCTAGGGAACTTCTTGGCATATTATTAAGGGCTCGTTGAACCCCGTATAAGTGATTGACCCAACTACCACCCGAACCTACTACTCTCACTGTTAATGACTGCTTTAAGTCTCGGTTTCTCCTCTCCACGACTGAATTTCCCTCGGGATGGTACGGAGAGGAGTACCACAGTGCAACACCCAGACTTCCCATGGATTCCTTGTAAGCCCTAGAGCTAAACGCGGGGCCATGATCAGAATGTAATGTGCCAACTGCGTATGTCCCTATAAAGACTCGCAAATCTTTTATAACAGTTTGAGCGTCAGCCAAGCGCTGGGGCCACACCCATAGGAATCTAGAGCATGAATCCACTGCCACCAAGATATACTTGTAAGCATCTCACGTCAGTGTGTCGGCATGGAAGTCCTTTTCTCCTCTGACTACCTCAGCAAGATATGGTGTTTATATACCCAAAGTGGTACCCTGAGGGGTTCTACCTTGCTGTGTCATGTCGGACATAGGATGACAGAAGAAATTACCCTTATACATAGTTATTATGCAGGATATGGCAGTCCTGCTGAGTTTCCAAGAATCCTCATGCATAATGGATGAGGCTAGTTTTCAGGGAAAACCCTACGTCCTGTAAGCAGTATTGTAACTAGGTAAAAGTTCAGTCCCAAGACCCGTTATGTAGTGTAATGGTAGGGGAGAATATAGGTGAAAGGTTATGTGACTACCTGAGCCTATATTGGGGTACCTATATGAAACATAACACTTCTACAGTTTCAGCAGCCCAGCGATTTGCTATTGTTCTGTACTTAAACTCTACCAGGGTTAGCCAATCTTGTTCTCATATAGGTAAACCATGTGATTCTTTTTTCATTGACGTTGCTTACCACTCTGCATCATTTTCACCTCACTATCATTTTAAGGGGCTAAGGCTGGTCTTCCTCTGCTCCTGCCAACGTTCTGTTTCTATCTCCCCCATCTGTACTCTTGATCACCACTCCTACTCCTTGTAAATAGCCTGTTATCTCTGCACTGTTTTCTCATGATCGCCTGCTCCAATCTTGTATTTAACTTGTTATTGCTAAATCTTGTAAATAACTTGCTATCGCTGTAAAGCGCTCTGATACCCTAAAGGGTCACGTTTGCGCTATACAAAACACTAAATAAATAAAGTTACTGAATGGCTTCTCTTTTCCGATGTTGCAAAATATGATTGCATTTGTAGGAATCAGCTTCTGTAGTTAATGGCTGAAAGATGATTGAAAGTAAACATGTTTTTGAGTAACGGAGCATTTCTAGCGGTCGATATGGACGGAGGACTTCCGTCCGACATTTATACATGCCCAACTGAGCTAAATGGCTCATCATTGGTAAAATTAAACCTGAGATTGTATGGTAACACAGATTTTTGTATGACTTCAGCACAAGTGAAGAGTAACACATTATGTAAAAGCAGAACATATATTTCTCTACATGTATTATTTTGTAGATATGTAAACACAACCTGCATGTAACAATGGACCTAATACTATTGTTTTTTCAGTGAATCACCCTTGGATCTGCATGAATAATTTGTTGCACCTTACATTTGATGTTACTCAACAAGTGATTATTTAAGAGGTAGGCGGGACAATCTTATCATATATATATGAATCACATAGGGTTTTTTTCATGTTCATTACTTTGGCAGTATTTAATGGTTTTAACAAAATGGCGCCAAATTAGATTGATAAAGGCTGCTGTGACAGCCGAAACGCGTCTCTCTTGACTTCTTGGGCTGAGGAAGGCCGGATGCAATAAAGAAGCTTTTTAACTTGCAGCCTTGTGTGCGTGCTCGTTTTCCTTTTGGAATGGGAGGTGTGCTGTTATTTTCCTAACATCTGCGGTTGATGTTTTCCACGCACCACCAGTCGTTCCTGGGCCGCCGGTCTGACCGCAAATTGTTTCGGAGGTAGCATGGGAGTGCTATACTGGTGGCCCCCGGACTATACTTCAGTAAGAGAAATCAGAGTAGCAGGCAGTGGCGGTGGTGTTCGCTTGACGCGGGGAAATCCTTGCGATGTTCAGCGTTGAGTCGGTATCTTTCCTGCCCGTCCTGCATTCTGACCCGGGATACTGAAGGAGCTCCGGTGACTGGGCCCATGAAAGCCGACGCCTAACGGTGAGGATTGTGAAGCTAGAGACATTTTTATTTCCACATGGCCTTCCCCAACCCCGAATTTGTTCTACATCAGTGCCTGGAGATTGAACTGTTGTGCTATTTGAAATACGATGTGCTTGGCATCACTATGATACGGCCTCCTGCCTATCAACAAACTTTGAACTCATGTGCTAATTAATCGTCTCTGCAATGTATTTTCGAAGACTTTTTGTGCTTTAGAGACACTACCCATTCGGGTTCCCTCATTGATTTAGGTGTGTGGGAAATTTCCCACCTAGATGCCTTTTCATCAAGTTTTCCCTTTAGATTACATTGTAGCATGCTAGTGGAAATATAACAACATTCGATGCGTTGATAGATCTAGCCGTAGTGTAGGAAGTGCACTTTGCAGTTCGTTTGTGATACGCCGCGCACCCAAGGCGCGTATCCTCTCACAGCATGTTACTTTCAAAGCTTAAGCATACACGGCACTTTTAAATAGCGCGAGCAATATAAGTCGGCTCATGCTGTTTGTTTTAAAGCCTGACATTCATTGATGTTTTGTATATCTTGGTCTACATTCAAAACGCGCAATATTCACTGTGGGATGGCTCTAATTGTTTAACTGTTCATTCAGTGCAGCAGCACAGCAACAGTATTTGGGTGTGAATATTAAGTCAGTCCATCATTATTATTGCTGTGTTCCATAATTTTTATTATTTCAAATGTATTCCTTATATACATCTGTTGTAGGACAGTATAATTGCTGTTCTTCATTAAGAGTTGTATTTCGTTTATGTTCATGAATCACATAGGGTTTTGTTCATGTTCATTACTTTGCCAGTATTTAATGGTTTTAACAAAATGGCGCCAAATTAGATTGATAAAGGCTGCTGTGACAGCCGAAACGCGTCTCTCTTGACTTCTTGGGCTGAGGAAGGCCGGATGCAATAAAGAAGCTTTTTAACTTGCAGCCTTGTGTGCGTGCTCGTTTTCCTTTTGGAATGGGAGGTGTGCTGTTATATATATATGCAAACTGTTCATGCAATGGCGCAAGAAAAGCCCGCACTCTAGGTGGTGATTAAAAACGCATTTATTGCGGCTAATATTGTTTCGACCGTCCCGGTCTTTCTCAAAGCCTGCAAGACTTCAGTTACAGTGCCTATTTCTCATGAAAACAAACATCCACGTCACTGCTTCTTAATAGACATAATAAAAAGACTTTAGTATACTATTATTATAATTATTGCCAGTATATTCTCGCTGCTCACTTCAATTAAGCATTTTCAAATAATACTGGATTGGCATAAAACGTATCCCTCTTTAAATTCAATAAGAGGTTTGTATCCCCAGTGTGTGCTCATCCTGTAAGCTGATAATCCGTGAAATGTCATATTGTCAGTTGTTAATATCACTAGTAACAGTAATTCATAATGAAAACACATAATCATTAGTACATAATCTTCCCGATATAACTGTTTCTACAAGTGTGTATTTTATATAGCGTTCTGACTAATAATACGACATATTGCCAATAGCCATTTCCATTCAAGTCCAGTGACTATTACAGAACCTGGTTAGCCATTCCCATTCAAGTCCTGTGACTATGCACCATAAGAAAGGTGCCCATGCATTTCTGGATCCGCATGTGTCCAGCTCCCTATTGATAAGTCCCTTTTATGATCATGTCTAATATACAAAAATTCATAAGTGTGCGTGGATACTCCCAAAAAGTATGCATGTGAAAAAAAAGGAAAAGAAAAACCTATAATAAACAAAATATAGTGAACACTCAATCCCCCAATGAGAATCACAACAATATATGTATTGTGTACTGAAATCCCATGAAATTGTTTCCCTCTCATACAATCCTGGACACCCCTTTGGGGGTATGGGTGCGCTTTACAAGTACAAATTTCATTCAATCCGCTCATGGACAATATATTGAATCCCAAAAACATGAATGGAATATGACCTTGAGATTGGCTACAAGTTGCCAACCAACAAAGCTTATCTCTACAGAAGAGCCAAACTGCCCGTGTGACAGGTACTAGCCCAAATGCACATGGAGTCCTTCATCCTGGTTCAGAGCACCCGGGAACTTGCTGTTAAGGCGTACTATGTATTCAGATTCCAATCTTCGTAGCGCACGTTCTCGGTCACCCCCTCTAGGGTTCACTGGGACCCTATCAATGCCAAAGAATGATATATTTTCATAAGCGGGACCATGCATCAGGTTATAATGACTCGCCACCAGGTAGTTGGAATCATGGTTTTTGATAGCACGTAAATGTTCCAGTATATGTTTCTTCACTGGAAAAATGGTGCTACCCACGTAGCGTAAACCACAAAAACATGTTGATCTTAACCTCTTTCCAGGTTGGTAACTGGTATGTTTTTACATTCGAGCTATGGGCACATGCTTTGCACTTACCACATTTATAAAAACCTGGTAGTTCTCTAAGCCAGGAGCCTTTCTGGGTACGTCGTTGTGGATAACTGTGGACTAGCATGTCCATGAGGGAGTCACTCTTACGGTACGTGATATGCGGACGGGGGCTAACCAATTTCCCTATGATGTGATCGGTCTTCACCAAATGCCAGCGTTTGCTGATAATATTTCTGACAGCTGTAGAATCATGATTGAAAGTGGTAATGAGCCTGATCTCACTATTTTCGTCCGTCTTCACTTTGGGTTTAAGGAGGCTACCCCTGTTGATTTTCTCCACCTTATCTCTTGCTATTCTGATCACTATCCTCTGTCTGAACCTCCTCACCATATTGTCCTCAGCCCTCTTAAAGGATGTGCTTGTACTGCAATTCCTTCTAGCTCTCAGAAGTTCCCCGTAGGGGATAATCCATTTCAAGCTCTTTGGGTGGTGACTATGTACATGCAGAATACTTTTGCCGGTCGTGGTTTTTCTAAAAAGGCTTGTGCGGATCTCCTCTCCCACGTCCTCTACTCTGACATCAGGAAAGTCTATGCTCAAGGTATCCGTTCTACTAGTGAAACACAGATTTAAATCATTGGCTTCTAATCTCTGTAAGAAAGTGTCCAACATCTCCTGTGGGCCATCCTAAATCAGAAAGATGTCATCGATGTACCTGGTCCAAAGGACTACATTCTTGGCCCACTCTTCATTAGTCTCTGCCCATACGTGTTCTGCCTCCCACCATCCCATGAACATCCCGGCGTAGCTTGGAGCAAAGCAACTTCCCATCGCAGTACCAGTCATCTGTTTGTACCATTGCTCCTGAAACAAAAAGAAATTGTGCTCCAAACAAAAACTTAAGATCTCAACTAGTATCATGGAATGATCATACATCGATAGTGGCTTATCCCTAAAGAAATATCTGCATGCTGCTATTCCTAGATTGTGTTGAATGCATGTGTATAATGACACTACGCTCGTATCTGCCGCCACCTGTTCTGCTGGGGACTACAGGTCCCAGTTTGCCCTGCTGCTTCCGCCGCCATCGACGCCACCAGTCTGGCGCGCACGGAGGCGCTACAAAAACAGAGGAGGGCTCCCGCAGCGCGGGACGCCCGTATCTGCCACCATCTGTTCTGCAGGGGACTAAAGGTCCCGGTTTGCCCTGCGGCTTCCGCTGCCATCGACGCTACCAGTCTTGCGCGCCCGAAGACGCTACAAAAACAGAGGAGGTCTCCCGCTGCGCAGGACGCCCGTATTTGCCACCAACTGTTCTGCTGGGGACTACAGGTCCCGGTTTGCCCTGCGGCTTCCGCCACCATCAACGCCACCAGTCTTGCGCGTCGGGAGGTGCTACAAAAACAGAGGAGGGCTCCCGCAGCGCGGGACGCCCGTATCTGCCACCACCTGTTGTGCTGGGGACTACAGGTCCCGGTTTGCCCTGCGGCTTCCGCCGACATTGTCGCCACCAGTCTTGCGCGCCCGGAGGCGCTACAAAAACAGGAGGGCTCCCGCAGCGCGTGACGCGCACGGGCGTGCCCGTCTGCGCCCGTCAGTGGCAGACAGAGGCAGGGCCGGGCCATCCCCCTTGGTTCTCATTTATGTCGATGGCTTGTGGGTAAGACTTTGTACCTTTCAGACGGCTCCCATCTGCTTCTTTTTACAGAGACAGCATTTTTCAAGTACTTCGATGATTTTAATGTAGCCATTTGACATTAACCGTTTCTATTGCACCAGGACAAAAAAAAGGGAATATAACTGGAGGGTCTATTAGTCCCCTACCGATCAAATAGATCAACTGAGATTTTATTCTAATTGTCCTGGTTTACAGATGAGACTGGCTATTATCTAAGCACCTTAGAAGAGTAGAAACTACCAACCCCTGTTGGGTAGTAATCTTGCGATCTACTGACGGGAGAATAAGATCCTGGGAAGACAATGTAATGTATATTGTTGCTCTTATCCTGCATTAATTTGACTTGTTTTAATATTGTTTCAAATTTGCAGTTCCCTTTTATGGTATTAATACTAGTGTATCAAACAGATTTTATTGTGTTTTATTCTGTGATTGTAACAGAACAGACCCCCATATTGCACTTTACCATCAGAATACAATTGTCTTAAGGCACCATGTTTTTGCACTCGCATTTTATTGTTAGAATATATTTACCCTAAGGTCTCATTTTTGCACTTGCCCTTTACTATCAGAATATAACTACCCTAAGCCCTCAAGATGGTAAAGAGGAAGACACCGGCTAAAAGCTCTGTAACCACTACCCCTTGTGCAACCATCGATTCTTTCCTGGTACGTGTGGTTAGCGCAATAAATCATGAAATAGATAGGACTGAGCGGCGCCTTTCTATTGGGCTAGATATAATGGCGGGAGGGTTACCAGCAGATGATAATGGGTCAGTTACGGAAGGGGGTACTATCTTGGAAAAATTAACCCCTATTCTGGGACAAGGAGCTGCTGATGCCCCGGTAATAGTATTTGATCTTGAGCCTAAAGTTCAAGCTGATACCTGCCGTGCCCAAACGCCAAATGGTACACCTACCCCAAAGAGAAAGAAAGGGGGTAGGAAAGTAACGACAGGCGCTAGCAAGATTATGAAGGGTCCTACCCCGAGTTCTGGCCCAAGACTAGCCACCCTAGCCTGTAAAAGCACAACTGAGCAAGATATGCTTACAAATACACAAATAACACAAATTACAGCTATCATTATAGGCAAAATAGAGGAGATGTTAACGTCGATCAATGATAAACATAATTTATTATGTTTATCATAATATTTATATTTATAATAAATTATCTAGTGATATTTCTAAGATCAGTGGTACACTTAAGGATATAAATACTAACAACAAAAAAGAGATAGATATAACAAGGGAAGGGGAATCTGATTCATCATCATGAATAATTGACCGTTCAAAAAAGGAATTTATTAAAGACACGAAAAGAAATGTACCAAGGGGCCTAAACGACCCATCAACATCAAAGGAAATAACTGGGAAACCAACATTAGCAAATAACATCAGGTAAAGGCATCAGGTAGAGGTTAACCGAGCTGGGCAAGCCAATGTGTATAGATCCAGTCCGGAAAGATCCCATAGCATAAATTCTGAGAGGGAGGAGAATAGGGCCAATGATAGAAGAGCGGATGTATCCATAAACCTACCACCAGAATGTTGCCCTTACGTGGCAGTATTGGTTAATATCCCTCCATTACAACCAGGGCAAAAGGAGTCTCATGATAGCCTAAAGAACAGAGTAGTGCATTGGCTAAATAAAAATGGTGGATTCCCAGTAGAAGGAGCTGATCAAATACTCCTAACACAGAGAGTGAGTTGGATAGGCCCCTTACGTAAGACCCATAAAGGGGATTGTATTATTATTAATTTTAAAAATCCAAGATGGGCAAGAATTACCCTAGACAGAGTAGGCTCGTCTAGGCAATACGATCAGAACATATCTCTATTACCCCTTGGTTTCTTTTATAGGCATCTACGGCCAATCCAATTGAGGCTAGAAGAACACAGCCACCAATGGGAGCCCTATGACATGCTCACTTACGCCCAATATACACTACCGGTCTCGAATAGATTTCAGGCTTTGAGCAATCTCAAAGATATCAACTGACAAAAGGGTAACTATCCGTCCAGTACTGATACCGACTCTACTGGAATAGGGATAGCAGACAGTCGTATAATACAACAAGTTGTAAATGATTCCCCTGAAAGGGCTTCATCTGATATCATAAGCGCTGAGAGCTCTTCTATTGATTTAAGTAATACTAACAGTTGCATGGTATCTCAAGTGGTAACCATTCCGCCTGATTGGACTCCATCTGATATTATAAGCAAAGAAAGTATTCCCAACAATTTAAATGATATAAATATGGATGCTGATAGTCACCTGGAGACCCCTACTGCTAACTTAGAGAGCAGTATAGGAAATGGTTACAAAATAGCAACTTGGAATATTGCAGGACTTAAGGGTAAGCGAGACACGTTAGGATGGCAAGATTTTATTAATGGGTTAGACGTGATCTGCCTGCAAGAAACCTGGTGCCCTGATCCAATATATGTAGAAGGGTATTCATCATATTGGATAGAGGCTGTACCATCCAGTGCTGGAAGAGCGAAAGGGGGACTTTTGACTCTCATTTCCAACAAATTACCAGTAATTTTAAAAAAAAGCTGCTTCAATTGGGGCACACTCACAAATGATATGGTTGCACTGCAAAGAAGGGAGGGATGTGATTGTGGTCAACTATTATAATAATGTGTTTGACACTACCAGGAGTAACATTGTAACTGAGTTGGACAAAGAGCTGGGTACCTTTTTAGATTCCATTAGTAATAATGTAGTACTCATATGGGTTGGAGATTTCAACATCCAAACATGTCCTCTGGCAGCTACCCATGTTTGTGGCATTAAGAATAACAAAGGGGACGATTGTTTACATTTTACACACAATGGATATGGGGAAGTGTTAAACAAAGTGATTGCTAAATATGACCTTGAAATTTTGCAGTGTGCTTGTGATACTGACGAGGACCTGATACTAACTTTTATTGGGAGGAATGCTACCACGATCATGGATCATGTTTTAATTTCATCTAGCGTTACCCATATGTGTGACACTCCATGGGTTGCCCAATTATCATTAAGTGACCACAATTGGGTTATGGGTACTTTTCACACTCTGCGTGTTTTCTAAAGGATAGACACTATACGGGAAAAACGTCTCATATTCATATACACTTTTGGGCTATTTTGAGTCGCAAATATATACAAGATTGGCACTGTTGGTTTGATCTTGGTTTTGGCTAGTGGTGTTCTTATACTTCATTTAACTTTTATTTCAAACTTTATTGAAACTGACAATGTTTTGACATTATGGGGCCGATTCCGATCTCGGTCGGAGGCGCACCCAATACCATTCGGTCGGGAAAAAAGCCATGCGAAAGCCTGTTTCCCGACCGAACCGTACGCGGGTCCGGCCGAGCGAGTACGATGCGACTCGCCGACCGACTCGTCCGGGCGACCCGACCGCTCCGACCGACTCGTACCCGGACCGTACCGCTCCGACCGACTCGGTCGGACCCGATCCGCACCGCGCAATGGAGACGTTTTCCGGCCGGGTAAGTCACGATGCGCACCTCGACCGCTCCGACCGACTCGCGCCGTCCGACTCGAACTCGCTGTCGGAGCCGTACTTTGGGGGTCCGTGTCGGACCCCCCTGTACGCGTACCCGTGCGAGGCGCACACAGGGGGACCCAAGGGTCCCCCTACCTGTGCGTGTACGCCGCGAGCGCCCGCGGCGTACTCGCTGTAGGGGCGCCCTTGTCCGCCCGCACCCATTGAGGCAATGGGAGCCCGCGTACGCGTTGTACGACCGGCTCCCATTGGAGTTCAATGGGAGTCCGACCGACTCGTGTCCGATAACATACGGACGCATCGGACTCGTTCGGTCGGACTGCACGGGTCCGATTCGGTCGGAAATCTCTCCGGGTCCGGCTCGGTCGGGGAAATTTCCGGCCCGAATCGGAATCGACCCTTAGTCTGTGTGGAAAAACATGGATTGTAAATATATATGTTTTACAGTGTTCCCCTGATGAAGGTGCCAGCACCGAAATGCATTGGGAAATGTTTGATGCTGCCTTGAAAATTGGAATTCGAAAATAAAGTGGAATACAGTGTGTTGAACTGGAACTATTCAGTCCTGTGGTTCCCTCCGTGTCTGCAATGCTATTAGATAATGCATTCGTTCAATGTCTTTTGTTTCTCGTTTAACAAAATTTAAGAGTATACGAGTGTTAACTTTCATTGACTTGATTTTGTTCACACAATTGCAGTTGATACCACTTTGTCTGTTGAAGAGTTTATTTAATATGTGATATATTTAACAAAGCACCATATTGGGCATGTGAACAGTGCACCCTTGCGTTCAAACAGGTTCTGTTTGACTTTGTGGTATATTTTACCTGACGGGGGCTAGTCAGGTTTTTAGGGTTGCACCAACTTAGAAAACATTGAGTATTATTTCAAAATTTGAACACATTGAATATTAGATAAGGTGTGCAGGTTATCTATTTGTTGTTGTTTATATTTTTTGTGGCCCCACTCTGATAACCAGCACCCATTATGGATTTTGATGAAATTGCACACCTAACAGCCAATCAGGCTGAAATTAAGGGTTATACAGTAGAGGAAGCAGAAAGGATATACTCTTTGATCCAAGAAACTAGGGCCTTTCAGGTTAAACCTGGACCCACTAGCCAAATTATTAAACAGTTGCAATATACTCTTAGAAGGGAAATTAATCAAAGGCTACACGCCACCACTCTCATTCAATATCACCAGGCGAAGCGTATACCTAGAGGACTGCGTATAGCATTACGACCCATGCTTTTTAAATTTAACAAGCCGTTTATGATCAAATGGTATGCCATACTAAACAAGTGCTCGTTAGACTTGATACTCCTGATTATTGAAGAGCTGTCTGATATACTGAAGGAACTTGAAACTGAAATTCATGATTTGAAGATTGATCTATCTAAAAGAATGACAGCGGATGAATTGGAGCAAACTCTCAAGGATCTGAATGAAACTCTGGATTTGCATGCTAAGGAGGTGCATGAGCGCAAACTGCGCAAATTTAGACGAGACACAATAGACTATAAACTGGATGAAGTTTATACTTGGGCTGACATATACGCACAAAGACGTGTTTTTAAGAAACCAGAAGCCTCAACATCAGAAGAGAGTATTGCGACAGAGCAGGATACACTACCAACACGTCTTCCAATTAAGGTCACGTCCAGAATTGTTGAAAACATAGATGACATTGCCACCACTAGTGGAACACCTAAACAGGCTTTTTTAGAAATGGGACGCACAGCCAATCATCCACCGGAAGAGTCAGTGGTTGGAAAACCAAACGAAACAGGAGGGGACAAGGGGCCAAAAAAACAAAACGGCTCACGCCGCAATCCGAAGAGGAACTAATCATGAATATTTCAAGTAGTGAATTAACACCAAGTGAAAAGTCAATCTTAAATAAGGGTATGTCCTTTGTTCCGACTTACAATACTAATGAATTGGAAACAGAAGTATCACTGTTTAAGTTCATGCGAAAATTGAGATTACGTTGGTTTTTTTACCACACTGTACAAGAACCTTCATCTACAGTGCCTAAGAAAGTTTTTAAACCTAAAAGCACTTTTATATCTCCAATTTCGCATAAAACACTTGATTTATTCGAATTACTAATCAAAAAAGATTTGGCTACACTACATCAGAAAGCACATACGCAGCGTAACCTGTCCAGAAAGGAATTGGCTACTTTACACAACTTGGTTACCAATGAGAACCTGACGTTCCAGCCTGCTGATAAGGGTGGAGCGTTGGTGGTTATGGACACTACATATTATGAATCTAAAGTCAATCAGCATGTACAGGATACTGACACCTACATATCCTTGGAATCAGATCCGACAAACGCATTTCAGACTACTTTATTGCAAATTCTAACGAGAGCCAAAGAACTTGGATGGATAGATGACAATGCTTATAAATTTTTGATTTCGGATTACCCAAAAAGACCGCATATTTATATGCTCCCTAAAATGCACAAAAACCCTGTTGATCCCCCATTCCGCCCCATTGTGGCAGGGTGTGGGTCCTTACATGAACCTGTAGGGAAATTTTTAGACTTTTACTTGCAACCTCTTGTGCAGAATTGGACTACTTACGTGCAAGACACCACTGACTGTCTTAATAAACTACAGGATATTACTATACCATCAGACACAGAGATTTGGCTAGGCACTATTGATGTATCAGCACTATACACATCAATACCACATGGAGAAGGTATTGAAGCTGTGGAATGGATGTTGTTGCGACATGAAGAATCTCTAAACATTTTTTTGTTGGAATTATTACAATTCAGTCTTTACCACAGTTACTTTACTTGGAAACAACAATTTTATCTACAAAAGACGGGGACCTCTATGGGTTTTACCGGGGCACCTACGTATGCCAATATTTTTATGGCCAAGTTTGAAGACACACACATTTTGCACAATAACCTTTGGAAGACCCATTTGATGATGTACCTTCGGTACATAGATGATATCCTGATACTTTGGAGGGGAACTCGGCAGCAATTCGAGAGTGCTTTTTTCACATTGAATCACTGTCATCCTCACATAAAATTTACGCATGCCATCGACTCAACCACAATAAATTACTTGGACATTCTCATTGAAAGGAAAGGAAATAGTCTTGTAACTAGGGTGTATAAAAAAAACACTGATAGGAATAATGCTTTGCATTATAACAGTTTTCATTCATTCACTCTTAAGAATCATTTACCTACATCACAGTTCATTAGGATTAGAAGGATTAGCTCAAATGGTACGCAAGGAGAAATAGACACTGATCAAGCATTACAACAATACTCCAGGAGAGGTTATCCCTCTACGGTCTTAGAGGTGGCTAAACAGAAAGCTTTGAATTTACACAGATCCCAACTATTACAGAAGTCAGTTAAACCTGCATCTCAGAGAGAAGTTTGCGTTCTAAAATATTCCACATCTGCTATGGCTATCAAGCGCTGCATTCAGAAACGTTGGGAATTAATAGAGCAGGAACACGACTTTAAGGAGGTTTTTAAAGGTGGTCCCATTTTTGCTTTCTCTAGATCTAAAAATCTAAAGGAGATGCTTAGTAAGAAAAAGGAAGAATGTATGAACATTTCCATGCAGGGTATGCGAAAATGTCACAACTGTGGTCACTGCGCTAATGTGATCGTGGGTGACAAGTTCGCACACCCTCACACAGGCAAACAAATTAAACTTAAACATACATCGGATTGCAATTCCAGCATGGTCATATATGCCATTAAGTGTCCTTGCGGGCTTGTATATGTTGGTAGAACAACCAGAAAAATCAAGATTAGAATGACAGAGCATAAAAGTATGATTCGGACAGCAAATGTAAAATCATGTTTAGCACTGCACTGGGGAGAACAGAAACACACTATACCCCAGCTACGGTTCACTATACTAGAGCAGGTGTCAACCCTGTTTCATGTTGATACAGCCAGACATCTGGCTCAAAGAGAGACATTTTGGATCAAGCTTCTGAAAACCATGAGTCCTTGTGGGTTGAATGACAGAATTGAATTTACATGTTTCCTGTGAATGTGTTATTCATATAATTGGATATGTATGTTTATGACTCTTTTACATATGATTGTTGCCATATTTGTTAATAACACATTAATATATTTGCACGGTTCAATTGGGTATATGATGTATATCAGGTGGGTAAGGGCTTTCCTTAAAAAAAAAACGCAGAAATGATAGACATACAATTTAGTCTCACACACTACGGTAGGTTCACATGGTATGTCACCATCATTATTTTTCGGTTGGTTATTATAAGATAGTCTATTTAGGTTTATTGACAACAATTTTTTTGATTCATAATATGAGGATACTTATGCCTGTTTTTATACTTCGGATTAACTCATGTGGGCAGTGTATCTATTGTGGTTGCAACACGTTGCAGTTATTTTCTGACTGCACAGGGATTACAAAGGCATAGACATCATTTATATACTTGGAGTAAGGAAGATTTTTAGTATTTAATTTTGATTGAGAAAGATTGTGTAAATTTAGAGTCGAGTTTATTTATTTATTTTTTTAGGTCGTTTAGTCTTTTTTCTAACTTTTGATGGATACATTTTAGTAGAGATTGGGTAGTCTGTCATCCATGTTTATGAATTTCACCATGTTGCGCAAACACGGAAGTTAATAATCGCAGCTGGTCATTAAATGCTACGGAGCTTAGCGCGCACGAGGAGTGAGAAACTTGGCAAAAAACACTCGGTGAGAGGTAAGAGAGGGACAGAATCACTGGAATACGAGTTGTGTTTTCAGTCAGGCAGAACGGCTTACATTTTTCTTCTTTTCCAGCTCGATAAAATGTTGGAATTGGATTAAGAGCAAAAAGAGAGGGAGTTCATACACTGCAAGTTGTGTACAGGTGCGTGATATAGAGGCGATGTTTTCATGGACCTTTTAATTAATTTGCATATGGGACAGTGGCTCATAAATTCTATTGTTTGTATGATCTTTTATTACCCTCACAGCAAGTACGCTTTTCGATTGATATTGAGGCTGGTGCTAGTGTTTGTTTCTCTTGGCAGTGTTTTTAGGTGAGTGCGCCTAGAGCATGGAGCACGGGTTTGCTAATTTTTACATCATCACATTGATAGTTATAAATTCACATTTTTTAGGGCACTATTGGTTTTGTTATGGGTACTTTTCACACTCTGCGTGTTTTCTAAAGGATAGACACTATACGGGGAAAACGTCTCATATTCATATACACTTTTGGGCTATTTTGAGTCGCAAATATATACAAGATTGGCACTGTTGGTTTGATCTTGGTTTTGGCTAGTGGTGTTCTTATACTTCATTTAACTTTTATTTCAAACTTTATTGAAACTGACAATGTTTTGACATTTAGTCTGTGTGGAAAAACATGGATTGTAAATATATATGTTTTACAGTGTTCCCCTGATGAAGGTGCCAGCACCGAAATGCATTGGGAAATGTTTGATGCTGCCTTGAAAATTGAAAATTGGAATTCGAAAATAAAGTGGAATACAGTGTGTTGAACTGGAACTATTCAGTCCTGTGGTTCCCTCCGTGTCTGCAATGCTATTAGATAATGCATTCGTTCAATGTCTTTTGTTTCTCGTTTAACAAAATTTAAGAGTATACGAGTGTTAACTTTCATTGACTTGATTTTGTTCACACAATTGCAGTTGATACCACTTTGTCTGTTGAAGAGTTTATTTAATATGTGATATATTTAACAAAGCACCATATTGGGCATGTGAACAGTGCACCCTTGCGTTCAAACAGGTTCTGTTTGACTTTGTGGTATATTTTACCTGACGGGGGCTAGTCAGGTTTTTAGGGTTGCACCAACTTAGAAAACATTGAGTATTATTTCAAAATTTGAACACATTGAATATTAGATAAGGTGTGCAGGTTATCTATTTGTTGTTGTCACAATTGTATTATGTCATTTCAAATGTGGGGCGCAAAAAGGCCAATGCACCAAGGTACAGTAGTAAACATTGCCCCTTATAGACCCAATGGGACCCGTATCAGATGGGATGGAGTGGAACCCCAAAAAGTTACAAATTACATCGTCTTAAAATGTAACAAAGAGATTATTTACTGTTTAAAAGAAGAGGTAAATCCTAGGGAGCTGATTGCTAACTTTGCAAAGATTAATATTACTATTGACAGGATCCTAACGGTTCCCATTAAGGAATTAAGGAGGGAAGGAAGAAAAGAAAGGGGTGGTTCGACCATACTTGTACTGAAGCGTTAAAGCAACTGAAACAAGCCTTACATTGTAAGAAGAGAGATAATGTATTAATTAAAAACCTAAGATATAACTATGAACTTGTCCTCGATATGAAGAAAAGGGAGCTACAGGGCTAGCATGGGACAAACTCTCCCTGGCCGCAAATACGAAGTTATTTTGGGATACTGTAAACATGCCGTTTTTGAAGGATGATTCAATCCCAGAATAATTATCACACGTTACATGTGAAGCCTGGGTATTACATTTTAGGGGCATTTTTAATCCAACGGGATTTGATACATGCACGGCACAAAAACTAAAACAGAGTGTGTGGTACGCCATACCATTAAATATTACAGTGGAAGAAGTCCAGGAAGGATTATGGGGAAGCAGGGGAGGGAAAGCACCGCGCCCTGATGGAGTACCAGTTGATGTATACAAAGCTGAGGTTGATTTGTGGGGGCCAATTCTTACAAGGGTTTTTAATCTATCGGTGACAGAGTGCATACTGCCATCGTGAGGTCAGTCGGTTATTGTCCCTATTTATAAAAAAGGAGATAGGTCAGAAGCCAAAAACTATCGTCCTATATCACTTTTAGATTCATCTGTAAAAGTGATGAGTAAAGTTTCATTACTGCGACTGGAGGAATGGGTAAATGATAATGATATACTCTCCCAGCGCAATATGGTTTTAGGAGAGGATTAGGGACTATAGAACAATGTATTAATTCAGAGTTGCTAATAGGCAAATATACACGGGCCAAAGAAGAGAGATTATACCTATGTTTTGCCGATCTCAGTAGTGCTTTTGATTTAGTTGACCATACCATAATGTGGCCTATTTTACTTAATCTCGGGGTGCCTAAAGGCATTATCCATTTTCTTGCGAGGCTTTATGAAATGTTATCCTGCAAAGTGAGATATGGACACCAGGGCGAGTGCACTCCTTTTTTCGATGTAAAACGTGGCATTCGCCAAGGTTGTGTCCTTGCTCCCTTACTTTTTTCGCTTTTTATAAATGAGATCGATAAAGTGCTGCAGCTGGAGAAGGTAGATGCCCCGTTAATATCGGGCAATCCCATACCGATTTTACTATACGCAGATGATGCGGTACTACTTTCCAGGACCCCGGTTGGTCTACAACGACTCATGGATAAATTTAGCAAGTTTATAGCTGAAAGGAAACTGTTAATCAACAAAACAAAAACGTTTACCATGATATGTGGCACCAAAACAAGGAAATGTAAAACGTTTTACATTGATAGTTCCCCAGTTCGATCTGTTAAAACATTCTGTTATCTAGGGGTAACTTATAGTAGCAATGGGAAATGGAAACAGGAATTATCTAATGTTTGTTCTAAGATGGGTAAGAATGCACATGGGGTTTTTAGATTTGCATCTAAATTAGGTAATCACCCAGTAAAGGAAATGCTTACAATATACAAGGCGAGATGTGTCGCTACCGCCTTATACGGTGCAGGAGTATGGGGCTACCACTGTTGCCAGGCCCTGCAACAAGAAGAAAATGCTTTTTTAAAACGTCTCCTAACTCTACCACCTTCGGCATCTACTGAGTTAATACACCGGGAGGTGGATTTGACATACCTAGCAGATTTGACCTCTATGCGGCCACTGCTGGTATGGAGATCGATATGGGCTAAAGATGAGACAGCTTTTACCAGATCTATTATTAAAGATTGTTTACTCCTTGAGAAGAAATCACTCATCCTGTGGTTAAAATAAATCATGGATACATATAAGAAGCTATTTAATATACAGGTCTCTGATAACCCGGGCCAAGTGGCTTCTTTAGATAAAAAGGAAATAAAGGAGTCATTTTTGTTATACAAAAAAGAAAATCGCAAGAGCATTATAGAGAAACAATCAAGTTTTAAATTTTATCAATCCATCGAATTCAAAAGAGGAATCCAAGATTATCTGATTATAGTGAATAAATCCTCACATCGTTATATGCTGACTAGACTGAGATTAGGTATAGTACATCATCTAGTCGCATTTCCAGTTATGAAAACATGCACCCTGGATTCCACCCCCTGCCCTTGCGACGAGTTTTCCAAACAAAGCACTGTGCACTTTATGCTCTTTTGTAAATTTTATTTGTATTTTAGATGTTTTTATCTGAAGCCGCTTTTTATAAAAAATAATGTAAGATTGCATCATGCTATGAATCTACTCCTTGCACTGAATGACCCGGGAACTTGCTATTATGTAGCGTCATATATCTTAAAAGCAATTAATGTAAGGAAAGGTATTGTCTTCGTAAATTGATCAAGAAAAAGATATATGTGAGATTGCTTAATGCCGATACGATCAGCCATTGTATTTAAATGGTCATGGAATGTTGGTATCATGTCGTGTTATTAGCTATGTAAAATATTTTACCATCACTGTCTTTTATGGCTATGGAATTTGCCATCAAATTGTATAATCGATTTTAAATGTGTCTTTTTAATTCTGTAAATGGTTTTATGGTTGTACTAACAAACCGAATAAAAGTATATTGAATCGAATCGACACTACTTCAACCGTGGCTAGGACATAGCCCGGTTTCCAGGGGATGTCCTGTACTTTAGTGATAAAGTACATACTATCTCTGCAGTAGGAAGGTAAGTTGACAACATAGGGACACAGGAAAAAATCCAAATACAAAGACGCATTTTCTGCCTGATGGGTCAGTGCTGTGTTTATGGATTTTAGGTAACATGTAAAACATGTAAACCTACCAAGGTATGGTAGGTTTTTTCACATATAAAAATGTCATTTCATCAGAACTCAAAAGTCCCTTGCCATGCCAGTCTGACAACATGTTACGAAACAAAGTTACTGTCTGTCCATATTCACAGGCATTTGATTTTGTATAGTCACCAGAAAGATCCAATTGTCGTTTGGCCTTGGCTCTGTATTTATTAACATCCCAAAGTATAACATTGCACCCTTGTCAGATGGTTTCACCAAGAAAAGTTTTGATTGTTTCAAGGACATCAGGGCTCCCCATTGTCCTCTCGTTAAGTTTTCAGCAAAGTGAATACCGCTTCGCTTCCAGAGTGCCATAAGGTCATGCAAAATGATTTCATGATAGGTGTCAATGTTGTCCTGAGGGGTGATAGGATTAAATTTAGATTTAGGTTTAAAGTCATTCCTGCTGGTCCTATCTACCTCAAGGCCCATACTGCATAGTAGTTCCCTTTCTGATTTTTGGTCCCCAGCTCTAATTCCCTGAGGGTAGCAAGCCCCTCCACATCCCCAATCGTCAAAATATTAGATGCCATGTCCGGGGCGGGACCCATGTCCCTCGTTGCTCCCGAAACCTGTTGGTTCTTTTCTTGATTAAAAACCTTCAAGAGTTTCAATTTCCTGATGAGCAGGAAAATATCTATATCTATGTATATCTATATATATATCTATATATAGATATATCTGTAGAGAAGCATTGGGCTTTGGTGAATCACTTTTGATTGGGTCTCTGTTTTACTCATTCCAAGAGAGAACATTTCCTTTCTAATCGAAGTGTGGCACTTTTGCCTGCAAATTATTTGTGGAAAAAGGTTATGCACTATAACGGATAGTATAATCTTCTACTATCTAAATTTGGTGATTTTATTTTTGTATTGACTGAAAATTGTGCACCGGTAGTTGGGCTTTCTTTTTTCTGTTTTTGTTGTATACCTTCTAGTAGCGTCTGTGCTTGCAACTCTTAGACTTTTACTAAGTTGTATACATATGGGTGTTCTTATTCTTAATTTTAATTTCTGGCAGCACCATTAGCAGCACCAAGAGCACTTTCTGAATTATATTGAAATTCGTTTTTGGGTGATCTTGCCACTTTTTGATTTTAGATAGTTTGAGCTGAGTGCAGGTGACAAGTAATTGATGATCATTCTAACTCATGATCCATTTATACACGTTTCTAATCATTGGTAATTACTCTCAACTCTGTGAAAATGTAATTTAAATTTAAAAAAAATTATATTCTGTTGTATCTGGACTGGTTTTGGACATTGTTCTAATTATCTGTATTAGCCTTATCAACAAACAGATTTTTTGGGAAGTGTCATGTAATGTCTCTTTGGACCTGACGAAGCAACAGTTCTTAGACGCAAAACAGGTTTAGGCCTTGTTTCTGAGATATAAAAGATTTGGGTTTTGAATAAAAATCTACAAATCAAGGACTTGCAGAAGCCTCCAGTGTGATATCTACGTATAACAAAGTGACCCCAAACTCTGTCTGTAGGTCATCTCCATAAAGGACAGCGTTTGGTAGTACTTCAGACGCTGTGGGACTGCGTCGTGGAGCTGGCGCACCAAGCCCATCAAAGGGCTGCTATTACCAAAGCAATGCTGACACACAAATTATGGTTTCCTGGCATGAACACTGTCATGGAGAACAAGATAAAAATGTGTAACCCTTGTCAAATCAAAGGTAGAGGGCCACACCGAGCCATAGTGTTACACAAAGCGAGGCGCATCCTTGAAAACGTGGTTGCCATATTTGGCCTGCCCACTGAGATAAAGATAGATAACAGGCTATGAAGTAAAGAAATATCTTAAGTCCTTTGGGCTGCAGCACAAACGAGTCACAGCACAGTGGCCATAGGCCAATGTTGAAGTGGTGCATTTAATGAAGACGCCGAACAAGGTGCTATAAATTGGTGTTGACCAAGGTGATTATCTTGAATGCTGCCTGCACCAAATGTTTGTGAGTATACTGCAACACGTCCCATTGCATAACGTTGTGCTCAATCATCTCCTTAATCTTCAAGCGGCCAGTACGCAACAGTCTCCCTGCTAGGCCAACGTTGCATCCCACAGTGTTGGATTTAGCCCTAGCTCAACACAAAAGACAAAACATGAATGACAATGCAAGCCGTAAGCAACAAGCGGAAGCTTTGAGACATGAGTGGGGGACTAGTGAAGTAATATGAGGCAGACACCAAGGGTGGAAATTTAGAGCACCTTTCAAAACGAATCCCAGGTTTGTAATCAACGTAAATGGGACTATGGTGACTAGCTCTCAAGGGTGGAAGACAATAACCAAGAACATTTTGTGGTTCAAGAAGGTGAGGGCTGCTGGGTCACCACAGAGGAAGTAAACCTTACTGTAAATTGGAAGCAACCTGCTAGCCTGCAAGGGTAAAGTGGATGACCAGCCCGCCCCTGCTGAAATCACAAAAGAAACGGCCAGGTTACCTGGGACACCAGGAACAACCTAGCCCAGGATAGAAACTGTTGAGGACAATTAATCAGGGATTCCAAAGCAAGAGGGATGCCGAGAAGCCAGCAGTACCAACTGTGGCCCAACCCTGCCCTTGGCCAAGTGGTTCCCAATCTGTGCACCGTGGCACCCCCGTGCGCCATCAAAACTAGCCAGGGACGCCGCGCACCAAACACAGTTTGAAAACCACTGGTCACGTTTACCACTTGTTTTCTTCAGGCACTCAAGCCAAGACAAATAGGCGAATGCCCTTATCTTAGCGCAGTGCGGTAATATATTAGTGGGCTGAGAGACTCGATTCACTGTAAGTTGTTTATATCTGAGAACAGACATTCCTTAGCAAAACTTCAGTTCTGAACATTAGCAAAACTGCACCGATGATTCTTATGAAAAGGATCGTTATGTTTGTAATCCGATTTTTACTTTGAAACAGGCATGGGTCAGGCATATGTTTGTTTTGGTATGGCTTAAAATGCATAGTTTTACGGAAGAAGCCTGGTTGAAAACGGTTTCCTTTGTTTTGCATGGAGGAAGGTGTTTATTTTACAAATGTCCTGAAGCGCCTGGACCCTTGGCATTGTCTAATCCACATTCCTTTAATGGGGCAGCTTCCCAGTTCAAATGTCTCATTTCACATAGTCACTAATACAAGCCTTTCAATGTGAACACTGCAAGCATTTGAATTTTAGGCGCACGCACCACGTGTCTTTGTACAATTAGTGGGTAACCAAACATGCTCAAACGAGATGAGACGAGATTGTGAAGTGCGATGCTGTCACCATGAATGAAATCGTATTTTTCCTTGACGTACTCGTCATATATACCATAGCTCAAGGCATGGAGCTTTAACCCATTGGCCATCTCTTTTTGACTGATCAGCAATCTCTACTTTTAGCCTGTGCAGTTGTTGGGGGTTTGGTAGAGAACCTGATGTGTAGAGTAAGGTTTAAGTTGTTACCTGCCAGAGACAGGTTTTAAAGAGTGGTAAAAAAAAAAAAAGATGCATGTGTGTGTTTTTTTAACAAAATGGTCTAACCCCACCGAGGCACTGTGCAGTGTAATGTGCACCTTTGCCTTTTTAGTCCAAGAACCCCAATACACAGCTCATCTTATTGCAAGTACATTTGTACACCAAGGTATATATGATGTGTAGAAATCCAATGAAAACTTTAGGCAACGGACTTTAACGATAAGCACCTCACAACTATGCTCCAGTCCTATTAGATGGATGGTTCGTGCACACTTCTCAGCACCTGTTGCCTTTTGGTGCCACTGATCCCAGATTCCAAAATGTTTTACATATAGAGCAGTGCACGAGAACAAAAAGAGCTTATTCAGTCTTTTTATATTTCTTTCAGTCCTTTATTTTCAAATTTGTATAAAATATCACAACAAAAGGGGGCAGCCAACGCGTTTCGTTCCGTTCGGAAAATAACCAAGGACTTCTTCAGGGCTCTTTGAATCAAACAAACAGACTTAGTAGTCTTCTGCATAAATCAAATTCACTAACTGGCTCAAAACGAATCATTCGTCCGAAGTTTTTATCTTCAAACCAGCATCAAGTCAACTTAATAAATGACCGTAGAGTGATGATAAAAAATCAGAAGGATAAGTACCCTTAGTCCCCAATGGGAAGATTTCCGCCTTGATACGCTGTCAAAGACGCCTTCCAGCCTGCACCATCCGCGGGAACAGAGGGTCTTCTGATTTTTTATCATCACTCTACGGTCATTTATTAAGTTGACTTGATGCTGGTTTGAAGATAAAAACTTCGGACGAATATAAAAAGACTGAATAAGCTCTTTTTGTTCACGTGCACTGCTCTATATATAAAAAAAAAAAGTATATATGATGTGTATATAGCTTATTTATGTGTGTACAATAAGGAGCGCAGCAGTTTGTATGAATATGAGTTTTTCTCCAGCCCTCAATGAAGACGTTACTTGCATTTACTCCATTTTCTTCATGTTCGATTATTAGGAGTTAGGTATGATCATCAGTGGCGGAAGGGAGTGTGTTCATGTCTGTCATTTGGTCCTATAGGGTACACCACAGGGACAGGTCACTGCTAGTCTTAGTACTCACAGGGCACTGCCGATAAAAGGTCATATTATTTGTAAGTGTCCTCTGCTCCAGGCATTCTACACCTCAAGCAATGCCTCCCCTCATTCAAAACTGAATGTTCAGCTCCAGGGCTTTAAGTGGAATGAAAAAACTAGGGTGTCTTTCAAAGGGACATGGCCGATGTAATTAAGGGCATGGCTTAAATATACGCAAGCTAAAAATCTGTGCTTAGCATAGTGTGCCGCCCATCTGGTATTTTGCTGCTTCTGCCATTGCATACATATATATAATACTGATACAACAAGTAACATTACACCTAAAACAAGCCTGGGCTATTGTGTTTGCCAATGGTTGTTGATTGTGTAAGATAAATCAGCAACAACTTCAGCTTCCTTGTATATAACATTGAAAATGCTTCCATTCTGAAATGATGAGACTGAAAGAACTATAACGAGTCTCTTTGAAGTTACCTCAAAAGCAATAAAGGGTGGTACTGCTGCAGAGGTAAGATTTTTTTTTTTCACCCGAGGACAAAAATGGAGAGCCCGATAGAGACCCGGTTCAGCACCTGCTTTATAGAACCACTGGTGCTGAGTACCGACAGGACCCGGCCCACTTAAAGCCCTGATCAGCACCAGTCTAAAGCTCAGCCCTGCAAGAGGCTGTTATTTGCCAAGAAAAACAAGAACCAACTAGTCCAAACCAGAGTCATGAACTTGGACCAATTCAGACCCTGACTTACATAAAACATGAAGTTACTTGGATTCACCCTGGACATCAACCTCGGTCTCAAGGACGACACTGCAAGGGAACAAGGATAGCCTGGTACTATCAGACAGTAGGCAATAGTGTGCAAAAAAGAAAAGACACAGAACTTATTTATCAATGCACCCAGGATCTGAAACAACATTCCTGTATCTATCAGGCCCTCACAAAGCCTTCTCGGGAACGAGCTAAAGACACACCTCTTTAAAGAGCACTACATCACAGTGCAGTAACGGTTCACATTTCGGAGAACCCTTTGTTCCTTCAATCAGTTGTTGACACTGCATGTGGCTCCGCAGGGATTGGCCAGGATTATATGTATGATTATAATCCGTTCATTGGCTTCATTTCAATTATTTTCAGGGAGAAAAATGGAAGTACTCCTGGTGCTGGGCTTACATGCCCCCACCCACCAAAAAAAAGTAACATAATGGGGAGCCGTGGCCATTGGCCAATAGTTCAAGGGAGCCGCAGGTGGAAAAAGTTTGGGAACCACTGCCCTAGCCAATTGCTGTGTGCACTTTTGTGTACATTGCAGCCCAAGGGAGCACACCCACTACCATTCATGCCAAAGGACCCGATTCAGACAGTAGACTCCAGATTTATGAAGCCAAATATGGCTTTACTTTAGGTGTCTCTCACCTAAAATTGCCGCTGTTTCAATATAAGCCAATGAGGAAAACACATACACCCGATTTTTCCCCCCACTTCCCAGTTTGAAAATGTTGGCGTATGCACTTGCAGGGAGAACATCCCTGCTTACTAACGTGGGAAGAGATGTCTAGTGCCGCCAGCCCCTTACGTGAGGCAATGATGTAAAATGGTGGGTCCCGGGGGAAACAGAGTTGCAGACTAGTCTTCCCCCGGGGTCTTTCGCGCAGGAGGGCCAGGCTGGGGTCAAGTGGTGGGGTTTAGGGGTGGGGTATAAGAATGCAGGGGAGGAAGGCGACTTCCTCTTCCTGCATTCTGGCACCATCGGGAGGGTTAGGGTTGTGAAAAGGCGGAGAGGAGTCTAGGGTCGGAAGGAGCGTTGCGGAGCCACCGGCCGGTGGTTTGGTGTCTCGTGGGCTACGGAGTAGCGCGGAGGACGTCCGGTGGATCTTGGCATGGTGGCCGTTTCTGCGGAGGAGGTGCGGGAGGCCCTGCGCGTGCTGGGCCGTGCCGGCCGAGAAGACCTTCTCCGGCCCGGCGTATTAGGTGAGGCGTGGGTGGGGCTGACTCGGGCTCCGCGGGCGGCTTCGGCCGGCGTTGCGGCTGCGGTGGTGGCGTGCATGGAGGAGCCACCACCGGCCGCGAAAGGTGCGTCGGGGAAAGGACGGGGCGGGCCCAAGAAGGAGGGGGCTGCACAAGGAGGCCGGCGCCGGAGCCTGCCTCCGCGTCTAACTGACGATATGGGAGAGGTGGACGGGCTCCCTGGTGACAGGAGTAAGCCGGGAGGACTCCAAGGGCATGGCAGCACCTGGGACTTGGCTGGGAGGGGGGTGGGGATTGGGGGCGGGGCCCCTGTCAGGAGCGGTTGGTTTGGTTTTCGTGGGCCCAGAGGGGTGCCGGGGGGGGCGGGAGGGAGTTGCCCTGTGAACAGCTGCCCCTGCTGGTACTGGGGGACCCCTATCCACAGATTGAGGAGGGGCAATGGGATGACGCCCCCATTGACCTCTCGCCGGGGGCGCGAGCTTTTGGCACCAGACCTGAGGGGGGCACTGAGACAGGGTTGGGGGAGGCGGCCCGGGTGGGGGCCGGGGGCGCTCTTAGGCCGGTTTTTCCTGGTGTGGTGGGGGCCGGGGGTGTTTCTAGGCCGTATCTTCTTGCTGTGGGGCCTGGGGAGGTGGAGCCTGGGGTGGGGGCGGTGGGGCATTTGCCGCCCACCCTCCCCCGTTGGGTGGGCATGTCCCTGGCGGAGAAGATCAGGGAACAGCGACGGATCATTGAGGAAACAGAGGCGCGGTGGGCGGCGTTGAATGCGGCCAGGGGTGGGGCGGTCTGGGAAGTTGAGGCTGAGGGGCCGCCTACGCCCACCTCCGAAGAGGAGCGGTGGGCTGAACAGGATGAGAGGGACAGTGAGGCTAGGGGTAAGTGGGGGCGGGTGGGGGAGGAAGAGCGTTTTCAGGCAGGTGCAGGGACGGCCAGGACGGCTTTGAGGCCCGATGGTGCTGGGGCCCACCCAGGTTGGAGCGACCTGGGGGGCATCCAAGCCGGCGGAGGTCGGCAGAGTGCTGGGTGGCCCGGCGGGGCGCAAGACGGCCCCGGGACGCCGGCTTGAAGCAGCAGGGGGGTCCGCGGCGGCCTTCCCTCCGGCGCGGGAGCGGGCAACGGCGGCGTGTGTGGCAGGTGGTAGTGGTTTGAATGTGACAAAGAGCAAAGGTGTGAAGAGAGCGGTGCGAGAGGTGTTGTGGGCGCCTGTTGAGGTGGAGCCTGAAGTGGAATTGGATTATGATACGGAGAGTGAGGAGCTTGAAGACGGGGAGGTGAGGGATGACGAGGACAGGACGAAGGGGGCGAAGAGCAACAGCAGACTTGGTGTTTTGCAGGTGGCGAAACCAATGAAGGGCAAGGCGAAGGCGGAAAACCTGAAACAGAACGGCGCCAAAGGACGGACTGGAGAGGCACAGACGGCCTTGACAGGTGAGGGGACATGGTGGTCGGCTTGGGACGGTGGGCCAAAGGGGGGACGGAAGAAAGCCTGCCGGTCAGTGGGTGTGGGAGATGGGTCCGTGAGGGACGCTATAGTGACACCGCAGGGAGGAACAGGGGGGGTGCAAAGGCGGACGGGGAGGGCAAGAAGGTGTCGGTAGCGGGGGTACAGACTGACAAGATGGATGGGGCTGATGATAAGGGGGAGAAAGGCAGTGACAAGCATCACAAGAAATTGCCGTATATGGGACTGGCCATGCCTCTGGGGTCGCACTTGTCGGATAAGACTAGGAATAGAATATGGAAACACGAATATGTGGACGTGTTTAAGTTATTACACAGGGAAATTCAGGCGAAGGAGGGTTCTAAGGAGGAGGAATGGGAGCTTACGAGACGACCTAGGGTGCCGGTGAATAAGGAAAATTGGACGTCGGCCTTTCTCATCTATGCTAGTATCTACTGTGAGAAGCACTTGGACAGGGCCATAGCGCTTCTGAAATATATGGATATCATTAGGAAAGCCCAGATGCATTTTGGGGGTTTTGCCTGGCTGAGTTATGCCGAGGAATTCCGGGCCCGGATTAGCGTGAACCCGGATAAACCTTGGGGTGAAGTGGATCAAGAACTGTGGATGCAGTGGATGTCATCCATGCAATCATCGGCGTCCACCCACACAGCCAGTGGCCTGCCGGTCACTTACCGGTCCTTTCGCCGCGTCCCGCCCACGGTGGGGCGGGAGGAACTAATGCCAGTTCAGGGAGTGCAGGGCCACCTTCCAAACCGGGAGGCAGCAATACAGGAGCATGTTGGAGCTACAACAGGGGTTATTGTTCCCGTTACCCCTGTAAGTTCAAGCATGAGTGCTCCAAGTGTGGAGGGCGACATGCCCTTACCCAATGCTTTACCTTGGCCACGCCGTCAGAACAGTGGCGGGCCACGAAAGGGAGGGGACAGACTGGGCAGAAGGGCGCCTACACCAGTTAAGATTGAGGCGATGGGCCCTTGGCTCTCGCGTTACCCCGACAGGGAGGCGGCATTGAAGATTCAGTGGGGTTTCATGGAGGGCTTTCGGGGGGGTATCAGGGCCCTAGGGAGAGGAGATGGGCAGACAACTTGAAATCGGCCAAGGAATTGCCAGAGGTGGTGGCTGCCAAGCTGAAGAAGGAGGTGGACGAAGGCAGGATAGCGGGCCCGTTTGTCGACTGGCCCGTAGACGACTTGATCATCTCCCCACTGGGAGTGGTGCCAAAAAAGGAGCAGGGTGAGTTTCGCATGATACATCACCTCTCGTGGCCCGAAGGGCAGTCTGTGAACGATTTTATCGCTGAAGCAGACTCGAGAGTGCTCTATGCCTCTGTGGATGACGCGGTCCGCCTAGTGCGGGTGTGCGGGCCGGGAGCCGAAATGGCGAAGTGCGACGTGAAATTGGCCTTCCGCCTGCTGCCCATACACCCTGCGGATTTCTCCCTCCTGGGGATGCAATTGCTGGGGCCATCTACGTGGACAAAGTGCTGCCCATGGGGTGTGCGATTTCTTGCGCGCTGTTCGAAATGTTTAGCACATTTTTAAAATGGGCTTTTACTCAGATCAGCGGGCTTCGGGAAGTTTCTCACTACCGCGATGACTTTTTCTTTGTGGGAAAGGCACATTTGGGGGACTGTGGCAGGGCACTGTCACAATTTCAGGAGATGACACATCGTTTCGGAGTCCCTCTGGCGCCTGAAAAAACGGCTGGGCCCAGCTGTAGGCTGACTTTCTTGGGAATTGAGCTAGACTCGGTCCAGTGGATGGCTCGGCTCCCTGACGCGAAGGTGACAGAAATAAAAGCGTGCCTATTATGGGCAATTGGGGAAAAGAGGATCGCGTTGAGGGCGGTGCAACAACTGTTGGGTTTCCTGAACTTTGCGTGCAGGGTGGTGAGGGCAGGACGGACGTTCTGCAGACGGCTCGGCATGGTCATGTCGGGTGCAGTCTTACTGCATCACAGGGTTCGGCTCTCCATGGGGGTCCGGGCAGATCTGAGAACGTGGCTGACTTTCTTGACTGATTTCAACGGGGTGTCACTGGATTTTGTGGAGGAAAAAACGGTTTGGCAAGTGCAAATTTACTCCGATGCAGCCGGGGCAGCGGGCTTTGGGGTCTTCTGGGATGGCAGGTGGTGCGCGGAGGACTGGCCAGTTCATTGGGTGAAGCAAGGGCGAAGCATTGGGTTTCTTGAATTTTTTCCCCTGTTGGTAGCACTGGAGGTGTGGGGTTCGGAATTCCAGAATCGGTCGGTACTGTTTCATGTGGATAACATGACGGTGGTCGAGTTGGTCAACCGGCAGAGAGCGAGAGACTTGAGAGTGCTGCGATTGTTGCGAAGCTTTATGCTGAAATGTCTGCGATTGAATGTGGTGTTTCGAGCGAAACATATCCCTGGGGCGAATAATGACATTGCGGATGCTTTGTCTCGTTCGCAGTGGCGACGGTTCCGGCGATTGGCACCTGGAGCAGAACATTACAAGACCAGGCTGCCGGACGGCATTTGGGCCTGGGGGGAGTGAGGGTGATAGGCCTGGTGGAGAAATCTATAGCCGACACCAGGAGGCGGACCAATAGACTGGCCTGGGTGGAGTTTGAAGCCTTTATGGGCTGGTGTGGGGAGTCGGCGTCTGGAGACCGCTCAATCATGGAACAGGGAGTGCTACGGTTTGTCTTACATTGCATGGACAAAGGTCTGTCTTCCGCGACGATCGCAGGGAAGTTGGCAGGAGTGTCTTTCTATTGCAGCTTGTTTTTTGGGTTTGATCCCACAAAGGATGTGATCATTGGCTGGGTGCTCAAGGGTTGGGGCAGAGAGAGGGGAGGGGGGGGAGGAAAGGGGTACTCAGGAAAGCGATTACTTTTGAATTGTTGGTTCGGGTGGTTGAGGCTTTGCCTTGGTGTTGTTACGACGGTTTTGAGGTTGCGGTTTTTCGTTTATGTATGGTGTGGATGTTTTTTGGGGCTTTCAGGGTGTCTGAGTTGTTGGGTTCGAGGGGAGCAGGTGGGAGAAGGTATGACGAGGTCATATTGGATGAGGGGCGTCTGGGGATTTGGTTGGGGCAGTCCAAGACGGATCAGTTGCGGCGTGGTAAATGGATTTGGTTGAGCGAGAGTGGTTGCGTGGGGGCATGTCCGGTGGCAGAATGGCAGAGGTTTTTACAGGTGACGGGGGCTCCCAGTGGGGAAATCTTTTGTCATGCGTCAGGGGCGAGGGTGACGGCGTCACAACTGTTAGCGGTATTGCGCATGGCCTTGCGGCGGTTGGGGATGAATCCGGCCGGTTTTGGGACTCACTCTTTCCGGATTGGAGCGGCGACGGCAGCAGCGCGTCTGGGGTGGTCCTGGGATAGGATTCGCCGGATTGGGAGGTGGAAATCTAGATGCTGCGAGCGCTATGTGCGTAAGTGAGGGGGACAGGGACGGGGGGCAAGGCTTGGAGCTTGGAGGGGGGGTGAAAAGGTTGTCATGACGTGTGGTACTAATGCTTTTTTCTTGCCGTAGGTTGCGTGGGTGGCCCGGGGGCCAAGACGGTCACGTGGATTGTCGGTCACTCGTTTGTGCATTGGGCCTCAAAGTATGCGGAGCAACAGGTGTACGGCCATAACCTGGGACTCAAAGGAAGCCATCATGAGGTGCATTGGTGGGGGAAAGAGGGGATGCGATGGGGGGCACTATTGCCCTGGCTCGCGAAGATGGTGTCACAAAAAGGATGCCCGGACTTGTTAATACTGCATTTGGGAGAAAACGATCTGGTTCGGCTGTCGGGTTTGGCGCTTTTACAGCTGATGCAAAGAGACTTGGAGGTTATGAAGCAAAGAATGGCGGGGACCTGCATCGCATGGACAGAATTTGTTCCCCGGAGGGTGTGGAGGGGGGCAATTAAACATGGGGCTGTCGAGAAAGCCCGGAGGAAACTTAACAGAGCGATGAGGGTTTTTTGTAGGGAGAAAGACATCAAGGTGATTGCCGATACAGGACTGAGACTGGAGGAACGACTACTTTTCAGGGATGACGGTGTGCATCTTTCGAGACTAGGAAACGCATACTATATGATGGAAATGAGGGATGTGGTCAGCAAGCTGTGGAATGAGGCTATTTGGTGTAAGAGGAATGTCTGAGTAGGTGGTCGAAAGATGCACAGTATGATGCGGGGGGCAGGTAACCGCCCTAAAGGGGGTTCCCTGGTTGGCGGTACTTGGGAGGGGTGGGGGGAGTCACTGACGGGCGCACCCATCCCTCGGGGAGGGAAGAGTGAATGATGAGGGGGCTGGAGGCATGAGTGGAATGCCAGGTGATACAGGGGAGGATGCGAGAAGAGAAGTGAAGAAGTGGATGAAGAACTGAACGGGTCATGGATTGGAATGAGAGGTGAGTTCGGGTGGTGTGAAGGGAGTGAGTGTATGGAAAAGTTGATGTTGGGGGTTTGTTATTGGTTAATTGAGTTTATTGTTATTTGATATGTTGTGCAGCCTGGTCCTAATAAACAGTCCTGCCAAGTGTCACGCATCAGGCGTGACGCTAACGCATTTCAGCGTGGTGTTCCCGCATCACCGCACTGAAATGCATTGTCACGCATTTTGCCTACTCTGTGACGCGCTGAAACTGGCTTAACGCCAGGGTGCTAGTGCGCGGTGCGCGCTGCCTGGCTCAGGTGGTGGTGCCTCTGACCTGTGTGCGCCGGTGCGGGAGGGGCTCAGAGCTGCTCTGCTGAGTGCACTGCTCTCGCTCCCGTACCGCAGACTCCAGGACTAATTGACATCGGAGCACGCCCGTGCCGCGTGCCCAAATTGAAATAATGCTTCATGCTTGTGCTACAATGTTGCAAAACTAAAACTGTGCAGGCAGAGTGCTGGCTCTTGATTCCCGCCGCGGCGCTGTCGCGCTGTCCACATCATGATTAGTGAGAGTCAATCATGACGTCTCAGACACCCTGCTGCTGCCCAATTAACTTACCGGGACCCGGGCCTGCCCTCTCAGAGAAGTGAAGTCCGCGTTTTAACTGGCTGTGTGCGGTGCCTGGCGCCCAAACCTCAAGTCCTGTTAGTTAACAGGAAGCAAGTCAGTGAGGCTTGTGAAGAAGGCGCGGCCGCGGGACTCAGAGTCGCTGCGCAGAGTCTCACACCAATGTCATGGTCAGGCAGTGCGGCATGAGGCCTCGCCTGTGGCTGCAGCATGATCGGGCAAGCGCGCTGCGTGTGCCGCGGGGAGACTGGCGCTGCAGAATTGTGCACACTGCTGCAGGCTGGCATGATCATGATGTGCGGCGCGCCGGCCGACGAGAGGCTGCAGGCGCAGCGCAAACAGCACTCCGAGGTCTGGCACCCCCGCCTACTGTGCGGCTCAGCGGCGAGCGCCTGGAGGCCGGGCTCACCGCCCACCGCGCCGTCACCCGTGGCTAGCAGAGTAGAGAAGTTGAAGAACTTAGAAGACAACACAGTAAGTACTAGTAGAACTTTACTAGTAACGCTCGTCTGTCTGAGGCAGCCTGCAGTGCTCACTCAGACAGTGCTCTCTGCCAGTCTGATTCTCTGACAGTCTGTGTGTGTAGTGTGTTATGCTGTAGTTACGTCGGCGGCCGGGCTAACTTGTCGTGGTGTCGTGTGACGGCTGTCTCTACTCTTAATGTCACACAGAGCTCAGCCTCAGCTGCACGCACAGCACTGACTGACTCACACATTTGAGACGTTCTCAGAGGCCCCTGA
This sequence comes from Calotriton arnoldi, assembly GCA_963921515.1. Classification (NCBI taxonomy): domain Eukaryota; kingdom Metazoa; phylum Chordata; class Amphibia; order Caudata; family Salamandridae; genus Calotriton; species Calotriton arnoldi. The sequence goes on from CAWUFW010005404.1 coordinate 1,217,449, forward strand.
GTCCTCTCATCATCCTCTCCAGATTTTTCAGGCAGAAGCTGGCCAGCGGGCGTACTAGGGTTAGTGCCCTTCCATTTCTGGTGCTCTGCAGCAGTTTCAAGAACTTCTTGGTGTTTCTTGTTGCTCAAATGGCTGTAATTTCTGATATTTAGAAGTTTCCCTAGTCTTCATTGCATGATTTTTGCTCATGAGAAAGTGTCACTCATAGTCGTTGAAATGTCACTCATAATTTCACTAAAATTATGAAAATGTCACACATGGCAATCTGAAACCTTGGCAGCTATGAATAAATGGCCTTTTACGCTTAACATCTGCGTGGACTGGTTATTGCGCGACAACCCTTAGGCCGGGAGCGTCCCCGGAGATAAATAAAAGGAATGATGGGCCTGGCACTCTCCCGTAGCGAAGTGTATGAGTGCAAGTATTTCGATAGCGTACTTATTAGGGCGCATGCTGCAGTACTGACAGCTACGTGCGCACACCTCCAGAATCGCCCTGCGGAGATTTTAGTATGAGAAGGGTCATGAATATACACCCTCTCCAGGGTAGTCGGTGGTACGAGCGCGGAGCCCCATCCCCCTATATCAGCTGGATAACAGAGGACATCTTGTGACGCACACGCAGTCATCACGGAAGTGCCATCACGTCACACTGCCCTTGTGGCAGCACGGCGTGCGACCACGAGAAGTGACGGCCGAGAGTGTACCCCACGAAGCGAAGAACCGATAACGCAGGGACAGGTCGCGTGTATCCTCTAGGTAGAAATACTCGAACTGCGGGGTCTGGGGAGGAGTCAGGGCTGAAGGATTTGACGAGTTCGTGACGTTGATACCAGCCGGGTGGCTCTCGTCCCCGGAAGTCTGTCCACCAGCAGCAATAACAACAACATCCTCGATCGTCTCGTTCAGAGCGGTCGCCCAGCTCTCTCGGGTGTAGACCTCAGCTGTTTTCGGTGTCGACTTCGCCCATTGAGGGTAACGGAAGGCAGGCGAGTGCGCAGCAGGTACATTGTGTGGTAGAGGTACGTATGGTAGGAAGGGAGGAACCCGGTGGTGACTTCGGTCGGCTGTCCCACCATGTCGAGGACAGCCACGGCCTCGCTCTCCACCGCGGCATTCCCGATTCGGGCAGAGGGAGACTGCAGTGGTGTGCTTGATTGCTCTGTTCTGTCCTGGGCAGCGATGCCAGTGTCACGACGGGCCTGTCTGTCCCTCGAGCCCTGCACATTGTCGGGAACAAACATTTTTTTCTAGCGCTTTTTTAGTGTGGGCGCGAATATGACTTTTGTATTGTTCGTAGGTCCATAAATTATTTTCACCCATTTTTTATCTTTGAACGTTTTTGTTCAAACCTCTGGTCTCTTTCTGTTTGTTTACAATGGGCGTTTGCTTTGTGCACAGACACTCTCGGCCGCGTGAGTCATCAGTACCGTCTTATCCAAACAATTGCCTAAGCAGCAAAGCGTCGTAGTCAGGGCAGGCACGGCTTCTCTGCATGTAGCCGTCCTTATGTAACTAAACAGATCCTTGGTACAGCAATCCATTTCCAAAGTAGGTTTATTCCAGTAAAGGACCCACGATTGCTCACCAGAACGGCAGCACAGCCAGTGAGTCAAAACCATCCCAACAATCTAGAACACACCCTATACATGACAAATGCAAATTCCAAGCTTTAAAGAAACATGCATTAAGGCTTTTAACATCTTAGCACATGTACTACAGCGCGTGTAGCAGCTCGAGCACCCAATGGTTTCCACAATCGATCAAACTCCAGCAGCCTTATGTATGCAGCTTATCCACAAGAAAATCCAAAACTCACATGTCAGAATGAATATGTAGTGCACGTTTGGATGGACAACCAAATCCGACCAAAATCCGTCCAATAAAAGCGTCGCTCCACACTTAAATCTTGTAGCTGATAATAATGTGCTGGTTGTCGGTGGGTCCCAAATTCTTCTCATCTGCTCGTTGCCATATAAATGTAGCATTCCCTGAATAAATAAACAGATCCCTGGGACAGCATTGGTTTTCCAAAGTAGGTTTATTCCAGTAAAGGACCCGCGCTGCTCACCAGAACGGCAGCACAGCCAGTGAGTGAAAACCATCTCAAAACTCTAGAACACTCCCCATACATGACATAGGCAAATTCCAAGCATTAAAAAAACATGCATTAAGGCATTTAACATCTTAACACAAGTATGGAAATACAACACTACACCCAAACTACACCGCCCGATTGCTGTTTCCTGACCTGCATATTCATAGTACCCACAGACACCCCCACCTGTTGGGACACAGGCTGTTGATGTCATTTAAATTAGGTGGGATTGAATCCAAGTACCACTGATGTACACTACTGTTGTTCGTCCGTGTTTTGATCAACCACGCACCTTCTTTTAAAAGCGATTTAAGTTGTACAGTTAAACCCCCAGTTCGGGGTTAGAGGTTTCCTTCAAAAACATATATTGCTGGTAAAAAGTCTCTTTTTACATTTACTGTAAGTGAAGTGGGCCTTACAATAGGTAAGGAACTATTATAGAAATGCCAGTACACTACTGTTGTGTTATTAGATGCTTGGAATTCCGAGCATTTATGTTTCTTGAAACTCTGTTATTTGTAATCTTATCTTGATGGATAATCTTATCTTAATGGAGGTTGAGGCGGGCGGCGCTTCCCAGTCTTCCCTGGCTGAAACCATAAATGTTGTACATACCGTGGAGTTCGAGCAATCATGGCCGATGCCCGATGGAGCTGTTTAGTCAGCTATAGAGGAGTCTGGCTCTGGTTCACCCCCTCAGCCTTCACCTACCAAGCCGGGCATTGGACATAGTTCTTCCTCTTTCTCCCTGTCATGCTTCCTTCCCTCCTCCACCTCCCCCAACTATTATCCTGTAACTTCCACCTACCTGTTAAACCAATTTACTGTTTGTACTTACCGTGGAGCCCGAGTACCCTTGACCGATGCCCGGTGGAGCTGTTCCATGCAGCTATAGAGGAGTCTGGCTCTGGTTCACCCCCTCGGCCGTCACCTACCCAGCCGGACATCGGTTTTCACGGTTTCTTACGGTTTTGCTTGCCTTTCACCTTAACTCCTTGTCTGCTTTGTTCCCCCTTAAATGCTTTCCCCCTGCCGGTCTGCTTGACTCTATCTGCTTTCACCTCCCCTGTTTTCCTTTCCCCCCTACCTTCCATTCCCTATAAGAAGCGCGTCTTGGCTATTCTACGCGCTAGCAACCTATTTTATTGTGTTTTCTCATGGTTTTCTCCTATGCCTATACTTGATTCCTGCAACGGATGTAACTTTTTGTATCATGTAACTTGCTGATCCTCATGTAAAGCGCTCTGATACCTTCGGGTCTAGCCATCGCTATATAAAACTCTGCAAATAAATAAATCTTTTCAGCACAGGGCTGGTGCAGGCAGCTTTGGGTCCTTGGTGAAGTGTACATATATATGGAGACGAGCATCGCTCATGCTTATTTTGTGCTGCTCCGTGAGGTTATAGAGGAGGGAGGGAGCGGCAGGATCCTGATCTCGGTCTCTTGTTGGTGACGAGTAAATACCCCAAATTAAGCGTGGAGTATGCCTGGGCGGAGTTCCGCTACATGGATCCCCGCGAAGTGCCAAAAAAACTCAGCTGCGCTACGCGGAACTCCGTAAAACGGCGGAGTGCGTAGATAAATGTTGTTCGTGGTGATTTTCAGTGCCAGGTGCTTGTCCACACTGTGCAATCATCGCGAAAGGCACCATGCACCACGCAAGCGGTGCTGCTTCCTTTCTGCAGTTCAAGTAGATTTTTACTCGAGCTGCAGCTTTCTCAACGAGAAGGGACGGTTTCTCAACGCGAGCGGTTGCATGCATACGCGACTACTCACAATGAGAAATCTGACCGCCCGCGTTGAGAAATCTCACCGGCAGGCTGATTTTCCGCGCTCGCGCTCAGCAACTTGATGTTGACGATCACGAACTAGGAAAAATCTCACCGGGAGGTGGATTTTCCTCGCTCGCCAACTTGACATTGATGAACGCGAGCAAGGGAAAAAACGGAGCAGAGATTTTCGGAACTCCATGAGCTCTGTGTAACGCGTAGTTTGGAAATCTCTGCAAACTCAGCGAGCGGAGATCACCGCCCAGACTTAGCGTGGAGTTGAGCACATAAGCAAATTAATGGGGAGAGACGAGGCAAGGCTCTTCTTGACTGTAAAAGCCTGACCATGAGCTAAGCCACAAACCTATTTGGAATTCAAATCATGCAAAACACGTCCAGTGCATATGCGATAAAGAGTTTGGAATTCAAAATAGTGTATTTCTTGAGATGATTTCATTTTAGTATATTAGATTACATCATTACATTGAGTTGCATTTATTAGAAGTGATAGATTATAAACATAAACGTAGACACATCAACGCTGGAATGACTGCTCTGACGATAATGCTATCTGTGAATCGGTAATTATGTCATTTGTCTTGTGCCCCCTGTACATGGCTACCGTGAAATTTAAGATGAAGTGACATTATAATCTGGTAAACCATTCACAAAAGATGTTTTGTGAAGCGCACACCTTGAATTGCTGTATTTTGAGGTGGTCTCAGGTGACGAAGGAACTGGAGGTACTCTTTCAAAAAAATAATAGCCTAGGAGTTTAGGAGGCACTGTGAGTGCAAAAATAAGTTTTGTACTAGTAGGGAGAATGGCGGTGTCTAGTTCTGTGGTTGCTGAATCAGTGTCTAGCGCAGGGTGCAGTTGTAGTGAGTTGTTGTAGTAAGTTTGATATAGAGTATTGGGTGTTGGAGTGGACGCCACATTTAGTGTTATAGCAACACAAAAAGATGATGGAAGGAATGCTCAACATTGTCAAACATTCACCCCCATTAACAGATCTGGTTTAAATCCATCGTTTTTTTTTTGCTCACTATGCCACCCCAGTTTGGACCCAGTCATGCAAATCAGTCTTGACCCTGCTCCCCATTAAAACAGTCCAGCACGAACTGTGAGGCCAGGTCCTCCCTTGACCAGAAAACAAGCATCCTGGGACTGGATTCGGGGTATCACCCCTCATCAGCCAGGCTTCCTTGAATCCAGTGGCATAGTGAGCACTTGACCCGCGCTTGGGCATACCCTTCCCACGGATGCTTGTTTCAGGTTCAGGAAAAATATGGTTTGGCAGTTCGGGCTGGACTGTTCCCATTGGGAGCAGGGTCAAGACTGATTTGCATATGGCTGGGTTCAAACTGGGGTGGCATGGTGAGCAAAAGAATGATGGGTTTAACCCAGATCTCTTGACTGCGGGTGAGTGTTTGAACATTTTCAGCACTCCGTCCATCAACTTGTTGTGTCTGCAGTCAGTGCTGTAGCATTTTTTGGCAAAGCAGCAGTGGTGCGCTGTAGTATTTACTTCAGTGGGCGCTGTTGCAATTTAATTTATAAAAGACTGCTGTGAATGATGGAGTTCTTAGCTCACTAGGCATGCCATTGCAGTGAATAGAACAGTTGAAGTAAGCACTGTGTAGTGTGTGCTGTTGCTGTGTATTTGGCACAAATGCAGCAAATATTCCTAAAAAACTGCTGCTATAATGCTCTTCAGTTTGTAACTGTTTGTGTACCCTTTTCACGACCCATCCCCTTTAAATTCACCTACACCAGACAGATTCAGGCCACTTTCTGATATTGAGCCATGCGCAGTGCCTGGGGCATCGATCTCGAACTCCGTCAAAGGGACCAGAGCTGTCGATCACCCCTCACCTTCCCACTGCTGTCAGAAAGGCCATAGAGGCAAAAAACCAAAACCCTTTCTGGTATGCAGTGGGCACAAACCCCATAGCTATTTTTTTTTATGCACCTGCTCACGACATGAGACACTTCACTGAGAGAGACAACTCCTACACAGAATGAAAACACTGTAGGGGTCATGGTTTTTTTGGGTGCTTAAGGATAGAATCTGGTCCATACATTGGGGTTAGATTGCCCACACAAAACACATAGCAAAAGATTAGGGTTAAAGTGTTCATGGTTAGCGACGAGCATGGAGTTAGTTGAAAGCAGCAGTGAATGTATGAGAAACAGGCCTCCAGTGTATGTGTAGAAAGTTTGTAATAACTGAGCTTTTGGAGAGGGCACCATTTGTGTGTGACGAACAAATGTGAAAGAGCAGCAATTATGAATGACCGTGGAAGAAACTGAATGTGCACTAATACCAGCTTGAAAGCGTAACCATGAAGCCGAGACTCTGTATTGTTAAGGAAGTGACAGTTGTAAATCTGCACCAATGCAATGGGATATACATGTGGTTATACCTTTGTGACTTTCTCTAAGAATTGGGCCCCTAATGTATTTAAATGTTGCCTATAATAGTGCCCAAAATAGTTTTACCAAATTATCCATTATTAATCTTTTTATTTTTTTTAATTTTGACATTCACCAAACACATTTAATGCTGCAGAAAAACAAAATTTTAAAGATGTACAATAGATTTGCAAAGCTTTTTTTCAAGTTAGTTTTTTCGTGTACATTTCATTTTGAAAACTGCCACCTATCTTGCTTTAATTCTTCTGCATGTATTTGCGTACATTTTCCCATTTTCCATTTTGTACGTGTAGATGTTTTTATACTGAAAACATTGTTAGTAATGTAAGCTGAGTTTACAGCTCACTGCGTTTCCTTAGAACGAATGCTCTAATGGTAAAGGCTTTTCCATTACAAATATTGCTTCAGTGGCGGATAATCCTCTTTAGGAGATCGATACAGTGGCACTGTAAAGGGGCAAATGTGAAACAAATAGAGCCTCGACTTCAACCAGACTATGGATTTATTTACAAATGTGGTTGTGCATCTTGCTTGGGGACCTGACGAGGCTGTATTTGTTTCACATTTGACAAACGCGCACAGATGGAGCACGTATCAAGGTGGCACGCCTCAAACGCCGTTTGAGCATCAATAAAAGTGGTAGTAATAATTTTGAGTGCATTCCACCATTCCTGGGGGCAGCGAGAGGGTGTTTGCTGCAGATGGTTGGGCCTACTTGGCTAATGAGAAAATTAACATGCAATGCACACCTTTTATCCAAACAGTATGTCCTGAGCCCTGGGCGAGAGGAATTCTGGCCCCCGGCTTCCTGAGTAATCGTTTCTAGTCAGTAAGCATATCTTTGTTCAGTTCAGCAACCTCAGTCTCATTTGGTGGTGCAAGTAATTGAACCATTGCAAGAACATCAAACTTCCCACAAGCTACTTTCCATCGAATGTGCAAACACTTGTCTTAGCACACATTGTCGGCAGTGAAGCTGGGGTAACGTGCCTCTCTTAAAGAAGTATGTAATTCCCCGCCATGTCTAGTTAAAGGAAGTAGTCTTCCCCTTACTCATGAAGCTGCACTGACTTGCTGCATCATGCACATTGAAATCGCCAATAAGACAACAGGTTACCTAGCTCAGAAACGTTGTCTCTCTGAATGAACAGGTACCACTCTGACCAGCCTCAGCTAGACTGAAGATACAAGACACGTAAGTCGTCTCCTTCCACATCCACATACTTGTATGATTCTCCCATTTTCTCCTAAGCTTGCAAATTCGCTCCTGAAATTCAGTAAAGAATACAGATGCATTTATTGTTTCTGTGGTGCAAGCTTTCACATCGGCCTTAAAAACCTTATTGGTTGTTTCATTTCTTCCTCCTTTTTTAGTGACTTTTGCGTCCTTCGTGTAACATCACCTGTATATTAACTGTTTCTTAGAGCTATGTTCTCCCTACTGCATTTTGGTCGGTAGTTCTTTGAAGGCCCTAACATTGCGCCTGCACTGTAGAAGTACCCTAACTAGAGAAGATTGAGTGAAACAATTCATTAGTAATGTTCCATTTTGGACTTCTGATGTTTGTGTTGGTTAGCATACTATATTTCCATCTTTGCCTTTGTTTACAAACTGACAGTTTACTGTGAAAAGGAGTGAGCTTTTGTAATTGATTGCTGTCTTGGGTTGGTTCCGAAGAACTACGAGAAGTGAAATTCAGATGATCCCACCGACACACGCAACCTTTGGATATTTACACTGACTTTCCATTTCATGGTGCTGTATTAGCAGGTGTGGGAAATGGGAAGTTGAAAGAATTACGCTAAAATGTGTGACAGCTTTCATTGTCACCAAGAATGCTCAAAATCGTCCTGTCTTCCGGATGAGCAATGCCTTACAATAATTTAACTTCTTTTTTGCTGTTAGTCTGTGAGTCTCCACGTGCCTGTTTTAAAAAAAAAAAAATTATTTGACCAGAAAATGGCACACTCTGAAACAGTTACTTTGCACCCCCTTAAGCTGTACTCTTCACTCCCTCAGTGGCATTCTGAGTAGGCCCAGCCCAACACTACACTTTACACTCTTCAAATTATTCCAGATGGTATTAAAATATTCTGAGCTACTTTTCCATTCAAGGAATACCTTTCCTTTATTCCTGGTTCCACCATTTATTCTGTACTTACTATATTTGATGGTCTGTGTTTGTGTCTCTACCATTTGAAAATGATCTACTAATCTGCCATCAATCACATACTGATACATACCCTTCTTTGGTTGTGAAGAGGGAATATCTTTTAGGACAGTGAGCCTCGGAAACATCTCTATGAACTGTCTGTAAATTAATTAGATTACATTTCTGGGTAGCTCACAAGCGTATGAACATAATCCCTCTTGTATTTTGTCTCCATGCCTCTGTTCATCTTTTTATTTGCTGATAAATCTAGTGTTTCCCAACTTTTTTCTGAGTTGACATTCTTTGGTTGTAGCCCTACTATCCAGGCATTTCTAAGTAGAAACATCTGTTCATACTTGGTTCTCAAGACATTATGAATTAAAGAATTCTAATAACTTTATAGTGAAGTCGACACTGTCCCTACATTTGTATCCATATCTTTATACAATATGCATGTGCTTTTTGTCGCCAGCTACTTGGGGTGATATAATTCTGTACCTCTCTGTTATGCAACTTTGTTTCTTCTTTGGATTTTCTCTTTGTTTCTGGTTATATTTGTAGTTGACTAGTTCCATGTAAATTCCTCCCAGTTTTGTTAATATTTAGAGTAAGTTACATGACTTGCTATTGATCTCGCATATCATCTCTTTATTTTTGATTGAGAATGGACAAGTCTGATATCTGCTTTGGTGACTTTAGAGCTGGGTGCCTCCCAAAAAGTAATCATGCGCTATGGGCTTTCTACATGCAGAAACTCTTACATATAACATAATGCTTATTTGGGAATGTCCTAACATTCTGTTTGTCTTGCTAGGTTGTCTCCTGTGAAAAGAAAGGTGTAATAATGGGCAGAATTTTCTTGGACCATATTGGAGGAACACGCCTCTTTTCCTGTGCAAATTGTGATACAATTTTGACCAATCGTTCAGAGCTCATATCAACTCGATTTACCGGAGCTACAGGACGAGCTTTCCTTTTCAACAAGGTACTGACTATTCCTTTTAGAAGGTAGCAAACTTGTGGTGTCCAAGCTGAACATAACATTTTTGTGAGTGAGTAGGAAATAAAAAGCAGATAGTTGGTTTTGAAGAAGACACTCACCTACGTGAAAATTGTATGTACTCAACATTACACAAATGCTTTTAATTGTAAACATTGTAAATACTTTTTTTGTTTTCATTTCTTACGGAAGAAAGAAAAAGAGACAATGGAGTCACTGCAGAATATATGAACACCACTTTCAAGGTATTAAAAAGGCTGATTCACAGATGTCTGCTAGAGTGAACTATTTCAGAAAAAAATCACTAGCAAGCGCACAATGTTTTTGTGTGTGAGATCATTTCTGAGGTCTGTAAATGCCACAAGGCACTCTTATTGTGCAGGTGCACCCCACACTACACAGAGAAGACAACATTGAGTCACTACATCACAGGAACTACATGGGGACTCACTACATCATAAGTAAATATATGTAAGCATTAAAAATATATTTATGAATATTTTATAGAAACTTAGAACAATAGACCATGGGAAAAGATTAACAAGCTATGACAAAATAAAGAATGAAATCGAGACTACATTAAAAAATAACAATGTAAGATAAAAACAAAATGAAGTAAATTAGTAATGTAAAACGTTTTTCAATAAGTAGGCATTGGCAAAGCCAATAGATCTGATGTTGGCTACCAGACGTTTGCCTTTGTCAATGATTGTTAAGCTTTGTCATGGTTTTTGCAGAACTTAATTGTTGTGGAAGCTGCTGGGCTCATGTCATTTTAAATAAATAAACTTTGGCTAAAACCACATATATTTTTTTTATCTCAAAAAGCACACACTGTCTAGTAGTCCCTGACATTGAAGGGAACTACTTTGTGTGGATACACTCCCTGTGAAAGGGCAGAATGCCATCTCTCAAAGTGAAGTTAGCCAGTGGCTCAAGTGGGCTTACCTTCAGCCTCATGCAGCGTGCTCTAAAGGGGGGAATTAAAATGTGAATGACACAATAATAGATAGATGGATGAAGAACACTTTCTGAAAGACCCTCTAGGTAAGTATATATATTATTCATGTAGTTTTAGTAAAATCAAAAAGTCGTGGCTTACACCAGACCTAAAGAATACATTTAAAGTAGTTTATGAAATAAATACTTTTAAAATTAAAGAGGTATGTAACTAGGAATATGGGAAACGAAACCTATATAGACAAATAGTTGATGTGAGTATGTACACGTATGGATAGATATGTCAGTTTATTTAGTTTTGTTTTTTTAAAAGGAGGGTTGGGGGAGGGGGGGGGTCATCCCCGTAAAGGTATAAATATATGATTCACTGAGTTTCCATTGAAAAGAAGAAGAAAAAATAACTTATTTTGTAGTTTCAATATTCTGCACAAAGCGTTTCAACATACTTTATCCAATTTAGATTGAGCATGGAATAGAGGAAGGATGGAAAATAAAGGTGGGATTAAAAAAGCACAGGATTTATACAGGAGAATCTCTGTTACAGAAAAAGAAAAAACCCTGGATGGAATTACATCCAATGTGGTGTGAAACAATAACTTTACCCAAGGAAGAGACTTTGCTTGGTAGTGGTGTGAAACTTAAGTCGTTTTTGAGAAATTAGGGTTTGAAAAAAATCAGTGTGGGCTAAAAACTGTTAAAAGCTGAGATACATCTGGATAGTAAGTCTGCAAACTGCCCTCTAACCCAGATTTGAGGACATTTGCTTGACCCATAAAAAAAAGTATATACAGAAATCTGATTGGACAAGAGGAGCCTGTGCAAACCCTGCCTCACACACCAAATGCATTGCTTTTGACATCACAATATTTATGCCAATAACCACACCTAAACGTGCGTCATTTACAACACTTGCAATCAATTACTAATATTATATTCCTTGTTGTCTCACTGATACCATTCATGGTAATGTGATATGTAATCTGACCTGTAAAATCATTTGTGACATTTGTAATTCCATCTGTTACATCAAAGTTGAGGTCATGAGCGTTGCTTTAGGTGTGTGAGATAAAGTTTGGTTGGCTGTGCTGTGAGTTGGATTGTGGAGCTATCCATCCTTTAGCAATTTCAGTGTGTTGTTGTTTTATTTTTTAATTTGTATCCATGTCAGTACATAAAGAGTTTTTGTAATAATTACATTTCAGAGGTTTAAAAAAAAGTGCTATGGTGTTATAACCAATCCTAGCCATTGCTTAACTTTAACTGTAGTTTTTGGAGTGAGTGTGTGTATATATATATATATATATGTGTATGTATGTATGTATGTATATATATATATATATGACTCTGCCCTGCAATTGAGGCGCCACACACCAGCGATGTTAACCTTTTATTCTCAGAGGTGGCAAGTAAACCGGCATCTCCCAACAGCAATAGTTCAATACCAAACGCGTTTCAGGCTTCCTCAGCCCTTTTTCACTGGTGTCACAAGGAGGAAAAGCTGCGCGATTTCGCGCCGTATTTGCAGCACTTTATATTCAATCGCCATAGTAGGCGTGGCTAATATGCACTCTGGTCTTTGTAGTTTTCAATCTATAGTAGTTTGCCACTATGCCTCCTTTCAATATTAAAATCCATTAGTAGGTTTGCTGAATAGGAAACCGCCGTGTTCCAGCCTGTATTTCTTCTGAGAACGGTCTCACTGTTCCTTATGTCGCCGCTTTTCACCTTCCGCGGCGTCCAGGAGCCGCTATTCAGCGGCGGGTGCCTCGCGACCCGAGCCGGGCCGCTAACATATTCCATATGACTCTGCCCTGCAATTGAGGCGCCACACACCAGCGATGTTAACCTTTTATTCTCAGAGGTGGCAAGTAAACCGGCATCTCCCAACAGTAATAGTTCAATACCAAACGTGTTTCAGGCTTCCTCAGCCCTTTTTCACTGGTGTCACAAGGAGGAAAAGCTGTGCGATTTCGCGCCGTATTTGCAGCACTTTATATGGAAAACTACTATAGATTGAAAACTACAAAGACCAGAGTGCATATTAGCCACGCCTACTATGGCGATTGAATATAAACTGCCGACCGGACGATAATAACAGGACTGTGTCCCCAGAGATACAACCATCAGGCACTTATCATGGTAGCCTTTAAAATTTAAATACTTGTGCGTCGACAGCAGGAATTTGAAATATCTCAGATCAAGGGCTCTTCATTGCCTCTGTGTTCCTGCGTCTTCTTCACATCACCATTTGCCCTGAAGAAGTTCATTTTATGTATGAACGAAACGCGTTGGCTGGAATTTGCACATTTTGATATTGAAAATAAAGGATTGATAAACCACTATACAAAATGAACATTTGGATTTATTGAAGAAAACTCTTTGGTAGTGCACCGCTCCACTATTTTCACAGTTTTCTCTCTGCTTGGCAGCTGGCATCCAACAACGGCAGGTGCAGGAGCTGTATGTGCACACCCAATCATACTATCCATTACAATTTCTTAAACAAGAAAAGGAATAAAGCAGGGAGGTGCGGTTACTCAGATCCGCCGTTGCTCATTCATTCTCATATGGAATATATATATATATATATATATATATATACATATATAATATGTGTAAACCCATAGAGAAATAGAATAAATGTAATAATTAAATAACAATGTGTGTTAACTTAATGAAAAAAATTGAACTTATGAAAAATTAAAATATACCTATGATGTAATGGCCACTATTTAAGCGACTCCTACGGCAGAGACATGTAATCATTGTGGAGCTTTAAGCTAATGCCTGTCCGTATTCAAATCCTGGGATCTTGTCAGTTTCGAACTCCTTATTGATCTAGCACCTTCACCTAAAATGTGTACAGAGAATTCGCTCTCCAATGAAAGAAGCATAACACCATTTGTAAATAACTGATATAAAAGGTATTTATTAAACTATTGTTAAAGAGGTAAATATGCCACTTAAAACATAATTGAGGTTCATTCTTGCCTGTAACATCATCCCACACAACACATCAGCCAGTTACCTCCACTTGGTTAATAACAATAGTTGTATTCTACCACCTTAACTGTTGTGAATTTTGGCAACTGATTGTTGATCTTTGCTCCCTTTGGAAGCCTTTACATTTATTTTTATGACTTCTCTTTTAAAGGTATGTTTTCAAAAAATAAAATATTATGATGCTGTGTACAGAACTCAGTGCATAGTTTTCATTATAAAATAGGGTTCTGCAAATCACATCTACCTGTTGTGCTAGTTTTTTATTTATTGTTTTAGTTTGGTGCCTTGTGCCTATCTGTTGCTCCAGTCGCATATACTGTTTTTCTATGTTTAAAGTTCATTGCCTTGTCTATGATCTTAGTGTTATCAAGCTTAGTGCCTGATTTAGAACTCTGCGGACGGCTTTGTCCTTCACCGCGGTGACGAATATTCCGTCCGCCGAAATAATAAATTAGGCTCTTAGTGTTACCTGTTATGATTGTAATCATAATCTTTACAATATTAATTGTGTAATGCTGACCCATGTTTCTAATTCTTTCATTTTTAGTTTCCTACAACCAGTATATTTCTGATTGCATCTTTAATTTAGACACTTAGTTTTTACCATTGGTTTTGTGCAATAAATCTGCAAGAAGTGTTGTTCATCTGGATTATCTCCTTGTGAGCATTTTTTTATGTTTTGCTATTGGGGCTACTTTGTTATATCACTATGTCATAGCTTTAACTGATTGGAACATTACTGCCAAGTCCAGATAAACATACACTGGCAGTCATCGTCTCACAAGTGCTGCTGATAGCTTTGCACCCAAACTTATACAGACTTTAACTGTTTCGCATTAAAAAAAAGGCTTTCTTATTGATGAGAAAGCTGTTGTATCTCGGACAGCCTATCAAAAGCCATGTGCCATTTGTTCCCTCAATAAAAATGAGTCTGCAAAGGGTTGTTTCTTTTGCACGAGTCACAAAGTGAATGAACTTTGATAATACTACCTATAAGAAGATAGCTCAAGAGGCTAAGACATAAAGGGGCCTATTACGATGTCCGGCAGAGCTGCGTTCGCCCGGCACCATCTCGGAAACATGAGCAACCGAACTCTGGTCGGCGGTCCCGACGGCCTCATTATGATGCCACTGAACACTGTTCGGTCGCATTCCGACATTTCCCTATGGGAGCATGTGTTACGGCCGTAAACTAACCGTAGTACATACTCCCATAGGGAAATTGGAGGTGGTGTTAATACCTGCACCCCGTGGCAGGCACCTTAAGGTGCTTGCCACAGGGTGCAGGGCTTGGTGCCCCCTTGGCCACCAACCGGAGGCCACAAAGGAAAGGGGCCCCTGCTAGGAGCCCCCAAACACACTTTTGGACAGGGTTTCTATGTCAGAAAGGCCTGCAAGGAAACCCTGCCGGAAACCGTGCATAGTAATCCAGACGGCGCAAACCACCGTCCATTCGGATTACGGTTCCGACTGGCCGACAGGCTCCTTGAGCCCGTTGGAAGCCAGCCGGACTGACCGGCCGGTTTCAATTCCAACCGGCTGAATCAAAATCAGTCGGTCGGAATTGAAACCGACGATGTTGGTCGTAGCCGGAGGCCTTGCGACCGACATCGTAATAGGCCCCAAAATGTGTACAGCTCCACCAGTACCTCAAAAGTCACCCCGGGCATTCATGGCATGTCTATAGATTATGACTGTGTAAGGTGAGCAGAAACTACAAGCACGTTCACACAGGTGCTGTCAATAGATCCCTGCTAATGCCCACTCCCCTGTGCTGCTGATATGCAGACTTTGCACTGTCAGCAGCACAGGTCACAGAAATGCAAACTAACGAGCCATCATAATTGCAGTTACGCTGCAAATAATGATTAACACCACACACGAGCATTAGGTGCTTGGGACTGAAATGCAGACCGCGCCTTATTGGAGTTTAATGCCATAATCTTTTTTATCTTGCTCTATTGAAAAATCCCTTATGTATTTTGAATAGTTAAAATGTTCCTTTTTACTTGGACTAACGTTATTGGGTAACTTCTGATGAAGGGCAAAGCCCGAAATGCATTGAGTTGTAAACGGTTATTAAAAGCTCATGGAATCCAGGGGTGGTAAATGTTTGCATTAAGTCATGTGCACAGCGTATAATTTGGAAATTTAAAAACAGAAACAACTTGTTTGTGTACTTACGCATGGGTGCAGGAGTAAAATGTTCCCCTGAATCATGCTCTGTGTGGGTTTCGATCATAATCGAGGAGGAGGCCACACTTTTCTTAAGGGTTTCCCAGAGTGAGATCTTCATTGCTTTTGGTTTGGTTGACCAAAGGCCCTGCGAAGCTGCCCCGTGGGGACCCCACCACCCCCTAAACCTATCCTCCTTTGCTCCATAGCTGATTGTCTCACTCTCTTTAAACTTCTAGACTGTACGTACTCCCTTCCAGGAATACCCAGATCACTGCATCAACTCACTCAAACTGTACTCTACTTGAGACATCGGAGTGTTTCATCCTTTGTTCCTCATCAGAGATTTGAGGCTGTGCTTTCTCTTGGGCAAGTGCATCTTGTGCGGGGATCTGGCAAACATCCAATGTAATGCAATTATTCTCTGTAATAATGCTTGAAATACACAGTAGGGATGGCACTGATACAAGTGCCTGGTACTACTGAACCCTTCTTCCGCCACATCCAACCCCGAAGTTTGAGTCTAGTTGCACACCTCCATGCAATGGGATTAAAAAGCCTTTATTGTCAGCGACTTTACATCTACTTGCACTCCCAATCCCATTTGATAGAAGCCTAACACCCACAATAACTTTATCTTTTATAATTGAAATGCATAAGTGACATTATGTCTGATCAAAGTGGTTTTAAGGCAGTAGTTTCACTCTTGTTCTTGTCCTTCCTTTTAGGTGGTAAATCTTCAGTACAGTGAAGTTCAGGATCGCGTAATGCTAACCGGGCGTCACATGGTGCGAGATGTGAGCTGCAAGAACTGCAACAGCAAACTAGGGTGGATCTATGAGTTTGCCACTGAAGATAGCCAGCGCTATAAAGAAGGCCGCGTGATTCTGGAAAGGGCTCTTGTCCGTGAGAGTGAGGGTTTTGAGGAGCATGTGCCATCGGATAATTCCTAAAGCATATAAAAATGTGTCCTCTTATCCCGAGGTTTTCTTAAAAGAAATGTTAAAAAATCGACTTGCGTACACTGTCACCTTAGCATCAGAACTGGATTAGTAATGAGCAGCGTGAGAAATGGAATAAGTATTTCAAAACCCTTTTTTTCATTTGCTTTTACCCAACCACCATTAAGACTTGTGGTGATCTTCCCTTATGATTAGCTACATTTAAAATATAAAGTATTGTAAGTGTTGGGGCAAAAAATGTTTTTTTTGCTAGGCTGATGTTGGTTCTATAAACCATCAATATATCAGCAAACAGTATAGGTCTACATTTGTTATCCATTTTATATAACCTTATTATTTATCATTTGTAATATGAAAGAGGTTTGAATATGCGATGAGCGCTAAAGGTCCAGTGTTGGTATGGCTTGTGCTGGCCATTACACCATTGTCTTGTTGAGGTTGATTGCTAGCAGGGAACCCATTTTTTGTGTCATTCTTGGGCAAAGATGTCATGATTCCTAGGTTTGTTGTGTTTTTTATGACTAGGAGGAAGATGTTGATTTGAAACTTCTTTTTGAACTGCAGCTAAAGCTTGCTTTTATATAAAGTATATGTATAATAATATAATAAAGTAATGTGTTTCATTATATATTAAGGTGCTAGAAATTGTAGCGTTTGACTGTTGTGAACTATTTTACTGTCATTTTTCTGAAGATTTAAAAATAAAATGGAATGTTCCAACTGCTAAATCAATCCAAGGTATTTTTTCTCATGATATTGAATCATTACGAGGTAGTTTGATAAATCTCTTTAACTGAAGAGACATTGCCTAAGTAAAGGTTTATCTGCAGAGGCTCATCTTCATTTGTGAAATCCCTGCCTAAATGTAACCTGCAAATGTGAGTATGCAGGATATGAGAGTGTGTTTAGGCATTACATTTCAAAAGGGTATTTATAATTGTATGAAGCTTTGGTGATAACGTAGGAGCTGCTAGTGCTACAGTGGTCATGGAAATGACCATGGTACATGGGAATGGTTGACTCCGGTCCTTTTAAGTAACATGAACCATTAATACTTATCTCCTAGACGTTTTGCAAAAAAACTATTTGATTACAAAGCATGCTTCAGCTCCACTCTTTCAGTTTTATTAGTGAATTTGTCACTTAACATATTTCAGCAATCAAATGTATATGTTATTGAAATTTATAAAGTGCAACCTGCTACCCAGAAGGGCGTCCTGGTGCAGAAGCAGAGTACAACAGTGTGAGCAAGAGTAACAAAGTGAGCATTACTTAAAGAGGGGTGTGCTACTACTTTCCTAAATGGAAGGTGATCAATTTTCTTCATAAAAGTAGGGAGCTTGTTCCAGTACTAGGTCGCAAGCACACACAACTTCATCCTCTTGGTGGATGAGTTGGAATACATCTTAAAATATATCCTGAAGATCTCTATGGCCTGAATTGAAAACAGCACGGTGGGCGAGAAAGAGACTTAATTAAAATTCTTTGATTAAACTTTGTCTTCGTAAGCCAAATACCATACAAAGAACAGTTTTCTACATTGTTTGTAGTACAGCAGTCATCCTTTTTAGGTCGAGCTTCGGTCGACCTGTTATATCTCTTCCGTGAGGTTTGGCAAACCCACCGATTGCCATTGGTTACTATCTGTGGCATTCAGAAATGCTGGTTTCTTATTGGTGCATTTCTGTGAAAGTCCCTCCTTTGTGTGTTTAGTTCTCTTTCCAGCGATTTCACTCTGAGAACAATTTAGTTGGCCATCACACAGTACAGTGTGTGATGGCCTCTTTTCTCTCCTCCCATCTGGCTATTGCAGGTCAGGCATAGCTGAGCTAGAGTCACGTGGCCAGTTGCAGCTGCCGGAGCACAACGTTGTCACATGGAATTTTTTGTTTTTCTGCCGCGTCTGTCAAAGTAATTATGTTTTTTAATGCGCTTCGACCACTGGCTATGAGGTACACACAGCACATCAACAATACAGTGAGTTTGGTATTTGTTACGTCACAAGCGCATGCTGAACTATGAGGAAGATATTGAAGGACAAAATCGTAAATCAGGCGGCCATCTTAAAAAAGAATGTTTTATTTAAGCGGTAAATGAGCAGTCTCTTTTCTCTTAAATTACTGAAAAGCAGGAGAAGCCTGCTTGCAGATGCAGATATTGCAAAGCACTTATTTCAACTACAAGCAAAGTGACTCATTTTCATGAGAACGATAAAAACGTAATAAAAATAATATGATTTTCAGAATGGCTATAACTAAAACATGCAAATCTCCTCAAGGTTTTCAGATTTTGTTTTAGGAAGGAAATACATTTTTTACCAAGGGACCGTCTGCTTCACGAACATTGATCATGATTTTAGCCTTAGTCCTTCCTCTTCTCCCATAGCAAGATGAGCTCACGGAAACAGTAAATGAAGAGTCAGCCATATTGAAACGTAACGCCTACTAACACATCACTTCAATATTAATATATGACTGAAGAATTCATAATAGTTTATTAAATTCTGTTACATCCCAATATCCCAGTACAACGCGTGATTTGCTTAGGTTATAACAATAGTTAGGTTATCATTTGTAACATTGGCACGCATATATAAATATGCAACTTTTCATAGTTTTCCCAAAAAAGTGCAGATATGTATTTTTTTAATAGCGAGTAAAAGTGGAAGTTTCCCATTATTTGCATGGTTGTTCTAGCTCGCGGGAGTTAATCCATTTCATGATGGCTGACACCATGGCCTGTCATGTGTCTGCTCGTCCGTTGATGTACCCATAGCTGAAGTGCAAAGGATTTGCGGGTGAAACTGGTGGTTTCACTCAGCCCTAGGAAGGTGTCTTGTTGTAATTGGAGGAGATTTAAAGACTTTGGTGTCACGGCCCTGGGGCTGTTCGGGAAAACGCCGGAACGCCCTCCCAAGGAAATGGTATGTCCCGTCGGCCTCCTTTACAGTGTGGTGCAGGGACTTGGAGTGGATGTTTAGAGAATGGAACTCGTTGTTATGATTGAGTTATTACATCACTGCTGGCCCGTTGCTGCATGTGATGTATGACGGGGAGCGCTACATCATAATTAAGCAGCTTCCTAGCAATGGCATCTAGCAGGAGGGGTCAGACATGTCCCACATACACAATATGCATGTTTCTTAATGTTAAAGTCTTTTTTGTCTAAAAAAAAAATAGCTGTTCTTGCATTTTAGAAATAGCTTGCCTGCACAAATAACGGTTACTATCAGTAAAAATCCATCTTAATCCGAAGATGCCTAATATTTGTACCTCTCCCAAATCTATCAGAAACTCATCAGATCCATCCAGATATCATTGAAATGTATATACTACTCTTCGTTCCCAGAAATTGAGAACATTGGTTTAAATATGATTTGAGTTCTACACCTCAAGCCTTTTCCTGGTGTATATACAACAATACATTGTGTAATTTAGGTGCTGACCCGGCCTGTTACGAGTTCCTAAAAATTTTGTCCTACTTAACTTATCAGCTGTTTGAGTGGCAAGGGTCTGAAATCCCTCAAAATTAATGGCCACCACATTTTCACTGTCGGTAAGTTTTGTTTGAATTGGGATACTTGTGCGGTGCTCTTGCACTATGACTTAAAAGTGCCCGGGAGAGCAAATGCAGCTGACAAAACAAATATTGCCCAAAAGACAGCTAGCATGGTAGGAAGTGAACAGCAACATTTTCAACTGCTTATGGATTGATAATGTCTTCTGAATTTTGCCTATTGGTTCTGGGCTCAAAGTTGTTTGAGTGAGGGTTTATGGACAATAATAAAGCTTTTTCTAGTGTTTTAATGAAGTAAAGTTTCAATGTTATTAAAGACACGATACCAGTCCTGAAGGAAAGCATTCATTGCCAATGCTAACTAATCTGATCTCCAACTGAAGAAGCACTGAAGATGAGAGTTCAGAGTGGCCTATTGAACAAGCATTTTCAATGCAATCAGTCTCGCATTTGCGAGAGTTTAAGCTATTGGCATTGTAAATGACAATTCCGTTTATCCGTTTTAAAATCAACACCTAAATAAAAGGCATGGTCATTTACAATGCCAATAGCTCAAACTCTCGTAATAGCCAGACCTATTGCTTTGCAAATGCTTGTTGGGATTTGCAAATAAAAGCTGTTGCTATAATGAAGTTTGGAAATAATCAGAGCGTGAAATACTTGTTTTGGGCACTCCCTCTGTGAAAAAAATTAAAATAAATGTGTGGGCATGTTTCGCTACATTTTGGGAACTGAGCATCTTTTGTGTGGTATTCCACCATATTTGTGCTTTCACTACCCTATATTTGCTGAACCCGGGTTTGTTGACTTGAGGACTCTGCATACTTTACTCCTGCTAACCAGTGGTAAAGTTGATATACACCTGATCAAGCGCCCCCACCCATTGGGCTGAAAGGGCTTCAGCCCTCCCCCTTCCGTCATGCTCCGTAGCCCGGATTGAAGCTGTGTGGGTGTCTGTCCCAGGGAAAGCCTAGGTGAAGTACGACTGGAGAAGGCTGCGCCGAAATAAACATTATCTTTTCTCCGACAGACAGCTTATCTTGCTACTTGCAGCGTCCTCGAAGGAAGCGATTGGGGGGGGGGGGTCATGGTGATTCACAACATCCAGGACACAAACCCCACAGTGGGGGTTCTAATTGTGCAAGGCAGTGTGCTTTACTGATCACCCTTTGTTTTAAAGAGAGACAATGCTTGCCCAGTATCGCTGGTATATGAGACCGCATATGCACTTTAAAGGCAATCTCTTCCATCTACCTGTGCTTCCAAGCAAACGAGGCAGAAATCCCAAATTGCTTTGATTTGTAATTGCATTTATATAGTGCTCACGACTCCTGTGAGGGGTAATAAGCGCTAAATTAATGCTAAAAAGTGAAGAAGAGTTTTTCGTTTTTTAGATGCAATGACCATCCAGCAGTCCAGACTTTTCAGCAAATTGTGTTGATTTGTAATTGCATTTATATAGTGCTTACTACTCCTGTTAGGGGATATAAGCGCTAAATAAATGCTAAAAAGTGAAGAAGAGTTTTTCTTTTTTAATAAATGCAATGACCATCCAGCAGTCCAGACTTTTCAGCAAATTGTGTTGATTTGTAATTGCATTTATATAGTGCTTACTACTCCTGTTAGGGGATATAAGCGCTAAATAAATGCTAAAAAGTGAAGAAGAGTTTTTCTTTTTTTTTTAAATGCATTGACCATCCAGCAGTCCAGACTTTTCTGTCAGTAGCAGGGGCGGATGGAGGGAATTTGTGGTTTTGGTTCTAAAAGTGCCAAGTACTGACTAAAACATAAGAACATGCAAAATGTTGTTGGCAAAATGGGGGTAAGGTGAATGGATAGCAAAGAGGGCCCGTGGGTAGCAGTCTCACTCGTCTGAGTAAAATGTTTCTGGCTACCTGTTTTTTTATTTGTGCAGTTTTATATAGAGCAAACTCAGACCAAAGGCATCAGACTGCTTTACATAAGCACCAGATTACATTACAATCAGATTTTTTTTTTTTTAAGCACGAGTAGATTAAGTGATTTGTCAAGGATCACAGGATTTTGAGCTGACGCTGGGCTTCAAACCTCGTTCCCCAGTTCCGAAATTGGCAGCTCAGGCCGCTAGGCCACATCTCGTCAGTTAGAATTGGCGGCTGGCGATCTTTTAAAGTGGTGGAGTGTAATACCATCCAGGAGCTTACCCCATTTTTTTCAAAATTTGCCTCAATCATACTCATTCCTGCTCACATTTAGACCCAGATTGACAATCATTTGGAGCTGAGTTTGCATCGCAAAAGTGATGCAAACCTGAACAAAATGATTTTTAAAATTTACTTTCCCGTGCAAAACCCGTTTTGCACTGGAAAGTTGCTTGAAAGTAATGCAAAGCAATGCAAATCGCTGCTTTGTGTTACTCTGCGTTAAGGGGGCATTCCATGGGTTGTACACGAGCGTTCCTATGCCACCACCAATGATTTTTGACCTAAAACCTTATCTACTAACAATAGAAAGCAAAAGACACACAATTGATGGACTGAATGCAGAACAAATCAAAACATTCACCCCCAGTCAAGAGATCTGGGTTAAATCCATCATTCTTTTGCTCACCATGCCACCCCAGTTTAGACCTGGCCATATGCAAATCAGTCTTGACCCTGTGCCTCATGGGAACAGTCCAGCCCGAACTGCCAAGCCAGGTCCTCCCTGTACCGGAAACAAGCATCCTAGGACCGGTTTCGGGGTTTCACCCCTCTTCAGCCAGGATAGCTTGATTCCAGTGGCACAGTGAGCCCAGGACCCACGTCTGGGCATACCTGGCGCACTTAGGGCGAGAAAGCAAAAGACACACAACTGGGGTGGCATGGTGAGCAAAAGAATGATGGATTTAACCCAGATCTCTTGACTGGGGGTGAATGTTTTGATTTGTTCTGCATTCCGTCCATCAATTGTGTGTCTTTTGCTTCCCCGCCCTAAGTGCGCCGGGTATGCCCAGACGTGGGTCCCGGGCTCACTGTGCCACTGGAATCAAGCTATCCTGGCTGAAGAGGGGTGAAACCCCGTAACCGGTCCTAGGATGCTTGTTTCCGGTCCAGGGAGGACCTTGCTTGGCAGTTCGGGCTGGACTGTTCCCATGAGGCACAGGGTCAAGACTGATTTGCATATGGCCAGGTCTAAACTGGGGTGGCATGGTGAGCAAAAGAATGATGGATTTAACCCAGATCTCTTGACTGGGGGTGAATGTTTTGATTTGTTCTGCATTCCGTCCATCAATTGTGTGTCTTTTTCTAACAATAGAAGACAGTGCTTTGTGTCAAAAAATAAACACCACTTGAAAGCAGGCATTAAAAAGGAGAAATGTTTTTATTTCTCTTAACAATTCCCAGTTTGCGTGTGCACTGGACTGTGCAGCACAATTCCGAAGTAGGAACATTTTTAAAGTTTGTGAAAGCACAGGGGCAGATTTACAAGCTCCTTGCGACACTTTTACGCCGCCGTTGTGTCACTTTTGTGATGCAGCGGCGTCGTAAACAATGCGCCACGTTGCAACACATTTACAACGTGACGCATCTATGGAGATGCGTCACGTTGTAAAGCCCTGCGTCACATTATACCTGCGTCAGGTATAATGTATGCAGGGTGGGCGTTCCGACGCATAAAGCCTCGTAAAAGTGACGCAGTGAAATCTACAAGATTTTACTGAGTCTCTCTTACGACGCCACTGTGTCAAAACCTTACGCCTGCTTGAAGCAGGCGTAAAGAGTGACGCAGCATAATAGAAATAGGCATTCCGAAGCATTGCTGGATTTGCGTCGTGCTTGCGACACGATTCCAGCAATGCGTTGCCTTTACGCCAATAGATGCGTCACGCATCTGTCAATCCTTGCGCCACGGTGCGCCGAATTGTAAATGCGACGCATCCATGGTGGCGCAAGGGTTTTTTTGCGTGGCGCAAATTAACTGACGCATCTCTGCTAATATGCAGAGAAGCGTCAGTTCTTGTAAATCTGCCCCACAGTATTTTGTACTGGAAGGGCACCCTTCCATTACAAAATCTTTGCTAGACTCATGCAGACACCTTTGTACTATGGTGCAAAGGTGTGTTTGGGGTGAACTCCTCACTGACTGAGGATGCAGGAGTTGTGCACTGACTGGAGCTACAGTAACCCTTTGAGAGTGGTGCAGCAGGTTAATGGGCATGCAAACACTTTTCCACATGCATGGGTCTACTCACAGGTCTTCTGGCTATATCAATTGAATCCTGCAGAATTGGCTTATGCTGTCGATGCTCACCATAACAAGAATAAATGTCATTTTAACATGGCTTCAGCTCCTTCACTAATATGGCTACCAACACTGAATTTTATGAGTTTCTATTGCAGCATGCTCGATATCCATCGAGGCTACTTAGATAATATCAGACATGGCAAAAAATTGTACCTTATTAACAGGATTAACAAAGCTGCCAATTCCAACAAGGAGCTTTATAAAATATTAAAGGAATTTACTACTCCTCTTCCCGGTCAGCCCTGTAACCCATCTTCGCAAGAATGGGTAGACACGCTGTCAACTTTTTTTGAAGAAAAGATCATTACAATTCATAGTTCCTTTCCACACCATGACACCAAAAATCTCGATAACAACCCTGACATCAACCTCACTTTCCCCCTTTTACAGGAGTTCACTGCACTTACCCCAGATGAAGTTTCAACAGCCCTGGTAAAGATCAAATCGGGTTCTCCAGTAGACCCGGTTTCACCCAGTTTCTTTTCAACTATTGCCCCCTTGCTCATCAGTAACCTTACAGACTTATTTAATATGTCAGCACAAGCAGCAGTCCCTGTTAGATGGAAAACAGCGCGGGTTAAGCCAATTCAAAAAAAAAAAACTTCTGCTGACCCCAAGGTACCTAGCAATTACCGCCCAATTTCTCTGCTTCCTTACTTTGGAAAGGTACTTGAGTCCCTGGTCAACAAGCAGCTTGCCACCCACCTGGAGAGTCATGGACTGTTGGATCCTTCACAATCGGGGTTCAGGGCTGCCCACAGCACTGAAACCTCGTTAGTGGAGGTTGTAGACAACATTAGACTTGCCTTGGACAATGGGCAGTCAGCCATGCTCGACACCATCTCCCATAGCATTCTAGAACAACGGCTCTGGGAGATGGGTGTCAGGAGTGTGGCCTTGGACTGGCTCAGAAATCATCTAACTGACCGAACCACCACCGTACAAATGGGCACCCTGGCCTCCTGTAGTCGGCCAGTAAAAATAGGAGTCCCACAAGGCTCCATTTTAAGTCCCATGCTCTTCAACCTGTACGTGAATCCCCTGGCCAAAGTGATCAGGTCCTATGGTTTTGACGTGTCATATGCTGATGACACCCAGTTATTGATCACCCTAGGCCCTGATCCCACTGACACAAGAACCCGTTTCAAAAACTGCATGACCCATATCGACAACTGGATGCGTACCAACCACCTACAGCTCAATGGAAGTAAGACAGAGGTCATTCTTTTTGGTAAGGCGAACGAATTCTGGTCTAGAGACTGGTGGCCTCAGAATCTGGGCCCCTGTCCATCTCCCAAACCCGTGGTGCGGAACCTCGGAGTGATGATTGACAATCTGTTGTCAATGAAAAGCCATATAAATCACATAATCGGCATCTATTATGGCATTATGCGTAATCTACGCAAAATGTTTCAATGGATCCCTATTGAATCTAGGAAACCACTTGGCCAAGGACTAATCATAAGTCGTATCGACTATGGAAATGCCCTGTTGGCCTCCATAAACGAAGAGCTCTATTCTAAGCTTCAAGTTTTGCAAAATACTGCTGCTAGACTTGTACTAAACCTCCCATCGAGAGCTCCATCAGTGTCCAGTCTGAAAACTCTTCATTGGCTCCCTATTAGGAAGCGAATCTGCTTCAAAATCCTCTGTCTGGTTCACAAGAACATGTACGGTAATGGGCCAAGCTACCTCGCCAAAAAACGTAGCTTGTATCAACCGAGCAGGACGCTTAGGTCAAGTACCAAATGTCTCCTTACCCCTCGCAGAATCCGCACCGCCAGGAATGGTGGTAGATCTTTCTCTTTCCTTGCACCTGCTTTCTCTAATGACCGTACATCTGACCATCAGTCCCTTGGAGTTTACGTTAGCGCCATGAGACCCTTGGGTGATATGTGCGCTCAATAAATTCCTCTGACTTGACTTGAAATCTGTGCATCTTTGTCTCACCTTTCATTTGGAGAGAAAGAAACAGTAACTGAGTACAAGTTTGGCTTAGGTATAAGTGTCTATGTTATTAAATTAATTTCGAGCTAACAAATTGGAACTGGCTGTATAGTTGTAATTTACAATAGAGCCTGATTTCTCTCATAGCAGTGTTTAGCCATTTTAAGGAAGTATTGCAGGGCCAAAAACTGGAAAAACATTCATCAACTGTTTCAACACTACCTTAGATGACAGCACATACCACATTAAAAAAGATACTCCTCTCCATCAGGATCTCTGCTCCACACTGATGGGTACTATGGCGATTATTGAGAAGTCATTACACCTTTGAGTAAAAATGAATGTATGATATGTTTTGTTACTTTTCTTTGCTCAAAAACCTACCTGTTTTTAAGGAACGGTAAAATATGGAAAATATTTCACAGTTATGTGTGAAATACAGATTTTTTTGCCACTGTGCAAAGGTTTTACATTATCCAGACTACTAGGATTATGCAGCTTGGAGGACCAACATTATCTAAATTATGCGACAAAAAAATGCAAATTCTGTGGCATTTTGTCTGGTGGTATTACTTGCATTCATTAGAGCTGGAAACAACAATTTTGATGAAATCTGCATAATTTGGAAACTATGTGACAGATTCAGTAAATCCATAATATTGCTGTAAACTCTGCAGCCATAGAGTCACAAAATCCACTGATCTCACCATTGCCTATTGTTTTATCAAGAATATATTTTTTATGGGTAAAAAAATCACAACATTTTAATTCCAGTCAATGCCCATTGTTAGCTGCCCTTTGAATAAAACAGTTTGTAATATAAAAAAACACATAACGGATACCTTGTCATTGCCATCTCGGACTTGTGGTGACATTTACAAACTACAAGGCCAAAGATATCACAAGAACCCCTCAATGGTAATATTGGACCAGATTACACATAACCCATTATGCAAGCTCTGTATGTACTTAACTTTAAACCATTGTGAATATGCAAAAAGATAAACCTCAACTTTAAACAAGCAACAACTCATTTACATGCTACCCATGTACAAAACATAAATGCCAAAATAATTTGCATACGGTCCACTCACTAGACAGCATGAGAAATGTGGCCTAATGGCTTTGTCAAAACACCAACAGAGCATGAGTGTTCACATGGAGTGGTGAAATTGAATGTTTGAAGCTTTTTTGAAAGTTCGAATCATTAACTAAGGAAGGAAATGTGGGCTAGTGGCTAAGCTGTCAATCCAGCATGGCCTTGACTGAAAATTATGCAGTTCTGGGAAATCACTTAATCACAATGTGCCCTAAAACTTAAATATGTGAGATACTAGTGTAAGTGTGTGTGTAACAAATAGATATAAGCCACCACTTGAGGAATACAATCTGGCATTATTTTCTATCACTTCACAAAATAGGCAAAGCTCTGTTGCTCTCGGATTAGGTCCATGCAATAGAAATACCAACACGTTCATGCTTTTACATTGTGAATGGGTACCCAGTTTATTATTGTCTGTGGATACCCCTTTCTTTTGAGCTGTTGGTGAGCCCACCTCATTTTGTGACAGCTAGATAAAAGCTCCCATGATTTTCTTTATCCCGGTTTATTCTTCCCACCTCAAGTCTACTTCTTAATGTCTGTGGGAGCACTGTATTAGGCACACTGGGAGATTCCCACACACACATCTTGTTCCCTGGAAGTACGTTATCATTATGCAGTTTATGCTACTTTTAATCAGAAAAGACACTTTTCTTGTAAGCCTTCATTGCTTTAATTTCTGACATGCACAAGACTCGCTTGGTACCAACTATGTTGCAGACATCCGATGCTCACAAATCTGGTGGACACTCTCTGAGCTCCAGCAGTGCTCGGTGTCTCAGGGGAATGCATTGGCGAAGACAAAAGATCTGGCTTTAATGTGTTACAGCAGGAAAGAACAGGCATGGACATATGCCTTTTCCATGCATCAGTGCTTTAAACCCAGACCGATTAGATTTCCAAATGTGTATTCGAATGCTGTTTTGGCTCCCAGTGTGCGACATGGTAGCCCCACCAAAACTGTTTAATACTAGACCTTCCCTCCTCCTGAAGTTCGGGTCTAGTTGCGCGCCTGCACCTGATTGTTACATTTAATTTACTTTACAGGCCCTGGATACTACATTTTCCCAGGGCCAGTAAAGTAAGCGCTTCCAGTGGAATGCAGCCCTAATTTCAACACCCACTAAAGTAGCACTTTTAAACATGGATCAGGCCTATCATTGAAGGCTGTGTGTACAGTTTTAAAACTGACAATTCGACCTGGAAAAATAAACCTTTTGCCAGGCCCAAACCTTTCTTTTTAATACTTTATATGTCACCCCTAAGGTAGGCCCTAAGTGCTCATAGGGCAGGGTGCATAGTATCTAAAAAAGTAGGACATGCATATTTAAAGATTTACATGTCGTGAAAGTAAAAAAAATCTCTAAAGTTGTTTTTCACTATGGCAAACCTGGCCTTTCATAGACTAACACTGGTTTGCCTTATTAATAAGTGATACATTCAGTTTGGGAACAGCTAGAGAAATACATCTTCCACTCGTTTTAATAGTAATTTAAAATCCTCTTTAAATTATTATTTTGAAAATGCCACTTTCAGAAAGCTAGCGTTAATCTGCCTAAACCAAATGTGCCTTTCTGCCAGTGTCCAGGGTCACCTGACTATTAATGGCTCTCCTGTGTGTATTCCTCCCACACTGTGCACAAAATGGGTCTTGGATTTGAGGAAAGGTATTCTTTACCCGAGCGGGATGGCTCGGGGGTTTTATCCAGCCCCTTCTCGAGTTCACTAGATGCCTACCATGCCTCTGGCAAACGCAGCTCACACCTGGGCCTCCCTGCCTTTTGTTTTACTAGATAGACTGGAGACAAACCTAGGGGAAAGGGAAGGACTGACCAGAACAAGTTTTATCGTTAGAAAAGGGAGGGATATGTCCCACATGCACAGGCTGGCACTGGGTATAAAAGTGACACCCAGAACCTGATAGGAGAACACTACTGGACCTGAGAAGATTCAGGAGAATGACTGCCCTGCTGTCTGAAGAAAGAAGACTGAGCCTGCTTGCTTTGAACCCAGGACCCCACAAGTGGCTTAGAGGGTCAGTTGGGTGACATCCTGTTTGAGCTACAGGGATACAATAAGATTCAGAGGCCGTTGCTGCTTTCCATCTGACCAGACCCAATCTGACCTGACCTGGTCCCCACTGCTGGCCACTGTGGGAGTGAGTCCCAACCTCCAAGTGCTGTACTCAAGGTCTGGAGTCCAAGTGTACTACAGCCTGCTCAACGGCAGGTGTCAGTAGATCCAACAAGAGTGGTGAGCAATGATGAAGGGCCTCACATTGCAGAACCACACCTCTTCTGTTCAGCGGCTTCATCAGACCTGACGCAGAGCCTTTCTTTGCTGCACCACACATTCACCGCACCAAGGACAGAATGTACAACTAGTCGGCTGAAACTGGTCCCATACCTGGCCCATGCTCT
This sequence comes from Calotriton arnoldi, assembly GCA_963921515.1. Taxonomy (NCBI): domain Eukaryota; kingdom Metazoa; phylum Chordata; class Amphibia; order Caudata; family Salamandridae; genus Calotriton; species Calotriton arnoldi. The sequence continues at coordinate 1,247,256 of CAWUFW010005404.1, forward strand.
ATTGCAGTCTGCCTGAGCTTTGAGTCAGTCCCGGTCCGGCACAACCAGATACCCGTAGTTGGCGCTTCTCGCCTTTCAGTGCTATTTTACTGACTGGATTTTATCATTTTGGTGTCATTTTACTTATTAAAATGGCCCCTATTTTTCTAAATTGGTGCAAGATTTTTTTTGTGTTGTGTTCTTACTTTATCACTGTTTGAGTGCTGCATAAATAATTCACACATCGCTTCTAAGTTAAGCCTCACTGATTTTTTGCCAAACTACCAGAGGGTTAAGCTCAGGTTTAATTATTGATATTTGTGGTTCGCCCTGACAAAATCGTGATCATTCTTTGAAGTGGGTTCTCACCCCATTCAACAGAGAATCCACTTTCTTACAAAGTTGCTGTCCTTGGACTGTGAGGTATATTTGATTGCTATCATTAGTCAAATGGGCAATTTTCATATTAGATATCAGGTGTATTTGTTATTCTAATGTGTCACGAAGTACCATGGAAATCGTCACTAGAGCCATCTTTTTGTGTATTATTGCCATCAGATATAAAGGCAAAGCACTACAGAAGAATAAGGCTGGTCATTATTTTCCTGAGGGGTTTTCACACAGTCACTTTTTACAACAGTCCGAGTAGTACCTTTTGAGACTGGTTTCTCAGCTGTTTTTTGCTTTCAAATTACTGCCCTTACTTTTGTAAGTTTTTGCAATATTGAAATAGTTTATTTTTCTAGGTGCATGGTTTTTATCTGGGGGTTTTCTATCCAGAGATGCAACATTTTTTTTATCGAGCATTTCTTACTAGTTTACACTTGCACCCTACTCATTTGGTAGGTTTTAGACCCATTTATTATTTTTACTCTTTTGTACTTTTTCCCTTCCTCTCAGTGATACAAATTACACTTAAGTGTTGTACCTTATGTGCAAGAGGATAACAATGGCAACTCCTTGAGTGATTGGTCAAACTTTCTACAAATTAATATTCCACATGGACATCATAGGAGACACTGTAAGAAAGTATGTAAAGCTTTTCATCTTCAATCATTAAAAGGCATCCACCAATTTATGAGACATATTCAAGCTGTTAATGCAAACACGGAAACCTAAGCTTGTACTGGAAAAAGAAAATGACACAATGAAAATGCAACCTGAGCCTTAAGTGTCCCTATGAGAGAGAAGTCGACCCCCTGCAAGCTGTGCAGTGTGTTTCAGGTCTATATTGTTTTTATTAACCAAAGCCATGGTACAGAGTACAGCCGTACAAAGAAGCAAGTAAAGTAAAGGTACCATAACATGTTGAACATCTGACATTTACTATGGAACCTGTCCTGTGTTACACATAACATTATCCAATCATAACAGCAAACATAGAATACTGTCCCTTATCCACAGAAAACCAAGGTAGAGGTTAAAGCTGGGATAATCCACTTAATCTTTCAAAATGTTTCTAAGAAAAGATTGCAGTCAAAGACAAAAATGTGAATTGTGCAGACATGCTTCAGTGAAACAATGATGGATAGAAATTAATGACCACTCTAGTCACAGCATAGTTTTCACCACTTCCAACTCTTGGATTTTGCTTGAGCAGCTCAGATTTATTCAGCTCGACCCTAATCCTCCTTTATTGAACACTCAATCCTTTTTTTTACATTTATTATTTATTTTTTTGGGTATGGGGGGAGTCCTCACATATAAATTCATTTTCAGAACCCCCGGATTCAAGAAAAGAGTCTCAGCAACCCCCTTCCTACCCCACTCCTGGTTTGAACTTAATCCCTGGACCTCTGGGGTCTACTGGTCCTCATCGCAAGTTATGGTAACTGAACTGGTCCAAATTAGCCACCTTCACCATAGTACTTGTGCAGATCAGTTGTAACTGAAACTGCGGTTCAGTTACCTTCAGAAACATATGAGCATGATAAACTGAAGATCGTGACAAAGGGAGTAAGATTAGTCAACAAGCACTCACAGAGCCAATAGGTCTCACCCATGAAAGAGCTATTGGCTTTGCCAAAATGTTTTAGCCACGTTGCACATCAGCCTGGCTGTTGTTCAGCATGGCTAAAAGCTAGTGGGGTAAAGGAAAGTGGCGTGGAGTAGAGTGGAGTGGGATAGAGTGGTGTAGAGTAGAGTAGAGGAGTGAAGTGAAGTGGAGAAGTATGGAGTGGCTTGGAGGAAGTAGAGTGTTGTAGAGTGGAAGGGCATAGAGTGGAGAAGAGTTGAGTGGCGTGGAGTGGTGTAGAGCAGAGTAGAGGGGCATAGAGTGTTGTAGTGTAGAGTGGTGTAGAGTAGATTGTCGTAGAGTGGAGTGCCATAGAGTGGAGTAGTGTAGGAGAGTGAAATGACATAGAGTGTTGTAGATAGTGGTGTAGAGTGGAGTGAAATAGTGTGTCGTAGAATAGAGTGGAGTAAAGTGATGTGGAGTGGCATAGAGGGAGTTGCGTAGAGCATCGTAGAGTGGCACAGAGTGTTGTAGAGTAGAGTGGAGTAGAGTTCAATGGAGTAGCGGTTCATAGAGTGTAGTATTGTAGAGTGTAGTGTTGTAGAGTGGCCTAAAGTGAAGTGGAGTAAACTACAGTGGTGTAAAGTAGTAGAGTACAGTGGCGTAGCGTTCATTGGTTTTGAGTAAAGTGGTGTAGAGTGCATTGACGAGTGCAGTGATGTAGAGTAGAGTGGCAGAGTAGAGTGCAGTGACTTAGAGTAGATTGTTTCAGAGTAGAGTGAAGTTGCGTAGAGTGGAGTGGTTCGGGGTGGAGTGGTGCAGGGTAGAGTGCAGAGGTGTAGAGAAGAATGGTGTAGAGTGCAGTGATGTAGAGTAGAGTGGTGTGGAGTGCAGTGGTGTGGAGTGATGCAGAGTGTAGTGGCATACAGTTCAGTAGAGTGGTGTAGAGGTGAGTGGTACAGAGTAGAGGGCAGTGGCATAGAATAGAGTGGTGCAGTGTAGAGTAGTGCAGAGTACAGTGGTGCAGAGTACAATGGAGTGGCATAGAGTGCAGTGACAGAGCGCAACGGTGTAGAGCGGCATACAGGGCAGTGGTGTAGAGTGGTGATGAGTTCAGTGGCGGAGAGTGCAGTCTTGCAGAGTACAGTGTTGTAAAGTGCTCTGGTGCTGGGTAGAGTTGCGCAGAGTAGAGTGGTTCAGAGAGCAGTGGCGTAGCGTACAGTGGTGCAGAGTAGAGCAGAGTGGCGTAGAATGCAGTGACAGAGCGCAATGGTGTATAGTGGCATAGCGTACAGTGGTGTAGAGTGCAGTGGTGCAGAGTAGAGTGGCGTTAAGTTTAGTGGCCAAGAGTGCAGTCTTACAGTGTCGTAGAGTGCAGTGGCAGAGAGTAAATTGCTGCTAAGTAGAATAGAGTGACATAGCATACAATGGCTTTGAGTGTTGTAGAGTATAGTGGCAAAGAGTGTGGTGGTCCAGAGTAGATGGTATGGAGTGCATTGGTTTTGAGTAAAGTGGTGTTGAGTGCATTGGCTTAGAGTGCAGTGGTTTAAAGTAAAGGGCAGTGGCGTAGAGTGGTGCAGAGTGGAGTAGCACAGCGAAGAGTGTTCAGTGGCTTAGAGTGGAGTAGTGTGGTATAAAGTGCAGTGGCGTAGAGTGAAGTGGTATAGAGTGGAGTGCTGCAGGGTACAATGCAGTAGCATAGAGTAGTGGCGTAGAGTGGTGTAGAGTGAAGTGGTGTAAAGTGGAGTGGGACAGTGGAGTACACTGGCATAGAGTGCAGTAGCATAGAGTAGTGGTGTAGAGTGAAGTGGTGTAAAGTGGAGTGGCACAGAGTGGAGTAGACTGGCATAGAGTGCAGTGTCACAGAGTAGATTGTTTCAGAGTAGGGTGAAGTGGGGTTGTGAAGAAAGGTGCAGGATAGAGTGCAGTGGCATAGTGTAGTGATGTAGAGTGCATTGGGGTAGAGTGCAGTGGTGAAGGGTAGAGTAGCATAGTGAAGTGGCATAGAGTGGAGTGGTTCAGGGTAACGTGGGGTGGTGCAAGGTAGAGTGCAGTGGTGTAGAGTGCAGTAGTGTGGAGTGTAGTAGTGCAGAATAGATTAGAGTGGCGTGGAGTGATGCAGAATGTTGTGGCGTACAGTGCAGTAGAGTTGAGTGGTGCAGAGTAGAGTGCAGTGGCATAGAGTAGAGTGGGGCACTTGGCAGTGGCATAGAGTACAGTGGTGCAGAGTAGAATAGAGTGCAGTGACAGCACACTGGTGTAGAGTGGCGTAGTGGGCAATGGTGTAGACTGCAGTGGTGCAGAGTAGAGTGGTGTTGAGTTCACTAGCGGAGAGTGCAGTCTTGCTGAGTAGAGTGTCGTAGAGTGCAGTGGCATGGAGTAGAGTGGCATAGAGTAGAGTGGCACAGAGTAGAATAGAGTGGCTTAGCGTGTAGTGGCATAGTGTTGCAGAGTAGAGTATAGTGGTGTAGAGTGCAGTAGTACAGAGTAGTTGGCATAGAGTGCAGTGGCGTAGAGTGCATTGGTTTTGAGTAAAGTGGTGTTGAGTGTATTGGCATAGAGTGGTTTAGAGTAGAGTGGCATAGAGGGAAGTGGCGTAGAGTGGTGCAGCATAGAGTGCAGTGGCATAGAGTCGCACAGAGTGGAGTACTGTGGCATGCAGCGGTGTGGAGTAGATTGTTTCAGAGTAGACTGAGGTGGCATGGAATGGTTCCTTCCAACACATCTCACACAATGAATTTTTGGACCTGGTCAAAGCAAGCAGGCCTGCTGGCAGCCCTTCTGACCCGTGTCCACCACAAACTTTCAAGACAATTCTTTTAACAACCTCTGCTGCCACTCCAGTAAGAAGAATCATCAACGATTCCTTAACTACCAGAATATTTCCAGAAGAACTAAAAAAGTCATACATACGCCCTTTACTGAAGAAAACAAATTTGGACCTGCTGAACCCTGACAACTACAGACCCATTACAAATGGACCTTTTCTGGGCAAACTGATAGAAAGAGCAGCGTTCGCCCAGATGTCACAATTCATTGAAGACAATGCCATACTTTCAGACTCTCAAACAGGATTCCGTCCGGGAAGAGGCACAGAATCTGCCCTCCTTGCCATCTGGGATGACCTGAAGTACACAGTAGACCACAACGGGGTTGGTGCGCTACTCCTCTTGGACCTCTCGGCTGCCTTTGACACGGTTGACCATGACACTCTGAAACAAAGACTCTATGAAGCCAGCATAGAGGGGACTACTCTAGACTGGATAGCATCCTACCTTCGAAACAGAACTAATGTCATCCATACCCCACCTTTCTTGTCCAAACCATACTCCACAAAAGCAGGGTCCCTCAAGGCTCTATCATCTCACCCATGCTTTTCAACATCTACATGAAGTCATTACCGGTACTGATCAATCAATTTCACCTCACGTGCTATAACTATGCAGATGACACACAAATACTCCTTCAACTGGAATGCCCCAAAGACATTGGAAACTCTCCAATTTTCAGTTGTCTCAGAGCCATGGATCAGTGGATGACTTGGAGCCATCTCAAATTGAATGCTTCCAAAACGGAAATACTCATGTGTGGCGATTGGAAACATTATGACCCGCTTGCCGCCTGGCCTGATGAACTGGAATCACCGCCTAAAGTATCGAAGGAAGTAAGAAACCTCGGAATGACCATGGACTCCAAGCTATCGATGAATGCTCAAGTGGACAAACTAGCAAGATCAAGCTTTGTCACTATAAAAACGCTGCAACAAATTTTTCCCCATTTGGGATTTCCACACAAGGTTCAAGCTACCATCTCCCTTGTTCTGTCCAAACTCGATTAGCCTCTACCACAGAGCACCTTTAAGAACCATGAAAAGACTACAACGGATTGAGAACTCGGCTGCCAGACTACTCTTGCATATCAAACCGCGAGACCACATCTCACCTGCCTTGAAAGCCCTGCATTGGTTACCGGTTGCCAGAAGATTCACATTCAAGCTGCTTTGTATCACCCACAAAGCAATACATGGAATGGGACCGCTCTTCATCAGGAATAAAATCACCAAACACATTCAACAAAGGAGCCTCCGCTCTAAAGTGGCACCTCGCCTCAAAATCCCAACATACAAGAAAAAAACCATGGGTGGCACATCCTTCTCTGTTCAAGCAGCCAAACTATGGAACTCTTTACCCCCCAACATAAGATTCACGCACAACCACCTTATCTTCAGAAAACTACTCAAGAATTGGCTCTTCCCCACATAAGCACAATACGCAAACTGAAATTTACAGCATATCCCTCTGTATATAAGCATTTATTTTTACTATAGATATGTACCTATCTTTGTGTATTGCTTTGTATAAACATGTAGAATAGTTATGTTGTTAAAAAATAAATACAAATACATTTTTAAAGTACAATAACACTTGAAAAACCAGAGTTTATCTAATGCATCTTTTTACTTCCTTTATGCATCTATATACCTTCCATGTACTTGGATCTATATATCTATTACTTTTCTCCTAAAAAAGCATATCCAATGCACTACCCCATTTCTCATCCTATACCTCTATCAGTATCTTTAATCTACATGTACCTACCTCCTTTATGCATCTATATACTTTCCATGTACTTATGGATCTATATATTTATCACTTTCTTCCAATTCAGCATATCCAATGCATTATCAAATTTCTCACCCTATACTTCTCTCAATATATCTTCTACCCCAACTTTCTGACTCATCTCAAACTTCTTTCTACTACTCTTTCCAATACACTACCCTATTTCTTACCCTATACCTCTATCAATATATCCACTACCTCCACTATCTAATTCATCCCAAACCCCATATCACTACTATGATCCCCAAAATAGCCCTTTCTAGACTCCCCCATACTCTACCCCTCCTTGCATCATCTGACACCTCTTTTACTATACCAATCCCCCAAAACAAGCCTTTCTAAACTCTTCCCTCTGACTCTTCCCCTCCACATCCCCTTTTTACTCATCCCAAAGCCTCTTCCTACTGCTATGACCTCCAAAGAAAAAAAGTCTAAATCCTTCACTCTTCTATCCCTCCACTATCCTTTTCAATCAAAATAACAGACTAACATGTTCACTTCTCAAATTTCATATTTCACTATACTAATTCACCACTAATCCTTTATGGGTTCCAGATTAGCGTGCTACTCGCCAAAAAAGCGCTTCAACACCTCATCAGAGGTAGCAAGCACTATATAAATGCAAACCTTTTTTCCCTTTTCTATCCCTCCCCCAACCCTTCTCAATCCAAATAACTGACTAACATATCCACCACTCAAATTACTTTCATATTTCACTATACTAATTCAACACTAATCCTTATGGGTTCCGGAGTAGCGTGCTACTCGCCAAAAAAGCGCTTCAAAACCCATCAGGGGTAGCAAGCGCTATATAAATGCAAACCTCTTTTCTCTCTTCTATCCCGCCGCTACCCTTCTCTAGCCAAATAACTAAATAACATATCCACCACTCAAATTTCTTTCATATTTCACTATACTAATTTTCAACACTAATCCTTTGAGTTCCGGAGTAGCGTGCTACTCGCAAAAAAAAAGCGTTTCAACACCCTATCAGGGGTAGCAAGCGCTATATAAATGCAAACCCCTCCGCTATCCTTCTCACTCCAAATAACTGACTAATATCCACCACTCAAATTACTTTCATATTCCACTATACTAATTCATCACTAATCCTTTATGGGTTTCTGGAGTAGCGTGCTACTCGCCCAAAAAAAAAAAAAAAGCGCTTCAACATCCTATCAGGGGTAAGAAGCGGTATATAAATACAAACCTTTTTTCCCTCTTCTATCTTTCCGCTATCCTTCTGAATCCAAATAATTGACTAACCTATCCACCACTTAAATCACCTTCATATTTCACTATACTAATTCAACACTAATCCTTTATGGGTTCCGGAGTAGCGTGCTACTCGCCGAAAACGCGCTTTGACACCTCGTAAGGGGTAGTAAGCGCTATATAAATGCAATTACAATACAATACAATAGAGTGCAGTGGCATATAGTGGTGTAGAGTAGAGTGGTGTAGAGTGCAGTTTTGTGAAGTGGAGTGGCACAGAGTAGAGTAGAGTGGCACATAGAGCAGTGGCATAGAGTAGATTGTTGCAGAGTAGAGTGAAGTGGCATAGAATGGAATGGTGCAGGATAGAGTGCAGTGGTATAGAGTAGAGGCGTAGAATGCATTGGCGTAGAAGGTGCAGCATAGAGTGCAGTAGCATAGAGTCGCACAGAGTGGAGTAGTGTGGTGTGCAGAGGTGTAGAATATATTGTTTCAGAGTAGAGTGAAGTGGTGTGGAATGGAATGGTGCAGGGTAGAGTGCATTAGCATAGAGTAGTGGCATAGAGCGCAGTGACGTATAGTGGTGCAGAGTAGAGTGGTGTAGAGAGCAGTGGCATAGAGTAGATTGTTTCAGAGTAGAGTGAAGTGGTGTAGAGTGGAGTGGTGCAAGATAGAGTGCAGTGGTATAGAGTAGTGGTGTAGAGTGCACTGGCGTAGAGTGCAGTGACATAGAGTGCAGTGTTGCAGAGTAGAGTGGAATGGTGCAGAGTGCAGTGGATTAGCCCAGACTGGACTGGTGTAGAGTGCAGTGGCATAGAGTTCAGTGGTGCACAGTAGAATGGGGTACAGTGCACTGACATAGAGTAGAGTGATGTAGAGTAGAGGGACATAGAGTGAAGTGGTGTAGAGTGCAGTGTCATAGTGTGCAGTGGTGCACAGTAGATTAGAATGTCGTAGAGTGTAGTGGCATTGAGTTAATTGGCATAGAGTGCAGTAGAGTAGCGCAGAGTGTAGTGGCGGAGAGTGCCGTGTTGCAGAGTAGAGTGGCGGAGAGTATAGTGGAGTAGAGTGCCGTAGAGTGCATTGGTGTAGAGTGCAGTGGCACAGAGTGGTGCAGAGTAAAGAGACATAAAGTGGAATGGTATAGAGTGCTGTGGCGTAGAGTATAGTGACGTACAGTGCAGTGGTGCAGAGTAGACTGGCATAGAGTGAAGTGGTGTAGAGTACATTGGTTTTGAGTGAAGTGGTGCAGAGTGCATTAGCATAGAGTGCAGCGGCGTAGAATCGAGTGGAGTGGTGATAGGGTAGGTTGCAATGGAGTGGCATAGAGTGGAATGGCACAGAGTGGCATAGAGTAGATTGTTTCAGAGTAGAGTGCAGTGGCATAGAGTGCAGTGGTGCAGAGTAAATTAGAGTGACAGAGTAGATTGGCGTAGAATGCAGTGGCATAGAATGGAGCAATGCAGAGTAGAGGGGCGTAGAGTGTAGTGGTGTACACTGCATTGGCGTAGAGTGCAGTAGAGTGGTGCAGAGTAGAGTGCAGTGGCATAGAGTATAGTAGTGCAGAGAAGAGGGGCATAGAGTTCAGTGGCAGAGAATGCAGTGTTGCAGAGTAGAGTGGCGTAGAATGAAGTAGCACACAGTGTAGAGGTACAGAGTAGAGTGGAGTGGTGCAGGGTAGAGTGCAGTGGCATAGAGTGTAGTGGCATAGAGTGTAGTGATGCAGATTGTAGTGGCAATGAGTGCATTGGAACAGTGTGTAGAGTGGTACAGAGTAGGGTGCAGTGGTGTATAGTATAGTAGAGTGCCGTGGAGTGCAGTGGCATAGAGTGGTGCAGAGTACAATGGCATAGAGTGCAGTGGCATAAAGTGTAGAGAGTAGAGTATAGTGGCGTAGAGTGTAGTGATGCAGATTAGATTGGCGTAGAGTGTATTGGCTTTGAGTAAAGTGGTGTATAGTGAGTTGGCATAGAGTGCAGTGTTGCAGAGTAGAGTGCAGTGGCACAGAGTAGAGCTCAGTGGTACTGAGTGCAGTGGCGCTGAGTAGATTGTTTCTGAGAAGAGTGGAGTGGTGCACAGTAGAGTACGGTGCCATAGAGTAGAGTGCAGAGTAGATTAGAGGGTGTAGAGTGGATTGTCATCGAGTGCACTGACCTAGAGTGGAATGGTACAGAGTAGAGTGTATTAGGTAGAGTACAGTGGCATGGAGTGCAGTGTTGCAGAGTATAGTGGCATAGAGTGCAGTGGAAAAGAGTGCAGTGGTGCATAGTAGAGTAGTTTGGGATACAGCGCATTGGCGTGGAGTGGTGTCGAGTAGAGAGGGGTAGAGTGGAGTAGTGCTGAGTAGAGTGCAGTGACGCAGTGTGGAGTGGCGTGGATTGGCTTATTGTAGAGTGGTGCAGAGTGAAGTGGGGGGAAAGTGGAGTATGCATGGTGTGGTAGCACACTGTCATTGCAGACAACGCATCTTCAGTTGAAATGACCAATACATTTGCACAGGCATACAGTTTTACTGATAAAAGAATACAGCGCACAAACAATAATGTGTGGAATTTTCATCACCTAGTTACTGGTTTTCCGGCTCACCAGCTCGTCGTCAGTCAGTCCGTCAGTTGACCGCAGCTGCGGTGAGGAGCGGGAGCAGGAGCAGGTAGCTGGTTGCGAACGAGGGACAGCTCGAAAGGGCGCCGCATCAGGAGTGCAGCGGCCGGGAGCTGCGAAAGGCGGATGCTACGTACCCTCTCAGCTGACCCCCTGGCGGCTGGACGACGCCGCGTGGTATAGCGCCTTTTCAGCCTCCTTCAGTCAGCCATTCTTTATGCCCTGAGTGACTGCCTCAACAGCCTACAGTTTACCGTCAAATCGCTGCAAACTGCCGTTTGACCCTCCTGTTTTGCAGGTCGTAAGGTGAGCTGAGTTGGGGGAGACTGCCTTATTGGGGGAGCCTCCGCTTGCCCCTACCTGAACACTGCTTGTAACTTTCTAAAACTCGGCATCCCCCAGTTGAGAGGGGTGGTGGCAGCTGCCTTGGGCTAAGTGAGCTCTAACTGGAAGGATAGCCTTTGGCTTGGCGGAGTGGCGGAGTGGTATAGGTGGGGGTGGTGCACTTGTGAGCTTGGTAGCTCCTGACCCCGGACTTCGGTCCCCCGCTCTCTGGCCTCCCCACGACTCCTCGCCCCCTGATCCCTTGACCAAATTTTCAGCTGCTTAAGGCTGCTTAAGGCCTCTGCGAACTTAACAAAACTCAACAAAAGCCACCATTTGGTTTAACACCATCAAGGCATACCATCAAGGCATATTTCGAGGCGACACTGAGGCAACACTGCTCTCGGAGGCAGGCAGCGCAGCGCAGTGTAGTGCAGCAGACTGCACGGTGGGCACATGGCGATAATGAGTTTCTTCTCTGCTGCAGCATATGGAGCCGCAAACATTTGATTCACGCGGTCGAAGCGCTCCCCAGTGCGGCTAGAGCCGCAAAAGCATTTTTCTTTCACGGTTGAAGCCGCGAGTGCTTCTCAGAGGCGGTTGGAACCATCCTAAAAACTTCTTTCTTGGTACGGCAGAAGCTGCGTGTGCAAACAAAGTGGTAGGAGCCACCTCAGTTTGCTCCCCTTCAAATTGCAGTGTATCGGATCTGAGGTTGCGGAGCAGAGCCCTGGGCTGGGCTGGGCTGAGGACAGAGGACAGAGGTGGACTTCGCAAACGGTTGGCGGTCTGAGGGTAAGCGGGAGTAGGAGAACGGTTGTCTGCCATCGCGCCAGCTTCTCTTTACTCTTTTCTCTGCCCCTCTGTACTCTGATTTTGTATCCTGCCCCGCAGCGCAGCTGAGCTGGTGGCTGTGATCACTCCCGAGAACTGTAAGATGCCCTGTGCTCTGTGAGGCACCCTTGGATCAAGCCCACTGCAGGGGTACAGGATATAACTCAGTAACCGGATATTTCATACTTTGCCACCTTTATCACCTTTATCACCATAGTACGTGTGCCCGCACTATTTGGTTATCTTGATAGAAATTACGGCAGCTACGGCAACCACAGCTACTTTAGTGCAATACCGTACCTGATGAACGGCTGAAGTAGGACAGAAACAGACACTTTCCAGACACTCTCCACCACTTCCATTTTAAAGTCTGGGGGCCCGTAGGTGATCGCTGTGTGAGCATATTGGATCTCTTATATTTATATATTCCTCTTATTTTCAAATAGAGAGAATCATTTGTGACTGTGACTGTGGGAGAGCAAATCTTTGACGAATATTCGCCTCGAAGGGTTGAACAGGCCTCGGCCTAGGTTTGAGTCTGGGTCTGGGTTATCTCTGTGCTATCTATAAAGAAGTACAAAGAAAGGATTGCTCTGGTCTAAGTTGCTGCGGAGAGAGTACTTGGTTTTGAACCAAAACTACGAGAATATGTAATTAAATTTCTGATAAATACATAAATTAGTCCACAACAACCTATAAGGGGATATAAGGGTATATAATCTGACGAGAAAGCTTGAATATCTGAATTTGCAATTTGAGAACTTGCTCCCCACGCAGTGCACATTTTGCAGGTTTTTAATAATGATGACAAAAAAACTAAGATCAGGGCGTCTATTGGTGGGTAGGTCCTGTGCAAAAACCAAATCAAATCCCCTACGTAACAAGGATATTGCAGACATGCAATTAAAAGGAAAAAGTCAACTATTCAGTCTATGGGAGAGGGGAAAGGAAAAAAATCTTCAAGTTGATAGGAGTACTTCAAACACCTATAATGAGGGAGATAATATGTCTGGGAGTAACAATGGGATGGTTAATACTATCATAACTGCCACAGTTACTAAAATAGCTGATATGGCTGACAAGGTTCAGGTCATAGAATTTCATACTACAAATACAGGTGGTGTATGTGGAGGAGGAGATCCCATAGAATCCCAGAGGCATCCAGTACGGTGCCCTGGGAGTCCAATCGGTTCTCCACTCCACGGGATACTTCCTCGATCTTCCTCATCATCCCCAAAAACGGCAAATGTAATCTCATATAGTACATCACTTACTCCTCACGGAGCCAAAGAAGAGCCCCTTGGTCACTATTTAGTAGAGGATGCTCAAAATAAAGATTTTACTCTTCCCGATCTAGATTTAGAGCTCTGCAGAAGGTATATTTCTCTTGATCCTAGCAAGTTAACGGAACCAGCAAATACTCCAGCAATAGCAGTCCCTATAGGACTAAAACTATTTAGTAGCACCCCATCTAACAAATCAAATAAATCGAATTATTCCCTTCTGCAATCACACCCCTCTTTGACCCCTGACTTAAATATTTGTGATATACAATCGAGCGAATGTGTAAGGAGGGATATATTCGTTTCAGACTCACTAGTATCCTTAGAACATTTACTATCCTCTATCCTAAAGCTGCTTGAAAAATTTGTAGGAGGTTCGGATTGTGTGTTGGAAACCGTAACTCAAATACTGAAAGTATTGTTACAAAAAAATCTGGAGAAGGAGGTTAATTCAAGAGTATATACTGAACAAATAGAAGTGGAAAAAAATGGAGATAAGGCCTCAGAGAATATATTTGAGAATGTTAGTAATCAATCCATAGGGCCTGATCCGGTTGTCAATTCCCATTTTGATAAGATAGAGAACAAAGATGCGTTGCAAGAGGAGAGTTCTGAACTCTCATTGGAATCCATACTGGCTATTTCTGACTCAGCTCAAAAAGTTAAGGGTTTGGTGGGCGCAGCCAGTAAACTAGATCAGGAAGTATTCCCTATCTTTAAAACGCAGCTAAGCGAAGATAAAGACAACATCTTAGGTGTTTCTCATATGGAAAACAAGAGAAAAGGGAAAAAGGAAACGAATAGAGGGAAAAAGGGAAATCAAGACGAAGATTCTCTAAAAAGAAGCAAAGGAAAATTCGTTTTAAAGAAAACTTCGAGGTTTCAGTTAGTATGGAGACCTCTTCACAGTCCCTGCAAAATACATCACAAAATATAGAGTTGGTAGATGACACTGTTTCTGTGTACCCTGTGAACACAAATTTGACAACTGAAGCAATGATGATTTGTGAGGTTTCCTCCGCGAATATTGCACACTCTATGAGAGATTGTACAAACACCGAAATAGGGGGGCCCCCTGTATCTACAATACCTGAGCAGCCGAGGCAAACAATCCCTTTTCCATCAGTACTTAACCCCCTGGCTATCCCATTTTTTGACACTGAAAATAAGAGAGGTAAACCAGAGATAGCAGGCGTTGAACCCTTTTGGGAAAGTATGGATACACACCAGTTAGTTTTTATTCCTCTGTTTGACACAGATTTAATCTTAAATAGGACTTCACTTCTTAAATGTCTTTTGGAGATTGATAGTTTGAAACTTATCCAAAGTAGTGACATAAGTTTAGTTTCCATTTTAAAAACAGAAGTTGGTTATAAATCGAGGGTGAGGTTTAATTCCAAAATCATTGTAAACCTTATATTACAATGGTCAGAAGGCCTGCAAAGCAGAGGAATTGATGTAATTCCTTACTTTGAGTTACCCCGAAATAGAACCCTCAGTAATAGCCCGCCGTTAACTTACCCACTCTCAGATAATAGATATAGTATGTATGCATCAGAGGAATTAAAAATCTGCATTACAAAAAATGGTCGACAAGTAAAACTTAAAGACGACCCTCCATTGTCCTTTAAATGGAACTCTAAAGAAGAGAGCCCAAAATGGAACTGGTTACCTGGTGTACTATCGAGCATATCTAACAGTAATCATTTACAACAGCCATCTTTCTAGCAATGAACTAAAAATAATATCTTGGAATGCTGCAGGAATAAAGAATAGTAGGGAGAAGTTACAATATCTTTATACGTTAGATGCAAATGTGATTTGCCTTCAGGAAACCTGGTGTACAGAGGATCTGTTATGTAAGGATTTTTTTGTCTTAGACTGCAATGCAACCCCGTCCAGGAGGGGACATGCAAAGGGTGGGGTGGCCTGCCTATTGTCAAATAAGATAAAATGGAATTATGATTATTACAAAGACCCCAGTAATCTCTTCTTGGCAATAACGCTGTATAATTTTGTTAATAACGTAAAAGTCCCCTACTAATGTTGATAAATGCTTACATTCCGCCGGATGCTTCTTTTGATGTTCTCTTAAAAGCAGTTTTTTCCCACATTAAAAAGTCAATGAAGTAAATCTTCCCCCAAAAATAATTCTGGTAGGGGATCTGAATTGTAAAATTTCTAATGCTACTTTAGATATATTTCGAAATAAAGAAAAGGAAGAATCCCTGCAGATCCCACAAGCATTATTTCCACAAAATATTAGAACAAATAAGAGAGGGAAAATTCTTATGGGTGAATTATTGAAGGCTGATGGTATCATAGTAAATGGAAGACTCCTTCGGATACTCCGGCTACTCTAACTTGCAAATCTTATAGCGGAGAATCTATCTTAGATTACGTAATAGTGGGATTCTCTTCATTCTTTTTATTAAAAGATCTAAAGGTCTCTAATTCCCCCTACAGTGACCACAAAGTACTAACGCTCACTGTAAACTTAAGTTTGCTTTCGCAGGACCCATGGGTATTAAATGGTGAATCCGTTACTTTTTCTAAGAAAACAGGAAGATGTCATTGGGATAGTAAAGCTATCTTGGGCCTTGACAGCGTATTGGAGGTTGCTGTAGAAAATTTGTCCAGTTGGAATGGAATAGAGATCGCCAGTTTCAATGTATTAATGAATAAAGCGATAGAAATCGCAAAGATGTCAAATCGGATGAAAAGTACTAAGGAAGTCCCTAGATCCATCTTGTCGCTTAATCGCGAAATAAACAAATTAGTTAGGGAACAATACTTGCATTATTCTTCGGAAAGATATCACAGATTATTAATATTGAAAAGGAGGAGGTCACGGGTAAAGGTTAAGTTAAGAAAAGAGAGCGAAGATAATATGTGGATTAAATTGAGAGAAGCAGCCTTTAAAGGCCAAGTAAGAACATTTTGGTCTCTCATTGGGGAGGGATGTGGTGCTAGATCTCGTCCACTCCCGGTGGCTATTGAGGAGCAAAAATGGGTCAGCTTTATCCAGGATTTATATGCAGACAATGCAAATGCGATCAAGTATATTGAATTAAAGGAGGACTCCCTTTTGTATGGGTCACCATCTGAAAAAGAAATTGAAAGGGTGATCAGGGGGATGCGTTCCTCCGGGGCGATGGGCCCGGATGAATTACCCATCACAGTGTTAAAACAAAATAGTATACTGTGGAGTAAATTTCTCTACCCAGTATTCAAGTATTGTTATGCAAACAAGATGGTTTCCCCCTTCTTGGAAGGGGAGTATTTTAGTTCCTCTGTTCAAGAAGGGAGACCGAAGTGTCCCGCATAACTATCGTCAAATTGCACTTCTTGATGCAGTGGGTAAAGTCTTTGCTAAATGCCTTTTGAGCCAAATTAATGATTGGCTGGATATGGCGAAGATCTTGCCACTGGAACAAACTGGGTTTAGGTCAAAGCACGGAACAATCGATAACTTAACCGCCCTACAGGTAATAATCGAAAAATATGTGAAAGTTAGAGGAGGAAAAGTGTACACAGCCTTTATAGACTTCTCCACAGCATTCGATAAAGTTGATCGTTTTTTACTGTGGAGAAAACTGTCGGATCTGGGTATGCCTGTAATTCTTTTGGAGTTAGTCCGTGCTCTTTACTCGGACACTTGGTGTAAAGTCCTGATGGGAGGGGAAAGGGGTCTCTCCCAAACTATCTCTACTGCAAATGGCCTAAAACAAGGATGTTTACTGGCTCCTTTACTCTTCTCTTTATATATTTTTGATCTTCCTCATGATTTGGCGTTAAGTGAGGGCATAGCCCCCTTATTGGGGGAAAACCGATAGTTTGTTTACTTTATGCAGACGACATAATAATATTTGACCTAACGCCAAGAGGTTTAAATAATCGTCTACAGGCATTACATAATTTTGCAGAGGCACACTATTTAAAGATTAATATATCAAAAAGTAAAATCATGTGCTTGCATGGAAGAAAAAAATTGCAGTATGGGAGTTTTGTATGGTCGGTGGGTGGCCAAAAACTGGAACTTGTAAAATCGTATGTTTTCCTGGGAAAAACAGTGTGTGGTAATTTAAGTAATAAAGCGTATATAGAAAATAACATTCGTAAAGCTACATCACAAGGGAAAAGCTTGGGCGCCCTTTATAGATCAACTGGGAAAAGACACTTTGCACTATTATTAGAGGTTTTCCGCGTAAAAATCCCTGCGTCTTTGTTGTATGGTATTGAGTTGCTTGATGTAGAGAAATGGGGTTTCTTAAACACAACAGAAGGAAAAATTTTAAGGAGTTTAGCTTCAGTCAACTCTGCTTGTCCTGTGGCAGCCCTAAGGCTAGAATTTGGCTTAAGAAGTAGCTGGGTACAGGGTCTTGCGCGGATAGTTCGATGGGTTGTAAGTTTGGTAAAGAGTGATCCCGGTTCATTAAGATCCTTAATTAAGAAAGAAGTTTAAAGGAGCAGTCTTTAATCTTTAAAAATTTTAGAATTGCGGCCGCCTTGCTACAATTAGATGAGTTTCTGTTTTTCACCCTATCGCCATATCAATTAAAAGCCACTTTGAAACAGGCCACTTGGGAATTAAGCTTCACTAGGGATAGGGAAGTTCGTATCTTAAAGAAGGGTATTCACCCGGCCATAGTATCTTGTATGATAAATAAGGCACAGGCTTATATTTCGTGGAACCTGCCTCATGGGGTGCGCCGGTTTTGGCTTCTTCTGAGGCAGGGTATCCTTCCTTTAAATAAAACACTGTGTAAATGGTATGGTTCCTCTGAGATTTGTAACTTGTGTAATAACTCTATCCAGGACATTAATCATGTGCTATTTATCTGTCCCGCTCTATTATTATGCAGGCGCAAATGGGTGAGACCAATCTGTTTACAATTATCTATTCTTTCGGCCTCCGCACTAACGGACTCTATTTATGAGCCTCCCAATGAAATGTTCTGTCACAGGATTTTTAATTTTTTTAAGTGCTTTTTAAATCTATATTAATGTATCTAATATGATGTTTGCAATTATTAATTCTGATTTTACTGGATTTTTATACAGTATTAAGGGCATAAAGGATTGTTATATCTTTTTAAATGCATAAAATATTATAATGTCTCGTAATTTTGTGATTTTTTACTGTTGATTCTTGCTTATATTTGTAGAAACATTGTTATACAAATTTTTTGTTTTTGTGTTGCTGGTTTATGTGGATCTCTTCGGAGTTCCAAGATCATAATTAAAAAAATAAACTTGATTTGTTTTGATCATATTAAAATATTTGTTTGCACCACACTTCAGAATTACCAAAAAATGTGATTCATTTGTGTTTTTCTAATTCTCATACATTCTGAATTATGTGCATAGTTCATGTTGTATGCTAGACAAAAAATAACATTGTACAGCCTTCCTCAAGCCCACCCCTAGTAGCCAGCATGATTGTCACATAAATCCTCTCACTTTAAAGTCAGAGAAAGAAAAGTAAATACCAAGCTTCCTGGAAGACAGAGCATGACATTTGACCTCTGTGTTTGAATGTACAGCAAATGTGACAAGATAAGAACAAGATTTAAACGCCTGTTTACAGAAATCCAGTACTGGTGGAAGAATACAGAAAATAGGGTTTGGGCAACAGAAGGGATGAACTCAAGTTGGACAGCCTAAAACAAAGAGAGCCAGCAAATAGAAAGCAAGCAAATGTATGTTACAAAACACGAAGCCAAAGTTAAGCAATGGGTGGAATGCATTGCTGTGAAGTTTTGTGAATGTCCCCAAGATGTTGTTAGCAAAAAGTGAGAGGCGTGTTTGTGTTGCTTATGTGATTTAGCAAGTGAGGGACAGGTCCTGAAAGAGCATTTTTGTAATGTTGTCCAGGGTGGAAGGGCATAAAGGATGCAGTGAAATTGTTGTTACAGCCTATGGTGATCACGAGAGGTGTACGAGAGCCTATGGTGATCACGAGAGGTGTACGTAGACACAGTATCGGCCTACGCTTTAAGAGAACCTAAAAGCAGATTGTGGAGCTTTGAAGTTGGATAGGCAGAGTCAGAGGAGTGTTGGGTGCTTAGACCTGTGGGTGGCTAAAGGAGGGATTCTCAGAGTGGCTCTAAGATTGTAGAGTCTGTTTGTTTGCAAGTAGCAGGAAGCTAAATGTAACAATTTGCGCATTTGTGCATAACAGCACAAAGGAGTGAAATTACCGTCCTGGAGCTAGTAGATGTGCTGCATGAATGAAAGTTAAGACTTTGTAATAGCATGAGGGAGTGGTGAGGGGTGAGGTGAGGCGAGGCTAGGGACATAAGATGAATATGTAAATGGGTGAAATGAAGCTTTGGTTAAGGTTTATTGTGTTTATGTTGGGCATGGTGCCACTGTACCTGCTGCATAAACGTAATGTACGATCTGGTAAGTGTAGTTCAGAATGACAGATAAAGAGTGAGGTGTGTTGTTGGTGTGTGTGCCCCGAAGAAGGGTGATAAGTTGTGGTGTTAGTAAACAATATCTCACACAAGAAAGGGAGAGAGGTAATGAATGCTAAACCCTTATCCTCCCATCACAAGTGAACACACATCAAAGGGTTCCGCAACTATCTCAAAAATTGCCTTTAGTCTACACAGAGATCTCTCTGGGAAAAGCAGAGCCGTCCTCACCCACATCGAGATGTGGAATGCTTCATCATCGGGCTTTCACACCCTGGACCCAAATGAGTCCAAGGTGGGCTCTACCACACAGAGTGTGGGAGCGAGTTTTTTTTTAGAAACTACTTTAAGAGTGGAGTATATACACCTCGTCAACCAGAGGTGCGAAGAAAAGAGGTTAGAACTACCTAGAGCTATCTTAACCTATTAATTTCATTAGTGGTTGCCCTGATACGATTAAAAACATAAACAGGGGAAATTATTAACCATGTCATCTATTTATGGTCAACATGTTTTGCCCATCCTACATATGCCTAACAAGGTCAGTGGCTTTCTTCGGTACCTAAAGTCTCTGGTCAGTCAGTGGTGGCTTCCACCGAGTAGCACGGGTGGGGTGGGGGGGGGTGGAAAGAAAAATAAATGAATAAATGTCTTACCTTGCTGCTGGACCGCCGCCTCGCATCATCCTCTTCTGTTCCTGCTTGAAGCAGGAAGCACACCCAGGCTCCTCAAAGCCAATCACAACGCTGCAATGCAGCGTTAGTGATTGGTCTGAGCGCTCATGGTTCGGCACTCAGACAGGCAGTGGGAGCCTGTGCATGTTCCTCACCCGGCTGTGCATTACAGCCTGGTGGGGAACATGCAAAGTGTGCATGACTGTTTGGATGGCCAAAGGGGGCCTGCCAAACCGCCATGCGCACTTTAGTGCCCACCACTTATCCCCTTGCTTGCTGTGACACAACCAAGCCCCACCCCACCCCGCCCCGTAAACCTGCCTGACAACAGAAAAATAAAATGATAATAACAGTGTTATTATGATTTTATTTTTTATTTTTCCACTGCTCAAAATGCAGTGGGGCGGCGCTCCTCCACCTTAGCGGAGGAGACGCTGCTGTGGTCAGTCAATTGAGAAAACCCCTGCTAGGAGGTAATGTACCATCGTTGCTACTGTTCTCTATGTAACTCTATGGGATTGACTATTAATCCCTAAACTTTTATAAAACTAAAAACTAATTTACCCGGTTTTATCCCCCTGTTTATGTTTTTAATCCTATCATGGCATCCACTAATCAAATTGATAGGTTAGGATAGCTCTAGGTAGTTTTAAGCTCTATTCTTTCTAAACTGAACTGAGGTTGTTAGTGTTCCGGTTAGGATGGTGCCTGGCCTGGCAGTTCAGGCTACACTCTTCCTATTGGAGTAGGTCTTAGGCGGATTTATATGTAGGCTGGTTCCTGTTTGAGGTGGTATGGTGGGCAAAAAAGCAATGGGCCAGAATGTGGCTTGAGTAATCACCAGAGGCTGAGATTAATTCAAGCATTCCATCAGTCATTTTTGTTTACCTCGTCTTTCCTAAACAGGCATTTCTTTGTGGCTGCTCTAGTTTGTACCTCACTTCAGTTAACACTATCTAGATCTATTATGATTGGCCGCATGAGGACCTAGAGAAGATTTTTGTTCCTCTGTTTATGTCCAAAAGTAGAGGCTGGGCATCACCAAACACTGTTCGGAAGAAGTTTATAAGATATTTAATATTGATGTCTGGAACAGGTGATAACTGCAGATTTGCCCTTGGTAGCCCTTGCTGCATTTATTTTTATCCTCCCTCTTGGATTTCATGATGACCATAGAGAGAACTGTATGTTCTCTGAATTTCTTTTGTAATTCGAGCTCCAAATCATCCATCTGGAGTTGTTGGCCCATGGAGGAGCCAGTGCTCTGCAGTTCCCTCTTGGAATTGATCACTCTGGCTAGTATGTGTGCGACCATCTTCCCCCAAGGTCAAGACTTTCTCACCTCACTCCCGTGAGGAATGCTGCAGATCCTGCAACATTTCAAACAAAACCGATGCCTCTTGTGTCAAGCTGGTCATTCGTGGGTCATCCTGGCTTCTGTATCTGCCACAGTTCTTACTCTGGGTTGCAGAGTTTGGCATTGGAAAGTACTTTTTGTCCCGGACAGGCTTTTCCTTGTGCTTTTTAGGAGGCATTGTATGGAGATGAACTATATGCCTGCTGTCTTCTGTAGAGTTCAAGCCCTTCATGTATGTAAAGAACCAAAGGCTCCCAGGACCCGCTCTGCAAGTAAGTCTCACCACGTCACTCACCGAAACCAGTCCTCCTTCACGTTGCACTTCTGGAGATTCCAGCCAGCCAGTTTGAGGTGCCCATCCTACTTGGAAAACAACATGAGGGCGCAGTCTGATGCAGGTCTAGAAGCATCACCACCATGTTTGATAGATGCAGTACACTCGTCCCAGCCACCACCTTTTTCCGACTCATAGCGGCAGCATTCACCCCAATGTGGGTCAATGAGGTGCCTTTCAACTGCACTGGACCAGCTTGCCAAGTACAACTTGGAAAATTGGCTAAAGTCATTACAGAAATTCCCTGTGGGCTTATGGGGAATAGTACAGTGCACGCTGAAGTCTAGCACCTTTCCTCCTTTGGTGATTAGACCATTGGTTGCAACTTTAATCCACCATTAGTTAGTGGCCCCAGAAAAAGTAGGTTTGCCTAAGCTGAATGAATTACTTCGTAGTGAAGCCAAGCCGGACCTCTTGGGTAGCAGCATCGGGAGGTAGGGTGGAGGGTAATATCTGTTTTCACTTGGAAAACTTAGTGGTTAAAAGAGCAGGGGACTATGATCTAATTTGGAACCAAATGTTCTTCAGTAACATTCTGCTAAGGAAGCCAGTGGCTCCCATGATAAAAGTTGTTGGCCAAACCAAACTATTGGTAACTACCTGTTTCAGATACACAACTAAAAGCAGTAATTTTATGTATCATAGAAATAGGAATGCATGTACTAGCATTTGTTGTATTCATTTTAAAACGCACAGCTGATTCTCAAAGACTAACTTTTTGATCAAACCTTCATACTCTCTCCCTTATTTATTTATTTATAAAGTTTTGTATAGCGCGAACAAGACCCAGGAGGGTATCAGAGCGCTTCACAGTTGAGGTAGGTAGGATACTAAAGTGGGACAAGCACAATCGTTACAAATAGGTTCAAGACGAGAGCATGACAACAACATGATTCAGAGCATTTAAAAACAAGACCGGACGGATCCAGTAATAGAGAAGAGGAGGCAATGTACACAGAACCAGTAAGATCATAGCCTGCCAACACTATTAATCACTGGATTACACAAATGTAAAAGACAAAGATCAGGTAACGGGACAGAAACATTCCATAAATAACATGCAAAGTTGTGCAGTGGCCTGTTCACACTGTTAAACCCAGAAGTATAACTGTGTAATGGACAGTCATAGCATTGGAGAAGAGAGCAGTATTGAAGCAGCTGAACCAGGACTTTAGGGCAGGAACTTCAGCATTAGGATTTTTTTCACTTCTTTTTGAAAGAAGCGGTGGATGGGATTCGGCGGACTTCCGGTGAAAGGAAATTCCAAATCTTCGGGGCCATGCCCGAGAATGCTCTGTTACTCGTTCTGTTTTTGTGGAAGATTTGAGGTTTCAGGAGCAGTGAGTTTGCACTTCGAGACGGACGGCCACCCCCTGATAATTCTAATTTGTGAGCCAGATAGATGGGGGTCTTGAAGTGCAGTGCTTTGTGAGTCAAGCAAGCGATCTTTAGTTGTATTCTAGCTTCATAAGGTAACCAGTTTAGGGATTTTAAGGCTGGGGATATGTGATCATTTCTTTTTGTACCAGTAATCAATCTGGCTGCGGCATTAATGGAAGCCGTAAGTGGAACCAAGCTTTGTTTGGGGAGACCGCAAAGCGTGGAACTACTGTAGTCTAGCCTTGGCAATACTAAAGCTTGAACCGCCCATTTGAAGTCTTCGTGTGGGAGGAGAGGTTTGAGATTCCTTAGTAGCCTCATCTGGTGTTTAGCACCCTTGGTTGCATTGCTAATATGTTTCTGCATGTTCAGGTGCCTGTCTAGGGTGATTCCTAGAGATTTAGCAGACTCGATAATGTGGGGGGAGCAGTTGAAGGATGAAAGATGATGCATCCAGAGGTCAATCTTGGGGGCATGGTTAGGGGAGCAATGAGAAGGAATTCTGTCCCTTCCCTGCTGATACACAGGAACTGGATCCATCTCAGTTGCCCTCCACTCTTATGAATTCTCCAATTGACTCACTCCCCAGCCCCTCATAAGTTCTATAATTAAAAGTAATACCAGCATTGGTTAAGCCAATAGGTCCTGATTTTTAGTGCTAGCCTAGCTGCAGCGCGCATGCACTGCTCGCTCTGCGAGACTGCTGTAGTAGAGTATGGGAGAGAAGCTGCGCCCATTCTCCACCCATATTTTTCATTGGCTTGTGTCATTGTCTTTCGTAAATGCTGCCTACGGCTTCGTTAATAGGCTTGTTAGTCCCTCCTTAGTACCGCCTTGTCTTCATTTTTAACCTCCCATGGCTACTGGCCCCTTTACTTTGGTTGTTACATGGGACATGTTATTTAGTCTGTAAGCACTATTTACTTTATTGAGTTACACTTACTGCAGGCCGGACATGCGCTGCTTCAGCTGAAACCGCTTGTGTTTTTTTTAAGCAGCACGGCCGCCCCCGTAACACGGGCGCCCGCTTTCAATCACTTTAACCCTGCATTATCTCCTGTCTGTTTCATCCCCCCAAGTAAAATGGATTTAGAAATGATTAGCGAATTAAGTCATGTGAATTCCAGGTAGCACATAATCGTGTGCTAATGGGCTGAAGCTGACAACAACACATCTGTGTTACATGTCATCTGAACTATAGCCATCTGATGGGTTGTTTTTAAAAGCCTGTTTTATTAACAACACCACCACCAATACCACCACCAATATCACCACCACCAATACCACCAGTACCAGCACCATCACCACCACCAATACCACCACCTCCACCACCACCAATACCACCAACAATACCACCAATACCATCACCACTAATACCACCACCAACACCACTACCACCAATACCACCACCAGCACCAATACCACCACCACCAATACCACCACTACCAGTACTACCACCACCAATACCAATACCACCAATACTACCACCACCACCAATACCACCACTAATACCACCACCAATACCACCACCATCACCAATACCACCACCACCAATATCACCACCACCAATATCACCACCACCAACATCACCAATACCACCACCACCAATCCCACCACTACCACCAGCACCAATAACACCACCAGTACCACCACCAGCAATACCACCACCACCACCAATACCTCCACCATCAATAACAATACCACCACCAATACCAATACCACCGCCAATACCACCACCACATACCACCAATACCACCACCACCACCAATACCACCACCACCAATACCACCGCCACCAATACCACCACCACCACAACCAATACCACCACCACTAATACCACCACCACCAATACCACCACTACCAATACCACTGCCAATACCCCAACCACCAATATCACCAATACCAATACCACCACCAATACCACCAATAATACCACCAATACCACCACCAATACCACCACCACCACCAATACCACCACCACCACCAATATCACCACAACCAATACCACCACCACCAATACCACCACCACCAATACCACCACCACCACCAATACCACCACCACCAATACCAACACCACCACCAATACCACCACCAATACCACCACCACCAGTACCACCACCACCAATACCACCACCAATACCACCACTAATACCACCACCACCACTAATACCACCACCAATGCCACCACCACCACAACCAATACCACCACCAATATCACCACCACCACCAATGTCACCACCACCAATATCACCAATACCACCACCAACAACACCACTACCACCACCACTAATAACGCCACCAGTACCACCACCACAAATACCACCACCAATATCACCACTAATACCACCACTAATACCACCACCAATGCCACCACCAACACCACCACCAATATCACCACCAATGTCACCACCACCAATATCACCAATACCACCACCACCAACACCACCACTACCACCACCACTAATAACACCACCAGTACCACCACCACCAATACCACCACCACCACCAATACCACCACCACCAATACCAGCACCACCAATGCCACCACCACCAATACCACCACCACTAATACCACCACCACCAATACCACCACCACCAGCAATACCACCACCACCACCAATACCACCACCACCACCAATACCACCACCACCACCAATACCACCACCAATACCAATACCACCACCACCAATACCACCACCACCAATACCACCACCAACACCAATACCACCACCACCAATAACACCAATACCACCAATACCACCACCACCAATACCACCACCAATACCGCAACCACCAATACTACCAATATCACCACCACCAATACCACCACCACTACTACCACCACCACCAATACCACCACCACCAATACCAATACCACCACCAATACCACCACCACCACCAATACCACCTCAAATACCACCACCAATACCACCGCCAATACCACCACCACCAATATCACCAATACCACCACCACCAATACCACCACTACCAATACCACCACCACCAATACCACCACCAATACCACCACCAATACCACCACCAATACCACCAGCACCAATTCCAATACCACCACCACCACTACCACCAATACCACCACCACCAATACCAACACCAGTACCACCACTAATACCACCACCACCACCAATACCATCAATACCACCACTACCACCACCAATACCACCACCAATACCACCACCAGTACCACCACCAATACCACCACCACCAATACCAATACCACCAATACCACCACCCCCACCACCAATACCACCAGTACCACCAATACCACCACCACCAATACCACCAATACCGTCACCAATACCACCACCACCAATACCACCAATACCACCACCAATACCACCACCACCAATACCAACACCACCAATACCAATTCCACCACCAATACCACCACCACCAATACCACCACCAATACCACCACCACCACCTCCAATACCCCCACCTCCAATAACCCCACCTCCAATACCACTACCACCAATACCACCACCAATATCATCACTACCAATACTACCACCAATACCAATACCACCACCACCAATACCAATGCCACCACCAATACCACCTCCAATACCACCACCTCCAATACCCCCACCTCCAATACCACTACCACCAATACCACCACCACCACCACCAATACCACCATCACCAATGCCACCACTACCCCCACCACCACCAATATCACCAATACCACCACCACCAATACCAGCACCACCTATAGCACCAATACCACCACCAATACCACCACCACCAATACCACCAATACCACCACCACCACCAATACCACCACCACCACCAATATCACCACCAATATCAATACTACCACCTCAGCACCTCTCGCTCACTAGTAACAGCAGGGGCACTGTACGAGACCGGAGCTGCAGCCGAGACCATCCCTCCCTCCCTCCCTCCATGCCTGCCATAAAGCATAGCCCGCCCTGCACCAGGAGGTGAAGCCAGGGCCCTACTACAGCTGGAGTGTCTTTTATTAGGCCAAAGATAGCAATGACATTACACAATGCCACACTGCACACTCAAATCACAGAGAGGGTAGGAAATAGCCCCCCCTCCCGCTCTTCCTCCTGAGCCGTGACAGTGTAATCACAGAGCGAAAGGTGTTGGGGCTCTTTGTTAGTGTTTATAGCTCGGATCATATGTAACTCTCACTTCACACTTTGTGTCTGTGTAATTTACAACACTTACACATCTTCTTCACTGCAGTTTTTATCATTACTTTAAAGACGTCTCAGGCCGGTCTCTTCCTCTGATATTTACAATCTAACAAGCGGTCGAGAAGGCCCTTTCTTGCAATACAATAGGTCTCGCATTTGCGAGAGTTCAAGCTATTAGTATTGTAAATGACAATGCCTTTTATTTATGTTTTAAAACCCAAAACATAAATAAAGGCATTGTCATTTACAATGCCAATAGCTCAAACTCTCATGAATGCGAGACCTATTGCATTGCAAATGCTTGTTGTTTTTAGTGCTAATGTTTGGTAATTGATGGATGAGTTTAATAGTGTGTTTTTATGTGGATCGGTAAGTGGGTGTATGTAATGCCAAAATGAGCTAATGTTATGAGGAATGGAGAGGTGCGGGAGTGCAAAGATGGATAAGCGTAAACAAATACAGTATAGGCTCCTAGTTGCAGCAGCGGGCCCGTGCAGGTAAGAGCGGTGCGGCCGGGTGGGGAGGGGGGAGATTTTGACAGACGACGACTTGGGAAAATTATTTATTTAATGTTCCCTCGTGGTCATCTGTCAAATCCCCCCGCCCCCCAAACCCAGCCCACTGCCCCACCGCTCTTACCTGCACGGGCCGCTGCTGCCTAGGTGTCCACCCATCAGCAGCAGCAGAAGAGTAAATATTTTATTAGTAGCCTACCCTGAAGATTCCATGTCTGAACGTCCAGGAACCACCCATCAGCATGGGCAGTTTGGCAACCAGCCATAGGACGTACTTTTGGTAACTGCTTCACGAGATATAACGAAACATTTCTAGACATTGACAGGAAAATGCACAACCATAGTTCTCACTTTACACCATGTCATGGGGGTGATGTTTAATTGATCCTGTCTTTTTTGCTGACAACAGCAAGTGTCCTGTGTTTTCCATTCTGCCTTGTAGGTATAATAGACTTACACGTGCCAGCATGCCTACTGCTGTGAGATGAAACGCCAGCATGAACTCACGGTACCATCATGGCGTGGGATGTGTGACAGCTGCGTAATCAAGACGCATGCCTTAATCTAAAAGGTCCAGTATCCTAAAACCAGATATGTGAAGTAAACTGCGTAAGAGGCTCTCTGCCAAGGTAGTGTTGAGCCTCATTGCCTAGAGTGGAGTGACCGATCGAGCCACGCACTGGCTCCATTAATACCACCACAGTGACGTTGTTCACCCAGAATGATGATACGTATGGAGATGCGATGAGTTAGTGAGGTACGCAGAAGCTCAGAGACAGCACAGGCAGCAGTGATGAACACCCTGGACTCTTATCACCAGGACTCCATGGGGGGCCAGGACGGATGGGACCCATACTGGGGCAGAGACTGCAGCTCAGAGACAGCGAAGGCAGCAGTGATGAATACCCTGGACTCTTATCACCAGGGCTCCAGGGGGGCCAGGACGGATGGGACCCATACTGGGGCAGAGACTGCAGCTCAGAGACAGCGAAGGCAGCAGTGATGATTACCCTGGACTCTTATCACCAGGCCTCCAGGGGGGCCAGGACGGATGGGACCCATACTGGGGCAGAGACTGCAGCTCAGAGACAGCGAAGGCAGCAGTGATGATTACCCTGGACTCTTATCACCAGGGCTCCAGGGGGGCCAGGATGGATGGGACCCATACTGGGGAAGAGACTGCAGCTCAGAGACAGCGCAGGCAGCAGTGATGAATACCCTGGACTCTTATCACCAGGGCTCCAGGGGGGCCAGGACGGATGGGACCCATACTGGGGCAGAGACTGCAGCTCAGAGACATCAAGGCAGCAGTGATGAACACCCTGGACTCTTAACACCAGGGCTCCAGGGGGGCCAGGACGGATGGGACCCCTACCGGGGCAGAGACTGCAGCTCAGAGACAGCACAGGCAGCAGTGATGAACACCCTGGACTCTTATCACCAGGACTCCATGGGGGACAGGACTGATGGGACCCCTACCGGGGCAGAGACTGCAGCTCAGAGACAGCAAGGCAGCAGTGATGAACACCCTGGGCTCATATCACCAGGGCTCCAGGGGGGCCCGGACGGATGGGACCCATACCGGGGCAGAGACTGCAGCTCAAAGACAGCACAGGCAGCAGTGATGAATAACCTGGACTCTTATCACCAGGGCTCCAGGGGGGCCAGGACGGATGGGACCCATACCGGAGCAGAGACTGTAGCTCAGAGACAGCGCAGGCAGCAGTGATGAATACCCTGGACTCTTATCACCAGGGCTCCAGGGGGGCCAGGACGGATGGAACCCTACCAGGGCAGAGACTGCAGCTCAGAGACAGCGAAGGCAGCAGTGATGAACACCCTGGACTCTTATCACCAGGACTCCATGGGGGACAGGACGGATGGGACCCCTACCAGGGCAGAGACTGCAGCTCAGAGACAGCAAGGCAGCAGTGATGAACACCCCGGGCTCATATCACCAGGGCTCCAGGGGGCCAGGATGGATGGGACCCATACCGGGGCAGAGACTGCAGCTCAGAGACAGCGAAGGCAGCAGTGATGAATACCCTGGACTCTTATCACCAGGGCTCCAGGGGGGCCAGGATGGATGGGACCCCTACTGGGGCAGAGACTGCAGCTCAGAGACAGCACAGGCAGCAGTGATGAACACCCTGGACTCTTATCACCAGGGCTCCAGGGGGGCCAGGACGGATGGGACCCATACCGGGGCAGAGACTGCAGCTCAGAGACAGCACAGGCAGCAGTGATGAATACCCTGGACTCTTATCACCAGGGCTCCAGGGGGGCCAGGACGGATGGGACCCCTACCGGGGCAGAGACTGCAGCTCAGAGACAGCACAGGCAGCAGTGATGAACACCCTGGACTCTTATCAGCAGGACTCCATGGGGGACAGGACTGATGGGACCCCTACCGGGGCAGAGACTGCAGCTCAGAGACAGCGAAGGCAGCAGTGATGAACACCCTGGACTCTTATCACCAGGACTCCAGGGGGGCCAGGACGGATGGGACCCCTACCAGGGCAGAGACTGCAGCTCAGAGACAGCGAAGGCAGCAGTGATGAACACCCTGGACTCTTATCACCAGGACTCCATGGGGGACAGGACGGATGGGACCCCTACCGGGGCAGAGACTGCAGCTCAGAGACAGCAAGGCAGCAGTGATGAATACCCTGGACTCATATCACCAGGGCTCCAGGGGGCCAGGACTGATGGGACCCATACCGGGGCAGAGACTGCAGCTCAGAGACAGCACAGGCAGCAGTGATGAATACCCTGGACTCTTATCACCAGGGCTCCAGGGAGGCCAGGACGGATGGGACCCATACCGGGGCAGAGACTGCAGCTCAGAGACAGCACAGGCAGCAGTGATGAACACCCTGGACTCTTATCACCAGGACTCCATGGGGGACAGGACTGATGGGACCCCTACCGGGGCAGAGACTGCAGCTCAGAGACAGCGAAGGCAGCAGTGATGAACACCCTGGACTCTTATCACCAGGACTCCAGGGGGGCCAGGACGGATGGGACCCCTACCAGGGCAGAGACTGCAGCTCAGAGACAGCGAAGGCACCAGTGATGAACACCCTGGACTCTTATCACCAGGACTCCATGGGGGACAGGACGGATGGGACCCCTACCGGGGCAGAGACTGCAGCTCAGAGACAGCAAGGCAGCAGTGATGAACACCCCGGGCTCATATCACCAGGGCTCCAGGGGGCCAGGACGGATGGGACCCGTACCGGGGCAGAGACTGCAGCTCAGAGACAGCGAAGGCAGCAGTGATGAATACCCTGGACTCTTATCACCAGGGCTCCAGGGGGGCCAGGACGGATGGGACCCCTACCGGGGCAGAGACTGCAGCTCAGAGACAGCACAGGCAGCAGTGATGAATACCCTGGACTCTTATCACCAGGGCTCCAGGGGGGCCAGGACGGATGGGATCCCTACTGGGGCAGAGACTGCAGCTCAGAGACAGCACAGGCAGCAGTGATGAACACCCCGGGCTCATATCACCAGGGCTCCAGGGGGCCAGGACGGATGGGACCCGTACCGGGGCAGAGACTGCAGCTCAGAGACAGCGAAGGCAGCAGTGATGAATACCCTGGACTCTTATCACCAGGGCTCCAGGGGGGCCAGGACGGATGGGACCCCTACCGGGGCAGAGACTGCAGCTCAGAGACAGCACAGGCAGCAGTGATGAATACCCTGGACTCTTATCACCAGGACTCCAGGGGGGCCAGGACGGATGGGATCCCTACTGGGGCAGAGACTGCAGCTCAGAGACAGCACAGGCAGCAGTGATGAACACCCTGGACTCTTATCACCAGGGCTCCAGGGGGGCCAGGACGGATGGGACCCCTACCGGGGCAGAGACTGCAGCTCAGAGACAGCACAGGCAGCAGTGATGAACACCCTGGACTCTTATCACCAGGACTCCATGGGGGACAGGACTGATGGGACCCCTACCGGGGCAGAGACTGCAGCTCAGAGACAGCACAGGCAGCAGTGATGAACACCCTGGACTCTTATCACCAGGACTCCATGGGGGACAGGACTGATGGGACCCCTACCAGGGCAGAGACTGCAGCTCAGAGACAGCGAAGGCAGCAGTGATGAACACCCTGGACTCTTATCACCAGGGCTCCAGGGGGCCAGGACGGATGGGGCCCGTACCGGGGCAGAGACTGCAGCTCAGAGACAGCACAGGCAGCAGTGATGAACACCCTGGACTCTTATCACCAGGACTCCATGGGGACAGGACTGATGGGACCCATACCGGGGCAGAGACTGCAGCTCAGAGACAGCGAAGGCAGCAGTGATGATTACCCTGGACTCTTATCACCAGGGCTCCAGGGGGGCCAGGACGGATGGGACCCATACTGGGGCAGAGACTGCAGCTCAGAGACAGCGAAGGCAGCAGTGATGATTACCCTGGACTCTTATCACCAGGGCTCCAGGGGGGCCAGGACGGATGGGACCCATACTGGGGCAGAGACTGCAGCTCAGAGACAGCGAAGGCAGCAGTGATGAATACCCTGGACTCTTATCACCAGGGCTCCAGGGGGGCCAGGACGGATGGGACCCCTACTGGGGCAGAGACTGCAGCTCAGAGACAGCGAAGGCAGCAGTGATGAACACCCTGGACTCTTATCACCAGGGCTCCAGGGGGGCCAGGACGGATGGGACCCCTACTGGGGCAGAGACTGCAGCTCAGAGACAGCACAGGCAGCAGTGATGAACACCCTGGACTCTTATCACCAGGGCTCCAGGGGGGCCAGGACGGATGGGACCCATACCGGGGCAGAGACTGCAGCTCAGAGACAGCACAGGCAGCAGTGATGAACACCCTGGACTCTTATCACCAGGGCTCCAGGGGGCCAGGACGGATGGGACCCCTACCGGGGCAGAGACTGCAGCTCAGAGACAGCGAAGGCAGCAGTGATGAACACCCTGGACTCTTATCACCAGGACTCCATGGGGGACAGGACTGATGGTGCAGTGGGATGAGCAGAACGTCGAGCCGCCTGCCTGATGTCAGTTGTGATACCTAGAATGTAGGCCAGGTGTTTGAATTGATTCTTCAGCAGTCATTCGTTTGATTTGTAAATATATATAAAGGTTGTGAAGGATAGTTCCACACTACGCCGCCTCTACTGAAGAAACTAAAACCAGAACGAGACTCCAAGTCACTGTGGAATAGAAGACGGAGTGGGTGGGGGGAGCGGGGGGAGGGGAGGGGTGGGGTGGTCAATGGGCGGGGGGATCTCCTGCTTGAGATTGTAGCAAAAAATGAAAACATCACGTCCAACTCGCTGCAGTTCATTTCGCCTTAAAAAAATCCCTGTTTTAGTAGGTCGAAGCCATGAAGGCAATTTATTGTTAAAAGCATTTACAAAATATTTGGTAAGGTGTAAGACAAAACAGATGACTAGTATGGAAACTACGGATCCACAGCTTTAAATGGCATTAGGTTATGCAAAGATTTACCCAAACAAATTGCATTGTCAAAGTGTCCTGCCCACCACACCAATATTACTGCTTGCTGTCGATCTGGAAGGAAGGATGCACTGATAAAATGAGAGGAAAATCAAGAAGTAGATAACTAGGTGAAAAAATAAACCATGCTTTACACAGGCCTCTTCTCCTCCTTAGAAGCAACGACTCCCTTTTACTGAAACCACAGAAGTAAAAAAAAAAAGAAAACTTACAACCGCTCCTTCTTCGGCCTTGCCCCTAGAATTTGGAACACTCTACCTATGGAAATCAGGACAAACCCCTCGTCTGCCTACTTCAAAAAAGAAACAAAAAAAGTTTTGATACTTAGATTCCTTCTCCAGGAGGATGAACCTTCTTCAGCCTAGCTAGGATGGGTGGACTTCCGGTCGCTCTTAGAACTAATAAGCTTAATGATACACTGTATACATGTAACTCCATGATTGTTCCCTCTTCTATTGTAATTTTTCTTCTTTCCAGATATTGTATGACTTGATGGCTATTTGTACAGCACTCTGATACCCGAATCGCGCCATGTTTGCGCTATATAAAACTTCAAAATAAATAAATAGACCCTATTAATCTCTTGCAGAAATGTTTTGCCATCCAGAGATTTCAACACAGCAATTCCTGTAGGTGTTTTCAAGTAAATGGTGATCCAAGGAATGTTTTCATTGAAGAAAGGCTGTAAGAATGGTACAGTTGCTTGCTTCTACGCAGCATGTCTTCCTGTAGACCCATGTCAGCATGTGCTGCAGCCAAATTAAGGAATTTGATAATTTACCACTTACCACACCTGGTAGCATCTCAATCCAGCAGGATGAGACTGATGCCAACGTAGCAGCACAAACTGCCCTGAGCTTGGAAGAGGAGCTGTGTGGGTTGAAGAGCAATTGGGCAGAACAAGACAATAGTAACAAATGTGTGCGTTATAAAGAGAAGGATTAAGGGTGAATGAGGCAGAAATACCGAAGGGGCCAGGAAAGAGAAGCCAAACACAGTGGCAAAGGTGATAGTGGGAGGGAGAAGACAAACCACAGGCAGAGAGTAAGAGACCGCCGAGAGCTGAGGTTACCAGATATTACCATGTCACCATGGGCACAAAGCTCCAGTCATGCGCTATTCCTTTGCAGCTCATTATTTTCAGGTGTTTCACTTCAGTTAGATTAGTTGAGCCTGGCTACCACTCTCAGAATACATCAGGTGGTTGCAAGACATCCCCAAACAAGAGCACTGTCTCCTTAGTGACATGGAGGTATTTGGTAACCTTGCCGCAAAAAGAAAGTAATAAGAATGAGTTGTCGAGTGTGAGAGATGAGTGGAGACAATAGGGTGGAAAAGCAGGAACCTGAGAGAGAGGGAGCAAGAAGAGAGGACAGTCGAGGGAGAGAGATGTGCGGTGACTGCCAGGCAGGCAGAGCTGAGAGACAAGACACAGTCCAAATAAACAATTACTAGGGCGTATGAAAGGCTTCACTTTTGTGCCTAGACCAGTAGTACTGCTGCTATGATACTGCTATGATACTTCCACAATCAGCTGCAGCCCTGTTAAAGCAGCAGGCCCTAGGCAAATTGGCTGCAGAGACAGGCTTGCAGCTGACTGAGACAGATCTGACTGGTCAAAAGTGATATTGGTTGCTGTCTGCCCAGAGGAACATCAGGGCCAGCCGGCCTCGGTGTACACTGACGGTCACATCACATGCTCTGGATCTCTCTCAGGGACTAACTATTACCAGACCCTAGGTCTTGTAAAAAGATGTAGGAACAAGATGTAAAATCTCTAGGCCACACTTTGGTGCAGTATCTTACCCCCTGGGACAGGGGTGGGCCAGTGCTAAAGGCATTGTGAAGGGACTCTCCTCATCTAAGACAGCTGCCGTATCATCACATTTTTGGGTCCCACCTAGGCAGCGCTTGCGCTGTCTCTTCGAGAAATGCTGGCTTTTCGGTGGTAAATACACTTAGTAGTCCCTTCTTTTGGAACTTTGTATCCTCCCATAAGGAATGGCCCTCTTACATGTGTTCTTACTGTTCAGGTTATTTATACTTGGAGAAAACTCTTTTTTTAGTTTGCCTGCCTCTTTGCTCGTTAACTTCTGTTTACTTGTGCAATGAAACTTGTTGTGTCGCTTTATCTCCGTGTCTCCACCCTCACCCCTCTCACAACACTGCTCACAGGCCCCCACCACCCTTCCGAGGCCACTGCTGTTTTGCTAATTTTTTTCGTTACTTTACAAAAAAAATCTTATATTGTTTCAAATTAGTCACTTTTATTTATATATCACACCTATCCATGTGCTTGGGGGAAATTAAACACCAGACTCGAACACGGATCCCCAGCCAGCAGCTCTCACCACTATGCCATATCCTTTCCCTAGCCATGTTGCAGGGTGCAGTACCATATGTGGCCAAAAGAGGTCCCACGGGACACCTACTGACAGCCTGTGGTCATGCACCCTCACAATACTGTTTGTGTTAACGTAGAGTCTATGCTGCCATTTTCACTCCCAGCACGACGGCATCATTGCAGGTGTTTTATATTAACGTTGTTTACTTTGTTGATGGGCTTTACAGAAAAAAAGCAAAAGACAAAATCCGGATAGTTGTAAAAAATCCTAATTCATTTGTAATGATCCCCGCCCTTATTCACTCTTCCGTTCCTCCCTTTCAGTACTCAGTTTCTCTTTAGTTAAGTTAGCCCGCTACAAATAACTAAACATGCAAACTTGAAGTTTTCTTTTAACTATGCTTTCAGAACATTGCTTTTGAAGGCAGCATTACTTTATCAGTTCTGGGAATGATGTGTACAAAGGAGTTGATTCCTTTTGCAAATTGAAGCAAAGGCGTAGTGCAATGCATTGTGTCTGAGCAGATTAAATGTTTTCAGAAAGTTCCTGCTTTACATTGCGTGCACTTTGTGTGCTTCCTGAACTACTTGCACTTGTGATTACGCTGGAGTTGATGATGGTACTTTGCCTGAAGTGAATATGTAATTATAGTAATAATGACCCCTTAAGGATAGACTTTCAGATAACTCGTCAATTTCAGAGTATTCTGCATTCAGCCTGCAGGTCGGGGGGGGGGGGGGTTAATGGATGCCATAGTCTCATTGAATCTCTTTCATCCAGAGTACCTTTGGGTGGGGGCAGCAGTGTCTCCTCTGAAAGCTGGCACATGCAGCTTGAGGTGCTACATAAAATTTGCATTCACCTTTGAATGAATGAAGCAATGGTTGAAGGTAGTGCTGCAACACAGAGGTATAATTGCCTTTTTTTGCAATTTTCATCACTTCTCTCCCTTTTTAAATTATCAAAATCCTGGCCTCGGTGAGTGGATTTGTCTGTTAACCGTATGTGCTCTGCAGATTGACTGGCCCTGGGGGTGAGGGTGACATGAGGTGTAAGCATGTGACCAATCCTTGGCAGTGACTATATTAACAGTAGTCTTTCTTAAACTGTTTTCTTATTTGCTCTGTTGCAAAACCCTCCAGCTCATAATCCAATGCCAAATGCTTGTTTTATTAGAAACCACTTCCATATACTGTTCTAACAGGTAAGTATGTTATTAAGGTTTTTCTGCATTCCAAAAGATGAGACTCTGTTCCTGCTTTCCAACTCCAGTAATAATGGAGCAGCCACAGTACTTTCACTATAAATCCCCTGAAGCGAAGGGAAGAAATTGAGTCTGAAATGTCAGCCTTAGCCATGTTTTTTTTTCTCAACTAGCGCGCCACGGAGAGCCAGGTTTAGGTGATGTGTTACTGTTAGTCTACTGCCTCATTGTTCTTTATTTTCCTAAATTTGGCTGTAGTTCATCTTTTTCAGTTGGCACATTTCATTTTGAAGATATTATTTTTTTAATGTCCTAAAATGCAGTAATGTTTGTTATTAAACATTTCTTCCAAATTGAGCAGTGCTTTAAAAAATTGTATGCACAGTTGCCATAATGCATGTTTTTCATACAAATAGCATTACACTTTGCGCAGTATAGGACTATCATGTTTATTTTGGGAAACACCCTTCACAACGCGGTCGTTACATCGCGTTACCTTTACAACACGGTCGTTACAACGACCGTGTTGTTACAACGCGATGCCTTTACATCGCAAGTCATTAGATCGACTTGCTCTAGATGGCGCTCCAACCTAAGGAATAGTATAATTTACTATTCCAACACCTTCCCTACTGTTGCGCAGGCTGGAGTTGGAATAATAAATTATACTATTCCTAAGGTTGGAGCGCCATCTAGAGCAAGTCGATCTAATGACTTGCGTTGTAAAGGTATTGCGCTCTAACAACGCGGTCGTTGTAACGACCGCGTTGTAATGGAACGCGATGTAATAGCATGGGTTGTGATATGCTAATTTCTTTTATTTTACATATTTAGATTGCCCTGCTTTACTTGAAGTATATAAAACAAAAGAGCTTTTTTAAAATAACGGGTACTTCATGCTATGCAAAATACTACAGAAAAAAACACATAACGGAGTTCTTTATTTTATTACGGTGGGAAGGGTATATCGATTGCATATGTAAAAACATTGGTATTTACATTGCCAATAGCTGAAGCTCCAACTCCAACAAATGCAAGACCTTTTGCATTTCCATTGCTTGCTGTGGTAGCCATCTTAGATGAGTGGCGTCCCTCACAAACTAATGGGGTTAGCTGGAAAGGCAGTTTCAATGATAAGTGATCTAGGGCCACATGTATGAAACTCACAATTTGCGATTACCTATTAGCGATTTTTACCGAATTGCAAATAGGTAATCGCTAAATGTAATGGAACAAAACAGACAGGAAATAGCGATTTCTTAAAAATTGCACACGCAATCAGGGAATCTCTATTTGTATTTGTGACTCTATTCGATCCTCAAGGCCCATAGGTGCGAATGGTCTTGCATCACCTAAACTGCGATTACCTAATTGGTAATCGCAAATTAGGTAATGCAAAGGCAAGGGTGTTTGGGGGCTGAAGGCCTTCCCTGAATCACCCCTTAAAAAAAAGGTGCACATGTAAGGCACACACATGCCCTGGGGGCATGTGTGCGCCACATGGCATTTTGGAAAATGCTTTTTTTTGCGCATTTTCCAAGATTGCACATTTACCATCGAATTGAAATCAATGGTAATAGCGTTTCCTAAATACACGGTTCGCATTTAAGAAAGGCTTCTTACATGTGCATTAGGGAATCGCAAATTGCGATTCTCTATTTGCATTCACAATTAAGGTAATCGCTAAAAATTGTGATTACCTAAATTGTGAATCCCAAAGCCTTTCATACATTCAGAAAGGGCATTTTGCATTCGCAAACCGGCGAATTTAGCAATTCGCACCATTTGCGAATGTAAAATACTTTGATACATGTGGCCCTTAATTTGTTTCTGTGCCTCAAAGCAGTTCTGCTAGCTGAGCACTTGGCGGCCCTGTAGCGGTTGCACCAGTTGTTTCTTTGTATGAATTCCCTTAGGCTGATCCAATATGGTAATGATGTTCAGAGGGGGCAAGTAGTCACCCTCATGCACTATTAGAATAAATAAAAAATCCTCACTATGAGTGGATTTTTTAGATTCTTATAGCGTTTTGTGTAACCTTGTAGACGTCTTCAGTATTGACATTTTTGGAAGTCTAGATTTCTTACATCAGACTTGTGCCCCAGAAGGGAAGAGAGTGTTGTGCAGTATCAGTCATGTTTGGGGCACTGCCCCACATTTCACTGACTCTGCCCTAGCATGTACCTGCCTTTAAGTCTACTCTTTGGTATGACATTTTATTAAGCGTATTTTTTATTTTGTGTGGTAGTGAGTGAACCAATACCATTGTTCATATCATTAAAGCACGACATACACTGAAGGAAAACATTTTCTTATTTAAGACTAATAAATTGTTAATTCCTGAGGAATCTTTTAATCACTTTGCCTCATTCTCCTGATGGTTACAATGCTGAAAAAATGTTGCCCCCACGCGCATTGTACAAGAGGCTGCTTCAATGCCCTCTATAAACATATATGCCCCCCCACCTCACGCATATTTGGGTCGAATTCAAAATTGGAGCAGAGGAAAAACCGGATGGAAGGTAACAAACTAATCTGGCTGCCGTATTCTGCACCACCTGCAGTTTAGATAAGAAAGTCTCATTTGCCACTACAAGTAGAGCATTGCCGTAGTCTAAGGCTCATAACTAAGGCTTGAACTAGGGTTTTTCTCGAGGTTGGAGGGAGCCAAGGAAATACTTTTTTCAGTAGTCACATGGTGGCAAAGCAAAATCCGCTATCAGGCTATCAGCGTCTTTGCGGGTATCTCTTCAGGGCCCCTGGGCAGCTCGTTCTTTGCTCCAGCCGGGAAATCCAAAACTTTATTATAAGTAAATCGCCGTCCAATGCAAATACAGTCCACACACGTACAGGCATATTTACAAAAAACCTTTTAGCGTGCAGGGATGAGCCGTAGTTACAAAACTACGGCGCACCCCTGTGTTTCCCCTAACGCTGGTGCTGATAAAGCTGCTTTGCTCCAGCGCAGGCACCCTTGCGCCATGTTGCAAGGGTGCCTGCCCTGCAGGGGCAATTGTTTATGTGAATAAGGGAAAGTAACGCCGCTTTGTAAATAAGGAGAAGGGGATATCACCACAAGAAAGTCACTAAAAGTGACGTTCTGGTGGCGATATTCCCTTGTACATATGCCCCGTAATGTCTGCCAAAGCGGCGGCACAATGAATACGTTTCCCAGACGGGCAGATCGTTTTCCCTGGAGGACTTGTAAGCAGAATTCTGCTTAAGGTGAGGTTCTCGGTCCTTAAAGGATACTTAACACATACTAAAAATATCTTGTTAAAGGTGGGCAAGGGACACAGAACCAGAGACAGCATCTGATATTTTGTGGATTTCAGATGCAAAGTGCAGGACAATGAACATTTTTGAGAAAGGCAGGATGGCCACGGAAAGGGCTAACAGGAGGCTGGAGGAGTTCAAAGATTTATTTACCACAGACAAGGCTTCAGATGTGGGTATTGGTTTTGTAGGGGAGAATGCGGAACAAGCAACCCTGCAACAGAAATTGTACAAATGGGAGAAATTGAGAAAGCAAGAGATTAACAGATGGAGGGAAGGAACCACCGTCCAACAGTACCTGGATGTAAATAGGGTCCCTTGGGACCTCAGAATTTATACTGTTCCTGCACATGGAAGTCTGAGCAATGAGTTATCAAAGGAATGGGTACAAAAGAAAATGAATTGTTCCACGAGAATGATCAGAATTCTAATAAAACATGCATGGGAAGAGTATGAAGGAATAATTAAACAAATTGAGGATTTAGAAAATGAATTCGAATCCAATGCAAAATTACAAGAGGTGAATGCTTTCAAAGATAAGATGGAAGCAAGGATACAAAAATATAATGACCAAATGCAAAAACGCAAACATTGGAAGTTTGTGAGAGACAAAAATTATGATAACGGACGTGTTGTCTCATTCTCCAAAAAGTGTGATCAAATGGCTGCAAATATAAAAACTAACCAAATACCACAGAAACAGAGGGGTGACATATCGGGAGACAGTTCATTTATGAATGAATGAATGAATCGGGCACTTATAAAGCACACTACCATTCCCACGGGAGCATCTTGGCCCTATGCGGAAAAAAATGACCCAGTCAGGCATAAGGGGAACCCCAGGAAGGGATCTAACTCAAAGAATTAGAGAGTAACAAGACACACCAGAGGCTGAAAAGAGCCTTGTATTTAACTGCTTTTTGAACAGTAATTCTGGCTCAATGAGTCTTAAGCAGTGGGGAAGCTGGTTCCATGCCTTGGTGCCTAGAACTGAAAAGATTTACCACCTCGAGTTTTGAGTCTAAATGAAGGGGTTTGAGAAGGTTTGCAAAAAAAAAGATCTCAAAGTTCTTTTATTTGTGTAATGGGTAAATCTTGCCTTTAAGTAGCTAGGCCCCGTAGATCTAGAGGTAATTAGACCAAAGGGGCCACCGGGAGCAGATCAAAGAATTTTCTCAATTACCTTATTAGATTAAAACACATGCCGGCTACTGCAAGTGCTTAAGAGCGAAAGGACAAGGAAGCATCAAATTTCACTCCAAGGTTTTTACCACCTTAGCAGTGAAAGGCGGGGGCACTAAGGGTGGCCACCATTTGGCTGGTGCAAAAGGCAAGGGTGTTTGGATGCTGAAGGCCCCCCTGAAGCGCCCCTAAAAAAAGGTGGACATTTAAGGCACACACATGCCCTTAGGGGCATGTGTGTGCGACATGGCATTTTGGAAAATGCATTTTTTTTTGTATTTTCCAAAATTGCACGTTTACCATCGAATTGAAATCGATAGTAATAGCGTTTCCTAAATGCACAGTTCACATTTAGGAAAGGCTTCTTACGTGTGCATTAGGGAATCACAAAGTGCAATTCTCTATTTGCATTCACAATTTAGGTAATCTCTAAAAATTGCGATTACCTAAATTGTGACTCCCAAAGCCTTTCATACATTCAGAAAGGCCATTTTGCATTCACAAACGGGCGAATTTAGCGATTCGCACCATTTGCGAATGTAAAATACTTTGATACATGTGGCCCTTAATTTGTTTCTGTGCTCAAAGCAGTTCTGCTAGCAGAGCACTTAGCGGCCCTGTAGCGGTTGCACCAGTTGTTTCTTTGTATGAATTCCCTTAGGCTGATCCAATATGGTAATGATGTTTAGAGGGGGCAAGTAGTCACTCTCATGCACTATTAGAATAAATAAAACATGCTCACTATGAGTGGATTTAGACACCTAACAGCCACTATCATTTACAGTTTCTGGGTACTCTGTACGAGGAGGACGGTAGATTCAACTACCATCAAAATACAGGGAAGGGCTCATCTTTAAACAGAATTCTAGGCTCTCTGCCCCTTTTAGTGGGGTTAGGTCAAAGGTATCACATTGGAGTGAGTCCTTGAAAATAATAGCCAGGCCACCTCCGCATGTCCCTACTCTATCCTGCCTAATAATGGTGTAACCTGGAGGTAAGGGAAGAGCAATGTCAGGATTACACCACTCTTTCAGCCAAGATTCAGTAATAAAAAGAAAATCCAGCTGGAGATTTTTAATCAGGTCATGAGTTTCCTGAGCATGTTTGCTCAGCGAATGAGCATTGATAAGACCACCTAAAAGAGACTTCTCCAACTGTGGTCGAGCCTTAACCGGTGGTGGTTTCGGAGGAGGTCCAAACACACCTTTACACTTAAGGCAGGAAAAAGGACCTTCAATGCAGGATGGAGGCAGAGAGAGACCACAATACAGAATGCAATCTTTTCATGATTTAAAAAAAAATCAGATGACATAGAATTACCTGAAGAGGAACCTGCAGAGTGGCTGGCGCTGGTCGTGATGCGGATGGGCGCAGATAGGCTTGCCTTTGGCGTGTCTTTGGCATTCCAGTGGTACACCCACTGCGCGCTCCTGCTGCCCGTCCACGGCATCTAACCCTTAAAATAGTCTTTGCCAGGAAAAAGACTACAGTGGGCAAGCCCAAAAATGGCAGCTCCAAACGGGGCTTCCAATAAGCACAGGAAGTGGAGTCACAAATAAAGTGCAGGAAGCCCCAGTAGAAAAAATACAATTTTTAACACACACTATAACATTTTTCCTGTAAAATATTTATTTAAACGATCGCTAGAAGCAATTTAAAAACGCCCCCCACCCAGTAATCAGGAAAACAGCTTAGTGGGTGCAGATCTAACTGCTGCGCGTCCTTGGACTCTGACCCTTAAAATAGTCTTTGCCAGGAAAAAGACTAGAGTGGCCAAGCCAAAAAATGACAGCTCCAAACGGGGACTCCAATAAGCCCAGGAAGCCCCAATAAAAACATACAATTCTCAACACACACTACAACATTTTTCCTATAAAATTTATGAGTTAAACATTAACATTAAAGTTATGAGCTCTGATATAGACTCAGACTTAACAAGGATGCCAATAGCATCAATAAGCAGTGCCATGCTTACTCCTATATGGAGAAGTGTGGCTCAATGGTTAGAGCGGCAGACCCTGATGCAGAGATCTGGCCTGGGACCAGGGTTCAATTCCCGCCTCGGCGGGTCTTGGGCTCAACTTCCTCGGACCTGATAATTCTCGTCTCGGTGCCTATTCTAATCATGGGTCCCACTCTGCAACTCTGGGCAATAGCTTGCTTAATCTCCACAACGGCCCCACCAGCGCTGGGATGCCTTGCTTCACCTTGGGGGTGCCCAGGAGTGGACATTTCACAGGGAAAAGCCAGGAAGGGTTCCACAGCGGTATGCGTTCAGCGCCAGGAAGCCTCTGGGTAGCAGTGCGCTTTACAAGTACAAATTCATTTCATTTCATAACCTATGGGGCGTTTTTGAACGAGCAAAGGGTGCTGCAACAGGGAAGGCAAGCAGCACTCGGATATGCAAAATAGGAGAAGGAGCGAGCCAATCACTAGAAGAGGAAGAGGGGCAAGAAGAAGGAGCAGATCTGCATGGGGCAAAACTAGGAACGATGCCAGATTATATAAATGAGAAGTCAGTAATAAACCTGACTGATAAAGAGCTCACAAAAGAGGAAGAGCAAGTATTGAGCTTGGCACTATTCTTCTGCTCCACAGCAGAATGTAATTATACAGAAGTGAGGATTGATCTCTTTAATTTTGTCTGGAAACTCAAGTTGGTCAAGGCATATGCCTTATTAAAAAATAAGAACACAGCCAAAAAACATACCATACCCACGGAAGGGATGGGCATATGGACGGTACGATATGCAGAGGCGTTATGTGACGCATACGATTTTGACCAAGACCCAAACATCATCCAAGACCAAGATCTTGGAAAAGTTGTAAATAAAATAATAAAGACTCTCAACAAAATGGGTTTGAGGACAAACCTAAGTAGTAAAATAGAATTTAAGACCAAATCACACAGTGTTCCTATTCTGACATACAATTTGACTGCTGTTTTCCAGGACATAATGATCAAGAAATTGTAGCACCTAAAGAGACAATCACTGAAAGAACAAAGGAGTAAATGGAATCTGAATTGGTCAAAACAAAACACTACAATAGTTAACAAAGAGAGAGGACTGTGTGATTAAACCATCCGATAAAGGTGGAAATGTGGTCCCGTGGAGCAAAAGACTATACATAGAAGAGGCTCAAAGGCGTTTAAATAACACAACCTCCTACCAGACGTTAGATAGATGATAACATAAAGAGTTGGTGGCAAAGTATCATGCGAAACTATCAACTTGGTATGAAAATGGGACACTTGAATATGAGGAATATCAGTTTTTAAAAACCAATAACCCCATGATTCCCACCTTCTGCTTGCTACCAAAGGTGCCTAAGGACAGGAAAAAGTCACCAGGAAGGTTGATAGTTTCTACTATAGGGAGACTTTTGGAGAGGATTTTATGTTTGTGAATCATTTCTTGTTTACTTTTGCAGAGACACTGCCATCTTATCTAAACAACAGTACCGACTTCCTGAAAAGGATAAATCACATCCCATGGGAAGAGACATATAATCTAGTAATGATGGATGTACAGGCG
Source organism: Calotriton arnoldi (assembly GCA_963921515.1). Lineage (NCBI taxonomy): Eukaryota > Metazoa > Chordata > Amphibia > Caudata > Salamandridae > Calotriton > Calotriton arnoldi. Next base: position 1,291,973 of record CAWUFW010005404.1, read on the forward strand.
TTATATACAAGCATTCAAAATAAGGATGGACTAGAGGTAGTAAGTCACTACCTGAGAGCCAGACCTTTGGAACTTTTCAAGCATAATGCAATGCTGTTGAATATGATCAAATTTTGTCTGAATGAAAATGTTTTTCTATTTGAAGGCAAACTGTATTAGCAACTCCAAGGGAAAGCCAGGGGCACACATTTCGCCCCCAGCTACACCAATTTGGTGATGGGCTGGTGGGAGGAACATGTCACGTGTCCATGGACCCCAAAATGGAGAGGTTCTTCAAATGTGTGATTATCTGGTTGCACTAAATAGACATCCTCTTCCTCATTTGGGAGGGAACTGATGAAGATCTAAAAGATTTTATGATGAGAGTATTATGATCTTAATCTGACCTTTACTATCTGTCATAGTAAAATCATGATTGACTTCTTGGACATTCATGTAGAGGTACAAGGGGACAATCTTACAACCTCATTTTTTAGGAAGGAAACAGCAGGGAACACAGTTTTACCCGCTGCCAGTAGTAACCCGAAACATATGAAATGGAACATCCCATATGGGGAGCTAATAAGACTAAAGAGAAACTGCAGTATGGAGGCCAAGTTCCCTGAAGCACAGTAGGAAATGGTGTAAATATTCAGAGCCAGAGGCTACCCCACAAGAGTCTTGAATACAGCTGTAACTCAGGCAGAATCTAGAAATAGAGAAGGTTTGCTGTATTGTACCTATGAGAGAAATGAGGAGGCTCTACAAAGAAAAGAGACCATCCCTAAGACGGTCATACTAATCCTGACCTATAATAAGGATTCTAAGAAAGTAAATAAGATTCTTACTAAAAATTGGGAGCTCCTAGGTAATGAAACCACGCGCAAGTGCTACTTATAGAAGGAGTAGAAACTTAAGAGACATGCTGGTACATATTCATTACCAAACAGCAAGCACAAGAACATGGCTGGGCAGAGAGCCCATGGGTTTTTTCCCTTGTAAAATTGCAAGGCCTGCAGATATAGTACCCCAAAAACAACTTACAAAGTTCCCTTCCAAGAAAAACCATATGAAATACGACATTACATCAACTGTAAAACAGAATTTGTAGAGTACTGTATAGAGTGTCCCTGCCCTCTTTGATATGTGGGGAGCACTATTTTCCCCGTAAAAAAAAAACATGTCCTAGAACATGCAAGGGCAGTTGCCAACCAAGATCTGAAATATCAAGTGGCACGTCACTTCCAGATTCACCATTTGAGTGATTGGACACTGATGACTTTTTTCGGGCTTGATAAAGTCAAGAAACAGCAAAGAGGAGGAGACCACTCAATTGCATTGCGTAAACTAGAATCAAAATACACTATCAACTTGGAAACAATGGAACCAAATGGTCTTAACATGAGCGAAGACTCATTTGTGCATTTGGACATATGAATAGATTTCCCTCTTTTAGCATATTGTGATGGACGCGGAAGAATGTAGAGGTGTTTTCTGACAGAGTGGGTACACCCATCAAAGAATTACCCTACTGAATAAACCAGGATATAATATAGGGTTATCTTTATTTGCTACGGCTCAGAGTGTGATACACTCTGCTTCTGGTGACAGCAACAATCTATAATCCAAAATACATTTGTATTGCTAATTTTATATACATCGGTGTTGGGGATCTATAAATTACCGAATAAGTTACCTAGAAGTGAACTCTCAGCCTGAATTAGAAGTGTATTGTTAGCCATTGGCAACATAGATTCCGCTGTCCAATATTTTATAAACTGTTTTTCCTGGAATGGACATTATTCCTATTTGAAATTAGTACCCCCGGTGTTAAAGATTGCAGGAATCGCTGTTAGCATGAGCTGAAAGCCATTTTGTACTTGGCAGCCATTTTAGTTAGCCATGTGCTCGCCATGTGCTTTCTCCCTCTTCCAGAGTCTTGCACATGCTCAGAGAGGCCTAGCTGGTAGAATGCACCTGCTCCTAGTATAGAACTGTCAGGCTATTCTTACTCATGTAAGCAGTTTAGTCTCCCTCCCACTTTGTGGAGCAAGCAAATTTTGTATACCCATATTAGTCAATAAGCATGCTTGTATGTGCTAGGACCTCCCCTTGATTTTATGCTGACTATGTAACAAATACATATATAAGGACCCTGTTCTCTGCACTCATTAGAATGCCTCCTACAGTGGCCTGCGGGTACCGTAAGATGCAATCTCCCTCATCTGAGGTTAATAAAACATGTTTTTTGATATTACAGCTTCTGTGCCAATCTCTTCCTTGTTGGTCTTAAGGACCAGATGTATCAGTGAACCCCTAAGAAGGTTTTTATTTCTACAAATGGCGCCCGAAAGTGGACCTCATCAGTGCAGCGGCTATCCAAGGGGGTGGTCTTGAAGGGAGACAGGAATCTACTGAGGAGTACAGGACAGGAATCTACTGAGGAGGTACCCTGCGCACGGAGATTGTTTGTCTTCCAGCCCAGTATATTTCTGGTCTTCCTGATCTGATCCTCCAAGTGTTTGCCGCTCCTGACTGAGAACTTCTTTGGCGTGAGTATTTTAAAACGACCGTTAGGTCACTCAGAACTTGGCAGTTGGAACCTGGACACCATTTGATTGGTAAGAGCCGTTTTGCGGCACTTGCTGTTGGTTTGATGCCTTTGATTGGTAAGGTAGTTTTAGTAACACTTACTGTGGCTTTGTTTGTATGATTGGCCAATTTTGGAATTTGTTTTGTAAGTTATATATGCATTGCAATTCATATAGGCAGGTAATGAGGAGATTTTTCTCTAACTTTGAAAACTTGAACGGCACACATTGTGTTAAGTGTCACTTGGAGTATAATATTATATATGCTATAATATTTTTGGCATGCCTGCTTCTAGCACACTTTTGTTGAAAGTGTTGCTGTTTTGGAGGTACCGATATGGATTTAGTAAGTACTTAGTTGACTCCCCTCAGAGGGGATACCTAAATAGGTTTACGTATAGTAAAAAGATATTTCTTCCTTGGTGACTAAGTACCCCATGGAACTAAATATGTACATAAAACGGATCCGGATCTGCGCACTTAGTAACATTCATAAGTGGTGATATGCAGAGCGCTTTTTGAGTGTTCTACCAGCCAAAACTGGCGAATTTGGTGTATTTTGGCTTCTTGACCATGGAACAGTTTTTTGGGCTACTTTTGAGAGCTCTTCTTGTAAATATGACTTACAATTAGTATTTACAAATAGGTTGGTCTTGCGTACACTTTGTAAGCAGTCCTAAGTGTTGATTTGTGGGTTAAATATGTGTTTCAATGTCTATGTGGGGTTTGTGGTTTGACATTGGTAATACTTGTGTGAGTACTCTTTGTGAAAGAATGTCTAGCTTTAAGCGCGCTGTGTTGTGTACTCTGCGTGTATGACCCCCTTCTGTAACTGTCTGAATGAGCTCATTGAGTTTGTTTATGTTTTTTGCTGTCATCATTCTGTTATGCAAAATGTCATTTAGTTACTTACATATTAAATAAAAATCCAGAAATGAATTATATGACATATGCTAAACTGTTACTATTAAATTGACAGAGTACGACACTGTACATGTGTGCAAATTGCCACAATGCTAAAGATAAAATTAGAATTCGTATTCAATAGGATTAAAATAGGCCTCATACAGAGGAATAAAAACGAAATTGTGTGTTTTGTAATCAATAGACTAAAATACATGTTACAGCATTTTCCTTAAAAACATTGTATTAGACATTAAAAGGCATGCACATCATATGAGTGAATTTGGTCGTTGCTGAACTAAATACACATTATAGAAAGATAGATTTGACTGCATTGAAATGCCTCAGTTTTTAAATAGACTGTGACATGCTTTTCTTTCAGCACCCGAGAAAAAGCTTTCCAACAGCTGTGTTTAAACTGACTAACTGAAAAGAAACTGTTTGACACAGCAAATGGGGATTTAACTCTGTCAGGGTATTTCAAATAATAAAGGGGTTTTTTCCTGAGAAAGGCGTGAAAATTCGACGCCTGCTGACAAACAACAGCTGCATAAATAGCATATGGCTATTCCTGATCACGGCCACAGACAGGAATGCTGAGTCAGCGAAATTTTAAGTCAGTGTGAAACTGGTATAAGGGCCTGCATTATTTTAAAAGTTTCAAAAAACCAGTTTCATTATTTTGGATAACAGAGAACAAAATTGAAAGTAGGGATTTCCTTTCTTAATGCCTTTTTTTCATAAGTACATCTGTGGTTCTGATGTTAAATGATAACTGTCCTTTTAAAAAGTGGCGCAGACTTTTCCTGTTTCAAGTAAGGCTTCTGTGCTTAGGGTTATGAATGAATGCGTTTAAATATGATAGGCTACGAATGAAGCTTGCTTTTCAAATGTGGAATCATCAAAATGGTTGGTTTTGATTAAAAAAATAAATAAATACAAATAATTATATGAAAAAAAATATATTGTTAAACACAAATGCTTTAAATTCGTTTTTTCATCTTTATAAAGCCTAATCATCATACTGTGAATTCCTAGTATCAAAGTTGAATTTAAGCAGTGCTGTACCGCAATAAGAAGGGAACTTAAATGTGAAATGTCACTTTACCCAGCCGTACAAAACTCATTTTTATAAGGGTATATCTTATACATTTCTAATTTCCCATTCCTGGGCTATCTAGAGAACACTCTGGGGGTTCCTATTATGCAAAAATATTGTAGGATATTCATTTTTAAGTGCCCCTACCACCAAAGTCGAAATTGAGCTAAATTCACAATTTTACAAGCAGTTCTACCACTCAAGGCAGTTTTAACGTGCTCTCAGGCTTCCATAAAGTATATGCAAGTATAAAACAAACAGCTGACCTCTGCATTACTAGACTGCACACCACTGTACATAAATGAAAATAAGTATACAGAAGAGCAGACGTTATTATCCTACCTTTAAATTACTGGCAAACGGATCGGACAGGACTGCCTTTTAGCTGTGATTCTCCAGAGTTGCTTTGCATTACGAAAACCGCATGGCAAGCCTTGCACAAACAAAATGAGCAGCTGCTGAACGGGTCAAAGGTCGGAGTTCTGCATTTAGCAACTTAGCAGGGTGAAGGGTAATGTTTGCTGGGACACTTCGACCTTCGAAAAGTTTTTGAAAGACGAGATGATAGCGCAAAGAGAGAAAGAGAAGCTTTGCTTCCTATTTTTGGCAAACACACGTTTAGCGCAGTCATATGAAACAAAGGAAAACAGCCCTCAGTTGAGCATTGATCTGCTATGTATATCAAAATAATGGTTTTAGTTTAAAGAATACTGTGTAGGGGCTACGATAAGGAGGAAATGGATTTTAGTTTGCATTCATGCGCCCTCATGTTAATCAAGTACAATTGCTCAAGGAATTGATACATTTGTTGCTGACGCTTTCTACAGTACTCGATGTGCTTGAATCAGAGAATAGCCACTTTCTAAGATATCTCCTACAAGTTTGTTTGTGCCCAGTTGCTACAAATAGGGGTTGAAAGTGTTGACAGAAGTAAAACCTGTTTCAGGTTTTCCTACTGTCAAAATGGGGGAAGGAGGCTAGCTCCTCTACAAATTAAGGGTAGGCAAAATTATGTTTTCTCTCTTCTTTTTCTCACTTTTTTTTAGTCTGTCTAAGCTGTCTAGGAAATAGCCATGAGATAGTTATTGGCTATTCTGTAATACTGTTTTAAAATTGTTAGAATTAATAAACAGATGAAACACATAAGCTATGTTACTGCCCATCCTGTATGAAAGAATGAGTAGAACAGATTGATGTTCCCTTATTTGATCTTTAAGGAGAACTGTATAGTGGCGGTTTCTGTTCAAAAATCTCAGGTGGCAACACTATTATTGTTTATGTTATTCTCATGTTCTATACAGTTTTGCAAGGGCATTGCTAGTCTTTTATTAGCTAGTCTCTGTCAATAAGCTGACAGCCCTTATTAGAGCTGGAGATAGGGTTTTTTTTCCTTTTGAAAATGATGTTGCATAGTCCAGATCGTGAAAAGTACAATGCAGGAAAGACGCTCATGTGATCCTTAGCAAACATTTTGAAGGAAAATATTGTTTTATAGGAATTTGTTTGTCATAACATGTTCTGCTGGAGAAAATGTACTCACTATGTTGAAGTTTAGTTCTTTTTGCAATAAGAATCCCTGTTAAATTAGCAGTTTTAGATTTTCCTGCTGCACCTATAACATGAGAGCATGGTCCTAAGCATAACATGTAAGAGAAATTATTTTACAAGTGTCTGCAGTCCTGTACAAGTAATGTAAAATCTATGAGTAAAAGTGTAGAACATTTCCTTTTTCTTGAGGGTTCTTCAGATTGGTAATATAGGAATACACCAATGTAAGTATTTGGAGTATGTCTGTATTGTTTTTCTCTTTTTCTCAGAATTTAGTAAATGAACACAGACTTCCTTGGCTGTTTGGGATTGGGTGATGTATTACTCTTGTCAGTTCACCAAAACGTTCCTTTTATACTTGCCAATAGGTCCAGGGTTTTCTACTCTCAGATAGATGAAGTGGCTCTTGGGTGCCTTGCTAATGTATGGGGCGCCCCAGGACTAAGAGAGTATTCTGAGACTATCCTCTCTGTTGTTAGATTATTTCTGTGCCTTGTCTAAAGACCTCTTGTTCTGTCCACCAATAGATATTTGCTGCCTTACAACCATTGCCAGAGGGGCCCGGACATCAGATCCAGCCTGGGAGTCAGCGCCACTCCAGTTTGAAGCCAAAGTGAAAGGAACCAGCATAGGCGTTGCTGGCAACTAGGACCTCAGTGAAGGCGGAAGCACTGGGACGTGAAGTGTGTACCCCTGCCACTGTCTTGGGCGAAAGACGGGGTTACAAATCAGGATGGAGAAATCTTTGTGTGGATCCAGTTTTTGATGCCCAGCTGAGAGAGTCACAGAACGACAAGGACGGCAAGGAGGCTTTTGCTTGAGGTGACCCCCTTTGAAACAAGGGTTGCTTCAGGCCTTTGAGTCCTGGTCCCAAGTGAATGCAAGTCTACGCCTTTGTTTGTTGATCAAGAGATGCCCGAGCACACTGGGTACAATTTGTGGCCCTAACAAAAGAGCAGTGCGCCAGAGGTGCAATACAGGAGTTAGGGAAGGACTTGAGTTTAGGGTACAGGTGCTGTGCCCTTGGTGCCTGTTAGATTAAAGTGAAGAAAACTGGTGCACTGCCTGAGACACTGGACAGGATCATTGAGGGTATTTGCCCTGGGGGGGTGATTGCCCTATCCTGAAAGAAAGACTTTTCCTTCTCCGTGATTCTTGAGTTGCGAGTTGTGCAGCTCCACCGTGGGAACAACAAGAGCCTGCCTGTGAGGCTCAAACGGACACAGGGAGAAGACTCCCCTCTGGCTGGTGGTTCTAGAAATTCCCAAGGACTCTTTTTTTTGTTAGTAATGTACCCCTTTGGTCGTCCCATTTTTTTTTGGAGGAGCAGCCCTTTGCGGCTCCTTGTCCTAATTCCTATGGCCCTGTGTGGTCCTCCTGGTCCCCCGAAGCCAGGATTGTTTTTGTAATAATATGTCTGATTGCTTTAATATTTTTTAAGAGTAATGTTTATTCTGCACGAGAAAAGTTCATCTGAGCATGTTACTTTACTCTTTCCTTAAGTATATTAATTGATAATTTAGCCCTCATAAAAATACTGAGAAAGTCTATTGAAAATGTTTTTATTAGGTATGTGCTGTTGGCTATTTTGAAATTGACTTGACGAGCCCCCATCAGAGCCCTGAAACTTAAAATTAGACTAGATGGTTTTGGTATTTGCTTTCTGCTTAGGATTGGAAAATATTGAGATTTCTGTTTGAGATAATAGTCATTATTCTCTCTTGCTACCTGTATGACCCAATGCTCTGTTCACTTTGTACTCCTGCTTATACCTTGTATATACCTGCTTAATGAAATGTTTAGAATGTAAATGCCCACCTAGCATAGGATATTGATGAATTTATGAGAAGAAAATGTGCAAAATATTTTCTATGTCTCTACTAGATCATGGGAATGTCTTTAGCTCATGCTAAAAGGATCATCTGTTAAAGATTGCAGGAATCGCTGTTAGCATGAGCTGAAAGCCATTTTGTACTTGGCAGCCATTTTAGTTAGCCATGTGCTCGCCATGTGCTTTCTCCCTCTTCCAGAGTCTTGCACATGCTCAGAGAGGCCTAGCTGGTAGAATGCACCTGCTCCTAGTATAGAACTGTCAGGCTATTCTTACTCATGTAAGCAGTTTAGTCTCCCCTCCCACTTTGTGGAGCAAGCAAATTTTGTATACCCATATTAGTCAATAAGCATGCTTGTATGTGCTAGGACCTCCCCTTGATTTTATGCTGACTATGTAACAAATACATATATAAGGACCCTGTTCTCTGCACTCATTAGAATGCCTCCTACAGTGGCCTGCGGGTACCGTAAGATGCAATCTCCCTCATCTGAGGTTAATAAAACATGTTTTTTGATATTACAGCTTCTGTGCCAATCTCTTCCTTGTTGGTCTTAAGGACCAGATGTATCAGTGAACCCCTAAGAAGGTTTTTATTTCTACACCGGTTTTATCTGTTCTAGCGGCATTGTATTCTATTTGGGCGAGGTCCTGATGAAGGTGGTTCATGGTGTGTGTTATTCCACCGAAACGCGCGTCGACCACGTGTGCCCAGACCTGTTGGCTTAGGTCATCTTTATTGTCCATTGGAAACGTGTTACATCTATGTGTTCCTTATACCCAAATATGCATATATGTCTTGTATGATTGTGAGTGATTGTGAGGAATGAATGTGTTTTGTTATTAGATTGATTTATTCATTGGGGGTTGATTCAGTCGTATCAAATTGTATATCACAAATTGTAATAATTTCTGTAGACTACGTGTGCCCAGACCTGTTGGCTTAGGTCATCGTTATTGTCCATTGGAAACGTGTTACATCTATGTGTTCCTTATACCCAAATATGCATATATGTCTTGTATGATTGTGAGTGATTGTGAGGAATGAATGTGTTTTGTTATTAGATTGATTTATTCATTGGGGGTTGATTCAGTCGTATCAAATTGTATATCACAAATTGTAATAATTTCTGTATTTAAAAAATTGAAAAAAGTGTCTTTTTTAGTAAACATAAAAAATATGGATTAATAAGTGTTGATCATAAACAGACAAAAGAGAACAAGTATGAAAAATAAAATGAATTTATAAAAAAAGAGAACATGTTTATGTGTATTTCAATATTATAATTATATAATTTTGCATTTGTACTTTAACCCATACTAGATTTAATCTTTAGTAAAGAAATATAGGTCATAGGGGAGTTTTCTTGCTTTAATAGATTTCCCTCTTCCCCACTGTCTCAGCTTCTGAGTATATCATTAGTGATTGAAGTCTCCAGCTTTTATATTTAATTATATATTTTAATGTATTCATTGTCCATTCCCTCACTATTATAATTATCTTTTTACCACATAAAACCTTTTTATGATTACTCCAGTTTTTCTTTTGTTCACAACATATTCTAGGAAGTATTGATGGTATAACATTTTGGAAGTTTCCCTTGAAGTTAAGGGGGAGATCCTTATGTAATCAATATAGGCCTGATGGGAGTAAATGATAGCAGGCAGATGAAATGTGAGAAGCTATTGAAAATATCAATCAATCAAATCAATATTTTAGCAGATGCCATAAAAGGACAGGTAAAAGCAATACAGATACAATAAATACAATATATAAATACTTGATACAACCATAGCTATAAAAATGTATTATGTGGCACAAGAAAACAAGTAGATAAAAAAAAATAGATGAAAACATTTCAGAATACATCACTGCTAAATCACCAGCCAGACGGGGAACTTCTAAAATCTAGGGTCGCACATAAATTAAATTACAGTGCAAATTAGAGAAAAATGCCAGGTCATTCCCACAATCATATTGTGCAATAATGACAAATAAGAAAGGTGAATAAATTGTAGCATAGTACCAAATGAGCAGAGAATTGGCAATTAATTGGCTCTGCCTCAATTTTGCTTGGGTTAGATTATGGCAGACTAGAGTTTTGCCTGATACACCACATGACAAATAAGAATCTGGGGACAGCAAAAACTATTTGTTGACTGGTATCAGTCTGCAAAATCCTATATGCTTTCATATACTGTCTAGTGCCTAATTTGTGACATACGAGAATTAACTATTTGGCCATAGGCTTCGAATACGCAGTACAAAACAAAGGGATATGAACCACTATTTCAGGTGAAGTACCACAGGACAGGTAAGCTCGTTCAGTTGGTCTCACAGGGCAGGCCCAACTGGCAACAAATGAGTTCAGTGGCAGGGACCCAAGTCTAAATTGGATAAATAGCTTCCTGGCTAATGCTGGTTGAACCTTGTAAAAATCCTGCTCTGCTGTGAGTTCATCCTTCGTCATGAGAAAACTGTCTGTAAAAGAACCAATAGAAGATCTAGTTAAAAGAGAACTTAGTTTATACTGTTTGAGGTTGGAGAAGTGTGGCTCAATGGTTAGAGCGGCAGACCCTGATGCAGAGATCTGGCCTGGGACCAGGGTTCAATTCCCGCCTCGGCGGGTCTTGGGCTCAATTTCCTCGGACCTGATAATTCTCGCCTCGGTGCCTATTCTAATCATGGGTCCCACTCTGCAACTCTGGGCAATAGCTTGCTTAATCTCCACAACGGCCCCAACAGCGCTGGGATGCCTGGCTTCACCCTGGGGTGCCCAGGAGTGGACATTTCACAGGGAAAAGCCAGGAAGGGTTCCACAGCGGTATGCGTACAGCGCCTGGACACCCCTTTGGGGGTATGGGTGCGCTTTACAAGTACAAATTTCATTTCATTTCATTTCTTAAGAACTGCTTCGGGAGTGAGAGAGGAACCCCCCCAGGTTCTCCCACAGTCTTTTATTACTCATCTTCCCCAGAGTCTCTCTTATGTATTTTATCCAGGGAAGGTCTCTAGACCCCGAAATACTAAGGATTTCCTCCGGACCCGTGAAGGTAGGGATACAGCTCAGGAATAGTCCATATTCTTCTCCAAAATAGAATCGGTCTGATGCCGAAACCCACGGTGATAGGTCTGAGCCCCGCATCCAGCCTAAGGGGTAGTAACAGAGTACTGACCGGAAGACCCAACAGTTGCAGCAGAAAACGGTTCTCTGATATCATCAGGGCATTTGCATCCTTATGCCCCCATAACTCAGCGCCAAAGAAGGTGGTACCGAGTGCATGGAGATTGTAAATTTGAATCAATGGGGAAATTAGTCTGGCGTAAGAGCCCTGATGTTCTTTTAGCAGCCCCCCTATAAGGTGTTCCAGCTTAAGTCTGCGCCTTGAAATATGTGTAGCCCACTTATGCTGCTCAGTGAGAGTGATCCCTAGATACTCAATAGTGTGCACCCCCTCGGGAGAGGTCCCCTTCAGAATAGGGTTGGGTCTAGTGGTCAGGCAGGGATTAAAAACCATGTATTTTTGTTTGGCAACATTCATTTCCAGACCCCTCATTCTGCAGAAGCTATTGAACTGATCAGAAATTTTCAGTAGCCCCATTATAGATTTAGACAAAAGGAGCATATCGTCGGCAAACATTAAGGTGGGAACCTTCATATTGGCTAACCTTGGGGCATCACTCTCACATAGATTTCGGTGACATACAAGGTAAAAAAGAGAAGGGGCAAGTACGCAGCCCTGTCTCACCCCCCTGTTGACAAGAAATGGTTCGGTCACTTCGCCCAGTCGACCACACCTGACCTGAGCAAAATGTTGCTCATGTAGCCTTCCGATAACACTTAGGAGGTAACTCAAGATCCTCATGTCAACACTTGCTACAGCGTAGGCCTGGGGACCAAATCTAAAGCGAAGCTTAGGTCCACAACCACCAGGTACAAACCTCTACCCTCAACAGCCACAGTTTTCCAATCTAACACCTGGAGCCTAAACACCTGATCAATGGTGGAGGTGAAAGCACGGAAACCTGCTTGTAAAGGGAGTATTTACGAAACACTTACACTTACACTCACTGGATGATGTCATCAGTGATGTCATTTGAGATGTCATCAATATGTCATCAGTGATGTCACTGACCATGTCATGAGTGATGTAATATGTTTGGTCATAAGCAGTGCATTGTGGGGGCTTAGGTGAATTTCAATGGCTTTGTACGAGTCAAATCTGAGCCAAACTATAACGTCCCTGTAACCTTTGTTTTTTTCAGTGTATTTCTACATTTTAAAAAAAATTCTATTTCCTAACTGTAACAACCCTGTAACCTTTGTTTTTTTGTCATTGAATTTCAACGTTTTTTAACATTTTATTTCCAACTGTAACCTGTAACCTTTGAGAGTGGGTGTGTGAGTGGCTGTATGGGTAGATGAGTGAGTGGCTGTATGGGTCTCTGAGTGGGTGTGTGAGTGGGTTTGTGGGTGTGTGAGGGGCTGTATGGGACTGTGAGTGGGAGTGGGAGTGACTGGGTGCGTACATAGCTGTGTAACTGAGTGTAGGAGTGCCTATGTAGATCTGTTTGTTTGTGCGTGAGTGTCTGAGTGGGTCTGTGAGTGGGTGCATGAGTGTCTGAGTAGGTCTGTGACTGGATGCGTGAGTGCCTGAGTGGGTCTGTGAGTGGGTGCATGAGTGTCTGAGTGGGTTTGTGAGTCGGTGACTGAGTGTCTGAGTGGGTCTGTGAGTGGGTGCATGAGTCTCTGTATGGGTGTGTGATTGGGTGCATAAGTCTCTGAGTGGCTCTGTGATTGGGTATGTCAGTGTCTAAGTGTGTGTGTGACTAGATGCGCGAGTGTCTGAGTGGGTGCATGAGTGTCTGAGTGGGTTTGTGAGTCGGTGCGTGAGTGTCTGAGTGGGTCTGTGACTGGGTGCCTCTTCCTACAGATAAACAATCGCCCCTGCAGCGCAGGGACCCTTGCAACATGGCGAAAGGGTGCCTGTGCTGGTGCAAAGCAGCTTTATAAGTGCCAGCGTTAGAGGAAACACAGGGGTGCGCCATATTTTTGTAACTGCGGTGCAGCCCTGCACGTTAAAAATGTCTGACTAGATCAAAGAACAAGCTGCCCGGGTTCCCTGAAGAGAAACCCGCACAGACGCTGATAGTGTGATAGCGGATTTTGCTTTGCCACCATGTGACTACTGAAAAAAGTATTTCCTTGGCTCCCCCCAACTTTGAGAAAAACCCTAATTCAAGCCTTGTTTACGAGCCACTTAGACTACGGCAATGCTCTACTGGTAGTGGCATATGAGACTTTCTTATCTAAACTGCAGGTGGTGCAGAATACAGCAGCCAGATTAGTTTGTAACCTTCCATCCGGTTTTTCCTCTGCTCCAATTTTGAATTCTACCCATTTGGAAAAGGCTCATTCTCAAGCTGTGCTGCCTTACTAATGTGGCAATGCTCCATCCTATTTTCAACATAGGCTCAGACACTACAACTCGGCAAGACTGTTAAGATATAAAGGCAGTTTTTTTGCAAATTCCGAGTATTCGGACTGCTAGATTTGGCGGGAGGTCTTCTTCCTATCTTGCCCCCTGCCACTGGAAGAAACTACCTCTGCAACTCCATTTATGCCTGGATTTTGGAAAGTTTAAAAAACTCCTAAAAACTTGGTTATTCTAGCAGTTTATTTCAGCTTACTTCACTCTCGCTTGTCTGTATTCAGCTAAGCGCTGAGATATTACTCCGGGAATGATTCGCTGCGCTATTACAAGTGTCGCTAACATAACATAACAGTAGATAACAAGGTGGAGCGCTGATACAACTCGTGCTGGAGAGCAAGGGAATTGGCTTGTCTCCTACCAGCAGCCTGTGTGTGAAACAAAGAGGCCATCCCACAGCAAGAGGGGCTGACGTTATGTGAATGCTCCTGCCGTGCCCCTAAGTATTTAAAGGGGGAACGAGGACATCGAGTAGAGGAGACACATGGACATAAGAACAGAGGAGGCTCATCCACCCCTGGGAGGCGGAAGCTAAACACAAGGTGAGCCGGGTCTAATGCGAAAACTATACAATGTTATAACGAGTGGTGTTATTGTAAACATGCAAAGGGACATTTTGTTTCTCTATTCTTTGGGAAGTAAAGGAAACTTGACACATACTAAATATAGCTTGTTAAAGGTGGGCAAGAGCCACAGAACCAGAGACAGCATCTGATGTCTTGTGAATTTCAGATGCAAAGTGTAGGACATTGAAAAAATTTGAGAAAGGCAGGAATGCCACAGAAAGGGCTAACAGGAGACTGGGGCATTAAAAGATTTATTTACCATAGACAAGGCTTCAGCTGTGGAAACTGGTAATGTAGTGTAGAATGCAGAACAAGCAACCCTGCAACAGAAATTGTACAAATGGGTGATTAACAAATGGTGGAAAGAAACCACCCTCCAACACTACCTGGATGTAGATAGGGTCCCCTGGGGCCACAGAATTTATACTGGTCTTGCACATGGAAGTCTGAGTAATGAGTTATCAAAGGAATGGGTCCAAAACAAAATTAATTGTTCCATGAGAATGATCAGAATTCTAATAAAACATGCATGGGAAGAGTATGAAGGAATAATTAAACAAATGGAGGATTTAGAAGAGGAATTAGAATCCCATGCACATTACAAGAGGTGAATGCTTTGAAAGAAAAGATGGAAGCAAGGATACAAAAATATAAAGACCAAATGCAAAAATGCAGACATTGGAAGTTTGTGAGAGCCAAAGATTATGAGAACGGACGTGTTCTCGCATTCGCCAAAAAGTGTGATCAAATGGCTGCAAATATAAAAACTAACCAAACACCACAGGAACCGAGGGGTAACATATCGGGAGATAGTTCATTTATGAATGAATGAATCGTGCACTTATAAAGCACACTACCATTCCCACGGGAGCATCTTGGCTCTATGAGGAAAAAAATTACCCAGTCAAGCATAAGGCGAATCCCAGAATCTAATTCAAAGAATCAGAGAGTAACAAGACACACCAGAGGCTGAAAAGAGCCATGTCTTTAACTGCTTTTTAAACAGTAATTCATGTTTAATGAGTCTTAAGCGGTGGGGAAGCTGGTTCCATGCCTTGGTGCCTAGAACTGAAAAAGATTTACCACCTTGAGTTTTGAGTCTAAATGAAGGAGGCTTGAGAAGGTTTGCAAAAGAAGATCTCAAAGTTCTTTTATTTGTGTAATGGGTAAATATTGCCTTTAAGTAGCTAGGCCCGTAGATCTAGAGGTAAATAGACCAAAGGCAACAGTCTTTCTAGTAGCCAGTGGGAGCAGATCAAAGCATTTTCTCAATGACCTTATTAGATTAAATCACATGGAAGTGCTTAAGGGCGAAAGTGCTTAAGGGCGAAAAGACAAGGAAGCATCAAATTTCACTCCAAGGTTTTTACCACCTCAACAGTGACAGGCGGAGGCACTAAGAGAGGCCTCCATTTGGCTGGTGCAAAAGAGTTTGATTTGCCAAGCAGCATGATCTCAGTTTTATCAGCTTTACATTTTAAGTGATTAGCTTGCATCCACCGAATGACTTTGTGAAGGCAATTTTTTAAATTAGTATCAGAACCAAAGGATGCTTTGTCCAAAGATAGGATCAGCTGTGTATCATCCACATAAGAGGTGGTTTCAATTCCAAAGCCTAAAATCAAATAATCAGGGGGGCATATAAATATTAAACAGTGCTGGGCTAAGAGATGAACCCTGTGAAACCCCTGATGTCACGCTTCTTTCTGGGGTTGAGAAGTATCCTAACGAAACAGATTGTCGGTGGTTTGTTAGGAAAGATTTAACCCCTTGACCGCGATCGGAATTCCGCTCGTATGCGGGACATTCCGATCGCGGGTGTGGTCGTGACGAGCTCAGCTCGTCATGCGCACAGCGCAACCGCGCAGCATGACGAGCTGAGCTCGTCATGAGCACGGAAGGGGTTAATCCAGACCAGGGCAAGTTGAGCATTCCCGCAATCCTTGATACGTTGGAGTAAGATGTCATGGGAAATAGTGGCAAAAGCAGCGGATAAGTCTAATAAAATTAACACAGCGTTATTTCCTGCATTAAAAGTTAATTTGAAGGTGTCAGTGACCTCCAATAAGGCGGACTTTGTGGAGTGGCCTGGGCGGAAGCCGACTTGCCGTGGATGGAGTATATTCATATCATCTAACAAAGTGACCAGTAGGTCATTGACAATTTTTTCAAGTATTTTGCTCAGGATTGGGAGAAGTGAAATAGGGCGAAGATTAAACAGTATTGTAGGATCGGATAAGGGTTTTTTTTTTTGCAAGGGTTTAACCACTGCCAATTTCCAACCAGGCGGAACCTCAGCATTGTTTAATGAGGTGTTCGAAATTTTATTAATTACAGAGTTGACAATGTCAACAACTTTGTGCAAAATGGAGGGGGGACAAGGATCCTTAGGGGATCCCGATTTTCAGGACAAAAATGTCTGACGTGACTGTGCTAGGGTAATTTCCTGAAATGCTGTCAAAGCTTCAGTCCCAACTTTTGAAGAAGAATTCACCACCAGATCGTCCGTCCAGGGTGAATTAATTGTGTCCCTTTGAATAGAATGTATTTTCTCATCGAAAAATGTAGAAATTTGATGGCATAAAGTTTGAAATGTTAAAAATAGTTTTTTGGTTAGATTTGGCTTCATCAATCTGAGTAGCAAAATAAACTCTTTTAGCAGCTTTTATCTTCCCGTGGTACGATTTCAGTGGTGCTTTAAAATGAAGCAGATCATTTGGATGTTCTGTCTTCCGCCATTTCCATTCAAGTTGCTTACAGCGCATGCGCTGATCTGCTACCGCCTGGGTGTACCATGGGGTGGAGGCTGGGATCTATGTTTCTCCTGCAGGACTATTTACTGGGCTAATTCATTTACTGTGTGAGTGATCCAATTATTGAAGGAGGAGATATCTGCCACCAG
The DNA here is from genome assembly GCA_963921515.1 of Calotriton arnoldi. Classification (NCBI taxonomy): domain Eukaryota; kingdom Metazoa; phylum Chordata; class Amphibia; order Caudata; family Salamandridae; genus Calotriton; species Calotriton arnoldi. The sequence continues at coordinate 1,308,885 of CAWUFW010005404.1, forward strand.
ATTTCCTGGGGGTAGCGGTAGATAGACATGTAGAAAGCTTGGGGTTGGTCAGCAATTTAGTCCATTTGTTTGTGGTCCGAGGTCCCAAGGTCGAGGAGAGTGGGAAAGGATTGTCTCGGTCATACGAATTCTGAAAAGGTTTAAGCATATGATCTGACCAGGGCTGCCGAATGGGATCTTCAGCTTTCAAATTAGGATTGTTAGAACCCACCCCATAAAGGGTGTGGCCTGCAATATGCGTGGATGCAGTAACCACTTGGTGGAGGCCAACAATATTCAACATCTCCATTAAATTGGCTACATTAGAGTCATTGATACACTCAAGATAGTAGTTAAAATCTCCAAGAACTGTAGAGTTAGCATAACGGAGTACCGGAGTAGCTAGAGTTTCTCTCTAAGAGGCTAAAAAAGTGGACCCTGTACTTGGAGGACAGTAGATTCAATTACCATCAAAATACTGGGAAGGGCTCATCTTTAAACAGAATTTTAGGCTTTCTGCCCCTTTTAGGGGGGTTAGGTCAAAGGTATCACATTGGAGTGAGTCCTTGAAAATAATAGCCAGGCCACCTCCGCATGTCCCTACTCTATCCTGCCTAATAATGGTCTAACCTGGAGGTAAGGGAAGAGCAATGTCAGGATTACACCACTCTTTCAGCCAAGATTCAGTAATAAAAAGAAAATCCAGCTGGAAATTTTTAATCAGGTCATGAGTTTCCTGAGCATGTTTGCTTAGCGAACAAGCGTTGATAAGACCACCTAAAAGAGACTTCTCCAACTGTGGTCGAGCCTTAACCAGTGGTGGTTCTACAGGAGGTCCAAACACACCTTTACACTTAAGGCAGGAAAAAGGACCTTCAATGCAGGATGGAGGCAGAGAGAGACCACAATATAGAATGCAATCTTTACATGATTTAAAAAATCAGATGACATAGAAATACCTGAAGAGGAACCTGCAGAGTGACTGGCGCTGGTCGTGATCCGGACGCAGATGGGCTTGGCTTTGGCATGTCTTCGGTGTGCCAGTGGCACACCCACTGTGCACTCCTGCTGCCCGTCCGCGGCATCTAACCCTTAAAATAGTCTGTGCCAGGAAAAAGACTAGAGTGGGCAAGCCCAAAAATGGGACACTTAAGGATAGTTTCTGCTATAGTGAGCTTTTTGGAGAGGACTTTTATATTTGTGAATCATTTCTTGTTTCCTTTTGTAGAGACACTGCCATCTTATCTAAAGGACAGTACCGACTTCCTGAAAAGGATAAATCACATCCCATGGGAAGAGACATACAATCTAGTAATGATGTCCAGGCGTTATGTACAAGCATTTGACGGAGGGATGGACTGGAGGTAGCAATTCACTACCTGAGAGGCATACCTTTGGAACTTTTCAAGCATAATGCAATGCTGTTGGATATGATCAAATTTTGTCTGAATGAAAATGTTTTTTCTATTTGAAGGCAAACTGTATTAGCAACTCCAAGAGAAAGCCATGGGCACATGTTTTGCCCCCAGCTACACCAATTTGTTGATGGGCTGGTGGGAGGAACATGTGTCCATGGACCCCGATATGGAGAGGTTCTTCAAAAGTGTGATTATCTGGTTGAACCATATAGACAACGTCTTCCACATTTGGGTTTGAACTGATGAAAATCTAACAGAGTTTATGATGAGAGTATAATGATCTCAATCTGACCTTTACTATCTGTCATAGTAAAATCATGATTGACTTCTTGGACATTCATGTAGAGGTACTAGGGGACAATCTTACAACCTCATTATTTAGGAAGGAAACAGCAGGGAACACGGTTTTACCCGCTGCCAGTAGTAAACCGAAACATATGAAATGGAACATCCCATATGGGGAGCTAAAAAGACTAAAGAGAAACTGCAGTATGGAGGCCAAGTTCACTGAAGCACAGTAGGAAATGGTGGAAAGATTCAGAGCCAGAGGCTACCCCCTGAGAGTCTTGAATACAGCTGTAACTCAGGCAGAATCTAGAAAAAGAGAAGGTTTGCTGTATCGAACCAATGAGAGAAATGAGGAGGCTTTCCAAACAAAAGAGATCATCCCTAAGACTGTCAGAGTATTCATGACCTATAATAAGGATTCTAAGAAAATAAATGAGATTCTTACAAAAAAATGGGAGGTTCTATGTAATGAAACCACGATCATGAAGCATGTGGGACAAGTACCAAATGTCACTTCTAGAAGGAGTAGAAACTTAAGAGACATGCTGGTACATAGTCATTACCAAAGCGATACCAAAGGGGATGATGAACGGAGCGTTAGAGCAAATTAAACACTCACCCCCAGTCAACTGATCTGGGTTTAATCCATCATCATTCTTTAGCTCACTCCACCACCCCAGTTCAGACATGGCCATATGCAAATCAGTCTGACCCTGTGCCTCATGGGAACAGTCCAGCCCGAACTGCCAAGCCATGTCTTCCCTGGACCGGAAACAAGCATCCTGGGACCGGTTTCGGGTTCAAAACCCTCATCAGCCAGGCTATCTTGAATCCAGTGGCAAAGTGAGCAAGGGACCCACGTCTGGGCATACCCTGCCAACTTAGGGCGAACAAAGCGATACCAAAGGGGATGATGGACGGAGCGTTAGGGCAAATCAAACACTCACCCCCAGTCAACTGATCTGGGTTTAATCCATCATCATTCTTTAGCTCACTCCACCACCCCAGTTCAGACATGGCCATATGCAAATCAGTCTGACCCTGTGCCTCATGGGAACAGTCCAGCCCGAACTGCCAAGCCATGTCTTCCCTGGACCGGAAACAAGCATCCTGGGACCGGTTTCGGGTTCAAAACCCTCATCAGCCAGGCTATCTTGAATCCAGTGGCAAAGTGAGCAAGGGACCCACAAGCGAGGGCAGTTACCAACCAAGATCCAAAATATCCAGTGGCACGTCACTTCCAGATTCACCATAGGAGTGATTGGATTCTGATGACTTTTTTCGAGCTTGATAAAGTCAAGAAAAAGCAAAGAGGAGGAGACCACTGCATGGCATTGTGTAAACTAGAATCAAAATACATTATCGACTCGGAAACAATGGAACCAAATGTCTTAACATGAGCAAAGACATTTGGACATTTGAATAGTTTTTCCCTCTTCCCCACTGTCTCAGCTTCTGAGTATATCATTAATGATTGAAGTCTCCAGCTTTTATATTTAATTATATTTTTATGTATTTATTGTCCATTCTCTCACTATTGCGATTATCTTTTCACTGCATAAAAACTTTTTATGAATACTCCAGTTTTTCTTCTATTCACAACATAATCTAGGAAGTATTGTTGGTATAACATTTAGGAAGTTTCCCTTAAAGTTAAGGAGGCGATCCTTATGAAATCAATATAGGACAAGGAGGCATAGTCCACTTGGGCCTGATGGGAATAAAAGATAGCACGCAGGTGAAATGTGAGAAACAATTGAAAATATCAAATCTTTATTTCGGCAGATCCCATAAAAAGGACAGGTAAAAGCCATACAGATACAATAAATACAATACATAAATACTTGATAAAAAATCGCTATAAAAATCTATAATGTTGCATAAAAGACACAGTAGATAAAAAAACAACAAGATAAAAGCATTTCAGAATACATCACTGCTAAATCAGCAGCCAGACAAGGAACTTCTAAAATCTAGGGTCGCACATAAATTAAATTAAATTGCAAATTAAAGCAAAAAGTTATTCCCCTAATCATATAGTGCAATAATGGCAAATAAGAAAGCCAAATGAATTGTGACATAGTACCAAATGAGAAGAGAATTTGCAATTATTTGGCTCTGCTTCAATTTCGCTTGGGTTAGATAATGGAAGTCTAGATTTTTGCCTAATACACCACATGAAATATAAGAACCTGGAGACAACAAAAACAATTTGTTGGCTGGTATCAGTCCGCAAGATCCTATATGCTTCCATGTGCTGTCTAGTATCTAGGTTGCGACTTATCGCAATTAACTATTTGACCCTAGGCTTGACGCAGTACAAAAAAAAAGGGTATAAACTACTGTTTCAGGTGATGTACCACAGGACAGGCAAGCCTGTTCAGTTGATCTCACAGGGCGGGCCCAACTGGCAGTAAATGAGTGCAGTGGCAGGGACCCAAGTCTAAATTGGATGAATAGCTTCCTAACTAATGCAGGTTAGATCTCGTCAAAATACTGCTCTGCCGGGAATTCACCTTCCTCAGGAGAAAACTACCTGTAAAAGAACCAAGAGAAAAGTTACAGAGAACTCAGTTTATACTGTTCGAAGTTTCTCTTAAAACCTACTTTAGAAGTGAGAGAGGAACCACCACCCACCAGGGTCTACCCACAGTCTTTTATTCCCCATCTGCCCCAGGATCTCTCTTACGTATTTTATCCAGGGAAGGTTTAGACCCCCAAAAAACAAGGATATCCTCCAGACATGGACTGTAGGGACACAGTTCAGGAGTGGCCCAGATTATTCTCCAAAATAGGATCAGTCTGACACCAAACACCACAGAGATAGGTCTGAGCCCCGCATCCAGCCTAAACGGTAGTAACGGAGTACTGACCGGGAGTCCCAACAGCTGCCGCAGAAAATGGTTCTCTGAAATCACCAGGACATTTGCATCCTTATGCCCCCATAACTCAGCGCCATAGAGGGCGGCGCCTAGGGCCTGGAGATTGTACATTTGAATCATAGGGGAAATTGGTCTGGAGTAAGAGCCCCAATGTAATTTTAGCAGCCCCCCCTATAAGGTGTTCCAGTTTAAGTCTGCGCCTTGAAATATGTGTAGCCCAGTCCTGCTGCTCAGTGAGAGTGATCCCTAGATACTCAATAGTACCCTTCAGAATAGGGTTGGGTCTAGTAGTCGGGCAGGGATTAAAAAAACATGTATCTTGTTTTGGCCACATTAATTTCCAGACCCCTCATTCTGCAAAAGCTATTGAATTGATATAAAATTTCTGTAGCCCCATTGGAGATTTAGACAAAAGGAGCGTATCGTCAGCAAACATTAAGGTTGGAACCTTCATATTGGCTAACCTTGGGGCATCACTCTCACATAGATTTAGGTAGGCCATCCAATTGTTGACATACAAGGTGAAAAGAGTAGGGGCAGGGACGCAGCCCTGACTCACCCCCCTGTTGACCAGAAATGGTTCGGTCACTTCGCCTAGCCGACAACGCCTGGCCTGAGCAAAATTTTGCTCCTGTAGTCTTACGATAATACTGAGGAGGTAATCTGAGATCCCCATGTCTGCTAACACTTGCCACACCGTGGGCCTGGGGACCAAAGCAAAAGCAGAGCATAGGTCCACAAACACGACGTACAAACATCCACCCTCAAGAGCCACAGTTTTCCAATATAACAACTGGAGCCTAAACACCTGATCAATGGTGCAGCTGCAAGCATGGAAACCCGCTTGTAAAGGGGTGAGAATATCAATCAATCAATCAATGTCTTGTAAAGCATGACTACTCACCCGTAAGGGTCTCAAGGTGCTGGGGGGGCTCCTGGTCCGTCGAAGGGACTGAGGTTTAGTCGAAGAGTCAGCAAAGGGTCCTTCATGAATTGAGGCAGAGATAGTGATTGCCTGAAGTGGAGAGGCAGGGTGTTCAAGGTCTTTGCTGCGAGGTAGGAGAAGGATCTTCCTCCGGCTGTGGTCTTGTGGATACCTGGGATGGTAGCCAGGGCCAGTTTGGCAGAGCGGAGGTCTCTGGTGGGTACGTGGAATGCGACGCGGTGGTTGAGGTACGCAGGTCCAGCAACATGTAGGGCTTTGTAGGTGTGAGAGGAGCTTGAAGGTGATTCTTTCGTTGACTGGGAGCCAGTGGAGGTCTCTTAGGTGGCCAGTGATGTGGCTGCGGCAGGGGATGTTGAGGATGAGTCTGGCAGAAGCGTTCTGAATGTTCTGCAGTTTCTTGAGGAGTTTCTGGGTGATGCCGACATAGAGCGCATTGCCGTTGTCAATTCTGCTACTGATGAGTGCATGGGTGACCGTCTTTCTGGACTCGGTGGGGATCCATCTGAAGATCTTTTAGAGCAGGCGCACCGTGTGAAGCAGGATGATGAGACGGCGTTGATCTGGTGGCTCATGGTGAGTGAGGAGTACAGGATGATGCTGAGGTTCTGCACGTGGACTGTGGGGGCGTTCCAAATGCTGCTGGCCACCAGGAGTTGTCCTAGGCGGAGGGGGTGGACCCCATGATGAGGACTTGGGTCTTTTCTGAGTCGAACTTCAGGCAGCTGCTCTTCTTCCAGGCGGCGACAGCCTTCATCCCATCGTGAAAGTTGTTCTTGGCGACTGTGGGTTCGTTGGTGAGGGAGAGAATCAGCTGGGTGTCATTGGTGTAGGAGACAATGTTGAGTCCATGGTTCCTGACGATGGCTGCGAGAGGGGACATGTAGATGTTGAAAAGAGTGGATGTCAGTGGAGGGGCTTTGCTGAGGGAGGTGGTGAGCTGTTCTTCGGTGACCTTGTTCAAACTGCTGCAAGAGTAGCGGTGGGCATGGTGGTGTACGGTGGGTTTGGTGAAGGAGAAGTGGATGCAGCAGTGGTCGGTCAACTTGAGCTAGGTGGTGTGGCTGAAGGTGATGTTGTCGCTGGCGGAGAAGATGGGGTTGAGCATGTGTCCTGCTGAGTGGGTTGAGGAGGTAACCAGTTGTTTGAGTCCGATGGTGGCGAGGGTCTCCAGCAGGGACGAGGTGTTTTTATCGTTGGAGTTGTCCAGGTGAAAGTTGATGTTGCAGAGGAGGATGTCGTTTTTGGAGGTGAGAGCGTGTGGTGCAATGAAGTCTATGATGGAATCGCTGAAGGGTTGGTGGGGCTTGGGGGTCTGTAGATGAGGGTGCCTCGGAGGGTGGTGTTCAGGTTGGGCTGGACCTGGAAGTGGAGGTGCTCCATGTTGGCCGAGAGGTCGTCTGCATGGGTGGTGAAGTGGAGGGTGCTTTTGTGTATGATGGCGAGGCCTCCCCCTGGTTTGTTGACGCGGTCCTTGTGGATGATCTTGTAGCCATCCGGGATGGCGGAAGTGATGTCTGGGGCGGAGGTGGAGTTCTTCCAGGTTTCCGTGAGGAATGCGATGTCGGGTCGAAGGCGTTGAGCAGGTCACAGATCTCCACGGCTGTTTGTGGAGGAAAGATGCAGTTGAGGCGGCCGGGTCTGGTGTTTGTCGGTCGTGCGGTGGGTGTGGCTGGTGTGCGGTGGCAGGTGAAGTTACAGCTGAAGTACCGGCGGAAAAAAGGGCCTTGGGTGTCCATCGGCAAAGTCCGGCGGCAGGCAGTGTGGCGTCCGATGTTGAGGGAATGGAGAGTGTTGGCATCGTAGCGGTGGATGGTCCGAGAACCAGGGTCCGTGACGCTGGGTGCGGTCCACCCTCGGATGGGCGCAGACGGGCTTTCCTTTGGTGCACCAGCGGTATGCCAGCTGCGCGCGGCTCCTCTAGGTAGTGTGAGGGGGAGGGTTGTACAACTGGAAGGCGGGAAAATGAGAAGCATGAATGGACGCTGTGGGGGGCAGGGCCGCTGGGGACGAGAAGCGGCAGGGACATGGAGGGAAAAGACACAAAAAGAGGCAAGAGAGGGAAAATAAAAAGCAAGCAACACTAAAAACAGAGCAAATGAAATGAAAGGAGGGAAAGAGAAAAGCAGAGGGCAGAGAGACAGAGGGCAGAGCAACGGCAGAGAAGCTCCTCACTGGACCACCAGGGATGAGGCGCAGGCGGGTGCCTGCGAGTGAAGGAGGGCCCCAAACACCGACCAGCAAGGGTCAGGGGCAGCAGATACCAGGCAGAGTTGTGAGGGAGGGGAAGCAGGTCACTGACAAGGAATATCATTAAGCTCCAGCTAGTCTTGAAGTCTGTCTACGATAATTCTGCCGAACAACTTTTGTGTTCTGTCTATAAGGCTGATGAGCCTATAATTAGCAGGCAGGAGAGGAGAGCCTTTTTTATAACTCAGTAAGATTTCGCCCCCGCCCAGGAATGGAGGATGGGTGTCCTACTCATTACAGCATTAAAAAATAGTGTGAAGTATGCACCCCAAGCATCCATCTCAGCAAGGACCAAGTCTACCAGGATCTTATCCATCCCAGGTGCTTTGTTGGAGACTATCTCCTTGATTGCTAGACACATTTTCTGGTTCGTAATGGTATGGTACTCCAGATGTACAATCACATCACTGGATAATATTGTGAGGGGGCTCATCTCAACTATAGTTGATGCACTCTCTCCTTCCGGCAGAGTATACAGACCAGAAAAGTGTGCTATTCAGTCAGCAGCAGCAATATTATTCTCAATAGGGCTGAAGCCCTCTTTACTCCCTGCGGCTACTAGATTCCAAAAAGTACATTGGTCACCCTCTTTAGCAGCTGCCAAAAGACCTTCCCACCTCCCTTGGTCCCATTCCTTTTTCGCTTCAAGGACAGCTGTTTTATAAGACGCCCTCCTGAAAGGTATCATCCCTCTATCCTGTTGCTAAATGGAAGCAATTGGTGCAACCTTTGTATTTCTACAGGTTTGATTGCACCAGTAAGGTTGACTTCTCTTGCTTACCATCGACTTTGATTCCACATAAAAATATTTCTTGAGTCCCTCAGACAATAACTTATGAGTGTCCCCTATCTTTAAAAGGGACTCGCCCTGTTCCAGACCCAAGTCCCCACAAAGCAATTTCCCCAGGAATCTCTCCCCCAATCTATATATTGACTCGACCTGCTCTTTGGTATTTATCATAGTGTACCATTTGACTCTTCGCCAGTTGGATGATAAACCGATCCTGCTGTCAAAAAGGCCAAGGCGACTAGCTGGCCCCCTTCAGTCTGGTAGATTCAAAGAAAGGAGTAAAGCGTTATGATTGCTGTCATGTATAGGTGTGACTATCATGTCAATAAGAAATTCCCAGAGCCTGACGTATATCAGTATGTATTCTATAAGGCTAGTGAAACCCTGACGACACTGCCTCTCAGTTTCATGACTGTATGGTGGAGATCGGAAAATGGATGTCCCAAAACTACCTTAAACTGATTTCAAGCAAAACAGGGGTATTGCTGTTTGCCAGAATTTCATCTTTCTGGTCTCCTAGATGGTGGCCTCAGGATTTTGGCACACTTCCCATTCCAGTCCGTAAAGCAAAAAACGTAGGGGTTGTCTTTGATAGTAACCTTTCCTTGAGGGTCATATCAATACCGTCACATCTGGGTCATTTCATATGATCAAAATGCTTAGGAAAGTTCTTCCGTTCATTCCGAACGACCTAAGGACAAGTGTAGTTTCTACTCTAATCATCTCAAGAATAGACTATTGTAATGCACTGTTTATCAACATCAAGAAAAGAGGCCTACAAAAAATGTAAATACTTCAGGACACTGCGGCACGACTTCTCTTGGGACCTCCCAAGTTCCAATCTGTTTCCCAGGGTCTTGCTCAGCTACACTGGCTGATTGTGAAGAAACAAATAGATTTTAATGCACTATGTGTTGCCATTAAAGCACTGCATGGGGGTAGGACCTAAATATCTTAGACATTGATTTAAGTGGTACTTACCCAGCAGATCTCTTAGATCATCATCAGCTCGAAATCTAGTGGTTCCTAAATTCAAAAGAGCAAAATGGGGTGGCAGGAGCTTTATCACCTGCACCTCCAAACTTTGAAATTCAATGCCTTCCTCACCTAAAAGAAATAAACTGAATTGTTCTCCTTTCGGAAAGCTCTCAAAACTTGGCTTTTAAATAATTAAAATTAAGGTTTCTGCCATTCTTTGAGGGATTATGATCTATCACTGGAGCTATAGTGCCTAGACACCTCAGGGTAATGGTCCACGTTATAAATGTAATTTAATTTAATTTCATTCATTTCATTTCAACTGATACGATTAAAGATGTGCTTCTCCTCCTTGCCTGAGGGAGTTCTACCAACATGGCGAATACACTGTTATAGGACTAGAGTATTTAATTGGCCACAGGTGCATAGATGTGGTGGTTTTGAGCCGATTTGTTGTATTCTGTGGATGGCAGCCTGTGATCAAGGACGAAAGTTTGAAACGCGTTAGGCAGCATGTCAATTCCTAAAATCATCAATTTTGGCCCTACTACTTACCTCAATGAGAGTTCAGCTTCGCCCCTTCAGACAAACTCTTTGTATTTACAGTTATGATCAGGTTTCCATGGGAAATTGAGTTTTTGGTGTACTAATAACTTCGATGCGGTTTGACGAATCTTCTCAACACCTTCCACAAAAAAGGTTAGGCCAACTCAGTTCCTTCCTAGAAAGTTTTTGGGTGACCCATCAAGCAGGGACTGAGGAAAAGGGAAGGGGGGGTGTTTCCAAAACACGTTTTCCTCATGCAATTTTCCATAGCGATACAGCTAAAACTGCTGAACCAAATTTGGCATTAAGCTAGATCTTGATCCAGAAAGTGCGCTTTCGGTGTAAATCCGTTCAGTAGTTGTTGAGAAATTAAGGTTACAAATGTATGTATATATAGACTCCGAGCCTTTGTGGTACATCTGTAGCGTTCTGCAGGTACTGCAATCTCAAAATATATGATCTAGTTGGCTGGTGCAGTATTCCCTGTATACTAGCTCTGTACTGCAAGGTCCAAACACGCGATCTGAGTGGCTGGCTGTAACATGAAGAGAAAGTTTGTGGCCATCATTTTATGACTTTGCGATTCAGTCCCTGTGTCATAAAAAATAAATAAGGAATAAGGGGGCAGGGTAGGAGTACTCCCGCCAGGCACTGCTTATAACCCTAAATATGATATCACTCATGACATGTTCTATGACATCATTGATAATATCTATGCAACATGTGAAATTACATCAGTGATAGCAAAACTGTGCATGGTGAGGGCCTTTCCTTTCCTGGGCAACAGGCACACCTACATATATGGTGTACCATTTCTCTTGAGAGAAGTGTGGGAATACAGGATGGAAGGACATTTGTTATAATCATTTGATTTTCTCTATAAGTTGACTTACTATTGTAATTCAGTGCCCATTAAAACACTTTTTGAAAGAACTTCAAAATCACCTGGCATATAGATAATCCAGAATTGGAAGCACTGCAAAACAACTTCATCCAGAAACTCAGGTTCTTGGGTACATTTTATAATGCGTTGATTTTATTCTCCTCCAATTTGTATTAATTTTATTTTTCATGATCAATTGATGTATGATTGATACATAGTGAAAACACATTGTAAACCTCAGCTTGATTGTTGTCTCTGGGTATCATGGCTTTTTGAACTAACTGTAAATCCTATATATTTCTGAGACCAGAAGAGTCCGGAGGATGTAATAGTACAATAGTTGTGCCTTTTGTTCAAAAAGTAACAGGTGGAAACCTTGTTAGCCATTTCTCATTTCCCTTCACTTACATCTTTCATTTCTAAGATTAGTTTATTTTGGAAAATGCTTAAGCAATCCACACAAATTATTTTTCTACAATCTATAGCTTTTGTGGCTCTCATATGGGTTTCACATTAGTTATACCTACCAATTGCAAGTAGGTCTGGAGCATGAAAATAGGAAATGTTGCCTGTTTTGTTATGCAAACAAATACTACAAATAGTGTCTGGCTTCCTGTTGGGGCCTATACCCTCAACTCCTTCCTCTTATGATGCTTCTCCTACAAAGAGAAGCATTGTGGGATGAATGAGCTGTGTGTTTCAGCCCCAGCAAGGAGCCTGTGCCCTGGCAGGGAACCAGACTGTTGGACTTGGCACTCTCTGCAGGGTCACCCCAAAACTGCCTTTTACCCTCCACATTTTACTGAATTCGTTTTTGTTGGCCTTAGGACTCTGTGCACTTTACCACTGCTAGCCAGTGCTAAAGTGCTTGTGTTCTCTCCCTAAACCATGGTCAAATTGGCTTATACTCAATTGTCATTTTTAATTTATTTGTAAGTCCCTTGTAGAGTGCTATACCATATACCCAGGGCCTGTAAATAAAATGATATCAGTGGACCTGCAGCACTTGTTGTGCTACAAAGTTAAGTAGCACCTTAAAACATATCCCAGGCTTTCCATTACAGACTGAAGGCAATTGTAAACTGCCATGTCAACTTGGCATTTAAACCCCCTTGCCAAGACTTAAACTACACTTTTATTACATATAAGTCACTCCTAAGGTTAGCCCTAAGTAGCCTATAGGGCAGTCACACAATACAGGGATTAGGTGTGCCTCGATGGGGCATCGGCTGGCAGGATGGGGGGTGGACCTGAGCAGAGTCTCACTTACACCTGAATAGCCTGTACTCTGCTTTCACACACACAAAGGGCCTAACGACACTATCGTCACTGCAGCTAGTTTGCAGCCAGGACGGGGGTGTCAGGAAATTACATGCACTTCAAAGAACCTTTCCAGATCCTTCTCTCATCTTCCAGAAGACGGCCCAATAAAGTGACCATGGAAAGTGCAAGTAAGAAGCTTAGAGTTAGGTTTTTGGTATGTAAGTACCTATATTATTTGGGCCTGGGGTCATTTGGAACCCAAGGAAGGTGTGACACCAGAATTTTGCAGTTATATAATCTAACATAAACATCCTGAATTTGCGGGGAATTACAAAAGCTCAACTACACAGCATTCCCACTCTTCTACAAAATAAAAATAGTACCTCACCAGGGTCAGATTGGCCGTAGAGGGCACCAGGCATTTTCCCGGTGGGCCGGAAGGGTGGGGCCGGTTTTGGAGCGGTGGGGTCTGGTTTTGGAGTGGCAAGGGCCGTTTTTGTTACTGGGACCATGTTTTGATGCACTGCTGCAACATCGGGCCCCTGTAACAAAAGCAGCAGAAGGGTTTCCCATCAGCACCCCCACTATAACTCCCTTGGGGCCAGTCCGACTTAATGACTTAATTGCCAGGGCTGGTTTGCGTTCTCAGTCCGGCCATGGTACCTCACACGTGCAATGGACAGGAACAAGCCATAGAGTGACCTTGTGAAGCTAATATACTAGCTATTACATGGTCCAAGTTTTGGCCTGCTCTTGTCCTGTGCAACTGGCCCACCTGCATATCTGTGTAGTACATTTTTTATTTAATGAAGAGTGGGAATGTTGGGTGGTAGCACTTTTGCTTTTTGTTGGATGAACTTCAATTTTCTGTGAGAGAAGTTAAGGAACTGTGTTTCTTTTACTCAATGTTTGACATTTGCAGAGTGTTCTGGGTAATGAATTATGCTGAGAAGTAAGTAAGCAGCGGCATCCTGGCTTCTCTAGTCTCTGGGTCTCTAGTCTTTAGAGATGTCCAGGGTTGGTAGCTTCCCTGGGTACTGGCTGACCACAGACACATACTGCTGTCATCCACATAGAAGTTCCCCATCAAAAACATTCCCTAATGTTTAGTGGGAGGGGGCTAATGGCAAGTCGCACTTCCTTAACATTCTTCATGACAGAGATGCTAAGAGCGACCTCCCTCAAAAATCTCAACACTGTCCTTCAGATTCACTTGGAGGAAGGTGAAGAGATATCAAATAAGGCACCAAGATAGTTGTGCAAGATGGTAGAGGCAATGTAGAGGTACCTAAGAGAGGAAAAAGAAACAAGTTGCTGAAACAAACTCTCAAGAAATACACAAGCAAAACAAATAAAATCCAAACAATAAGTCTATATTGAATTTAGAAGAAAAGACTAGAAAAAATCCTAACTCAAGAATTCTAACCAGAACTCGGATAGCAGAAACAAAGGAATGTGGTGCAATGAGTGAAGAACACAACATAGATGAATGCTTGAATGTTGAGAGGCATATAGGATCAAACTTCCAACTGTTATATAGGAAGCCAGTGCTTACACCTCCTCCATTGACCTGGGAAACAGAATGCAACCATCTTGTCTTCGCAAGACAATTACAATAATATTATGCTTCCTGTTACTGAGAACCCTATTGTTTTGTCCTTCGACCACCAGATATTTCAGACATTATAAATAGACCTCTTTTCCCTTTTCTATTTTTCTGTATTGTACCCTCCAGATGTAGGAGTGTCTCCATCAGGAAAGCATAATTATTTTCCACAAAGTATTGTGTTTGCTGCCAGTGTTGCTAGGAGGCATGTGGGATTCACAGATCCTGCTGCTCAAGGCAACTGAGCGGGGTCTGTGAAGACTTATGGTTCCAGTTCTCATTCAACAGGGTCTGCGAAGACACATGGTTCCTGTTCTGTGGGTCATAACAGAGGGTCCATTCTCAAACCTAATGAAACTCCACACATCTGCTACCCCATTCACCCTCCATTTATCCAGGGGAACACAGATGATGGTTAGCCCTTGGCAGATATATATCCTGCAAAAGGAACACTGGAGGGAATTATAGTGTCTGGTGGAAAAGTTGCTAAACATCTAATAAATGTAAAGTTCAACACATTGTCCCAGCCAGCCAATCAGGGCGAGGAAGGCCTGGTACCAAGTGAAAGAAACTTGACCATGTGTAGCAGTTAAAAATATATACTTCTGATAAGTTTACATACCACCCGGCATCTAAAATACAGGTGCTCCAAATTAGCATTTTGCCTTCAGTTGCTTTTGAAATATGCTAAATGCACTGCAGCCACTTTGTTGTTTGTGGGCAACTCAAACACATTTAAAAACATGCATGTCTGGTACCCACACTCTCAGGAGACCGAGCGGAACACAGACGTTGGTCATGCCTTGGCAGGAATATACAATACCATTCATTCATTGCTTTATTTCGATCACAAGGGATCATAAAAGAACACAGCACAGTATACGATGAGAGGCAGGCAATTAACATGAGTAAGTAAAAGCATCATATAAAAAAGCTAAGATAAAATCACATAATTTAAAAACAGGGTACATCATAAAATGCTTGCGTGGGCCAAGATCGAGGGGCATGTCCAAAAAATAAAAGTTTTAACAAATTACACGGCGTCTCCATAAAACTATATTTGAAATCACATAGAATTAGAAAAGTGCAGTGCGTCATAAAGTGCATTTCAAACGCTTTATCCATAATGCCTGCCAAAATCTAGATAGACCAAAGACCACAACTCTACGTGTGTCAGTACACAGAATTCTTAGTACTTCTAAATAGTGGCCCCTGCCAACTAGTTTGCAAAGTGGTAATATCCATTTTTTCCTAAGAAGTTTATAGTTAGGGCAGAAGAATAAAAGATGAACAATAGATTCTGGGGTAGCATTACATGCCAGACAGAGATCATCCATAGGGACATCATTTCGCCACTTTTTACTAAAAGGTTTTGTAGGTATAGACTATACAATACACAATTTGGGTAACAGAATTTTTCCCCAGCGCTAAGTATCCCAGTTACTGGTCCCCACCAGTATTTTTTACAAACATATAAAAACAACAAAGTACTGAGATATCCACAGCAGCAACAATTCACAATACTTCTTCTTGATTGGTTTCATAAGTTGTATTTATTCTTTCTTCAAGTTCATTTTTCATGCTAATACATCAACAACAGCCTTAAATACTGTAAGTAGTCAGACACAAGCCAACACGTGTTTTGCGCTCCACTGCGCTTCTTCAGGGCTGTCACAAACACAGAATAATAGGAATTAAAATCTAAACATAATCAATCATAATCAAAAACATAATACATCTATTTAACAACACACTTTTCATAATTGCTAACACAATTATTACTTTGTTCTGGGCAAGACTACAAAGAGTACACTGACTCCATGATTCTCCATTACACCTTTAAACATATTCTGTGTACTAATATCATCTTATGTCATAAGATTGATGGTTGCATCACTACAGTAGCACTCATTTCAATTCACCCCCAATGCCCACACTTTATTCTAAAATGCATTCCATGGAATATACCAGAAAACCTCCATTCTTGTATAAGTACTGCTAATAAGCAATCTAACCAACCAGACCAACCCATTGATATATGTATTGCATTGATTTCCTCAACGAACCTTCATTCTTGCTGAAGTTCTGCTTTAACACAGTATAACCTCCCAAACCCCTAATACCTTTAATAAGGCACAATCACTAATGCTATATCTAATATTATTACATGAAAAGCTCCTGAACTGCTTTTACCTTTACGTTCTGTTCCTGGAATTTATATTTCACTCATTCCCATGCTCCAATTAAAAATTAGCTTCATCTGTTATTATTCTGTAGTAAAAAAGAAAGTGATCATCTTGATGTATCTAAGCATACCCAAGAAATTACCTATTGGTTAATTATCTTGAATTTATAGTTCTCGCACCTCTTTAATTCCTTTAAGACATGTGGTCAGTCATTCCAGAAGTCCGCTATGGTTTTGAATCCCTCTAACTTGAAATTATGCGAGTTCCCCTTGATACGGGTCTAAAATGTAAAGGCAATCACTAATAAGGACTCTGTTCAGTATATTATGAAAGCATAGAGAAGTAGCAACTCATCCTTTGCCTATCAGTTTAACCACTATTACAAAACATAGAAAATTCACACCCTAAGCACAGCAACCTTAGACTAACTAGAATTTAGCCCTCCCCGGGATACACTACACGTTCCTGTCTCCCTCCGCTTACCGAGTACAGGCTGTAGGCCTCCGATCCTTATCCTACCGATCACGCACGCTGAATGGGCTCTCTTCCCTTAAACACTCATGCCATACTCGATTGCCTTCACCTGCGATAGCGCCAAAATCATCCCGTGACTTCAAAACTGGGAAAACTGCCCGCATACTCATTCGAATATGTTGATATGTGAAGACGACTGGAAGGAATTACCATGTTTTGGTGGAAATTAACTGAGAATGTGAAATGAGCCATGTTCAACTACAAAACTGGATGAACCTTCCAGCTAGAAAGATGTTGCACCTTTAACTGCATTTGAATTAATAATCTTAGAAATGTGAAAAAGACCTGAAAAACATGGACCAAGTTCTCTAGGAATACCTCTAGTAAGCAGACATTGGGTAGACAATCACACTAATCAAGAGATACCCTTCTCTTCTTGTTAGCTGATCTCTACATATCTTCTTGAGACTTTTTGAGATTAGTGGTTAGATCCTAACGAACTTGTCTTAAGGCAGAAAAAAAAACAGTTACTGCAGGTACCATCAACAAAATCCAAGGGTAACAACTGGGAATGCATACCATATAAAGCGAAAAAGTGGGAATACCCAGTTGCAGAATGAACAGCATTGTTATGCGAATTCTGCTGAAGGCAAGGACACACAACACTTAGTAAATAGAGCATGTAAGTAGCACAAATACACAGTGGTCTCCAGGGGGAGACCAAACTATATATTAAAATAGTGGAATGCAAACCACGATTCAAGTCAAGAATGGACCCAGAAGACATAGAAGCATTGGGGACCCAAGGAACCACCCAAGGTAAGTACATAGGAAGCCCACGGAGGCCGTGTGCAGAGCGGGAACACGACCGTGTGATCCACACAAGTCAATGGGTAAGTTGAGGTTGCAGTTTTAAAGAAAAAGGACCCTTCCCAGCGGATCCTGAAGAAACCCAGTGGAAGATGGAAGGTTGGAGAGTCACCCCACCCGTGGATACCGCAGGAACCAGGATACCTACACCAGGGAAGCCGGGTGCATAGGTGTCAAGTGATGTCGGAAACCGCCGTAGACCACAAAGGAGGACTTCAGGAAAGATGCCGCTGGAGAAGAAGACAAAGGAGTCCGGTGGAACCCAAAGGTGGATTCAAGATGAGAGGTACCTGCAAGCAGAGGGGACAGAGTCTATGTCACTCAGGAGTGACTAGGAGGCACGGAAGACGAATGCCCACCGATGTCGGAGATGCAAGTGAGGATGACGGTGCCCTTGAACTTGCAGCTGTGCGGACCAGGCTATGCTGTAGAAGACCAGGAGCCATTCATGAGCTGTCCCACATCGGATGTCAAGGGCCAAGGGGTCAGTGTCCGGCAGGGGCACCAAAAAGCCTTAGTATCGGCAAACAACGTAGTTGATGAAAAAGGTGCAGTGTCAGGACCAGCAAGGCCCAAGTGACTCACCACGACCAGGTAAGTCAGAGCAGGCCCGAGCAAGCAGGGGAGCTCACTGTAGCCAAAGGAGATCCTCAAGAGGACCCACAGGTCGAAAGCACAGGAGTCGAAAGAGGACCTCGAGCAGCTCACCAATGAAGAAGGCCCACGGTGCAGAGGAAGCGGTGAGGGCAAAGATCTTGGCTGCAGGAGCTGCTTGAGGTTGGAGCTTCTTGAACCCCGAAGATCTCTGGAGGAGAGAGTCAACAAACCTTGGCATCGGCAAGTCAAAGCGGTGCACAGGGGTTAGGTTACGGCAGTTCCTACGAGGGATACTGGCCTCAAACTCGGTCTGAAGACAGTGCACAC
Source organism: Calotriton arnoldi (assembly GCA_963921515.1). NCBI lineage: Eukaryota > Metazoa > Chordata > Amphibia > Caudata > Salamandridae > Calotriton > Calotriton arnoldi. Next base: position 1,327,165 of record CAWUFW010005404.1, read on the forward strand.
CGGAAGGGAGTTGCAGAATCACCACCTGTGTTGCTGAGTCTTTCTTAGTCCGTGGGAGCCCAGGATCAGCAGACCGGTCAGCTGTGTTGCGGTGCCTACAGATGCAGGGGAGTGACTCCTTCACTCCAAGGGAGATTCCTTCGGGTGTCTTGGATGTCCACAGGCCTGGTGAACAACCTGTATGGAGTACAGGCACAGACGTTGCAGAAGACCAGCAGGACGACGAGATCAGGAGCAGCAGGAATCTTCCCTGGTGCAGTCTTGGTTCCCAAAGCGAAGTCCAGAGTGTCCAGACGATCGAAGTTGAAGTGGTATGTGAGTTGAATCTTGTCCCATGACAAATCTAGGGATCCACCCACAGGTAAGCCCTTAAGTATCCCTTAAGAAAGGGTTGGAACGATTCAGGGGTCCCTCCCAGAGGAGGGGCTGGACAGTGGGGAGGATAATTCCATGTCCTTTGTCCAGTTTCACGCCAGAGCGGGAGCCAACGGCTCCCTGAACTGGTTTGAACTGGAGTATGCAAGGAGGGCACCAAATGTGCCCTTCAAGCAGTCTCAGTGGCGCTGGCAAGCGCCCTCACCCTGTCCCAATACACTAAATCCTGTCTGGGAGGTGGTCACACCTCCCTGTGATAGGATACCTACATTTCTGCCTTCCCCTGCTTGAGCTTGGCTCAGCAACGTGTCTCGGGCTGGCAGCAGCCCTGGCTTGCTCTCCGGTTCTGGAAGACTGGTACCGGGAGCACTGAGGGCCTCCCGGAGGAGCTTTGCAGTGAATGGAATCATACCTCCCACACCGTTTACGGTTTGGGGGTATGATTCCAACGTGATTGATACCAAACATGACAGTTTTTGTTACAGCCAGGTTAAAGATGGTCATCACGTAATGACGCATGGCCACTCTATATGTCATAATAGCTGTTGCACTTACAACCCGAAAGAATGGACTCTGAAGGTTGTAGGGGTGCCCTGCTCATGCAGGGGCACCATCACAATTAGGACCCTGCACCCTTCCTTCACCCTAAGGCCTGCCTTAGGGGTGACTTATAGGTTTTAGATGTAGAGACCTCAGATATAGGGAAACCTATATCTGTTATAAGTGGTGCTTACACAGGCTGCAATGGCAGGCCTGTAGTCACAATTTGAGCGGTCTCTCATGGGTGGCATAATACATGTTGCAGCCCATGGGAGACCCGTGGTGTACCTATGCCCTGGGTACCTTAGTACCATATACTAGGGACTTACAAGGGTACACCAGTAGCCAATCTGAAGTGTACCTACGTACCCACCATGTCAAATTTAGGGAAGAAGCACAGAGACTGGAGTCCTGGTTAGCAAGATCCCAGTCAGACTAGTCAGGAAAACATAATGACACCAGCAAAAAGTGGGGGTGACCATGAAAACAGATCCTACTTTCCTACACAAGTGTATCTTCCAATTATCTTGTGTACTATTAACAAACCATCACAGGTACTTCTCAAGTATCTGGTTCACTCCCTTAGTCTGACTATTGGACTGAGAGTGATAACCTGAAGATAACCTTTGTTGTATACCCAGTCCTTTGCATACCGCTTTCCAAAAATGTGAGATACAATGAGAATCCCTATGAAACAATCTTGCAAGGTAAGCCAAGATGAAAGCTATTCCTAAGTCTTTGCCATGTCTGGAGCAGTGGGTAATCCTGGCAATGGGCTAAAATTCTTCATCTTAGTGTACATATGCACTGTTACCATGATCACTGTGCACACATCAGACTGAGCTTATTCCACAATAAAATCTGTGGATGTATAAGACCAAGGTTTACCGGAATCTCTAAGGACTGCAATAACCTTACTGGTAATTAATGTGAGCTCTTGGCATGTGCACATACAGCGCAGGAGGCTACAAAATGCCTTACATCTTTTTGAAGAGAAGACCACCAAAAATGTCTCAAAACTAACCCTGGGCGTAGTTCGCGAAGTTGCGCTACGCAAAGCTACGTGAAGTGCACCTCGCACTACGCGAGCTACGCGTAGCTACGCGAACTGCGTAGTGCACTGTGCAAAATGCTGTTCGCACTGATTGCACAGTGCCGGATGCTTGTCCGCACTGTGCAATCATTGAAAACGGCATCTTGCACAGTGCGAGCTGTCTCTACTGCCGCTCGAGTAGATTTTTACTCGAGCGGCAGCTTTCTCAACGCGGACTGGTAGTTCTCATTGCGAGCGGTCGCAAGCATGCGCAACCACTCGCAATGAGAAACCTGACCTCCCGCGTTGAGAATCTCGCCGGGAGGTTTTTTCCACGCTCGCGATCGGCAATTTGATGTTGCTGATCGCGAATGAGGAAAAGTCTCGCCGGGATGTCATTTTGCTTGCTTGCGGTCGCCAACTTGACGTTGAGGACCGCGAGCAAGCAAAAAATGACTGCTACGCTACGCGTGTTTGCACTGTGCTACGTGCAATTCGCGTAGTGCGAAGTAGCGCAAACTTCGCAAACTACGCGAGCGTAGCGTAGTGCTTTGCCCAGGCTTACTCAAAACCCACTCATAGTGGTCTTCACTCTGCAATGACCTGAGATGAGTAAATCATGATATAACTTCATAATCTGAACCGTTAATTCACTAAATGGCACACATTCTTTTCTTCACAAAGGGAAGTCCTTTGGTTACTTCTAGTTGACCAGGCAAAGATTAAGTTTCTTTTTGTAATGCAATAAAACTGGGAGAAAAAATAAGCACAGTGACTCTATCTACTATTATGCCAAGTGATATTTTGGAACGCCAGTAGGTTTCTGTGATTGGTACGTATTTCCACGGGATATCTAGCACCTAACAGTCAGTGAAGCCATTCTGTGCAAGCCTTCTTTATATCTAATAATTCCTTCAAAAAATAGAATAGTAAGATTCCCAAGTAAATGTTAAAGAACGGGAGAAATAGAAGAGAAGGGGGCATATTAGCAAGGGCACTATCGCCGCTTTAGCGGCACTTTTTGCCGGTAAAGCGGCGATATTTATATCGCCCTATCAGCAAACTGTCTCTAACAGCAGTTAGCGACAGTTTGCGGGCATTAGCGTCCGTTTTTTTACCGCTTTGCATGTCAGCGATATTTATCGCTAATGACATGCAAAGTGGGCGTTCCCGACGAACAAACCTGGGAAACACTCGCTAACAGGCCTATCGCCTATTAGCAAGGTGGCCATGGCCCCAGTTAGCGACGTGAAAAGTCGTGCTAACCGGGGTCATCGCCATTTATTTAACACCTGCAATTAGCAGGTGTTAGCCATACCTAACATGGGGGTGGATTATGCTTATACGACCACAGGGTCGTATCAGCAAGGTGTTCTCCTTTCTCCATGCAACATCGCTGGTTTTTCAGCGATGTTGGCCCATTTCCGCTATCGCTGGAATATTCATCGCCATAGCGCTAATCGTTGCTAATACAGCGTTAGCGTGGCGATATATTCCAGCGATAGCCGGCGATAAAAAATCACGCTAAGCAGGGTTAGCGATGATTATCGCCTCTTCTTGCTAATATGCCCCAAGATCTTCTCAAAAGTCATCCCCCTGTCTTTGTAGTAGCACAGCACCAATCATCCTATCTGAAGGCTCCGTTTGAAGAATGAATGGAAAAATAGGGGGGCATATTAGCAAGAAGAGGCGATAATCATCGCTAACCCTGCTTAGCGGCACTTTTTGCCGCTAAAGCGGCGATATTAATATCGCCCTATCAGCAAACTGTCTCTAACAGCAGTTAGCGACAGTTTGCGGGCATTAGCGCCCGTTTTTTACCGCTTTGCATGTCAGCGATATTTATCGCTAATGACATGCAAAGTGGGCGTTCCCGACGAACAAACCTGGGAAACACTCGCTAACAGGCCTATCGCCTATTAGCAAGGTGGTCATGGCCCCAGTTAGCGACGTGAAAAGTCGCGCTAACCGGGGTCATCGCCATTTATTTAACACCTGCAATTAGCAGGTGTTAGCCATACCTAACATGGGGGTGGATTATGCTGATACGACCACAGGGTCGTATCAGCAAGGTGTTCTCCTTTCTCCATGCAACATCGCTGGTTTTTCAGCGATGTTGGCCCATTTCCCCGCTATCGCTGGAATATTCATCGCCATAGCGCTAATTGTTGCTAATACAGCGTTAGCGTGGCGATATATTCCAGCGATAGCCGGCGATAAAAAAAATCACGCTAAGCAGGGTTAGCGATGATTATCGCCTCTTCTTGCTAATATGCCCCATAGTGTTTCAGAGCGATCAAACACTTGGAGATCTGCTTAAATGCATTCTCCACCCACTGCACCTCATTCCCTTGTTTCTGCTATCTGTTTCTTGTTTAAAATCTTGAGTTAGAACTTCTGCTAGTCCTCCTCTTTCCTGGTGCCTTACTTGGAGGCTGTTCACCCCTCTCTCAAGAGGAAGGCAAGAGAAGTGCAAGTTGCCTTCAACAGGTTGAGACGCCAACGATTACCAGTGTCATTTGACTCGAATATGGATCAAAGGCAGGATTAATTGGCGGTCGTTCAATATCTCAATCAAAGAGTTTAGGGGCATATTAGCAAGACCGGCGATAAAATTATCGCCGTTTTAGCGGCAGGAAACTGCCGCTAAAACGGCGATAATGGGCTTGCTAATATGCGTTATAGAATTCCAATAGAAGCCCAGGTTAGATGTCCTGCACATCTGCTGGGCTGCTGGTTGACGCCTTGTCGCCCTGGGAGAGGGCTGCGCTTGCCGTGCTGGCGCCCCCTCCCCAAACCTGCGTGATGGACGGGACCCCAAGCGCACCCCCCGGAGGAGCCGGCACCGCCCCTCCCCCCCCACTGTTCGAGCTGGCCCCCGCAAGGCCTGCTCTGACCTCGGCCATGAAGCTCCTCAAAGAGTCTGTGAGCTTACCCAAGTCCTCAGTTGTTGCGTAGCTCGCAGGGAGCGGGTTGCTGGCCGGGGGAATGACTGGCCCGGGTGCCGGGGGCGGAGGAACGGGCAGCGTGATGGCAGGAATACGAGGGGTGGTCATGGCCCGACTCCTGCTTGGCAGCGGGTCTGCCGGGAAGTCCTTTACTGTGGGCCTGCGTGTCCTCTTGGACCTAGTGGGGCCTGCCTCTTCAATGTGCTCCTGCTCTGTGGTCGGGGACGCGTTGGCGAATCCCGAGTCCTCCGGATTATTGGCCTTCAGAAGTTCTGTGGCCCAAGCCAATCCCTTGGTCTTGGCCATGGCGAGGAAGGCTGCGATCTGCGCTTCTTGTGAGGTGCCTGGCTGGGTTTCATCGACTTGGGACATCAGCGAGAATAGAGGGGGAACCCTGACTATCCATCCTGCCCTCCTGCGACTGGCGGCTCAATCTGGAAGAAAATTAACATTTAAGCCACTCTGCCCAACACTGGTTGCCAGGCCTGTCCTGCCTCTGTGCAGGTGCGCAGCCGCTGCGTCCCCCTAGTATCGTACTTACTTCAGCCCGGTAGGCTATCAATCTTTGGTGGCGACGCTCGGATGGGTGCCGCACTGGACTCTGTGAGTGGAGATGAAGATAGAGGTGAGTAAATCTCCACTAAACCCCCCCGTGCCCCTGCCCTCAGGGCCCCGGCACCCTCCCCAGCTCCGTGGAGCGGGGAAGCACCCAAATCTCGCCGCCACTAGCCCTGATCAATGGTCCGCCGTCCTGCGGGAGAGAAAAAAGGGGGGGGGGGAACAGAACTGCTCCCTCTCCCTGCAGGTTGGGCCTAACTTACGCTCTGCGGCTTGCTCCTCCTAGGTCCCCCATGCACCCATACCTGCTACGTGATCGTTTCCCCTGGGCAATCGGTTCCTGGCTGCGCCGAACGTCCGATTCTGTCCTGCTTGTGGAGACAAAACATGGGTGAGGGGTGTTCTGTCGCACTGCTGACATTCCCTGTTGTCAGTTGACCAGTGCCAACTCCCTGACCTGGGGCTCTTGGGGCGCCCCACCCCTCAGACCCTCCTGTTGTGGACTCCCTCCCAAGACGCCACCTCGTGCCCCTGGTGGTCCAGATCTTTTGTTACCTTTCGCCCACGTCGTCCGACTGCGCGGGCCGCGCTTGTCCCTTAGTGTTTGGGCGGTGCCTCAGGGGGTGGGGGCGAGCGTACCGCTGAAAACAAAGAGGCGCGGAGTGAGGCATGGCAAAACAAAACACTCCACAATGCTATGCGGGGGGGCCCATCGGTGTTACAGCCGCAGGCCCCTGCACAGTTTGGTGCCCGAGGGAAGCTCCACCTGGGGCCACTTCTCCTGCCTTGCTGGCTCTCATCTCTCCCCTGGCTGCGCTTACATGCACACCCCTTGTGTCAGACGACCCCCTACCTTGTCGGCTAGCAGCGGGCTTTGCGAGGCGATGTTGAGCCTCGCCTAGACTCGAACTGGGTTCCCCAGCTCCGGAATCGGCAGCTCTACCAAATATGCCAAGTCCTCTACGAGTTGACGGGCACGCCACCCCCGGGCAACTCGCATGTGCTAGGTACCACGGAGTGTCCCTAAGTGCGGCGCGTGGCGTGGCCAAACGCGGCGCCGCTGGGTCACGAGCGGTGCGGGAAGGAGGCCTGGTGGTACCAAGACGCGGCAGCGCTGCGGGGTTATCGGGTCCCGATCGCTGCGCGTCCCCGCTGGGCCACTATATGCAGGTGCAGGGAACGCGAACCGCGCTGGGCCCTGGCATCGACTGGGGGTCCCCGCGGGGGGGCCCAGGCCCCGCAGTACGCGCCAGCCGGGGACACCGGGAGGAGCGGCGGAGCCACACGGGGACTCGCTGTGCCCCGCAACCTCCCCGCATGTCGGCTGAGGGCCTGCCTGCCTCCCCGTAGGGCAGCAGCAGAAAATCACAGGGAATCCAGGCAAAGCCCACTGCCCAGGGGAGCAGCGGGAGGACTGGGGCAGTACCCACTACCCTGGGGACTGAGGCAGCGCTCACTGCCCTAGGGATCAGAGGGGGGGACCAGGCGTCACTCACTGCCCTGAGATCAGGGGGGGGACTGAGGCAGCACTCAGTGCCTTGGGGAGCGGAGGGGAGGCTGGGGCAGCACTGGTGGGGTTAGGACCCTTGTACTGCAGGAAACTATGCCGCCGGAGGCACAGGACTTACCCCTGAGCTGGAGCTCCCGAGTGGTGGCGGTGGAGGGCGGCGGGTGGTGGGAGGCAGGCGAGGCCATGTGCAGGGCCGCAAGCGCCGGGAAAGTGAGGCACTGCTGGCAGGACAGAGGGTCTCCGGCTGTCCATGCTGGCGCTTAGGCAGCAGCGCCTGCCCTCCCCACAGATACTCGCGGGGCAAGCGCCGCCCATGCCGCCAGCTGTACTGACGCTCACCTGGGTGAAGCGCCGTGCCCGGGAGCCCTCTAGCCCCCGAGTTGACTCCAACCAACCGCCGATCGCACTGCTGACCCAGCCGCCTCCCCTCAGCGGCCCGCCGGAGCAGGCCGGGGCTAACCCCCCGATTGAGAGAGCGGCGAGGCGTGGGGCTCCCAGCTCGCTGTGAGGGATCTCCCTGGGAACGCTGGGGCAGCAGGGCGCCTCGGGACGAGCGCGTCCCCATGCTGCGGCCGGAGACCCCCCCCCCTGCCCTGGGGACGGCCCCCAGCAGGCCGCGTGCCAGCTGACTCGCCAACTGTCCCTCGGCGACCTGATGAGCTGGGGGGGGGGGCGGTGCATCTCGGCATGGCCCCATGAGACCAACGCCCAGTGGACCAATGCTGGTGGTCAGCTGCCAGCAGGCCCGGTGAAAACCGGACCCCGTGCTCCGCGCTGGGCCCTGCGTGGCCAGCAAGAGACCAACGCCCAGGAGACACAAGCCGGTGGTCGGCTGCCAGCAGGCCCGGTGGAGCCCGGACCCCGTGCTCCGCGCTGGGCCCATGCGTGGCCTGCATGTCCGAAGCCCCCTCCCGCCCCCCTTCCCCTGCGGGGAGCCCGGAGGGGGAGGGAGGGAGGCGACGATGAGGCGGGTCCTCGACGCTTGCTGGACGCGGCCTGTCGCCCGGCCCGGGAAGAGAAGCCACACGCCCGGGCAAGGGCTTGCACCCTCACGGTAAATGAAGATGCTCTGACTGAGCAGGCCAGGCTTCAGGGCGAGATCTCCCGGCAAGTGGGCAGGTGGGGAAGGCCGGAACGACCCCGCCGGTGATGGCTGGGCGAGGACCCCGGACCGAGCACGCTGCGTCGTGCCCAGGGACCGCAAGACCTTGCAGCCCCACGCGCCCCGTCATAGCCTGAGCCCTCGAGGAGCTGTCCTCCCCCCCCTAGAGCGGGAGCCAGAGCCTGGATATGGCCTGGCGCCCCTGCGTAGGGGGACTGGGGGGGAGGAGTAAACTCACCAGGGAGCGCTCGGCAGGGCTGGACAGCGAGGCGGGCAGCGGTCAGGAAAGACGGTGTGTCCGGCGCGAAAAGAGGAAGAAATGTGGTGGGGGAGGCTATATACCCTCCCCCAATCCTCGCGCCCTCGGAAGTGACGCTGCCTCGCGCGTCACCACCGGGCTGGGGGGGGACTCCTCCCCCGAGTCCCTGCCCACCTGAGGGGGGGGGGTGCCCAGATGTCACTAGAGGGCTGCCCTCCTTAGTGGCCCCCTGCGGGGGCCTCGGACAGCCGCAAATGCTACTTTACGCCAAATAGTAGCTGCCAGGGGTCAGATTACATTAGACCGTCCTCTAGCTGCAATAGGAGGAACCAAATATGATAGGTGGCCACGACAGCTGAGAGATAGGGCCATTAGTTACCTCTGTGGAAATGCTTTGACTTGAATAACACCCTTGGTTGCTACCAGTGATGCTATACTAGATAACTATCTGCATTTTTAGAATAGTTTATGAAAAGACTCACTCATTGCAATATTTGGCTTACTTTTTAACATGAGGTCAGCTGCTGTGGATAGGATCAGTGGCAGCTGGTGAAATTAGAAAGTGGTAGAGCGATTGTATATGAGAGGGTATGGTTAATTGAGCCGGAGCATGGGGGACGCAAGGGTGAATCTTCCTGAAAAATAAACAAGTCCTCCCCTCTCCATAAGACTGACCTGAAGAAAAGAGTGTCAAGAGGCTGCAGTGCTGCGCTCAGGCCAGACAGACAGCCTACAGTGCCTGCGGCGTATCGCCTCCAACCACCAGCTGATTCCTCTGTCAGAAGGCAAATTGGAGGCTTCTTGATGTATAGCTCATGCTGGTTACTGCTCCCCTTACTCGCTTTAAGGGAAGAGAGAGCATGCAGCGTAGGCCTGGAGGCCAGGACGGAGCACGCACTGCATGAGGTAATGACTCTCCAATTGCACTGCACGTTCAACGCCCTACCTGAAGCAGGAAGTACTTCTCATCTACGCTTCTGCTGAAGTTTTACTCACTGCTGGTTGGATGTTACGAAGGGTAAGGGAGGAGTCTATGAGTCCATCTGCCAGATAGACTCCTCCCCAGCGCCTCGCAACACTCAACTAACAGTGAAGCAGAATGTAAGAAGTGGGTGGAGCCCAGGAATCCAGCCCACCCACGCACACTTTGTTGGTGCTAGCTGGTCCTGACCTCTATCTTTAAAACCTATGTTGATGAGTTGGCAGCACCCAGGGCCACACAATAATCGCCCCAGGGCCGAGCATACTTCCAGCATAATAACAGGACATTCATGGCACATCAAAAAACAGAGTGATGGATGCAATGCTTGAATTCATCTCAGCCACTGGTGATTTTTGCCCACAATGCCACCTCAGTTTGGACCCAGCTGTTCATGACGCAAGCACTTTCACTTGTGCCTCAGGGGCAATTGAGAACATCGACCTGCACAAGCGCAGCTGCACGCCCTGCAAAAAAACCAAAAACACAATCTCAACCCTGATGGAGCAGCCAGTCCTTATGTTGCGCTGCTTGTGTACTTCATCCTACTTCTCCCAGAAGTACCAGCCGCTCATGTATAGGGCTGTTCAGGGCCCACCCTAGGTGTGACTTATGTGTATGAAAAAGGCAGGTTTGGGCCTGGCAAAGGATTATTTGGCCAGGTCATAAAGGCAGTTTAAAACTACATGCACCAGGCTGCAGTAGCAAAACATGCTTAAAGGGCTACTTAAGTAGGTGGCACAATCAGTGCTGCAGGCCCACTGGTAGCATTTAGTTTACAGGCCCCGGTCACAGGTAGTACCACTTTACTAGGAAATTACAAGTAAATTAATTGGGCCACTTGGGTGTAGGCCAATTCTACTATGTTTAGAGGAAAGAATATAAGCACTTTAGCACTGGTTAGCAGAGGCAACGTGTGCAGAGTCTTAAAGCCAACAAAAGCGAAGTCAGCAGAACAGGAGGACTGAAGGCAAAATTTAGGGAGAGAGCCTCGCCAAGGATGCCAGGTCTAACACCTACCCATGTCAATTTAAACTCCCAGATAGAAAACATCCCTGTTGTTATTACTTGCCCATGCACTGCTCTCCATGTACTTGTACAAAATAATCGGTAGCCTTCTGCATAGATGTAAGGGCCCATAAATTTTGTACTGATCAAAAACAGAGTCAACCATTTGCACCTGTTTTGCTGCTTGTGTAATAGGGAAAAAAAGCGTAATGGCATAAACTGATTTCACATTTCTGTGTTTGTGCGTAATTAGTGGCAAAAATATTTTTTTAATTGAAAGATGGCACTGGTGCAATCACAATTTGTTGATATTGTTATATAAATTGCAAATATAATGCAAACTCGTTTGCTTTTTTGTGAGGAATTGATCTACGTCTAAGGTTTATTTGTTAAAATTCTAATCGCCCACGTAAAATGATTTATAAACAAATGTAGATTTTGTACGTTTAGCAATCGTTTTGCAATACATGTTCACGTTTTTGCCTTAGTGCAAAATGTTGCTCTAATACGGAATGGGAATAATGTGCTTGCTCCACAATGTCCAACACAAACAGCATAACAGGGCAAAATGTTTTTTTCCCTATTTGTACCTATTCAGAATTTCTGTAATGCTGTATGGCTGTAAATGTCCTAATGTTTGATGCCATAGTATGTCATTCCTGGACTGGTTCATGGTTCTTCGTAGTCACGTGACGGTTGGAGCCAGAATAGAAACACGGATATTTTTATAACACGGTTTTGCTGTTGTTTTGCTTTTATGCTAATAAAGCACTGCAAAAGGACTGTACCAATATTGTGCTGTTTCACTATTTTGGGTGATGCGGTGAGAACAAAACAGGTTTTTGCATTTTGCTTTATATTCCAAAATCTTCAAGCCGTCGCAAAACTGCGATCTAGCCGCGTATTTGTAGCCAGGGAATATTGCTTTATAAAAACCTACGCCTTTCTCTTTTTTCTCCAGCTGCGCGTTTTTTTCCCACTTCTGTTGCCACACATTTTCAATTTGCTCTGTTTTTTCCGTGAAAGGTTTTCACTAGATGGACTTTGAGTTCTGAGGCAGGAAGTGTAATAACTCCATCAGGGGGTGAGTCACTTCGTGTCACGTGGCTCCAGGAGCCTTCACATTGAAAAGCAGCACAGCCTATTTTCAGAGGGACTAAAAATATATCCTGAAAAAAAGCGGCGCTTTTAGTCTAGCGACAGGAGGTAGGCTGCTGGTCTAGTCCGAAAGCATTCATCTGTATTTCTCCCCTTTTAGATTATTGTGAAACACGTCCTGTTTTACTTTATGTTAATCCACGCTAATTATCTTTGGGGCATATTCTCAAGGATTTATCGCCGATTTATCGGCACATTAGCGCCGCAAAAGTGGCGATAGACTTTTCGCCCTATTCACAAGCTGGTGCAAACTGCCCATATCGCCAGTTTACCAGCGATAGCTGCCGCAAAAAACATCGCCACGGATGAGAGAGACAACTAACGCTAATGATATGCAGAGTAGGCGTTCCCGTGCAAAAACACACGAAAACTCCACTTCGCGATATTCTCAACGACCAACCAGATCTGCGATGCGACCCAAACACAGGCGATAAGGCGCGTTAGCAGCAGGGAATTAACACCTGCCTTCTGCTGGTGCTAAGCAGGACGACTACCTGCAGTATGAAAGGGAGCCCAGCCCAGAGCCACATCTGAAGACCCACAGATGCCATGGAGACAATGAACATGCAGCCCGGAGACCCAAGAGGGCCACAACACCCACCGCCACCACCCCCAGGACCACCCCCCCTCCAGATCCCCCCCCCGGACTACCACCGAGGCAGCGTATGACAAGACAGCGGACCGTCCGAAAACGGCATGGCCCCTCAGCCACACAATTGCAGAATGTGGGGAGAGGTGGGAAGCAAGTATGTGTGAAGGAGGCAACTCACCCATGAAGAAGAATGTACACAATGCCAAGCGTGGCGGTGATGTGCTGGACAGACCACAGAATGCAGAGCATAGAAATGTCCATGTGGACATATACTGCTGGTGTGTGTAGTTTTGTGGACAGTGGCCGCAACCATGCCACCTCAGGCAGTGGGGAAGACCCTGGACATGTAGCTGTGCCGTCCCCCCCTGTAAGCGTAAGCGCAGTGGGCTGGGCCGGCGTACGCCACTCCAGCGTAGAAGTGCTGATAAAAAAGGCCGGGGCCCTGGGCGTGGTTCTCTTCCGTGATGGGCAACGCGTCTGCCAGGGCGGCGCACCTCACCCTGCCACGAGTCCGCCGCCGTGACCTCCAGACTCCGCGACACAGGTCCCCAGCGCATCCAGCGGCACAGCAACACAGAGTCATGTGTGTGCCGGACACTGCCTTACTCCCACACTGCGGTCAGCAGGTCCCACAATTCAAATCGTGCCACATTTCTGTTAATGGAGGAAACCACCAGTCAACAGACATTGCCCCCAGTGCGGATCGTTGGCTGCACACCCGCTGAGTGCTCCAGGTGCCACTAACTCAGTGCACCACAAGTCATCGTCACGTGGCTGTGTGCTCTTTCTGACCGCTGCCTCCGGCCTACACTTCGGTCAGCAGGGCTCGCAAACCAAATCCAATCCTGACATGCAAGGACACGCCATCATCGCTGGCTGCACACCCGCCACCACCGCCAGGACCACCTCCAACCAACAACTGCCAGAGTCGGAGGAGTGTCACAGCCAGCCCATCTAAGTTGCTCACACCTGTCTTGGATGCCATCATCAGCTTGATCCCCTGCTCAGCTCTTCAGGTGCCACTAACTCAGTGCACCACAACACATGGACCCTTCATGATTGAGTTTTGTGCTGTGGACAGCGGATGCAACAATGTCACCTCAGGCAGTGGGGAAGACCTGGGACGATGATGATGAAGATGAGGCAGGTGTACCACACCCCACTGCAGCTGCAGCAGGAATATCCCGAAGGGACCAAATCATTAACAATTCCTTCACATGAGCACGCTCAGCTCTGGTGCCCCTACCTCAGTGCACTGCAAGTCATGGACCCTTTATGATTGAATCTGTGTGTGTGATCCGATGATCACTGTTCTAGTTGTTACCAGCACCAACCACTCCCTGAGGGTTGGCTTACACCCACCCCACACCCATCCAGCGCAGGCGTCACTGGACATGTGACCCTGGTAATAAAAGGTGGCCGGGCGCACGTGCCCGTAGCCAGTTCAACTATCTAACTAAGTGTGTCCGTGTGGTCATTATGTATGCATGATGGGCCAGGGCCCTACCACATTACATTGTGCTGTGGACAGCGGACGCAACCATGTCACCTCAGGCAGTGGGTACGACCTTGGACACGTAGCTTTGTCGTCCCCCCCTGTAAGCGTAAGCGGAGTGGACTGGCCCGGCGTACGCCAAGCCAGCGTAGGGGTGTGAAGGATTTGCCCGGGGCTCTGGGCGTGGTTCAGTTCTGGCCTGCACAAGGAAGTAACTAATGCGTGTGTCTCTGATGTAGTGTCGGCGCCACCCAGTCCGCAATCGACAATGTTGCAATGTAGCATGCACCCGGAGGGCGGGCTCGCACGAACGGGGAAATGAAGGAGCGCAAGACCGCTCGGGGTCTTGGCTCATACATGCCAAGTGTTGTGTGTATCTGTATTGCCGCAGCATGAGCCAAATGCCTAGCCTTAACCGCAGCGCGAGTTCAGCCAGGCATGAACTCTACGTCTGTGTCCGCCCTATCCTTCCCACAGGCCTACACTCACGTGGCCGCCCACCTCCAACGGCCAACATCACAGTGTCGTTGTCAGGCTTGTGGACATGCGCAGACAGGCATGACAATGGTGTGCCGTAGGAGTGCCAGTGATGCAACCGCGCAGCGCACACAAGTAATTAGGCTCGGGGGGAGGGAGGAGCAGCTGTGAGGCAACGTTACACACAGTGATGCCGCTCATTTGCCACATGCAAGACATGTCGAACATGAATCCCAAAGTCACACACATCCCACCCCCAACAAGCCACTTCACAGTACCTGAATGCAAGCAGATGAGAAACTAACATTAGGGATGAATGCTCCTTTGTCTGTGCTATCAGGCGGAAGCACATCTGCACCTCCGAGCTCGGAATTACATGTGCCCGGCACCCCCTGACAGATACTATAGCAGCTGATGACGACTCCCACACTACGCACAGCCCGACGAGAGACCAACGTATACATACCCCACACACAGAAGTCCTTGCTCGAAGTTATCTTGCATGGAATGGCCTTCACACTTACTCCCACATTAACCCAGGCATACAACCGTTGCACACTAAAACAACTCATTGATCCGAGCTGTGGCATTTCATCCACAGAACTGGCGCAGGTCAGAACAGTGCCGCTTCAACCAGAGCCACTAACGCAATGGCAGAACATCACAGACACTTGCACAACCCCTGTCAGGTGGAACTGTACCGTGCACGTATGCTGCATTTACTGGGGGCACTGCCATTGGTAGTGCTGCGGATCAGTTACCGGCTGAGCTTCCGCCTTGCCAACGTCACCTGCGTGCAGCCTGTGTTGCATTGTCGCTCGTGCATATTCGAGTGGCCCATGGATGTCTGCCTATCCAACAGGACGGTAGCCGTACTGGATTTCGACATGTGTGTGCGCCCCCTATTGGCCCACGACCATGAGTGTCACCGTGACACCCGTCTATGGGATGCCTGGATACTTGGCATACATGCTGGCAGCTGGACCTGGGAGATTGCAGAACTCCTCGTGTGCAGTGAGCAAATTGAGCTGCTCCCCTATTGGGCTGTAGTGCTAATTGGTGAAAGGGGGTGGACGCAGCACATCTGTCTGGACCTGCTAATGGTTAGCCTCGCCGTCCTGTTCGATGAAGTCGACGACGACCTCATGTTGGAAATGATTGCCTACGAGGCTGCACTAGCTTCCATGGACGTGTAACTACGTACCTGCAGACACAACAGTTTGGAACACATTGCACATGTCCCGACAACTTGTTGGAACTTGGGGTTCTGGTCACATCTCCCACGGCGACAGTGGACATGTCTGCATTCGCCTGGACTCCGAATACATGAGCGTACAACAACGCGGGT